>JAUPFT010000025.1:14320988-15582238 GCA_036936625.1 Parnassius smintheus behrii
CGACTGAACGCTTTTCTTTTCAAGTTTACCACCTTCTTTAACCATTTTAAAGAATTAATTTAATTAATTACGTGAAACGGAGTAGGAAATTAAGAGTATAATATAAGTATATTATAAAATATCCACACGCAAAATAATGCAAATGACAAAAATAAATCAACATAAATCGAATAAACAACACTCACAGTATTATTAGTAGATACAGCGATTTCATGGAAACAGCGGCGGCTCGGTGACGTCGGTGTCGGGTGACGGTGCGGCTATGCGGCGGAAGTGATGAAATGTGCAGCGTTTGCGGTTGGTACGGGTCAACGCTCAAACCAAGTGTCGCGATGTATTTTGTGTAGAAATTTTAGTTAGTTTTTGTGCAGCCAATAACTCGGTGCTGGGCAGAAAACCCTCACGCACAATGGAGCGATGCTGACACGTTGTCTGCGATGACTAGGGTTGGCGGCGGCCTTTTACAGCGTCAGGAAGACAGGCAGGGACAGCAGGTGGCCAACTTTATTTGTTATGGCCAACTTTATTAATTAATAATAAAAATTAATAAATATTGCAAGTTGCAAATTTATTAGATTTTTTCAAGATTTTAGTGACAATGGAGGATAATAGTGTTCCTTGTGATGAATTGAAGTATGTTAAAGTGCTAATCGGCGAGGAAAATGTAAAATCTTTTAACTTTGTTGAGAAAATACACAAGATCAAGAGCGTCTTTCAGATTTATCAATTATCCCAATTGTAAAACAGTTATTGGTACAATTAAAAAGTTTACAAACATTTTACGCGGACGTAATCAAGTCTTTCCTTAAGGAAGAGAGACAGACAATTCGATTCTGACTATAATTTTTTTTGTACATAGTTTGTACTTTTTGATGCTTTTCTTTTGTTCATGTATTGTATTGTATGTAAATATCTTTTTCTTTCGCTCAAGCAAAATAAAACGGCTTTTTACAAAGCCGCCGAAGGTATGCAATTGCTGATATGTCATACAATCTATCCAGTGAAAATCTGACGAAGGTGATCCTTATGGGGTTTCGTGGTCCTTTGAGTACACTAAAAATCATCTAAATAAGCAAAGCAAAAATCTTGCCCACGAGTCATTTCATCTACGAAGCATTGAAACGTTTGTGCACTATTACAAAGTCCGAAAGTCATATACGGAAATTTCGTAAAGGCCGAAAGGCGTTGTAATTGCAGTTTTAAGAACATCAGCTTCATTGGCCGGTATTTGATGGTAGGCCTTCACTAGATCGATCGTTGTAAATACTTTACGACCGGAAATATTGTGAGCAAAATCCTGAATGTGGCGTATGGGGTAGCGGTCTGAAATTGTTCAAACATTCAGTGCTCTGTACTATAGTCGCCACATGGTCGCCACCCATTATCCTTCTTGGGTGTGAGATGCAATGGTGTTGACCATGGTGATTCTGAAGTCCTAACAATACCAACCTTTAACATTGCTGCCAACTCCTGTTTTGCAATCTTTAATTTATCAGGCGATAGTCGCCTACCAGTGGGCCCGGATTGGTCCGAATGTGTTGCACTGTATTGTGTTTAGGCACAACGTGAACCCCTGATGGGCGTGTAATATCAGGAAACTCTTTTAAGCCATCATGATATTTCGAATCACCAGTAGAAATCTTGACGGAAAATATATCTAATTTAGCAGGCAAAGCCTTGGTGGAGATTGTGGTGACACTGTCTATGGGGCATTGATTAATACAATTGACAATCAAATTGTAAAATGGCAAAAAATCTACACCTATAATTGCTTTCGTAACACCTGCTACTACAAATTGACAATTAAGTCACGGCGCAAGCCTAAATTTAACATTAAATGAATTAATTATGGGTGTGATAAGTATTTATTACGAGTATCGATAAGATGTTATAAAATAATGTGAAACCAGTGTTATGGACCCTGTTGGGCACGCAATTTAGGGGCTAGGAGAGAGGAAGCGTATTCAGCTAATTAAAAGATTGTCATGTGTGGTATGTGTAGATCCGCCCACGAGCTCGCTGTCGTCGAAGCTGCCAATTCTTGCTGCGCCGCAGGACCGTCTGATGAGGAAGTGGTTCGGTGTTAGTGCTTCCTCCTCGAGGTTCTCAGAAAGGTGGGTGGGAGCTTAGTATGTGTTCAGCTTCTAGAAGGAGAGTGGGTAGTGCTCTCTCTCTCTCTCCTCAAGTGGATAGTTTTCATTGAGTGTGGCGTCTAGTGTAGTTTTGACTGATCGCACCAAACGTTCCCATGCGCCGCCCATATTTGGCGCACCTAGAGGGATGAAATTCCACTGCACGCCGATCTTTTCTGCTTCTGAGGTGAGGTCTTCTTACTGCAAGGTGTCGAAGGCTTCTTTCATTTCTCTGTCGGTGCCGACGAAGCTGGTCCCGTTGTCGCTGTAGATCTTCTTTGGCATCTCTCTTCTTGTGGCGAATCGTCGCAGCGCCATGATCATGCTGTCGGTGGAGAGCGAAGGAGTTAGCTCAATGTGCACAGACCTTGTTGTGAGGCATGTAAATAGAGCTCCCCATCTCTTCTCGTGCCGTCTTGCCACGGTGATTGTCATCGGGCCGAAGTAGTCCGTGCACGTAAAGGGAGGGTTTCTATGCATCAGCCTTTCCGCAGGTAAGTTGTCCGTTGGCATTTCTTGCGTTCTTGCCTTCCTTGTTTTGCACCACTGTCATTGATGCTGAATTGCCTTGATTGCTGACCTTAGACCCAATACCCAGAAGCGTTGTCGTATTTCATTCATCACCGTTGCGTGATTTCCATGATTGAAGCGGCAGTGGAATTACTCTATGATGAGTTATGTTGTCTTGTCCTTGCACCCTTGATTATACTCTTGATGTATTCTCTGAAACTTCTGTCTTGGCTTCTTTTCAGCAAAATAGTTTTAGCTTGCTCAAGTAGTTCGATTTCCATCGGTATGTATTTCCTTTCTATTGTTTTCGAATATCTGTGTTGCTTCTCAACAGTCTTCACCCTTTTTCCTTGTGTCATTTTCCAGGTGGGATCTCTTTTGCAGACGTTGACCTTCTCCCTTTTTCTGAAAAGTTGTAAGAACTGTACTCGCTGTGGCTCGCCACAGTCTCTTCCATGAATAGAATCTCTCGGAGTCTGGTGATGGATGAGATGTTTGTGCTGTTTTTTTTTCGCCAATGGTTGCCTTCTTGAAGGTTCTTGGTGCCGGCCGATGAGCCTCTTCTTTTCTCAGGAAGCTTGGTCCGGTTTACCATCGGTGGTTGCTGTCATCCATCCAGAATCAGCATCCAGCCATCTCTTGCATTCTTTACATGGTGGTTTCTTGCAGCTCTCCTTTCGATGCCTCCCTTGAAGACATTTGAAACAAAAGCGAATTTTCTTTACTGTTGCCCACCGATCTTGCACTGACGCCTTCTGTCACATCTGGCAGTCGACGAGGAAGTGTCCACCTTGACACATACGGCAAGTCTTCTCTGCTGGCTGTCTTGAATCCCTTTTCTTGAAGTCCTTTTCCCTTGTAGAATGCGTTGCTTGCCGATGATTCCTTCTGAACTCGCTCTTCTCTTCTGAAGTTGCGGAGGCTCCACATTTGTCTGCTTCGATGTTCAGGAACTTGGAGACCATCGTTAGGTCGGAGAACTCGCCCTGTTCTGTTGCTGCAGTGAAGTCATACCATCGCAACTTGAGAATTGCTGCTGTTGCCATCTAAGTAGAGTAACTCGTGGATATACTTCGGCTGAGCTACTGCTCCTCATCTTGCGGTAAGGGCTTCCTTCAATACTATTGCCAGCACTTGAATCTCGCTCACACCTCTTTTTGCTGAGGTGTTCTCTTCAGGCTTCACATTGTGTGGCTCTCACTGGACCCCATCGCTCGTGTTTTCCCATGTTGTCTTCTTCCAATACTGATGTCTCGATCCATTATTGCATCTGTGCTGTTCTGTCTTCCTGATCTTCATCCACGGAGTCCTCCTCTTCACACTGTGCCAGCTCTAATTTGACACGGGCTAACTACGCCGCAGCTTGGGCTTGCTTCAGTTCCACGTGTGCTAATTCTTCTCTGGCTTCCAGCTCGCGTCTTCTGGCCAAGGAGCTCGTAGTCTTCATGGACCTAGCGCGGCAACCGACCCCCTTTGGCTTAGGGTTGTGGCGGAGCCATGAAAGACCTTGTCTGGAATATTCTCTGGAGTCTTTTTGGTCGTCTTCTTCTGTGCGACTTCATTCTTCTGTCCGTTCTTCTCGGACGCAAGATCCTCTACAAGATGCAGGTGTGTACAAGCTAGATTGTGAATGTGGTCTCTCTTACATAGGTCAAACAAAGAGATCTATAAAAACCCGCGTGAAGGAACATTTAGCTGATGTGAAGCACCGACGCTCCGGGAAGTCTGCAGTCTGCGAACATGTTCAAAATCGTCCCCACCATTACATTAGATTTGATAAACCACAAATTCTCCCAAAAGAACACCGATTCCTACCAAGGATGATACGCGAGGCTATTGAAATTAAAAAACATCCAAATTTCAATAGAGAAGATGGTTGGGTGCTACCATCTGCTTGGGATCCTATAATTAACAAAATTAAACCCAAACCCAAGCATACCACTGCAAGACTTCATGATACTATAAGCTCGTTTTGCGTAAATCGGACCAAAAATTAATATAAAAAAACTGAAGGTAGCCGGACTAACTATGATATTGGGACGTCAAACATCTCAGTCCCCCCCGTAACCATGGGCACTGTAAAGCACCCGAAACGTCGGGATAATAAAAAAAAATTAAAGTAATTAAACGCGATAAAATCCGTAAATAATAGTTTTATTCAACCCAAAATACAGTTAAAAAAAGTGTTTATTAATGCTTAAGCACTCTTTAAAAAAACCTTCCGAAAAAGTGTCATTTTTGTACTATATTTTTTTAAATATCATCGACTTATTCAGATATATAGGTCAGCGTAATTTTTTTTTAAATTAAAGGACTTTTTCAATTTAATTGTAATTGTAAATAAAATTAAGTCCATTTTGTTCTGTAACATTGATGAAAAATTGGCCAATAAGCCATAAAATGTGAAACTAAAAGGTAAAACTTGACATCAAATATTAAAAATAGACGACAAAATTAAAGTTGACATACAAAACTTAACTTTCAAAACCTTCTTATATTTCTATAATTAAACATAATATTTGGTATTAATTTGAACAAATTCAATCATTTTGAATTAAGAATGAAATGTTAACATTATTCTTTCTAATAAAAAATAAAAATATAAATTTCTTTGCAACTTTCCGCTAAACATATAAAATGATGTGTCTTACCTGGATTGAAGCGCACCTCCCGCCCTCCCTCAATTGCATACACTAACTCCGTCACCACTAGACCAAGCACCACTACTCTCAACACCACTATTCCAGGCAAGACACACCATCGACGATAATACGACACGTGTTTCGCCTCTACACGAGGCATCCTTAGGTAATATAGACTCTACGGCAGCTGACCGCTAATTAGCGGTCGTAGAGGAGTTAGTGTATGCAATTGAGGGAGGGCGGGAGGTGCGCTTCAATCCAGGTAAGACACATCATTTTATATGTTTAGCGGAAAGTTGCAAAGAAATTTATATTTTTATTTTTTATTATAATGGATTTCCGCAAAGTAACGCCTGATTCTATCAATTATATTATTCTTTCTATTCTATCCTAAATAATCATAATATTTTAACTTAAATAATACTTTACTAGTTCTTAGGTACATATCTGTATCTGTCCTCAATGCCTTTCAGTAATCCACTGTTTTTCAGTGGCCGTATCTTGCGCTCAAAAAACGCGGTGGATTACTGAAATTAAGTATCTATCATTTAATCCTAAGTATTTAAAAATCACAAAGGGTAAATAATAGGTGATTCAGTTAGAGATACTTTTTTCCATAGCCTTTTTTTGACAGATCACGTGTCAGTCGTGTCTTGCTGTCATGATATTTTTGTTTAATATTGTTTGGCATTTCATAATGGAAAGACTTACACCTGAACAACGTTTACAAATCGTTCAACTTTATTACGAAAATTCACGTTCTGTGAGGAATGTGTTTCGTGCACTTCGCTCAACATATGGTCAACATAATCGGCCTACTGAGCGTACTATTCGCAACACCATCACCCATTTTGAGACCCAGCATTCATTATTGGATAATATTTGACTGAATAGACCACGTCCAGCACGCTGTGAAGAAAATATAGCGGCCGTAGCTGAGAGTGTACACGAAGGTCGTGGAGAGTCGATTCGGCGCCGTTCGCAGCAACTGGGACTGACGTAATTGAAAGCGTACAAAATAGAGCTTGTGCAACAACTGAAGCCGTTCGACCTTCCCAAGGGCTCTTGAAAAGTTCCAAGAAGATCCGACGTTTTCGAGGCAAATTTTGTTTAGCGATGAGGCCCATTTCTGGCTCAATGGGTATGTAAAAAAACAAAATTGCCGCATTTGGGATGAAGAGCAACCTGAGGAGATTCAAGAACTGCCACTTCATCCAGAAAAAACAACGGTTTGGTGTGTTTTGTGGGCCGGTGCATCGCATCGGTCCATATTTCTTTAAAAATGATGCCGGTGCGAACGTAATCGTCTTTGGCGACCGTAATCGCGCTATGATAACCGACTTTTTGACGCCTGAAATTGAAGCTCTTGATCTCGGTGCCATTTGGTTTCAGCAAGACGGCGCCACTTCCCACACATTGCATCAATCAATGGATTTATTGAGAGAACATTTCGGTGAGCACATAATTTCACGTTTTGGGCCGGTCGATTGGCCACCAAGATCATGTGATATCACACCGTTAGTCTTTTTCCTGTGGGGATATGTAAAATATAAAGTTTATGCGGACAAACCCGCTTCGATTCAGGCCTTGGAGGAAAACATCACCCGTGTCATTCGCCAGTTACCAGTCGAAATGCTCGAACGAGTCATCGAAAATTGGACTCAACGGATGGACCATCTGCGACGTAGCAACGGCCAACATTTGATAGACATAATCTTCGAAAAATAAATGCCAAAGAATGTTCTTTCAAATGATAATAAACATTCTCCATTAAATTAGAACTTTCTGTGTTTTTTTCTTTAAAAAAGTAGGGAATCTCGAAATGGATCACGCCTTATAATCGTCGAATAAGTTCCAACATTAGCTATTAAAGAAGAATCAATATTTTACTGCTTTAAGAAATTATATTACAAATTATTGTAATAATTTGTATAATTTATTGGAATTAAGTTTTTTCTCACCAAGTCTTTTAGATCTTTTTTCTTATGTTCTTTTAATTTGAGCGCTTGCGCAAATAATTTATCTAATCTTATTTCGTCGTAACTTTTCATCTTCTCCCTTTTGTTACGCATATTAATTATTCTATAATCTGTCCCTAAATAAGAAGTTTTAAAGTGCATTTGAAACTCGTTTCCTTTTCTAAAACTTAGCATTTTATTGTCATTCCATACTACTGTAACTTTGTCAATGTCTTCATTAAAATTGTAACCCCATTGGTCTTGCAAAGCTTTAATATCATGAAAAAAAGCGTAATTGAGTTCCTTGACTATGAAAAGTTTACCAGTTCTTCGAGCACTTTTTATAAGAGTTGCGTATTGAGAGGGTACATAAATGCGACGTGATCTTTAATTTTTGTTTATCTCTTTTTCGACTAAACTGTGCAATTCGGCTTCATTGTGGGTATGGCCCTTCATCAAATATTTGTGCGTTATGCTCTCTATTATATTTTCTAAATGAGTAACTGCAAAAGAGTACAACGCTGCCATTGATTCATTTTTGTCTTGCCCCGTACAGTTATCAGAGTAAAAAGTGATTTCCAACTTTTTATTTGGGTGTTGAAGATTCAATTGTTTTAGGTAATCAAAAATACAAAAACGAATCTCGTTTACTCCTCTTTGAGCCTGAGATTCATCCCAAAAATAACACATAACATCACCGTAAGCAGAAACATTATCTTTATTACTTTTATTATTTAGATCGGTCATTGCGAAGTTTAGACAGTTAACTTTAGAGCAATACTAAAAATAGGATGAACTTGGACAGAGCATTACAGACTGTAAATCGTACACAGCACAAATATGTGTTTGGTCCATATTCTCGCAATCTCTCTATTTTTCTTCACGACACTTATGTTTTTCAATAAGATGCCTATCGTAGTTAATTTTTAGTTCAATTTTTGTGTCTGCAGGGGCAATCTCATAAGCTACACAAGTTTCACACCTATCTTTCTTTGGTAGATGAAATCTAATGTTAAAATCTTTATTAGATGTGTTTAGATATAACCAGTATTCACATTCCGGTTTATTTTTTTTCTTTTGAAGTAAATTAAAGTCCCTCCAAAATTCGATTATAGTTTTTCTGTTAGAAATATACTCTCTACTAACCTGTCTCGTAAATAATGGGATTCGATTCTGGGAATCGAATTGATGTGATCTTTTATGTCTTATCCAAGGGCCGGTCCAATAATTTTTCTGTTTGTATGTATTCCTCGCATGTCTGAATCTACAAAACCCTGATTATATGTTTTCTTCTTGACTGTTCATATTTCTCTGTCTGTCACGTCTAAGGTATTGATGAAAAAGGTCTTACTCACCCGTATTTTATTTTTATTTACCGTAAAGTAAAAGGCGTTATTAGGTTGTCTAGGCCTTTGAGCATTAGAATATTTGTACTTGGGTTTAACTTCAAGCGTACAAGATCGAATATATGCTCGTTGTAATTCAATATTATTCATCCGCCAGTAATGATTAAACAAATTGATTCTATCTGTATCCTGCATCTTATCAAAACATTTCAACCTACAATTACATAACCTCCTTAATCTGACGAGCGGGAATAAGTTTTTTTTACATTTTGACAAGGAAACCTGCGGTTTTCCACTATTTTCGAGGATTTGGTTTTGTTTTGTTTCCAATCAGATGGGTTTCTCAAACGTTTCCTAGATCTTGCAGGATCAGATCTAGGACATAAAGATAACGGAGATGGTGAACGCCGTTATGACGAGGAGCTGCTTGATGAAGAAATATATTTTGGCCCGACATTATTCAAATAAGCTGGATCAGATTCGCTTAAGTCATTGTCGCTTTCATAAGTAATTACTGACGATATTTGATACTTTGGATTACTTCGAACACGTGAAACTGAAAAACTATTATTTTTGTGCTGTATCTTTGACGCCGAACTCGATGAAGTAGAGCTCGACGAGGTGGAACTCGATGAAGTGGATGAAGAGGTGCTCGATTTTCTGGAAGCTTCATGTTGTCTTGGAAATGATGTTGATGGTTCTTCTTCAATATTTGTTATAGCAGGTTGCGTTATTGTTACCTAAAGGACAAACAACTTAATATCCGACTTATTATTTGTTTCTCGCGCTTAAACACCGGTTAGATTAACATTAAATGATCCTACATACTACCACAGTCAGATTTTCAGAACAGTTAAGAAGCTCTGGACTATTAGAAGCTTGATCAGCATTCATCTCATTAAAGCCCATCTTCGGCAACTAAAAGTTACAAAAAATATAAATTACGAAAGTTATATTATAATAATAGCTTAAAATAAAAATCGAGTTTATAATAGTTTCATAAACAGACCTCTATTGGGTTGTTATTAAATGTTTGTATATTTTTTATTTCTCTTTCCGGTGTGTTTTCAATAAAAGATAAACTTTCATCTGATTGAAGATTCTAGAAAGAAAGAAAAAAACAGTTTTTTAATAAAGACTATAGACTCGAGGAGATTTTATTGCAACATTTTTAAATATTTAATATTTCAATAATACCTTAGTCTTAGTCAGTTAGCTGCTTAGTTTGAGTTATTTGTAATTCATGATACGTGTTTTGTTGCGAATTTGCTATAAATTCATCGTTTTCTTTTTCATTATGCTGTAAAGAAATAAGTTATGAATGGTACGTACATACAAAAAATTACACAATTAAAATAAATAACAAGAACTGAACTACTAATTATAACCCAAAAATTACTATAATTCGTACCTCGTTTCCTCGGTCCGATGGTAGCATTTGAAAAATGTAATCAACTCTTCGTTTCATCTTCTCGTTTTCATAAAACGACCTAAGCAGAAATATACACACACGTTACGTATGATAAAGTGGCATAACACTTATTAAGGCTCAAGGAAGGAAGGAAGGCTAAGGGAAGCATTACTTCAATGAATTATTCATAAAGTGACCTTACTACATATAGTACATTAGACGGATAAAATATTTAAAAGAAAAAAGACTTATTTAAAAATATTGTTTGTTTGTTTGAATTGAATAGGCACTGAAACTACTGAACCGATTTGAAAAATTCTTTCACCATTAGAATCCTACATTATTCCTGATGAACATAGGCGATAGAAAGTTTTCAAAAAATTTAGGAATCCGTATGAAAACTTCGTTAATGTAACCCAAGGTGTGAAAAAATACCAAAAAAAAAACCTTATATCGCGTACGCTGCGGAAACTATTGACAATAGCAAAGTGATGTGCTACAGTTTTATGGAGGACATCAATATCTAGATAAAAGTCTGCAATACCATATGTCTAACTATTATAGTTATCTCACAATAACTACTTTTCATCATAATTATCATTATCTATACTTATATATATATATATATATATATATATATATATATATATATATATATATATATATATATATATATATATATATATAATATTATAAAGAGGAAAGAGTTTTTTGTTAGTTTGTTTGTACCAAATAAGTCCGAAACTACTGGGCCGATTTTAATCAATTTTTACCAATAGAAAGCTAAATTATAGGGGGGCAGGGTGAGTGGATAAAATTTAAATTTTCTGTATAACGTGTATATACGCGGGTGAAACCGCGGGGTACAGCTAGTTTATAATAAAATGACCGAATTAGACTTGAGTAACTACACATAGCTTTATTTACATACATACATAAACACTCACGCCTGTCACCCAGAGACATTTGGGTGGCACGATCCTGACACACCTCTCTTGCCTCCTTCACATCCATACACCTACGCATGCATGCTCGTCGGTTAAGGGTACTCCTAATTTGGCCCGTTTTCAATAAATCGCCAATTTGGTCGATAAATTTTCGCCTAGGACGTCCCTTTCCGACTCTGCCATTCACTTCTGCAACATAAATTTTCTTTGTCACTCTTTCCTCATCCATTCTTTCCACATGACCAAACCACCGAAGCATTCCTTTCTTAATCCTGGTCACAACATCATCTTGCAAACCACACTCTTCTCTTATCACACAATTTTTCACCCTGTCATTCAGATTCAGCCCTAACATACTCCTTAACGACCGCATTTCTACTGCATTTATTCTACTCTCGTGCTTCTTCTGCCATACCCAACTTTCACTACCATACGTTAAAGTAGGGACCAACACAGCATTGTGAATTGCCATACGTGCCTTTTTTGACACATTTTGACTCTTCACAATAGAGTGCAGGGCCCCATTTACTCTATTTCCCGCATTCACTTGTTCTATATCCTTATCATATCTCCCATCCCTGCTAAATAGGCAGCCCAAATATACAAACTCATCTTGCTCGATCAACTCCCCTTCTATTCTTATTTCACAAATCGTTTTACTTTCTTCTCTTTCAAAAACCATAACCTTCGTCTAAAAAATGCGTTCACTTTCATACCCCTTTCTTTTAATGATCCGTTCATTAATGTAACCATCATTTGCAACTCGGCCGCCGACGACGCAAAAATAACTTGATCATCGGCGTACAAAAGGCATTTGACGGTTACCTCACCCATTCTTAATCCGCATTCTTCAACTTTCAAATTTTGCAAACAACTGTCCATAAATAGGTTGAACAGCCACGGGGAAGCCACACAGCCCTGTCTGACACCTTTATGGATGTCAAACCAGTCCGAGTAGACCCTGTTGATCCTAACACAAGCACTGGAGTCCCTATAAAGAGACTCCAATGCCTGTATCAAGCCAGCGCTCAACCCAAATGAGTTCAGTGTTTGCCATAGCAAATCCCTATCCACTCTGTCATAGGCCTTTTCCAAGTCCATGAACGCACAAAAAACCTTTTGGTTTTTGGCCAGAAACTTCTCCGCGATCATGCGCATGGAAAAGACTTGATCTGTACATCCCATTCCCTTTCTGAATCCCGCTTGCACACCCCAAATTTTTCCATCAGTTTCTTTCATGACCCTTTCAATCAGTACCTTAGCATACAGTTTTCCCTCAATGCTAAGAAGGCTGGTGCCACGGTAGTTTTTACAGTCCTGCTGCGACCCTCTACCTTTATATGCTGAGACTATTACGGCTTTGCACCAGTCTACTGGTACCTGCTGCATTTCGCAGCATAAATTAAACAAGGTGTGCAGCAGGCCTGCCATCACTTCCTCTCCAGCCCTTAGCATTTCGAGTGAAACTCTATCATATCCGGCAGCCTTACCTGCTTTCATGCTTTTCATTGCTTTCATTATTTCATCTATACTTATCTCGCTACCTCTTTCCTCTTCTTTCGGTGTTTCTACTTCACTTAGTACACACGTTGTCTCCTCACTCATAAACACGCTTTCAAAATATTCCTTCCATCTCTTTAAACTCAAAACTTCATCATTCAGAATATAGCCATTCTCGTCTCTTATAGCATTCATCATAGGCTGTTTTGAATGTCCCCTGGCAGTTCTTACAAGTTTCCAGAACATTTTAATATTTGCCTGGAAGTTATTCGATATTCTTCTATCATTCTTATCCACTCTTTCTTGCTTTTTTCTTTCAACTACTTCTGTTACTCTCTTATTAAGATGTCTAAAGACTGCCTTTTTTCTTTCAATATCATCATTCGTACCGCTAGAATTACCAGCCTTTGTTGCTAGTAAATCTTGCCATGCTCTCTTCTTTGCTTCAACTTCCATACGTATCTCATCATCCCACCATAACGTATTATTTTTCCTTTCAATCTTTCTCTTACTAACACCACATACTTCGGTAGCTGCATCCACTAAACCTTTCTTTACATTTTGCCATATATTCTCCAAGTCTAACTCCTTCGTACATAATTCATCCAATCCACTTATATTTTCTTTCAGTCTACATTTGAACTAGTTTTTATCACTTTCATCTTGTAACCTTTCTGTTCTAATACGCTGTAACGCAGTGGTAGACAATGCCAACGCCTGAATAGACCATTAATTCGGCATAAAACTTAATAATGATCCGTTCCTACTGTAACGATCCCCCCCCTCTATATAAAATAAAAATTTTATAATATTAATAATATCCCCTTTTCAATAACATTATATATGTGACCGGGATTAATAAAATATGTTTTGATCTTTCTAAGTGATCTTTCAAAAAGGTTTATTAATAGGCCGTTTTTAATAATTTGGCGTGATCGTCTTAGTTAGGACCCTTATTTACGTTGTGTTTGTTTAGTAACTTAGTTCTTTTAGGTGTCTTTTGGAAGAATGAATATTCACTAGGGCAATTGAAAGCTGTTGGTAGTGCCTTATAAGCTAAGTGAACCCCGTTCACGAAGACAGGGCTCGAAAAAGGTTAAGAACATAAAACGTCCGTATTCCACTTGTATCAGGTTTACATTATTTATTTATTATTATTTATCCCTTCCCGCTTGGAAAAGGCTCACAATATATTTATACAAAATACCCGATACAAGGGCTTCGCTCTCCTACATTTACTTTAAAAAAAATGTAGGGGAGGTACACGGCCCCACACACGCCGTGCACGGTGAGTGCCAACCATTTTGATGCACTCCCCCCGAAGGGAACGCTAATTCGGGAACTGGACCGTAGTCCACAGCAAAATAACTGGCGAACCAGTAAAAGAGGCTTGGCCCCTTGTTAGTGCGTAAGCACAAACATCGACCGAAGTCGCGCATGTCAATGCGTGTAAACGCCATACAGAATACGAACGAATCCAGCCACAGTGAATGTACGTCACACGGTTTAGGCAAATAGGCACACTGGCCGTAAACCCTCCGTGAGCGCCACCACCTGCCAGACCGCCGCTCCTGCAGACGTGTTGTAAGTGTATGGCATTACCACCAATTGCATGATCAGCACGGCTACTAGCCGCAGAGCGTGTCATGAGACTACTATCAATACGACTATCGTCGGGCTTACACCATTCCAAGCTCCCCCATACATCCCAGCAGACATCACCACCCGTATACCTCCATCGACCAGAACCACAGAGAGCGTCGAATCAGGCGCAGCACACCCGTAGATCCATCACAAGACGCAATACCGCCAGTAGCAGTAAGCATCAATGCAACTATCATACGAATGGCGCCCCCTCACAATACTCCCAACATGATCCCTATCGACTTTGGTAACAAAGTTGGTATTGTTGTTATATAAAAATATCACCAACGTATCATAGTAGCACGCTACTAAGACGCCAATGAACAAAACTCCACGTACCATAGCGCTAATGCACTAAGACATGAAGCTGAGTATGCCTGTTACACTTAAAAGTGCTACCAAACACACTCATCATCCCCATCCGAAAGATAGACGACGCATCGCTATACGCTACGACGCCGCCCACAAACGGTATGGGTGTGCGATGTCCACGGGAAAGCCGTATTGCTACAACAAACCCGCTTACCACCGACACTAAGATGTTAATTGTATACCTCCATCGACCAGAACAACAGGAATGCGTCGAATCAGGCGCAGCACACCCGCAGATCCATCACAAGACGCAATACCGCAAGTAGCAGTAAGCATCAATGCAACTATCATACGGGCGGCGCACCCTCACAACACACCCACATGACTCCTATCGACTTTGGCAACAAAGTTAGTATTGTTGTTATATAAAAAATATCACTAACGTATCATAGTAGCACGCTACTAAGACGTCAATGAACAAAACTCCACGTATCATAGCGCTAATGCACTAAGACATGAAGCTGAGTATGCCTGTTACACTTAAAAGTGCTACCAAACACACTCATCATCCCAATCCGAAATATAGACGACGCATCGCTATGCGCTACGACGCCGCCCACAAACGGTATGGGTGTGCGATGTCCACGGGAAAGCCGTATTGCTACAACAAACCCGCTTACCACCGACACTAAGATGTTAATTGTATACCTCCATCGACCAGAACAACAGGAATGCGTCGAATCAGGCGCAGCACACCCGCAGATCCATCACAAGACGCAATACCGCAAGTAGCAGTAAGCATCAATGCAACTATCATACGGGCGGCGCACCCTCACAACACACCCACATGACTCCTATCGACTTTGGCAACAAAGTTAGTATTGTTGTTATATAAAAAAATATCACTAACGTATCATAGTAGCACGCTACTAAGACGTCAATGAACAAAACTTCACGTATCATAGCGCTAATGCACTAAGACATGAAGTTGAGTATGCCCGTTACACTTAAAAGTGCTACCAAACACACTCATCATCCCAATCCGAAATATAGACGACGCTTCGCTATGCGCTACTACGCCGCCCACAAACGGTATGGGTGTGCGATGTCCACGGGAAAGCCGTATTGCTACAACAAACCCGCTTACCACCGGCACTAAGATGATATGTCTAGGACACATCGGTTAGCGAGTCCAAGTTTACCTCGGACCAATTGCTCGTGAAGCAGCACACACGCCACCATAATATTCCTTTTCAAGTCCCTAATAAGGACTAGTCATTTTGCTACAGTACTAGGAGCAGTCAGTCACCCGACCATCTCATACAATGCTTATGCATCAAGGAGACCTCCTATAATATTGCTTTTGTATCATAGACCTTACTTTCATAAGTCATTCCTATATAGGTTTCGAACCCACGACCCTACTATTGTAATGCATATTAATCATAGAGACCTTCTATAGTATTGCTTTTGAATCATAGACCTTACTTTCATAAGTCATTCCTATATAGGATTCGAACCCACGACCCTACTATTGTAATGCATATTAATCATAGAGACCTTCTATAGTATTGCTTTTGAATCATAGACCTTACTTTCATAAGTCATTCATATATAGGGTTCGAACCCACGACCCTACTATTGTAATGCATATTAATCATAGAGACCTTCTATAGTATTGCTTTTGAATCATAGACCTTACTTTCATAAGTCATTCATATATAGGGTTCGAACCCACGACCCTATTATTGTAATGCATATTAATCACAGAGACCTTCTATAGTATTGCTTTTGAATCATTGACCTTACTTTCATAAGTCATTCCTATATAGGGTTCGAACCCACGACCCTACTATTGTAATGCAAATTCATCATGGAGACCTTCTATAGTATTGCTTTTGAATCATAGACCTTACTTTCATAAGTCATTCATATATAGGGTTCGAACCCACGACCCTACTATTGTAATGCAAATTCATCATGGAGACCTTCTATAGTATTGCTTTTGTATCATTGAGTTTAATATCATAAGTCCCTAATATAGGACTAGTCATTATGCTACAGTACTTCAGGCAGTCGGGCTCCCGACCACCCCATATATATGTACAACAGCAGGTATGTATCTCCGGCACCTCATCCATACAAGACGTCTATACGTGAACACCTTCCATAACTTAGGAAAATTTTCTTTAATACATGAACTCGTTCAACAACTTAGAAAATTTCATCTATACGTGAACTCCTTCCACAACTTAGAAAAATTTTCTTTTATACACGAACACCTCCCATGACTTTAACAATTTTTAACAAATTTTCTAATTATCTTATAAATGTTATTTAACTTAATTTTATAATATTTTTTGACTTGTATTTCTATTATTTATCTTATTTTTAAATATTTTTACAAGTTTTATAATAAATTTACTTATTACAAGAACCAATAATTTTGCCTTTAATTTGCTATGTTATTGGGATAATGTCTGAAATATATTAACTTTATGTTTATTGATTTAACTTAATTGCTTAATATATATCTTTTAAAACTATTTTTGACGCCCCTTTATATTGAATTTAATTATTAATAATAATATTGAGCCGTCACACTACGTTAGAACCCCGGTAAACTCTCGTATCTACCACTGCCCCCTCAATCTTTCATCCACAATTATGAAATCTATCATGCTTCTATCGTCACCTCTTTCCCAAGTATACTTGTGAATCCTCTTGTGGCGAAAGCAAGTGTTCGTCACAAAAAATTCTTTTCCATACATACGGTGAGGAGACTTTCACCATTCTCATTTATACTTTCATCACCAAACGTTCCCAATATCCTTTCATAACCAAGCCTCCTCACCCCAACCCTTCCATTAAAATCTCCTAGCATAATAATATTTTCATTTCCCTTACACTTCATGAACACCATCCTTACCATTTCCCAAAACTGCTCTCGGACATAAGTGGGCTTAAATATGTTTGGGGCGTAGACCCCTAACACAAACAACTTCTTTAAGCCTACTTTCATTCGTATCCATAGCAGTCTTGGGCTTACACATTCATACTCTTTCACACACTGGCCCATTCTTTCTGAAAGGATGATACCTACTCCCTGGCATGCCCGCTCGATCTCGTCTACACCAGACCAGTATGCGGTATACATGCCATGTGTAGTGACCTTCCCCTTCCTTTTCGTCTCATTTACGCATAACACATCTATTCCTCTATCATACATCATATCGCATACTTCATCCATTTTATCATTCATTGCCCCACATACATTCAACGTAGCCAGACGGGCCTCTGCAATCCACTTTTCGACTCTCCGGGAGACAGAACGTGACGGATGGCGAACCTCGTCGCCGGTTTTCCTCCCGGAGATTCTTCGACCCCTGCTCCTTTAAAGGGGCGCCGAGAACTCGGGGCCATTTCTTTAATTCGATTCCTCATGGTGCGAAATGGGGTTGTATATTTAACGCCGCTACCACTGCGTGGAGCCGAGTCTGTGGTATCGGCTTGTCGCTCATTTCGCACCACCCGGGGACACGTGTAGGATGGGCCTAGGAACAGGTGGTCAAAGCTTACGGACGCGAGCGACTTATCCCCCCAGCTTTATTTATAGTACAAAAATGACCCAATTCAAACATTGGTCAAGCTATGCAAGTCTAGGGAAAGAGACTAGTATCACTGCGACCTAAAAGATCTATTGTGATCGCTGCTATGGCCATAGTTCCCTGCTAAGCCCTATATCTTCAATGAATAGAAGGAGTTGCTTAGCCGTGAGCAATTTCACTTCTTCTGGGCGGAGTAGTTAGTTTCCCAGATGAGTGTTACGTTTGCGCATTAAGGGTCCGCAATCAGGATGTGCAGAGGCGTTTCTTCCGTTATGGATCAGAACCGACACATCTTTAAGTTGCTTAAGCCCAGGATCGACATGTGCTTTTTAAGACAACAGTGTCTTATTAGGGCTCTTGCCAGATTGCGCAATTTATTTTTATTTAATCCCAGGGCTTTTGCAGCGAATTTACGATCAAAAGCCGGATCAAGTTTTTAGAATGTTTTAAGCCTGGTGTGTCAGACCAGATCTTAAGTGATTTATTGTGATTAAGAGTTTCAAGGGTCAATCGGGCTAGGCTTCTTGAGATTCCACAAAATGGATCCGGTTCAAATTGGGTGCACTGTGAGCACTCCCGTGCAAGTTTGTCGGCAAATTCGTTGCCTACATTACTCGCGTGACACGGAACCCATCGCAAGACGACCCTGTTGTTACATCCCAGGGCGTTTAAACGGTTCACGCAGTATCCAACTAGCTTCGAGTCTGTTTGCGTAGAGTATTGGCGAACTGAGGTTTAAGCCACTTTAAAATTAACTAACTAACAATCAACCAGAACACTGCGGACGAAATACTAAATCGGTCACTGTCGTTGCAGTGGAAGGGCTGAGACGCGCTAAACGGAAAGAGACGCAATGTTTATGTTTGTCCTTTTCTAGTACGACATAGTCTCTTATTTATTCACTACACGATGAACCATTTTATTAGGAGTAGTTTCAAGTATTTAACTCAATTCGCAAAAATTTTGAAATCGGTCACTTTCATTATCACTGTGTGATTTATTTGTCTATGTCAATAATTGCGTAAAGTGGCATAATGCAATAAAAATATCCTTTTTGAAAGTTCCCGCTTATTTTGTTTTCTTTGATATTCCGCAATAGCGCTAGCGTCATGTAGGTGTGTTGGCTGTGGTTGCCTTTACTATAGAGATGTTTTCTCACTCGCCAGTGAGTAGTATGCAAAGACTATAATATTATGTACGGAAAGTGGTAGTATGTTTCTTGGTCTATGTTCTGTACGTTAATACTCTTATTAGTTTGTGGTTCTGAGCTATATGTGGCTTCCTTTTTACAGGCGGGAAGAACAAGCGCGTAATTTTAAATTAAAATTACATTATCTATTTTAACTTCTTTTTCTAAAGGAAAATTTGTTAATTTTATACGAAATAAAGAGAATCGCCGTCTGATAGTGACGGCATCAATAAAGCCATGGATCACGACGCGGGCGGGATAAGAAAACCGCCAAAGCGTAGTCAAGACCTGCAGCGGGAAAACGATGATTTTTATAAGCCGTATTACCAATGAAATTATAAAACAGTTTTTCCTGAGTCAATAGGAATGGCTGAATACACGGTTTTTATTGAGTCGTAAGGAAGGAGTTAAATTAGGCAATACGAATCCCTTAATTTTGGCGGTAATTTTCAGAAACGAAGTCAAAGGAGTCATTAATATAAGAAGAATAAATGCTTCTAAAGTAGGGGTGGTATTTGCGCGGGCTGTTAACGCCAACGACTTTTTGAAAAATGAAAGTTTTTTAGAGAAGTATGATTACAAGGCTTTTATACCAGCAAGGGCGGTGGAAACAATCAGGATACTCCGGTATGTTGCCATCAGTATAAGTAATGAAGAGCTGTTTAAAAAACTATCATCGAAATATTAGGTCGTCGCCGTGCATCGTTTCACAAAAAAGTTAATGGACAGATCAAACCGTTCAGTTATGTAAGTGTAACATTTTTGTTAACCAACTTACCTGACTTTGTACTGCTTTTACAATGTTTTAAATGCTTTATATTTAATCATGGAGCGAAATTTTGTAAATCAGTGTGCAACGGTGCTCAATTTGTGCAGATCAACATCGGTACACTGAATGTAAGGAAAATGCGGTAATTAAATGCATAAATTATAGTCTCACGTCGCAATTCTTAGAGATTGTCCAATTAAAAAAAAATTGATCAAAAATTAATAGGGTTATGCTAAAGTCTTACAAATAAAACAAACTCAAAATTTATTTAACAAATATAACGAAAATTTCCCTTAAATGTCTGCAAAAAACAATGGATTCAACAATAGATCAATTACAAGTTAAATCTAATGACACTCATGAAGACAAACACACAAATCACAAATCAAAGACGGAAACTACCCAAACTAATACTACAACTAATAATAATATAACTCATATTGATCAAATTATAACAAATGACAATATTTTAAAAGCAATTATTGGAGCATTGGTGGCCATGGGTAACTCAGACCGTAAACTGACTACATCAAGTATAAAAGAGATGCTTATTACTAATCTTAAAAACAATGAATAAACAATTTATTCAAATTTCACAATTTAATATACAATCCGTTAATAATTAAAAGCCTTTGCTTATTAACTATCTAGTTGAGAATGATATAGATATTTGCCTGTTAAATGAAACTTGGCTGTGAGAGAATAGAACTATCAACATTGCATACTATAATTTCATTAATCAGAATGGAAAAAATAGACGTAGAAGAGTAGCAATATTAATTAAATATAGTTTCAAATATTTTGTTGTCCCCATAATGTTCTATGATCATATGCAGTCGGTAGTTATAACCCTTACTACAAGTCTAGGTAATATATCCATTTTATGTGTCTATGCCCCACCCAGTGGACTTTAAGGTTAGAAGATTAAAACAAATTATTAACAGTCTACCTGCGCCACTGTTGCTTTTAGGTGACCTAAATGCTCATCATATTGCTTTTGTATGTCTCACAACAAAAACTAGAGTAGAGTGTTGGATGAATGTGATCTTTGCATATTAAATAATGGATCTCCAACTACAGTAGGAAGCATTAATTTTAATCAATCTTCTATTGATGTTTCATGTGCTAGTTAGATTACAATACCTAATGAGATATTGTGATTATTTGTGATTAGGAATACTGTCTTGGTATTATAACCCTTTAAGCACGAGAAAAAAAATTTATTAATTTCTGAAAAATTTGGTAAATTTCCTGAGACTTGAAGGTCTTAGTAAACAGGGCAAGATAGTAAAAAAATCTAGGGGTTCTTCTACCCCCATTATACTACCGACACGATCATATCATTCCGTCACGACCCTGTAAATAGTATTTTAATTGGGGGTACAGTTGTAAGTGAAAAATAAAGGGCATTTTCAATATAAGGAACTGTATTTTTCTTTGTGTGTAACAAACATCTCTTCTCTTGCTTAACACATTTAACATAACTTCTTAACGTCAGTAAGAAATGTAATCAAAAAATACTTTTAAACGTACAATTAACATATCTTAGAGTAATTTTTGACACTTGTAATCAATCTTCATTCAGTCGGGAATTATTCTTCAACTATTTAAATAACTATCAGAGATCAAAAGTATTGAGTTATTATTAATAATAGAAGACTTTTATAACAGTCGTAAAAACAATTGTTAGCTCGAGAAAGGCACAAGTAAATGTTGCATTTTGAACAGAGCATCTTCGATCGTGATTTACAATCTTCCATTCGGCAGCTTCTTGGAACATTTATTGTTCGTGGGATATTTTGCGCCAAATAGATGATTCCGGGCCCTTTTCCTAGACTTCTATCAAAAACTGGATTTTGCGGGTAGTAAATCTCAAAACTGACCATGAGGCCGGGGTATGTAGTAGCAACATAGTTTTTTAATCCCAGCGGTCGCGATTTGTTACGCACTAATTCAAGAATGCAACATCTTCCCGTAAAATTAATTATTTGCTCGTCGATACCGTAGCAGCCTGGTGACCTCTCAATTTTTTCGCAAGCGTTGTGAATGACTTGGATTGCCGGCTGTATTTCCCAAAGCAGGTTTGTATTATTTGGTGTTGGTGTGTCTGAAAAGACAACATGCAGATTATTGCGGTGCAAGAAGAAGCGGTGCCTAGTCATGACATTAGATATAAGTTGTAAATCCATACCTTGACGCCAGTACATATGGATTCTGAGATAACTAATACATTCTATTACCAGTAAAACTTTGATCTTTATTTTCAAAGGGCCATTTTCTGAGTTCCTGTGTCGCTGGTTCGTCTGTGGTGTTCGGGCACTAGATGCAGAGGAATGGCTAAGTTGAACTGATGCCCGACCGCGACTTGTAACAGGTGGATTTGCAATAGGTGGTCGTCGATTTGTTGACGACGCCGACGGACTGCAACACGAGGATGATGTCGAGGTGATGTACATTGATTGTGTGACATTGGTTTGATGAAAGGTTGTGTGCGGTAAAATGATGACGCTTAGATGGTGGCTCACCCTCTGGCATCGAAAACTCTGGTAGTAGCAGTGTTACCATGCGTGGTAAACTTGCTCTAATATTTATTGCTTTTCATAAAATTTGTGCAAAATTATTACAATAAATATAAAATGGGAATGTTTCAAGCATTAACTTACTGCTGCAAAAAAATCGAAAACTGTTGGAGTAAAATCGATTAATTTTTTTAAATAAAAACCTGTAAATCATAATCGATTTTATATACATAATCGATTGAATATAAAAATAGATTATTTTCACAAGGTTATGTATCGTCAGTCTTGCTAACTTGACGGGTTTCCCGCTAGATTTGACGGGTCAATGAGGTTGGCGCATAGATAAGAGTGTATATACGGAAAACGGGAAAAAATTGTGTTTAACGGCTAACGGGTTTTTTAACGGGACGGTTAAAGGTATTATAAAACGGATGTATGTATATATTTTGGTAGATTGAATTCTGAAAAATAAACCATGTGCGTCAAGAATCGATGTCAAATCAATTCATTTTTAATATTTAGGGGGAATGAAAACTCGAAAATCCCTACTTGACGGGTTCTGACGGGATTATAGTATTCTCTACAACGGGAGCTAGATTTTAATATTGGCAACACTGTGTATAGTGATGAACATCGGATTGCATCGATGTAATATCGATGTATCAAAAATACATCGATGTTTTCTATACATCTATTGTTTTTCTATAAGTTAAATATGTATGTGGCTTAGGAATAAAAAGCAAGCATCTTTTAAAATAACTTTACATTTATTTTTAATACATATCGCAATAATTTTTATCTATACTTCGTAAAAACAAAATTTTACCCAATCTTTTACCCTTTAATCTATTCCTTTGTTGAGTCATTACCTGCGCCGCTTGCGAAAACAGTCTCTCTGATGGCACTGATGTGCCCACCATTGTTAAATATTTAAAGGCAATTTTATGCAATATTGGAAACTGTATTTTGTAATCTTTCCGAATTTCTAGAGGATTGTCATTAAGTATTTCAAAAGGACTTGTCAGATAAACTGAAAGTTCATCCGACAAGCTATCTTCAAATTTATTACTCTTCCAATTGCGATGTACCAGTTTGTAATGATCACTCCATAATGAAAATGTCTCTTCACTTTTATCAGACTTATCCGAGTCTGACTCGATTTCTTCAATTTGACGCAAATGAATCTTCATTAAATCTTTGATTTTCGATACAGCATTGCTACAAGCCATTGCATCGTTAAAGTGATTTTTTTTAAAACGTGGGTCTAAAATTTTTGCTATAGCAGGAGGAGTTACATGTTCAATGGAACCCATTCTTTTCGTAATTTCTTGCAGAGCCAGTTTTTACACTTCTCGTGCCACAGATTCTCCTGCGACACCTGCTGAAGTAATTTTGGAAAATATGCAGCGGACTAAAGGTATAATTTTGCTGGTTGTGCAATATTTATCTGCAAAAATTTCTTTTGTGGCTGCCTCCAAAGGCCGCAATATCAGGAGGACGGATGAGGCAATGGATATTTCTGAACTACTGATTATTGGGGGTGCGGTGGCGTGTCGAAAAAGAATATCATTTATGACACTCCGCAGTACTAAAAATCTTTGTACCATGTAGTAAGTACTATTCCAGCGTGTCGGTACGCTTTGTATATTGTTTCAGTAGAAGTATCTTTGCGCAATTCGTCACTGGCAACGCAACTTTGTTTGAACCAGGTCAGAATTGCTTTAATTTTAGTAATAATTTTTTGCCACTCAGTGCATGCCGTTGTGTCCTCAGCCATCAAATTTAACGCGTGAGCCAAACATGGAATGTGTTTCTTCTTACCAAACGTCAATTCTACAGCTTTCACCATATTGGCAGCATTCTCGGTTACAAAAGCCGTCACATTATCTTTTTTAATATCCCATTCTGCAAAAGTTTTTAAAAGCATTTCAGAAATAGTATATTGTGACGTATGTCTTTCATCAAGTTCGTACATGCCAAGAGTAACTGAAGTGAGTCCAATTTCTATTCCAAAATGAACATTTACGCGTATAAAACTTTTCATATTTAATGTAATCAGACCAAATATCTGTTGTCATGGTTAAGTCTTCTATCGAAGACAATTTCTTTTTAAAAGTTTCTGAAACAACCTCATATTTATTATCCAACCATCGTCTTAGAACTTTTTTATTTGGTATTTGATATTGAGGAGCAACTGCTTTCATAAGATTTTTGAAACCTTCATTCTCGACTATTGAGAAAGGCTGGTGATCTCTACAAATTATATATAACAAACAATTGTTAAATTTTCTTGTTTTCATGCCGGATTCTAAATAAGAGGAGATTTATTGAAAACTGGTCTTGATAGATTTTTGACGTTTTATAGGGATTACTTCCAAGTCAGAATCTAAAGCTTTATCCAACGGTTTTGACGTACTTTGAGAACTACTCGTCGAAGGATTAACGGTTTCGGAATCAGATTGAACTGATTTAAGTTCATCAACAATACCAATGCAAGGTGTCTCATTAAAACTTGAAGCAGCTGGCTCTAGAACTGATCGCGTGATACTTTCTTTCTCCGACGTAGTCCTTTGAAACGGAATAATTTCAATGTAAGGAGCCTTGTGGACATTGCGAATATGCAAATATAAGTTTGTTGTATTTCCAGTACACTTGATAACTATTTGACATAACTAGGGCCCGGATTAATATGTATATATAATATCAAAATATGTACATTTAATATGGACTTAAAATCCTAAAATATGGAAAAAATATGTGTAATAAGAGATAACGACATTGTACATTAAAACGATTTCCTATTAAGAAAAAACAAAAAAAATACGATTTTACTTAGCTTAGGTTCATTATTATTTAAATTACAGTATATAATTACGTGTTTCCTTAAATTTTCTGTTTGGACGAAATAATGCTTTATTCTAGCTGAATGATTTTTCATCATAGGATGTGATTGGAGCTTATTTAAATTTGCATAATTCTGCAAGTGAGTAGGGCACATCTATGGTGCCTTCTAATGTTCCACACAGCATGCTGTTGATTTTCTTTAGGATCCTTTCCTAAAGAAAATCAACAGCATGCTGTGTGGAAATCCTTTGTTTTTTTTTCAGTACATAGAGTAATTTTTGCCTCGCTACTTCAGCAACGGGACCTTCTGATTCTAAAAATATTTTCGATAGTCATCAAATTATCATTTAGAGAAGTGGAAGAATTTTCGAGTGCCTTTATATGGTATGATAAAAAGCAATAATTAGTGTTTATGTACATAAAGCAAATAGTTACGTAGGGTAATCTTGGAGAAGTTCTTTTGAGATTGAAATATCAGCAGCTTTATTCTCCAATTCAAAGATAATCATTTTGATTTCAGTGTAATACTGGGCATAGTATTCATTTGCTCTCAGCTAAGTTCCCCAGCGGTTCAGCACTGGCTCTAGCGGTAAAGAAATGTCGGGATACCAACTCTTTAAATTTTAAGATCCTGCTTGCTGCTTTCAAAAACTTTTTCTTTACGTTTCATACTAAACTGTCAGCCTTTTTAAACTGAGACCTTATTCATTCAGCAAATCTATTCATACCATGAGCCAAGCACTTCATATGAATAATTTTTGGATACAAAACTTGTAGGGAATCTACAGCTTTTACCATACAAGGAGCAGCATCACTAAGTAGCAAGACAACTTGGTCATGTTTAACTCCATAAGGCCACAAAACTCTCATTGCATCATTAAAAAGCTTTACTGACGTTTGGTGGTTGCATTAAAGAAGTTCTTCACACGCCAATAAAAAGGATTTGCTGGCATTTTCGTCATCTAAAACTAATTTTTAGTCATTTCACATACCTTCTCATCAACCTAACATAAAATAATGAAGATATGGATAAATTTATTTAATTTCTTGTGGAATATGGATTTATACTTGAAATATGGAAAAATATGGAAAATAGAAATTGCATTTTCTTGATCAAAATATCATAATATATGTAGAAAACATATTCAAGAACAAAAACCATTTCAATTAAAAATATGGATTTACATATTAATCCGGGCCCTAGACATAACTTACATTTATATTTATTGTGATCAATTTTGTCGTAAAACTTCCGTTATGATAAATAATTACCGCCTTTAAAGTAAATAATTGGACATTTACATGATTACTTAGATTAGACAGATTAATATGAAAAATCCATATCCATACTAATATTATAAATGCGAAAGTATGTTGTTTGTTTGTTTGTCCTTCTTTCACGTTGCAACAGAGCGTCGGCATGGCATGATTTTTTGTATGGGGATAGTTCGGTGGCTGTAGAGTGACAGGCTACTTTTTTCCGCGGAAAAACATCTCATTCCCATGGGAAAATACAATATATTGCAAAAGTTTGTCCTTCTTTCACGTCGCAACAGAGCGTCGGCATGGCATGAATTTTGGTATGGGGATAGTTCGGTGACTGTAGAGCGAGAGGCTACTTTTTTCCGCGGAAAAACATCTCATTCCCATGGGAAAATAGAATATGTTGCAAAAGTTTGTCCTTCTTTCACGTCGCAACAGAGCGTCGGCATGGCATGAATTTTGGTATGGGGATAGTTCGGTGGCTGTAGAGTGACATAGGCTACTTTTTTCAGCGGAAAAATATATCATTCCCGTTGGAAAATCGAATATGTGGCAAAATTAAATTCAGCTAGGTGGCGCCACCGTGATTCTATAAGACGGACGACGGTACGACGAACGAACACAGGTCAGAATATCTGGATTATTATGTCTTTTTACCAAAATTAAGATAAAAAATGTATGGATCTGTATTTTTCCTCGCAGGACCGGGAAGACAGCGATAAAAAACATAAAATTCACCAGCTGATTTTCTTCGAACGTTGGCGATAACCTCGCAGAAGATATTAAGTAATCCGTTGCTGCTCTGCCTACCCCGCAAGGGTTACAGCCGTGATTATAAGTATGGATCAGAAATACTACCACCACCTGTCACGCTTTCACCCTTAACTATTACTTAACTGTGGTAGAAACAGTTCTTAATAAGCCTTATTAATAAGCCTTATTAATATTTATTGAACGGAAATGAATACAGTTCTTATATGTGGTTATGAATGAATCGGTATTACAATAAGAAAAATTGTGCAAAATTATAAGAAAAATATTTTTTGAGACGACGAACTATTTCCTGACATGTACTTAACTTCCCGCCGTTGAGCCGCGCGTCAACTTATAGTGCATACGATACCTATACGCTTAAATTGTTTCTATTTCGTAGCTTATTCGACTACCTGCTTTCTATTTTGGTTGTTTGTCATTTGTTTTGTGATTTGGTTAAGGTTGAATGGATTTATATTGGCTTTCATTTTCGGATTTGTGTATTTTCTTGGATCGGTTTTGTTGATTTGGTTGGTATTCCTTTATACATATTTAGACTCTGGCTTTGATTTTGGATTTTATTTATTTAGAATCGTGAATTGGTTATCGTTTACTTAGGTTGTTTAACAATATTTCAAAGGAATATTAATAGTATAGATAGTGTATACGGTACCTATACACTTACTTCTTTTTTCGCTGGTTATATTTATATTGACTACTGCTTTCGATTTTGGTTTTCTGCGATTTGTTTTGTGATTTGGTTTAAGTTGATGTCCGATTTTTTTTGGCTATCGTTTTCGGATTCGCGTTGTGTCTTGAATTGGTTTTGTTGTTTTGATTTTAAAAAATACTTAAAAGGAATATTTATTCCTTTTAGATATTTTGGATTTGCTATTAAAAAAATATTTAAAAGGAAATTTAATTCCTTTTAGGTATTTTAACGTTTTTTTATAAATAGGTTTTTTGTTACTTCATAGTGCCTCGCAGACGTAAGTCCAGCCTTTAAAGAGTATCTTCTCAAAGACAAGCGAAAAGATTAGCTCGATCGCTAGAATCTTTAGAAGATGCTGAACTGAGAAGGCAAGAACAAGCAGAGCGTTAGGCTGCTTTTAGATCATCTGAGACACCTTCTCAACATCAGCAAAGGCGTCTTGAACAGACAGAGCGTCAGGCTGCTTTAAGAGCTTCCGAAACACCTTCTCAAAGTCAGGAAAGGCATCTTGAACAGGCAGAGCGTCAAGCTACTTTAAGAGCTTCTCAAACACCTTCTCAAAGTCAGCAAAGGCGTCTTGAACAGGCAGACCGTCAAGCTACTTTAAGAGCTACTGAAACACCTGATCAAAGTCAGCAAAGGCTATTGGAACAAGCGGAACGTCAGGCCGCCTTAAGAGCCGCGGAAACACCTGATGAAACTCAACACAGACTCATTGAGCAAGCTGAACGTCAATCTACTATAAGGGCATCTGAAGCACCAGAACAGACACAGGCGCGAAGAGATGCAAATGCTGTGCATTCGTCCAAGCTGAACGTCGACAAAATTTTCAAAGAAACAATTGGTCGGTTTTTAATGACGCATTATTCAAATATGATCCGTTGATTGATTATAAAAATCACAGGTTAGTTGTTATCGGACTGATGGACAAGGCGTGTCGATTTTGCAGTGCTTTAAAATGGAAAGATAAGACCGCAGGCATGTGCTGTTCCAATGGCAAAGTGTCTCTTCCGTTTCTTGGGGAACCAGAAGAACCTTTGAAAACTCTCTTTTTATATGATGCTAATGAGTAGGCATGAGTCGGATATATCAAAACGAATCTAAAATCCGATTTCAAACACAAATCGATTCGTATAGAATGCTCAAACTAGAACTTTCGATTTCAAAAATCGACCTAACTAGCTAAACTCTTACGATCTTTACAACCAAACCAATCCAAATCGAAAACAAAATCGACAATATCCAAACTTAAACGCAAACTATTGCGTAGAAATCCAAATCCGTTTTTTCAGTGGCTCTCTCGATGACGTGAAGTGTGCGATTCAGATTTCGGTTTGTCGGCTTTGGAATATCGAAATCTATTACACTTTGAGATATGGGATCAATATTATCCTTACTGCTTAGTACAAAAAGTCTATATTGGCTTTGCGAGATTATGCGTTGATGAATTTTGGGTTCAGTGTGCGATCAATATCTGTCTTATTGTTAAGTCGTTTAAGGCTATATTTGCGAGATTGTGGGATGATATATTTTTGTTTTTAGTTAAGTGTTTGCTTACTTAAAATAATTTTTTGTTTTCATGTTGTTATGTTTTAGACTTTAGATGTAAATTTAATCCTGGTGACAACTGTCAACATCTCCCATGCCGGTCAGTCGTAACAGTGTATTGTATTATATTATTTACTGATATTTATTGCCTTAATACCTTTTTGTTAAGTAAATATATGAAAAAAGTTTATAAAAATATTTAAAAATTAGGAGTGAATTGTGTGTGAGTGTATGTTTTAAGTGAGTAAGTTATATAACATTTAAATATTTTTAATTTTGACTATTAAGTCTTTTTTGTTTAGACTTTTTAATTGATTAGACGAGAACTGTATTGATTTTCAAGATTTCGCGTAAACCCAGTGAGGTATGGACTCATTTTGACAAAAAAGAAAATGCTCTTGGAGTTGCAGTGTGTAAATATTGCAGTCAAAACATATCGTATATATCAACAACGGGTAAATTAGGAGCTCATTTAAAACGATCTCACGCTTCGATTTATTTAGCGTAGTTAGATTTGCGTTTGTCGTTTTGTTAACTTATAAAGCGAAATCCAAGTACGCAAATGAATTGGCGTGGCTAAGCGATACTGAAATCGGATTTTTAAAAACGGATTTTGAAATCGATTTTGAAATCTGAAATCGGGTAAATATCGGTTTGCGTTCAAATCCAAAAACGCCCATGCCTACAAATGAGTCAGGGCGCTTTTTAAACAGGATCCGGAAATATAACTCATGCTTTCAAATGACGTCCTTCAGAGTTGTCTTGCTAACACGTGATGATACGTTGCAACGGGTAGCCGATACACACAAGTTTTATGATGATCTGCAATACCCATTGATTTATTGCAAAGGACAATAGGGTTACCATTTTCAAATTCCACTCATTAACCCGGTCACAAAGGAGCTTTCTTCGAACAAAAAAGTTTCATGTATGGATTTTTATGCGTATGATATGATGTTGCGAGAAAATGATTTTAACCTCTTAGCCCGGTGTAGACAATTATTTCATTAATTTTTGGTAGACATGTATGTGAAGGTTGAAAGTGAACGTCTCCGTTACATATCTTTAAATCAAAAAAGTTGCCCGTTGAGAATTATATACATTTACAAGATGCAGTTTCTAGCGACGCCAATGTAAACCCCAGAGATTTGGATAAAATGGTAATTCTGCCCTCATCATTCGTTAACAGTCCCCGCTACCTACATGAGTACACACAAGACGCATTCGCCTATGTACGAACTTACGGAAGACCTGATCTTTTTGTTACTTCTACTTGCAATCCCACATGGAAAGAAATAACCGAGGAGCTAATGCCGGGCCAATAAAGTACTGACAGACACGATTTAGTTGCTAGAGTATTTAGATTAAAAGTACAAAAATTAATGAATGTAATTAACAAAGGGAAAATTTTCGGAGAGGTGCAGTGCTTCATGTATTCAATTAAATGGCAAAAAGAGGATTACCGCATGCCCACATTCTAATATGGCTTGAAGAGAAGTTGCGGCCCAGCCAAATAGACGACATAATAAGCGCCGAGATTCCGGATCCTGAGCAAGATAAAGAATTGTATGATACCATCGTCTGAAATATGATTTTCCATTCTATGTAAAATGTTTAGTGGCCACATTAATCTAGAAGCATGTAGCTCTGTCCGCGCAATCAAGTATATCTGTAAGTACATAAATAAAGGAAGCGACCAAGCAATATTTAATATTTAATCTCAGGAGTGAAGGTGAAGCAAATTCCGTTAATGAAGTACAGACCTATCAAGCAGGGCGTTATGTCAGCAGTAACGAGGCAGCGTGGCGTCTCCTTGGTTCCCTTTACACGAAAGGCCAACAGTTACTCACCTTGCTGTGCACTTAGAAAATGGAGAGCGTGTATATTTCACCGAAAGAAATTTCCAAAAAAGAATTGCATCACCGCCAAAAACTACACTAACAGCCTTCTTTTAACTTTGTCAAAACCGACCCCTTTGCAAAAACGTTGTTATATTCTGAAGTCCCCTGCTATTATACTTGGAACACATCTAGGAAGGAGTGGAAATGCCGTTATCAAGGCGCGCCTGTTGCAAATTGGCCCGGTGTAAAGTCATCAGATACCCTTGGTCGTGTGTATACCGACATCCATGTAACTAATTTTGAATGTTTCTGTTTACGCTGCTGTTTACATTGCTGCTGCACCATGTTCGGGGTCCTACAGGATATAAAGACCTTAAAACAGTCAACGGTCAGGAGTGCGCATTTTATAGAGAAGCATGTGAAGCTCTGCATCTTTTAGAAAACGATAATCACTGGGATGAAACCACGGAGGAAGCTGTGCAGTGCCAGTCACCAGCCAAAATTAGTGATCTTTATGCAACTCTCATATCATGTTGCGGGCTATCTAATGCACATGAATTGTGGGACAAATATAAAGAGTACATGGCGGAAGATATTTTGCGAAGGTTACAGCAGACACACGCGAACATGACATACAATGAACACATTTATAATAAGCACTTGGAAATTGAAGATAAAGTAATGGCAGTGGTAGGCAAAAAATTAAGCGACTTTGGAACGATAAGCTCTCAGCAAACAACCGGTGATGAAATTATATGTGAAACAAACTACGATATACCAGCTTTACAGCAGCAAGTAGCCGAATTTGTACCCCGCTTGCTTCCCGAACAAAAACGAGTTTTTTGCAAAGTATTAGGACAAATTGAATCTGGAAATAGTGCACCTTTCTTTTTAGATGCCCCTGGAGGAACTAGGAAGACATTTTTGTTAAATTTATTATTAGCGCAAGTATGGAAAGATAAAAACATTGCTGTGGCCGTAGCTTCCTCTAGTATAGCCGCCACGCTGCTAAGCGGGAGCCGCACTGCACATTCTGTTTTAAAACTCCCTCTAAATCTAGCCCAGGAAGAATCGCCGATCTGCAACTTTAGCAAAAATAGTGCACGAGGTATAATGCTACGACAATGCAAACTTTTAGTGTGGGACGAAAGTACAATGTCGCATAAAAAAGCTGTAGAAGCACTAAATCGAACGCTCCAGGATTTGCGCAGCAATACCGATGTAATGGGAGGAATGGTGGTTTTACTGGCTGGTGACTTTCGCCAAACTCTACCTGTCATTCAAAAGGGCACACCTGCAGATGAAAGTAAAGCATGCCTTAAGTCGTCTATTTTATGGAACAAGGTGACAAAATTCAGTTTAACTACTAATATGAGAGTGCATTTGTATAATGATATCAGTGCTGGAAACTATGCTGACACACTATTAAAAATTGGCGATGGGCGGTTGGTAACAGATGCTGAGGGCTGCGTTAAATTGACGAGAGATTTTTGTAATTTAGTACAGAGTCATTCCGAATTAATTGCGAGCGTTTATTCAGATTTAACGAACAACATGCATGAAGACAAATGGTTATGTGAAAGGGCGATTCTTGCACCAAAAATGAGAGCGTTAACAAAATAAATTCAGATATATTAAGCGAAGTAGCAGGAGAAATAACAGAGTATTTTCTCAGTAGACACAGTTATGGACACAGAACAGAGCACTTCATATCCCGTTGAGTTTCTAAATTCACTAGAGTTGTCAGGTGTGTCCTCACATAAGCTTCAATTAAAATTAGGCGTCTCCTCGGTAATGTAACGGGACAAGGCTGCGTGTGACACATCTTGGACGGAACATAATCGGTGCTACAATTTTTACAGGCGTAGGAAAAGGTGAAAATGTTATTATACCACGGATCTCTATAATTCCCACAGATCTTACTTTTCAATTCAAAAGGTTGCAGTTCCCTATTAAGCTCAGTTTTGCAATGACAATTAATAAAGCGCAAGAGCAAACGTTACAGGTAGCGGGGTCAACTTAGAAAAACCGTGTTTCTCTCATGGTCAGCTGTATGTAGCATGTTCGCGAGTGTCAAATGCAAAGAGTCTCCACATTTTTTCACCGAATGGAAAAACATATAACATTGTGTACAGTAGCGTCTTAAAATAGTGTTCAGTTAGATTTTTTTTTTCAAAATTCCCACAATCAATTAATCAGAATTCCCAGAGATTTTCCTTTTCAATTCAAAATTTCCTATTTAGCTCAGTTTCTTTTCAATTTCAAATGCTGCACCTCTGACGGACCTATTAAGCTCAGTTTCCTTTCAACTCAAAAGGCTGCATCTCTGACGGATCTTTTATTTGGTTCAGTTTCCTTTCAATTCAGAAAACTGCATCTCTGACAAATCAAATTAGCTCAGTTTCTTTTCAAAAGTCTGCATCCCTGACGGATAATTATGCTCAGTTTCCTTTAATTAAAAAATATCCCATTTCCATTGGGAATAAACAGGCTATTTTCATGCTTTCCTATACGCTGCGTTTCAAAACATTATAAGCTGACGAATCAATTTTGCTCAGTTTCATTTTAATGGCCGCATCTCTGACAAATCTATAAAACTCGGTTTTCTTTCAATTCAAAAAGCAATGGATAGTTCATTTCCCAGTGACCACGCGGGCGAAGCCGCGGGTAACAGCTAGTATTTTTATATTTCTAACCTAAAAGACTAAAACGCGATGTAATGTTTTACTTAAATAGGTACGACATTAAGCAAGAAATACAATCAAAGTATTAGTTACGGAATTTTTGTTTAATTTACAATCATACTTTTCGGAAATATCGAAAATTGTTACTTATATATTATTTAGATTCTCGCACTTATCTTTGTTTACTTGTCCAATGTGTTCATAGACTTATTATGATATTAATATTACATATAGCCAGTGGCATAGCGTGCCTTAGACGGGACCTGTATCAAGATTTGTTGGGGGGTCCAAATGGAAGGACTAAAACCCCTCACATGAATTAAAATAGTTATAAGTTAATAATTACTATTAATACTCCTAGGAACGAAGCTAGCCAAACAATTCAAATCAAATAACTTTGAAGACTGCAGTTTCTTGCAACAAACTTCTGCATTTTGTGATCATATCCAAGACTACCACAGTTATGGTCTACCACAAATCCTCGCGAAAGAACATGGATTCCTACGAAGGATGATACGTGAAGCTATTGACGATTGGTTCGGTACTACCACCTGCTTGGGACCCTATAATCAATAAAATTAAAACTAAACCCAAGCATTCCACTGCAAGACTTCAAGACACAGTCAGTTTATTTTGCATAGATCGGACCATAAACAATAATTAAAAAGCTGAAGGTACTCCGGGTTTAACAATGACATCGGGACTTCATTCATCTCAGCCTACCGTGACCGTGGGTGCTAGAAAGCATCCGAAACGTCTGGTATTGAAAATAAAATTAAACGCGATAAAATTTATAAAAGTAGTTTTAATTAAAACGATGCTCTTCTGATTCCACCATACACACAGCATCATCTTATTGCGTATTAATCCGGGTTTCGCTACGGTCTGTAAACTTGAGTACCCTTTGACCAAGATCTTTTACGCACGATATTGTTAGATGATCCACTCCCATCACCAGTGTTTCAATAGAGAATCGCAAGGGAGTACACGATACCTTAAGTTCCTTTCAGTGAGCTTGTGTGGTACCGAAATATCTATTTAGGCACCACACAAGCTTTTTAAAATTTGCTGTGTCTTGTTAAACTGAACAACACGTTATATGCAGGGGCGTAGCTACCGCCGTATCAATGATACTGGGCCCCCGGGCTACAGGGGCCCCGAACACCTATAATCCCGTGAAAACCCGTCAAGTAGGGATTTTCGAGTTTTCATTCCCCCTAAATATTAAAAATGAAACAGGATTAATGATATCTAATGTATTCGAAGTAGTTGTAATACTTCGTATATTGCTTAGGTCTCAGAGGCTCTGAAATCTTTGTTTAGTTTAAGACATTAATATATCTAAACAGCAGTTGTACACATTGACTTTGAAGTACGATTCCGGGTATTAAATTCTCTCACCTCCTGATATTCTTCATTAAAAAAAACTTGTTTTTGAAAGCAGTTTTTTCACCCCACTCTTTTGCTAGTCTCTGGACTCGCTCAGCAAACAATGAATTTTGATTACTCAGTAAAATGTTAGCTTTCTGTAAGTCATTATTTTCACGCTGTAGAGCTTTAGGAACAGGATTAATGATTTCAAATAGTGAATAAACAAGGCGACAAACACTAAAAAAAATTAGCCTCTTTAAAATGGTAACTATATTTTTCCGTTCGTCACTTTCGCCTTTTTAGTGGAAATTAAATTTATTTGGTACAAAGTTTTAATTGTTAATATAATTCATCATCAAAATAATTTTTCCTTATAGCTGATAAAGCGTCGACCATTTAGTAGGACACCTTTTTAAGGCTACGTTTATATTATTTAGATGAATCGTTACTCAGTATTGACAACCGTTTTATACTATTGTTAAAAAAAGTATATTTTTGGAGTAATTCCGTTTATCAACCCTAATGAATCCACCCTAGAGTGGATACTAGCAAACACGTGTTCATCTATCCACCCCAGACGGGGTTGTTGTGGGTAATCGGAGTTCACTTTTATTTTTTCTTCCGACTTTTTACCCCAAGTACAGTTTAATACATACACTTTACTTATTAATTAATTTTTAATAACCAAAAATTTTATCAAAAACCTATTACGTATTGCCGTTACTGTCACCGTTACAGCCTATTAAAGTCAATGCATATCTATTGCAAAATTAAAATAAAATTGAATAAAATTAAACTTCCTCGTTTTAAATAATATTATTGCGTAATTTATAAATTCTGCAATTTGTTCAGGCAATTACCAACACCAATTTCATTATTGAGTAGACGTAATTTAATATCCTACTCTCTTTCAGCGTGGAGCTCTACTGAGTATCTTGTTCAGGCAGTTTTTATCATATGTCTATAAATGGCTGTACACAGCAGAGGGTTTTTTTAATCGTTAAACACTAGGATTTTCTCCCTATCGTGGAGGCAGTTTACAAACATAAATTGCACAAAGATGAAACACCCAGACCCGGAACAATTATTTTTAGGCCATACAGATACTTGTTCCGTGCGGGATTCGAACCCGCGGCCCCCAGCGCAACAACTCATTGATAAGCTACTGCGCCTTAAAATTTGACAGATCTTCTTTAGGCACGTTGGGCACTTTTTGATGATATGACTTTTTTCTCGAGAAGTACGGCCTAAGAGTTAGCTAATATAACATTTTACGAATTTTCGCTTGCACGCGTTCGGGGCCCCTGTAGTCCGGAGGGCCCGTATCATTGACATGGCTGATACGGCGATAGCTACGCCCCTGCACATAACGTGTTGTTCAGTTTAACACTTCGATTTATAAATATTATTGCTAACACGACGCAGCAAATTTTAAAATGAATTCTGAATCAAGCTAAGTAGGTAATTAATTAATATAAAAATGAAAATAATATGGTTTTTGAAGCCAGAGACTGCAGCTAACTGTAAGTAAGACTAAGAGAGAGACGGCGGGTCAATTCAGTCGGCCATTTGCATTTATATCTTTTATGGGTTGGTTGCACTGACCTCTATAATATTGGCTGCCTTTTCAACCAGTGATACCACTTTTTGGCGAAACACCTTGCGAATGCTAAATAATGTAATTGAAAAAGACAAAAAAATAGTTATTAACCGTAGAGAGAGAGGGGGATGGTAAGTTTGATTGTTTGCCTTTTCAATGCATCAAAAAAAACATCGATACATCGATGTTTTTTTTTAAGTCAATGTGTAAACATCGATACTCGATGTTTAAAACTTAACAATACATCGGTTTGATTCGATGCATCGTTACTATACATCAAGTATTTTTAAAACATCGATGTATAGCGGCCACTCACTCCACTCCTGTGTATAGCGAAAAGAAAAAAAAGTATGTTAAACAAAGGGTATGTTCCGAAATACAACCCACTACACTGGCAAATGCAAATGACGTCATCAATTGTCACTTTATTGTACGGGCGTGCCGCCGCCATATTGTGTCGGATATCCGGCTATAATAAAACAATTTTTAATTGTGTGTGCACTGAATGAAGCATGCCAGAATTTTTTTCTATTTATTCAAATACAAAAAATTATAGAATAATTGCTGGTATATCCATTAGGAGGATATAATGATTTTTGAAGCACAAAATGACAAAATAATCGCCAACACTTTTCCAAATGGCGCAAAAGTATGACGTCATATACTGTCAAATGTTTTGGAACGAATCACCAGTATAGCGTCGATTCATGACGTCATTTGCATTGGACTAACCCACGGCATGGAATCTTCGAACAAAAAAATTAGCCCTTATTTTCAACCACAGATTCAAACCGGTAGTTCACAATATGACATTGCTTATTACGACAGATTGAGTTTCAAACGTAGACAGAGAATGCTTCAAGAATCGGTTTATCATAGTTCATTAGAACTTAAGTTCGTTTTCAAAAAAAAAGTCGGAATTTTCAATTTGTCAAGTAACCTTTGTCCACTTAGCCCTTCAATTTTGCAATGTATTCTACAGTATTAAAATAAATTACCTTCGTTATAAATTATAATCTTGGTACATTAATTCATTATTGAGACGCTTGATCAATGGATGTTATGAAACTAAAACTGTGGTAGATTTAACATATAAATTAATTGATTTCAGATTGGTCCTACTGTTGACCTATTGCCGTCAACTAGTGGTCAAAATCCAGTTGAAATAGTAAGTCTTCCAATTTCCAATCAACCATCAATAGTAAGTATTACAATCAGAAAATGTTGTGTCTGTAGTAACAAAGTTATGATTATTAAACTTTTTTTTTTGGTTTTTAGGACAAGACTCCAGAGTACACTCCTCGAACGTTGCGACAGAAATGGAAACACTCGGAAAAACTATCATCCGAATGACTTAAATTTAATGACAACAAGACTTTTTTCTTGAAGTCTTTAATGAATTAAAGACTTCAAGAAAAAAGTAGCTAAACTACAAAATACTATTGCAGAACTTAAAAAAAGTCTTTGATAAGTGAAGAACATGGGGATTTATCGGAATCTGTTGATCCTACCAATAGAAACTTCTTGAAAAAAATGTTGAACCCCTCCTCCAGTGGTAGAAAATATTCACCATCTTTACGCAAATTCACTCTTTGCTTGCAATTTATAAGTCCTTGGGCTTACACGTATGTACGACAACAATTTAATACTTGTCTGCCTCTTCCATCCACATTTATCACATGGTACAAAAGTGTAGATGCAAACCCAGGGTTTATAATAATAATAATAATAATCTTTATTTAAATAATTAATTAAAATTTATCTGCGAAAGCATGGTGGGCGTGGTTTTCTGAGCGCGCTCACCATGCATAATCGCGAAGTGTGCAGCCTCCGTGATTACTTCCTGGCGAGATCGGGTGATCCATTCTATAATGACGTCATTTCTAGTGATAAAAGCCTCACCCCTCTATCCTTAGCCCACGAGCAATGGCAGGACCCAGCAGTGCTTAGCATTTCCGACCGGGAGACCGTATGGAAGGAGAAGGAGCTCCACGGGAGGTACTACAGGGCTCTTCATGAGCCCTTCGTAGATACAGTCGCCTCCCTCAACTGGCTACGTTTCGGTGACCTCTTTGGGGAAACCGAGGGTTTTGTCTGTGCAATACAGGATCAGGTTATTAAGACCAACAACTATCGGAGATACATCCTAAAGGATGGCACCGTCGACGGCTGTCGAGCCTGTCGCTATCCCGGTGAGTCGCTTAGGCATGTCATCTCTGTTTGTTCGGCGCTTTCTAACTCTGAGTACTTGCACAGGCACAACCTAGTAGCCAGAATTCTACACCAGGAGCTCGCTCTGAAATACGGTCTCGTGGACCGGAAATTGCCGTATTACAAGTACTTGCCGGAAGCCGTGCTCGAAAATGACCGCGCCAGGCTCTACTGGGACCGGGCCATCATCACAGACAGGACTATTCTTGCAAATAAGCCTGATATTGTGCTGATGGACCGGGCACAGTCAAGGATATTTTTGGTTGACATTACCATTCCGTATGACGAGAACCTCGTGAAAGCCGAAACAGACAAGCAATCAAAATATCTGGACCTGGCTCACGAGGTGACCGACATGTGGGGTGGTCTGCCGACCGAAATTATTCCTGTAGTCGTCTCTGCGAATGGGCTAATCCCAGTTAGCCTCTCTGGTCATCTGAGGCGACTGGGAGTCCGTGACGGACCGCTCCGGGCTCAAATGCAGAAGTGCTCCTTGATACTGCCCCCATCGTCCGCCGTTTTCTTTCTCTTTCCCCCTAACCCTTGGCCGTTTGGTCTCCCCTGCCGAGGGCTTCCATCTGGTTGGGCTTTTATTTATTTAAGTATTTTTGTATTTATTTTATTTTATTGATATTTATGTATATTTATCTTTTCATTTTTATTTATAATTATATATTTATACATCCCAACCAGATGAGAAAACTATATAGATACCCCACATAATAATAATCTTTATTAAAAACTTTAGAAGTTACAAATGTTGCACTGATTCCTAAACTAGGATAAATCCTGTATCTTAGGCTATCAGTACTGGTGGAAAATGGGAAATGGACTGTAATTTGCATAGACGCTAGCTGATTCTACTCTACACCGTTGACTAGACAATATTACTAAGGTCTGACGTACCTGAATATACGAAGGCGGATGTTCCTGCTCTCGTGTGCTCCTTCGGGGATCCCAGCTACACGGATTTCGGTCACTCACGATGATCCAATTCGGGGAAGAACTTGCGGTAGAACATATATTTTGGGAGCAGTGAAAACGTGCCCCTTTCACACGACGCGCGGCGTTGACATTATGTTGATCACGTGACGACAAGATGTCCTTAATTTTAACGGACCAATAGTAAGCAAGAATCACATCGACCCGCGAAATACACGGACATCCAAACCAAAGTAACATTGGTGTAACGGTAGCGAGTATTCAGCGCAAATAAACAAACAAATTTCGGCTGTTTATTAAAGGCCGGGAGGAATGGTTCGGCCAAAAATTGTTTATTATTGGCCGAACCATTCCTCCCGGCCTTGAAAGGGAAGCTTTCAAAGGTGTAATCATCTTTATCGAGTAAATTAATCTATTCTTACTTCTAGGAACCTTATTACAACATACTAAAGAATGTTTGTTAACTACTTATGTCTACTTAATCCCATTATCTTATCTATGACTTATTATCTAGAAGCTAATCTACCCTTTACCTAAATAATTTATGAATTTTACTGAGTTGGTAATGGACACAATTTAACCACTGGTCTTTGGTAAGTACCGTGTTTAGTCCTTACCATTGCTACACGTATAACGTCATCCTTACCTTTAAAGGTTTGTGTTATAATGCCTAAGGGCCAAAGTAAGGGTGTGATGTTATCCTGTATTACTACAACAACCGTTCCTTCCTTAACTGGGAAAGATGGTGAATTCCATTTTTGGCGGGTTTGTAGGCTATGAAGATACTCTCTCCGCCATCGCATCCAGAATGACTGTACCAACTTATCTAAGAGCTCATATCGAGTTAGAAGATGCGGAATTGAATCATCAATATTAGGTGCTGGCAGGAAATCAAGCGGGACGGTATGTAAAAAATGAGCTGGCGTCAAAGCTGCTGGCTCTGAAGGATCAGAGCTGAGCACTGTAAGTGGTCGTAAATTTAATATGGATTCAATCTGGCTTAAAACGGTTTGAAGCTCCTCAAAGGTAAGAATTTGTTGGCCGATAACTCTATATAAATGGGTTTTATACACTTGATGTTACTTTCCCAGCAACCACCAAAGTGTGGAGCATTAGGAGGAATCAGTTTCCATTGGATACGACTTTCTGCTAACTGCTTTTCCCACACTGGTTTATATTCATTCTTTAAAAAAGCGTACAAATCTCGAAGATAAGACCGGGCACCAATAAAATTGGTTCCGTTATCGATATAAAAACATTGAACCGATCCTCGTCTAGCTAGGAATCGTTTCATGGCTGCCAAGAAGCAAGCTGTGCTGAGATCGCTTGCGAGCTCAATATGCACCGCTCGTGTAGTAAGGCATGTAAACAGGCAGATGTAAGCCTCACGGCTTTTTATACCTTTACCACGATATGGTGTTACTAGGACTGGGCCGGCAGTATGGATGAAGGCTTTGACAACCGCTCGCACTCGAGGTTCAGGGTGGTCCGCCATCATAGGGAACCCAGGTTGAGGTTTAGATCGGAAACATAAGTTGCATTTAGAGATGATGGCTCGAATTGCACGTCTAGCAGATAGTATCCAGTATTTAACACGGAGTACAGAAGATAGCAACCCTGGTCCTGTATGTAAATATTTGCAGTGGTATGAGCGTATGAGCAAGTCTACCACATGATCCTTACAAGGAAGAAGAATAGGATGTTTAAAATCAAAACTCTCCTCTGAGTTTGCCAAACGGCCACCCACGCGTAATACGCCATCCTTAAGAAATGGATTTAATTTTTTAATAGATGAAGAACGACATCCCTCTTTCTCCAAACGTTGAAGGTCATCACTAAAATGTATCGAATGTATTACCTTCATAATTTCTAATTCCGTAAATTCCAAATCTGACGTAACTATGGGTCCCAGGGGCAGCTTCCTTAAAAACTTGTATATGTAGCTCGCCATGTTAAGAAACCGTTGCCACGAAGAGTAATTACGTGCTAGCTTATACAGAAAAGGTTCTTCGGTTGGTTTTTATTACTACTAGGGAAATAGACTTAAGCTCCGGCGCTTCCTTTGGCACAGACGTTTTTATTGGCCATTCGACTTTGGGTAAATTGGCCCAAGGAGGCCCCTGTAGCCACAGGGGGTGATTCATAAGTTGTGTAGGAGTTAATCCACGGGACAAACAATCGCACGGGTTTTCGTTACCCTTGATGTGGTAAAAGTAATCCGATTGTAAGTTGTCCTGGATTTTGGATACTCTATTGGCAACAAACGTGTGCCATCGGTGCGGAGAAGAATGAATCCAATTTAACACTACGGTCGAGTCTGAAAATGCTAACACCGAATTAATTGGGTATCTACTCGAATATATTTCAAAAACCCTTTTTATTAATTTAGAAAGCAACAAGGCTGCACATAATTCCAGACGTGCCAATGAAACAACTTTCAAGGGCGCAACCTTTGACTTTGCGCAAGACAAAATGACAGTTGTCTGATTTTGTTTGACGTCTACTCGAATATAAAATGCGGCACCATAAGCCTTTTCACTCGCGTCAGCGAAACCCAGAATTGTTACCGAACAGCCATGAACCACTCCAAGGTGCCGAGGAAATTTCATCTGGGCAAGCAGGGGAAGTTCCCGTCGGAATTCATTCCACAGTCGTGTAATTCGTTGTGGGGGATCAGCGTCCCAGTCTATTTTAGCAATCCAGAGCTCCTTGATTAAAAGCTTGGCATACAAGATTACAGGTGCTACCAAGCCCAAAACATCAAACAAACGTGCGACAGAGGAGAAAATGTTTCTCTTAGTGCAAGGGCGATCATCTGAAATCACCTCGAAGGCGAACTCATCATCACGAGGACGCCAGTAAAGACCTAATATTTTCAAGGTATCGTCCTTGTGAAATTCGACACTTTGCGACAAGCGATAATCTTCAGGAATATGTTCAAGCACCCTTGTGCTATTGCTACTCCATTTGACTAGGTGGAAGCCCCCAGCCTTGAATAGCCCGACTAACTCTTGAAAGGCAGAAATAGCTCGATCGGAATTCATCAATGAGCTAGCTATGTCGTCCATATAAAGATCTCTCTGCGCGACTTCTTTACCTATAGGGAAACGGTGACCCTCATCCTGTACTAGTTGCGAGACAGTGCGAAGAGCTAAAAATGGGCTACACTTTAGTCCAAAGGCTACTCTATTGAATTCAAATGATTTTATTGGATTTTGAATATCTGAACCACATTCTAAATTGTCATCCCGACTGTAGCGATATAAGATATGCTGAAAACGTCGATCCTGCTTACGGACGCCTATCCTAAGATACATCTGTCTTATGTCGGCTGTGATGGCAACAGGTAATAGTCACATATTCATTAAGATTGTAATAAGGTCGCGTTGAAGATTAGGACCGGCATATAAAAGGTCATTTAAAAAAATCCGCTACTAGACTTAGCACTTGCATCCAGGATAAGTCGGATCCGTGTCGATAGTTTATCTTCCCTAAGAACCGCGTGGTGTGGTATGTAAAAGTGTAGAGAATCTTTATCGGCTGTATCAATAGGAGATAAATAACCTTGCTCTATATAATCCTTAATTACACTATCGTTCGCCTCTCTTAGAGCGGGCTGAGCAGCAAACCTACGCTCTAAATGTAAAAATCTACGCCTAGCAACTTCCAAAGAATTACCAAGAAAATCTGGACTGAATTTGAAAGGCAAAGCTACTTCGTAGCGTCCGGAAGCGGCACGCGTGACAGTCTTACTATAATTTTCTTCGCATGTTTTATCATCAGCACTAAAGATATGCTTAGGATCAATTTCGTCGAGTTCTCACATTTTCTTAACTAGAGTCTCGACCTCAGATGTTGAAATAGCAAAACGCTACGGTGGCTGGGGCTTGAGCCTGGATAACCGCTGGAGCATCTCCTAGAACGATGTATCCTAAAACGATCTCAAGAGCGTCTGGAGAACCGGGTTTCCCGATAATTCTACCAGGTCGTAGCATCTCCGCAAAAAGACTTACACTTATTAATAAATCTATTTATTCAGGCGTACCCCAGCCATCGTCCGCCATGGGAAGCCGCCAGATTTTCAAGGAATCTAGTAACGACGTTACACGTTGGTAAATTACAAGTAATTCGATTTAACACTAGAGTCTGAATATTAAATTTTGTATTATTGAATCGAGATCGAAAAGAAACATTTGCCGCCCCCTTGGCTATCTGCGATGAGCCACCTATTTCCTTCACCGTTACAGATGAATTAGATTCGACCTTTAGCTGTAATTTTGAACAACATTTTGTTGTTATATAATGTTTCTGGGAACCAGGATCCAGTAAACATCTAACTATTACATCGCGACCATTGCGACCCGTGGCATAAACCTTTGCGGTTGCGAGAACTTGCGTTGTTGATGATGAATCTCATTTTATAGAAGACAGCGAACAGTACGATACTTCTGGATTTCCTTCTCCAACCAAATAACCGTTAAGCACTTGATCAGAGGAAGACTCTTGTTCAAGTTCTAGTGAGTTCAGTATTTCACTAGCATCATGTTCCTCGTTTATGGCTACAGTGGCGGCGCACGACGGCTCTGGAAATGGTTCGTTTCCAAAATGAAGCAACGTGTGATATCGGGCGTTACACTTGCGGCAAGAAGTGTTTGAGTTGCAATAAAAAGAGGTATGTTGGTTACTCAAACAATTAACGCAATAACGATTGTCTTTAACGAATTTAAATTTGTCGGCAGCCGAAAGGTTAGCAAAAGGTTTACATGCATAGAGATGCGTATGTGCCGTGTTGTTGCAAAGCTTACATGGCCTAGTACGTACTTGGGTCTGCTGCGTGGAAACTAAGGCGCGTGGCGGTACGGTTAAAATCCGTGAGCTAGATGGGCGACTACCCAAGTAGGGATGCGGTGACATGGATCTGCCACGAGTCTGTGATGAGGTGCTGGTTCGATACAAAATTTTTACCTGTTCTCGTAAGAACTTGACAAATTCGTCGTATTTAGGCATGTCCGTTTGACTACGAACCGCTGTTTCGAAACACTTAGCAGTATCGCAATCTACGAGCTTTAGGCCCATGTAAACAAAAATAAAGTCACTTAAATTATCTATATTAAGTTGTTTGAGTGCTGTGATCGTGGCCGCGTATTTATCTACCAATTTTTCTAAATTTATTGCAGAGGGACCGTTAATATTTTTAATGCAAATAACTGATTTAGATATGTCGTAGCTAAAGCTCTGTTATCCTTGTATTTGTCTAGTAACGCTTGCCAAATAATTACGTAATTATCTGCCGCCGGGACTATACCAGCACATATATGTTTGCCTTTCCGGAAAGGTGGCTCATTAAATAATGAATACGTTCCGAATCCGTTAACGTTTTATTTTCGTGTATAACACCTTTAAATGTTTCGTAAAAATAAGGAAAGTTCTGTAATTCACCATCGAAAATAGGCAATTCAATACGAGGAATCTTAATGGTATGTTCTTGAGTAATTGCATGCGTGACGGCTTGCGATTGTGGGTTTGGTCTCTCCATACTATTCAGAAGATCCTTAATAAAATAATAAAAATCGTCAAACGCTGATAATGGCTGGTAATTAATACTATAATCAGGATCTATTTCCAAATTTAATAAATTTATATCATCAACCAAAGTTACAAATTCTTTACGTAATTGATCGACGGCGCGAGCTTGTGATAAGAAATTATGCCGTGATTTTTAATCTGTTTTCGATGATAGTTGAAAGGTCTTGTTTATTAGTGAGAAATACAATTGACGCTTAGCTTCTAACAATTTAATTTGCATAAGGCGTCTATCGTTTCCTGCACCCTTTTCCGTCATTGTGAATATATTAGAATATATTTAACAGGCCTGTTGGTCTAGTGGTTAGCGACCCTGACTGCTATGCCGGAGGTCGTGGGTTCGATTCCCACCCAGGACAAATGTTTGTGTGATGAGCACGATCATTTGTTCTGTGTTTGGGTGTAATTTATCTATAATATTTATGTATTTAGAAATATATAAGTATATTTATCAGTTGTCTAGTACCCATAACACAAGTTCTGCTTAGCTTGGGACTAGATGGCGTTGTGTGATAGTTGTGGAATATTATTATTATTATTATTATTATTAGAACACGATTATATTACCCCAAAGTGAGTAAAAGTATCTTTATGGTTACGAATTAAATGTAAATTAATTTTTACGCGTGATTGACGAAATTTAAATGAGCAGGTTGGTTAATAAGTACATACAAATTCTGCAAACTTCACTAGAAATTCAAATCAGTTTTAATATATATAATGCGCTGCATACGCGTACGCACCTAAGAAAAGGTACGATACGGTACTTAGATAAACTGCACACCGGTTGTCGGCGCGGCGCGGCCGCAAGGCGGTGATTTCTACCCACTAGGTAAATTATCGAACCGATTTAAATATTTACGGAGCGCGATGATAATAATAAGTAAGTAAATTAAATGCGACAGCTGTCTAAGAGTCGATGCGATTAATAAGAATGTTTCTTAGTAATAAACATATAAAATCGATTTTGTAAACGGCTGTATGCGATGCGGAAAATACTTCAAAATTAAGTAATATTTACAAGTCGGCAACAAACAGTATAAAATAGTCGACATCAACCTAAATATGCTGCTTTCTTATATTTTAGGGAACACTATACATGATTAAAACTACTTTTACGGATTTTATCGCGTTTATTTTTACTTTTTATTTACTTTTATTTTTAATTCCCGACGTTTCGGGCGCTTTGTGTGCGCGTGTGCGCGTGTGCGCGTGTGCGCGCGTGCGCGCGTGCGCGCGTGTGCGTGTGCGTGTGCGTGTGCGTGTGCGTGTGCGTGTGCGTGTGCGTGTGCGTGTGCGTGTGCGTGTGCGTGTGCGTGTGCGTGTGCGTGTGCGTGTGCGTGTGCGTGTGCGTGTGCGTGTGCGTGTGCGTGTGCGTGTGCGTGTGCGTGTGCGTGTGCGTGTGCGTGTGCGTGCGCGTGTGCGTGTGCGTGTGCGTGTGCGTGTGCGTGTGCGTGTGCGTGTGCGTGTGCGTGTGCGTGGGCGTGTGGGTGCGGGTGCGGGTGCGGGTGCGGGTGCGGGTGCGGGTGCGGGTGCGGGTGCGGGTGCGGGTGCGGGTGCGGGTGCGGGTGCGGTTGCGGGTGCGGGTGCGGGTGCGTGTGCGTGTGCGTGTGCGTGTGCGTGTGCGTGTGTGTGTAATAAATAATATAATAAATTTTAACCATGAATATCACCAAAACCATGGGATTCCGCTGGGTGGGGATGGCACAGGGGGTATTCATTATACTACTCTGTATTGTATTGTATTCATTATTTCAATTTCATTACAGTTTGGTGAAGTTTTGGAAATTTGGATTTGATCGAATGAAATTACTTTGAAGTGTTAAATCCTCCATGCTTATCTTCTCACGTTAAAAATTGTGTACTCATCATGAAGAATGCTTGTTGTGTTTCGCATTCGAAAGCAAGCGTCATAATAATGATTTCTTATATTTACGCGAACACTACACATGATTAAAACTACTTTTACGGATTTTATCGCGTTTATTTTTACTTTTTATTTTTAATTCCCGACGTTTCGGGCGCTTTCCAGCACCCATGGTCACGGGGGACTGAGATGACTGACGTCCCGATGTCATTGTTAAACCCGGAGTACCTTCAGCTTTTTTAATCATTGTTTATGGTCCGATCTATGCAAAATGAACTGACTATGGCCTGAGGTCTTGCAGTGGTATGCTTTTGTTTAGTTTTAATTTTATTGATTATAGGATCCCAAGCAGGTGGTAGTACCCAGCCTCCTCCTCTATTGAAATTAGGATGTATTTTAATTTCAATAGCCTATTTATTATTTTCTTTATTATTAATTTCAATAGGCTATTGAAATTAAAAAACATCCTAATTTCAATAGAGAAGGAGGCTGGGTACTACCACCTGCTTGGGATCCTATAATCAATAAAATTAAAACTAAACCCAAGCATACCACTGCAAGACCTCAGGCCATAGTCAGTTCATTTTGCATAGATCGGACCATAAACAATAATTAAAAAAGCTGAAGGTACTCCGGGTTTAACAATGACATCGGGACGTCAGTCATCTCAGTCCCCCGTGACCATGGGTGCTGGAAAGCGCCCGAAACGTCGGGAATTAAAAATAAAAAGTAAAAATAAACGCGATAAAATCCGTAAAAGTAGTTTTAATCATGTGTAGTGTTCGCGTAAATATAAGAAATCTCTCTCTTTACAATTTAAGATATTAATTGTCCATACGACGGCTCTATTTTACAAAACAAGTATGGCTTCAATGTTAGTTGCATGAGCCCAATAGTAATACCGAGAAAAACAGTGGTATTCACAAGACTAAACTCCTTCACATTTAAGTGCATATTAGTATTTGAATCCTTTCCAAAGTTTTGCTCCTCTTCCAAAATTTCATGAATTAGTATCAATTAATTCTTAATAGTGGTGCATCTTTACTTGAATGTAAAAAGATACATTTTGGAGGAGCATTATTAATCTTTAAAATATGTACTTGATAACGTTATCATATTTTAGTAACATAACTATTTTTTTAAATATGTGTAACAACTATACCTTTTAAAAATACAAATAATTTACAAAAGTGACTTCTTATGCCCACTTTACCATTGTTTACATGTGTAATCAATATACTATTTTTTTAACAAAATGAACATTTTATATATTATAACATAACGTACTCATACATAATACAACTTTAAAAAGCATATTTGAATTTATAATCAATCTAATAAATTGTGGAAAAGACTACATAAAGCAACAAAAATAATACCAAGAAAAAAATTGAATAAAACTCTGATATCTTTGACTATGCACACCCACATATTCCTGAATATGCAATTAGTACAGTATAATGTGAATGTAGTGGAAGATAATACAATTTTTAAAGACAAATTGTTTAGCACTTTCAATATGTAAGCCTTAAAAGATATAGATTCTTAAGGAAATTGTTCACTTTGTCGTCAAGATGGACATTAAAAATGTCCTTAAATAAATACTAATTGAACCAAGTATAAACCCAATTATATTTAGGCAAATGAAAGAACTAAGCTTGAGTATGGCAGATTTCTTGTGTTTCCTAATGCTTGATGAAATGCTAGTGTTCTCAGCACTACATTACAATGCAACTGTCATAGGTTTTGAAGACTGAGGATGTTAAGAGTGAAAATATGACCATGAATATGTTTTGGTTTGATGATAAAGGAGATAAAGGCCATAATAAGCTATCAATTTGTTATAGATTTTGCAAAAATGCTACTCTGGCAGTAATTAAAAAAATATATAATAAAAGATTTATAACAAACATGATTAAATGGTGTCAATGATCAATTTACAATTAACACCAAGGTAAGCAATAATTAAGTTAATAAAACAAAGGCAGAAATAATGCTTTTGAAATTTAAAATAAAAAACAATTCTCTTTATTTGGTCCTACACTTATGGAAGAATTAAGATTTACAGGCATTACATAGTAGACTGCTAAATGGGAGCATAAATAATAATTACAGTTAGATATTAATGCGGGAGAAAATGAACTACTGAATGATGGACATGTAAGCTGATAGATACCTCAGTGTAACCTGACAAAGTACCTAAATTTAAGAGTAAAGCACGAATTTTAACCAACGTGTATCAGATGGTCTAAGATTTTGTGCAAGTAAGTCTTTACAATTGAAAAATTAATAATTAATGTTAAATAAATATTTGTCTGTAACAACTTTGTTTTGATTTTATTTTCAAAACATTATTAATTACCCCAAGAGAGCAGATACTGCAGATATTACTGACTGACTGAAGTTAGTCACTTTTGTTTGATTTTATTTAATTCCTTTAATCAAAGATTTTATAAAAAGTGTCTAAAACATTATTCAGAACATATATGCTGTGAAACAAAGTTTTACCTATTAAAATGAGATTTAAGGAAGTTAAAAAAGATATGGAAACAATTTTTGTCTTCGCCATTTTCATTGCTGCTTTTATTTGACATTTTTGTTTTTTAATTTTGCTTTTTAAAATCATGATTTTGTTAATTATTTTTTTTTATTTTCACATCTGCACGCCTTCTTCCTTCAATGTACCTGAAAAAAGTACGACAATCAGGTACGCATATAGAGATCAAATGAAACAATGACAGCATAGATCAAATTGTATTGGATTCTCCTTTTTTAATGAATGATTTTGAATTGCAACTTCTGCCTTATAATGATATAATATATATTATGCAATATGCTATTAGAATGCTTCTGGAGCTGGCGCAGTGCTGCAGTGTACACAGTGCAAAAATGTAGCATTTCCACTGCATGGCTTGCGGCCCAGTGATAACAAAAGGAGGATGGACAAATCGTACCAGACAACGAAATTACAGCGACCCAATATGAAATATTTACGTAAAATACCCTTATTGTTAAGGTATAACTCTCTAAGTAGCCACAAAAAAAGTTATTAATTTATTTCTATTGTTGTAACTGTTCAAAATTATTTCAAATAATAGTTTCAGAACGCACCTAATGACGATTCATTTCATGTGTGAAAGGACTTGGTATTCAAAGACTATAATTATTCACGTTTTTATGAATAGTTGTTAATTTTAATTCAATTATGCTGATTTATTATGTACTGGATTAATATCAATCATTATTAATCAGTTCCACGTCATTAACCATCTCATGTACCATGTTTTTAAGCAAATATATTTTCTATTCTAAGAATATGTATTTTTATAGAATAGGTGTGACATAGGAGCACACATTCCAATAGCAAAGTGCAATCGGCAAGTGCAAGCTGAAGCTCATAGGCACCTAAATTAATAATATAATATATAAAGAATCAAAATGCAGACACCGCTTGTCACCCCTACCCCATGAAATTCCTTGTTTCCAGTAAAAAGGGTCTGATTCTCTACGCTCACTGTAAGAAACAGAGCATCATTAAGCTGGTATTTTGCGCTGTTAGTCTGTGAGAGCGTAATCCTTCCCCGTTCGAGCTGACTCATTCGTGCTACAACCATAACATAGTTGAAGCTTGGCTCGTAATAAGGTATAATAGAATATAAGATATAATGAGTTCATATCGATACCTTTTCCGAAAAATTCCGTTAGTTTTACAGGAACATTACAGTGATGTATTTGATATTTAAGTCTAATTAAATAGTTTAATTGACTTAGACAGTTTCGTGTATTTTTGTACTTAAGCTGTGCATAACTGCTTAAGTGCAACTGAATGTCTGTGGAAATTGTTTTCGCTAATGTAAAACTCACATTTCATTGTACACACATCATGTATTTTACTAAAAAGCTGTATGTTTTCCTTATATAAATAACTGAGTAATAATGTCCTCCAGACCGAATTTCGGCCACGGCGGCCTGCCTCAACGGAGGCTAATCATCGGCGCAGGACAGGATTATAGTGCCCAAGTGTATGCGCAAGCACAGGTGCTAACTCTATTCCCTCACTTTCATAATCCGATGCGATGGTAAACTGACACGACCGGAGAGAGAAAAGGCGCAGGACCAACGGCTTTACGTGCTTTCCGAGGCACGGGGGTGAGGCACCGCCAACTTCCTGGCTCCGGGCAATTACTGAGAATTTCTCGACGGAAAACTCAATTAATTTTTTGGTCTGACCCGGGATTCGAACCCAGGATCTCATGATCAGCAGTCGCACTACTACAACCTCTAGACCAACGAGGCAGTCTGAACTGAGTAATTAATTAATTAGTTAAATAATTAATCGACCATAATTTTAATATCAAAAATTTAAAATTAACAAGTAATCATCAGGTTACGTTATTTATAGGATTATTGAAAATACCAGGATTCAATTATTTGAGAAACATCCACTTTAATTTAACATTCAACATGTTGAGCAGGAGTGCCGGTGTCACACAAAAACTGACGTGAACCGAGGACGTTGTCATGAGGTGCAATTGCCACTTAAGGACGTGATTGTGTTAATATTATTACCCCTAATGATAATGTATCCATATATGGGTAAATAACAATATATTATAATATAAATTGTCATCTTTTTTTTTAAAACCACTGCTAAACACTGATTAATAACGCTAATTACCCCCCTCACTTATCGCTTACACTTTTAGGCTACATCGCAGTCGGATAAAGCGGCCAAGCAAGGTTTTTCGTTATTAATTAAAATGTGCAATAAATTGCCTTTAGAAATAAAGACTTCTGAAAAGGAACCAACGGGTATTAAACGTTCGATTAAGAAACAGAAGGGAGGAATCGAGGCTTCTCTCGATCCGGCCTCCTATAACGCCTACGTTGGGTTCGGGAACAACGTATGTGATCTCCGCAACGGAGTAACACACCAGGGCGATAACCTCTTCCTTTTCAGCAAGTAGGTTCAGACAGGGATTACGGGTCTTCCGAAGTCGTCCCGGTCCCAACGCCTTAATTCTTCGATGTGGACTGTATAACTTAAGGGATGAAATTCTTGGGAATAAAACAGCAATTATCTTCAAACCGTTCCGTGAGAGAGTAATCACTTTTCCCTATCACTTCCCTACACTTTTTCTTTCTTCTTCTTATTGACTGCTGGTATGATTCCCGAACATTTCCCGAACGAATTGAAATAAAACCTATTCACTAAGCTACCCCAGAGCAATACGCGAAAGTAAGCCGCACCATTCGCGTGCTTGCGCAACTTAATTACATGAATTTGTTCTATTACTCTCTCACGTTTCACTTAATTTCTTTATTTGCATAAGTCATACATCAATACAATTTATTTGTATAGATAGCACAAAACAATATCTACACTACGATATACATTACATTTTCATATCACAAAAAACCTTTTATTTATTAAATGAAATATGCCTATTTTACTCACAAGTTCGAAGTCGAAATTTCTTAAATATTTAACACAGAAAGTTAAAACAATGTTTCCCACTTGAAATTATACGTATGTTAACTAATACAATAGTTTAATTTACATTTTCTCTATTTATTTCACTATTTAAAACACTTTTAAATTTCTTATACAAAACCATCATTATTTCACTTATATACAGGAATTTTCACATAAAAATAACACAGAATTCACCTTTTTAGCACGTACAATCAACCTGAAATGTTTTACAAGTCATTTTTACATAAATTGCTGAAATTACAAACATTTTAAATTTTTACATATTCGGCCTCCTAAGGGCGTGGCCAGCGTGCTTCCGTGAACTCACACTATTTGAACAACTAACTTTGCACGGCTCTCGACTGTCAGAAAAAATGAAAGTCTGATATACACCCATTTCAACAATATTAGGTGGATAAATGCTTCTATACAATTTTCAAACTGTAGGAAACTATTTCTAATCAGATTCTTATCAGTTATCATGTTTCTTATCAGACAACAATATAAGTGAATGTTCTCATAAATCAATCATAGCAAATAGGCATTTGTTTTCGTACAAAACATATAAGACAATACTTATGCAATTAATTTCCGTTAATTCTGTTTATGCACAGAGTGATTATCTCGACCGGGGAACAAATCCGATCTCTAACTTCATTTAAATAATCTTTTAAATTTACATCATTGGAAAGATGATTTCAACCGGGGAACAATCCGGTAACATAATTTATATCTTAAAATTCCCTATATGAATTTAGTGAAAGATATTACTTAGGAAAACAATAAACTAGTCCGGCCTGGGAGTCGAACCCAAGACCTTCATATCATTAATTCGACATTTCTTTAAGATTTATATAAGCATTTTCTTATCAGAACATTGTTATTGGACAACATGTCTTTGAAAAGTTATTCGTCATCGGTTGACTTAATAAACTGAAATATTTTTATAGGCGCGTCGCCAACAACTTCCATTAAACGCGTTTCGACAATTGACAAAAACATACTTTTTGAATCACGCTTTCTACAATATATAAGAATATATGAAATGTTCATTTTTTGACTTGCTTGACATGTAAATGTAGATGTATTTTAATTTGTAATTTTAATAATCTAATGTAATGTAATATCATTTGCATTGATTGTAATTTTGACAAACCAATGTTATATTTTAACAAAATGGTCAATAAATAAAAAAAGTAAGAGGTATTTGTTGATTCAGCCTTAAAAATATTGTTGACGTTATATCGTGATCGTGGCTATTTAGATATTATTTTTAAACGTGATTGTGTTTACAACATAAAAACAAACCAATCTAACTATAGTTTGTTTTGGGACATGAAAAAAAAGTCCAGCTCCTATAGAAATTTGGCCATCCTCCTTTCGAAGTTATAAATACAAGAGTTGTAACCGCTTTCTACATTTGAACCATTATTAGTTCGTAGTTGTTACTATTATAGTAATCTTTAACTTATCACACGGAAAACTTACTGGTATAGTAATAGAATATAGTTACAGTAATTACTAATTATTAATGTATGACCACCAGAGAATTTACTGGACAAATACAACTTGATCTTTCAAGAAAAGAACCTACTCTTTTCTAAATGCCCCTGGGTGTTGTGGTTCTTCATGGGCGGTGATAGTTACTTACCATCAGGTGAACTGCATGATCGTCCCCCCCCCTCTCCTTTAAAAAATAAATTAAATACCTCTTATAGGATTATCATGTGAACTTGGCAGAATCTTGTGAAGTACATTCAGTATATGTGGTGTGGGTTCCATTTCTAATCCTTCAGCATGTAAACCTGTAATACTCGTGAAAGTATATGAGTAACACAAAACTTTCTTTATTGGGCTTGCTTTATTCACTGCTACATACCACATATATAATGATAATAATAATAATGTCCTCCAGGCCAAATTATATAGTGTCCAAAGTGTATGCGCAAGCACTGGTCATTATTATTATTTCCAATTTCTTAACTCTAACTTAAAAATTTAAAACTGCTGAGAATTTCTTGATAGAAATACCCAAAAACAGATTTTGGACCGACCTGGGATTCAAACCCGGGATCTCATGATCAAATTGCATTTATGACACTAGACCAACGAGGCAGTCAAGTGTTATTATAGTATTAAGGAATAAATTAATGTATTATCATTATAATCATTAAAACCCAAAAATGAAAAATAGTGCTCCTTGAAAAATGCCGATATGTGCGATTAATATGTGTGCATAAAGCAGTCAAATACTTAAAATTTGCAAAAAGATTAAGTTACACTCCACATGTATTTTTATTATGATATATGGTTTTCTTTTCTATTAAAAATTGTTTAAAGTAATGTCATAAGTAATAATCGAAAACTATACCGATTAGGTAATCTACTACAACTGCCCTGATTTATCCTGAGGGTCGCCCGCATAAGCCAAGAGTATTACGAATGAAACTGTATCAGGCTTTTTGATTGTATGAATACTTTGATTGAGACAACAATATCTACCAACTAAAAAATAAATGAAAATAGTAAGATTTCTTCATAAAATGTTTGTTTCTTACAGTTCACAATAACAATACAAAGTTATAATGCAGCTAGTTTTATGGCATTTTCTATGGAGTTGTAACGAAATTTTTACCAATCCAAGTTCAATTAATAAGTTGGTATTTATTTTATTTATTTTTTTATTTTATAGTATAGGGTGACAAACGAGCACACAGTCCAACTGATGGTAAGTGGTTGCTGTGGCCCTTAGACATCTACATCTGTCCTCGATTACGAATCAAGGTGCAGATGCGTTGTCACCCATGAGGACTAAGATGGAATGCCTCGTTTCCAGTAAAAAGGGTCTCCTGATCTCTACACTCACCATACAAAACACAACAGCATTAAGCTACCATTTGACGCTGGTATTCTGTGAGAACGTGGTCCCTCTCCGGTCGAGCCGACCCATTCGTGCTATAACTATATTACTAATATAACAGCAGCATGGCTCTACCACGTAAAAAATAGTAGACTATTACTTGTTAAAAATCCGTTAACTTGTTAATTCTAATTTGATGCAATAGTTTTCCTTTTAACTTCAATGCTACTATTGAGTATACTTTCCACATTTCCAAAAATAGCAGTTTAGTTGGCAGAGGAGACACATGACTCTAATGAAAATACGACTTTAAAGCTTAATATTTCGGAAACAAACCCCTGAATCGTAAAGGTGTTCTTCCATACTCGCAATGTTTTTGAAATACCTATCCAACAATACCTTAAAGGATTGAATATATGGGTAAAAATAATCATCATTCATTTACCTGCGTAGAATGTACCCAAAATAAAAATGTTTTTAAGATTTTATTTCACAGTTTTGTAGACATGATTAATGCCTATAAACTATGCAAAATTACAAATTTGTAACACTTAGTGTCTCTGAGTAAAACTGCGTTAGGATGAACATGGAGAAACTATAAGGTTTCCTTGTTGTGTGTAAATATGGAACCCTAAAAATCTAAAATATTATTAATTTACTATCTAGGGCTTTATAACCATTTACCACCAGGTGGAGTTGAGTAGTTGTTGTCAAGTTATACACTGACATACCATTGTCTTTAATTTAAAAGTGAATAAGCTTTTTTTTCTTATTTTATTTAGGGATTTTTGTTAGTTAACATGTCAATCCTATTAAAATCTATACCTTGCTATTAATCTGCACATACTCAATGCAATGTCCAAGGTGGGGGCATGTAGGATGCCCTGCGTAATACCTATATTGTCCACATTTATCTTATATGTCCTTACAAATAATTCCCTTTCCCCTAGTTTCCGTTCACATTCCATCAAAAGGTGATGTAAGTTTTCTATTACTCCACAAGTTTCACATTAGGTGGAATCAGTTCTTTTCATCAAATAAGAAACCTTTTTCATGCAATGTGACTGTTCTTATTCTAAATATTAATTTAATAGCATTTCTTTTTAATTTTGTATCTACAAACCAAGGTATTCGAGGAGGTTCACTCTGTATTGTTTTGTACCAAACACCTTTCGTTTTAGAGCGTTCATTGAAAAATTCTTTCAATTTGTTATGACATTAATTTTTGAATTTTGGTAGTACTTCTGAGTAGCAAGCGTCAATATTATATTCTACACCATTTATACAAGCAGAGTTCACTAATCTCTCTGCCTTGTCATTACCCAATATTTGGTTTATGTGCTGGAATCCACTGCACTCTTGCACATATGTCGCGTAGACTGAACTGATATATTATTTGGGAAAGTATGCAATAGGCTTTCGAAACACCTACGATTCCAGAGGCAGATCGAGCCAAATGTTGGATAGCAGTTTTTCTATCCGAGTATATAATAATTTAGTTTCAGTTATAGCTTGCAGCATACTTTAGGGCTTCGGATATTGCAATGAGTTCAAGGGTCATAATACAAATGTCATTAGTAACTTTATAAGATTTAGAAACTGCTTGATATGGGTCGAAAAAAGCTGCCCCTTGCAACTTTAGCACTCTTTGATCCGTCTGTGTAGATTTTGTGCCAATCGTGATATTTATTTTCAAGTTCTCCAATAACATTTCCTTTAACGGAATTTATTCCTACCCCTATCCTATCCAATCCTATTCTTTAGTTATTGATAAGACAGTGCTTTACTATCTATGGCTTTATAACCACTGACCATCAGGTGGGGTTGTAGTAGTTGTCGCAGTCAAGCTATACACTGACATACCTATAATAAGTAAAAACAAAAAGTTTGCTTGCCCACCTTTACTAATATTACTTCTTGTTGTACTAATTGTTGTACTTTTGAGTTTCTTTAGTCTGCACTGCTAAAACAATTGCTAATTAACATGACAATGAGAAAGTTTTTAATAGACTTACCAAGGTTAAGACTGGGGTAAGCTGTTTTTGCAAGTCTTAGTTCGAGGATATAGAAAACGGTCCTCAAAGTGCCGATCGCAAATGCGGTAGTTATAGTAAAATTCACGATCGGTTTTATATTTTAGATGTTCCAGCTATCCTTTTCATCTGCTGAAACCTTTCTAGTGAGGTATTCTGGTTTCGGAAAATAGTGTAAAACATCTGGAATAATAAAATATAATCATTAATTCCGAGGCAAGAGAGGGAAACTGAAACAGGAGATGGGCAATAACCTGCCTGCCAAGCGTGGCAGCTATGGCAAATAGTACCTATGAGGCAATCCGTGGAGGTACCTGAAACCTTCAATTTCTTAGATATTAGCTGTTTACAAGTGAATAAAAAATGGAAATTATGCCAATATTAAAAAAGTCCTTACCAAATTGGTCACATTTAAAACACTGCCATTTTCCTTCTTCTTCACATTTTTGACATTTTTGCACAAATTAATAAAAACACTGGGTCGCAAATATTTATTATAATACAAGAAAGCATATAAACAAACGAGAAATCAGAATAATTTGAAATTAATATTAATATCAAATTAACCTCAACTATCAGTGACCGCCATTAACTGCGTAGTGGCGTGGTGCGTCTAATTTAGTCTAGTGCTTTGGAATGTAGATGGCAGCACATAAAAAATATCATTTTGTTCTCAAAATAATGTTCTAAGTTGCACGCCCATGCTCAGCACTTAACATGGCGACGCAGTCACGCAAGGAAGAGCTAATGACGTTACACGAAAGTGTTGTCAAAATAAGCAATTGACAAACTGTTGTTGTCTCCCTTTTCTAATGAAGCTACTGCTTTGTTAAAAAGAAACAAAAGTATTTTTGACAAGTGTGTGTCGATGTTATAGATATTTGTATAACTATTATTTCTATAGTAGAATACGGCACCTCCATAGGTATTATTATCTCTATGGTAATTGCTTTAGCTTGCTATGGCCTTTGACTAGAGAAAAAAGAAAGGACATGACATACCTATGAAAAAAACGTGTATACCTAAATTGAGTCTGGCACAAAGATGGTGGCTTGACGTAATGTTGCGTATGTGATTGCGTAGTGTGACGTATTACACTGCACCTGCCCATGATAAATGTAGTCCTCTACTAGTTTCGAAATGCACAATTTTCGCATAAAACGCATAAAAACATAAAATTTTCTTAAAAATTTGAAAACAAACAAGTCGCTCTGACAACTCATATACTTGTCATTGACTGTGACCATGGCAACCGGCCGCAGCGAAAAAATTGTTGTCATATTCGGTAATGATAAAAGTAATGTTGTCCTTTTTACATACTTATGAGCTAAAAAGAGACGCCGATATTTCGTTACATTCCTACAACTAACGATCTTTACGTCATGTCCTTTCTTTTTTTCTCTAGTCAAAGGCTATGGGTTGCTACAAATTTATTTATCTATGAATTGCGTGTTATTTGCCAATTTGTACGAAAAGTTTAAAAAAAAATATCTCATGAACCGTAAGTTTCCGCAACCTAAAACTTTGCAAAACGTTTTCTTTTAGTGAGTACTATCTACAAAAACGGGCTACATATATGGGCTGTGTAATATGGGCTTTGAAATCGATGGTCCATATTGGAAACATTAGCCGCGTCTTCACCATTTTGCCTTACCACCTTACCTACGGCTGACAAAATAAATACTGGAATACCTGCTCTGGAAATGGACAACTGTGGTAATCTACTTATTTTTCTATTAGGGACGCCTTGCTTGATCCTGTATTTTTAGTATAATTCTGCATAACTCCATCACAATTCAAGAAACTATTCAACACAAGAAACTTCATAAGACCTATTCTTAGATTACATATTCCATGGAACAAGTTTGCTTTTTTAATGAAAAAAGTGCCAACACCAAATCGTAACGTATGAGGAATAGTTGAAAATTTCCGACATATTTTGATGGAATGTGTCCTGAATGAAGCAATTAGAATGTTTTTGTAATGATAGGAATTTTCACATTGGCACTTTGAACAGTATTTTGGCTTATCCAATGTCGAAGGAGGCTAAAATACTGGTTAAGCTAGCAGACTTGTTTCTGTGTAGGGAATAGGTGTGACTATTTATAGTTCCACTTATTCCTCAGGTGTGATTATTTATAGTTGTGTTTATTGCACATAACCATTGTTACTTTAATAAATTTTGTATTGATTGTAGTGATTAAGTAATTGTCGTCGGAATGGGATGATGTGGTCGCTTAGCGACTAAGTCCTTTATAACAATATATTAACAAAAAAGTCTACAACAAGATAAAATAATAACTGTTTGAAATGAATAGTCGGTGTTCTAAAATGTTTTTAAGTATAGTCAAATTATTTATTTAGCAACAAGCACTATAAGTGTCACTTAAGTCTTTGTATTGTAGAAAGTAAAGCAGCTTTGTAATTTTCTGATATTTAAGTAAACAATTTTAAGACATCAACTAATATTTGTTAGTCTTATGTCAGTAACATCTTTACATCGAGATTGTTTCTCTGAATAATAAATTATCTTAAATAACTTATGAAATAACTTTATTATTTTATACTCTCTTTATTTTAAGAAAATATTTTGCCTTATTTTACAATGTTTGTGTCATTCCATTCCATTCCTCTACTACAGCATATAAAAGTCCACTGCTGAAAATAGGCATCCCCCATAGATTGCCTCATCGGGAGATTTTGTTAAGAATTATAACTAGTCAAAGTTTTCTTAATTTTGTCACTCACTGACTGACCGATAGTCAACACTCTAAGGCACTTCTAGCAAACATAGAATCTTCATATTTAGAATATAATTAGTGTTTAGTGTATAAATCAAGTAAAAATTTAAATTTTTTGCAATTTTGATGCAGTTTCTAGATACATTAACCGCATCAATAACTTTGTAATCCCATATAAATAAAGGATTACAAAATTACATTTGCAGTAAATTAATCAGTGTACCTGTATATGAATAATATAATGGAATAATAGGTGTAGATAGGTACTTTGTTGGTATTCAAGAAGTAGATGGTACCAGAAAGGAAAAAAGTAGGGCTATATACAAAAAGTAATGAGATGCCATCAAAAACATAACATGTACAAGAAACCAAGTCTCGTAACTCAGTTCTTCTACCGTAAAAAGTTGTGTGAACCAAGTCGGTTAATTTATTCAGTCTTACTTACTTATGGTCCTTCTGTGTTAAGTTATTACGTAATTAGCCAATCTAACAACATCTTATGTTGGCCATATCAATAAGTATCATTTGTATTATTTGCTAGATACATTGTGTTTTCATGCTCTTAAAAAAGCTATATAGTATACCACACAATGTGCTACCAAGTGATCATTTTGATGGCATAAAATTTAAGGAATGGGCCTGCTGTTCACTGTTAACAATAAAAGTATACATATTTGTTTCCGGATATCAATGAACCACCATCCATCTATAAACATTTTAAAATGATAGGACAAACAGCAGTGTCTACATCATGACAAAACTAGTAAATATAATTGTAAAAAATCATAAAAATCTTCATAAATTCTTCAAAAATAGTATATTATTATGTTCAGTTAATTACCTGATGTTTTTATTCCTAGGTTGCGAATTGGCAAGAATCGAAAAAATATTGCTCGCTAATATTTGGTGAAGTTTCGATAGAGCCAGGTCTTACATATGACAATTACATGACAATATTGTGAACTTGTAGAGTTACTGTCAAATCAGAGTCACAGTTACTGTAACTATGCCGACCATGCCTTAATGTGCCTCATTTGAGGTACTCTACACAAATGGTAACAGCCTATTGCCTTTTATTTTTGTCAGGAACTAGACCTGCAACTATATTAAAAAATATAATAGAGCAATTGATAGAATAATAACTGGATTAATTGTATGGAATAATAACTGGATTAAGTGTAGTATGCTATGAGCATTCCCAACCTCCCTCCCCCGCTTTCCGGAGGGTTGCCCATATTTGCTTCCGGCGCAAAAAAAAAACAAAAAGGAACATGAGGCAGTTGTATTGTAACTGGCGAGCAGATAACATCTCTGTTAACACGTATAACCGTTAGGTGTGTACCATGTAAAGTGATGTGTGTTAGTGACATTGTGTAATAAGTGATACCGTGTACATTGTACAAAATAAAGCAACGTATTGTATACTTGGCATACACATCACAATTTTGTAAGTCTGTTGATCTAAATATTATTTTATTTTAATTTACAATAAGGGGAAATCTATCAAACTTTACCAAATTCCAACATCACCTGCATGAAGTAAGCCCTGCTTACTAATAAATAGTGTAATCTACTTCTGTAGGTAATTCATTTACATTTGCAGAACCAAAAATCTCACAACTAGATGATGGAGAGTGTATTGTGGCTATAGGCACATTAAAATATCGTATCATCTTCGTTATTACAGCCTCTTCAAAAGTCCACTGCTGAACATAGGCCTCACCTGAAATGTTATACACAGAACTCACCCATGTGCTCACATCATATTCCTGCATGTCTTATCAGGTCATCACCTTAGTGGGGAGCCATCTTACGATTTGCTTACAGATGTGCGCCTACTAGTGGAAAAATATTGACTGATCTGTAAAGTCCTAAATCCAGCAGAGGATGTAAATGTAGAAAGCTGATATTTATTTTTCTTTTTTATACTTTTTATTGCCTACAATATTATATTACATAAACACTGACAACAAACTATATACTAAATGTACAATTAGCAGGCCTTAATACTAAACAGAGATCTATTCCAGGAAAAACTATAGAGAAGGAGATTATTTTTATATAAGGGTGCATGGATACTTATAAGCTGTATTATGTAGTATGATTTGACTACGCTACATGCATTGACTCGATTTTTGGGCCGACCTGGGCTTCGGGTTCGAAGCCCAGGTCGGCCCAAAAATCAATTATTGAGTTTCTGTCAAGAAATCCTCAGTAGCAGCCTGGAGTCAAGAAGTTGGCGGTGTCCTACCCCCATGCCTCGGAAAGCTCGTAGAGGTGTTGTTCCTGCGCCTGGTCTCTCTCCGGTCGTGTCAGTTTACTGTTCCATCGAATTGAGAGTGAGGAAATAGAGAGTGCACCTGTACTTGCTCATAGATTTAGGCAATATAATCCTATCCTGCGCCAATGGCTAGTCTCCTTTGAGGCGGGCCACCATGACCGAAAGTCGATCTGGAGGACGTTATTATAAAGAATATAACATTCCTTGAATAAACCAACTTTGTCAGCCTCAAGCACAGGCGCAGAGTAGCCAGCCTCTCAGTATTCTATAGGATGCATTTCGCAGAGTGTGCGCAGGAATTGCACGCTTTAATTCCTCCCTCTCGGACGACCAGGCGGTCGGCGGGTCTTTACCCCTTTGTTGTTGATAGTCCACGCATTAGAACCGAACGGTTTACTTCGATTTTTTTAATGCGTACAGCAAAGGAGTGGAATAATTTGCCAGCGTCTATCATTCCGTCCGAATACAATCAAAAAAAGACAAGAGTGAATAGGGTTTTGTTACGCTAAGAAAGTGCGATTTACCATCTAAGGCTTCATCACCACTTACGACCAGGTGGGATTTTGGTCAAGCACTGGCTTATAAAAAGTAAAAAAAAATATATAAGAATAAAAGTGAAACAAATAACATTAATTTAGGGTTTCTATGGCTAACATTATATTTATTTTTATTTTACAGCTCACTAAGCTGATATAAAACCAGTAAACTCGACGTCAAAAAATACTTCAGAAGCTTTGTCATTTTTCGAGGACTTATTTGATTCATGTAAGGAAACAGCTCTTAGACGGAGAAACAAAGTGAAGCCCTTAAAGCAAGCTGTAACCAATTCATGGGAGCACGAAACCCTTTGGACTAATTCCATAAAAAAATTAGAAGAAATGAAGTTTGTTAATAAAGAGGACAAGGAGTGTATTGTGTCCTCTAAAAAAGTCAGTTGTCAGTCCACCAATGGATTTCTCACAGAGAGTACAGATACTTAAAATAAAAACAAAAATCAACCTTTCCCTCAGAATATGCAGTATATTTCAACCATTGTAAAAGAAACGAATATTTGGAAGTGAAACCAAATTCTTATGAAATATCCTCTTAGTAGTCTGCATGGGCGTGCAACTTAGAAGTTAGAACATTATTTTGAGAACAAAGTCATATTTTTTGTACTGCCATCTACATTGCAAAACCTTAGACTAGACTTATTTTTATCCAACTAGAGCGCTTATATATTAGGTTCATGCATACGAAACAATCTATGTTCCATGCGCACTTTACCACAGAGTACCTTTGTATAAACTGAAGTAGAGACCAATCTTCGACCTATAAAATGGCAATGCATAACTAGCGCCATCTCGTATCCATAGTTAGCGACTTTATTGTAATATCTATAAATATAAGCTTATATATACATATGCCGCATATATATATATATAGCACCTACGTATATATACTTGTTCAAATCTCGGATATTAATAATTAAAATCAAAATAAATAAAACTAACATTATATTTACAGGATTTATTAAAAAACAGCACACAAATACAATAATAGTTATGACAATAATAAATATCAGTACATTTATTCAAATTAAATATAGAAATTAATGAACAGCCTGAAACAAAGATAAGAACTAAATTTAAAAAATTAAATAATGTAAATCTGCACTCAACTTCTTCAATTATAATATGTATTTAAAATGCGTCAAGAATAAAATTGAGATCGCTTGGAATTGAAATAAATTTGAAACCAATTGCTAATTAAGTAAGCAATTCTACATTATTGCTCCATTAAATTGAGACGTATATATATATATATATATATATATATATATATATATATATATATATATATATATATATATATAATATATAATGAGAGATGGGCCGAATATTCGTTTAAGTGGTACTAAAAATGTCCACTTGAATTGTACGAATTGAGTAATGTCATGTCTTTCATAATTTTACTGTTGAAAGTATATTTTATTTATGAGTTAAATCTACTTGAATGATGTTATGTTTTCGAGGTACTTTAGATTTATTTCCAATTATAGCAAATAGAAAGCTTGATAAAATGTTTTTGGAATCAAACAAAGAAAATATTACATTACATTAGTACATTTCACTTTACTTTGGTCGTCAGTTTTTCTATATAATCTCGCGCGCTTTATGGTAACAAGTTTCGACATAAATTGGTTAGTTACCGAGGTGATCCCGTTGAATAATGTTCGGCCGAATATTTGGTTCGGTAAAAGTTTTACCGAACTTTCGGCCGAATATTCGTATTCGGTGACAACCATATTCGGCCTATATCAAATTAAAATCAAATCCAATCTTGAATATTTGTTTTTCTTAATCTTTTAAGATTAAACTGAAATGATAGTAAAATTGAGGTCCTTTGGGATTGCGGCGATTTATAATTTTTGAAATGAATTTTAAACCAATTGCCAATCAAGTAAGCAATTCTGCATATTGATCCATTAAAATCTAATCGAATATTGACAAAAACAAATATTCAAGCAATAATATTTATACAATAATGAATATTTAAAACAAATATTAAAGCAGTATGTTAGCAATGAAGACGTCTTAAACTTACATTATTTAATAACTTATATGAAATAATTTAAAGCTCAAAATAAATTATGCTTCTTTGCATTATTTCTAACACTTTTTTGAAGAAAATATGTAATACAAAAAATTGTGTGCTGAATTGTACCCTGTAGTGTAATGAGTAACGACGGTGTAAAAGAATTTACTACTCAATGTCATCCCTTGGGTGTCGTAAGAAGCGATAGAGATAAACTAAAACATGAGCTATGCATAGCAGCCTCTTCGGATAAAAATACGCTGCCGTTGCCAACCCACCTGATATACTGTGGCAAATATTGCCATAGTATCACGCATAGAATACCATAATACATACATAATAGAACAGGGGAGTGGGCGGAGCCCGCGTAGCCACTAAAATGTCACTAATACGTCAATTCACACGTATAAATGTCAACACGATATGTGTTTTGACGTTTACAATGGTTTCCAAATTTTGCATGCAAATTATTTAGAAAACGCCAAATTGCACCCTATTTACAAATATATATGTAAGTGTTAAACGATTTTTTTTGAGATTCACTCTGTCAACACAGCGAATCGAGTTTGTCGACGTGTTCCTCGTACAAAATAAAGTTGACAGCCATTCTATTGTGTATTATAGTATTATATATCGTATCACCAATCTTTAGCAATAGACTTTGTGTTTAAAAATAAATTATTTGATGAATATTGTAATAATGCATTCTATAGACTCATTGAGTATATCTAACCTATTTAATAACGACATATCTGCTAATTATAAAAATACATTTGTATAAATAAAATAAGATTCAGTAATCTTACTTTTATAATTTGGTGGTTCAATTTAAGCGTATTTATTATTACATATCATTGATAAATTAGTTTAGAACGCATGAATATATAAAATTTGTAACAGTAATTAAATATTATTAACTCATTTTGGTAGCAACAAGAGTAATTATTTCTTTCTTTTAAAAAGTTTACTTCTTAACTTTTGGGCTTTAATTTGGAAATAGTTCTCATCATAATCTACTTCTTTTCTCCCAGCTAATATTCAATCAATATCAAATCAGATCTATTAATATTATTAAAACTATTAAAAATCAGACAACGCATCACAATATTTATCAAATAATCAACTGATTTATTTTTAAGCACATTATATTTCATAAAATCAAAATCAATTAAAGTATATAATAAGATTGTTTTCATAATTTCTTTTAACTGATCATTTTTAAAATTGTCCTTTGAAATATGATTGATTATATCCCGCATATCTGAAATTGATTGAATCAAATCATTGCAAGGAATACAAAGCCATCGTCTACCTGCATATTCTCTGTATTTTATGTACAGTTTTTTTATTGTTAGAAAAAGGGCTTTGTCGCTGAAACGATTATGACGCCCTGGTACAACAAAATTCTTAAATAGGATAAATACTACCAAATAAACTTATTAATTATTTAATCTCTTGTTTGCCATCATCTGATAACGGGTCTGATAAAATACTATTATTGTCAACCAAATCTAAGAAATACATTTAGACAGCTGTCAGACTTATTGCACCAAGTATGCCAACCAAAAAATGGAAACGTACAAAATTCGATTCTTTAAAAAAAATCGATAACGATTATTTAAAGTTGGTAATCATTTACAGTTTGGTTTGAATAATACCAGAATAAATAAAAAAACGCATAATTTAAAACACAAGATTGATCAGTTTCTTCTTATTTGTTGTTACTTCTTATTTCTAGAGGCACATTTATAAAAATTTAAGATTGAAACTAGATTAAAAATAAATTTATTCAATCACTTTCAATACAACTAGTTGAGCTGTCGTTGTTTAGATTAATTATTATTTGATTTTCGATAATGCAGTCAAAATTAATGTCTCTTTCAAATTTTTTTGTTTTTTATACCACTTTTGTCCAATCATCCTTTGTGATATGGGCACATGCTTCAACGAATATAGAAGAAATAGTCCAAAAAGTTAAAGCTGAATAACAAAATAAGAAGACAAACACAAAATTACGCATAGTAAGCTCCCGAAATGGCGGAAGATTGAAATTGCGTAGTAGTTTTTTCAGCGCGGCCTTGTATATTAATTTTTTTGCTTACACAAATATGCGTTCACAAATTTATAAAAAAAACTTGTTTTGTTCATGATTGATGAATTTTAAAAATAAAATTAAGTTGAACAAATCATACATTCAAAAAATAACGATTCCATTATTTGAATATTTTTACCGATTATCTGAATATTTTTGCTGATTATTCACATAACAATGAATTTTAATGATCCAAACACTATGGTAAGGTACATAGCGACATATCATTGAAACGACGTCAAATAAAAAAAGGTGATACTGGATATTTTTTTAGTATCTTGCTTTGTTTGAAAGATGCGAATTTAAATTAGTGATAAAAACTATACACGAGGTAAAGAAATATACATAACTTTATAATTCTTCGGATTTACGGAAAAGGTTATTTTAAATGTCGTGAGTACGCTTGCACAAAGTTATTGCGAAATGATTAATGTGAAACGTCAAAACGCATTTCTTAGATTTGGTTGACTATAATACTGCTAATCAATGACAAATGTAAAATACAATTTTTTCTTTCTATGGAGTTCTGGGTACATTCTATCAAAATGTGATAAGCATCATCGATAACATTGCAAGTTGAACAGTTTGGTGAGGTAGTTTTCCGCATCAAGTATAAAAATTTATTGCATGGAATGTGCCCAGATCTGAGTCTTAATGCTATTACAGTATCGCGTCTACACAATATAAACAAATATTCCATCCAAAGGTCATAACAATATTTTTTTTAATAAAGGTATATAATTTTGTCATGAAGGGGTAATATTAATAAAATAGCCGAAATAGCTTGTTTGTCTAAAATACATATACATATACAAATACTTTTTCATTACCCTCTAAGCGAATGTGCGAAGGTATCCATTGTAAATATACTATTCTGGAGTAGGCCTGTAACTTAACTAGAAGCTTTAAAATCGCATATGTTACTGGTAAGCCTCGAAAAACCGAAGTACACCGAGCAAGGTGTTGAAGCGCATTCCTTGAGTCTGTTATTTTTTTATTTTTTTTATAGGATAGGGTGACAAACGAGCACACAGTCCACCTGATGGTAAGTGGTTTCTGTGGCCCATGGTCATCTACATCAATCCTCAATCACGAATTAAAATGCAGATGCGTTGTCACCCGTGAGGACTAAGATGGAATGCCTCGTTTCCAGTAAAAAGGGTCTCCGGTTCTCTACACTCACCATACGAAATACAGCAGCATTAAGCTACTATTTCACGCTGGTATTCTGTGAGAGCGTGGTCCCTCCCCGGTTGAGCCGACCCATTCGTGCTACAACTATACTTCTAATATAACTGCAGTATGGCTCTACCACGTTTAAAATAACGATACTGCATATTTACAGTTAACACAATGCTTATATTTAGTTTCATTGTAATTGGCGTGAGGTTTATTTCTAAAATTTTGGTGAAATCAAATGTGCAGGTTGATGATGCCTCTAAGTTTTCATTAACAATGAGTGTGCACAGCATTACAATAATTTAGCTCGCAGTTTTTACCATGAGGGGTGGCAAAAGCTGACTCATATTGGTCACAAGTTGGATTAATATTACGGCATCCATGGCGTTTAACCGATCCAAAGAAATTTTCCAGTGGGTCCTGATTTAGATGACGCAACCAAACTGATGTAATGCCAAAATCAATTTCAATTTTTTTAAATAAAACTTCCATCCCTTCTAGTGTCCACACCCAATTGTTTACAGTTAGAATAAATTCTACCAGTGGAAGATAAACATCATAGACGCAAAAACTTTTTTGGCATCCATACATGTTTTGTGATGTATGGAGTGAGCTGTTGCAGGTCCAAGTAGAGTTTTGGCATCTTTTCTTTTAAAAACTGCCATTAACTGAGTCGTAAATATTATCCATAAAAGCAGCAGATCAGCATCTTCGTACTCTTCTCGAAGGATACCCTTTGTCTTTTTCTTGTCTGCCAATGTTCGTCCTTAAAATTAGAAATTAAAAAAAATTATCAACCAGTTTTGTTTAAAAAAAGAAACAATTATTGCCACACCCCACAAACATCATTAAGTATTAAAAAAAACATGAAACGTCAAACGTGGTATAATTTTGGACAAATAGTATAACTTTATTTTCCCTGTACAAAATTAATTAAATTACACACTTCTGTTGTTATCTTCCACGTTCCTTTTGTATTTCATTGATTTTTTATTAATTTATTTTTATAATATTCTTTTTTCAGACTTTTAATAATTTTGTTACACATGTTTCTATATCTTATATACTTAATCTTTAGTTCTTAATTATCCGGTAACTTTTTAGTTTTCATATGTAGATTATCTCTTTTCCTTATAGATCTTACCACTTCTCTTGTCATCCATGGTTTGAGAGGTTGGTGCTTTTTAGTAATACTTTTGTTTTGTGAGTTCTGTTTAACCAATGAATAAAGTTTATTCGTGAAAAGCTCAGTGGCTGAATTTACGTTACTAATATGTAGCACATCATGCCAGTTTTCTCCCAGCAGTATTTCTTTGATCCTTTCATAATTAACGGTTATTTTTTTATATTTTAATATATCTTTACTAACACCAGCATTGTTTATATAAACCATTATGGGTGAATGATCAGTTATTTGCTGTTCAAAAACTATAGTTTTCCAAGAACTATAAATTTTGACCATAAAATGATCAATGCAAGTATTGACTCTAGTAGGATGGTCAATACCTTGTTATAAACCGTGCATAGCCATAATATTTAAATAATCTTGTGAGGATGCTGACAAGTTACATGATAGAATATCTAAGTTAATATCACCAGTAAATATTACAATTTTAGTTGAGATACATAGATAGATTCTAAATATTTAGAAAACTTTTAAAGAAAACTAGGCGAACGGTATGAGCATATGATTGTATAATCTAGCGAGATTTTTATTATAAGGCAGTTTCCATCGTGAAAGGTTGGCTCATAAGAGGATGCATCAATTTCTTCGGACGTATATTTTGATTTAGATGTTTTTTCGTCCAGAAAATGTTATAATTTTTGAGACTCGGCGGTGGATTCTAGCACTAGCCCAACATTATGTCAAAACAAAAACATCTATGGACATGTCTAGACTAGATTTAAATGCTATAAATAATAATAATAATATTCCACAACTATCACACAACGCCATCTAGTCCCAAGCTAAGCAGAGCTTGTGTTATGGGTACTAAGACAACTGATAAACATACTTATATATTTCTAAATACATAAATATTATAGATAAATTACACCCAGACACAGAACAAATGATCGTGCTCATCACACAAACATTTGTCCTGGGTGGGAATCGAACCCACGACCGCCGGCTTAGCAGTCAGGGTCACTAACCACTAGACCAACAGGCCTGTCGAATAGATAAAAGTTACAATTAATACTTCGTATATTCAATGTAACAATTGAAAATGAAGTGTTTACTGTTTATATCCGATTTTAAAAATTTAAGGCTGGTTAGGTCACTTAGTGAAAGACAATTCTATCCTATTAGAGATATCAACTTCGGCTGTGATAAAAGAGTTACCATCCATTTCGAATTAAAATAGTAATGGGTTGCAATGTACAATAATAATTTACATATTTCTGAAAAGTAAATATTTCAAAACAATATATTATCAAATATCCGGACATAGAAACCATAAATTGTAACATATTACTGGAGTATTTAATATTTATAATTCTTGAGTGTAAAGTGTAAGTGTGTTGTACTAGATTATTAAGTGTAAGTAATTTATGATGTAATTTTATGTTAATTTATAGAATCAGGCGTTACTTTGCGGAAATCCATTACAATAAAGACATTAATTAAACCATCCGCTTAAAAATACAATGATGTGTCTTACCTTACTCTTAGCAGTTAGCCGCCGTAGAATCTACATCACCTGAAGATGCCTCGTGTAAAGGCGAAACACGTGTTGTATTGTCATGTCACGATGGTGTGTCTTTCATGGAATAGTGGTGTTGGGAGAAGTGGTGCCGGGAGTAGTGGTGTTAGGAGTAGTGGTGCTGGGATTAGTGGTGACGGGATTAGTGCACGCAATTGAGGGAGGGCGGGATGTGCTCTTCAATCCAGATAAGACACATTATTGTATTTTTAAGCGGATGGTTGCGAATTAATTAATGTCTTTATTGTAATTTTATGTGTTGAGTTGTCAGCGAAATTATATGAATAGGTATCAGTGATATACGCATACGAATTAAAGCTAAAATAATTAAGATTAAACAACAAAATAATATCATCGGAATAGTGTCGGATAAGACTTGCTCTTGGATCGTTACTCACATTTGCGTGTGGCTCCAACGATGATGTGTACAGCTGCCCATAGAACCTCTCAATCTCACTCAAAATCTCAGGTGTCCCGGAAACGATGCTGCCACACTCAGTCTTCAGCTTTGACAGTTGGCTCTTTCTGGCAGATCAAGGAGATAAGTGACACGATTATATCGTTTCAGCGAGTGAGTCCTGGTGCCAAGGAGAGGCTTGTGCAAATCACGGGTCCAAATGGAGAAAATGTTAACCACGCGAAGCATTTGATTGAGGATACTATTCGCCGCAACGCGTCGCCAGTGAGGCTGGAAGGAACTCTGGATGGCGCGCTAGCTGGTTCACGAGCTTCTCTTGACTGTAACGATTCTGACGACGCGCCGCGTGCTAATACGCGTGAGAAATCTCTTCACAACAACACTCGAGCCTTGCTCTATAGCTTCTCCAGAAATGATGCAGCCAGCACTCGGAGAGTATAAATATACTGTGACTTTTGGCCAACATTCCATTAAGATCACGGGTAACAATTTGGATCTTGTTAAAACCGCGAAGCTGGTGCTGGACGAGTACTTCGAAGCGCGGGCGCGCTGGAGGCGTTGGGTGCGGGCTCGGGCGACTTCTTCACGCTGTCCACGCGTCTTCACGCGGCCCGGCGCCGCGCTGCTGCTGCGCGACGACGCACTCAACGGCGACGACGACGTGTTCGCACCCGCGTTCCGCACTGACGACGCGCCAGCGTCGTGCGGGGGCGGAGAAGGGCGAGGCCGCGCCGCGCCGCCCGCGTTTCTCGCGTGCCACCAGAACGGACAAGTACCAAGGTGGTGGGGGCGCGGGGCAGACGTACACGTACGAGACGTTGGTGCAGTACGCGGACTCGCCACTCAGCAAGCTGCCGCCCGCCGGCCTGGCCGGCTTTCCGCCGGAGCTGGCGCGCAAGAGTTGCCTGGAGTTCGACAGCGTCAGCTTTTTGAAGAAAGTGCGCGGTGCGGCTGCCACTACTGTCGCTCTGGACGCGCCTGATTCGCCTGAACCTAAATAGAAAATGCCACTTCACTCTTCCCATGTCTCGCCCGATAACTTGCACTATAACACGTTAGTCGTATTTCCGCAAGCGACGGTCGATTGTCATTGTTCTTTAGTTATGTAATTTTTGTCATCGAATTATAATTATGTTAATACCAATAATGGTTAATTTGTTCAATGTTAAACCGGTAAGCTTGGCATTGACGATTTTACGACCGGGAATTTGATGGATGACTATGCTAGTTTCAATAAAAGCGATAAATGCCGCTAAAAGCTCGTCGAATTACGCATGCTCAAAGAAATTGAGAATGACAGAAAGTTACAGCTTTAATGAGATTTATCTATTATTGATTATTTTCTTAATTTACTAGCAGTTTTCATAATCGAGGCACAAATAATCATCCGTTGCTTTATTATTATTTGTCAACTTTCGCACTCTATCATACCCCCAGAATATTAAGCTTATTTACATGCATACACTCGGGCGAGTTTTCCTAATTTATATATATTTAAATGTATGTATGTGCCGTGTAGTGGCGGTTGAGAATATCCACTACCCCATATCTTCTCGTGGGTGTCGTAAGAGGCGACAGAGGGAGGCAGGCAGGAGATGGGCAGCAGCATCTTCCTGATAACAGCAATGATATAATAAAAAACTGCGGTTGCCAACCCGCTCGCCAAGCGTAGCAACTATGGCAAATATCCCCCCATGAGTAACGACGCAAACAAATGGCCCCCAGTCCCCGGCGGCCCCACTATTCCTGGCTACGGTGGCGACCATGGTAACGGCGGGGCAGGGGGTGCTAAGAATCTCCGGTGGAGGTTCGGTTGCCACCTACGACGACTCGACCTGGCAACATATAACGCACGCACCCTGAGGACTGACGAGAGGATACTGGAGTTGGAAGAAGAGGTAGACAAGTTGCGCTGGCATATTATTGGGTTATCCGAGGTCCAAAGAGAGGGGGAGGACACGGTAATCCTCGAGTCCGGCAACTTGTTCTATCACCAGGAGGGCGACCATCTGTCCCAAGGAGGTGTCGGATTTATCGTCCACAAGTCTCTCGTCAACAACGTTGTAAAGATTGGGAGTGTGTCGGCGAGGGTCGCGTACCTGATACTCACTCACGAATCACCAAACGGTATTAACTGAAGGTCATACAGGTTTACGCACCAACCTCGGCACATCCCGATGAGGAGGTGGAGGAAATGTATGAGGATATTTCCAGAGCCATGCATTCCTCCAAAACCCACTACACGGTGTTGATGGGAGACTTCAACGCAAAACTAGGCACAAGAGAAAGCGGTGAGCTGAAGTTAGGGAAATTTGGAGTAGGGCAACGGAACCGTAGGGGCCAGCAGCTGGCCGACTTTATGGAGAAAGAGGGACTCTTTATGATGAACTCTTTCTTCCAAAAGCGGCCCCACAGGAAGTGGACCTGGTCGAGCCCCGACGGTTCGACAAAAAATGAGATTGACTTCATTATGACGACCAGACGCCAACTGTACAGTGATGTCTCAGTGATCGCAAGGGTGAAAACTGGCAGCGATCACCGAATGGTTAGAGGCACACTGAACCTAAACGTTAAGTTGGAGAGGTCTCGTCTAATGAAGTCAACGCTCCATCCCCCTCGTGCTCTAATCCAGAATCCCGAAACCTTTCAGCTCGAGTTACGGAACCGCTTTCAGTGCCTAGAAGATTGCAATGCAGTGGACGATATGAATGACAAGCTCGTGGAAACTGTCCATGCGGTCGGAGCTAAGTTCTGCAAGACCCGCCGCAGAAGAACACAAAAACACTCCGATCACACTCTTAATCTCATGGCTGTTACACGGGAGATGAGGCTGCAATCGTCAACAGATTTGACAGCATACAGGCAACTGAACAGACAGATCTCCAAAATGCATGCGGCGAGACTTACGCAACTTTAATACTGCTCGTATTAAAGAAGCGATCGAGCGGAACCAGGGCTCCAAAGTCTTTGCCAGAGATTTTTCTGCCAGAAAGAGCATTACATGCTTCACTTCTATAATTATTCCTTTGCTACTTTATATTATTGTAATACTTTTAGCCATGATTTTACACAGGCGTTTGTGACAAATGAGCACACAATCAAACTGATGGTAATTTGATGCTGTACCTATAGATATCTACATTTAAATTCAATTAAAAATTAAAATGCGGATGCGTTGTCACCCCTGAAGATAGAATACTTTATTTCCAGTAAAACCTGAACACCATACAAAACTCACCCGCAGTAAGCAGCGTGGCTCTACCACATATAGGTTATAAGAACTTCATTAAAAACATAGAATTATAATTATAATCATAGAAACACATTAAATATACAGGTTAATTCAAAATTTTTGCAATATAAAAAAGTTTACATCTTATGTTCAATAAATTAAAACTGTTAAAAAATGGCATCATAAGTCAGACTAACCAAGATTTTCTTTGTGAGAAGTATTTCCTTCCATTTTTGTGCATAATCGATGTACCGAACGTTCAGAGTAATGACCTGAAATGAAATTCATAAATCAATATCAAAAGAAGAAAAGTATAGATTTAAAGAAATAACCAAAATATATCACTTTAGGTTAGGAGAAATGGGTGTTTCTCTGTGGAGTGAAGTGTAGATCCCACGACAATATAGTGTTAAGTTTAGAGTATGTTTCCTCTCATTACCATCTTTACCAACATTCCACGGCGACCCTGCCAGACAATGCGCTGCGACAATGCAAGTGCACTGTTGCAGTCTGAATAATTATTAAACTGTTAAAAAAAAAGATTAACTGTAATTTACTGGAATTGACACAATTATACCGGATATGATGAAAAGGAAAATTAAATGCGCATATAAATATGGCCTTTTCTTAAATATTTAATATTATATACTTTTTGAGGAAAATGCTGCGGGGATTTGAATCTGTCTGTTGGAATGTTAATTATCTGGGGGCACGGCAGTGCCAAGTGTCGCCAAGTCGAGCAAATAAGCGGCACGGCCGTACCATACTTTTCTCAAAGTGATTCAGGCCATTTTCGACCTCCTATAACTTCGTAGTGGATAAAACTGGTAGCCATTTTCAGTAACCGAGTAGGCATTGTATAAACATGGTATATTTCAAATTTCATTCAATTTGAACCAGTAGTTTAAGAATTATAACTAGTCAAAATTTCTTAATTTTGTCACTCACTGACTGACCGATCATCAAAACTCTAAGGCACTTCTAGCAGATATAGAAGCTTAAAATTTAGAACACAATTAGTGTATAAATCAAGGAAAAACTAAAATATTTTAAAATTTCGGTCCAGTTTTCTAGATACACCAACTGCATAAATAACTTTGTAATCCGATATAAATATATAGAATTACAATGTTACATTTGCAGTGAATGAACCAGTGTTCTTGTATATGTATAATAGGTGTAGATAGGTACGTTATTGGTATACAAGAAGTAGAAGGTACCGGAAAGAAAAAGAACTAGAACTATCTTGTCTACAAAAAGAAATGAAATGCCATCAAACCATAACTTGTATAAAAACCAAGTCTCGCAACTCAGTTCTTCTACCGTAAAAAGTTGTGAGATCCATGTAATACTAAGTCGGTTAATTTATTCAGTCCCTACTTAAGGGCTCTTCTGTTTCATTAAGCAATCTAATTTAATACATATAATATGTATTACTTGTGAGATACATTGCGTTTTCATGCTAACCAAGCCAAGTCAATCTATATATTTAAAACATAAAAGATTTCTAACATTGGTATGGTCACTATAAAATGTTGTTAGGTTAGCTAATTTCATAATAACTTAAAACAGAAGGACCCTTAACTAGGGACTGAATAAATTAAGTGGTGTTATAAATTGAACATATGTATCTGTGCGTCTGTCTGAAGTATCATAGTGGCCGCAGAGATGGACTATCATTTAGCTTTTTTTGTTGAAAGGTGACTAGATCAAGAGTGTTCTAAGTTATGATTCAAGAAAATCTGTTCAGCCATTTGAAGATCATCAGCTCTTTTTTTTGTTTTTGGTTTACTAAATTTTTATTAGTTATTTAACAAAGTTTCCTTCATAAGTTTTATAAATCTTACGTTCAATTACTGCATTATATTTTTATAGAGATTTTATTGTTTAATTTTATGGACTTCTTAAGTCAATCCAAATTTAGGAACTTCTATGGTATGATCTCAACCCTTTCTACAGGAAACTTCTCTTTTTTTTTAATAATAAATTTACATTTTTCCATATGTATATTATGACATATTCATAAACAAACAATGATGGAAGTATTAAAATAGTAGTCCCCTTGAGAAGATCACATACTACACTCGGCATCACAAAAATCGCACCTCCCCGAAAAAAAGTTACTTGAGTAGTCTGGCTCTCAGTGTTTACATTTAGTCAAGTCATTATTGGTATCTACTGAAAGTGCGTTTATTAACCTTTAAATTAACAACTGTTTTGTTTCATAAACTTAAGAAATCTTCTGAGGACGAGACGTTGAAATAACTGTTTCTAAAATACGTAAATATCACTAGTTGCGGTGCGTTTTGTGCTATAAAGGGGCCGGTACAGGGTAAAATGTGAGTCATTTGCTTTCCAAACGTTGAAGAGGATACACGAAAACTTCTGAAGCAAGCTTAAAACCCCACAATATGGATACCACTGTTGTTTAAGCCGCTCAAGTGATTTTGCTACTGCAGTCAGGGATGCGACAGTGTGATGTCGCTCGGCAACTAAGTCTATCCCATTTTTTCGTTCGACGAGTATTCCAACGGTTCCAGGACACCAATGACTATATTCGGTGAGGTTTGGATCTGGGTGACAGCCCTCCACATCACAAAGAGACGATTGATTCATTGTATCGACATCTTTACGCAATAGATTCTCAAATGCTGTAGAACTGCAACAGCAGCTACGATCAGCTCGCAGAACATCTGTAAGCGTCTCTACGATCAGAAGATGGTTAAGAGAAAAGAAAATTACAGCGCATAGGCCTGCAACTGGTCCAAAATTGACCGCACAACATTTCAGAGATCGATTGCAATTTGCACACGATCATATTGATTGGACGATCGACCAATGGAGGACAGTACTTTTTTCGGATGAGACGAGAGTATATCTTTTCTGCAATGATAAACGCAGAAGAGTATACAGAAGGCAAGGGAAACGATTTGCACAAACCTGTATTGAAGAAACAGTTGGATTCAAGGGTGGCTCATGCATGTTCTGGGGTGGCATGTCAGTCGACGCCAAAACCAGCCTTGTCTGCGTTTCCCGGAGTGGAGGTGCTCGTGGTCAAGGGTCGCTGACTGCTCACCGATACATATTGAACATCCTAGAAGAGCATGTGGTTCCATACGCGGGTTTTGTTGGCGATGGATTTACATTATTGCATGGCAACGCCCGCTGCCACACTGCATTAATTGTACGTGATTATCTTGAAGAGGTCGGGATCTCTGTTACGCGGTGGCCGGCGCAAAGTCCAGACATGAACCCGATAGAGCACCGCTGGGATGACGTAAAGCAGCGAGTACGGACTCGTGATCCTGCCCCCGCCGCACTGCAAGAACTCGAGGAGGCTGTCATTGAGGAATGGGACAACATTCCTCAAGAACGCATTGTTACGTTGATTAGATCAATGAAAGACCGTATGGAAGCAGTAATTAAGGCAAAGGGTGGTAACACTAGGTTTAAGGTTGTTTCAAAACATGTTTTTTAATTTTGTAAGTTGCAATAAATCTTAATTTTCTTCTTGTGGACATTAACTTCTTTTTTTTATTTCCCGGTAAAAACGAATGATAAGCATAATTTATTCTAATGAGTTTTTTTCGTGGTAGAGCCATGCTGCAGTTATATTAGTAGTATAGTTGTAGCACGAATGGGTCGGCTCGACCGGGGAAGGACCACGCTCTCACAGAATACCAGCGTGAAATAGTAGCTTAATGCTGCTGTATTTCGTATAGTAAGTGTAGAGAACCGGAGACCCTTTTTACTGGAAACGAGGCATTCCATCTTGGTCCTCACGGGTGACAGCGCATCTGCATTTTGATTCGTAATCGAGGATAGATGTAGATGTCTATGGGCCACAGCAACCACTTACCATCAGGTGGACTGTGTGCTCGTTTGTCACCCTATCCTATAAAAAAAAGAGTAAATTTAATTACCTTTCCAATGATATAACATACTCATAGACTTACCATTGATTAAATGGATTTAAAAGTAGTTTGAAGTAGAAATTTAAAAAGGTGCGATTTTTGTGACGCCGAGTGTATGTTCAGCAGTGGATTTGTGATGTGCTGTAATGATGATAGTATTATGATTATAAGTACATATAGCAGACTTGTTGAAAAATATCAGTACCTGTAGGTGTTGACAACTTTGCCAGGTTCAAAATTTATTTCATGGGTTTTCTTCTCGTAACTGCTGATTTATTTGATGATGTAGCTAAAAGAAAATAATAGGATTAACTTTGAAATTATTTATATCATTATTATACCAGTATCTGTGATGACTTACCAAAGTATATTTTCACTGTATAATAATATTATAATATAACACATTGCAAGCTTAATATTTATGAAAACTAGACCTAATGGTTGATCATCAAAATCCTTCTGTCAGCCGTAATCATTACATGCATTATCCTTTTAAGTCCAGTAGTGCATATAAATAGTATGTAATAATATTCTAGTTAGATTTAATGAACATAATTAGGCATATTTTATAAAGAAACTATATACATAATTCATACTATATTATGTTCCTAATTCATTCCATAATATGTTTACTTATTCTATAATCTATAAAGACAAACCTGGTATATTCAAAGTAGGCACAGCAATGTTACTTGATTCTGTTATTTCTGCATTGAAACTTTTCTTCAAAATGTGAGTGACACATGGTGATACTTGAAGTTGAGGGTATGTTCCGAAATACAACACAGTACACTGTCGAATGCGAATGATGTCATTAACTGACGTCGTATTCCACCATATTCGATACAACTAATCACCAATATGGCGTCGATTTATGACGTCATTCGCATTCGACAGTGTACTGTGTTGTATTTCGGAACATACCCTGAATATGTGCATATTTTCGAGGTCTAGTAAATCACCGCCAATTGCGTAAAGCCATATCCTAAATCGTTCACTATCGTTTTCTATGTTTGGAAATCCGTGAAGAACATGATGCATGCATAAAATATTTAAGAGATACATATAAAAAAAAACTTATTTAGTTAACACTTATGCTTATGACAAATAATGCCCTTGATGCAAGTTGTTTAGACGAGATGATATACTGTCACTGTCCTTAAATCCGGGGACACAGCTAAGCTTACCTGACATATTTATTTACAAAATGTCACAAAATACAAGTAATTGAAAATGGTTGTACGGAAAGCGTAAATAAATTCACGTAATGGCAGGATGATGTGCTGCCAGATTTAGTTTCAAAATCATACCAAAAACATCTAGTTATGGTTTTTTTAATGAACAGTTTTACGAAAGCACAGGTAATCGGTATTTATTTATAAGCACACGTTAAAAACTTTCATCACAAATTTTTATTAACTTTAAACAAAAGAAAATATCTTAATTTCCGCTACACTTATTTTCTACTAATTGGAATATTTTTTTAAATATTTTGTAAATTTACCTACAGGTTGTGGCGACATCTAGTATCTCTTTAAAGAATTATTCGCTTGAATTTGAGAACAGCGTCACCTATTATTGTTAGTTAGAATAATATGATTTTATAATACGACTAAAATAAAAAGTAGTAGATAGATATGGTTTTAAATAGTTTACTAAGTGCGTCTTAATTTTGCATAATAGCATTTCATTGGTTTCCAAGTTTAATGTTCTAAGATTGTAGAGCCTGCACTGGCCTGCCCTGCAGTGCACTGTAGCGGTGGGTTGTAGCGGCATTTTTGAGTAACGAAACGAAACTATCTATCGAATATCAATAGCGGCTTCTGAAACACTCTATTTTAATATAGGGTTTTGAAACACTCTATTTTTATAGCGGCTTCAATAGAGTGTTTCACGACGTGTTTAATTGATAAACGTTGCGAATGAAACGATGTCCGTTTCACGAGAAAAGTTGTTTGTTACCGTTTCGTATAGAATTAGACATGATGTTAATGTTTAAATTTATTTATTTGTTAAATCATTTCGCACGGTTTGATAAAAATATCACTTGAAAAGATTTAACGGAAAACGATTTACTTATTAATTATGATTATGATAAATTCACCCACATGTTCAGCATAAAATACTGAATATAAGTTTGATTTTATAGCAAATAATTATCACATAAAGTTATATATTTTTGATAACTATCACATAACGCTTTAGTATTATTTTTACACTTAGTTACTTACACTAATAGCTGTACAATTATTATTATTAACACTAATATATGCAATTGTAATTAGTTCTTATTTTACTAAAAATATTACAAAAAGAAAACAAAAATATTAACAACGCGCCTAAAAAGTAAAAACCAACCACAGTGTCATTAAACTTAAACACAAGACTAATTTAAACCGGGCCAAGGCCACTTAAATTATGGAATTTGATCTATTTTTTGTTAAAAACATGCACACTTACTTTCTCATTTTTAATAACGCATCTATACGAAGGGAATAGAGTCATAGGTCAAATGCAAAAGCACCCGCGCTCACTCGACATTCAACGACCGGTGGTACTTCTACCACAGCGTAAAGAGTCTGTTTCTTTACTCATGTGCTTCTACTTCAACAGCCGAAGCCGTCGCCGATGCTTCGCCAAAATCGCCGAATAAACGTATTGTTACTGATCGCTCGTTCGTGATTCGTGAAACGTGAATCGTGTTACTGAGTAAAACGTCTACTGTAATAGATAGTTTCGTTGCACTGCAATAACCCGCTACCCGCTATTGTGTGAATAGATAGTTTCAGTAACTAGTTACGTTTTGTAACGACCAGTCCTAGTGCACTGTGCACCACAGAGTACTTTTTATAAACTGGAATAGAGACCAATCTCCGACGCCAAAACGGACATCGTGCTTTAGCGACATCTGGATTTTGTTATTGGCAACAATTCAAGGAAAGTTTTTTTTGTTGCTGATAATTTACTTATTTTTGATATCGAAAATTTTGTGCTGAATTAATTAATATTGGTAGCTAATCGATTTATATTGTTATAGAAAGAAGATTAGCTATCAATGTTAATTCAGCGCTGAATTATAAGGCCTCAGAAATAAAACATTTAATATTTTTATCTTTTATTTTTAAAATACTTTTTACAATAAGAGTAAGCCATTAATTGTACACTATCATTGTTATCGTCAATGCTCCTTTTGCCAAAAATAATTTTATTTACATCTTTACAATGGTTGTATATGAAAAAGTTAATAATTTGGTCAATCAAAAATTCTCTTAATTTTACTTTATGAAGAGGACAATCAAGGTAATTTAAATTTATAATGCATGATGCTATAACCTTTGTATATTCTTTCAGTAAAGGTTTTTCTATATATTTTTTTAATACGTAATTACATACATCCTGCATTTCGGATAATGTCCTTAGTAATAAATCACTTGGGCTGTGAAGCCAATTTCGACCTGCATATTCTCTATGTTTAATATAATCTTTTTCAGTAACATTACACATGTTGTTACGACATGCCTTACATCCACTGACCTCTATATATACAAGTACGCTGGACTGGCTATACCATACAAAATGACTGTGCCAATTTGAAGCGCCGCTAAAGGATGTCTTGAAAAATAAAATTGACGTAATATGCCAAAGTCTGTTGTCTTATTTATATTGTCTTATTTCATAAGTCTGTATTTCGAACTTTAAAACTAAAAAACGAAAGTATTTTGTTGTTCGATTGTGTATAATATTAGTTACATAATAAGAATTATTTTTATTAATAATGAGAGTGTGCGTTTTCTGTAAAACTCGTTACCTAAAGGAAAGTGATATAACATTTCACAAGTAAGTGAATTTGCAGCAAATATTAAACAAATTAAAACTATTTGATAATATAAGTACTTAAAAATTTGTTACTAATCTTAATATCATATATACCAACATGTTAGGGTGTATATTACTGAGTTTTGATGAACAATAAAATTAAATAGGGTTGTCGAGTTCCTTGTCTATAACACTTATCGATGTTCTTTCCTACCCATATGTGTTAACAAAAAAAGTCGCCAACAACGGATGATTATCAAATGTTTATTAATTAACAGGTTTCCAACTGAACCTAGACCAAAATTATGGCTTAAAAGCATAAATATTGTGAATTGGCGTCCGAAACAAAATGATCACGGAACAAATAGATTATTATTTCGAATATTTTTTTATTTCTTCTTTCCTCATTTTCCACCAAACTCAAGGGCCATAGCCAAGCGTCGAAAAATCGCCTGATGATGTCGAGCCACGTTGGATGTGTGTTAGTGGGCTGCGACCGCTGTAGTCAAGGTGGAGTCGTAAGGGAAGAGGAGTGTTGGTATGGCGATCGGCGATGCGCCACTTGACTATCTTTCGCGATTTTGGTGAGGCTGCACCACTTGATGCTTCCAAGTGCTCGTTTTTCCCTGGCTCCATTTACATATCGGGCTCGGGGAGTCCGTAGTGCAGTTCGTATCTCTATAAATGTTTCCTCGGTTTAAGATCTTTGTAGAATATTTAGAGACGATACCAGGAGACCCAACAGTATGGGTTTGGTTGCTTGAGAGAGAGAGAGATAAAGCTTTAGTGTGGGATACTACTTGCGAACACTTTGACAGCATCCCATCTCAAGGGTACCTCGTCTAAAGCAGGGGTGGCATTAGAGGCAACTAAACCAAGTAAATAGCCCAGAGTATCTGGAAGATAAGTACATATTTGTGCAATTTGCTGTAGAGACTATTGGTCCGTAGGGTGCACGTGCGATGTAGTTCCTAAAAAACTGTATCTGCGTCTGATCATCGCTGCTGGTAATAAGAAGTTGCTTAGTTTGTTGTTTCCTCGCTTGAAAGCTAACCATAGCCATTCAGTGAGGACACGTAGCCAGCATTCTTGGGACGATACCACAGAAATTAGGACTTTATGATGATTTCAATTATTTTTTTTATATTGTAATTTCAATTTCGATAATGACGTTGTTAATAACTGATAACTATGTAATTCAAAGTTTGTATTTTTTATATTATCTTACTAGCTCGTACCCGGCTGCCATAGCTGCCGCAGAAGAAATAATTGTGGAAATATCGTTAAAATGTGAAACAGTTATATTGTATAATTAGAAATGAAAATAAAATCATTGAATTAGAATGATATATAACTTTCTATAACTTTCAAATAAATAGTCGGTATAATACGCACGCCACCTAGTGTCAGTTAATTGTACCATGCGTATAATCTTCGCACAAGTGCAACCAATAATTTGACTAAGTTTGACCGCAATCTGATGAACGTTATGGCATCGTAGAAAGTACGAACAAACATAAATTTTTATATAGTAGAAAATATTTTACTGTCTATAGATAGACCTGTAGTTGATTATAATAGGCGTTATTATAGTAGCTGATTCGTTTTTTATAATACCAGAACTAAATGAATGGTTAACAATAAATTATTTTAGAAATTATGTTTTTATTTTTATTTTGTGTAGTTAGTTTAATCTTAATAATTTTTAGTTGAATGGTCAATTTTTTTTTTTTTATAGAATAGGCTGACAAACGAGCACACAGTCCACCTGATGGTAAGTGGTTGCTGCGGCCCATAGACATCTACATCTATCTTCCATTACAAATCAAAATGCAGATGCGTTGTCACCCGTGAGGACTGAGATGGAATGCCTCATTTCCAGTAAAAAGGGTCTTCGGTTCTCTACACTCACCATACGAAATACAGCAGCATTAAGCTACTATTTCACTTCCTTCCCCGGTCGAGCCGACCCATTCGTGCTACAACTACACTACTAATATAACTGCAGCATGGCTCTACCACGTAAAAAACGTCTAAGGGCTAAGATGGCTATCCGAGTACAGAACCAGAGTACAAAACTAGTTCAACTGTAGAGATGTGTAAGACAGAGTGTCGTAATATCCCCGAAATACTTTACCGCTGCATTGGAAGACGTTTTCAAGATACTGGACTGAAAAGGATACGATATTAACGTCGATGGCGTGTACGTCACTCACCTTCGTTTTGCCGACAATATAGTCCTTAATGCAGAATCGCTGGAGGACCTACGCACTATGTTCAATGACCTCAATCGTGTCTCCCAACGGATAGATCTTAAGATGAACATGGACAAAACAAAAGTCACGTGTAATGTCCATGTCACACATATGCCGGTGGTTTTTGGGAGCATTTAGCTGAAGTTGTTGACGAGTATTTTTACTTGAGACAAATAGTCCGACTAGGTAAGTTCAACTTCGGCCGACAGGTCAATCGACGGATTCAACTCGGCTGGGTAGCGTTCGGGAGATTACAACACATCTTCTCGTCAGGAATACCTCAAAACTAGATTGTACAACCAGTGCGTGTTGCCAGTAATGACCTCGATGACGTATGAAGAAGCTCGAAGTCGCTCAGTGAGCTATAAAGGGGGCTATGGTCAGGGGTTTAAACTTAGGAATTAGGATATCTGCAGCAGAACCAGAGTAACGGACATCGCCCAAAGGATTAGTAAGCTGAAGTGGCAATTGACCGGCCATATAGCTCGAAGAACCGAATACCGATAGGGAAAAAAGGTTCTCGAGTGGCAGCCTCGTACCTGCAGGTGAAGTGTAGGACGTTCCCCCACTAGATAGAGCCAAAAACTCGTAAGACATGCAAGAAGTTGATGGATGCAGGTAGCTCAGGACCATGCGTTGTGGTATTCCTTGGGGGAGGCCTATGTTCAGCAGTGGACTTGTGAAGGGTTTTAATGATGATGAATGATAATGGCATTATATTAATATGATACAGAAATGGAATGGACGTTACGGGTAGAGACCATCTACTCATAGAGTCCATTCTATTTATTTAGGTATAGGTAGAGTATAGAATTTTTATCGATATAATTTGGTACACTGTCTTATCCCTATTATTAGTTCCGTGGACGTGCACTTCTGCTGTCAGCGCCAAAATGGCGGAAATCAAATCGCTTCAGCATGTCACGTGTATAGCCAGTCCAGCGTACTTGTATATACAGAGGTCAGTGCTTACATCCCTTCCAAATCTTTTGTTTGGATTTTTTTATAAAATATCGACTTACGTATTCCAGTGATCGCTTTTAGACTCCAATGGTATTAATTTAATTTCTAATATATCATTAATATCAACTTCACAGGTCTTATTGACTTCACTGTCCTTATTTATTATAAGAGAATATAGTGATTCACCATTATTATTTTCACAATTAAACCCCGGAGCATGAACACCTGTTAAATTGTTGACGAGGAGTGCAGCAAATGCAGACTCAAACTGTTCTGTTGTTGGATTATTGTTGCGGCACCCATGACTACGAATGGCCCCAAAGAAATTTTCCAAAGGGTTAAGGTGCCGCATCCAAACAGAAGTTATCTTGTAATCTTTCTCCAACTTTGCAACAATGTCTTCCATGCCGTTAAGGATAATTATCCAACTCTGTACTGTTGGTACAAATTCTGTTTTTAAGCTCCTTGGATTTAAAAATTGTAAAAAGTATTTTTTTTACCTTCCCTCCATACTTTTTTATGAACTGACGTGGGGGTTACTGGACCAAGTAAAGGTTTAATGTATTTATTTTTAGAAAAACTGCCATTTACAGAATCAAATAAATTATCCATAAAAAAATCTGCAGTTTCCTTACATTCCTCGGGAAGGATGCCTTTATCTGAAAGTAAATAAAAATATTTATTGTTGTATAAATAAATATGCCTTGAGTTGAGACCTGTGCCCAAAAGTAGGATGTATATAGGTTGTAACTTTACTTTCTACTTTTACACTTATAATTAAGTAACTTACTATTTTAATGATTGTAATAATTATTTATATACCTGCAAGATATCCCATATTGGATGAGATAGTTTGACTGAATATTTGACTGGCATATTGGACTTTCATCTTTGGAATTTTGGTAGCAATTATATGATTTTCAGTTAATGTAGGCATAAGCCTCATGCCTTTGTATCCAGGATTTTCCTTGTAAAGTATAGTTCTAAGTGATGCCATTTAGCTGTGCCAGTTTTTCCATCCATTTTGTAATTAAGATTTTTAGTAAGAAGATTGTTCCTTACACCTTTTAATAAATAAGGTGGATCAAATAATGGAACAATTTCTTGAGAATTTATAATAAAAATATTATCTCGAGGCATTTCTGTTTCTTCTTGGCGTAAATATGATCTTCTTGTCTCGTCTTTGAGAATTTTGATTGCTTGCCTATTATTCGTGCCTTGGTCACAGATAGTAGCTAAAACTTTAAAGCCAACTTGCTGCAGTTCGGTAATAATTTCTTTTATTTGCTTAGCTAATTCACAACCTTTTGTCATACCTGATGAGAAGGTATAGGCTATTGGTTGCTTAAAATTTTTAATAAGTCCCCGGATTAAGAAGACCTGAGCATGATTAGCAAGAATTTTCTTAGCATCCTGTCCATCTGTTACAAAACCACTCACTGTGTCTTTTCTTCTATTGTATGCAATACCCGCCTGTAACTGCATTTCATCAAACATTAGAGCACACAATTTGTGTTCATCTTTCATTTTTTCAGCTCTCGTCCTTAATTGTGAAAAAATATTTTTGTTTATCCCAGGTCTTAATAAACACCTGTTTAACATTTTCAAGAGAATTTGACGTGATGGCAGAATAAACATTTTTCTTAAAAAGCGGTAAGCTTTAGGACTCTGCTTCATCATTGTCAGTGCAAGGATTTTTCCTCAGTAGAAAATCTACGACCTTTACTCTTTTTTTTATACTCTCTAAATTGCACTAAAGTTAATAATTTTGCCGAGGTAGTCCTATTATCCATTATTTTAAGAAATTCTGGATTGGCGAACAGTTTTCTTGCAGATTTCAATTCAATATTTTATTTCTTAACCTTATTCTGGCATTTGCCAAGTTTCATTTTTAAAGCTCTGCTTTTTCTGTGTAGTTCCTTCTCAGACTTTGTAGCAGTTACACGCTTGGTCAGTTTCCTTACAGCAATAACTTTATTTGCACCTATAAAAAAATGTGAAGCTTAAGTATTTGCAATTATTATTTCCTTAATTTACAAAATATTACCATACTTTGTATTATCATATTATTACATACCAATAATTGAAATAACATTTTCCTTATTTTGGTGAATACTTTGCTGTGAAGCCACCTCAGATGCAAAATATACAGGATCTGTAACAATGGAATTTTTATTGCTATAAAATGATGTACCAATGGAATGTATGTATATATGAACTTTTTGTGACACTATATATTTTTCTTTATCAAATGAAATGAAAGTAGTCTGTTTATTAAATGTGATAACATACTATTGAAATAATAAAAGTTAGTAGTAACTCAATTTTTATATGAACAGTTCATGTGCTAGAATGTATAACAAAAAAAAAGAATAATTTTATCCTCATAATTATCCATAACCTATTAGTATTGGATAGATAAAGTATAATTTAAACCTTTATTATAAGTTTAATTATGTGATCTTTTTGAGTAGACTAAGTAAGATAAAGACTAAGGCAAACAAAATCAAGATAATAACTTAAATGCATCTAAATAGCAACATTGAAAAGGTCATCTCTTATTTTTCCACTCTTAGGGGGAACATTTTTTATTCTTATTTAAAAGAGATGACCCTTAAGGCCTATTTATAAAAAAGAATCATCAAAATCGGTTTATAATTGGCTATCACATAACAATATTGCAAAAAAAGCAGTAGAATTTTTGAAATTGCCTATAATATGAAAGGTTTTCATTATCTAAACCTATGTAAAATACAAGTTCAATTAAGAGATAAGAAGAAATGAACATCAATAAAATAAATTTATTTATTTAATAATAATAATAATACATTTATTTATTGAATAAAACCATATTGACACTACAAAGTTGAAGCCCTGACTCCCGAACTAGCAATAGCTGTGTGTTGGGAATCAGTTCCTTCCCATTTCCATTAAATTACAATTACAAAATGGCTTATCAGCTTATCACAACTCAGAACAAGGTAACAAAAATAAATACAATTTTTACAAAGCCAAGAAAAAATAAAAAAGATAATAAAAATATGCATGAATATGTGTGTTGCATCCATGGTCCGTACATGTGTGCGTGTGTATGTGTACATGTGTTTGTGCATGTGTGTGTGTGTGTGTGTGTGTGTGTGTGTGTGTGCACGCGTGTGCGCGTGTGCGTGTGCGCCTGTATGTGTGTGTATGTGTGTGTGTGTGTGTGTGTGTGTGTGTGTGTGTGTTCGTGTGCCCGGGTGAGTGTGTATAAATGTGTTTTTAGTATACTTGATAAGAAATGACTCATACTATTGACTTATTTAACAGATTTTCCGTCTCATTGTATGTCAACTTACGCAACCATACTAAAACTTTGGATTGAAGTTGATATATAGACAGGTTACTCACTTTATTATTTACACTAAAGTAATTGTAAAGTCTTGGTGCCTGGAATTGATAATGCTGTCGAGCAATCTTACATCTCACACGCTCAACTGTGAAACGTTCTCGTCTTTTTCCAGTGGAGGGTAGATACGGTACCGCAAGTTTATGGTATTTTTTAATGCAATTATAGATATATAATTGACGCACAGAAAGTACATTTGCCGTTTTGAATAGTTCAGTAGTTGAATGCATAAATGGAAGGTATAATATTACTTTGAGGAGAGATCTTTGTGCTCGTTACAGTTCTATTAAATTTGTTTTTGCTGCTGCCGCCCACGAACATATAATCGTACAATATGTAATTAAACATTCCGCAAGTGCTTTATAAATTTGTAATAAAAGTGTAGGTTCTGAAACAGTGCGCAATTCTCTAAACACATAAACTAATTTCCTGAGTCTATTAGCAACAGATGTTATGTACTGTTTCCAGATGAGCCTATCATCAATACTTATTCCTAGATATTTTATAACTTTTACTCTTTCAATTAATGAGCAAGCACATGATTTATTCTTGGTATTGGCTTGTTGATTGCAAGGGTAAGAATGGATTTGTAAACTAAAAGATTTGGGTGAGTTAATATTAGTTTTACTGAAACACATATATTTTGTTTTACTTGTGTTCAGTGTTAGCAAGCTATTTTCTAACCATGATGTAATAGTACGAAGACCGTTTTCAGCAAGACAATGTACATGTTCCCAAGACTCGCCATGAAACAGTATGACTGTATCATTGGCAAACATTTGAATATCAGCACCCTTGAGATTAGTTTTTCACAGATCGTTTATGAAAATAAAAAAATCATAATATTATGTTATTTAACAATGTCTAATGTGTTTAAGTTTTTTGTTCTTAAATTTTAAAACATAGGTGTAAAAGAAGAATTGGGCGAAAATAGTATTTATTTACCTTTAGAGCTTGATGGAGTTCCAAGCAACAAATTCTCTTTAGCATGCAATGGTCGACGTTCAACAACATTTACTTTTGGAATGACAAGTGGTCCTGGATACAAACAAATATGAAAGTAAATTATCATTATCGTTATTTCAATACCAAATTAAGATTATATTATAAACATTATTAACTGTTTCATCAATCAATTAAAGCATTGCATTACCAAGCTAGATCAAGAATTTATATTTTATCATAATATAATTTAATTATTATTACATATTTAATTATTTAATACAATGAAGTATCTCACCAGGTAAATTAATTATTGGCACAGCTATGTCACTAATCCTATTGTAACGGCAGCAATATTTTTGCTCAAAATGAGCATGACATACATGCCGAAGTTTGTAGATATATTGATTATCTAAACCAAGAATGTCACCACCCACAGCATAAATCCAAGATCTGAATAATTCTGGATTATTCTCAGGATTTGGAAATCCATGCAGCACTGAATGGGAATCTGCAAAAAAAATGTGATGTACATTGTCAAATAAAGGTTTCATGAGATAATAATGCATGGACATAATGAGCTTTCTGAGTTTTTAATTATGTATTTTAAAAGGTTAAATTGTAAATGTTATAAGAAAAAGTCTACTTGTGAGTTTATCATTAATTCTACTCTGTATCCAGCAGTAGACTTATATAAGCGCTGGTGTAGCAATTTAAACTTTAAAAAATGCTTTTTTTTGCTTTGATTATGGACTTGTGTAGTTGTTTTTTGCAAGTATCATGTAATAAGAAATTATTATCTTTTAAAATAATTTGTTTAAAAACTTATTGGGATCTTTTTAAGGCAGCTCGATACAGCACAGTCAGAGACGATAATATCTGAAGGCGCCTTGGCAGACATAATAACTTGAGGCACACATCACTAATTGCTCACATGCGCAGACATTTAACTCCACAAAACTACACCACCTTTATGTATCAAAATCTGCTTCAAACTAATAATTAAAGATTACAAGAGCAGCAATCTGCCAGCAGTCAAATTCCAACCAAAACTACTTAGACAGCTTTTGAGCTTGGTAATGGAATTTTTAATTACTTTTGAATATAAAAAATGTCTTTGACTGCAACTCAATAAAGATAATTTAATGTATGTATTTCAATTTCAATATTCTCGTATTTATTTTTTAAATATAATTTATTAAATGCTAACATGGATAAAGTTAGTATTATGCAATATACAGATACATAAATAGTGCGTATAATTTTCAAATTTCGAATAGTTTTTCTGTTTGTATAGATGATTTTTAACAAATAAAATTTTGTCAATTAGTACCGTAAAACGGGGTGAATAGGCACAAAATCGAACTTCACACAAAAAAAAAATTCAATATTATTGTACAGATATGACATATATGACTGGTTCTTATTTTCTCCGCCTGCGTATATTTTCCGAAAATGCCAAAAAAATCACTAAAAATATTGTTATACATTATGTTAATAAACGAAATATAATATGCTATTCCTATTCATACTTGAACCGGGATGTACTGGGTAGGGATGTTCGATGATCATCGATGTTCGACGATCATCGATGTTAGAAATTGAACCACACGTTAAACATCGAAACATCGATGTTGCCACATGTCAAACATCGATGTCAATGAACCAATAACCGATTAATAAAAACTTGTGAACAATGCGAACTGTGAACCCGCGAAATAAATATTAACTAAATATTTCATCTCCTATTAAAGGTTTAAAATTTTGAATAATTAAGGATTCCTAAATGCATCGATCACCTAAAAAAACTATCATCATGATGTGTCAAACTCCCGTCGAGTGTGAACTGTAATGTTGTAACTGCTTTCGCTTTGTTATTGTGGTGTCGTTATCGGCTGTCACCTAATAATAACTATTCGACATAAATTGATATTCAAATTAATTCTTTTTCCCTTGCTGTCTATACACACATAATTTCGAAACAATATGTATTTAATCATATTTAGCTGTTTTTTTTTTGAGCTTGGGATAATAAGTTTATGGTTTGCTTGAAGTTTATGAGAATAAATCACTGGACAATCGTAAGCAAAGACAATTTCACTGCAAAGTGCATTTTATAAACGGCTGTGGACACTTACTGCCTGGGCTGCCTGATTAAAAATTGTGTGAACAAAGGTGACGGAAAAGTCTATTATTTTGTTTTTGTGAAGTTTGTTAATTTTCCTCTATAATCATTTTTTATTTCGCGCTATGAGTAGTTAATATAAAACCTACGTCTAAATCGTAAATTAGGATAGTAGATCGTAGATTTATAATTGTACGAGTATAGGAACATTTAAATATCTAAATAATAATATTCATCATTATCGGCAAAAATATAACAAATTAACTAAATATTTGTTAAGTTTTTCCCATTTTTAAATTACTGTTTCACACTGAATGCGTTATTAATTTATTTAGTTTCATAAATAATAAACCATAAACAACACTCCAAATTTTTTATGCATTTAATTTTAACCTACTAAATAGGTACATATGCTATAACATCGATAACGGCCAACATCGATGTTTTGAGCAGGATAAACATCAAACATTGAGTGGCGAGTTGAATGAGTTACCGACCGCACGCGTGTATACTTGAGATTAAGTTTAAAAATCATATTATACAGTAGTAACAGTATTTATGCAGTAAACTATATATCGGTGTGATCCTTACAAAATTACCTATCGATTTGTGTATGTGACGGTTCAGAATTCCAAGTGATAGTGCGGAAATAAACGTTAAATAACTCCAACAATTGTGTTTCTGTTCTTTAACAATAGATTCATGCCGTGTCATCTTGAAAGTTAAACCGATTACGCGACCTACACCTGACTAGTGTGTTTTATGCTTTTATTGGCTATTTTCGCTACATTAGCTATTGGTCGCTTGGCGTAGCGGTTCAACGTGGTAACATCATCTATCAACGGGGGATCTAGTCCCAATCCGTAAAGCTTCTGGCGCTTTTTTTGTTTTTTTAAATTTTGTTGTTTATTAGCTTATTTACGTTTTTTTTTCTTTTTTGGCATTTGTTTGTTCTAAGTATAAGTATAACCATTATGCCGAATAAAATTGATTGTGCTGGTTGCCGTAACCCAATTGTGGCAAAGAAACATCTTCAATGCAGTAGGTGTCAACAGCCCTACGACCTCCAATGTGCAAACATTAAATTGAGCCAATTTAATAGCATGGCAGAAGATCAAAGGGCTAAATGGAAATGTGTGGTATGTATTAGTAAACAGCCGAAAACCGATCACACAGATACCCCTGTACGTGTGGGCGTAGAAGGGGTCAATAGAAATAGAAGTGCAGCAGCGGTGAGTCCTCAGAACTTATTAGACGACGACAGAGCGCAGAGTGAAACTATGCCAGCAAAAGATCTACAACTGCTTATAATGGAAGTACGTCAATTCAAAGAAGAAATGAGAGCCACACGTCTCCTAATGGAATTACTGAATGGCACTTTGGCTGCTCTGGCGCTCAGAATTGATGAATCCGATAAGAAAATTGAAAAGCTAGAAGCCCGTGTGGATCTTCTGGAAGATCGTCATGCTGATAGTAGTACGTCGACCGATGTTCGTTCTTTACTGGATACAATTGAGCAACTTAAGGGTGATTTGAATGAGCGTGATCAGGAACTATTGTGTAATGATATAGAGATCACTAGCATCCCTGAAGAGAAGGGTGAAAACTTAATACACATTGTCACCACTTTGGCCGTGAAGTTGGGTGTCAAGCTTTCTGAGAATGATTTAGTCAGCGCCACACGCGTGGGAAGGGTAAATGTGTCCTCGGAAACTGTGCCGGAGTCACGTCCGAGGCCCATAGTTGTGAAGCTCGGCAGACGCGCTCTTAAGGATCAAGTGTTGATGGCGACTCGCGTTCGTCGCGGCATCACTACCGAAGGCACTGGTTTACCGGCTCCGCACCGTCGATTCTATGTTAATGAGAGACTGACGAAAGTGAACCGGCGACTTTTTTGGCAAGCTCGTGAACTCGGAAGTAAACTGGGCTGGCGGTTCATATGGACAAGGGAAGGCAGGATATACGTACGCCGGCACCAGGGAGCAGAGTCCCCGCGTCAGCGTATTCGTACGGAGAGGGACTTGAGCCGGGTTTTTGGGGTTGATGCCGTTAGTAGATCTCTCATCAAAAATGATTAACTACATCTGTATTTTTTATTATTTATTTGGTATTACTTTAATATATATTTGTTGCACAAATCTATTACCATTTGTTATTATATTGTTATTTGTGAAACAATATCATTTTTGTAGTACCCACTTGCTACTTGTTAGCTGTGTCTTCTTATTGTTGTTTTCTAATAGGCTTAATATTTTAGTAATTGCATTTTCATCAGTTTTGTATAATAATCTTAGCATTTTAAAATCATTAAATATAAATGAAATGCAATGGAATGTAACATATACTTTGTTAAATGATTTGTATAACTTGTATGATGAAGTTCATGACATATTTTCAACTTCTTTTTATCTTAACTATGTATTAATATATGTGCCTTATTTGTTATTAACGTACGGGTGTTGTGTGGGCGTTCTTGCAGTTACAATAGTTAACCAAAATCGAGAAAAAATGCAGCACAATATGACATGTCCATCTCAAAACATTATCATTACACTTATCCTGCGTCCCCGCTTATTTAGTGGGTGGTGTTCTTGTAACAATAATTTATTTTGTTCTTTTACGTTATAATAAAACCACAGTCAAAGCTACTTAAGTTAGGCCTTTATAATGCGGGATCACTCAATACAGGACATGATCATTTTCTTATTGCTATTGACCGTTATAGACCAGATATCGTTGCGATTAACGAATCGTGGATCCAAAGTGGGCAAGAGGCTCGTGCGCCGGCCATGCCCGGCTACCGACTCCGAGTCACTCCGCGCCCGCTACACATGCGCGGTGGCCGGGGGGGTGGACTTGCTTCTTATATTAAACGCGACGTTAACGTGAGATATTTGATTAGACCTAATGTGCAAATTGAGCAGATGTGGTTATCGACTCGGGTCAATGGTTATAGTGTTGCTATAGGGACTGCGTACAGACCACAATGGATCAATATTGATATATTTATTGACGCTTTAACTGACTCCATTAATTATTTTTCAAAGTATGATTTTATTGTATTGTTGGGAGATTTTAACATTAACATGCTTGTGGAAAGTAATAGTAGTACTGTCAAACTTACTCAATTCCTTGATTACATTAACCTCCGTCAGGTTGTTAGTGAGGCGACTCATTACACATCGTGTACTGAGACTCTGATAGATCTTGTTTGTACGAATGCACCAGTTCGTGATGTCACTGTCAACAATATAATGAATTCCAATGGACACGCAATGGTTAATGTTACATTATCGTTAAAAAAGGTTAAAATACCAACTAGAACTTTCAGTTTCAGGCCAATTAATAAAATAAATCTAAATGAATTCAATAATGATTTATATGCAATCAACTGGAACGATGTAATTGAGTTAGCTTCAGTGAATATGATGGTGGAAAAATTTAATTCAATGATGATCTCTCTCTTTAATAAGCATGCAGCAGTGAAAACAATAACTCTAAAACCAAAATATTCACTGCCATGGGTAACCGATGTCTGTAAAATGATGATCGATGAGCGTAATTTGGCTTACGATGTCTATAGAAAATCCGGATCAGACGAACATAAAAAATATTACAAGGAGCTCAAAAGTCTAGTGTTAACAAGTATTGCAGGAGAAAAGCGGGCCTACTTCAATAGTTTAGTTAATTCTCAAGCTAAAAATAGCAAAACATTTTGGAAAAATTTGAAGGAAAAAATTTTGGTTGACCCCTCGAAAGACAAATCCTTGCCTCCCTATTTCAATGAACCAAACAAAATTAATGATCATTTCTTGAATATTACGGGAGACAATGTAGTTTCCAATGCAGATATAATATTTTTTGAACATAACAAATTCCATACAGAGGTATTTAAATTAGCTCCCGTAGAATCAACAGATATTTCTAAATATATAATGACCATAAAATCGAATGCTGTTGGACACGATGGAATAAGCAGAGATATGATATTACTCTCTCTTCCTTGCACTCTGGATACAATCACGGCTATAATTAATAAGTCAATTATGACGGGTATAGTTCCTGATAAGTGGAAGGAGGCACTAGTGACCCCAATACCCAAAAATGAAAACCCGATCGAATTAAAAGATCTTAGGCCCATCAGCATTTTGCCATTCCTTGTGAAACTGCTGGAGAAAGCTATTTGCAAACAGTTGACAAAATTTGTTGAAACGACCAACATCTTGCCTCATTTACAATCTGGGTTCCGCAAAGGACGTGGCACATCGACTGCTTTACTTGATGTCACAGACAATATATTAGCTGAACAAGATTCCGGACACAGTACGATTCTAACGCTATTAGACTATTCCCGCGCTTTCGACTGCCTAAATATTCACCTACTGCTTGTTAAACTGTCATATTATGGTTTAGACAAAAATTCGGTCAAGTGGTTCAGTAGTTACTTGAATAATCGGTACCAATCAGTAAAATTGGTAAAAAGTGATGGGTCTATCGTAAGTTCTCAACCAAGGCTTATTAATCGTGGTGTTCCTCAGGGTTCAATACTTGGTCCACTTCTTTTTATAATTTACTGCGCTGATCTTGTCAAAGTTATAAAGTATTCTACGTACCACTGCTACGCTGATGATGTGCAAATATACGTGTCGGACTCACCAGATAAGTTACCACAAGCTGTCACACGGCTTAATGAGGACTTGGACAGAATTGCTGACTGGTCAATAAGAAATGCTCTTGTTTTAAACCCTTCAAAGTCAAAATATATGGTCATGGGCACAAAGACGCAAATAAATAGAATTCGTGGTGACCTAGACGTTAAGATTCATGGTAAACATATAATGCGCGTGGATGAATCCAAAAACCTTGGCATTACCTTCGACACTAATCTCAGATTTGAAAATCATGTCCTTAATATGGTAAAAAACTGTTTTTATCGCCTAAAGGTTTTATATCAAATCCGTGACCAACTTTCTGTACCATCACGCATTACTCTTTGCGAGTCATTGGTTTTGTCTAGGCTCAACTACGGGGATGTTGTTTATGGACCCCGGATTTTCAGCAAAACAAAGCGACTAATACAACGCGTGCAAAATGCATGTTGTCGGTTCTGTTTTGATGTACCTCCCAGAAATCACATTACACCCTTTCTGAACAATGCTTCCATGCTCAATATGGACTCACGTAGAGAGCTACATTTAGGGGGTCTAGTCTTTAGTGTTATTAAGTTTAAGAAACCAGAGTACTTGCATGCAAAGATAAAGTTTGCTAAGCAAGCAAATTCTGGAAAACAATTGAGATCAATAAGATCAGCACTCCTATATTACAGCCATAAAACAGCAGCATTTACCGGCAGTTTCCGGCATATGGCAACGAAGTGTTGGAATAACATCCCACCACCAATAAGAAATCTTAACACCAACTACAAATTTAAAAATAAATTCAAAACATATCTTCTAGATAAACAAAAACAAGGTATTCCCAAACACTTCGTTTGTCAGCTATAAACCATGGCATGTTATTTCCTTTTTTTCTTTTACTAACTTATCATGGTTTTAAATCATTTGGGTACTAGTCTAAATTGGGTACGCAGTCTTACACACCTTTTTCGTAATTTTTTACGAAATTAAACCCAAGATATAAATCATAGAGCTGAAAGGACACATCTTTCAGACATAATTACACTACAATAATATTAACGTGCAAAAAAAATAATTGTTTTTTCCTTATTTCCTTCTGATTGTACTATTGTGCTCATTTTCTTCTCGCCACCTCGCGGGTAATAGCTGAAAATCAGTGTTTGCTCTCTGAGCAATATTAATCGCTGAGCTATGACCCATTTGTTTAACTGCAACACACATGTATATTTAGATCATAAGTTTATGTATATTTTTTTCCATAATACCTTGATTGTATATCTTGTTTAATCACTGAATTTACGTGTGTGATTGGAGATACAAATAAACGTTTTATCTATCTATCTATCTATCTATCTAACATCGATGTTAAGCTATCGATATCAACATCGATGTCATCATCGATGTTTCTATAACATTGATCATCCCTAGTACTGGGATGACAATGGGGTTAATAGGGAAAAAGCACAGGGTTGTCAAACATTTAAAATGAGATTGGGTGAAGGTTTATGCAACTTAGACTTAATACCTAATCAATTTTAAGTCAGTAGCATATTTTGAAGAGGATAGGTAAATAAAAATGTATAGAGTAGAGAAAGGAATATATTTATTTAAAATTAACCAACACTTATCGTCAATAAGTAAAAAGTAAAAACTTAAACAATTAAATTTCTTCAGAAACAAACAAATCCTCTAACAAACAAAATAATTTATCAACTTAACAATCAACTGTTAATAAAATTTGCAAGTAAAATTAAGTAATAATTGTACGTAATATTACTTAATTTTTTTATTTTTTGATTATATATATTATTCATTTATAAATATAAAGTGTTTCCACCGACTCTCAATCAAAAGAGGCTGACAAAGCCCGACCAGAGTTTGAAGCTATTTATAATATATTTATATATTATATTTTACATAAGTTAGTATAATTTAACCTAATTAATATTATAATCCATGAGATCTTGTAATATTTCTTCATCTTTCAAGTAATGATTTCTATTTCTTGCTTTAGAGTTCCGATTAATTTTATCAGTCAAAGCCATTTTCTTCATATTTTTTTAAATCAATCTTAATATTTTCTTGGATGTTATAATTATCTTGTCTTTCGTATTTACCTTACTTGTTTCTACTGCCTCTATTTTTTCATTAATATTTATCCTTATTTTTTCTTGGGTTTCTTGCTCAATTTCCGAATCTATCGGTAAGTATGTATCACATATTTCTATTTCTTTTTGCAAGCAGAAATCATATTCGAATAATAAAGGCATGTTCTCAATGTCAAGTTCGTTTGCTTCTGCCAACTGACTAAGTTGAAAATAGTTAGCAAGCTCTTTTTCTGAATTTTTTATTTGAGTTTTTTTTCTTGTTTGTTCATTGCTTTGTATTTCTTCACTACTTCATATGGTTTCTTGAACACGTCTTTCGGATTTTCATATTTGTTTATATTTTTGCTTAATTCAATAGTTTTCACTTGTTGTTTACTTATTGATTGTTTAGAATTTTGAGGGATAGTTTTTCGCTTTTTTACTTCTATTTTGTTAATTAATAGCTCTAGATCTTCTTCCTATGCTGCCTTTGTTGTCACAGTGTTCAAACTATTCTTCATTATTGCATATTTTGCTTCAAATTTCCTTTTCCTTTCTTCTGGGATCTGTTTTGCAATTTTATAATGAATAAGGACTTCACTTTTTTTTGTTAGAACTAATGACGTTAAGGTCAGCTTTAATGCTTTACGGTGGTTCTTCGCTTTCCTCTAAATCAGATTCACTAATATATCTACTTGGTTCTTGATCATTCTCTTTGTCAGACTCTTTTGGTTGAGTCTCGGTGGAAACACTTTGACCAGGCTTTACTTCGTAGACAGAGAAACCTATAGACAAATTGACGCCTTCTTTCGCATTCGCACACGAAAAAGATAGATTTATGCATACGTCTTGCATAGAAATGAGATAGAGCGGTGTGATTGTTTGTCCCTTTCACCGTGCCGGTTTTTTTGTTTAGCAAACTCTACAGTTTGCTAAACAACTTTGAAAGCGTAGCGATTTAAGGAGTTTACAAGTTGGTTTAAGTGAGAAAAACATGTTTTGTGAGCTTAAGATTGGTGAATCTTGTTCAGTTCAGTTCTTAGAACAATTAAAAATTTTATCTAAATGTGTTTAAAAGTCATAAAGATTATTGTATAACCTAAAAATTCGTTATCGTCCTTTCTCACTCGAGGCCACGCCGATCATTAGTCTATAGGTTTCTCTGTCTACGCTTTACTTCAATTTTTTTTTCTTCTATAAGACAATTTGTTATTATTGTTGCCATATCGCATTTCTTTTAACATGGCAATAACTGTGTCATCAATAGCATCTTTACGGAAGTTTTCCTCATCACGAACAATATTTCCTGGTAATCTTTCGAGAACTTTTTTTTTATTTAATGGACTTATATGCCAGTTTTCATAAACCCTGCCAATATATTAGACATAGCTTGACCTTGAGATAATACTAGTTTTAACGGAATTTATCGCGTATATTTAACTTTTTTACCCGACGTTTCGAGAGCTTTACAGCACCCATGGTCACGGGAAGGACCATGGGTGCTGTAAAGCTCTCGAAACGTCGGGTAAAAAAGTTAAATATACGCGATAAATTCCGTTAAAACTAGTATTATCTCAATGTGTAGTGTTCGCGTAAATATAAGAAATCATTATAGCTTGACCTTCTATTGGACTGATCAATTTTTTCAGTAGACTGGGAAAAACACTTTTGGGAATGGTCGGCAACGTTCGGCCTTCAGTTTTTTTCCACAAAAATAAAATATCTCTCCAGGCTCCTTTGGTGGATCTAAAGAGTGCAACATCTAGAGGCTGCATCAAGTGTGTTGAATTTGGAGGAAGAAAAATGAAATGCACGTTTTTTTCTTTGCGTTCTCGTATCAAATCCAAAGATAAATGGGATGAAAGATTATCTCCAATGAGAATCTTCTTTCCGTCTTTGCCATTAAAATATGATAATGCGATGGTACGAACCCAATCCTCAAAAGTGTTACTGTCAAACCATCCAGACGAGGTGCAATTGTATCGACACCCCTTTGGCCCCTGCTCAATCCAAGTTTCGTACAAATGTTTTGATTTGTACACCACATAACAAGGGAGAAGTACACCATCCGCAGATGCTGCCATCATTAATGATGTTGAGGCTTTACTGTGGTTCATGACCATCTGTGTATTTGGCACCTCTTTTTGTAAGAACTTTTCTCCTACCAGGGTCGTCCGAGAGGTTCGTCTTGTCATAATTTATTATGTTAGATAAAGGTACTCCTGCTATAGATTTCTCAAGATGAGTAAAATATTCTTCTACAACTTCGCGTGAAACTGTCGCGCGTGATCTTTTAATGTTCTGACTTATTCTTAGTGAAATTTGGTCTTGGTTTCTTTTTAGGAAACTTTTTACATAGTCAGGACCTGGTAGATTATCTTTAAAAATTTTTATATTCACACCTATCCTATCTAAGTATCCTTTAACTAAAATTCTGAAATCATAGGTGTCTAACGGATATCCCCATGCTTATGGCTGCGAAACTTGGGCACTTTGTGCCCGAGTTTCGCAGCCATAAGTAAGTAGTGGTGGTAATGGCTTAAAGCAACATTCATTAATAAAAACAAGTTGTATTTAATGTTTATAAATGTATAAGGCTGTTTGAAATTTAGAGATAGGTTGATCAATGCTGCGATACATGATATAAATAATGATTTGATAATCTCTAATTTTCAGATCACATTAGCTGACCTTAATTTGGAACAAAGGAATGTCATTCAACATATTGCGGGTCCGTCAAAATGTATACAACCCTTGTGTGAGAATGTGCATTATAAGACCATTCCTGACAAAACTAGTGCTATTCCTCAAGTAACTGAGAATATCAACCCTGTTGCTGTTGCAAATCCATCCACAAAAAACAAGAAGGATAAAGATGTGTTGATAAAAATGAAATATCATCTGAGAAAAATTAACATGCTTCAAAAAACTGTAAAGTATCTAAAGAATGAAGCACTTCTCAAAGTATTGAGCAAAAATGATTCAGTAAGTAAATGAAATATTAAAATGTAAATTATCCCCCTTTTAATCAAAAGGTCGAAGATGGAACATGGACTCCAAAATAATAGCACTAAGACTGTATAAAAGGTCACCTAGGTGTTACAAATTATTATGAAGGATGATTTGCCTGCCAACACCTAGTTCATTAAAAGCGTTATTAAGCAAGTTTCACATGAAAGTTGGTATTAATGACCAAATTTTTAATGTTTCGAAAAAAAAAAACAATAAAGCAACAGACTCCCACAGACAATGAGTTATATGTTTGATGAGATGTCAATAAAAAAGAATTTGTTTTACAACAAAAAGGAGGACATAATTGAGGGTTTCAAGACCATGCATTGCAGGGCAGGTTACCACAAATGGCAACACATGCCCTCGTGTTCATGATTGGCGGAATCCGTAAAAAGCTGAAACAACCAATTGCTTATTATTTTTCTAGCGGATCTGTGACTGCAGATAGGCTGTCAGTTCTTATAAAGGAGGTGAGCATTATGGTCTTTTATTTGTTTTTATGTCAATATATGTAGTAGTCAATGATTTCAAAAGGAAGTATAGGCCCTTCTAAATATTTTACTCATAACTTTTTCATACAAGAAAAAGTAGCGCATCTGTCATAACACAAACGTCATATCAAAACACAACATATTCAGGGTCGGATTTCGTAGTATAATTATCCTAATTGTATCATTACTTCATAGTTTGTAGTATATAGTATCGTAATAATACAAAGCGAAAATACCAATAATTTTACCTAAAGGTCGACTTGTATTATAATTGGGTCTTTTTAAATTTTAATATTAACCCTACGATATCGAGAATTTTTGTATTGTACATAAGTACCACTTTTTTTTAAATAAAAGAAGAATTAGCTCCCTTTCTGGTCAATCGATGCTTGATCAATGCATTTATGTTGCATCCTTGATACAACTTTAATGAGGGGCTACCAAGATAAAAACTCTATGCTCCAGAAACAATCGGTTTGAAAACAGAATTTCAAAATATTTTATGAATCTGATTTTCAGATTCAATTAAGTAGATATGGTTTCTTTTGTAATCTTTTCGTTCTACCCTAATTGAATATTACCAATTATATACCAATATTCAAAATTTAATTTACAGTAAGTTCTATAGACAAAAATTAAACAGAAATAAAAATAAAACCGTCAAAAAATGAAACGTATATATAAATTAGACGCGTTACGTGGGAAAAAAGAAACATGAAACGTCAAACGTTATATATATTTTTTTAAATAGTATAATTTTAATTTCCATGTACAATATTTTTGAGGGTCTGAATCCAGTCCAGGCTTAATGTTGGTAACGTAACTAAACTAACTGTAAAATAAAATTTATAAATGCGTTTATATAATAATTTAATGTAACAAAATTAATATAACCGATAATACGATATCCCACGAATTTTTAAAATATTTGTTACTTATTTTTTGCATTCTTTTAGCACGCAACTAGACATATTTATGACAGGCAAATCTGTCCTGCGCGCGCACTACTGTCGACCGATTCGCGTTGGCCCTAAACTGTAATTTTAGGGCCAGCGCACTGGTCCGTTTTAGTTGTTCGGTCGGCCCGGTCCTTACGCTAGTAATATATAAGTCAATGGTAGTAGTACTTTTTTACCGTATTAATTTACCCTTTTATCATTCTAGGTCCTGCAACATTGTTTTGATGCTGGAATTAATATTTCAGCTACAGTGTGTGATATGGATGGTGTGAATAAGAGAGCTTTAAGTATCTTGGGAGCATCTGTAGAACAGCCATATATTCTGCTAAGTAATCGAGAAGTGGTTACCATTTTTGATACTCCGCATTTGCTCAAATGCTTTAGAAATATGTTTTTAAAATATGACATTAAATGTCCAACAAATATAACATCAAATGATCAAATTGGATTTGGTAAGATATTTTGTTTTATTACAATCATAATATTATACATATTTCCAATTTACTGGATATTTACACAAATGTTTTTTACAGGTGTTGCTAAATTTTTAACGTGGTAGAGCCATGCTGCAGTTATATTAGTAGTATAGTTGTAGCACGAATGGGTCGGCTCGACCGGGGAAGGACCACGCTCTCACAGAATACCAGCGTGAAATAGTAGCTTAATGCTGCTGTATTTCGTATGGTGAGTGTAGAGAACCGGAGACCCTTTTTACTGGAAAAGAGGCATTCCATCTTAGTCCTCACGGGTGACAACGCGTCTGCATTTTGATTTGTAATCGAGGATAGATGTAGATGTCTATGGGCCGCAGCAACCGCTTACCATCAGGTGGACTGTGTGCCCGTTTGTCACCCTATCCTATAAAATAAAAAAAAAAAAAAATAAAAAAATGGAGCCATATAAAGGAGTTTTATGAAACAGATAACACCAATCCCAATTTTGTGTTTGCACCTTGCTTAAAACAAGGACATTTAAATCCAAATACGAAGCAGAAGATGAAGGTGAAGATAGCTGCACAAGTGTTAAGCCACTCAGTTGCTGCAGGAATGTATGCTAAAATTTCACAAGGTAAATTAAATTTATAATTCAAAGTATAATATTTAAACATATGTCCACCCATTAAAATAATTATTAACTTAAAAAGGAACTAGGCTCTCCCAAGTACAAATTATTGTTTATTGTGTGATATGTGATATTTTTTTGAGTTGTCTTGTAATTTACTTTAAATCATATTTCTTTAATCCTAATAGTAAGATCTTAAATTATGTATTGTTTACAGGAAAACTCTCTTCAGAGGCCGTCACTACTGCTAATGTTATTGCAAATATGGACAAGCTGTTTGATTGTGTCAACGCATGCACGCCATACCTAAGAAGGGGGAAACCATTTTCGACAAATATGAGAAATAATTTCTACAAATGTAATATTATTGGTGGCATCTATAATATAATCAGGTTATTGGAGTTGGACATAATATTGCAAATCTATTGCCTTGTTTGTAGAACGTAGAAAAAAGTGTTTATATTAGATTGTCTAATCTTTTTTTATATAAAACCAATGTACCTTTACTTTCCATTTTGCTTAAATGTCATGTTACGTATGCCGTTTACTTAATAGGTGAAGTGATGAACTAATTAGCTATAAACTAATGATCATTGACACGTGTTTTAGCGAAGTTACAAGAATGCTTATTTCCTATACTTCGCTAAAACACGCCTACCTCTTAAAAATAGACTATTCTGCTTTACATAACTACTTAACTATTAAATCGATATTTCGTTAAGAGCTGTTGAGAACTGTTTACATGCATAAAGTTAAAAATTAGTTAATTACTACGTCACTTACGTCCATCAATGTACCAACGGTTTTTCTATGTACCAATGTGGACAAGTATGTAATGTAAATAAAAATTATGTATTTCAAAAACCACTTTTATTTGAAAAATAGTTCCTTTTTTATATTAAAATGATTACTAATCGTTTCAAAAGTGGTTTATGAATGTAAAGTACCATAATTTACAAATAACTTTGTGCTTTTGTTTTCCTTTTAATTTAGCAATATATATCATTGAAACGAAAAACTACAAGCTATATCTATCTATATGGTATTTTACATTCTAAACTAAAAAAAAATTACGTTTCAAAATTCCCGCGCAAAAAGTTTTAGTGGGACAAGACAGAGATGGCGTGCATTATGGGTGCTATTTTCTTTGTTTGAACTTGACATTCTTCCCGCCTAAGGGTATTAGTGTTCTGTGATGAAAATTACGACCGTTTGTTGCAAACTTCACTATGGATAGGTGTTGCCACGAAAAAATCATATATTCTACTACATGACAAAATAATTCCTACCAATTTGTATGTTTTTTATTTTGTTAAAATCGCGTGCCAATTTCATTCCTGATTTTGTCCCTATTCACCTCGCGATCCCTATTCACCCCGTGTATAATCCAGTACATAGGTATGACGAGGTAGTTCGAGGTAGGTATGTATTTGAAATTAAACTTCAATATACAGTACTAACAAACCAATTAGTTATCTTTTTTTATTGTGAGCCGTATGAACCCGAGGGTTATTAATTCGAAAAACCTTTACACCGCGTGAAGCAACATACAGCAAGCGCCATCTGTGATCGCACTTAGGAACTAAATCATTAAACATTCCGCCCACCAAGGACGATGTAAACAGAATCGTCCTTAATTAACATTAACGTGTCAATAAAACAATAAAAGTAAACCGCCCACCATGCCACAATACAATAACAAAACAAAGTAAGTAACCTATATTTACCCATTACAAATAAAATATATTTTATAGATACCCATAAGGGGTTAGGAAGTACATTAAATATTTTATTGGTTAACAGAAGGTCCAGTATCAATTGGAAGTATACAGAGCTTGGATACTGGTCTCTTGATAACTGTATTTTTAGTTCGCAAAGTGACTACACGCGTAATGTTATCAGTTCCTGAATGTTTAGCTATCACACGGCCAAGAAGCCATTTACAAGGGGGTAAGTCATTCTCTTTTATTAACACTATATCTCCTAACTGCGGTTCAGGTGTTTGTTGAGACCATCTGTACCTATGTAAAAACTGGTTTAAATATTCTTGCGACCACCGTCGCCAAAATTGTTGCATCAGCTTCTGGGTGAGCTGCCACCTGCGTAAACTGCTGATGTTGGAGGTTTCAAAGTTATTGTCTGGTAAGGTAACCAAGGGTTCTCCAACCAAAAAATGGCCGGGAGTTAATACCTCCAATGATTCGGGATCTGTCCGAAGTTGTGTTGGGGGTCTTGAATTCAGGCAGGCTTCAATCTGAATCAAGACTGACTGTAGACAGCTCTTCGTAGGTTAAGGTTGTGTCTCCGATGACCTTCCTTAAGTGTGTCTTCACAGACTTAATTCCGGCTTTCCACAACCCTCCAAAATTCGGTGACCGTGGCGGAATAAAGTGCCAAGAAGTGCCGTGTGAAGCCAAGCAATCTGCCACCTCTCTTAAGATTTCTGACCTTTCAGATGCAAATAGTGTGCGCAACTCTCTAGTGGCTCCCACGAAGTTTGTGCCGTTGTCGCTCCAAATGTCAGTACAGAGCCCACGGCGAGCAACAAATCGTTTGAACGCGCTTAGAAATCCTTCGGTTGTAAGATCACTAACAACTTCCAGATGAATTGCTCTAGTCGCCATACAAATAAAAATACATATATATCCCTTATATGATTTGTATCCTCTGCCCTTTGTTGTCCGTACGTTGATGGGTCCAGCGTAATCAATTCCACAGCATTTAAATGGTTTAGAAGGTGTTACTCTAGCAGCTGGAAGTTGGCCCAATAAAGGCGTGGCAGATTTTGCCCTGTCCTTGAAACATGTCACACATTTTCTGACATGTGATTTTGTCAACAGTTTGGAGCCTAAAATTCAGTATTTGGATTGTAAATATGTAAGCATAAGCTGCGGACCTCCATGTAGTGTTTTTGTGTGGGCATCAGCGACGATTAAATCCGTTATAGGCGATTTTTAGGAAGCAGAATCGGATGCTTTTTGTTTGTGTCCAATTGGGATTTTTCCAGACGTCCTCCCACTCGTAGCAGTCCTGATTCATCTGCAAACGGATTTAAAGGTTTAAGAGGACCCTTGATTTTATTCGGTTCATTAGCTTTCAAAAGTTCAAACTCCCTTTTAAAATGTTCCCGTTGGCGTTGTCTAATACAGGTGTCGGTAGCATGTTTTAACTCTTGAGCTGTAAGGTAATTATGACGGCGTTCAGAGTTATTTTTACCACACAGAAATCGCCTGCAATAAGCCACCACTCTTACCAGCTTGGTCCATGAAGAGTATTTGTCCCAAATGAATTTATCCATTTCAGTAAAGTGAACCTTTCTTATTTCCAACTGAGTTTCATCGTTTTTTGGTTTAGAATATTTTACGGTCTTTTCCTGAAGAAGCGGTGGACCATAAAACCACAAAGTATTTTTCAACAAATCTGATGGATTTAGCCCTCTCGATGCGCAATCAGCAGGATTCTGGATGGATGGAATATGTGACCATTGATTAGAATCAAGTGTGCTCAGAATTTCTGAGACACGATTTCCAACAAATGTCTGCCATTTGCTTGGATGTCCTCTCAACCAGGCCAAAACCACTTCTGAATCTGACCAAGCATGAATATGAGACCTTTCAATGTTCAACACTTCAGACACCTCCTTCAGAAGCTTACTTAATAATGTTGCTCCACACAACTCCATTTTAGGAATTGATATTTGTTTAATAGGTGCTACCTTTTGTTTTGCAGGTAACCAAGCTGACGTAAATATTTCCATCCGAATCAACAACTCGCAAATACACTACTGCACTATACGCAGCATTCGAAGCATCTGCAAATCCATGGAGTTCTACCACTTCATCGTCAGCTTTGGTTTTCATCCAACGAGGCAACTTGAATTGTTTCAAATTTTCTAACTCGTTCCGGTAAGTAATCCATTCCTTGAGTATTGAGTTTGGAAGTTCTTCGTCCCAATTTATTCCTGCCAGCCACAATTTTTGGATTAAAATCTTTGCTTTGATTATGCATGGCGCAAGCCAACCTAGGGGGTCGTATAATTTAGCTATGTCTGACAAAACCTTTCTTTTTGTTACAGGTGCTGCCTGCGGCAGAAGTGTCACCGTGTACTGAAATTCGTCGGATCGTCGATTCCAGGTAAGTCCTAAAAGTTTAACTATCTCATCTGTTTTTAAGTTAATCCCTTCTCGTATATCCTTTCCTTCTTCCTCCTTTTTTAACTTTTCCAGTAGTTTACTGTCATTTGTCATCCACTTTTGAAGTTCAAACCCTCCATTTTTTAGCATTATGTTTAATTCTCTATAAATCTGTAATCCTTCTTCCACTGTTTCACAGCCCGATAGCAAGTCATCCACATAAAAATCACTAACTATTTTTTTAGCTGTTTCAGGATACAATACACCTTCGTCACGAGCCAGTTGTTGCAGCGTCTTTACTGCCAAATAGGGCGCTGAAGTGGTTCCGAATGTTAGTCGCAATAAACGATATTCCTGTATACTTGCCTTTGATTTTCTGGTAGCTTCTGCATTTTCGTTATCCTCATCCTCACCATTCCACTGATCACACCATAACAACCGTTGGTAATCTGTATCTTGACCAGCCACCTTGACTTGACGGTACATCTTAACGATGTCAGCTGCCAAGCAAATAGGGTATTTCCTCCACCTTATCAGTAAATGCCTTAATTCTGACTGTAGGGTTGGCCCTATCATAAGAGCATCATTTAGGGAGTTACCATTTTGATCTTTACAGGATGCATCGAATACCACTCGAATCTTGGTCGTGTTTTTGTCATCTCTAATGACAGCGTGATGTGGAAGAAAGAAAGATTTGTTTCCGTTTTGTTCCATCTCTGGAACGATCTCCATATGATTTAAGTCTTCGTATTCTTTGATTACCTTAGCGTAGTTCCTTTTCAAAGATTCATTCCTATTGAATCTAGATTCTAATGATCTGAGCCTTTTCTCTGCGATCAATTTAGAACTCTCAAACTCGACATTTTGGCGTTTAAATGGAAGTCGCACTATATAACGGCCCTGCGAGTCTCTGCACGTTGTTTGTGCATAAAACCTTTCACAATCTTCTTCTTCTTGCGATAATATTTTTGATTGATTCTTGGGTTCAGCTTCCATTTCCCCAAATACCTTGAGGTAATCACCCGTCAAAGCATGCATTACAACGATGTGGTTGCTTCGGATCTGTTGTGTAGTACCTGAAATTATCCAACCCAGAGAGGTACTTTGCGCTACTAATGATCCTTCTGATCCCCTTTTGATTTGACCTTGTATGACTTTTCCGTATACCTCTGCACCCAACAAAACATCCATTTTGTTAGGAGTGTGGTATTGTGGGTCAGCTAAGCATATGCCACCTTTATTTACCCACTCTAATTCAACAACCTTTTTACTGGGTAGAAAAGAGGTAATAGACTTGAGAATGTAAGCTTGAACGGTTATCACTGTGGTGGAATCAAACCTAGGATGAACCTTCAAATTTACCATATATTTAACAGCAATGTTGTTGTTACCCTCCAATCCAGATATACGCCCCTGTACAGCCATCTTCTTAAGACCCAAGTACTGAGCAACTGCTTCCGTGACAAAGGAGGCTTGGGAGCCTTGATCAAGCAGCGCTCGGATTAAATAACGCTCTCCGTTGGATGACTCTGCCTTAACCAGAGCTGTGGCGAACAGAATCTGACTTTGAACCAGCAACTGATTCGATGAATAGCACGTGATAACAGGGTCGCTTTCTATTGAGCTGGATGACGCCACCATATTTTTAGTGGATGAACGCTTAACATCCTCACCAGACAAAGAAATGAAAACCTTACTAGACCCTTGAGCAATAGCAGAACTACTAGGCACATCACCAGACCTACCTGAACCTTCATCATGAGACATTTTATGATGTAGCATCGAATGATGTTTACGTGTACAAATTCTACAGCTTAAAGTACTTTGGCATATCTTGGCTGCATGATGACCAAAACAATTAAAACACAGACGGTTCTTCTCAATAAAACTTCTACGGTTATCAATATCTTCCTTGGCGAACTTTTTACAGTTACCAATTTTGTGATTGTCAGAACAAAATTCACATTTAAGTTCAGTTGCGTGAAAAACCTTAGGTTTATAAACATTTTGTGACTGAATTCTTTGAGCCTTGTGTGATACTGATGACTTAGGTTCCAGAAAATCTAAAGCGCGATAACGTTTCGTTATAAAGTCTTTAAATTGAGTGAACTTAGGAAGTTCGTCTAGTTCACTGTTGTTGCTAATATAGATTTCCCACTCTTTTCTGGAATCTACGTCAAGTTTAAGGGTTAACAAGTGTATTATAAGTATATCCCAGGAGCACACATCGACTCCTATGTTTGTTAACGCACTTAAACAGTCAGTGGTGGTGTCAATCAATCCTTTTAACATTTGCGCACACTCACCGACAATATTTTTTTGACTTAACAATTTTTTGAGAATAGAATGACACAAGAATTTCTTATTGTTATATCTCGAATTTAATAATGTCCAACATCTCGTATAATTTGAATCAGCAATTGGAATCTGCCTAAGAAGTTGTTCCGGTTCACCAGACAAATAACCCTTTAAATAGTGCATTTTCAGCACATTGTCTAACTGAGAATTACTATGCACTAACGATACAAACAGATCTCGGAATGTGGTCCATTCTGAATAATGCCCTGTAAAGGTAGGTATTACAATTCGAGGCAATTGAATGTTTGTACTCTGAGTCTGTGAACTATTTGAATCCAACACATTTGAAACAACCTTAACTGGTTTTCCAAAGGTGTCCAACACTTGTTTTAAAACTGTTTTATATTCCACATACAACTCTTCAACTAATTCATACATGTTATCTTTAAAATAAGCAAATTGTCTATCAGTAGATGCTCTCACAATCTTATCGTGTGTATCATTAAACTTAGACCAAAGTTCATTTAGAGAATCTAATCTGTTTTGTACATATTGCTGTGTTATTCTCTCTTTAGGACTCTTTTTATAATTTATTAAAGCCTTTTTCATACGGTCATAAGAATCGACCTGCAAATTAACTAAATCTTCCATTTTGAATCAAACTATTATTTAACGTCAATACAAATATAATCTTTTTTACTATACAAGAAACATAAGTTACAGAAAAATTCTAAAAAATTACAAGTGTTTTTGCATTTGTTATGTTTCCAAAAAATCGGGCATAGGTTCCCCGTCTTTGCCAAATTTCCTTAAAATCTAACTAAGTTAATGTGAACAAACTACTAAATTATTCTAACTCCAAGTAATGTCCAAAATTTTACTAAGTTTCAATCTTCTAAGAAATAAAGTTCAAATTTGCACTACTTAATTGTAAACACTGCACTTGATTTAATATTTTCAAAGTTAATTTTTGCATGTAAATAAGGTTCAAATCACTTACAATTTATCCTGGTATCACCTCAATGGACTGTAGTCGATGACGTTGCGCCCCGCACTCCCCGTTCCTCCGTTCGTAGTTGTTCCGCTTTGCTTCCTGACAGGCACCGTCACTCCCGGCACCATCTGCAGTAGGTAGTAGCCTCCTTGCCACCACCGCTGCTGAACTTGGCTAGTTTGCGCTAGCGATCCACTTGCCCAGCCAAAACCTCTTCCAAAAACTGAACAACTTACCAAACTAACCGACCGATCCACAGTCGGCTCGAAGTACCAACACTATGTATAATCCAGTACATAGGTATGACGAGGTAGTTCGAGGTAGGTATGTATTTGAAATTAAACTTCAATATACAGTACTAACAAACCAATTAGTTATCTTTTTTTTATTGTGAGCCGTATGAACCCGAGGGTTATTAATTCGAAAAACCTTTACACCGCGTGAAGCAACATACAGCAAGCGCCATCTGATCGCACTTAGGAACTAAATCATTAAACACCCCGTTTTACGGTACCTACGAACTGATTTGCCACAAAAACTTGAACGTTTCGAAAAGGAATTTATAAATTAATTTATTTTTAACTGAGACCAAAAACATGTAGTTTTGGTTCTGTTTAACATCATATTTGCTCTATAAAAGCGTTACATGATTAAGAAACAAAATTTTATTATGTTACAGAATTACATTTATATAAATAAGTACTTACTTCCACTTTCAACACATCCAGGTACACAACAGCGGTTTCGCGACATATTAGCAACTCTCAATAGTTTATAAAAACTTAAAACAAAACACTTAACTAATGGAGTCCAATCTCAAATTGTTTATATATTTATATAGTGAAGAAAGATGTAAATCTTATTTGGAGGAAGTTGATGTAGCTCAACTCAACGAAATAGCGGATAAAGCATCTAATCACACAATATAACGAGAACACAACACACCACGCGATACGTTGTACAATAATCAATATACACAGTTATCTATGAACAAGACGCGCCATTTGCAATTTTGCAAATTTGTTTTTAGTTGTCAAATCTCACGAAGGCGATTGGTCAATATTTTTACATTAAATGGTGCTAAGTTTAAAAGGACTAAGTTTAAAAGGAAAGGAGAAAAGGTTATGTAGTAAAGTTCAAAGAATTGTATGAATTCTCAACTTATTCGTATTATTACGCTACTAGTGACATCTGATAGTTTGAAATGACATCATATTATTATAACCAATTATAACGCTTATGTATGGAGATTGCACCGCCTGCTGTGCACTTTACTACGCAGATAATGGCGGGCGCAGTATTGGGAAATATACAATAATTATTGGATTCGATATATTTTAATAATTATATTAATAGGATAATTTGTTACACGAAACTAAATTGTACCATAAAACATAGCTTTCTCATTATTGTACGCTTTTATACAATATTTTTCTATTTTTACACACTATAAGTTCAATACCAGACACACGCAAATGTATAAACGAACGCGTTACGTACTTATGAAAAAGTCTTGTATAGGAATGTATATCGTTTGAACCCACGAAACAATTGGCAAATCAAATTGTCTCCAATGTCCTGTATGCAACAACTTCTCAGCAGTCAAATCCGTCTACATCTACACGTCGAGATTTCGAACTCGAAGAAGAAGACGACTTCAAATTTTACATTCCTTTTAGTTCATATTGTATAATTCCGTGCCCTAAGTTTTATTTTTTTTATTAAAAAAAACATTTAATAACATATTTTTAGTTTAATTTTCATATTTGCAAATATAAAGAAATAGCAAAAACCTATTAAATTTGGATTTAGACAGCTTGAATAAATGAAAAAATCTTTAGCAATAAATTATAATAATAATAATAATAGCCATTTAATTCCCAATTTTCATACAACAGTCGATATTAGTTAAAATCAATTACAATATTATGGGCCATGCAATTTTTTTAATTAAAAGACATGATAATGCCAGTGTCAATTTTAAATAAAAAGTTTAAATTAAATTTACAAAATTAATTTTTGATTATTTATAAATAATGTTAGGGTAAATAATCAATTTATATTTATATTTTCAAGTAATTTTCAACTTATTTTGATTTTTTTCACAAAATATATAGTTAAAAATAATAAAATTGAAGTTAATAATAATCTACTGAATTTGGCAATGCACATAAAATAGAGTCATAATTTATTATATTAATTTTAATTAATTATGGGATACCCATTTCCGTGTGAAGGCCTCCTCCATCCTTTTCCATGAAGTTCTGTCTGCCGCTAGCCTCGTCCACGTTGCTCCTGCCACCTCTACAATGTCGTCGCACCGGCGTGCCCGCGGTCGGCCGCGCGAGCGTGTTGCATCACGGAGGTACCAATGTAGCACCCGTTCAGTCCATCTCCCATCACTGACTCGTGCCACGTGTCCTGCCCATCTCCACTTCAGTTGACATGCTAATTTGGCTGCGTCTATAATGTTTGTTATTTTTCGTATATCACTGTTTCTATGTCGATGAAATTTGTAGCTTCCATATAATAAAGTGGGGAGTACAGTAGCATCCAACGCTTTTTTTTAAAATTTAATTGGTATTTTTGCCTTGAAAATATGTTTTAGTGACCAATATTTGCTCCATGCTAATGTAACTCTTCTATTAACTTCCGTCATTGTTAAGTTGTGAAATGAAATATACTGCCCAAGATAAATATATTCATTAACATATCTAATTTGTTGGTTTTGAACGTGTACAGGCATTTTTGTGCTATTTGTCAATATACAAGTTTTATCTGGATTCATTTGTAGGCCACATTTTCTGCTTTCTATGTCTAAAGACCGAACCATATATATAAGCTCTTCGTGATTTTCGCTTAATATGATAATGTCGTCTGCAAAACGTAGATGACTCAAAATTTCTCCGTTAATATATATATATATATATATATATATATATATATATATATATATATATATATATATATATATATATATATATATATATATATATATATATATATATATATATATATATATATATATATATATAAAAAATACAATAATTCTACCCAAAATACAATATTTTCTAGCTTGGCAACACTATAATTTCGCACCTCAGTGTTGCCATATATACAGATTTCCCCGTATTTATTCAGATTTTCGGTGTGTGATACAGATTAGCACTGGATACAGATTTTTATGCAGAGTTTTCCGTAGACAGAGAAACCTATAGACAAATTGACGCCTTCTTTCGCATTCGCACACGAAAAAGATAGATTTATGTGTACGTCTTGCATAGAAGTAAGACAGAGTGGTGTGATTGATTGTCCCTTTCTCCGTCCCGATTTTTTTATTTAGCAAACTACACTTTGCTAAACAACTTTGACAGTTCGTAGCGATCTAAGGAGTTTAATAGTTGGTTTAAGTGAGAAAAAGGTGTATTGTGAGCTTAAGATTGGTGAATCTTGTTCAGTTCAGTTCTTAGAACAATTAAAAATTTTATCTAAATATGTTTAAAAGTCATAAAGATTATTGTATAACCTAAAACTACGTTATCGTTCCTTCTCACTCGAGGCCACGCTAATCATTAGTCTATAGGTTTCTCTGTCTTCGGAGTTTTATACGTTGTTTGTCTAAATTAATGTGTTCAATTTTGCTATATAATTTTTTTTGTGTATAGTGTATATTTTATACTTGGTAGAGCCACGCTGCAGCTATATTATGGTTGCAGCACGAATGAGTCAGCTCGACCGGGAAAGGACCACGCTCTCACAGAATACCAGCGTAAATTACCAGCTTAATCCTGATGTGCTTCGTATGTTGAGTGTAGAAATCCGGAGACCTTTTTTTACTGGAAACGAGGCATTCCATCTTAGTCCTCAGGCGTGACAACGCATCTGCGTTTTGATTCTTAAGCGAGGATAAATGTAGATGTCTATGGGCCACAGCATCCACTAACCATCGTCGTACTGTGTGCTCGTTTGTCACCCTTATTCTATAAAAATATTTTTATTTCATAACGGTAATCAAACTTTATCAGCTTATCACGTTAGTAGTCATTCCTTGTTTTCAAAAGAAGCAATGATGGTGATCAATTATTCTAGTTTGGTTTATTAAATTATACAGATTTTATACAGATTTTAAGTTTAAATAGCATACAGATTTAATACAGATTTTAGCAGTTTCTAATACAGATAAAAGGTTCAAGGCATCTGGCAACACTGTCGCACCTACTATTTCCCAACTCTGGGCGGGCGCTAGTTGGCGCTGAATTCTTGATAACTTCTACCACCTGTGCGAGCTGTAACGATTCTTCGACATGTGCCGGCACACCATGTGCCGTATCTCAAGGAAATCGCACATTTTTTTTTCATATTGTAAATATTATCAGTCACAATAGCAGCAACTTTGTTATGAAGTTTTCATTCCATTCCGATGTTCTTCATGATTTCAGCCAAATTTTCAGAAATATGCTAATTAGTAACTTCCGATGTTGTCAAAACGACTAACTTTTCAGATAACATTCATGAAAAAATGTACCGTACATTTCATTTCACGGTACATTTGACCATAGATCTGTGGTTAGTGCGACGTATTCTGCATTTTTAAGAAACTCTCAAGCTGCGTCTCACCTTTGCGTATAAAGCGGGTATCAATTCATATGTATTTTTTCCTCTTAAAGGCAGTACATAGTTAGGATTAAAGGCTTCTACAAACCTTTTGAAGCCTTTGTCTTCTACTACGGAGAATGGCTAGAAATTGGTGGCAATCATCAATGTAAGATATTCATCTGTTTTCTTTTTGTTACTCCCCATCGTCATTTTCAAATTGCTTTGAATTAAGGTTTTCCGTAGATGCTCTTGGTCAGTATTATTTGACGTGAGTGGGATAGATTGCTCATTGTCATTGATGGCATGCTTCTCAGGATTGACTGGCACTGTTGCCTGTGGATAACTTCTCTTGAGATGAGCCAACATATTAGACGTCCCTCCGCCAACCCTGATAATTTTTCCATATAACTGACATTTAGGCGAATCATTATTCAATTTTTCAAAATGATTTCTTGTAAGAGATTTTCCTTTTACTTTTGGAATCCTGCAAACAAACAAAAATCGATTAAATTAATAGGTTACTTTATAGACCACAGGTAAAATTGAAATGAAACTGCTTTATTACATAAACAAAACATAATAAAGCTAATTACCTTTTATAGTTCTTTTTCTTGTTTTAAACAAGGCACAAACAATTATTTGAGGCAGTTAAATACGACACAAACTTTAACTGATTCGGACTATCGTTATGCTTTGCAAAAAATATTGCAGAATTGTACAATTGTCTCTGATCGGTAAATCCCTTATTGCTATCGGGCGACATTTTCGGGATTCTCCAACCACTGTTATTCATAAGGATTCTGATACACGTTGTAAAGTTATAAGGCTGCCAACATGCAAATTGAATCGGTTATTTAACTAGAAACGGTACATACCGGTTTTATCAAAAACCGGTTTTCATCAGGTTTTCTTAGAACCGGTTGATATCACTATGTCAGATCTACATGTCATTTATTGTCTTTATTGTTGTTTAGAGGTTTTCTTGGATATTTCGTTGTTTCCGTGAACTAACAAAATAAACTTTTACTTAGATTTTAGTGCTATTTTACGAAGGGACGTTATATTTTATAAGCTAATTTACGAAAAGACGTTTATTGTGTACTAGGTTATATACGACAGGACGTTTCTTTAGCATAAGTGTATTTTAATTTTTAGTTTTAAAATGTATTTTAAGTGTTGCATTCCCAATTGTGCAAGTAAAAGAGAAGAGAATAAGTTACATAAGTTTCCGTCTGACGAAGACCAACGGAACAAGTGGCTGGACTTTATAAACTGTGACACTCTTAAAAGTATGCATTCCAGTAACCTTAACAAGATGCTGGTTTGTCACAAACATTTTGAAAAAAGGTTTCATACTGTAAAATCTGGCATTAAGAAGACAGCTTATCCCACACTTTTTTCTTTGGAGGAAATTGAGTCAGGTTTCTCATCAAGATCATGCAACAAAGGTGTGTACATTTAGTTATTCCTTAATAAACATAACTACAATATATAAAATTGAATGTAAACAAGGATGAACTTAAATTAGTAAGAAACTGTATTAGGTAGCATATGCTAAAGTATATCTTGAAATATATAGTTATTACTACCTAAATGTACTAGTAAATAGATTAAAATCATACTTGACTTCGCTCTGCACGTACCTTCATGCTACATACCTTTGAGCTATCAAGTGAAGGTTATCCACCTGTTTATTGAAGTAAAATTTACTAGTTTATAGATTCTATTAACAATAGCCATTAACTTAATAGATCCATATTTACAGCTTCAAAAAGGAGGATCTCAACTCAATTTGATCATATATTTTTTTGTGTTAAGTGAATCGATTTTGATGATTCTCTTTTATTTACAAGGTGGTGCTTCTCGTGTGGTCCCATATAAATTTGATCAAGATCTGACCAGTAGTTTTAATTAATAATGCATATTTATTTGACTTCAAATACATTAATGATGTTCTCATTTTATTTATATTGAAGTTGGTTATACAAATTTTTAAATTTTACCACTTGTTATGTACGTATATGACAAATTTTCTTTCTTTCAGGGAATGTACTTGTTGATCACACATATATACGTAAGACACTACGACCACACATACTGCAAAATAAAACAACATTCACCTTTGCTAAAGCCTCAAGACCCCTTAATTGGTAACTATTCAATTAATTTAAAACTGTCTTTCTCTTTGAAGTAATCAATTAGACTAGCTATTTCTCATAATATTAAAAAATTGATAGGTGGCAATTATCGTAATTTTATATCAGTTGTAATAAACTGATATAAAATTATGAGATTTTCATCAATATTTCTTCAATTATAAATTTACATTTAATAAGTTGAGCCATTTGGATATGATAGTTGAAAAATGTAATGTAGGTTAATTAAGTAAAAAAATAATGAAATAATTTTAGAAATCTTCTTACTATATTTAATATTTATTTTAATGTTTTCAGATTTGACTAATATACCATCAACATCCTTTGCTCCATCATCACATTTGGGCAATCTGGAAAATGTACCTTTATGTAATTTTTTCATAGTGTTCATAAGAAGATTTGTATTGATGACCACTTAAATTTGCACTCAAATGTGTAAAAGTTGTATGAATCTATCATCAAAAAGTTTTTTCTATTTCTTTATAGTTTTGTTAGAAATCAACAACATTTCATGTATGAAAGTGACACTAAAATTTATTGGTTGTAATATGATTTTTTTTTAATTTGTTAGAAAATTCTAATCAAATTATATAATTATAATTTGATAAAAATTATAATCAAATTATGTTCTTATTATCATTTGAAATTTCGTGCAAAAAATATGGGTTAACATTTTAATAAATAAACCATGATTCTTATATATTAATATTCAGAATTATTCTGTTCCATTCTTAGTTTTTTGTTTAAAGCATAATCTACAAGTTTTATTAAGCAAAATTATTATATTTATAATGATGTGTTTTCTTGTTTAGGTGAGTTGACTTCAAGAACACCTAAAAAAGTGGTCAAGAAGAGGCTTGTACAAAAATTTTCTAAACTTTCTCCTCAATGCAAGCTACTATACAATGAATTTAAAAAGTCCAGAAGGCAGTTAAATTATAATGTGCGGGTCAGGAGAGCGCTAGCTTTTTCAAAAGACCAAAGTTTTGAAAAAATTACTGGAAAAATGAATCCACTTACAAGGAAGTTTTTCTACATGCAAATAAAGATGTGCACAAAAAGCAAAAAAGGCAGAAGGTTTTCATTAGAAGAAAAGTTGATTGCTTTATCTATTATGAAGCAAAGTCCCAAAGCTTATAGGTTTCTTCAGAAAAATTTTTCCTACCTTCTAACACAACCTTAAAGAAAATGATTGCAGGATTAGATGTAAAATCAGGAATAAACACCCAAATATTTACAGTCATGAAGGAGGAGGTATGTGTTATTGTAATTATTATGTAAACCTTTTTGTTATGACTTATCAAGAAATATGATAAAACCAAAATGTTAAATAAATTTAAATAATTAATAAATAGTAATAGTTAAAAAATTATAATTAATTAAAAAAAATCCTTTTGACTTACCTTTACTTGACTTAACTTAACTTAATGTTAATAATAAAAACCTGTGGTTGCCAACCTGTCTGCTACATGTGACATATTTAGCATTAGATTTATAATAGGCATGGCAGGAACATGAATGAATAATGTTAATAATAAATTCTTGTTATAATAATTTATTAAAATTTTAGGTTAATAGCTGGGATGAAAGAAAAAAACTGTGTACCATAATGTTTGATGAAATGACTCTTGAACCTTCCCTTACATATTCATCAAAAAATGATAGTGTGCATGGATTTGTAGAGCTTGAATCAAATAATTTGGCTGATCATGCACTAGTGTTTCTAGTGAGAGGTGCAGTCTACAAATGGCAACAACCTATTGCTTTTTATTTTACTGAAGGAGCAGTATCCTCCCCTCAACTACAAATAATATTGCAAAATGTGGTGACAGCAGTTTTAGAAACAGGTTTACTTCCCATTGCCCTTGTATGTGATCAAGGGTCATCTTTTCAATCTGCTTTAAAAAGCATGCAGGATAAAACAAAAGGGGATCAAATACGCGCAGGTTTAGAAACAGGTAAGCATTACAATAATTTTTTTCACTATAAAATGTTTCAACAACAATAGGAAATTACTTCAATAGATATTTGATATCATTTGACAATAGCATCGAGCTATTGTCAAATGATATCAAAATTGTTTAAAGGATCAAAAAATAAGCTGTGAGTTGATATAACTCAGCAGATATTTTTACTAAATACGCTCAGGGATACAAAAGACACTTGATTTAAGGGCAGATAAGTTTGTGATATCAAAACAGTTATAACTTTCAATAAATAAGTAAATAACAAATTCTATTATTTTAAATATTAATTATTTATTATATTGTCAGCATTATTTTATGCATAATCAATCACACACCTAAAATCTTAATAGTGCAAAATCGAGGTCAAGTCTGAATGTGAATGATAAACAATCCTTTATGTTTTTATTTCAGATGATACAGTTAAAATAAAAGGTGCATCACTTAGTGTGATATTTGATCCACCACACCTTATAAAAGGTATAAGAAATAATTTCCTATCGAAACATATAACAACTGATGGCAAGGTATCAAAATGGCAAGATATTGTTGATGTATACCTAACGGACTGCAAGCATAGTCAATCTCGGTTGTTACACAAACTGAATGATGAACATGTGATTCCCAACAAAGTAAAAAAATGAAGGTAATAATCTAATAATTATGTAAAATTTATCATAAAACAATCACCATTCTCAAACCTTAACTAAGAATATATTTTTATTTGAATTAGGAATATTTTTATATTTTTGAGCAACTCTGGTTTGATCTCCGCCTACACCACTGAAGTGAATGAATGAATGTTAATAGGTTGTATTACATTTAACTTATTTTTATATTTTTTACTTTACAGGTGAAGAATTGTGTCCGGGTTTTTAGTAAAACTATGGCAGCAGCTTTATCATATACTGCTGAATTCTGTAAGTTTTATTTTAAATATTGTTTTAATATACGATAAAGTTTTACAACTACTATCCTCCCAACCTTTAGTTTCAAAACATTGCTAAAGCATATTATTTAATTATCTTGGATATGAATGATAATTATGTCCAAAAATTGTTGAAAATCTCTGTATAATTGTGAGTTTCCTAGATTTATGTGAAATACGGCTCGACAAAGGGAAGGACCACAACTCTCACAGAATACCAGCCTAATGCTGCTGTTTTTCGTATGGTAAGAGTAGAGAACCGGAGACTGTTTTTGCTGGAAACAAGGCATTCCATCTTAGTCCTCACGGGTGACAACGCATCTGCATTTTGATTCGTATTTCAGGATAGATGTAGATGTCTATGGGCCACAACAACCACTTAACATCAGGTGGACTGTGTGCTCGTTTGTCACCCTATCCTATAAAAAAAGTAACTGTCTAATTACTATGGCCTCTAGCTAAAGAAAAAAACTAATAAAACTTGTCTTGACATTGTCTATAGGACTGTCACTGTCCTGGAAATAAGAGAGCTTCCATTGAAATATGATTAGCACCCATATTAAAACTTAACTACTTTTATTTTATGATTTATTTAAATATTCTTTCTTTCAGCTCACTACACTGATGGCAGACCAGTTAGCAATACTTTAAAAAACACTTCGGAGACTGTATCATTTCTGGATGATTTATTCGATAGTGTAAATGGCTCTTCTCTTGGTCACAAGAAATGTGGTGGAAAACCTTTAAGGAAGGCTGTTACTGAAAACTCATTGCATCACAACTTTTGGAAGGATGCAAAAAAAAATTGAAAAAATTAAATTTATTGACAAGGGCAATGAAAAGTCCGTGCCTACACTAAAAAAATGGCTGACAACAATTAAAAGTTACGAAAGGGTGTGGCAAGTGTTACACAAAAAAAATGTAAAAATCATGCGACCTCGGTATTTCAATTCAGATTCCATTGAAAACTTTTTTGGGCGAGTGAGGTCGTATAATTTTCGTAATAATGATCCAACTTGCCACATTTTCATCAGTACTTTCAAATCTTTATTGATAACAGGCCTCATTAAATTTCATTCGGAAACTTATAATTGCGAAGATGACACTTGCTATCAGTTGATAAATGTGCAGTCTTTATTTAGAAAGCGATCTGAAGAGATAAACTGTATTACATCCAATATCAATCAGGATATTGGATGTATTGAAGAGAATCTTTCTACTGAAAATATTCAAGTGCAGGCAGCAAAGGAGCGATTAAATGTTCACTCAACAGCATATACCGCTGGATGGGTTATAAAAAAAATACTAAGCAAAATAAATTGACAAGAATGTGAGGCCAGTTTATGTACTAAAGTAGGTGGTAAAGTACATAAATGGATCTCACAAAGAGAATATAAAACAAGCAAAGAAAGCTGACCTATCCCTCGGAATATGCTGTGAGGCATTTTAATTCAATAATAAAAGAAACAAATAGATACTTGGAATATTGTGCACACAAAGAAAATGTAAGTCAAGAAATCAAAAAACATATAAAAACCAAGTATCTATTTGAATTCATTAATTGTAAAAGCCATAAAGACATTGTACTTGAATATTTTCTAATGCTTTCTATTAAACTAAGCATTTTCAACTGGTGCAACATAATTAATAAGATTCTGAAAGGCACGGACATAAGTTTAGTTTTGTTTATTGAATGTGCACAAAAATGTCACAAAAGCAAGGTGTATTTAAATGTGACCAATTTGGTAAGTACTTTTATAATATTCGCGTAATTTCCAGTTTTTGTTCACTTGTAAACAGCTAATATCTAAGAAATTGAAGGTTGGGGCATGGTCTGTAATGATCAAAAGTCCCTGCTATACATAGGCCTCCACAGATTGCCTCGTAGGTACTATTTGCCATAGCTGCCACGCTCGGTAGACGGGTTATTGCCCATCTCCTCTTTCAGTTTCCCTCTCTCGTTATAAAGTACAACCTCGATATAACAAATCGGAAGGGAACAAGTAAATATTGGTTATATCAAGTAATTCGTTGAACTGAGGTTTGTTATGTTGAGGTTAGGTTGGTCGAAAATCAGTTATAAAGAGGTAAAAAAATCGCGACATGAATCACATATTGAAATAATACTAGTTTTTACGGAATTTATCGCGTATATTTAACTTTTTTAATACCCGACGTTTCGGACGCTTTACAGCACTCATGGTCACGGGCGGGACTGAGATGTTCAACGTCCATATGTCATAGTTAACCGCGGTTACCATAGATTAAAATTTTAACTTTTGTTCCGATCTATGCAGTATGAACTTATGGTATCTTGAAGTCTTGCAGTTGTATGCTTGGGTTGGGATTTAATTTTATTTATTATAGGATCCCAAGCAGATGGTAGCACCCAGCCATCTTCTCTATTGAAATTAGGATGTTTTTTGATTTCAATAGCCTCGCGAATCATCCTTGGAAGGAATCGGTGTTCTTTAGCGAGGATTTGCGGTCTATCAAATCTGATGTAGTGACGGGGGCGATCCTGTACGTGTTCACAGACTGCAGACTTCCCGGAGCGTCGATTCTTCACATCAGCTATATGTTCTTTAACACGGGTTTTTATTGATCTTTTAGTTTGTCCTATGTAGGAGAGACCACATTCACAATCAAGCTTGTACACTCCTGCATCTTGCAGAGGGACATTACACTTGACTGATGGTAAAAACTGACCAATCTTCTTCAGCGGCTTGAAGTATGTTTTGATGGAAGCGCGCTTCAAGATGTAGCCAATCTTGTCAGTGACTCCTCTAACGTATGGCAGTACAGCAGGTACACGCTCGACTGTGGCCGGCTTCACTCGTTCTCTGTGACGTAGGCGCGGGACTCGAAGCTTGTTGTCATGCAAAACTTGCTTGACATGGTGGAGCTCTGCAGCCAGGTGTTTACTGTCACAGATCCCTCGTGCTCTCTGAAACCTGTGTGTCGGTCTGCAGTTTCACTCAGACCCTAGGTGCTACAAATTTGTAATTTGGCATAATTATAGATATTAATCACGCCTATGAAACTGTAATATAAAATCTTAAAAACCATTTTTATTTTGGGTACTTCTATACAGGTAAATGAATGTCGTTTTTTTTACTCATGTATTCCATTGTGTATGGTATCGTTGGATAGATCTTTCAAAAACACTGTGGATGTGGAAGAACATCTTTACGATTCAGGGGTTTGTTTGTGAAATATAAAGCTTTAGTCATACTTTTCATTAAAGTCATGTGTAGGGGACCACATAAAACTACCAACTAAACTGCTATTTTTGGAAATGTGGAAAGTATACTCAATTGTAGCATATATAATGAAGTTACAATGAAAACTATTGCAGCAAATTAGAATTAACAAGTTGGATTAGTAAAAATTTCGTTACAACTCCATAGAAAATGACAAAACTAGCTGGATTATAACTTTGTAATGTTATTGTGAACTATAAGAAATAAACATTTATGAATAAATCTTGCTTACTTATTACTTTAGCTTATTTTTTAGTTGGTAGTTATTGTTGTCTCATTCAAAGTATTCATACAATCAAATAGCCTCATACAGTTTCATTTGTAATACTCTTGGTTTATGTGAGTGACCCTCTGGATAATTTAGGGTAGTGGTAGTAGATTATCTAATTGGTAAAGTTTTTGATTATTACTTATGACATTATTTTGAATGATTTTAATATAAAAAAAGCATGTATCATATTCAAAAAATATTTACGTATGGAGTGTAACTTCATCTTATTGTAAATTTTAAGTATTTGACTGCTTTATGCACATGTTAATCGTACAGATCGGCAAAGAGTACCTACTTAGGGGTAAGATACTTGTAATAATAAAGTAGATTTTGTAAACAGTTTTATAAATTCAGATGATTTTTGAATCCAATACCTTGGCAGAGGGGAATAGTCATGCAAGGCGAGTTCTTTGGATTAAATGGTTTAAGGTGTGGCCTACCACGCACTTGACCAGTTTTTTAATTATTAATAATTTTAATGAAGATACATTAATTTTTTTCTTTATATTATAAAAATTCTTGACTGCCTCATTGGTATAGTGTCGTAAATGCAATTGTTGACCATGAGATCCTGGATTTGAATCCCAGGTTGGGCCAGTCTGTTTTGGGGTATATCTATCAAGAAATTCTCAGCATCAGTCCGGGAGATAATAAATTGGCTGTTCACCCCACTTGCTGTGTTCTCTCTCTCTCCGGTCATGATGAAGCACCGTCCCATTAGATTATGAGATGACCTGTGCTTGCATATACACTTGGGCGTTCTAAAATTTATTCTCAAAGACATTATTATAATTATAATATATGGTATGTAGCAATGAATAAAACAAATCCAATAAAGAAAGTTACGTGTTACTCATATACTTTCAATACAATTACAGGTTTACACGCAGAAATATTAGGAATTGAACCCACGAAAATACACCCAGAAAGTACATCTGGTATATGTGACATATACCGAATGTACTTTCTTCACAAATTTCTACTATAAGATCACATGAGAATTGTATAAGAGGTATTTAATTTATTTTTTAAGGGGGGGGGGAGGAAACGATCATGTGGCTCACCCGATGGTTAGTGACTACCGCCGCCCATGAAGGGCCACAACACTAGGGGAATTGCATATGCGTTGCCAGTCTTTGAAAAAAGAGTAGGCTCATTTCTTGAAAGTCCCAAGTTGTATCGGTCCGGAAAATTCTCTGGTGGTAGTATGATATTAGTTTAGTTTGCGACGGTCTGTTTTCCGCAACTCCACGTCTATGCGCGTATTTTGCGTGTGGGCAGGAATAATGTGATTATTCGAGCCACGAGATCTCTCCGAAGAAGCTCAACAGTCCCTTGATGTTGCATGCAACTTCGGGGAGTGACCTCCGGACATTTCAGTAGCACGTGGGCCACCGTTTCTTCCTCCCCCATACATGCCCTGCACAGGGGACTATCTGTAACACCTATAGTAAATAAATATTTGTTAAAGGTGCCGTGTCCTGTGATAGCACTTGTTACTATCCTGATCTGCGGCTTGTTCAGTCTCATTAAAACTTTGGTTAAGCGACTGTTTATTTCAGGTAGGGCCTCCCTAGCTTGTCTACAGTCTACTAGATTTTTCCAAAGCTGAGCGTGTTGATTAGTGAAGTGTGTACGTACCAGTGAACGAACGTTACCAAAGGGGATTGGTATGATTGGTTCCGGCCCTATAGTGGCCAGAGCCGTTCCTCTTCTGGCCAGTTCGTCCGCTGCATCGTTGCCTCTGGATCCACTGTGTCCCTTTATCCATTGCAGAGTCACGTTGTTGTTTTTACATACCTCATTTAATCGTTGATGGCATTCATATATTAGTCCCGAGTTCACCCCATTGCAACTCAGAGCTTGTAGTACCGCCCTACTGTCGGTCAGTATTCTGATGGGGAAGTCATTAACCTTCCTAGCATCTATTGCTATGGCCGCTTGAATGATACCCATACATTCCGCCTGAAAGACCGTGTTATAGGTACCCAGCGGTGTGCATATGTGAATATTGAGGTCTTCAGAGAAAGCTCCTGAACCTACACCTTCATTTGTTTTAGAACCATCGGTGAAAACTCTAAGCTCTTTTGGGCTTAATCCTTCCGGCTGGCTGTTTTCATTTAATTGTATCTTGTATTTCTTATCGAAAATAAATTGTTTAGGAATCCTATCGTATTTGGCTTGTAGGATAGGAATTTCTGAGTGAATTCTATCAATTATGCCTGTATGAGGGACACTATTCTTACTCCAAAGATTTAGGGTCTTGAGTCTGATGGCAGCTAAAGCCGCTTTTTGTTGTATATGTAGATGAAGCGGAGTTAGCTCCAGCATCGCTTCCAAGGCTGCTGTTGGCGTAGTTCTTATGCAGCCTGTGGCAGCCATACATGCCAGTCTCTGGTAGCGCTGAAGCTTCTTAATTGTGGTGGCTTCATTTGTCTTGGTCCACCATACCAGAGCGCCGTATGTAATCATGGGCGGAATTACAGTTTTGTAAAGCCACAGTATGATTTTTGGCGTCAGTCCCCATCTTTTGCCAATCATGTTTCTGCATTGCCAGAAAGTTATACTAGCTTTGTTGATTTTGTTTTCTATGTCTTTATTCCAGCTAAGTTTGCTGTCCAAGGTAAGACCTAAATATTTTACCTCAGAGGATGGCTGGAGTTTTGTGCTGAAAAGACTTGGAAGATGATAGTTATTCAGCATTTGTTTTTGTGTGAACATTACTATAACCGTTTTATTGGGATTAACGGTTGGGTCATATTCCCTGCACTATCTCTCCACAATACGGAGAGCCGCTTGGGTAAGGTCGCACACAATGCTTGCTGTCTTACCATAGACCAGTTTTGTTAGATCATCTGCATAACCGACTGTGTAGAAATGGTTAGCGTTTAATTTGCTGATGAGTTCATTAATGACCACATTCCACAGAAGAGGTGAGAGAAACCCACCCTGTGGGCAGCTTTTCTTAATTTGGATTGGTTGAGATTCACCAGCAATCTTTATTATTCGTGTACTGAGCATGCAAACTATCCCGTCGATCAGTGCCGGTTCAACTTTATGTCTACTGAGTGCACCTTTTATGCTGGAGAAGTTCGTTCTGTCAAAAGCACCTTCTATATCTATGAAGGAACCTAGACATATTTCTTTGTTTTGGATGGCCTCTTCAATCTTTGTAATTACCTGATGAAGTGCCGATTCTGTTGATTTGCCTAGACTGTAGGCGTGTTGCTTGTCGTGTAGTGGTAAGTTCATTAGCACCGACCCCCTTAATTCCCTTTCACACATCCTCTCCATCGTCTTTAGGAGAAAGGATGTGAGACTAATGGGCCTGTAGGATTTAGGGTCAGTGTAATACTCTTACCTGGTTTTGGTATAAATGTGACTTTCACTTCCCTCCATCCCCTAGGAACATATTTAAGAGCCAGACAGGCTCTCATTATGGCAACAAATCTGACTATTAGGGCTTTACCCCCCACTGTAGGAGTGCTGGGAATATGCCGTCAGGTCCTGCCGCCTTATAGGGGAGGAAACTGTGAATGGCCCAATGGATTTTGTCCATCGTTACCACTCTCTGTGCTAAATTCCAGTCTTCTACTGTTGGTGTCGGTATGTCGTCATGCCCGTTTGCCTCCTGGGTTACGCAGCAACCTGGGAAGTGCGTTTCAATTAGGATGCGTTGGGCTTCATCCGGCGATGATTGATGAGATTGATGATGATGATTGAGTAGCTACCGTCGGGTTTCTTTAGAGACATGGATCCCGACGTGTTCTGTTCAGCTAGAATATTCCTTATCCTATTTGCTTGTTCGCAGGTTTCTATGTTGCCACAGAATTTACGCCACCCAGTCGAGCGTCGATACCTGATACATTTTTTGTATTCAGACTTAGCTTTCTTATATAGTAGCCAGTCTTCATCCATTGAGGTATTCATGGCCCTATTTAGGGCTTTTCTTACCTTCTTACGTTTCCTATCGAGTTCTTCACCCCACCACTGTTGCTTTACCTCGGCATGCCTTGGTGGAGTGATTTCTGGACATGATTCATGGTAGCTATCTATCATGGCCTTAGTAACAGCTGCTACCTGTTCCTCTAGGAGCGACTGATCTGCTATAGTATTTATCCCCTCAAAACCCGCGAGCGAAGACGTCAGCCTATTTAGGTATTTTGTTTTATCCGTCTTGCGGGGATTTCTCCATGGTGGTGTAGAGTATTATTCTTATTAAATATTTAATTTCTTTTGCCATGATAAAACTGCTTAATATTTCATTATTAACTACAAAAAAACTTTAAAAAAAAATATTGATAAATATTTCACTTGTGTAACGTTAGGCCCGAATTCGCCCGTCTCCTTTTCAAAGAAACGAGTTAAACACTATCTTTGAAATTGTTTAATGGACCAATATTCGCTGTCATAATGTATAAAAACTGCCTACAAGTGGTGGACGCTACAATAATGCGAAATGAAAGGACGTAGAATCAATATTGTGATGTGTGTATATATATATATATATATATATATATATATATATATATATATATATATATATATATATATATATATATATATATACAGTGGACTGTTAGTTTGTTTTTCGCTTCGTACTAAAAATATGGGGAAAAGATACGAAAGGCATTCTCTTAATTGCACGCAGTTACCTACTAAAAACAACACGTGTTTTGGAAGAACTCTAATTAAATGAGGTGGATGTATCATCATCATCGTAACAACCCTTCACAAGTCCACTGCTGAACATAGGCCTCCCTCAGGTGATGCCATCAAACATAGGCCTGAGCCACCTGCATCCATTGACTTTGTGCATGTCTTACCAGGTCTTCATTCCATCTAGTGAGGGGCCGCCATAAACTTCGTCTACCGGTACAAGGCTGCCACTCGAGAACCTTTCTTCCCCATCGGTTGTCTGTTCTTCGGCCCATAGCCATTTCAGCTTATTACACTTAGCTTATAAAACATGCAGTATAGTAACGACAGAGGGTGGCTCAGGCCCAAACGCTGTGTAAAGGGATTATAATAATTTAGTTGCTTGGAAAAAATATCAGTTTTTATTTCATATATTGAGCCAGAATCTGTTTCGTTCATATATACATACAGTACAGTAGACTGTTACTTTGTTTTTCACTTCATACTAAGAAATATGGGGAAAAGATACTAAAGGCATTCTCTTAATTGCAAGCAGTTACCTACTAAAAACAACACGTGTTCTGGCAGAACTCTCATTAAATGAGGTGGATGAATCTTCATCATCGTAACAACCCTTCACAAGTCCACTGCTGAACATAGGCCTCCCTCAAGTGATGCCATCAAACACAGGCCTGAGCCACCTGCATCCATCGACTTTGTGCATGTCTTACAACGCTGCCACTCGAGAACCTTTCTTCCCCATCGGTTGTCAGTTCTTCGGCCCATAGCCATTTCAGCTTATTACACTTAGCTTATAAAACATGCAGTATAGTAATGGCAGTGGGTGGGTCAGCCCATACACTGTGTAAAGGGACTATAATAATTTAGTTGCTTGGAAAAAATATCAGTTTTTATTTCATATATTGAGCCAGAATCTGTTTCGTTCTAGAGACTGCTGAAAAACAAGAAGACTTAGAGATTGACGCTTCTGAAGACAGACATACGGATTTGGAGGACCACATGCCACTAATTGCATTTGATTCAAAACAGAGCAATCTGAGACTGTGAAATTAAAAAAGAAGTGCAGGAATAATGATGACATAGGTAAAAGATTTTTTTTACAAAACATGTATTAAAAAATATACTTGAGAGACAGAAACTTTTCGACAAATTTTAATTAATTTATTTATTTCATTCAAATTTTTTATTTTTTTTTTTGTAAAATATCAGTTCCATAGGCTTCTACACACACATTTTCCCATGTGTTTCATCATGTTCACATGTTACACCCTATTTTTTCCAGATGGTAAAAAAGTTCATCCAGTATTGCTATGGGCCAATGTTCATAATTTTTAAGTCCTTGATGCCTATAAAAAAGTTATTGTATTATGTATTGTATACCGCCATCTATCAGAAACCATCAGATTTCTGACAAACCAATAGTCGACTTTTAAGAAACCCACGGGACAAAATGTGATGATGAATTTTCTTATGCCGCACCTATACGGCAACTTCTACTGTAATCTTAATATCTACAAAAAATCCTGGTCAAAATGTATGTGTACAATATCGCTAGTTCTGTGTAGAATTCGAAAAAAAGATGCTTAGTTTGTAATTATAACATGGTCAGAAGAATATCATCATTACGAGGGCGGCACTGAAAATTTCGGGAATCAAGGAAGTGACACAACATTACTATTTAAAAATGTATTTATTGCTTTTCGAAGTATTCTCCGCGAAATTTGGCACATTTTTCCATACGATGGAACCAATCATTGAAGCAACCATTCTATTCGGAAGTTGGGTTATCCAAAATGGCCGTTTTGTAGGCGTCCACAGCTTCTTGTGATGAAAATCTTTGTCCACGCAATTTATTCCTTATTTTAAGGAAAGTATAGGAATCATTAGGGCTTAGGTCGGGGCTGTACGGCGGATGGTCTAATAATTCTATGTTTTCTTGCTCTAAAAACTCTGTGTCAGAACTCGCATTGTCGTGATGGAGGATGATGCGGCGGTTGCAGTTCTCTTTACGGAGTTCAGAAACGACCTGTGGCAAACAAATCCTAGCATACCATTCTGCATTAACCGTTCTTTGTCCCTCAAGATTAATAGTCGTAATATGGCCGGTTTTGGAGACAATCGTGGCCACCATTTTTTTTGCAACACTCCGTGAACGGTGTGTTGCAAAAAAAATTCGGCCTCGCTCGCTCATGTCGATCGGACGTTTGGTTGCGGCAAATAATTTTGTGTCTAACAGCATTATGTCGAAGTGTGAAAAGTGTAACAAAAATATTACAAAGGCTCGACCTGGTGTGGAGTGTCATCGTTGTGAAAAGATGGTGCATCTGAACACAGAATGCTCAGGGCTTACCACCAAACAGAGGAATGTGCTTCGGGCAAATGAAAACCTAGATTGGTCGTGCTCTGAATGTAAAAACACGTCATCTAGACGAACTTCAATTGTGATACCTGAAGATGATGATGATGAAGCATTTGGATCGCCTATAACCTCAGCATCTGTTCCATTAGATGGTAAAAAATTGCTGCTAGAAATATCAACAAAAGTGGAGTGCGCTATTCAACGTCAACTGAGCCAGTTTGCAGAGTCTTTGGAATTCAATTCTAGAAAACTTGATGATATACTCAAAACCGTAGACGCATTTAAAACTACAGTCAAAGAAATAAAAAAGAAGAATATCGAATTATCTAACCAAAATAAAAACTTAGAATACAGAATAAGTGCATTAGAACAACGTTTACAAGAACAAGAACAGCAACAGCTTATTAAAACAATTGATATTTTTAATATCCCATTCACTGACAACGAAGATCTTTTAAACGTCGTGCAAAAAATACAACAAAAACTTGAATTAGAAGAAAACATTATAGAAGTAAAGCGCTTTGGTTACAATAGAAATAATTCCGGAAAACTACGTGTGGTTCTACCGTCAGAAACTGCTAAAACAAAATGGCTTACAAAAGCAAAGGATACAAAGGTCATGGTGAACGATATCTTACCTAGCGCATCACCGTTTACTGGTAAAGAAACCATCTACATAAGTGAGGCATTAACCATATACAATAAGACCTTACTTGGAAATGCCAGAAGAGAACTTAAAAACAGCGGAGTATACAAATATGTGTGGTGCAAGAATGGAGTTATTAGAGCAAGAAAAAGTGAAAAAGATCAATCGTTCATAATTAGAACTGATGATGACATTAAAGCCTTACTACAAAAGGAAGTCCATGTACAGCCGCAATAAATTATTCTATATAGGTACTTTATTTTAAAAAATATATCAAAAAGTTTTTTTTTTTTTTGTTCTTTATTATTTTTTTTTAATGGACGTACAGTTAGACGATATTTGTGAATTGAGTAATTGTACTAACATAAATTCATTTCTAAATCATATTCCTGTTAAAAATTGTCAAACTAACCTACTATGCATGCACATAAATATAAGGTCCTTGATTAAAAACTTTGATGCTTTAGAACAATGTGTGTACTCATCTAACGCATGTATAGATATTATATTGGTAACGGAAGCTAATATATCTGACTACCTAAGTGATATGTTTAACCTACCGGACTATAACATGCATACAGTGCTGCGTAAAAACCGAAGGGGTGGCGGTATAATAGCATATATACACAAGAAGAATAAATTTACAATAATTAGTAACTTATTAACAAAACATTTTGAACATATATTATTTCAAATTTGCACTCCATCTTTTTACACGGCAACTGTATGTGCAATTTATCGCCCTCCTAATCTAAGCAAACACTTATTCATCGACGAACTTCGCACTTTGATCGGTAGGGTGGACACAAATTCTGAACTATTTATCCTCGGAGATATGAATATAGACTTGCAAACATATACTCCTATAAGACATAAATACAACTGCATGCTACATAACTACGGCCTTGAGTGCGGGATATCGCAGTACACTAGAATTGAATTAATTGACGATAGAATAACTAAATCCTGTATTGATCATGTGTACGCGAGATCACGCAAACAAGATGTTTACACCGCGGCGCTTGGTGTAATGCTAGCGGACCACCGAGCGTTAGTGCATGGGATCTAGCTGCGGCCAAAGAGTTTGAACAGGAAGATGAAGGGGAAAGTATCTCGAGAGGACGGATAACTATGGAATCCGATGGTTACGATGAGAATGATCAGAGCGTGTATTACACACTCGAGGGTGAAGTAGCCAGAGACATTGAGACCGGTCAATTGAAAAGAAGAGTGAAGCAAATGCTATCGAAAATAGAGAAAGTCCCTGACTTTACACATCTCGGGGATAGGAAAATCCAGGTTAATCTCTCCTATCTTCGAGATTTGAACTCTATCAACCGGACCAGAGATCTAATAGAAAACATCATTAAAATATATACATCCATTCCAGGCAAAATTGTTACAACCCCGATCTCTGGAGAAGGAATCTTCATATTTAACATGACCAATATGGAATGAATTAGGAGGGGTTAATTATACAGAATGGGGTCCCACATATATGCAATAAATGAAACCACAAGTAATACTAGTCCGTAGAAGTGTAGAAAAATTAAATATTAAATTAAAACCCGTAAAATAAAAAAGTGAAATTTTCAAACAAAATAAATATTAAAATAAATTCAGTAAAAGTGAACACTCTGTTTAGACAACGATATGTCGCAATACCAATAGTTTGCACTGCGTGGCAACGTCGCTTTTTAATGTTCAAGGATTCAAGTTCATTGAATCATTGACTTAGTGACCCAATTCTATAGAGTGTTCAAATTTGCTTAAAATTAAAACTCTACTTTTTGACCTAATTACTAGACCGATTACGTTCATTTTTTGTATATCGCCAGCAAAGGCGATAACAAGTATATGGTTTCATTTATTGCATATATGTGGGACCCATTCTGTATATATACATATTTAACCCCTCCTAATTCTTCTCCGCCTGTAAGCGATCCGTCACCAAATCCACCAATAGACTCGGATCCTCCAACCAATACAGAGCCACCCATAATTATCTCTGACCTCATATCTGGTGTAAAGATGATCCCTAAATTTCCAGGACTAGCAGCTAAAGTCATCAAATATGGAGATCACGGATTAGCTAAGGAAAGCCTACTCCAGCTGATGCAAAGCACAGTCCTGAGCCACCAGCATCTATCAACTTCCTGTATATCTTACAAGACTGCCACTTGAGAACCTTTTTTCTCCATTGGTTGTCGGTTCTTCGAGCTATATTTATCTGTAAAAGTAGTTATTTTAAATGATACATTTTAACCTTACACTTGCATAATAATTTTTACAATGTCTAAAGACATAAGATGGCATTTTAACTTTTAATAAATTGTTTTATTGCACTTAACATAACTAGTAGCAGTAACACTAAATGGTGTGTGATTGACTTGACTAAACTCCTGACAATTCTCTTTCAAATGCATGATCATTTTAGGCGCATATTATGAATCTACAAGAAGTGAGATTTTTTTTAGTCAAAATAGAATATTACCCCATATCTAATTTTATATTTTGATACATGCAGAAGTGCCCATGACATCTACTTCTGGAAATAAGGAGGATTGACACAATGAATATCAATATAGGAAAATATTCATTTATACTTTGGTCACATCTTTTTCTTATTATACAAACAAGCAAATTAAAGTAGCCATCAAAATACACCTATCTATATTATCCTGTGTTTATTAATGGAAATCTTACGGATTGTCGACAGATTGTAGAATATCTAAAAATATAGCCATATCTAAACTGGCGACCGAAAAAGTAGAATGTGAATGCTAATCTGCCAAGTACAATAGTAGATTGTTTACACGCTGATGTGAATTCAAACAATTGAACTATTTTATTAATTCAATTGTAATTCTCATTTTTATGTTGGATTTTATTTTATGAATAACTTATATGTGACCATTGAAAAATTAACCCTTAGTGACTGATTGTATCTAAAAAGGACCTTTGCAATACTCACACGATGTTACTTTTTTAAATAAATTTTATTTTTGTTGCAGGTTTTTAAACTGCCTAGGAGCACTCAGCTATTAAATAGCTTTGAATATTGCTGCATATTTGGTAAATGGGGGAGCAACAAGCACAAACCATAAATACTACAAGGAGAAAAATTTGAGAAAAGTTGTTACATCAATTGAATTGAATATGTGACCTATGTGCAAAGAACCACCAGTTCCTTCGATAAAAAAATAATATTGTAATTATAGAGGTTTCAATGGCTGTGGCAATAGTTAAAAGAAATTGATGTTTTGCACCTAGAAGGAAAGAATTTGCTTGCACTTGTAAATTTACACTGAAATGTTAAAATAAAAGACTTAATAAATATTTCTGTATTTTATTTCTTTATATCTAAATAAACGTTAATAATGGTTTAAATTTATGTACGTGGTCACATTGTGAACACGTACATAAGTTTAAACCAATAATGATAAATTTCAAAGTTCTGGGAGGATTATTTACAGCCACCGGCTACTAGGCTGAAACAAATAAATACCTTTGCCTTAGATAAATTTAAAAACCTAAATGCCACTTTCAATTTTTGAGGCTTGCTATAGACCAATTTTTTACTATGGAAGATTGTCGTCTGTACGTTAGTACTCTTATTAGTTTGTGTCCACAGTATCCACTTACCACCGGTGTACTGTGTGCTCGTTTGTCACTCTTATTCTACAAAAATATTTTTATTTAATAACGATAAGAAGTAATTAAACTTTATCAGCTTATCATGTTAGTAGTTCTTCCTTGTTTTTCAAAAGAAGCAATGATGATGATGATCAATTATTCTGTTTTAGTTTATTATATTATACAGATTTAAAGTTTAAATAGCATACAGATTTAATACAGGTTTTAGCAGTTTCTAATACAGATAAATGGTTTAAGGCATCTGGCAACACTGACACAGACTGTTTTTGATTCTGATGGCCTAAAGGTCTAGATACCACAGGCAGTGTTGCCGATCTGAGGGGAATTCCCCTTTTTGGGGGGAATTTCACGTATGTGAGGGGCAAAAAAGGGTTATAAGAATAAAAGGGGAATTTAATACTCCAAATGCAATAAATATATAATTTATACTTGTATGTACATCTAATAAGGCTGGATGGGCTATGATTATTTTGCCTGTCCCCTAAGTTGATAAAAAGAAACTAAAAATAATGTCTATGGCCGGACTTGTAGGCTGCGTCCTGCACGTAGACAGAGAAACCTATAGACTAATGATCGGCGTGGCCTCGAGTGAGAAAGGACGATAACGGATTTTTAGGTTATACAAAAATCTTTATGACTTTTAAACACATTTAGATAAACATTTTAATTGTTCTAAGAACTGAACTGAACAAGATTCACCAATCTTAAGGTCACAAAACACTTTTTTCTCACTTAAACCAACTTGTAAACTCCTTAAATCGTTACGCTGTTAAAGTTGTTTAGCAAACTGTAGAGTTTGCTAAACAAAAAAACCGGCACGGAGAAAGGGACAAACAATCACACCTCTCTATCTCATTTCTATGCAAGACGTATGCATAAATCTATCTTTTTCGTGTGCGAATGCGAAAGAAGGCGTCAATTTGTCTATAGGTATCTCTGTCTACGGTTCTGCATCTCTACGTGTTGGTTAGTTTTGAGTTAGTTTTGTTGCACAGAGATGGCACTGTGGAACAGAGTTAGTCAGTCAGAGTAAATATTTAAAATATTGTTCTGTGGTCACTGATCAGAGTTTTTACTTTTCTTGTAAAGAGTTTTGCTAAGTTACGATGGATAAATTCATCAGTAAACTAACCAAAAGATCTCGAGAAAAGGTATGTATTTACTCACTATTATAAAATTATTTCGAAATTGATAAGTAGGCATTTTTAAAATGTTTTTACTATTGTATACCTAGTTAAATCATTACTACAATACGAGACATTTTTGGACATTTCATAGAATGAATAAGTTTAAACTACATGTCTTCACTAATTCCTTGGGCTATTAACGTAATGTTCTATCCTCTGGGGCTATTCACATTCCTAACCTCTAAATACCTAAATAGGTAGTTCGAGTTTTTTTTTTTTGCTTTTCTTCTCGTCATTTTGGCATCATGCTACTTGCGTATTTGTCACAGAGATATTTTATAATTTTAACGTAGCGAAAAGCGGAGAAACGTTTTTCTATTGTTTTTTTGCTTTCGATGTTTTTTGATAATCAGTGTTGCAACAGTATAACTATTTACCCTATTGTCGGGTGTTTCTGGAACCCTAAACGCAATATTTTGTGCATATCAAGACTAACGATATTTTAATATATATATATATATATATATATATATATATATATATATATATATATATATATATATATATATATATATATATATATATATCCATTATATATTATATATATCCATTTTTAGGAGATGGCCAGTGCCATAGACGACGGAAATTCACCAAGTACTTCCAGTTCTGTTCAAGAAGTGGCAAACGACTCTGAGCAAATTCCTTCTACATCTGCACAGATGACATCAAGTCGTGAAGAACCTATCGAAAAAAAGAAACGATTTAAAAATTTTCTAGATTCTTGGACTACTGGGCATGAATTCAAGGGATGGTTAACGAAACATAATGAAAATAGAGATGGTCACGAACTAGCATTTTGCAGAATTTGTAACATGACTGTAATCGCACACAAAAGTGACTTAATACGCCACATGAATTCAAAAAAACATCTTCGAATTTCGAAACAAGTATCGGGATCAAAAAAATTGACGATTTAGTGCGGGAATCACCTGAAGACATTAAAGTACGTCGTGCAGAATTAAAGCTTTGTGCAATGCTCGCTACAAATAACTTACCGTTCTCGTTGATGGACACTGTTATCCCTTTAGCTAAAGACGTTTTCACAGACTCTGAGATCGTAAGCAAATTGGCAGTACGACGAACTAAAGCCTCTCATTGTATAAAAAATGCTTTAGGCAACAACTTGGCTAATATTGTGTTCGAGGCACTTAGAGTTCCTGGCGCTTTCTTCTCCATAATTATGGATGAAACTACAGACTGTAGTACTATTAAACAGCTTGCGTTCACAGTTATTTATTTTAATGTTGAAAGCAACAAAGTTGAGACCCATTTTTTTGATATGATAGAGGTCGAATCCGGAGATGCCATATCTTTAATGAAGTATTTAACAAATGTGATAGAATCAAAAGAAATACCACTATCGAATTCAGATACTACGAACGTAATGATTGGAGAGCACAACTCAGTATTTTCTCATTTGATAGCCACATTACCTAGCGTAGCGTGCATCAAATGTTCCTGACATTTAATACATTCAGCAGCATCTAAAGCATGCTTAAAACTCCCACGATCTGTCGAACATCTTATAAGAAACTTGGGGTCGCACTGCAGCCGCAGCTCTTTTAGACATGAAAAATTCGCAGAGTTTCAAGCTTTTTTTCAATGTGATTTACACAAAATTTTGAACGTAGCTACAACACGCTGGCTGTCTGTGAAAAACTGCGTAGATCGTGTGTTACAACAGTATACTCCCGTGAGAGAATATTTAAGACTAGCTGTTTTCGAGGATCCCTCTAAAACAACCGAAGAAATGGTGGCTACAATGGATGAGTTCACGGTTATTTATTTAGAATTCATGTCTTATACTTTAGGTTTGCTAGCTCAATTCAATTTATTGTTTCAGTGGGAAACACCACTGCTATATAAAATGAAATCTTCAGTCGAAAATCTGTTGAAAACTGTGTGTAGCAATTACATCACATTTTCTTATGTGAAGTCTTGTGTTGATATAATGAAGATTGAGTTTGATGACGAATCCAAATATGACAGATTGGACAGAGTGTATCTAGGTGTATTAGCTACCGAAAGCTAAAAATATAAAATATATTTTTAGCAAAGTTTATTTTAAAAAATTTTAATAAAGAAAGTTAAAAAATAACTCACATGTTCCTGAAACTGATGTCAATATGTTTTTGATAACTTGGCGCAGCTTTTATGTGGAGTTGGCTAAACAAATCCTAAAGAGGTTTGACTTTAAGGACAGTCTTTTTAATTTTATTGACTTGGTAAATCCTTCTGTTGCTCAAAGTTTCACTTTCAAATCTTTGAAGCCTATCTTTGTAAGATTGCCAGTATTGTACGATTATTACAACATGCAAGAAGTTGACGATGAATGGCGAGAATATGCTCTACTTGATCATGAAAGCTACGACTTGCATCCTTCAGATGATGCTGAGGAGTATTGGCGTAAAGTTTTCCACCTAAAAAATGCCCTAGGTCAAAGTTTGTTTCCAAATTTAAAAGGCATTTTAAAATGCGTTGTTAGTTTTACCTTTCTCGAATGCATCCGTGGAACGTGTATTTAGTTCTCTCAAAAATATTAAAAATGATCATAGAAATAAACTAAAAACAAGCATGATAGTTGCCCTAATGCAAACTAAAGACCAAATAAAAGATTGTGTAAAATTTGAGCCAACAATAAATATGCTCAAAGCGAACCTATACAAAAAGTGATGTATTTATTTTAGTTTTTGGAATAAAGTTTTCAGTAGTAAAACACTTTTATTCTGTTTTTCCTACATCATGAACTTCGAGGGGAATTTTGCTATAAAAAGAGGAATTTTTCAACATGACGCGGGGAATTTACAAAACTAACTGTGGCAATACTGACCACAGGCCATAAACTCCAAAAAAAAATTTTTTTGATTCTGAATATCTGAAAACTTCGGTTTATTGTTGAAATTGAAAAAGGGAATTCAAATATTGACAATTATAACTTTAAGAAATAGAAATGTCGTTTAGTGAAATATGTAGAATTTGTTTAAGCGTTAATGTAAGCCTCATCATACTAAAGAAGACTGGCCTCCGAAAATTGTACAAAACATTAACGAACAGTTTAGTAAGTTGTTACTATTTCTTAGCATTGCAAATTGAAGTTGCGGTAATTTATAATTATTTTAATTATTAGGTACTAAAATGGATCTGAGCTATGCTACGCTAAAGTTGAAAGTTAAATATATTGACTAATAGAACCAGCACCTGAAAAATAACAATTAGCCCGGAATCCTAGGTCGCACTGAAACCGGTATCATTATAGAAGTGATAATATGTACTAGAAGAGATGCCGAGACAGTTGTTTGCAACACGTGTTTGACTCCGCCTTTGACCTCAAAACTAACGGAGTTTGCGCGTACCATGAAAAGGTACCCTGTGAATAATTCCACGCGGCTGCATAGATTTTGTTCGTGGTGTCTGTTCTAGTACATGTTACTTCAATAAGTATTATTGCGATTTTCTGTCAAGAAAATAACAACCACCCTAGTTTGGTCTCCCACCCACTATAAGCCATTCTGTTAGACTATAAAATTGGGATAATATAGAGTGATCGTGGAGTTCATGGATATTAGAGGAGGGAATTATGTGCACTTGTGCTTGCTAACACACACAGGTAATATAATTCTGTCCTGCACTGATGAATAGCCTCCGTTGTAACTGAAATTCTGTCTGTAGGAGATTATGTTCATTATTTTATATGTGGTGTAGGCATGCTGCAGCTATATTATGTTTGTGCCATGGATCGGTCAGCTAAATGGAGGTAGTACCACATTCAATATATTTAAATATAATAAAGGGATGAAACTTAACACACCTATATTGTATAGTTTACACCTATATAGTTTTATGTAATTAATATTTATAGTTTTATATACTTAATTCTTAGAAATTTTGCAAGCACTTTATCAAGACAGGTATTTATTAAGGTTAGTTATAAAGGAACATTTACTGCATGTTGGTGGATTGCATTCAAAGAATATGTGCTCTAGGTTACCCTCATCAGGACCACACTCACATAAGGACTACTTCTTTTACACAATTTTTTGCTAAGAAGACAGGTGAACAAGCATAGCCAAGGCCTAGTCTTATAATAGACATTATTAGTTTATTGAAGTTACCACATCTTGACGGGTAGACTAGGCAGAATAGAACCTAAGAGTTTTTCTTTTGACAATCTAGAAAATTGCCATCTGTTATACCAGTGAAAATGAAAATTTGTTTAAATAATACAGTAATTGGAGCCTCCTTGTAAGTTTAGTTTATGACGGGCTGTTTTCCACAACTCCACACTAAGCCCTTATTTTGCATTTGGGCAGGAATAATGTAATTATTCGAGCCAGAAATCTCTCCGTAGAAGTTCAACAGTCCTTTGATGTTGCAAGCAACTCAGGGAGCAATCCCAATGTGCTGAGATGTTTCCATGGGCTATCATTTCTTCTTTCCCCATACATGCCCTGCACTGGGAATTAACTGTAACATCTATGACAAATAAAAGTTTGTTAAAGGAGCCGTGTCCTGTGATAGCACTTGTTACTATCCTGATTTATGGCTTGTTCAGTCTCATTAGAACCTTGGATAGACAGCTTTTTATTTCATGCAGGGCCTTCCTAGCTCGTCTACAGTCTGCTAGATTTTTCCAAAGCTGAGCGTGTAGATTATTGAAGTTTCTATGTACCAGTAAATGAATCTAACTAAAGGGAATTGGTATTATTGTTTCGGTTCCTATAGTGGCCAGAGTTGATCCTCTTCTGGCCAGTTTGTCTGCTGCATCGTTGCCCCTGGATCAACTGTGCCCCGTCTATTGTAGAGTCACATTGTTGTGCTTACATACCTCATTTAATCGTGGATGGCATTCATATATTAGTCCTGAGGTCACCACATTATAACTCCGAGCTTGTAGTACCACCATACAATCGGTCAGTATTCTGGTGGAGGAGTCTTTTACCTTCCTAGCATCTATTGCTGTGGCCGCTTGGATGATACCCACATATTCCGCCTGAAAGACTATGTTATGGGTACCCAGCAGTGTACATATGTGGATATTAAGGTCTTCAGAGAAAGTTCCAGATCCTACACCTTCATTTGTTTTAGAACCATCCGCTCTTTTAAGTTTAATCCCACTGGCTGGTCCGTTTAATTTAATTATCTTATGCTTCTTATCAAATAAAAATTGTTTTGGGATCTTATCATACTTGGCTTGTAAGATAGGAATTTTTGGAGTAATTTCTATCAATTATACCTGTATGAGGAATTCTGCTCTTACACAAAATATTAAGGGTCTGGAGTCTAATGGCAGCTAAAGTTGCTTCTTGTTGTATGGGTAGATGAAGCGGGGTTAGCTACAGTATAGACTCTTAAGCTGCTGTTGGTGTAGTTCTTATGCAGCCTGTGGCAGTCATACATGCCACTCTCTGGTAAAGCTGAAGCTATTTTATAGTGGTGGCTTCATTAGTTTTGGTCCATCATACCAGAGCTCCTTATGTGTTCATGGGCGGAATTACAGTTTTGTACAGCCACAGTATAATTTTTGGCGTCAAACCCCATCGTGTGCCAATCATGTTTCCTAGTAAGTATAAAAATTATCCAACATATTTAGTTAAGCTGCAACGCGCAAGTCCAGAGCAAAATTCAATTTATATGTATCGCAGCCATATAATAAGGCTTCAATAGCAAGTTTATCTGCATTCTCGTTGCCTTTAATACCTCAATCGCCAGGAAGCCAAGCAAGAATAACCTCATTACCAGAGCAATAACATTTATAGAGAACTTGTCTTATTTTTAGTGATGAAAAAGTTGTGTTTATAGTGAAAAGGGGATTTAATAATATCCTGCAAACAACTTTGTACATCAGATAGAATCAAACACTAATTTATATTTTGGGATTTTGCATGGGAAATTGCTTCCAAGGGAACAATTGATTCTCCTGAGAAAACTGAGTACTCCAAAGGACATTTAAAACTAAAAATTATTTTATATTTGGGGATTCATACTGCCGCACCAACTCTACTACTATCACCTTGTTTTGAGGCATCTGTGAATATAATAAAAACGTCTGACCAAGACCTTTGAATCATCTCACTAATTATTCTATCTGCACAGGGATTGTCCTTGTCAATGCCCAGGTTCAGGAACACATTGGGTTGGAGAACGAGTGAGTGGAAGTCAAATAGGAACATAGGATTTTTGTTGAATTTTATGATAGGAGTAAGAATCAGATTGGATAGCATTTAAACTTTTGAGTAGAATAGGAAGTTCATGATGTATCCAATAGTTGGGATTTACAGAGTAAGAAAGATAATGCAAGACATGCACTACAGGTTGAGAAGTGTGCATAACATAAGGAAGGAATCTATCGGATTTGTTGATTGATTGAAAGAAATTGTCTACGTAAAAATAAAGAAAAACATTCTAGACATTCTACCTAAAGGACGACTACAGAGGACAATTTCATACTGCATGTTATAATAATGAAAGGGATGGGTGAGAGCAATGGACTGTGTGAATTAAATTTGATAACTAAACCGACTTAGATACATTTACTGGATGAGTTTACTGTTACTGTTCTATTGAAAGAATGCAGCAGTCCGAACAAAACTATTCTAAACTATACCGTTGGGAGTACTAGAGGAATTTCCTTCTTCTTGTTTTCTGGAGCTCTTCTCTGCCATGAATGAATGTCGCTCCTTTTTTATGCACCCAGCAGCAAGTAAAGAGCTGCCCTCCAGGAAGCGGGGCAGGGAGTTGTGGAGGTAGTGAGTGCTCTAAGCATACCACGCAGCCGGCTGAGTGGTTAAGTGGGACTCACTATAAACCTAGAGTGCCTACCCACCAAACCATCTGATACTGGGTTTGACCTGGTAGGGTCTTTCAGCCGTATCGGAAGCGACCCCTTTGGGGAAAGGGGCGAGCGCTATTTATATTCTCACGGGTGATGGGTTCCCACGCGGGATTCCAAGCGTGCTGATTGGTCGCGCTGTGCTGTCCGATTGCTTCGCGGTGCGGAGCGTGCGGTGTACAGTGGCGGCGACTCTCTTCGTCGTTCATATTAGAATATCGCAGTATAGCGTAGGTTAGTTTTGCGTTTGTGTTATGTTATGATTACGAAAATATTAACAGGTTATAGGTATTATAATATAAGTTTAACTGTATTATGTTATGATTACGAATATATAACAGTTTATAGGTATTGTAATATGCGCGCGACGTTGTCAATATTAGTACCCTTGTACAATTTTATACAGTCACAAAATATGTAAGTACCTAAGTATTATTGTCCATCAAATCACATCATTTTTATGATCCCCATAATACTCAAAAATTAACTTAATACAGAAAAATATAAATTACTAGCTGTTACCCGAGGCTTCGCTCGCATGGTCACTTTGAAATGAACTACCCATTGCTTTTTGAATTGAAAGAAAACTAAAAAAAAAAGCCAAATAAAAGATCCGTCAGAGATTCAGCCTTTTGAGTTGAAAGGAAACTGAGCTTAATAGGTCCGTCAGAGGTGCAGCATTTGGAATTGATAAGAAACTGAGCTAAATAGGAAATTTTGAATTGAAAGGGAAGATCTGTGGGAATTCTGATTAATTGATTGTGGGAATTTTGGAAAAAAAAACTAACTGAACACTATTTTAAGATGCTACTGTACACAATGTTATATGTTTTTCCATTCGGGGAAAGAATGTAGAAATTCTAGGCATTTGACACACGCGAACATGCAGAAACAGCTGACCATGAGAGAAGCACGGTTTTTCTAAGTTGACCCCTGCTACCTGTAACGTTTGCCCTTGCGCTTTATTAATTGTCATTGCAAAACTGAGCTTAATAGGGAACTGCAACCTTTTGAATTGAAAAGGAAGATCTGTGGGAATTATAGGGTATTTATAATGGTATAATAACATTTTCACCTTTTCCTACGCCTGTCAAAATTGTAGCACTGATTATGTTCCGTCCAAGATGTGTCACACGCAGCCTTGTCCCGTTACATAACCGAGGAGCATCTATATTTCGCATTAGCATGACTGGGACGCCTAATTTTAATTGAAGCTTTCACATAACCATTTGTCTTCATGCATGTTGTTCGTTAAATCTGAATAAACGCTCGCAATTAATTCGGAATGAATCTGTACTAAACTACAAAAATCTCTCGTCAATTTAACGCAGCCCTCAGCATCTGTTTCCAACCGCCCATCGCCAATTTTTATTAGTGTGTCGGCATAGTTTCCAGCATTGATATCATTATACAAATTCACTCTCATATTCGTAGTTAAACTGAATTTTGTCACCTTGTTCCATAAAATAGATGACTTGAGGCATGCTTTAATTTCATATGCAGGAGTGCCCTTTTGAATGACAGGTAAAGTTTGGCGAAAGTCACCAGCCAGTAAAACCACCATTCCTCCCATTACATCGGTATTGTTGCGCAAATCCTGGAGCGTTCGATTTAGTGCTTCTACAGCTTTTTATGCGACATTGTACTTTCGTCCCACACTAAAAGTTTGCATTGTCGTAGCATTATACCTCGTGCACTATTTTTGCTAAAGTTGCAGATTGGCGATTCTTCCTGGGCTAGATGTAGAGGGAGTTTTAAAACAGAATGTGAAGTGCGGCTCCTGCTTAGCAGCGTGGCGGCTATACCGGAGGAAGCTACGGCCACAGCAATGTTTCCATACATGCGCTAATAATAAATTTAACAAAAATGTCTTCCCAGTTCCTCCAGGGGCATCTAAAAAGAAAAGTGCACCATTTCCAGGTTAATATTTCCAAGTTGCAGAGAATTGTGGTAGCTAATAAATTTTATCACAAACTTACATATTTAAGTAGTTATCCATATTTATGATGAATTTTTATATTTTCAGATGGATGAGGATGAGGAGCCCATAACTGTCTGTTTCATGTGTCATGCAAGACTCATTCGCTGCAGAAGATTACAACAACAGGCTATTGGGTCAAATGCGGTTCTGGAGCAGTTGCTTGCAGGAGGGTCCACGGTATTATCCATTCCATCCATTAAAACCTATATAAATCCACTGCTGAACAAAGGCCTCCCTCATAGATTGGTCCATGGAAGGTTTACCACGCTTAGCAGGTTGTTAACCACAGTTATATTAGTCTTGAATTGTTATCAGGAAGATGCTTTTACCCACCTCTTGTTTCTGTTTCCCCTGTCGCCTCTTACAACAGCCATCCCGTGGGTAGGCGTATAGGGCAGGGGATATTCTTACACCACAACTACACAGTCCACGGTATTATACTCCTTATTAATAAAAATTCACTGCTTGATGGGCCATACCCATTATAATGAAGTATTTCCCCTCATCATCACTTGGCAGGCACCTTGACGATCACCACTTGTCTTGTGCTTTTTATGCTGCTTCCCGTTGCCATATAGGAGAATGGTTTTTCTAGTGCAAATTTAAGTTTGTCCTTAAATCCACCTTTTTGTTAGAGCAGTGTTCTAATATTTATGAAGTTAAATACTTATTTTTACAAAAATAATTATCAAACTGTTTATTCTGTTATAAATTACCCTATAATATAAAATCAAATGTTATCTGTGAGTAATATTACTCAGTTAATAAAGATAGATCTCTATCAAATTTACGGCATTCGTAAATCTGAATCAAGAAATTGTTGAGACTCTATTCTTGGGATGGATAAACTATCGACATTCTTATTTATGTTTTTTAGGACCCTCAGTTTTGTCCGTTTTTTTTTGAACAAGCCACAGATCAAGATAGTAACAAGTTCTATCAGAGAACATGGCTCCTTTGACAAACATTTATTTACCATAGGTGTTACAGATAGCCCCCTGTGCAAGGCATGCATGAGGCAGGAAGAAACGGCTTTTCACGTGTTGCTGACATGTCTGGAGGTCGCTTCATACAGAGCTAAACATGTCGGCATGCCAGGATCGCTCCCCGAAGTTGCTTGCAACATCAAAGGACTGTTGAACTTCTTCGGGGAGATCTCATGGCTCAAATAATCACATTATTCTTGATTATTTGGAGTTGTCAGGGAGATGCTGTTGCCCATCTCCTGTTTCAGTTTCCCTCTGTCCCTTTTTACGACATCTGCGAGATGGTATGGGGTAGTTTGGCTTCTCTACGCCATCACTGCACTGGCTTTTTTCTCTTAGTTAAAAAAGAATTTTGTTTCAGGCAATACCAAAATCGCATAAGGCCAGAGATGAGTTTCGATTCACACCAATTTGTCATATAGATATCAGGCCAGTAGAGTGTGATATAGAAAATGATTGTAAGGACGAAATTTTTAGCCTTAATTTTGTTAAAGTTGAGGAAGAGAATTTCGAAAATGAGAATGCCAAATTTGAAGAAAATGGGAATCATGAAACAGGTAAGATATACACATTCTGTGATATTATTAAAATAAGGTACAATTTACCTAATGGTACGTGAATTACTGTAGCCCATGAACATAAAATAAAGAGGGCTTCATGTGCAATGTCCTGATTTACTGATTTGCCTTTTCCTAAATTCAGTGTGTGTTTGAAGCACTCTTATTCTTTAGACTTTTTTATACTTATGTATTAATATATTTTAAAAATATTTTGACCCTGTATAAATGCAGCCAATATGTATGTCACTAAGATGTATTATCATTCATCATCATTACAGCCCTTCACAAGTCCACTGCTGAACATAGGCCTCCCCCAATAATGCCACAAAGCACGGTCCTGAGCCACCTGCATCCATCGACTTCCTGCATATCTTACCAGGTCGTCACTCCATCTAGTGGGGGGTCGCCCTACACTACGCCTACCGGTACGAGACTGCCACTCGAGAACCTTTCTTCCCCATCGGTTATCGGTTCTTCCGTTGGGCTATGTCGGTCACTCTGGTTTTACTGCGGATATACTCATTTCTGAGTCTATCACGCAGAGAAACTCCGAGCATAGCCCTCTCCATAGCTCGCTGAGCGACTTTGAGCGTCCTCATACGGCCAGCAGTGAAGGACCACGTCTCAGATCCGTAAGTCATCACTGGCAACACGCACTGGTTGTACACTTTAGTTTTCAGAGATTGAGGTATACCTGACGAGAAGATATGTCGTAATTTCCCGAACGCTGCCCAGCCAAGTTGAATCCGTAGATTGACCTCTTGGTCGAAGTTGGACTTACCTAGTCGGACTATTTGTCCCAGGTAAACGTATTCGTCAACAACTTCGAGCATAGTGCTCCCAACAACTACCGGCATAGGTGTGACATGGACATTAGACATGATCTTTGTTTTGTACATGTTCATCTTAAGACCTATCCGTTGGGAGACACCATTGAGGTCATTGAGCATAGTGCTTAGGTCCTACAGCGATTCTGCCATAAGGACTATATCGTCGGCAAATCGAAGGTGAGTGATGTACTCGCCATTGATGTTAATACCGTATCCTTTCCAGTCCAGTAGCTTGAAAACGTCTTCCAATGCAGCGGTGAAGAGTTTCGGGGATATAACGTCACCTCTCTTCGCGACGCGTCACCTGTCTTACACCTCTCTGCAGTTGGATAGGTTTCGAACTCTGGTTCTGTACTCGGATAGCCATCGTAGCCCTACTGTACAAACAATTCAGCACTTCGATATACCGGTAGTCAACTTGGCACCACTGAAGGGACTGTAGCACCGCCCAAATTTCGACGGAATCAAAGGCTTTCTCATAGTCCACATACGCCAGGCGGGTGGTCTATGGTACTGAAGCCTTTTGGGAAACCGGCTTGTTCGGGAGGCTGGAAGTCGTCAGGTCTGCGTGCGAGACGATTCGTAATGACTCTCGAAAGCAGCACGTAGACGCGGCTCAGAAGAGATATCGGTCTGTAGTTCGTCAAGAGGGCGTTGTCACCTTTCTTGAAGAACAAGACCACCGCACTTCTGCTCCACGCCTCCGGAGTAGTGCCACCATGGAGGACGGAATAGAAAAGCTTCTGAAGGACTTCAAGTACCGGTGTTCCACCCGCTTCCAGAAGCTCCGCTGTAATTCCATCCTCGCCTGGGGCCCTGCCGTTTTTAAGGTGCTGGAGAGCCATTCTAATCTCGCTCAGACCGACGTCCGGGATATCATCAGAATAGTGTCGGATAAGACTTGCTCTTGGATCGTTACTCACACTTGCGGGTGGCTCCAACGATGATGTGTACAGCTGCCCATAGAACCTCTCAATCTCACTCAAAATCTCAGGTGTCCCGGAAACGATGCTGCCACACTCAGTCTTCAGCTTTGACAGTTGGCTCTTTCTGGCAGACAGATCTCTGGCAAAGACTTTGGAGCCCTGGTTCCGCTCGATCGCTTCTTTAATATGAGCAGTATTAAAGTTGCGTAAGTCTCGCCGCATACATTTGGAGATCTGTCTGTTCAGTTGCCTGTATGCTGTCAAATCTGTTGACGATTGCAGCCTCATCTCCCATCTAATAGCCATGAGATTAAGAGTGTGATCGGAGAGTTTTTGTGTTCTTCTGCGGCGGGTCTGGCAGAACTTAGCTCCGACCGCATGGACAGTTTCCACGAGCTTGTCATTCATATCGTCCACTGCATTGCAATCTTCTAGGCGCTGAAAGCGGTTACGTAACTCGAGCTGAAAGGTTTCGGGATTCTGGATTAGAGCACGAGGAGGACGGAGCGTTGACTTCATTAGACGAGACCTCTCCAACTTAACGTTTAGGTTCAGTGTGCCTCTAACCATTCGGTGATCGCTGCCAGTTTTCACCCTTGCGATCACTGAGACATCACTGAACAGTTGGCATCTGGTCGTCATAATGAAGTCAATCTCGTTTTTTGTTGAACCGTCGGGGCTCGACCAGGTCCACTTTCTGTGGGGCCGCTTCTGGAAGAAAGAGTTCATCATAAAAAGTCCCTCTTTCTTCATAAAGTCGGCCAGCTGCTGGCCCCTTGGGTTCCGTTGCCCTATCCCGAATTTCCCTACCTTCAGCTCACCATTCTTTCTTGTGCCCAGTTTTGCGTTGAAGTCTCCCATCAACACCGTGTATTGGGTTTTGGAAGAATGCATGCTCTGGAAATATCCTCATACATTTCCTCCACCTCCTCATTGGGATGTTTCGACGTTGGCGCGTAAACCTGTATGACCTTCAGCAAATACCGTTTGGTAATTCTGAGTATAAGGTACGCAACCCTCGTCGACACACTCCCATTCTTTAAATCGTTGTTAACGAGACTTGTGGACGATAAATCCAACACCTCCTTGGGACAGATGGTCGCGCTCCCGGTGATAGAACAAGTTGCCGGATTCTAGAATCACCGTGTCCTCCCCCTCTCTTCGGACCTCGGATAATCCTGTAATATTCCAGCGCAACTTGTCTATCTCTTCTTCCAGCTCCAGGATCTTCTCGTCAGTCCTCAGGGTACGTGCGTTAAATGTTGCCAGGTCGAGTCGTCGTAGGTGGCAACCGAACCACCACCAGAGATTCTTAGCACCCCCTGCCCCGCCGTTACCATGGTCGCCACCGTAGCCAGGAATAGCGGGGCCGCCGGGGACTGGGGGCCGTCTATTTGTGTAATTCTTCAACTATGGCAAAATACCCCCCGTATTTTGCCATAGTTGCCACGCTTGGTGAGCGGGTTGGCAACCGCAGTTTTTTATTATATCATTGCTGTTATCAGGAAGACGCTGCTGCCCATCTCCTGCCTGCCTCCCTCTGTCGCCTCTTACGACACCCACGGCAAGATATGGGGTAGTGGATATTCTTAACCGCTACTACACGGCTAAGATGTATTAATTTCACAGGAATTAATGATATACTTACAACTGGTAAGCAACCACCTGTCTGCCAATTTCATAGTGTCATTACTAGGTGGTGGGAGTCGATCTATGTGTGCCTGCCCACATGGACTCCTGCCTCTTCCTCTTACCTATATCTGCTGTCAAATAGCAGTGCGTGTATAACTGCTGAGTTCCAGTCTGTAGGCTATAGAGTCAGTATATGCCATTTTAGTTGTCAGAGGTGACAGTGCATTATAGCCTTTTATGTTTGAAGTTAGCTGCAGGCAGTCCATGAACTGCAGTACCACCCATTTACTATCAAATGATTCGGCTACATACATACATACGGTATATATACATACAGTACAGTAGACTGTTACTTTGTTTTTCACTTCATACTAAGAAATATGGGGAAAAGATACTAAAGGCATTCTCTTAATTGCAAGCAGTTACCTACTAAAAACAACACGTGTTCTGGCAGAACTCTCATTAAATGAGGTGGATGAATCTTCATCATCGTAACAACCCTTCACAAGTCCACTGCTGAACATAGGCCTCCCTCAAGTGATGCCATCAAACACAGGCCTGAGCCACCTGCATCCATCGACTTTGTGCATGTCTTACAACGCTGCCACTCGAGAACCTTTCTTCCCCATCGGTTGTCAGTTCTTCGGCCCATAGCCATTTCAGCTTATTACACTTAGCTTATAAAACATGCAGTATAGTAATGGCAGTGGGTGGGTCAGCCCATACACTGTGTAAAGGGACTATAATAATTTAGTTGCTTGGAAAAAATATCAGTTTTTATTTCATATATTGAGCCAGAATCTGTTTCGTTCTAGAGACTGCTGAAAAACAAGAAGACTTAGAGATTGACGCTTTTGAAGACAGACATACGGATTTGGAGGACCACATGCCACTAATTGCATTTGATTCAAAGAGAACAGAGCAATCTGAGACTGTAAAATTAAAACAGAAGTGCAGGAATAATAAAAAAGATAGTGATGACATAGGTAAAAGATTTTTTTTACAAAACATGTATTAAAAAATATACTTGGAGAGACAGAAACTTCCCGAAAGATTTTAATTAATTAATTTGTTTAATTCAAAATTTTTATTTCTTTTGTAAAATAGCAGTGCCATAGGCTTCTGCTCACACATTTTCCCATGTGTTTCATCATGTTCACGTGTCACACCCAATTTTTTTCCAGGTGGTAAAAAAGTTCATCCAGTATTGCTATGAGCCAATGTTCATAATTTTTAGGTCCTTGATGCCTATAAAAAGTTATTGTATTGTGTATTGTATACCGCCATCTATCGGAAACCATCAGATTTCTGACAAACCAATAGTCGCCTTTTAAGAAACCCACGGGACAAAATGTGATGATGAATTTTCTTATGCCGCACCTATACGGCAACTTCTACTGTAATCTTAATATCTACAAAAAATCCTGGTCAAAATGTACGTGTGTACAATATCGCTAGTTCTGTGTAGAATTCGAAAAAAAAGATGCTTAGTTTGTAATTATAACATGGTCAGAAGAATATCATCATTACGAGGGTGGCACTGAAAACTTCGGGAATCAAGGAAGTGACACAACATTACTAATTAAAAATGTATTTATTGCTTTTCGAAGTATTCTCCGCGAAATTTGGCACATTTTCCCATACGATGGAACCAATCATTGAAGCAACTATTCCATTCGGAAGTTGGGGGTCTCCAAAATGGCCGTTTTGTAGGCGTCCACGGCTTCTTCAGGTGATGAAAATCTCTGTCCACGCAGTTTATTCTTTATTTTAGGGAAAGTATAGAAATCATTAGGGCTTAGGTCGGGGCTGTACGGCGGATGGTCTAATAATTCTATGTTTTCTTGCTCTAAAAACTCTTTTGTTCTGTGTGCGGTGTGAGAACTTGCATTGTCGTGATCGAGGATGATGCGGTGGTTGCAGTTCTCTTTACGGAGTTCAGAAACGACCTGTGGCAAACAAATGCTAGCATACCATTCTGCATTAACCGTTCTTTGTCCTTCAAGAGGAATAGTCATAACATGGCCGGTTTTGGAGACAAACGTGGCCACTATTTTTTTGCAACACTCCGTGAACGAACAATTTTTGTTGGCTTTAACTCATTTTCGAACACCCAAACTCGTGACTGGTTTTTTGTTTCGGGTACGTACGCGTATATCCAGGATTCGTCACGTGATACGATGTTGTATTCAGCATTTGAAGATCCTGCGTGGAATCTTTCGAGAGTTCTGACGAACCAAGTAACGCGAGCCGCTTTTTGCTCTTCACAGAGCGAATGCGGTATCAATCGGGAAAACAACTTTTTTACACCTAATTGTTCATGCGAGATTATTTGTATTTGACTCACGTCAATGTCTAAAGTTGCCTGAATTTCGCGGTACGTCACATGTCGATCTTCTTCAATCAGCTTACGCACAGCGTCAACGTTTTCTTGGGTGACTGCAGTTTTCGGACGACCTTGACGGGGATCATCACTGAGCTTGACACGTCCACGTTGAAATTCAGCAAACCAGCGATAAATTGTGGTTTTGGATGGGGCTTCATCACCAAATGCAGAAATCATCCGGTCAACACACTGTTTTTGTGTTAAACCACTTCGAAAGTCATAATAAATCATCGCTCTTGAATTTTCTCGAGTCAGTTCCATTTTCTCAAAGACTAAACAAGTTTGTCGTTGTTTTTGTTTGTCTGTAGAGAAATTTCTTTATTTTTCAATTTTCTTTCGATGGCGCTGTGAATGGAGTTACACTCCATTTGAGTGTGACTGGGTTCCAAAAATTTTTGAGTTATTGTTTTTTTGCTCTAAAAACTCTTTTGTTCTGTGTGCGGTGTGAGAACTATTTCTTCTTTATTTCTATATTACATTGTGTAACTTGCTGAAATTCAGTAAAGCATTGCTTAATATTACATTTCTATTTTGGTACGTACAACCATCTGAGTAAATCACAATAGGAATTTGTGTTTGCAGGAAATTTCTTTCTAAATAATCTATGAGAAATGAGACAAAAGTACTCGAGGTTAAATCAGCATCAGTTTCATTGAACCAATAGCACGAGCAATGGTGGGTTGTTAGATCGTATACAGTAAAGTTGTGACACGTAAGTTTGCTCTTAAAATACAAAGCGCTAGCCGTTAGAAATGGACATACTTTCACAGCCTCTAAATCCATTGTGAGAAGAACAATGATTTCAAATGGAAGGATAGGCCCATCTAAATATTTACTCATAACTTTTTCATACAAGAAAAAGTAGCGCATATGTCATAATACAAACGTCATATCAAAACACGACTAACCAGGGTCGGATTTCGTAGTATAATTATCCTAATTGTACCATTATTTCATAGTTTGTAGTACATAGAATCGTTATAATACTAGGCGAAAATACAATAATTTTACCTAAAGGTCGACTTGTATTATTATTAGGTCTTTTTACGTTTTAATATTAACTTTACGATATCGAGAATTTCTGTATTGTACATGAGTACCACGTTTTTTTTAATAAAGTTAGAATTAGCTCCCCTTCTGGTCAATTGATGCTCGATCGATCCTTTTCTTTTGAACTCTTCGTTTTACCTTTGTTGATTATAAAACATATTAGGTACCAATATTCAAAATTTAACTTACACTGAGTTCTTTAGACAAAATTTAAACAGAAATAAAAATACGTTACTCCAAAATCCTTGCACATGGGTAAAAAGAAACATGAAACGTCAAACGTGATATAATTTTTTTTTAATTGTATAATTTTATTTTCCATGTACAATATTTTTGAGGTCCTGAATCCAACCCTGGCCTAATCTTGGTAACGTAACTAAACTAACTGTAAAATAAAACTTTATAAATGCGTTTATATAATAATTTAATTGTAACAAAATTAATATAAGGTTATTTACCGATGATACGATATCCCATGTTTATCTTATCTTTGTATCGTAATCTTCGCATTCTTTTACGACGCAACTAGACATATTTGTGATAGGCAAATCTGTCCTGCGCGCGCACCACTGTCGACCGATTCACGTTGGCCCTAAACTGTAATTTTAGGGCCAACGCATTGATCCGTTTTAATTGTTCGGTCGGCCCGGTCCTTACGTTACTAATATATAAGTCAATGGAGAAGAATGAATTCTCCTTTGGCAGCCTTTTCTTTATTGTCTGCCTTTTCCTTTCTAGCTCTATCCTTTTTAATACAATGTATTTGATATTCAGCCTCATCAAGGTTACCCGCTTTGTATCTTGAGCAAATATCACACATGTCCTTTTTTAAAGAATATAGAGATAAATTTTTCTCACGGAATTTTTGATCAAATGTAAACCTGGACACTGGTCTTTCCTCGTTCAAAGTGCAGTGCTTTTTGTAACTGTTATACAGTTCTATAGCTGTTGTAAATGTTGATTCTAAAAATAGTTAAGTAGAATCTTTTCGGGTATAATGAGAAGGAAGTTTTGGAATATTATCTAAAAAATTGTTAAGTGTAAGTAGTTTCCTCGTGACATCAAGTGGTTTTGATTTGGACGCAGATGGGTTCATATTTTCTTTGCTGGCAACCATCCCTTATTCGGCATTCTTGACCCATTGCTGAACTGTGTACCTTCCCAATGACTTAGTACTTAGAAACATTTCTCTGCATACCTGAACTTTCTCTTCATGGTCAGAGGTTTTTAATGGCAAAAAATATATCAATGTTTCTTCTCGCTTAGACTTCTCGCCTGCTGCTTTAGTTTTCCGTGACGTAGTTTTTCGAGACACAAGACCTATTACGAACATTTTGCGAGTATCCCAGTTAAGGCTTTTCTAAAAATGGCTATGAATATTTTCTCGAATCAGATCAGCGAACCTTTGACAACCTCTTAACTTGCTTTTTTTACAAAAATCAGAATCACAAAGTGGCCCTAACTCTCGAGAAGGCCTACAGTGTCTTGATGAATTTTACCTCCTTTGTCCCTGCTGTAGCCCAAATATGTTTCGCCTAGCATTGCTTCCTTTTGGCTAGGGTTTTTTTCCATTTAATTGGGTCAGCGACGATATGACGTTTTCTTCCTTCAGAAGGATTTCCAAAATCTACGTTATCGATATCGGCCAATGAACTTTCATGATTGAGCAATTGGTAGTCCTGAGTTTCAGCATTATCTTCCAGAAAAAGCGCATCTTTGTGAATTAACAAAAGCGAAGGGCTGCATGGACGAGAAAATATTATGTTTTTTTTTATAGGATAGGGTGACAAACGAGCACACAGTCCACCTGATGGTAAGTGGTTGCTGTGGCCCATAGACATCTACATCTATCCTCGATTACGAATCAAAATGCAGATGCGTTGTCACCCGTGAGGACTAAGATGGAATGCCTCGTTTCCAGTAAAAAGGGTCTCCGGTTCTCTACACTCACCATACGAAATACAGCAGCATAAGCTACTATTTCACGCTGGTATTCTGTGAGAGCGTGGTCCTTCCCCGGTCGAGCCGACCCATTCGTGCTACAACTATACTACTAATATAACTGCAGCATGGCTCTACCACGTAAAAATGTTAGATTTATCTTGAAATATATTGGGATTTGACTGCCATTTTCGAATAAATCTGATTTCAAATATTTTGTCTTCAGTTAAATCATCAACCGAAAGTGACCGAATTTTCTCTGAATACACACCATGCTCATCGTTAGACTTACTACGAACGGTTAGGTCAGATATGTCGTGGTTGTTTGGTACATCAGCCTCATTGTTAAACTCACTACAAGCTGCTAAATCAGATTTGTCATGATTGTTTGGCTTTATCTCAAACTTGTATAAAGATGGTACAAATTGACAAATCTTTCCTATTTTTTGTGTTATTGAAGGCATATCTTGCATTAAGTCAGACATAGAGAGTGAACCATTATATATTTTGTTTTCAGAGTTTGAATCCAGAAGATGTATGTCTTCAATACTTCTAGATTTTTAGGAGAAAATAATAGCCAACTATTGTTGTTCTTGGGTTCAGAAAAATATGGATTTAACATTGTCACATGTTTGTGCTAAGTTATTAGCTTGCTTGAGCTGATGTGAGTATTTATAGCTGCCTTGTTTGAAATCCTGATCTTGGCTTTTTGAACTGTTTAAATGAATAATTCAGTTTTCATTGTAATGATGTTTAAATGGCACTTTCAGCAAAAGGTCCTGGCAACTACATAGAAATAAAAGAACTTATATCTGAAACGAATGCAGGTTTATGTCATGCCTTGTATGTGTTTGTTACCCTATTTATTTCATGGTTTTAGAATCTCAAAATGAGAACGTAAGAGGGAGTTCGAAAGTAGCTCCAGTGACAGAGAAGATGAGAGGAAATCGTCTCGCATGGTTTGGTCATGTGATGAGAAGGGATGAATGTCATGTGGTAAAAAAGGTTTTAAATATGAATGTGGAAGGATATGTAGGGAGAGGAAGACTCAGTAAAAGGTGGATGGATTGCGTGAAAGATGATATGGGTGAGAGGGGGTGACTGTAGAAATGACGACTGACAGAGATGAATGGAAGAAAAAGACATATTGTGCCGACCACAAATAAATGGGATAAGGTAAAGTAATTAAAATAGAAAATAATATTAATATTAAACTTACATGACATGGAAGCAGGTGCTATTTCCTTTAAACATTCGGTTTAGATTTCTTCTTGGAATTTGCTTTGTTTCCTTGTGTCTTTTTGCTTTCATTTATAGAACCTAAAAATAAATAAATTGTGCTATTATTATAGAAATAAAACCTAAACACTGTGCAAACACGTACTAGTTTTCTATGATACTTACATTCAGTTTCACAAAAAGGTATCGTTTGAACATCCAAAACCGGCGGAGAATCAGACTCTCTTACCCTCTTCTCAAAATCAAGCTTCACACAAAGCTTTAACAGCATCTTTTGCCCACGAGCTCCTTTGGTAAGAAGTGCATCTTTTTTCGACATGTTTCCCTAAAATAGTACATAACATTAATGAAATAGTATAATAATTTATTAAATAAATGACAGGATTTAATTTGAAAAAATAAGAACTAATATCTGCTATCTACAAAAATAAATCTAAAACTATGACGAATTCGCAAAAAGAACGTCATTTTTTATCATTTAAATAGATCCTTTGAAAGCCTTATAAACAGTACCTAATTATGGAACAATGTATAGAAATAATTTCGTTTTAAATTCACTTAATAGTAAATTAAAATGGCAGTAAAACTAAATTAAAGTAGAAACTTATCTGTAAAATTAGTAAACAATTTGATGGCACCTTTTTTAATTAATAATTTGAGTATAACTTACCTTATTAAATGTATTTTTATAGTCAAAACACACTTTTAAACGTAATTAATCAATTATTCAACAAAACACAAAGCATTTGTACGTTAACTCTGAACTCCCACAAGAAAAAATGGCGATATGTATCGGCCAATCCCAGTGCAGGAAATCGTTCGCGTGCGAAGCGCTACCCCGGTTCGCCCCAGTATCAGCCTGCTGCAAACCGCCGAACGTTCAGACGGACACGAACAGCCGAACAGTAAATACACGTCTCAATGTAGTTAGCAGATAATTGCAGAAAATAATACGCAAATGAAGATAGCATTTTTTTTCCATTAAGAAGTTGCTTAGTATTACCAGAACTGTTCAGCATTTCTTTCAGCGTCTTAATTTAGCAGCTATTGGTATATGTACTTATCTTCTCAATTAGCAGTATGTAATTCGAATTATATGTTTTTGCTAAAGTTTGAAGCGTCTTCAGACAAATCGAACTATACTACAATCATAAAATCAAAAAAGTGTGGATAGCAGTATTACTTAATCGTCGATATATATAGCTAACGCACTTCTGGTTGTGTTGGGATCCCAGCCAGAGATAATGTAAAAAAGAATTCTGAATTGCCGGCTAGATAGTGTTATAATCATAAATCAACAATTTAATGGATGCCAGCTGTAATCGAACCCAGGTATAGTATGGGAGCAGTATCGTGGTATTTTATTGCAAATGCCTAACTCCTGAGTTGCTTTTTTGTGTGTTTTATAGATCCATATTAATTGCCCTGTAAACTGTCACTGCTGAACATGGAACTTAGCCTTTGGGCTTGGCATAGGATTGAGGATTGCAGAACCAGACGTGAGCACCTCAGACAATGTTGCCGGTTGCCATTCTGGCTTATTTTAAGTAAACGTTGTGAATATACTGCCGGCTGTCGGAAGCAATATGATTTTTCTAGCAAACACATAATCGCCTCTTACGAAACCCACGGGAAAAAATGTGATGACGAATTCTCTTATGCCCCACTTCACGGAATCTTCGTCTTTACTTTTTTTTATAGAAGAAGGGTGACAGATGAGCACACAGTCCACCTGATGGGAAGTGGATGCTGTGGCCCATAGACATCTACATTTATATTCAATTGAGAATCAAATGCAGATGCGTTGTCATCCCTGAGGACTAAGATGAAATTCCTTGTTTCCAGTAAAAAGGGTCTCCGGTTCTCTACATTCACTGCAACCAAAATATCCTATACCTTTAAACGAGCAATTCTTGTATATATATATATATATATATATATATATATATATATATATATATATATATATATATATATATATATATATACAGTGTGTAAGTGTAAACACCATTGTCACTGAAACCATAGGTAGTTGGCTTTAATATAAAAATATTTATCCGATTTAAAAAAAAAACCGCTATTTTCTTTCATAAAATTAAAATAGTTTCTGTCCGACACTGTCCATAAAATCATGGACCCTATGCGGCCGAGTGACGTAATCACTGTAAAGATCACCGCTCGCCCTTGCTACCTACACAACATTTCAATAAAAACACAATGGTACACATAACCTATGATGTAACTTTTCCTTCGTACTTTCTTACTGGCTTAGGACAGTCAAAAATTCCTACCCTTTGTGTTGCGTGACGAGTCCAAATTAATGTAAGTTAGATTTAACAACAAAGAAAATTAAACATTAATAATAGTAAATCACTAGGTAGGATTTTTGGCGTATTTAAAAGGTTAATCATAATGTTATGCACACACGGCTACACACGAAGCTATGCAAATACAATGGGTAGCTCGCCGTCCAATCAAGGACCCGGGGTCCCGGGACTGTCTTAGCAAGATACCGCGGCCTTGGAACGCAAAGGGCATTTGAAGCTTTAGCTGACCGTTCATTGTACGGAAAGATCATACAAAGCGAGACCAAGACGAAACTGGATTTGTATAGCTTGATGTGTAGCCTGATTGATTGATTATTTACACTTACTCTAGGAAGCACAACAGTGTCATTTTTTAAGTCTCGAAACACACTAAGAATTCGCAAATAAGGTCCAAGAAGTTTGCCGTCTAGAATTCCCGCCCACACGTTTACGGAAAAACGGTGCTGATAACTGTTTTGCCGTATTCGGTGTTCGTTTACCCGACTCCAGTAATGTTCATTACGAACATTGTAAATGCCCGACCTTGTAAACACTGCTTCGTCCGTAAATAGAATGGAAACATTATCAAAGTTTTGAATAAGCCATTGCGAAAATACCACCCGCGGTATGTGGTCGTTTTTATTTAACTCTTGAACCGGCTGAAAATGATACGGATGTTGACGATCAATGTGCAGAATTTTCCAAATTGTCCAGTGAGAAACACCGAAAATACAGGCCGCCCGCCTGGTGCTCTCCTCTGGGTTCTCCGCGAAGAAATCCAAGATACGTTCTTGAAGGGTAACTGGCAGCTGCTGGTTGCCACGCCCCTGAGCATGAACCGGCACGGTAAACTGTTCATAGCTACGTAACCTTTGCGTGGCCGCCAACAAAGTTTCACGATTTGGCACAAGTTGTCCAGGGAATGATTCTGCGTACATTCGTCGAGCCTCGTTCACATTGTCGTGACTTAACGCATAAAGTCGGTCCATTTCGGTCCACTGCACGTTTGTGTACGACATAATTCCAAACTAAACTAAACTACACACTGGCAGAAAACTACGCGGCACGGCGCACGGAGCGCTTAATTCAAATAAACACGTACATTCGCTTACCGAAGTAGGCGACTGACTGACAAAATGAAACAGTGACGCTACGAACTGTCGGCTGATGGCCTTGACCGTTCAGCTGTGCGCGAGGCCCTGCCTACAATATGTTGACTATAATTTTGTATATGCCTAGGGTGAAATAATTCTAAGGAAAAAATGAGATTTGACTTAAAAAAATGTTGTTATTTTTCTTTGAATTTACGTTCTATAAGTGAAACCAAACCACTGGTTTCAAGGACAACGGTGTTTACACTTACACCCTGTATAATTATATATAATCGGGATCTGGGAAACAGCTCCAACGATTTTCATAAAATTTTGTGTGCAGGGAGTTTCGGGGGCAATAAATCGATTTAGCTTGGTTTTATGTTTAGAAAATGTCTTTTTGTCCGTGTTTTTAGGCAATGAAAAACTGATACAATATCGTTAGAATAAGAAGGTAAATTTTGACAGTTTATAATGATTATAAATAGCTTAATTGGTATATTGGGTGGTTACATACGTGGTAGAGCCATGCTGCAGTTATATTAGTAGTATAGTTGTAGCACGAATGGGTCGGCTCGACCGGGGAAGGACCACGCTCTCACAGAATACCAGCGTGAAATAGTAGCTTAATGCTGCTGTATTTCGTATGGTGAGTGTAGAGAACCGGAGACCCTTTTTACTGGAAACGAGGCATTCCATCTTAGTCCTCACGGGTGACAACGCATCTGCATTTTGATTCGTAATCGAGGATAGATGTAGATGCTTATGGGCCACAGCAACCACTTACCATCAGGTGGACGGTGTGCTCGTTTGTCACCCTATCCTATAAAAAAAAAACATAATTGTAACACCATGGTTCGAGCCCAGAGCGACCGACCGACTTTTTTAATTTTTTTTTTCAAGTTCCTTTCTTTTTTGAGAAAATCTATTTTTTCGAGCCCTTTTTGTAGTATTTTTTAAAAACACGAAAATTTAAATTAAACTAATTTCACTCATGATTTTTTATTCAAAACAGTTCAGTTTTTTCTATTACGTCGCTAAGATAAAAAAATATTATTCGTATTTCATCAGTATGTAATTTGTATCTAAATATAATTTCCAAAACACACGAATTAAAAAAAAACCGAGCGAAAAACACCGAGCAAAGCTCGGTCAACCGGGTACTAGCTATGAAAAATACAGGTCAAAATGTATGTACGTATAACAGCGATTATTAGATTAATGTACTCATAACATGGTAAGAAGAACGTCATCATTATCATTCGAATTAGTTTCTTTACCACTCTTTCCCTCCAAAAATGAATATGAGATACTGTTCAGAGTAATTGTATAAAATGTTTAATTCGTTTATTTTATTTTTATTTTTATTTCAAACAAAATCCACAGCTCTTTGTTACATCGTACGTACATCTTATGATCTTAAATTATAGCCAAAAACGGATTTACATTATTTAAATAGTATTTTCAATTTATAACGGACATGTTGAAGACAAAGTAGTTGGGACTAAAAATACATATTTTTAAACATCTAGAAAACATTACAAGAAAATTAAAAGATTTTCAACATGCATAATGCTCGTATGCACCTCCCTCGCACGCGGGCATGTGTGTGTGTGTGTGTGTGTGTGTGTGTGTGTGTGTGTGTGTGTATGAGTTAATGAGTTACCTAAACTCACTACATCAGAAGTTTCAAGACATCCTTCTTAAACTTATCCTTACTGGAATGGAAAATATCAACGGAGTGGAATCTTTTATTATAAACTTTTTGTAAACGATTCACCAGAGAGTTTTGTGCATAGTTTGTCTTTGTCTTAACAACCGCAAACAAAGGTGTATGTCTCGTTCTACGTTTTGGGGTACAAAAGCAGAGAACTCTATCAGCTAAAGTTACACAGTCAATACTTCCATTACATAAACCATGCAAAAATGTCATGTCCATTAGAGTACGTCTATCCTCAAGGCTTATTATATTGAAATATCTACAAGACTCTTCATAGTTATTAGTGTAAATAAAATTTCTATACCTTAAATGTCTCAGGAATTTGTGCTGAATTTGTTCTAAGTTATTTATATGAACAGTGTAATGCGGGTTCCATACAGTACTGCAATATTCAAGGACGCTTCTAACATATGAAAAGTAAAGTAATTTAATACAGTTAATATCAGTAAAGGGTCTGCTTACGCGTAGGATGAAGCCAAGGCTTTTGTAGGCCGAGTGCGTTATTGTTTCAATATGTTCTGAGAAGCTTAATTTGCAATCCAGTAATATCCCCAGATCCTTCACTAATTCTTTCTTAGTTATATTAAGGTGATTTATTTGGTAGTTGAAATTTGTAGGTTCTCTTTTCCTTGTGAAAGAAACATAAAGACACTTGCTGACATTAACTCCTATACGATTTACTACATAATAGTTACCAAGTCGCACAAGATCATCTTGAAGTTTCATGCAATCTACATAATCAGTGATTTTCATATATACTTTAGTGTCATCAGCGTACATCAGAAACTTAGCATTATGAAAACACTTGCCCACATCATATAGATAGCACACGTACAGTAGAGGACCCAAAATAGAACCTTGTGGAACTCCGGATGTTATCTAGCAAAATTGTATAATTATGTAATATTATAAATTCTCTATTTCTCCCTGGGTTGACTGATAGAGGATGCCAAGAGGCATAAATTCCGTCCATTGTTAACCGTTTAAGATGTCGCTTACTAATAAATATACAATGTCTTACAATAAAATAAATGTTTAATTCGTGTTTATTTCAGAACAACACATCGTACTGACAAATATTTTTTTAAACTCGTCCAAAAGAAAGATTAAATTAAATTCTACTGATTGTAGCATAAACGATGTTCGTAAAGAAAAAATCGACTTAGAAAACCCCACTACTAAATCAAAGCCTATACTGAAAAAACATAAGCAACATATTAATAAAAAAGGAAAGCGTCCAGCAAAGATAATGAAAAAGAAAATTTTGAAACAAAAGAGTGTAAATATCCTTACGAAAAAAACATCAGAAGCATCAACTAAATACATTTTTGAATGTGATGATTGTAACAAAAAATATTCAACGAAAGACATTCTCGGCAAACACATTTCACACAGTCATAAGGCGCAAAAGAACTCATACACAACTGCAATTCGGACACAAGTTGAACACACTCCATTACCACAACTAACGGAAATATTTAATTGTGATATTTGCGAATTTAAATCATCTCAAAAGCGTCGCCTTTTGGCACATCTTAAAGCGCAACAAGTGTACTGTTGTAAGAATTGTGGTTATAAAAGTACAAATAAAATCCATTTCCAAAGACATATGAAAATACATACCGGAGAAAAACCTTTTTCGTGTAATATCTGTGAATATAAATCTGTTATAAAAAATGACTTGCAAAGACATATGAAAATACACACCGGAGAAAAACCCTATTCGTGTCATATCTGTGAATATAAATGTATTACAAAAGGAAATTTGCAAACACATATGAAAATACATACCGGAGAAAAACCTTTTTCGTGTAATATCTGTGAATATAAATCTGTTATAAAAAGTGACTTGCAAAGACATATGAAAATACACACCGGAGAAAAACCCTATTCGTGTCATATCTGTGAATATAAATGTAGTAGAAAAGATTACTTGCAAACGCATACAAAACTACACACCGAAAAAAAACCTTTTTCGTGTAATATCTGCGAATATAAATGTAGTAGAAAAGATCGTTTGCAAACACATATAAAAATACATACCGGAGAAAAACCTTTTTCTTGTCATATCTGTGAATATAAATGTATTAGAAAAAGTGGTTTGGAAGGACATATAAAAACACACACCGGAGAAAAACCTTTTTCGTGTAATATTTGCGAATATAAATGTATTAAGAAAGTTAATTTGCAAAGACATGTGAAAATACACAGCGGAGAAAAACCCTATTCGTGTCATATCTGTGAATATAAATATATTACAAAAAGAAATTTGCAAGCACATATAAAAACACACACCGGAGAAAAACCCTATTCGTGTCATATCTGTGAATATAAATGTAGTAGAAAAGATTACTTGCAAACGCATACAAAACTACACACCGGAAAAAAACCTTTTTCGTGTAATATCTGCGAATATAAATGTAGTAGAAAAGATCGTTTGCAATCACATATAAAAATACATACCGGAGAAAAACCTTTTTCTTGTCATATCTGTGAATATAAATGTATTAGAAAAAGTGATTTGCAAAGACACATAAAAACACACACCGGAGAAAAACCCTTTTCGTGTAATATTTGCGAATATAAATGTACTAAGAAAGTTAATTTGCAAAGACATATGAAAATACATACCGGAGAAAAACCTTTTTCGTGTAATATCTGTGAATATAAATCTGTTACAAAAAGTGATTTGCAAGGACATATAAAAACGCACACCGGAGAAAAACCTTTTTCGTGTAATATTTGCGAATATAAATGTATTGAGAAAGTTAATTTGAAAACACATATGAAAATACATACCTGAGAAAAACCTTTTTCGTGTAATATCTGTGAATATAAATGTATAAGAAAAAGTCAATTGAAAAGACACATAAAAATACATATACTATAGTCAACCAAATCTAAGAAATACATTTTGACAGCTATCAGACTTATTGCACCAAACATGCCAACCAAAAAATGAGAACGTGTAATATTCGATTCTAAAAAAATCGATATCGATTATTTAGAGTTGGTAATCAATAATCATTTACAGTTTGGTTTGAATAAATTAGAAACGGATAATTTAAAACGCAAGATTTTTCAGCAAGATTATCAGTTTCTTCTTATTTATTGTTACTGCTTATTTCTAGAGGCTAAGTTATAAAAATTTAAGATTGAAACTAGATTAAAATAAATTTTTTCAATCACTTTCAGTACAGCTACTTGAGCTGTTGTTGTATAGATTAATTATTATTTGATTTTCAATAATGCAGTTACAATTAATGTCTCTTTCAAAGTCATCCATAATCAATTTTTTTTCTGTTTTTTAGAAAAGCCGAGTCACAAAATAGTAAGACAAACACAAAATCATAAAATAACGCACAGTAAGCTCCCTTTTGTACATACACAAATTTACGTTGACAAAATAAAAAAACCTGTTTTATTCATGATTCATGTAATTTAAGGAATTTTAAAAATAATAATTTAATTAAACAAATAATACATAAAATTTGAATATTTTTACCGATTATTTGAATATTTTTGCCGATTATTCGCATAACAATGAATTTTAATCATCCAAACACTACGGTAAGGTTCTGAGCGACATATCATTGAAACGACGTCAAGTAAAAGGTTGATACTGGTTGTTTTTTAAATATTTTGTTTCGTTTGAAAGATTCGCACTTAAAATGGTGTTAAAAACAATACACGTTTTAATGAAATATAGATAACTTCATAATTCTTCCGATTTACATAAAAGGTTATTTTAAATTGTGTGAGTACGCTTGTGAAAAGTTGTAGCGGAATGATTAATGTTAAACGTCAAAAAGTATTTCTTAGATTTGGTTGACTATAGTTTGAGTAAATCAAGTTAGTCAGTTCCGCAATACAGGTTTGACTTTGTTTAAATAATTGGTTTATATTTTTAATAATTTAATTATTAATTTAAGAGGATTGAAAATATATTGGACTAATTAAGATTCTAATTAGACAAATATAATTGTTACTTCATTTTATTTTACGATCGTTATCATTTGAATTAATCATCATCATCCCTACAGCCCTTCATAAGTCCACTGCTAAACATAGGCCTCCCCCCAAGGAATGCCACAAAACACAGTCCTGAGCCACCTCCATCCATCGACTTCCTGTATGTCTTACCAGGTCGTCACTCCATCTAGTGGGGGGTCGCCCTACACTACGCCTACCGGAACGGGGCTGCCAGTCGAGAATCTTTTTCCCCCCATCGGTTGTCGGTTCTTCGAGCTATATGGGCGGCCCATTGTCGCTTCAGGCTACTAATCCGTTGGTATATGTTTATCACTCTGGTTCTACTGCGGATATCCTCATTTCTAATTTTGTCACTTATAGAAACCGAGCATAGCCCACTCTATAGCTCGCTGAACGACCTTGAGCGTCCTCATACGGCCAGCAGTGAAGGATCACGTCTCAGATCCATAAGTCAACACTGGCAACACGCACTGTTTGTAGAATCTAGTTTTTAGGTATACCTGAAGAGAAGATGTGCCGTAATTTCCCGAACGCTGCCCACCCGAGTTGAATCCGTCGATTAACGTCTCGGTCGAAGTTGGACTTCCAAGTCGTACTCGTTGTTCTAGGTAAACGTACTCGTCAAGAACTTCGAGCTTAGTGCTCCCAACAACTACCGGCGTAGGTGTGACGTAGACATTAAACATGATCTTTGTTTTCTCCATGTTCATATTAAGACCTATCTATTGGGAGACTGTAGTGTATGCGATCTAAATGAAACGACCGTACTGTCAGAGAATTGGTTTATTACTGACTCATTATTTCGAAGTACCTGTGCGCATATACATCACCCCTTCCGCATTAATTTGAGAACCTAATAACAAAAAAAAAGTAATTTATAATTTCACAGTTTTCTTTTTTCTTGGCCTTTGATTATAACGGCAATGACGACGGTTACTTTGTTCGGTATCGCTATGTGACGGGAAGGACCGGGCTTAGGTGCAACAGAAGCAGAATCTGGTTGTTCCCCGCCATCCTGTCGATCGATAATCTCCTCCGCCGAGACACTGCCGATCTGCCACCGCATCTAGCATTAAAGTTGGCTCACTGCCATACCGTGAAGATGTCTCGACATTAGAATGAGTGTTCGTGGATGCTGTGCCGTCTGGCGGAGCGTTATTGTAATTATCCGGCATACCAACGGAGGGAGGTGCAGGGGAGATGGCAACCGGATACTGCGGGTGAAATGCTGATGCACAACATACGTCATTCGCAGTTTCAGGTGTCTTGTCTTAGGTCTTCCCGTATATCGCATCAGTTGGTCCACGTGTCCACCACCAACCAATACAACGGCAGATATAGCCAAAAGGCAGTTATAAGATAAGAGTAATAATTCGCCATCAGAAAGGGTTTGTGTAACTGACGTTGAGTAAATACATTTTCGATCATGTTTGTCTCTCCCACCAACAAGTTGTCTTCAATCATTCAAAGGTGGGAAAGCTACAGAGATATAATATTATGTTGTTATATAAAACATCGTGGTGGGCAGACAGTCTGCAGCCCCGTAATGAAGGGACCCGACTTGGGCAAAGCTACTCAGGCGTGAGTCAAACCAAGACGCAGAGAGCGCCATTGAGAATAGCGTCCCACCAAACGACCATCGCAGAGACGCAATGCTGCAGAACGCAACAAGCATCAATACGGCTTACACCATCCCAAGGTCGCCCATACCTCCCAGCAGACATCACCACCCGCATACCTCCATCGACCAGAACCACAAGAGTGCGTCGAATCAGGCGCAGCACACCCGCAGATCCATCACAAGACGCAATACCGCAAGTAGCAGTAAGCAAACCCCACACACACCCACATGATCCCTATCGACTTTGGTAACAAAGTTTGTATTGTTGTTAACTAAAAAATATCACAAACGTATCATGGTAGCACGCTACTAAGACGCCAATGATCAAAACTCCACGTATCATAGCGCTAATGCACTAAGGCATGAAGTTGAGTATGTCTGTTACACTTAAAAGTGCTACCAAACACACTCATCATCCCAATCCGAAAGATAGACGACGCATCGCTATGCGCTACGACGTCGCCCACAAACGGTATGGGTGTGCGATGTTGAAGTCCCTAATAAGGACTAGTCATTTTGCTACAGTACTAGGAGCAGTCGGTCACCCGACCACCCCATACAATGCTTAAGCATCAAGGAGGCCTTCAATAATGTTACGAGCTTAGGGTTCGTGACAATAAAAGTTGCCGATAAAATTACCTAAATTAACACTTTAATTTACTTTACACAAATTAAAGTTAAAAACACTAATAATTAAACACACTAATTCACTTAATTCCGCTCCGAAGCTTCGCTTGTTTCGTCAAATCGACACTACCTCGATCGCATCTTGCAGCGCCTATTTATATAATTAGCAAAGAAGCGTCCCGAACATTCAGGTAAATGCGCGCCAGGCAACGAGTATTCGAGTGTAGATTTTCCAGAAACTTAGTTCTTCGGGTGGCGCTGTCGGTCGAAAGATTTGTGATGTCATTTACTGCAAAGCTCCCCTCGCTCTAGTTCCTGACACTAGATGGCGCTAGTGCGCTGATTTGAGCGCGGCGTAACACTGCCCCCTCCTAAGACATGCTCGTCCCGAGCATTATCGGCCCCATAATAACGCGCCAAGCGATCCACATGGACGATCTTAGGAGTCCCTCTTGCGCCTTTCTGTATCCTACCGGATACATCGTTGAGGGATGTCCTATCCCGTGGTGCACCAACATTGTAAAATTTCGATGCTCCTCTACTCCGTGCCTGAGGTCCCCTCACAGCCGCACAACTTGTACATGTACGACACCAATCCTCGACATCGTCACGATAATGGACCCAGTAAAACTGTTCTCGGACCTTCAGTAGAGTTCGTTTAACTCCCAGATGGACTCTTGAACGTCCATTATGGCACAGTTGTAGAACATTCGGCACTTTAGCTTTAGGGACAACCATTTGCAGACGACAGCTGTCTCCTCGACCATTGTCCCATTTACGGCACATGACTCCATCCTGAATCAGCAAGCTGCCCCATTGGGCCCAATAGCTTTTCGTGGTTGAACTCATCGCTGAGACGTCCCTCCACTTAGGCTTGGTAGCACGGGCCTTCATCCATCCCAGAATCGGCTTGATGTCTGGATCTTCCTGCTGTGCACGTCGTAGGCTGTAGTTCCACCCGTTGCTGAGGTGGTCTGTCCTGAGCATCCTCACGGATACCACTTCCTTACCTTGCCTACTACAATGGTTGCCATCTTCAGGACAAGGTCTTCTTGACAATGCATCTACGTTGCCATGAGATTTCCCGCTGCGATGTTCGATCTCAAAGTCATATTCCTGCTGCTGCTGGGCGGTGCTGTTAGCCGCACTTCCTTTCTGAGACCGTTCACCTTCCCTTCCTAGGGTGTGCTTAGGGCAGCTGGACCGAAGATGGCCCCTTTCCCCACAGCCATAGCACCTAGGGCTGTATCCTTTATTGTGGTCGCGAACCGTAACTGCTGCCACCTCCCTAGCGTGAGGTGAATGATGATCCTGTCGCCGCCAGGCAGTGCCGTTAGCTGCACTACCCTCCTGATATCGTTCACTTTCCCTTTCTGCGGTTCGCTTAGGGCAGCTGGATCGAAGGTGGCCCTTTTCCCCACAGCCATAGCACTTTGGGCTGTATCCTTTGTTGCGGTCGCGAACTGCAGCTGCTGCAACCTCCCTGACGCGATGGGAACGATGATCCTGCCGCACGGCTTCCACTTCCAGTGCATGGGCCAAGGCGTTCTTAAGCGTCTCGTGGTGCCCGAGCCTCACAGCAGCTCTGACTTCCAGGTCGCGGATGCCGTCGATGAATGTCCGCACCAGGTTCCCTTCAATGAGCGCAGGTACAGACCGGTATGCTTTTCGCACCAGCTTCTCCACTTCTAGAGCCCACTGCTGCAGGTTTTCGTTGATCCGCTGCACACGATCTTTAAGCTGCGCACGAAAGACGTGTTCCAGGTGAGCGTCGCCATATCTCGCCTCCAATGCCTCAAGGAGTTGCTCATAAGTCACTTCCTCACCGAGAGCTTCCAGAACTGTTAAGGCCTGGTCGCGCAGGCCTAGTGTGAGAGCAGTCATGGCCTGACTTTTATTCCAGCCGTTCGCCTTCATAACAGCCTCGAACTGGATCTTGTAGGCTGACCAGGAAGAGGTACCGTCGAACGGCGGCACTTTGAATCCACGTAGCGAAGGTGTTGTAGCTACTACGGGAGCTGTTGTTCATCCCCACGTTTGAGGTCGTCCAGCGTTTTCTTCGCGTCAGCCATTACGTTGTCAACCTGATTGTTTACTTGGTCGATTCGGGTTTCAGCTTCCTCGATTCGGTTTTCAGCTTTCACGATTTGCGTTTCAGCTTCCGACAGGCGGTTGTCATGCTGAGCAACCCTATCCTTCACCTCCTTTATCTCCTTCCCGAAGGTAGCGTGAAGGTCCTTCATGAGGAGCATCTGCTCTTCCAACCGACGGGCCTGTTCCTCCTGTCCGCCCCGCAGCTGCTCTTCCAATCGGCGTGCCTGTTCCGCCTGCTGGCGAGCCTGTTCCTCCTGTCGGCGAGCCTGTTCCTCCTGCTGCTCTTTCAACAGACGGGCCTGTTCCTCTCGTCCGCGCTGCAGCTGCTCCTGTAGCATCGCCATCAGAGCACCTAAGTCAGGTGCTGAAGATGTAGGAGCTATTGACGGGCCTGCAGCCGGCGGCTGACCCTCCGCCGTCTGCGGCGTTGCACCACCAAATCTCCTTTGGTCTGTCTCCTGCTGGCGTTGACTTCGGGTACGGACACCCTCCGTTTCCTCCTTAGGTAAAATCGGCATGATTTTATCCCACTTCTGACACCAATTGTTACGAGCTTAGGGTTCGTGACAATAAAAGTTGCCGATAAAATTACCTAAATTAACACTTTAATTTACTTTACACAAATTAAAGTTAAAAACACTACTAATTAAACACACTAATTCACTTAATTCCGCTCCGAAGCTTCGCTTGTTTCGTCAAATCGACACTACCTCGATCGCATCTTGCAGCGCCTATTTATATAATTAGCAAAGAAGCGTCCCGAACATTCAGGTAAATGCGCGCCAGGCAACGAGTATTCGAGTGTAGATTTTCCAGAAACTTAGTTCTTCGGGTGGCGCTGTCGGTCGAAAGATTTGTGATGTCATTTACTGCAAAGCTCCCCTCGCTCTAGTTCCTGACACTAGATGGCGCTAGTGCGCTGATTTGAGCGCGGCGTAACAATAATAATGCTTTTGTATCATAGACCTTACTTTTTTTATTTATTTAAGGCAACAAACAGTCTTGTAAAATTGATAGTAACATAGATAAATAATAATATAACTAAAGACCTATAGTGCCTATAACTAAACTTTTACAATATTTTAAACTTATTGAGCCACTTTTAGGACTAAAGGACATTATAAATTTGTTTATTTATTAATACACTAATTTCTAAGATGAGGTAACTAGTTAACATTTCGTGTGTGTGAAAAGAGAGAAAGAAACCTATGTTAAAAATATGATTATTATAACACTGACAAATTTAATTCAGATTCAATTAGCTTCAATTAGCGAATTGAGTGCTGCAACATTTTCGGTGATGGGTAACTAGATTATTCACAAGCCAAACTTGGAAAGAGAGCAGATTTAAGCTTTGACATTGATGTATTAAATAAATCAATATCTGTGAATTTTTTATTGTAAGTGTTAGTGGAACGATACACAAATAAGTTACGTGTATAATTTTTATGATATCGGGGAGTTACGAAACGTGGTTTTGGACGTGAGGGGCGCACAGGCAGACGGACTCGGGAAACAAATGACAATCTACTAAGTAAAAACGAGGAGTCGACTAGGTTATTAATAATTTTGTATAGAAATACTAAGTCAAACATTTTACGCCTATTGCAAAGAGAAAGTAAATTGTATTTTTTTAGTGAATCGGTGTATGACAGATTTAAAATATTTTGGCGATAATTTAAGGATTTAATAAACAGTTTTTGAACTCTTTCTATTCTCCTTATATAAACTTCATAACAAGGGCTCCAAACAGTGCTGCAAAAATCAAGGAAAGATCTGACAAAAGAGAAGTATAAAATTTTTAGGGTTTCGGGACGTTTAAAGGGTTTACTTATTCGTAGTATGAAACCTAGATTTTTAAAAGCCGAAGCTAATATGTGCTCAATATGTGGAATAAATGATAAGGCCGAATCCATGATTATACCTAAGTCCCTGATTGAGGTTACTCTATTCAAGGCCTTCTGATTTATGTGGTAGTCGTAAGTAAGGGGATTTTTTTTTGCGAGTATACGATATTATGTAGCATTTATCGCTGTTTAGGCACAGATGGTTAAACTCACAGTATGCATGTAATCGGTGTAAGTTTCTTGGAGTTTGTGGCAGTCAGTAATTGATCTGATGATTCGATACAACTTAGTGTCATCAGCATACAAGAGATGGTGACTATGTTTCAGGACACTGCCAATGTCATTGATATAGACTGAAAACAGTAAAGGCCCAATATGAGACCCTTGAGGCACACCCGAAGGTACTGGAAGAAATTGTGACGAATAACCTTTTACAAAGACTGCTTGACTCCTATTACTTATGTAGGATTGGATCCATCTAAGGAGGCTGCCATGCACACCGGCCCTTGCAAGCTTCTTTATTAGCAGGTCGTGATTTATTTTATCGAAAGCTTTGGAAAAGTCGGTGTACACGGCATCCATCTGTAGGTTATCATCCATGGCATTCAACAGAAAGTCATTAAAAGTTAACATATTGGTGTCAACGCTACGGCACTTAACACATTCATCACCCCTACGATTTTCATGATGTCTTCTCGGATTCCGCCTACATTTTACGGTTGACTCACCAGGCGAGTCGCCGGCACTGCAATACTCGTATAAATTGATCGACTCGCTACGCGAGTTCACTGGCACTACGTAAGGGTAAATTCTATGTTTTGTAATTTTTGTGGCCGTCACAGTGTACTTAACGTGTTTACGCAATTAAAAAGTGTTTCCGGACTACTCGGCTTGTAAAAATGGCAAAAAACTCTTTGGATAAAATAAAAGGTAAGTTTGTTTCGTAATTTGAGCAGTGGTTGTCAACCTTTTAAATTGTGGTTATCGTTAAGGTTATATTTTGAATTTCAAATACTTGTGAATAGACAATTTTACCCTGAAATAATTTAATACGGGATTTCAGTTTTAAGAATATGGTATCAGATTAAAATGTATTATTTTGTGTCGGCTTTAGCAATCTGCTGCACGATTTAAGTGACTATTTTAGCTTTAATTGACAGGCAATGATGCTATTGATTACCATTTAGCTGCTTTTTATGCAAATCTTTATTTTTCGAGATATCGATAGTTAAAATTTTGAGGTTATATCGAGTTGGCTAGACATAAGGTACTTGATTTTGATTAATTAAATTACATATAGCGAAACGCAAATATTATGTCAGTTTGTTTTTTTAACACAGATACACTCATAAAAAATTTAATCACTCAGACCCAAACAATCCATTTGTGGCTGGAGATGGGACTTATATACCTACAACAAATTGAGTTGCAGTGGAGAGCAGTCAAGAGGTTTACCAGAAAACAAAATTATAACAATTCACATTACATTATTTCATTCACCACTCTAGTAGCAGAGCTAGTAGAGAGAGCAACTAGACTTTATAGATAAAATAGGTCGAATCGGTTCTAAAACCGAATTAGCACACCCCGACTCCACGTAGTCTTGTCTGCCCTACCCCTAGAGTGTTTTTGTAAAAATTAAATTAAAATTAATTAAGGTCTGATAACAGGGATTAAAAAGTTATACTTATATAATGATTGAAACGCAAAAGAATCTATGAATGGTTATTAATGAATACTTTATCAATATATTGATTATTTACTTATTTTATTATCTGTTACTTAATAATTTACTACGACTACGGACTTCCACTTGGCACGATCCTAATTATTCTAATGAAACTAGTTTGTTGTATATTAGTTTCATATCACAAGTATGTAGGTAGTCCATGCTACTATGTTCACGTCGTTGTCTAACATGTCAAAGGTTGAGGATCTATGTCAGGGAACTCGCCTAGCGAGTTCAAGGCATTGCAGAATAGTTTGTTTCCTTTCAAATTTAAACGGGGTCTCCACACCCGGCCCACCACGTAAATCTTTACTTTAGCATATATTTAGTCTAAACTATGATTTTAAGCAGAAAATACGGATGCATTTTGGAAATATTAGTGAAAAACACTGAACTCGCCAGACGAGTCGTCGGCACTGGAATAAGATTTACGTGAATTCTCGGCGGGCGAGTCGGTGGCACTGAATGTGTTAAAGAAACCGTGTTGTTCGTGGGAAATGTGATTACGAAACGAGTACGACATTTGAGTGGTTACTATCTTTTCTACGATTTTGCCAAAGATACAAAGTTTCGATATAGGTCTGTATTCGTCTATACATTCACGTCTTTTATTTTTTGGAATGGGGGTTACTAAAGACTCTTTCCATAAACTGGGAAATGTCCCAGTTTGGACAGAGAAACGATATATGATTGTAATGGGCGTTGCAAGTTCTTCAGCACATTTGGATATGAGAAGAGGATGGATTCCGTCGGGCCCTGCACCTTTATGAATATTTACTTGTTTCAGTTCTTTGATAACATTATCGTGGTAGATGTTAATAGAATGTATATCTACCGCTGAACTGCCTGAGTAAGAAATTGTATGATCAGAACTTTGACGGGTAGAAGGGATAAAAACTGAATGAAAATAATCATTAAAAGCCTCGCATATTTCACGGCCAGTGGAAATAATTTTAGCTTTATATATCTTTTTTTCGGGAATGCAACTAGAAGCTTTTTTTGACTTTACGAAAGACCAAAATAATTTTGGACAGGCTTTGATATTATCCTCAGAGAGTTCAATGAATTTTTTATAACATTCTGCCTCCATCCTCTTAAACCTCTTCCGAAAACAAGAGAAGGTCTGGTAGTCTCGTAAGTTGTTATAAAGTTTCCACTTCTTATGATATTTAAGCTTTTCCTTTTCTAGTTTTATGAGACAAGAAGTAAACCACGGTGGGCGTTTATTAACGCTACAAAGATTTTGAGTAGGTACGTATGTGTTTATCAAATTGTTTAAAATTTTATAAAAATAACTCGTCATTGAATCAATATCCGTCATGGTATTAAAAACTTCCTCCCAGTTAACAGTGTTAAGTCCAGTTTTTATTGAGCCAAAGTCAGCATTATGAAAGTTTTTTTTCTTAATTTTGGCGGGGGGTAATGGGGCGGGGGATTTTAAATTCAAACTAATTTCTAGGGATTTGTGGTGCACGTCCTCGGGTACTAACGGAAATTCAGGTCGCGTAACATTACATGTTGTATTACTAAAAATTAAATCTAATAATCTATTATTAATATTAAATTGATTGTTGTATTGTAATAGTGACGATATATTCTTAAAATCGGTAGTAAGACATGCGAGATTATTAATGTTTGTACGTATTTCCATGCAATCACTGGAAGAATTAAAATGCCAGTCAGCATAAGTGACGTTAAAGTCGCCCAGTATTAGATAAGTATCGTCGGGATTTGAGATTATAAAATCGCTTATTCTGGTATAGAACGATGTCAATTGTGATTCTTGGTTGCAACCGTGGGGTATATAAGTTGCTATAATATGTAAGCGACGGTGAGCCGGCGATCGAGTATTAGACTCGTGCGGTGACGTCATGCAGCCCGCACGCGACAATGTTTCAATTAATGGGATAGATAACCAAACCTCTTCTGCCTGCGTAGGTGAGCACTGCGATCAGTACGCCGCCACCCATCCCGCGACCGCTAACCGTAACGTTGCGATCACATCGGTAAACCTCGTATTGACTGTCGAAGTATTCACTGTCATAAAAATTACTATTAAGCCATGATTCAGTGACACATACCACATCATAATTGTTACACAGAACATTCTTCAGAAAATCGTGCGATTTGGTGCGTAAGCCCCTCACGTTTTGGTAGTAGATAGACAAGTTATTGTTATAAAACACTGTTTACAATATACGGCAAAGTAATATCACAGAATGAAATATTATGGGTTCCACTAACATTCACTAATAATAGAAGACAGCAATAACAGTATTTAAAGTTTCGTGAGAAATATAATTTACAACACTTTTTAATAGGTAATGTTGTCTTAATATGTAAGTATTTATAACAAAAAAAATCCAATTCTTTCAAAACATTAAAATAGATAACGCCATACAGTCATTTAATTTTACTAAGATCCGCATAACATGATAAAAGTTGAACTTTAGAAGTATCATTTTTACGCAATAAAATCTTACAGTCAGACAACCACACGTATTTGTATTCTTTCTGTTTGGCAAGAAGACGGGTTTGTTTATATAATTGTACAGCACTAAACTCCTAGTCCCAGGTTTCAGTAAAACATCCATAAGCCGTTGTCATTGTCTGGGACGCCCTTCTGATAAATCTTCCAGGCCTGTAGTTGTCAAATTCAGCGATACTGTGATGCGAGACAAAGTTTGGTACTCCAAAACCAAACTTAAGGGCACAGGTATAACCCAGTCTGAGTTTCTAACAAGGAGGCGCCACAGTGTTTTTCTAGAAGCTAGGCGAAGGTATGGCATCACCAAATGTTGGACCAGGGATGGAGTTATCAATATCTTTACTCCAGATGGCACAAGGCACCAACTTGAGACCTTGTCTGAGCTTGACGCATTATGCAACGGGTCAACTTCTGCTTCACCCGTTTATCCTATTGTGGTTGAGGCAAATAAGGCCCCCGAAGATAAAGGTGTACCACAGCGTACTAAGAGGGCCGGTAAAAAATGAACTTTTTCGTAAATAATTTATTATTTTATATTTTATTAATTTTTGTAATTCTGTTATAACTTTTCTCTGGACTTCATATTTTAGTTTTCTTTTTATCATTATATCTTCATTGCTTTTACTTGTTAATTGTAGATTAGATAGTAAAATGTAATGATTAATAATCTCTCTTTGGAATGTTTATTATTTAGTGTTATAATTTTTCTTGTATGTTGGTAATTGTTATTGTAATCTTTCTTTGGAATGTTTAGTATTAGTGATAAAAGTATATTATAAGGTAGATAATTGCTAGCAAGGAACATACTACAGTACTACTCATTGCTAGTTAACGTACTGTAAACTGTAACTTTGACACTTTGACTCATCTGACATTAACACCTCTCACTTTTGTGTCTATGGTATGTTAACGTTCCGTTTCTTCACTTTATTGTTAAGTGAATTAAACATTTCTTTCCATAATGCTGGCAGGTAGTTTACTGATGACTTATTTATTTTATAATTATATATATTATAATAAATACATATAATAATACATATTTACTTAGTTTTACATATATTTAGTAATCAGATATAATTTAATATGATTTCTTCAGATGATAGTGTTCGGAGTTCCAATTCCTTCGCCTATGATTCTGCCTCTGATGGATTAAGCAGTATTGACAGCTTTGAAAGTATTGAACCCTTAAATATTATGTTAGATTCAACTTTTTCTGAATCTAACAAAAACTTTAACGTTATTCACATAAATGCTCAAAGTATTCCTGCTCATTACCCCGACATGTTGTCAAGTTTTAATAGCAAAAACATACACGCTATCCTTGTTTCGTAGTCGTGGTTAAAACCATGTCTTCCGTCAACTTCCTACTCGCTTCCAGGTTTTCATTTGATTCGTAACGACCGTACCGATCGGGGCGGTGGTGGTGTTGCTATTTATCTGCGCTCACATATACCTTTTTCAGTAATTCAAGCTTCAAATGGCTCGCAGACTGGAAACGAAGCTGAATTTCTCTTTATCGAAGTTCTTCTTGGTCATACAAAATTACTTCTTGGAGTTTTTTACAGTCCCTCTCTCACTGTCGACTACTTCACCACGTTAGAAAACATTCTTGACAATCTTACACCTATCTATTGTCACAGTATTATTATGGGTGATTTTAATACCTGTCTTTTAAAAAACAACGCTAGATCAATAAAACTTAAATCTATTATTGAAGCAGCAAATTTAAAACTTCTTCCTACTTCTGCCACACACTTTTTCCCGAACTGTGCCCCTTCTCTTCTCGACATAATGTTTGTGTCTTCACCTGACCATGTTCTTAAATTTGGGCAACATGCTGCTGATTCTTTTTCCTATCACGACTTTTTATACTTGTCATGCAAAATCCATCCCCCTAAAGCTAAGTCAAGGATACTACTTCAGCGTAACTTTAGTGACTTGGATTTGGAGCAGCTTTTAAATAACGCTGTAAAGATTGATTGGAGTGTAGTCGTCAATGCGTCCACTGTTGATGAACAGGTTGCTTTGTTCAACTCTGTTAATTCAGCTTTACGACGTTCATGCTCCTGTTCGTCCAGTGCGTGTAAAGCATCCTCCCTCTCCTTGGCTGACCGATGATATAAAAAAATCATCCACATAAAAAATTGTGCCAAAGCTAAATACAAGTCAGTCCCTAGCGATTTGAATAGAGAGAAGTATAGATTAGTACGGAATCGTTGCAACAATCTGTGTAGAAAAGCACAACGACGCCATATCCATGAATCAGTACAAGATCCTGATCCTGCTAGGGTCTGGAAATTTCTTAAGTCCTTAGGAGTTGGGAAATTACGACAAAATCTCACACACCATAACCTTGATCTCAATCAACTTAATTTGCATTTCTCATCTTCGTCTTGCATTAACGATAAAGCAAAACATAATACTTTAGATTCTCTTTCAAAAGCTCCCACTCCGGACACCCCTGCTTTTAATTTTAGCCAATTTAACAGTTGTGATGTTAAGAGAGCCATAATGTCCATCCATTCAAATTCGATTGGTAGTGACTGCATTAATCGGAAAATGGTCATCCCTCTCATTGATCTCCTTTTACCTATAATGACGTCTATCCTGAATAAATCACTGAATTCAGCTTTTTTCCCTTCTGCTTGGAAAGACGCATTTGTAGTTCCTCTTCCGAAAAAGTCAAATCCCTCTAGTTTTTCCGATTATAGACCTATCTCTATTTTGCCTTTCTTTTCCAAAGTTCTAGAACGTCTTGTGCACAATGAATTAAGCACCTATCTTTTAAAACACAATCTTTTAAATCCCTTGCAATCCGGTTTCCGTCCTGGCCATAGTACGACTACTGCACTTTTACAAATCACTGATGATATTCGGTATGGTACGGACAAACAAAAGCTTACTATTCTCACGTTGCTTGATTTTAGTAACGCATTTAATACTGTAGATTTTGATATCTTGTTAAGCATCCCACGCTCTCTCAACATATCTCCAACTGTAGTTGACTGGTGTCGAAGTTACTTGTTTGGTCGCCGACAGTGAATTCAGGTGCAAGGGGTTTTTTCCACCTGGATTACTACAGCTGCTGGTGTACCACAAGGTGGCGTGTTGTCTCCTCTCCTTTTTGCAATTTTCATTAACTCTATAAGTCATAATTTGTCCTCTTCCTACCACTTGTATGCTGATGATCTCCAAATCTATACTCAGTCCTCTCTTGAAGATCTATCTAAAGCAGTTGACACTATTAACGCTGATCTGACTTGTACTTCGAATTGGAGTAAATATTATGGTTTAACGATTAATGCTAAGAAAACTCAGGTGATTGTCATCGGTAGTTCTAGATTAATTGGTAAAATTGACTGGTCTTCCCTACCCCCTATTATACTAGACTGCACTCTAATCCCTTACAGTAACAAGGTTAAAAACCTGGGGTTGTATCTTGACTCCTGTATGTCTTGGACCACACAGGTTAATGAGGTCAGTAGAAAAATGTTTGCTGCGTTAAGCTCTTTACGTAGATTACGTAATTTCCTTCCCACAGCAACTAAAGTTACGCTCGCCCAGTCTCTTCTTCTACCTATCCTTGACTATGCTGATATTTGCTATCTTGACATTACCGAGGAGCAGCTTAATAAGCTTGAGCGCATTCAAAATTTATGCATTAGATTTATATTTGGGCTTCGCAAATATGATCATATCTCCGAATTTCGCAAACAGCAAAAATGGCTCCCGATCCGCCTTCGCAGGAATACTCACATCCTCTCCGCGTTGTATACTGTGTTGTTTAATCCTTCTACTCCTCTTTATTTAAAAAACCGTTTCCAGTATCTTTCTCTTACCCATAATCAGTTCCTTCGATCCTCCACCAATCTTTCTCTCTCTACACCTTTGCACTATTCTTCCTTTTTCAAGAAATCCTTCACCGTAACCGCTGTGCGATTGTCGAACTCCTTACCTCTCCATATTCGTCGTGCTAAATCTCTTCACTCTTTCAAAATTCTTCTTAAATCGTATTATTTAGAACGCTATTAGATAAATTACTTTACCTTTCTCTTACTCTTTTCATTTAATCTATTATATGATATTTTATATATAACTTTCATTTACTTTTATTTGTATGTATTATTGTATTTTTTTTTATTATTATTGTTACGCGCTCAAATCGGCGCACTAGCGCCATCTAGTCTCGAACCGAAGAACTAAACTTCTTGAAGTTTAAAACTCGAACTCTCGGTACCTTGCGCGTGTTTACTTGAACATTCTGGATATTTTGCTAATTTATATAAATAGGCGCTGCAAGATGCGATCGTGGTAGTATTGAATTGGCGATACGAGCAAAGCTTCGGAGCGGAATTAAGTGAATTAGTGTGTTTAATTATTAGTGTTTTAAGTTTTAATTTGTGTAAAGTAAATTAAAGTGTTAATTTAGGTAATTTTATTGGCAATTTTTATTGTCACGAACCCTAAGCGCGTAACAATTGGTGTCAGAAGTGGGATAAAATCATACCGATTTTACCTAAGGAGGAAACGGAGGGTGTCCGTACCTGAAGTCAACGCCAGCAGGAGACGGACCAACGAAGATTTGGTGGTGCAACGCCGCAGACGTCGGAGGGCCAGCCACCGGCTGCAGGCCCGTCGGTAGCTCCTACATCTGCAGCACCTGACTTAGGTGCTCTGATGGTGATGCTGCAGGAGCGGGCTCGCCGACAGGAGGAACAGGCTCGCCGACAGGAGGAACATGTCCGTCAGTTGAAAGAGCAGCTGCAGAGCGGACAGGAGGAACAGGTCCGTCAGTTGAAAGAGCAGGTGCAGAGTGGACAGGAGGAACAGACCCGCTGTTGGCGACGCGCCTATAAGAATGTTTCAGTTTATTAAGTCAACCGATGACGAATAACCTTTCAAAGACTTATTGTCCAATACAGATGTTCTGATAAGAAAATGCTTAGTTAAATCTTAAAGAAATGTCGAATTAATGGTATGAAGGTCTTGGGTTCGACTCCCAGGCCGGACTAGTTTACTGTTTTCTAAGTAATATCTTTCAATAAATTCATATAGGGAATTTTATGATATAAATTATGTTACCGGATTTGTTTCCCGGTTGAAATCGTCTTTCCAACGATGTAAATTCAAAGGAATATTAAAGTGAAGTTAGGGATCGGATTGGTTCCCCGGTCGAGATGATCACTCTGTGCACAAACAGAATTAACGGAAATTAATTGCATAAGTATTGTCTTGCATAAGTATGATATGTTTGTACGAAAACAAATGCCTATTTGTTATGATTGATTAATGAAAACATTCACTTGTATTGTTATCTGATAAGAAGCATGATAACGAATAAGAATCTTATCGGAGATAGTTTCCTACAGTTTGAAAATTATGTAGAAGCACTTATTTATTTAATATTGTTAAAATTAAGTGTATTTCAGACTTTCATTTTTTCTGATAGCCGAGAGCCGTGCAAAGTTAGTTGTTCAAATAGTGTGAGTTCACGGAAGCACGCTGACCACGCCCTTAGGAGGCCGAATATGTAAAAATTTAAAATGTTTGTAATTTCAGCAATTTATGTAAAAATGACTTGTAAAACATTTCAGGTTGATTGTACGTGCTAAAAAGATGAATTCTGTGTTATTTTTATGTGAAAATTCCTGTGTATAAGTGAAATAATGATAGTTTTGTATAAGAAATTTAAAAGTGTTTTAAATAGTGAAATAAATAGAGAAAATGTAAATTAAACTATTGTATTAGTTAACATATGTATAAATTCAAGTGGGAAACATTGTTTTAACTTTCTGTGTTAAATATTTAAGAAGTTCGGATTTTGAATTTGTGATTAAAATAGGCATATCTTGTTTTATAAATTAAAGGATTTTTGTGATACGAAAAAATAATGTATATCATGGTGTAGATATTGTTTTGTGCTATCTAAATAGATAACTTGTATTTGTGTATGATTTATGTGAATAAAGAAATTAAGTGAAACGTGAGAGAGTAATAGTACAAATTCATGTTGTTAAGTTGCGCAGGCACGCGAATGGCGCGGCTCACTTTCGCGTATAGTTCTGGGGGTAGCTTAGTGAACGGGTTTTATTGCAATTCGTTCGGGAAAATAGTTCGAGAATTAGTTCGGAAAAATAAGAAAATCCTTCGGGAAAAGTGAAAAACCAGCAGTCAAGAAGAAAAAGTGTAGGGAAGTGATAGGGAAAAGTGATTACTCTCTCACGGAACGGTTTGAAGATAATTGCTGTTTTATTCCCAAGTAATTCATCCCTAAAGTTATACAGTCCACATCGAAGAATTAAGGCGTCGGGACCGGGACGACTTCGGAAGACCCGTAATCCCCGTCTGAACCTACTTGCTGAAAAAGAACGAGGTTATCGCCCTAGTGTGTTACTCCGTTGCGGAGATCACATACGTTGTTCCCGAACCCAACGTAGGCATTATAGGAGGCCGGATCGAGAGAAGCCTCGATTCCTCCCTTCTGTTTCTTTATCGAACGTTCCAGCCCGTCTGGTTCGTTTGAAATTGGTCCTTCCGAACCTGTTTCCTTTTCAATTGGACCTTCGGAGCCGGATTAAAAGGACCACCCGAACCCCGCCAGCTGGATCAAGGAACCAGCTGTGGACTGCTGGTTGTGGAAAAAGAAGACCTTCGGAGCCGAGTGAAGATCAGCAAGCGAAGGAAGCCGGAGGTTTGAGCTGAAGCAATAGGACCAAAGGCCAGAAGACCAGGACGTCAGCGCTGAAGGACTGGACCTGGAACTACCGGAAGGAAGAAAACCGGGATTGCGGCCTGGGGCGTGTGCTCGCATGGGGCACGTATCGCAGCCGGGCGCAGGTGTCTTGTGAAGGCACTCATCGTGGCCAAGCAGGGCTTGGCATTTTTCCTGTCGGGCAAGCGTGCTCGGCATTTCCTGTCGGACGACCGTGTCCGGCATTTTCTTGTCGGGTCATCAGGGTGCAAGAAGAAGCATCCACCGCTGCTGCTGCCAGGCGAGGGTGCGCGTGGGCACCTGACTGCATCGCGGCCGGAGGAGGGCGCTCGGACGAGGCGTCACCGGCAACTGGGCGGCGAGCACAGCATACATCCCGACCACCTAACGGTGCCAAACGGTTGGGCTCTGGCACAACACCTTCGGGTGGAGCAGTTCTCTCGAGCGAGACTGCGCTTGCACTACCGCTCGACTGTTTCGTCATATTCTTTGGCGGGACAGTTCCTAAACCTTTCCTCCATTCCATTCCTGCACGACTCCATCCCTGGACGGCTCACCTCGGTAGGCCCCGTCCAGGATTGATAGGGCTGATAGGGCTGTTAGGGTGGTAGTAGGGTTGTAGGGTTGGGAGATAAGGGGGGGGAGGGGTAGTGGTGTTAGGTTGGGGTGTAGAAGGGTTGTAGGTAAGGGGTTGTAGGGACCGTAGGGACAGTTAGGGACCGTAGGCCAACAATCACCTTCCTGCAAGATGAAGAAGGCACAAGACCAGACAGGGAGAAGCGAAGGGAGCAGGACAAGGACAGGGCTCTCAAGAAAAGCTAAAGAAGCGGAACCATCTGGAGCGACCACAGCTACTGCGTCAAATGGAGCAACTCCTTCAAGTGGAGCCACCACCGACACGTCCACATGCACGTGGGACACAGGGACGTCCGTGGCAACGACAAGCAACAGGACGGACACCAGTGGTACGCAGGCCAGCACCGCACAACAATCCGTTATATCCAGGAGTGAAACGGTGGTCGAAAAAGTAGGTCAAAGGACCGAAGAAGCGGCATCGTCAAGGACAGTAATCGGGCACACTAGTGATAAAGGGTCACAGAGAGGTAGTAGGTCATCGCGATCGGCGAGGCTGAAAGCCGAATTGGAGGCGCGGATTAAATTCGAACGCTCAGAGCTCGAACGAGCACAGGCAGCTGCTGCCTTGGCCAAGTCTCAATTGGAGTTGGCACGACTCAACCGAGAAGAGGAGATCGACTCGAGTGAGGATGATGAAGAGCGGAATACTCAGGTGGAACCTTTCGTAAGGAGTTGGGTTCGGCAGACCATAATGAGCGCGCCGGTTAGTGTAGCACAACCCGATATTACTGATAAGGAAGCGTGTAAAGGATCACGCCGCAAAGGGGCGGAGATCGAGCGCAACCAAGGAAATGCACAGAAAACACACGCGAGTGAGGTGTCAGAATTGACCGAAGCGATTGTGAGTGCAATAAAAATAGCGGGTAAAGATAAGTCTTCGATGGAGACCCGGGTGAATGGATAATTTTCAAAACGGTGTTTGAAGACACGAGAAGCCAATTTTCAGGGGTGCAGAATGTCGCACGCCTTAGGAGGGCATTAAAGGGCACCGCTAAGGAAGCGGTTAAGTCGTTGTTGTTTACTTTGTGTGAACCTGAAGAAATAATGAACGCTCTCGAAAGAAGATTCGGTAGGGTTGAGATGCTCATTCTAGCCGAAATCGAGAATGTAAAGCGTATGCCAAGATTGGCAGAAGATTGCCGGAATATAGGATCTTTTGCAATTCGTATTACGAACGTGGTTGCCACGATACAAGCGTTGAATCAACCACAGTATTTGCACTCACCGGAGTTAGTGAGCCGCATAGTGGAGAAACTCGGAACTATGATTAAATTTAAATGGTTTGAATATCGAGCTCAGTATCCTTTGGAGCCAGAGTTACAAAAGATGGCCAAGTTTTTAAATTTATTAAGTGAACAATTTGGAGCGTCCTTAAACAATGAAAATGCGCCTGAAAAAAGGAAGCGTCCTGAATTCAGGAAGCAAACTGTACACACTTCAAAGGGAGGTGTACGCAGCTGTGCCGTGAGCGAGCGCTATACGCGCCGAAGTAATTCGAGCGAGCGTCTAGAACGCCGAAATAGTAAAGGGCACAACCGACAAGTGGTTATGACAACCCAGGATAAGCCTGTAAGTCGGGTAACACATAAGTGTGTTATATGCAACGAGGAGCACTCTATAGTGAGTTGTTACAAGTTTAAGGACATGAATATTCACGAGAAATGGGAAGCGGTCAAAAAAGCGAAAGTATGTTTCCAATGTTTGTCACCTAACCATAGGAGGTTAGAGTGCAAAGCGAAAAAATGTGGTGTAGAGGGATGTAGAATGTCACATCATCGAATGCTACACCGATACCCCAATGAAAAAACCTCGCCACAAGGGGACGAGGGGGGTAAAGATGCTCAGATTACAACTGTTAGTACAGTGAATGCACTGGCATGTGCATACTTAAAGATTATACCGGTCGAGTTGTATCGACCTAGAGGAAAGGTCAAGACAACAGCTCTTCTGGATGAGGGATCGACCATGACACTCATAGAGGAGTGTATGGCTCAGAAATTAGCGCCTCGCGGACGTAAAGAGGGATTACGTATCGAAGCCGTGGGAGGTAAGCGAATTAACGACGACAGTTCGTATCGCTTAAACGTTAAGATAAAAGGCATTTACTCGAGCGACTTAGAAGAGATAAGTGTACAAACAATTAAGTCACTTAACCTTTCTCCTCAGTCGGTAAGCCGAGAATTATTGCAGCGGTGTTCTCATTTGACACCGATTAAGGATGAGTTGATGTATGAGAGGTCCAAACCTACCATATTAATTGGTCAGGACAATTGGCATCTCATAGTTACTCGTGAATTAATTTCAGGAGGTAAGAACCTACCTGTAGCATCGCTCACCAAACTTGGATGGGTTTTACATGGTCACATATCGGGTGGTATTAAACCGATCAAGATCGTTAACCACATTTCCGCCAAGAAGGAGGAAGATATGGATAAATTGATCAAGGATTATTTTAGTTTGGAATCTCTGGGAGTGTCGGCTAGAAAGCCCGCGAACGACCCAGAAGAACGAGCCTTAGGTATTTTGAACAAAACGGTACGTCGTATACCTAATAATAGGTACGAGACTGCTTTGTTATGGCGCACAGACAATGAGTGCATGCCGTCGAATAGAGAGCAGGTTGAAAGTCGCCTGTTAAAATCGCCAAAGGGCGTAAATGCGTTAAGAAAGCAAGAACCGTTAAGTCTACCCGACTACGGACGATTTAGCAGCTTTAAGAAATTCCTTGGGGCAACTACACGCACCTTACAAGCGGTAGAAAAATTCAAGATTTAAGAAAGTCGGTTAAAGGACCCGACGACGCAGCCGAAAAGTCGGTTATGTGTTCCAACAAAGTTTTAGCAAAGTCGGTTAAAGGACCCGATGGCGCGTTGGACATAGCGCTCTTGAAAAAAGCGGAATTATTAATTTGGAAGTTCGTTCAAGACGAGTGTTTTTATTCGGAAATAAAATGCTTGAAAGCAGGCAAAAGTGTTGAAAGAAGTTCACGCTTAAGTAAATTATCTATGGAAATAGGAGAAGATAACTTACTCCGTTTAAATGGACGTTTACCTTTCAAGTCTAATTTGACCGAGGAAAGTAGAAAACCTGTCATATTGGACGGTAAACACGAAATCGTTAAAATGATGATTAGAGAAGTTCATCATCATTTTGGACATGCCAATCACCAGACGGTGATGAATGAGGTGAACCAGAAATTTTATGTCTTGAACTTACGTAATGTAGTACGAAGTGTGTCACATCATTGTCAGTGGTGCAGGACATACAGGTCAAAACCGCAGAACGTGCCACAAGGAAATATTCCTCTGGAGAGAATAGCTCATCATGAACCACATTTTACATGCTCAGCTGTGGATTATTTCGGTCCTATGAGTGTGACTATAGGAAGGCGACACGAAAAACGTTGGGGTGTTTTATTCACGTGTCTGACTACCAGAGCAGTACATCTGGAATTAGCAGCCTCATTGACACCAGCGTCAATGATAATGGCGTTGAGACGATTTATCGCCAGAAGAGGAAAACCAGCCGTTATATACAGCGATAACGGGACAAATTTTAAAGCTGCGAATAAAGAATTATTGAAAGCATGCGAAGAATGCCATGAAGGCATGAAAAATGAGTCATTTAAGAAATACATTAAATGGAAATTTATACCTCCGGGAGCACCGCACATGGGTGGCGCCTGGGAAAGGTTAGTAAGATCGATTAAAATTGCGTTGACCGCTACGCTCAGAGAAAGAAGCCCACGAGAGGAAATTCTACATACGTTGCTTTTAGAAGCAGAGCACACAGTAAATTCCAGGCCTCTGGTAACATTCAGTATGGATAGTCCTGAAGAGGGTTTGACACCCAATCATTTTCTTCTGGGACGCTCATGTGGTGATCGACCACCTGGATTATTTCTAGAGCGGCATCTGACGGGTCAACTCAATTGGAAAGCTGCACAGAGGTTAGCCGACCATTTTTGGACAAGGTGGCTGAAGGAATACATGCCTACCTTAATACCGCGAACAGGTAATAACGGAAAGTTCATGGAACTTAAAGAAGGCGATATTGTTTTGATAATAGATCATTCGTTGCCGCGAAATACGTGGCCGAAAGGCAAAATTAGTAGAACGTTACCGGGACCAGACGGTCACACCAGAGTGGTTGACGTCATTACTAGCACAGGTATCTTGAGGAGACCTACATCCAGAATAATAGTCCTGGTACCCGCGACGCCTCCCAAATGATGGTGCTAACGCACGGGGGGGAGATTGTTGGCGACGCGCCTATAAGAATGTTTCAGTTTATTAAGTCAACCGATGACGAATAACCTTTCAAAGACTTATTGTCCAATACAGATGTTCTGATAAGAAAATGCTTAGTTAAATCTTAAAGAAATGTCGAATTAATGGTATGAAGGTCTTGGGTTCGACTCCCAGGCCGGACTAGTTTACTGTTTTCTAAGTAATATCTTTCAATAAATTCATATAGGGAATTTTATGATATAAATTATGTTACCGGATTTGTTTCCCGGTTGAAATCGTCTTTCCAACGATGTAAATTCAAAGGAATATTAAAGTGAAGTTAGAGATCGGATTGGTTCCCCGGTCGAGATGATCACTCTGTGCACAAACAGAATTAACGGAAATTAATTGCATAAGTATTGTCTTGTATAAGTATGATATGTTTGTACGAAAACAAATGCCTATTTGTTATGATTGATTAATGAAAACATTCACTTGTATTGTTATCTGATAAGAAGCATGATAACGAATAAGAATCTTATCAGAGATAGTTTCCTACAGTTTGAAAATTATGTAGAAGCACTTATTTATTTAATATTGTTAAAATTAAGTGTATTTCAGACTTTCATTTTTTCTGATAGCCGAGAGCCGTGCAAAGTTAGTTGTTCAAATAGTGTGAGTTCACGGAAGCACGCTGACCACGCCCTTAGGAGGCCGAATATGTAAAAATTTAAATTTTTTGTAATTTCAGCAATTTATGTAAAAATGACTTGTAAAACATTTCAGGTTGATTGTACGTGCTAAAAAGGTGAATTCTGTGTTATTTTTATGTGAAAATTCCTGTGTATAAGTGAAATAATGATAGTTTTGTATAAGAAATTTAAAGGTGTTTTAAATAGTGAAATAAATAGAGAAAATGTAAATTAAACTATTGTATTAGTTAACATATGTATAAATTCAAGTGGGAAACATTGTTTTAACTTTCTGTGTTAAATATTTAAGAAGTTCGGATTTTGAATTTGTGATTAAAATAGGCATATCTTGTTTTATAAATTAAAGGATTTTTGTGATACGAAAAAATAATGTATATCATGGTGTAGATATTGTTTTGTGCTATCTAAATAGATAACTTGTATTTGTGTATGATTTATGTGAATAAAGAAATTAAGTGAAACGTGAGAGAGTAATAGTACAAATTCATGTTGTTAAGTTGCGCAGGCACGCGAATGGCGCGGCTCACTTTCGCGTATAGTTCTGGGGGTAGCTTAGTGAACGGGTTTTATTGCAATTCGTTCGGGAAAATAGTTCGAGAATCAGTTCGGAAAAATAAGAAAATCCTTCGGGAAAAGTGAAAAACCAGCAGTCAAGAAGAAAAAGTGTAGGGAAGTGATAGGGAAAAGTGATTACTCTCTCACGGAACGGTTTGAAGATAATTGCTGTTTTATTCCCAAGTAATTCATCCCTAAAGTTATACAGTCCACATCGAAGAATTAAGGCGTCGGGACCGGGACGACTTCGGAAGACCCGTAATCCCCGTCTGAACCTACTTGCTGAAAAAGAACGAGGTTATCGCCCTAGTGTGTTACTCCGTTGCGGAGATCACATACGTTGTTCCCGAACCCAACGTAGGCATTATAGGAGGCCGGATCGAGAGAAGCCTCGATCCTCCCTTCTGTTTCTTAATCGAAAGTCGAGTTCCGTTAGGTTCTTTTTCACCCGCCGATTGGAAGAGCAGCTGCGGGGCGAACAAGAGGAGCAGGCCCGCCGACAGGAGGAACAGGCCCGTCGGTCGGAAGAGCAGATGCTCCTCATTAAGGACCTTCATGCTACCTTCGGGAAGGAGATAAAGGAGGTGAAGGATAGGGTTGCTCAACATGACAACCGCCTGTCGGAAGCTGAAACCCAAATCAAGGAAGCTAAAACCCAAATCGACCAAGTGAACAATCGGGTTGATTACGTGGTGGCTGACGTTAAGAAAACGTTGGACGACCTCAAACTGGGTGATGGAACTACAGCTCCCGTAGTAGCTACGACACCTTCGCTACGTGGGATCAAAGTGCCACCGTTCGACGGGACTTCTTCCTGGTCAGCCTACAAAATCCAGTTCGAGACTGTTATGAAGGCGAACGGCTGGAATAAAAATCAGTCCATGACTGCTCTCACACTAGGCCTGCGTGACCAGGCCTTAACAGTTCTGGAAGCTCTCGGTGAGGAAGTGACTTATGAGCAACTCCTTGAGGCATTGGAGGCGAGATATGGCGACGCTCACCTGGAACACGTCTTTCGTGCGCAGCTTAAAGATCGTGTGCAGCGCATCAACGAAAACCTGCAGCAGTGCGCTCTAGAAGTGGAGAAGCTGGTGCGAAAAGCATACTGGTCTGTACCTGCGCTCATTGAAGAGAACCTGGTGCAGACATTCATCGACGGCATCCGCGACCTGGAAGTCAGAGCTGCTGTGAGGCTCGGGCACCACAAGACGCTTAAGGACGCCTTGGCCCATGCACTGGAAGTGGAAGCCGTGCGGCAGGATCATCGTTCCCATCGCGCCAGGGAGGTTGCAGCAGCTACAGTTCGCGACCGCAACAAAGGATACGGCCCTAGGTGCTATGGCTGTGGGGAAAAGGGCCATCTTCGGTCCAGCTGCCCTAAGCACACCCTAGGAAGGGAAGGTGAACGGTCTCAGAAAGGAAGTGCGGCTAACAGCACCGCCCAGCAGCAGCAGGAATACGACTTTACTATTCGACACTGCAGCGGGAAATCTCATGGCAACGCAGATGCATCGTCAAGAAGACTTTGTCCTGAAGATTGCAACCATTGTAGTAGGCAAGAGAGTAAGGAAGTGGTATCCGTGAGGATGCTCAGGACAGACCACCTCAGCAACGGGTGGAAGGACAGCCTACGACATGCACAGCAGGAAGATCCGGACATCAAGCCGATTCTGGGATGGATGAAGGCCCGTGCTACCAAGCCTAAGTGGAGGGACGTCTCAGCGATGAGTTCAACCACGAAAAGCTATTGGGCCCAATGGGACAGCTTGCTGATTCAGGATTGAGTCCTGTGCCGTAAATGGGACAATGGTCGAGGAGACAGCTGTCGTTTGCAAATGGTTGTCCCTAAAGCTAAAGTGCCGAATGTTCTACAGCTGTGCCATAATGGTCGTTCAAGAGTCCATCTGGGAGTTAAACGAACTCTACTGAAGGTCCGAGAACAGTTTTACTGGGTCCATTATCGTGACGATGTCGAGGATTGGTGTCGTACATGTACAAGTTATGCGGCTGTGAGGGGACCTCAGACACGTAGTAGAGGAGCACCGAAATTGTACAATGTTGGTGCACCACGGGATAGGACATCCTTTGACATTGCGGAGCCGTTACGGAAAGGCGCAAGAGGGACTCCTAAGATCGTCCATGTGCGATCCACATATATCCACTAGCGCGTTATTATGGGGCCGATAATGCTCGGGACGAGCATGTCTTAGGAGGGGGCAGTGTTACGCGCTCGAATCGGCGGCACTAGCGCCAACTAGTCTCAAACCGAAGAACTAAACTTCTTGAAGTTTAAAACTCGATCTCTCGGTACCTTGCGCGTGTTTACTTGAACATTCTGGATATTTTGCTAATTTATATAAGTAGGCGCTGCAAGATGCGATCGAAGTAGTGTTGATTTGGCGAAACAAGCGAAGCTTCGGAGCGGAAATAAGTGAATTAGTGTGTTTAATTATTAGTGTTTTAAGTTTTAATTTGTGTAAAGTAAATTAAAGTGTTAATTTAGGTAATTTTATCGGCAATTTTTATTGTCACGAACCTCAAGCTCGTAACATTATTATTATTTGGTATGCCCCCCTCTATTTGTAACTTTTGTTTGCATCATTCCTTTATGCAAAGGTTGTCTGGAAGAAATCACTTTCAGTGATAAGACCGCCTATTGTACATACTTTAATTAGTTTTAACTATATTGATGTTTCTGTATTGTGGTTTACAAAAAAGTATAAATAAATAATTGTTTGTTGTGCGGCGCGAGGTGGTCATTGACGTAGATGGGACTGTTAGGCCCGCTTAGACCCGCGTCATCAGTTGTTAATCCTCGTCGCGCGCACTGCAGTCAGCAATTCGTTCATTGCGATATCTTTGTGAGAATCTGATGATGATGTTCGGTATGGAAGATGAGTCTAGAGATGTACTGCTATCGTGTTTGGTAGGGATTTCGTTCCTCGTCGAGTTTAAACGTCTGACACGGTGTACGTAGTCAATATCTGTTGGCAATAACGTAAAACCGACCTTTGTAGCGATATTATGTATAATATTATTTAAATTTTCGCCTTTTAAGAGTGGTATCCCAGAAATTTTCACGTTATTAATCCTCTCAAGCTGCTCCTTCGCTTTCAGCTGGTCAGTAAGATTAGTTGTTATGGATCGCAGCTCGGAAATCTCGCTTGAAACTAGATCAACACGCTGGGTAATTAAACCTGTTGTGGAACTCAACTCGCAAATATCTTTTATAACAATAGCTTGTTCGTCAGTCAATTTTTTTATTGAAGAGTTTACATCACTAATCTCTTTCTTAAATGAATTGATGTCCTCGCGAATGCCATTTAAAACACCCTTTATGGTATTGTTTTGAGAATCCAGCTTTGCTGTGAGCGTGGTCATCATTCTATTACAAAACTCATCCATGAGTTGCTGTTGGTTGCAGTGACAGTCGGGCGTTTTCCTCTTTCTTGCAGTTATATTTAGGAAGTCACCATCGCTTATCTTCGATAAATCTGGCTGTGAGTTGGTTTTGGTTGGACACCTTTGTACGCTCATATTATCAGGTGTTGCGAGAAAAGAGGTAGGTAGCAAATCCAAGGGAGGAGTGTGGAGCAAACACTAAAGGTGTAAATGAAAAGTATACACACTCGTCGCTTCTACTTCACGCGATGTCTGTGTCGAAGACCGTCGAAAACTTCCGACAGAGCAGAGACAGGAACGGAGCACCGGTCCTCTTAAACGTCACACGCGATAAGGTCTCAAGCGAATTTCAACCACAATGCACAATTACAGAGAATACAAAATTATTTAGTAAAGTTACTCTAATCGGACAATATTGCGGCACACGTCCGGCCTAGAAGGCGCTCATAATAAGAAAACTATAATGACAACTTACTTTCGTAAGTCATTCATATATAGGGTTTGAACCCACAACCCTACTATTGTAATGCATGTTCATCATAGAGACCTTCTATAGTATTGCTTTTGTAATAGACCTTACTTTCATAAGTCATTAATTTATATGGTTCGAACCCACGACCCTACTATTGTAATGCATATTCATAGAGACCTATAGTATTGCTTTTGTATCATTGAGTTTAATATCATAATTCCCTAATATAGGACTAGTCATTGTGCTACAGTACTTCAAGCAGTCGGGCTCCCGACCACCCCATATACATGTACAACTGCAGGTATGTATCTCCGGCAGCTCCTCTATACAAGACATCTATACATGAACACCTTCCATAACTTAATTATAAATTAATTTTATTGTTTAATATATATCTTTTAAGACTATTTTTGACGCCCCTTTATATTGAATTTAATTATTAATAATAATATTGGGCCGTCACAATATGTTTGGATCGTTGTCTGAAACTAATAACTTGGGTAAACCAAAAGTTAGCATTTTAGTGGACATATTGCTGCACATGTGGAGACATTCGCACCATTTACTGTAACTGTCTACAACGACGAGATACGTGCGGTGTCCGTGTTGCATGTAATCAATGTGCACGCGCTACAGCACGACACTGATCGCTCGATAGCAGAGTCGATTCCCGGCCACCACATCTTACCGCGCGCTATGCCTTTGGTTTTTTTTTCTTATAGGAAAAGGGTGACAAGCGATCACACAATCCACCTGATGGTAAGTGGTTGCTGTGGCCCATAGACATCTACATCTATCATCGTTTGAGAATCAAAATGCAGATGCGTTGTCAGCCATGAGGACTAAGTTGGAATGCCTCATTTCCAGTAAAAAGGGTCTCCGGTTCTCTACACTCACCATACGAAACACAGCAGCATTAAGCTGCTATTTGACGCTGGTATTCTGTTAGAGCGTGGTCCTACTCCGGTCGAGCCGACCCATTCGTGCTACAACTATACTCCTTCCAAATTTTATGAAAGAAAATAGGGTTAAAATTTAAAAAAAATTTGGATAAATATTTTTATATTAAAGCCAACTACCTATGGTTTTAGTGACAACGGTGTTTACACTTACACCTTGTATACATATTTTATAATACCCTTGTAATTCTGCCATACTAACTAATTACGTTGTGAAAAAAATAAATTAACCATAAAGAATAGAATCATGCAATGATGTGTGTAACGCGGTATCTAATCACTTGTTTTGCTTCGTTCTGTTTTAGGTTGAATATTATAGTAATCCAATCAATAGAGTTAGAAAACTCTGTATAAAAATCTGTACCCAGTGCTAAACTGTATCACACACCGAAAATCTGTATAAATACGGGGAAATCGTATATATGGCAACACTGGTGGTAGGGCAGAATGTAAATACACACTTCTCTCGATCTTGCTACGGCAGTATTTAGCGAAGTATGGCCGGCAGCGCGAAGAGTAGTGGCAGGGGCTGAATGTAAATGAGCATTTAAATATGTTCTGGCTATCCTCTTCCATTACTGAAACCTTTGAAGGGTATTCCGGTCTAGGAAAGTGGTGTAAAATATCTAAAATGATAAAATATACATATTCACTAATTTCGAGGCGAGAGAGGGAAACTGAAACAGAAGTTGGCCATTAACTCGCCTGCCAAGCGTGGTAGCTATGGCAAATAGTACCTACGAGGCAATCCGTGGAGGCCTATGCATAGCAGTTGACTTCTGATGATTTTTTTTTTTATAGAAGAGGGGGTAAACGAGCATGCGGCTCACCTGATGTTAAGTGACTACCGCCGCCCATGATCAACCGCAACACCAGGAGAATTGCGGGTGCGTTGCCGGCCCTTTAGAAAGGAGTAAGCTCTTTTCTTGAAGGTCCCCAGGTCGTATCGGTCCGGAAAAATCGCCGGTGATATACTATTCCACAGAGAGGTTGTACGTGGAAGAAAACTCCTTGTGAAACGTACAGTGGTGGACCGCCAAGCATCCAGATGGTGTGGATGGTATCGGGACGTTTGCCGTGTCGTGCGTTCACGAAATTTGGCGGCTGGGATTAATCCGAACAATTCCTCAGAGCACTCCCCGTGATAGATGCGATAAAATACGCAAAGAGATGCAACATCTCTTCGCAACGCCAGTGAATCGAGCCGATCGGAAAGCACTCGGTCGTCGACGATTCGTGCCGCTCTGCGCTGGATGCGGTCAAGTGGAAGGAGCTGGTACTGGGGAGCCCCAGCCCAGAGATGGGAACAGTATTCCATGTGTGGTCGAACCTGCGCCTTGTAAAGTTGCAGGCGGTGTGCTGGCATGAAATACTGTCCCGCTCTGCTGAGCACGCCAAGCTTTTTAGAGGCCAATTTGGCCTTCCCTTCCAAGTGACCACGAAACTGCACGTCACTCGATATGTCGACGCCGAGGATTCCGATACTGGCTGAGGCAACAAGGGGAGTGCCTTGAAACTGAGGGGATACGACAAAGGGGTTCTTTTTAGCGGTTAACGCGCAAACTTGTGTCTTCTGGGGGTTAAACTGGACTAGATTTAGTCGTCCCCAATCCGAGACTCTGTTCAGCAAAGACTCGACTTCAGACACAAGTTTGTCCCGGCACTCGGAGACGTTTTCCCGAGAAATATTGGCTCGGCCGGTGTAAAGAGCATCACCAGTGCTGTCATCTGCATAGCAATGAATGTTACGGGTATGCAACATATCATTGATATGCAGAAGAAACAGCGTTGGCGATAGCACGCAGCCCTGTGGAACACCAGCATTAATAGGCTTGCAATCGGAGCTTGCACCGTCTACAACGACCTTGATGCTCCGATCTGCAAGAAAGCTGGTGATCCAATCGCACAATTTCTCGGGAAGCCCATAGGAAGGGAGCTTCGAAAGAAGCGCTTTGTATAAAACTAAATTTACGGATTTTATCGCGTTTATTTCACTACTTTTACTTATTTTTAATTCCCGACGTTTCGGGTGCTTTACAGCAACCATGGTCACGGGGGGGACTGAGATGTTTGACGTCCCAATGTCATAGTTAGTCCGGCTACCTTCAGTTTTTGAATATTAATTTTTGGTCCGATTTGCGTAAATTGCGATTTGCAATCCGTAAATTTAGTTTTATTCAATGTGTAGTGTTCGCGTAAATTTAAGAAATCATGAAGCGCTTTGTGCCAAACCCGATCGAAGGCCTTCGCAATGTCCAAAGTAACTGCCAATGCCTCCCCCTTGAACTCTACTGCCTCCGCCCATCTGTGAGTGAGGTAGACCAGATCACCAGCTGACCGACCACGGCGAAAACCGTATTGGCGGTCACTAATCAGCTGGTGATGCTCAAGGTACCTCATGAGCTGGCAGTTTACAATGGACTCCATTGTTTTGGAGAACAAGGAGGTGATGGCGATTGGCCGGTAGTTGGACGGGTCTGAGCAGTCGCCTTTTTTAGGGATCGGGTGGACGAAAGCCGTCTTCCATGATTTTGGGACTACGCCTAGGGAGTAGGAGTACCGGAAAAGACGCGTTAAAACCGGTGCCAACTCTGGAGCACACGTCCTCAGCACAATTGGGGGGATTCCGTCAGGCCCACTCGACTTGTGGATGTCCAGGGAGAGGAGTGCTTTGCGAACCGAGCGCTGTGTGAACTGCACTTCCGGCATGGAGCACTCACACCGCGGGATGGTCGGCGGCGTACTCCCCCCGTCATCGAGAGTCGAGCTAGTCATGATTACAGCCCATGCCTTGAACCTTCAATTTCTTACATATTAGCTGTTTACAAGTGAATAAAAACTGGAATTTATGCGAATATTACAAAAGTACATACCAAATTGGTCTCATTTATATATATTTCAGATTGCTTTCGTGATTATTTTGCGCTCATCTAATAAACAGGATTTCAAATTTATTAATTATAATATAAATAAATTGAAAAACGCACGAGAAATCGGAATAACGTTAAATAGATATAAATATCAATTCAAGCTTTACTACTAGTGAGCCGCCATTATACGCGTATTGCATAGCACACACTGATATGCACAATTTCCTTATATATTTACTATACTCTTTGATGCACAAAATGCATTTACCTCGCATATAGATTGTTTCGTTCGCATAGACTCTTAATATATAAGTGTATATAATGTAATAAGTGTAACTAGAGGGTAGTTGGATTAAAATAAGTCTAGTCTACGTGTTAGTACGATAGATGGCAAAACAACAAGATATCACTTTGTTCTCAAAATAATGTTCTAAGTTGCACTCCCATCTCTAACCCCCATGTCTGAAAATATTTATAAAAAAGATGGTGGTTAGAAAATTGTAAATATGGAGGGAGTAATAGTGTTCTGTGCTCCCGATTATACTAGCTTATCTATGGTTCTGTGTTATGGAAAGCTTAGAAAGGCTAGAACCCAGAGCTGTAAAGGTAGTTAATAAAAAAATATGTTATGGATATGGATTCAGTCAAACGCGGTCAAACGTCAGTTTCTTTATCTAGTCTAGTGATTCCCAAAGTGGTCTATATTGACCCGTAGGGGTCTATGGCAACCTGCAAGGAGTCTACGTCAGCGCAAAAAAAATTTGGGGGTCCATGAAATGAAAATGGGGTCCACGATAGTGGATCTCAACACATACACTGATAGTACCTATTTACTTACATCATACTATCTTATAATATCAAAAAATATACATTATTTATAAAAGTACCTATGAAGAAAAAAATATTATATATGTTTATAAAATTGTGTAAGTTGTAGGATGTTGGTATTCGCTTTGTGGTCGCAATACATTTTGAACTTGTAAAAACCTGAGAGTCGCTGTCTCAGAGCTTCGCTACCTTGCACTGACTTGTTCAATTCGTCACTCTATAAATACGAATGTGGGACAAATACGTTTATTCGTTTCCTGAATCTTGAAAATGAAAGTGCTAAGAAAATATTTTAAAAAATATAAACGGATAGTATATCACACAAATTATAGTGATTCAGTGTTATTTTATTTGAGAGTGCTGGAGAAAAGTAAGTACATTATTTTTATTAAATTTTAGTTTTGTACTCGTAGTTAGCAAAGATAGATAAATTACGCCAATCATGTCTTTAGTTATTAGTAGTTTAATATTCAATCATGCAAAATTACACGAGTACTCCTCAATAGTTTCTTTTTGAAAGTTTTAGCAATCGTTATTATAATTACGGTGCAATCTCCGTAATTCGAGCTAATTGTTGCAAGAAGATGTTCGAATTATGGAATGTTTTCGGAAAAATCAAAAATATTTTTAATATACAGCTGCTGGATTTTCCGTCTTATTTAAATAATTTAATTTTGCCCACAGATGACTGATGCCATGTCTGAATCTAAAAAGAAATGTAGACAGTACAGTGTTGATTATTTGAAATTTGGCTTCATTCCATCATTGCCGGACAAACAATCGCCTATGTGCCTTTTATGCAACAAAGTTTTGGGCAATGACGCTATGAAACCATCTTAACTACAAGATCATCTGAGAAGATGCCACCCTGATAAAACGGAGAAAGATTTGAAATACTTTCAAACACTCAAAGATAAACTTCAGAAGAGACCTACTCTGGACAGAATGTTCGCTTCGACGTCACAAAGAAATGATGATGGTTTGCGGGCGTCTTACAATATCTCGTTACTTATAGAAAAATCGGGAAAACCGCATACTATCGCAGAGAACTTAATTTTGCCAGCCGTTGAAGAGGTTTTAAAAACTGTTTTACACAAACCTGCATCTGATATCATTACAAGAATTCTCTTAAGCAACAATACTGTTGAAAGTCGTATTAATAATAGTAATAATAATCATTTATTGACAGACAACAAAGGCCCGTAAAAAAGAAACATAATTACTTATAATCAACAAACATAAAAAAAATTTAAATAAACTGAAATACAAAAATAAATATAAATTAAATATATGCCATCAAACAAATTAAAACTTACATCTTAACATACTAGACCAATATTTAAATATTTCACTACAATTTTGTGTTAAAATTAGTATAATCGTGTTTCCAGATTTGAGAAGATTACTTCTAAATCTGGCCACACGATGTCTTATCAAAGCATCGAGCGTCGGTACGCGAGTCTCAGTGAACATTGTAGATGCACTACAGTACCTTGGAAAACGAAATAATATTCGGAACGAATCGTTATATTGAACCTTAAAAGTTCGATAGTTTTCCTTTTTAAATTTGGTCCAGAGATGCGGTGTGTAAAGCGATTGGCAATAGGTTTTAAATAGTAATATTTTAGCATCTCGTTCGCATTTATTAAATTTCCTGCCAATCATATTTGCACGTACAGCAAGGGACCGCCTTTCTCTGTCCATGTTCTGATCATCCATCAGGTCACTCGATACGATATGTCCTAAATATCGAAAGCTCGTCACAAACTTCAAATTTTTGCCGTTCAGGTATAATGGTAAACAAACATCTTTACTATGCGCTCCAAAGACCATTGCCACAGACTTGTCTGCATTATAAACTAAATCGTGGCTTGCTGCGTATCTCTCACAAATAGAAATTAACTTCCTCAAGGCTCCGATTGAGGGGCTCAATAAAACCATATCGTCTGCGTAACTAAGGTTGTTTACACATTTCCCACCTACATGACAGCCGATACCCGTTTCATTGAGCTCCTCAATTAGAGCATTAACGTAAAGGTTAAACAGCAGAGGAGAAGTCAGCCCACCCTGCCTAACCCCCTTAGTCAGTACAAACTCGTCCGAAAGCGAGCCATCCCAGTTCACTACATTAACCTGCGTATTATACCAATTAATAAGGATTCTAATTATGTCGGAAGGAACACCCACCAGTTTTAACTTATCCCACAGAATGCTATAGTTTACCCTATCGAAGGCGCGACTCAAGTCCAAAAAACTATATGTGTATACTTTTGTTCTTCGTGACACGTAATACGTTACTATTTGTTTTAAGGAAAAAATTGCCAACTCAGTAGAGCTACCTTTTTTTAAAACCAAACTGAGCGTCACTTATAAAAATAAATTTCGATAAAATATCCAAAATAATAGACTCAAATAGTTTCTCACAGGTTGAGCGATTGAGATAGGCCTATAATTGGAACTGATCGTATCGCTAACGGTTTTAATTTTGACAATAGGGCTAACCACGCATTTTAATAGGTCAGGAGGCAAAAATGAGTGTTTTAAACACGCGTTAATAAAAACCGAGAGAAACACCACAACCCAGGGTCCACCGCAACGTAAATGTTCTACAGAAATGTGGTCATGACCACACGCTTTACCAAGGTGCATCTTTTTAAGGGCATTATACACCATACTCTCATCAATATGAGTATATGATAAAACAGGCATATCAAGTGTATCTATCGCAGAAGGGCCACTACTAGTATAGCAGTCATTCAACAAAAAGTTCTGTTTAAAATTATTAGCTATCCGTTTTTTATCGCTAACACCATCCACGCAGATTCCCTTATGTTGCATAGTTTTGATGTATGTTGCCAAAATTTAGAAAAGTTTTTGTCTATACATGCGTTACTTATCCGCTCCAATAAAATTTTATTTTCATTTTTCTGGCACCACTTTAAGCGACCTTTAAATATAGACCTACTTTGCTTCATCATATCATAGAGAGAACCAGAGCTGGGAGCCCCCGCCCCGATCCACCTCGATAAGTTTACTTTAGCATCCACATACGCTGATTTTACTACATCATTCCTATTCATATTTTACTACATCATTCCTATCATCAGTATTGATGAAATGAGTTCTGATATTGAAAGCTTCTTATGTAATTATTTGCAAACGACCCATTTCTCTATACAACTGGACGAGTCAACTTTACCTGATAATCAAGAAATCTACGAAGTACTGCTCTTCGCAAAAACTTTGATAACCGACACTAAAGGTGAATCAATATTTCATGTTTTGAAGGATTACTTCACTGAAAAAGCAATTCCTTTATCAAATATAATGTTGCGTGAATAAGTCAACTAGCGCCATCTAGTGTCAGGAACGAGAGCGAGGGGAGCTTTGCAGAAAATGACATCACAAATCTCTCAACCGACAGCGCCATCCGAAGAACTAAGTTTCTAGAAAATCTACACTCGCACACTCGTCCCTTTGCGCGCATTTACTTGAATATTCCGGATGCTTCTTTGCTAATTGAAATAAATAGGCGCTGCAAGATGCGATCGAGGCAGTATTGGATTTGGCGAAACAAGCGAAGCTTCGGAGCGGAATAAAGTGAATTAGTGTGTTTAATTATTAGTGTTTTAAGTTTTAATTTGTGTAAAGTTAATTAAAGTGTTAATTTAGGTAATTTTATCGGCAATTTTTATTGTCACGAACCTCAAGCTCGTAACAATTGGTGTCAGAAGTGGGATAAAATCATGCCGATTTTACCTAAGGAGGAAACGGAGGGTGTCCGTACCCGAAGTCAACGCCAGCAGGAGACGGACCAAAGAAGTATTGGTGGTGCAACGCCGCAGACGTCGGAGGGCCAGCCACCGGCTGCGGGCCCGTCAGTAGCCCCTACATCTGCTGCACCTGACTTACGTGCTCTGATCGTGATGCTGCAGGAACAGGCCCGTTGGTTGAAAGAGCAGCAGGAGGAACAGGCTCGCCGACAGGAGGAACAGGCTCGCCAGCAGGCGGAACAGGTCCGTCAGTTGAAAGAGCAGCTGCAGAGCGGACAAGAGGAACAGGCCCGCCGACAGGAGGAACAGATGCTCCTCATGAAGGACCTTCACGCTACCTTCGGGAAGGAGATAAAGGAGGTGAAGGATAGGGTTGCTCAGCATGACAAACGCCTGTCGGAAGCTGAAACCCAAATCGCGAAAGCTGAAAACCGAATCGAGAAAGCTGAAACCCGAATCGACCAAGTAAACAATCGGGTTTACAACGTAATGGCTGACATGAAGAAATCACTGGACGAACTCAAACTTGGAGATGGAGCTACAGCTCCCGTAGCAGCTACAACACCTTCGCTACGTGGGTTCAAGGTGCCACCGTTCGACGGTACCTCTTCCTGGTCAGCCTACAAAATCCCGTTCGAGGCTGTTATGAAGGCGAACGGCTGGAATAAAAATCAGGCCATGACTGCTCTCACACTAGGCCTGCGTGACCAGGCCTTAACAGTTCTGGAAGCTCTCGGTGAGGAAGTGACTTATGAGCAACTCCTTGAGACATTGGAGAGGTACCTAGCAAAAGTTGTAGACAATCGGCAACGAGATTGGGACAAGCACATACAACCGTTTTTGTTGTCATATCGAAGTTCTGTTCACGAAAGTACAGCAGTGACACCAGCTTTCGCAAACTTTGGAAGAGAATTACGGCTGCCTGCAGACCTGTTCACCGGGATACCACCTGATGCCCCACGCAGTATAACCGATTATGCAAATGACTTGCGGAACAAAATGAATGACATTTATGAGCACGTCAGACAATCGGGCCAGCAAATGTCTTAGAAAATGAAAACCCGGTATGACCGCAAAATGAACAATAAAGGGTTCAACGAAGGTTCATTAGTGTGGTTGCACAATCCAGTCCGCAGCAAAGGGAAATCTCCTAAGCTTCAAGCTAAATGGGACGGCCCGTACCGGATTGTAACCAGGATCAACGATGTGACCTACCGGATACAGAAAGGCGCAAGAGGGACTCCTAAGATCGTCCATGTGGATCGCTTGGCGCTTTATTATGGGACCGATAATGCTCGGGACGAGCATGCCTTAGGAGGGGGCAGTGTTACGCGCTAAAATCGGCGCACTAGCGCCATCTAGTCTCGAACCGAAGAACTAAACTTCTTGAAGTTTAAAAACTCTACTAACTACTTTCGTGAACAGCGCTTCGATATGACAACAAAAACGGTTGTATGTGCTTGTCCCAATCTCGTTGCCGATTGTCTACAACTTTTGCTAGGTACCTCTCCAATGTCTGATTAAATCGTTCTACCATTCCATCAGATTGCGGGTGATATGAAGTCGTTCTTGTTTTATGAGTACCCATAACTCGGCAAGTTTCCTGGAATATTTGAGACTCAAAATTCCTTCCTTGATCGCTGTGAATCTCTAAAGGTACACCAAAACGACAGAAGACTTCATGAACTAGCTTATCAGCAACTGTTGAAGCTTCTTGATTTGGAATGGCGAAGACTTCTGGCCACTTAGTGAAGTAATCCATCACAACCATGAAATACCTGTTACCGCTTTCACTCTCCGGAAACGGCCCCGCCACGTCAATGGCTATTCTCTCCCATGGTGCACCAACATTGTACAACTTCAATGCACCTCTACTACGAGTCTGAGGTCCCTTTACAGCCGCACAACTTGTACATTTGCGACACCAGTCCTCGACATCGTTTCGACAGTGGACCCAGTAAAACCGTTCTCGGATCTTCAGTAGAGTTCGTTTAACTCCCAGATGGCCTCCTGAATAATCATTATGGTACAGCTGTAGAATATCCGGTACTTTAGCTTTAGGGACAACTATTTGTGAATGACAGCTGTCTCCCCGAACATTTTCCCATTTACGGCACAGAACTCCATCCTGAAGCAGCAAGCTGTCCCACTGGGCCCAATAGCTTTTAGTGGTCGAACTCATCGCTGAGACGTCGCTCCACTTGGGCTTTGGAGCACTGGCCTTCATACATTTCAGGATCGGCTTGATGTCCGGATCTTCCTGCTGTGCACGTTGAAAGCTGTCCTTCCACTCGTTGCTGAGGTGGTCTGCCCTGAGCATCCTCACGGATACCATTTCCTTACTCTCTTGCCTAGTACAATGTTTGCAATTTTCAGGACAAGGTCTTCTTGACAATGCATCTGCGTTGCCATGAGATTTCCCGTTGCGATGTTCGATCTCAAAGTCGTATTCCTGCAGTAGTTCAATCCACCTCGCAACTTGTCCTTCTGGATTTTTAAACTGCAATAGCCATTTTAGTGCAGCATGGTCAGTTCGTAAGTGAAATTTTCGCCCCAGAAGATATTTGCTAAAATACTGCAACGACTTTACCACAGCTAGAAATTCGCGTCTTGTGACACAGTAGTTTCTTTCCGGTTTTGACAACGACTTGCTGAAGTACGCTATCACGACCTCTTGGTCACCATTACGTTGAGACAACACACCGCCAAGTCCTATATCACTTGCGTCTGTGTCAACTATAAATTCTTTGCTTGCATCAGGGTATCCCAAAATAGGTGTTTTGCACAGACGGTCCTTGAGTTCCTGGAATGCGATATTACAACTTTCATCCCAGCAGAAATGTCGCTTCTCCTCGGTTAGCTTATGCAGAGGTTTGGCCATATCTGCAAAGTTCTTCACAAAACGTCGGTAATAGGAGCACAAACCCAAAAACGCTCTAACCTGCGTCTTGTCTTTTGGAACCGGCCAATCCTTTACAGCTGCGATTTTCTCTGGATCCGTGCGGATACCTTCTTCCGACACTACATACCCCAAAAAGTTGACTTGCCGTTTGAATAGTGAACATTTTTTCGGACTCAACTTGAGGTTGGCACTCTTAATCTTCATAAGCACGCGTTCCAGGTTTTGAAGGTGTTCCTCAAACGTACGGCCCACGATGATGATGTCATCCAAGTAGACCAGACACGCATCGCCAATTAGCCCGGTAAGTACAAGTTCCATCAGCCTTTCAAACGTTGCTGGAGCATTGCACAACCCAAACGGCATTACTTTGAATTGCCACAGACCCTTTCCCGTCGAGAGCGCAGTTTTCTCCTTGTCCTTAGGGTCAATTTCAACTTGCCAGTAGCCACTTTTTAGATCCAGCGTGCTAAACCATTTTACTCCTGTAAGCATGTCCAGCGTGTCATCAATTCTTGGCAAGGGATAGCTGTCCTTCTTTGTAACGTCGTTCAGACGGCGGTAATCAACACAGAACCGCATGCTGCCATCCTTCTTCTTTACCAGCACCACAGGTGAACACCATGGACTAGATGAAGGTTCAATAACACCATCCTTCACCATTCCCTCAATCATGGTTTCCACTTCCTTTTCACGTGCTACCGGCAATCTTCTTGGCCGCTGACGGATAGGCAATTCCTCTCCTGTGTTTATTTTGTGTTGAACTAAGCCAGTCTTTCCTATGTCAGCATCGTTTGACGAGAATACATCGGCGTACTTGAGTAACAACTTCTTCGCCTTGACCAATTCGTTCGGGGAGAGAACACTGCGACAGTCTTCCAAAAGTGTGGTCACTCTCGTTTCTGAATCCTTGCTGGGGGTCCCACTCGATATATATTTGCACCGACGTAACCAATCCACTTCCTCACAAGTGCCAACCAGTGTGCCTTTTTCTATAATCTGTTCCCGGTCGCAAAGGTTCAGCACACGTATTCTTGAGATGTCAGTGGTCCTGACCAAGGTTCGAGCTACTTTCCATGGAAGGTCATTGTTTACTCTTTCCACAAGTACACAACGGTGAGCTTGCCCAGCGTTTCGGGGAAGACTAACCGGAACAATCGTTTCCGATCTCGGCGGAAGAACAATCTTCTTAATGCTGTACACGTTCCCTGGTAACGCACCTTCCATAAGAAGTTCCTCCTGTCCACATTTCAAAACACCTTGCTTAACGTCGATCTCACAACAATTATTCCTCATAAAGTCTAGGCCTAGGATGCAGTCGTCCATTATATCAGCCACGATGACATTATGCAGGTAGATCACGTTGCCAAGCTTCAACTCCATCTCCTTCTCTCCACGGACGGGTATACGCTGACCGGTGGCTGTTACCAAATTAATGCGTTCTCGGTTGTATGCGAAGTCCCCAAGGAACTGACTTATAAGTTGGGAACTAACAACCGTACGAGAGGCTCCAGTGTCTATGGTCAGTTTACACGGCATTCCGTTGACCTCGCCCTTGATGATTAGACTGTTCCCATCATGGGTTTGTGAGATCGAGACCCTTGGGGCTCTCTTAACAACAGCCAGCACCCGCCCCGCAGTTCTGGCTTTTACTCGTTTCCCTGCTGCTGCTGGGCGGTGCTGTTGGCCGCACTACCCTCCTGGGATCGTTCACCTTCCCTTTCTAGGGTTCGCTTAGGGCAGCTGGATCGAAGATGGCCCTTTTCCCCACAGCCATAGCACCTAGGGCTGTATCCTTTGTTGCGGTCGCGAACTGTAGCTGCTGCAACCTCCCTGACGCGATGGGAACGATGATCCTGCCGCACGGCTTCTACCTCCAGTGCATGGGCCAAGGCGTCCTTAAGCGTCTCGTGGTGCCCAAGCCTCACAGCAGTTCTGACTTCCAGGTCGCGGATGCCGTCGATGAATATCTGCACCAGGTTCCCTTCAATGAGCGCAGGTACAGACTGGTACGCTTTTCGAACCATCTTCTCCACCTCAAGGGCCCACTGCTGCAGGTTTTCGTTGCTGCGTTGCACGCGATCTTTAAGCTGCGCGCGAAAGACGTGTTTCAGGTGAGCGTCACCATATCTCGCCTCCAATGCCTCAAGGAGCTGCTCGTAGGTCACTTTCTTACCGAGAGCTTCCAACACGGTTAAGGCTTGGTCGCGCAGGCCTAAGGTGAGTGCAGTCATGGCCTGGCTTTTTTCCAGCCGTTTGCCTCCATGACGGCCTCGAACTGGATTTTGTAGGCCGACCAGGAAGAAGTCCCGTCGAACGGTGGTACCTTGAACCCACGTAGCGAAGGTGTAGTAGCTACTGCGGGGGCTGCAATTCCATCTCCAAGTTTGAGTTCATCCAGCGTTTTCTTAACTTGGTTGATTTGGGTCTCAGCTTCCGACAGGCGGTTATCATGTTGAGCAACCTTATCCTTCACCTCCCTTATCTCTTTCCCGAAGGTAGCGTGAAGGTCCTTCATGAGAAGCATCTGCTCTTCCCTATCGCGTTTGAGCTGCTCTTGTAAGCGACGGGCCTGTTCCTCCTGTCCGCTCTGCAGCTGCTCTTTCAACTGGCGAGCCTGTTCCTCCTGTCGGTGAGCCTGTTCCTCCTGCTGCTCTTTCAACAGACGGGCCTGTTCCTCTCGTCCGCGCTGCAGCTGCTCCTGTAGCATTGCCATCAGAGCACCTAAGTCAGGTGCTGCAGATGTAGGAGCTACTGACCGGCCTGCAGCCGGCGGCTGACCCTCCGCCGTCTGCGGCGTTGCACCACCAAATTTCCTTTGGTCCGTCTCCTGCTGGCGTTGACTTCGGGTACGGACACCCTCCGTTTCCTCCTTAGGTAAAATCGGCATGATTTTATCCCACTTCTGACACCAATTGTTACGAGCTTAGGGTTCGTGACAATAAAAATTGCCGATAAAACTACCTAAATTAACACTTTAATTTACTTTACACAAATTAAAACTTAAAACACTAATAATTAAACACACTAATTCACTTAATTCCGCTCCGAAGCTTCGCTTGTGTCGCCGAGTTCAACTCTGCCCGATCGCACCTTGCAGCGCCTACTTATATAAATTAGCAAAATATCCAGAATGTTCAAGTAAACACGCGCAAGGTACCGAGAGTTCGAGTTTTAAACTTCAAGAAGTTTAGTTCTTCGGTTCGAGACTAGATGGCGCTAGTGCGCCGATTTTAGCGCGTAACAATATGGTTAATTTACAATTACAAGGCGACAGTTTAAATTCGATTAAAACAAAGTCCATCTTATCAGCGTTCCTTGCCAGAGTTAAACTAATGAAGAGAAGGAAGGGGCGAATTTTCTCAGTTCCCCAATTTGTCACAGACAAATTCAAATTGTTTATTGCATGTCACATTACAAATTTAAGATGGTACAATTTTGATAGGTATACATGTGACGCCCCGCAAGGGCATAGCAACACTAGAGGGCTAACTATTTTCGTATTATCTCATTTTTAAACATAAATTACAAATTATCATATCATCAACATTCAATATTATTTTATATAAATTAATTTAATTTGAAACACAATGTATAGTCTAGGTATTCTTACTTTATCGTTATTTATCGTCAAAAAATTCATTTAAATTATAGTAACATTTATTAATAAGAAATATTTTTAATTGTTTATTAAATTGCACAGGATTTTCCAGGATTTTATGGAATTCGGTAAATGGTTATAAATCTTTATTGACATAACGTGAGGGCTGTTTGAAACTAATTTTAATTTGGAGAAGGGTATCTTAAGCTTATATAAATTTCTATTATCATATCATCGTGCTTTCCAGCACCCGAAACGTCGGGTTAAAAATAAAATAAATAAAACGCGAAAGAAATCCGTAAAAGTAGTTTTAATCAATGTACAGTGTTCGCGTAAATATAAGAAATCATTATTTCTATTATTTCTTTTAGTCTTTTTAATAGGTGAGTAGAGTTTTGGGTGTTTCCTAACAAATTTACAAGATTGGAGGATGTAGACAGATGTAACTGTAAAAATTTTATTTTAAATGAAGTGGGGTTTACATGACTCCATTTTGTCCAAATTTATCAATATTCGTAGACACTTCTTTTGTAATATAAATAATTTGTTTACATCACAAGAGTTTCCCCACAAGATGATGCCATAGGAGCATGTGCATAGTAAGCCGCAAGGGCAGTCTTAAAATCTGTCACACGTTTAAGGTGTTGCAGAGCATAAATAAATGAGGACATTTTTTTTGCAACTTTTTGTACGTGCTGTTTCCAACTCAAATGTGTGCCCAGGTCTATTCCTAACAAAGTGCCAGAGTTAACAGTTTCTAGTTTATTATTTTTATAGTTAAACGATATTTGTAAACCAGTTTTTTGGTAGGGTTTAAATTGAATAATTAGTTTTATTAAGGTTAAGTTGTAAATTATGTAATTGTAGCCAGCCAGTAATTTTATCTAATGTATAGTTCAATTTTGTAGTTAAATCTGTGGAATTAGTGCAAGAGATTAAGATGAAGATGTCATCTGCAAAGAGCACGCATAGATCATCCAGTATGTTTGGGAGATCATTTATATAAATAAGAAACAAAATACAACCCAAAACGCTACCTTGAGGGATAGAACCAGTAATGAGAGTTGCATCCGATCTGACATGAGTAATTTTGCCTATCTCGAAGTCGGTATTTTCAATTTCTACGTATTGGAGGCGGTTATCAAGATAGGATTTAAACCAATTATGAGCTATTCTTCTAATTCCTGTTTGATACAGTTTATCCAATAGAGTTCTATAACAGTCTCTGTCATAGGCTTTACTCATATCGAGCAAAAGGCCTACTGCGATTTTTTTATCGTCGATTTTGTCTAGCATGTTTTTTACATATTTATAAATTGCTAAGGTGGTGGAGTAGTTTTTCCTAAAGCCATGTTGGTTCACATGCAAAATTTTATATTTTTCATAAAATGAACAAAGACGTTTCGCCATAGCCGCTTCAAATATTTTAGCAGACGTAGGTAACAGAGCTATAGGTCGATAATTATTTATGTCAGTAGTTTCGCCCTTTTTATACAAGGGTTTGATTAGAGATATTTTGAGGGCATCTGGGAAGATACCTTCTGAAAAAGATTGACTTACCGATATTGTATAGGGGATTGTTAACAAATCAGCACAACTTTTAATCAAAATAGGAGTCATTTCATCTATGCCGTAGGATGATTTATTTTTGAGATTTTTTATTATGGTATTCATTTCATTAGTTCCTGCTGGGCTTAAGAAGAGAGTGTTTTCGATGGATTTTGTTAAAGTTGTTTTATTTAAATTACAGTTATTTGAGTGTAAATTTCCTATAGATGCATAAAAGGTATTAAATAAGTTCGCTACTATTTTAGGATCACATGATATATGTTTATCTGTTATATTTAGTTGAACATTTCTATATATTCGTGAATTTTTGTTAGTCTCGTTATTTATGATTTGCCACATAGTTTTAGTTTTATTTTGAGAATTTTCAAATTTATATTTGTTACATAATTTTTTGGATAAATTGATGGCTTTTTTTAATATTTTACAATACTGTTTATAATGATATATAAAATTTTCATTTTTGGTTTTGGAAACCAATAACTTTAAAAATCTTTTATAGCGACACGATGTTTTTAATCCTACTGTTAAATAATTTTTCTTTGGAGAATTTTTTATTTTTATTTGGATTTTTGGTATACATTTATTTAAAGCTCTTTGTAAGATTTCACTAAATATGTTATAATTCTCATTTACATTTTTATTAGGTTTAAGTATGTCATCCCAATTTATATTAGAAATTTCATTTTTGAATTTAGTAATATTTAAGTTACTGTATATTCTTTTATTTAATAAAAATTGCTTTAAGTTTTGTGTTGGAGACGTTATAGAAATTAATAAACTACAATGATCTGAAAAACCAAATTCATGAACAGCTATTTTAATATCCTTTAATTTAAAATTAATAAAAATTAGTTCTGTGCATGTGGAGCTGTTTGGTGTAATTCTGGTGGGTTGTTTAATCTTTTGGTGGAAGTTATAATTATTTTGGTGGAAGTAATACGATAACATTAAATTAGCAAGCCGCCAAGAAGACGACGTTTCAACTTACGTTCAACATTTAAATGCCCTCTATTCAGATTTTGAATCTAGGTTTGAGGATATTTTGACTATGGTAATACCACCGTAGATAATTAATCCATATGGTGACATAGAAGAAACAAATGTTATAATACAAGAGGAACTGACTGAACTAAGTACAAACGAAGAACTTAAGGTTCAGTTTAAAAACGGATATCAGCAATTCTGGCTGCAAAACAACATACCCGTTACTTATCCCGTATTATGGAATATAGCGAGGAAATTTTTAATTTCCTTTCCATCGTCATACCTAGTGGAAAGGGGGTTCAGCGCTGTTACCAATCTCCTAACGAAAAAAAGAAACAGACCGGGCATCATTAGCCGAGGAGATTTAAGATTAACCCTTACAAAATTGACGCCAAATGTTGATAATTTATTATTAAAGCATCAGGTTCATCCTTCTCACTAAAAATATTGACTTATTGCTTATGTTATTTTATTTATAGTTTATTTTATGTATATTTAATGTTACGTATATAAAAACAGAACATAACGGATACAAAATTTTATTTTGAGTAGTTTTAATTTAAATTCAATTAATAAATGTATAAATTAACATGTGTCTTTACTTTAAGTTTTTAACACTAAACTTCACTACAGTTAGAAATTTACAGGAAATCAATATCAGGTAAGTAGGGGGTCTACGCAACACGGAAAAACATGACAAGGGGTCTACGACAGAAAAAAGTGTGGGGAACTCTGATCTAGTCCATTATTTCTGTATATATTACTCTACTCTATGATCTAGTCTGTGCTATACATAAAATATTATCCTATATCCTATCCTATACCTTTAAACGAGCAATTCTTGTATATATGTATATATATAATCGGAATTTCGGAAACGGCTCCAACGATTTTCACAAAATTTTGTGTCCAGGGAGTTTCGGGGGCAATAAATCGATCTAGCTAGGATTTATTTTTAGAAAAGGTCTTTTTGTCCGTGTTTTAGGCAATAAAAAACTGCTACAATATCGTTAGAATAAGAAGGTAAAGGAGACAATCATTTTTGGGCCCACTAGAAATATTAACGTCACTTAATGGTATTTACACCAAAAAAAAGACACCAAATTATAATAGTAAATGGTCTATAGATTTTTCGAAAATGTAAACGGAAACAAGAAATCTGAAAAAAAATTAGTTGTTTTGACATTCGTGTTCTGATCATTGGCTAAGGTAATGTAACATTTAAAAAATTATTGTCTTAGAGATGTGCCGTGATAACTCGCAAAAAATCGACTCGAGTTGAAATTCAGGTAACTCGATTTAAACAATTCAAATTAGATGAACGAAGCTGTGTCAATATTTCACAAATTATTTTTATAATTGTTCTTCCATACAACACAATTATTATTACTACGCTTAGTAGGTAGTGATATATTATTTTTGGTATGCGTATCGACATCTTCATAAAATAATATCACTCTAACGTTATGACGTAAGTCTTAATGTTATTAATAATTTGACTATCCAAAGTATATATAATCAATTTATATCATATATAACATAAATTGATACAAGAATATATACATATTACCTAATATCAATTTATTTATTACATAATATATCAATAAATTGCTCGAATTAGTAAGTCGATTTCATCACTAAATTGTAGACAAACACTGCATTGGCCGTAAGATAAAGATGCGATTCGAGTAGAGTTTTGTGACTCGAGCCACTCGGGTTAATTTACGAGTATGTATGTATGTCATTCTAGTTGTACACTAGTTTTTGAGTAAACCAACTATTTACAGAAAAGTTTATCACTAGAGTTGAGATCAGCGATTACTTTAGTTAAACCATTTTTAAATATGTACCTTTATAAATAAGTAATATGTGACAACATGAAATTAAAACTATAAATCAATATCATAAATAAAACTAAGCTCAGGTTTGTTTACAACATGCCAGATGCAAGTTTGAATTTGGATGCAACTTGTGATGTCACCCGCAGCGACTTATTATATATACAAGTAAATTAATATCTATATAGCACCCTCTGAATCTATACGAAAACCGAGTTACCGAGTTAACTCGGTAACTCGGTAAAATTTATTTTCTATCGATTATCGAGTTGGACAAATTCACTCGATTCACTCGAGTGAAATAAAACATAGTTGGAGTCGCATCATTATGGTAAGAACAAAATGGAGTTTTTTATTTACAAGCATTATTAAACTAATGTTTAAGAAAATATGGATATTATCAATTATCAGAAAGGTTAGCCAAATATTAATTGACACAAGTACGTATGTTTTTCTCTTTTTAGTTTTTGTGGTAAAATTCGCTAATAGAATATAAGAGTTTATTAATTTACACCTATTCTAGGTTGTGAAAATCTATTATTAAGTTTGTATATTTTACCTCAAACAAATACAAATAATAAACAGGTCTTAGAACCTTATTAGTTTGTTAAAAGTGACAAAGTATTAAGTTTATTTTATTAGTAAAATCTAAATTAAAAAATAAATAGAATGCACAAAAGAAGTTATTATAATGTTAAAAGAAAATTAGAATCTTTGGGTCGAGGGACTTAAAAGAGTGTTTTGAAGAGCAATTCATATAACTGCATTTGTGTACAAATAGGTAACCTTATGTATTCAGCAAGTTGCTTAATACTAAATGGCTTTTTTGTTAAGCCAGACACAGATCCTGGATTTATACCAGCCATAGTAGATAGGCAATATAAATGTTACATATATTTATGTGTAAAAAATGTAGTAATTATTTGTACTAAAAGCAAATATAAAGTTTAATAATAATGGTTTCCATAAAAAAGTGTAATGGTTGTTTCTATTATGTTTCGACAGCTGTGTTGTTCACTGTGCAGAAAGGAATATTATTTTGTCATCTAGAATCAGATATACTTAATATAACAATAATATCTTTGTCTACTATGTAAGTACATGAAACCGGTAAAAATAAAATGTGAGACAACTTTTACATGGTTGAATATTACTGATGTTAATCAATAATTACTGCTTCTGTATTTGATCAGCTGGAGCTGATTAATGCTGTATAATTTATAATAATTTCTTTATTATTTAACATATGAAAAGGCAGATATAAGAAAATGCTCACAGAAATATGTAAATACAGTTTATTGACATTTAAGGCATAGTCTTATCTCATATCTCTTATTATTAAAAATGTCCTTTTAATTCCTATATAATATAGAAAAAAATAATATATTGATAAGTATTATTATTTAGTTAAGATACCTTTACAATTGTCATTAACTTCTTTTCAGGTGGATCGCTTAGAACAAATCTGTATGCCGTGCAGGCTGAAAACTTGCAGAGACAAAAAGTGTATGGATATTGAAGACAACAGTCTTGTATTATAATTGAAAATTCCTTCTGATTGCTTACAATATCATAAATGTACATGTTACCATCAAGTTATTTTCAAAAAACCTTCAGAAATATATCTAACACTAAAATGTTTCTACCTATGTCCGTTATAGACAAAACATCAGAAACCTTCCAACCAATTTAAATGAAAATGTTTGTGTGTGTTTGGATGGATCTCTAGATGGTTTATATTTACATTTGGACTCGGTAGATGGCACTGTTGTCGAGATCCATAAATCACCAGGGCACAGCTGAGGCGCATCGCTAGTAATAAATACATTTAAATTAAGCCTGTGTTTTTTTAATCCTTACACAAACAGTTTAAAACATCTTACTTCCTCACTATTTATCATTGTGTAATAACATAGATAAGGCATGTTAATTCCTAGTCATTTTATTATGATGTTACTACTTACTAATCAACCAAAACATTTTAAAATAATGTCTTGACCCCGCTCCTGTCTATATATGTCAGTCAATCATCAAAGTTCAAAAAATGTATTAAATTAAGTTTGTATAAAAGGGGTTATTATAGTATAAAGGAATTTATGGCTGACAATAACCCGTGGGTAAGGTGATCGCTACCAAGCTATTTCTAATTTGTTCTGTGTTGTTAATTATGACATACATGATTGTAAGCTGGCTTTTTTTTAAAAGACCTAATGGGTATTTTGCTGGTTCTCTTCAAGTCAGAGGTTTTTTTCCGAACCAGTGGTAAATTGAAAAAGTGACTTTCAATAAGTATTATTTATAATCTAAATTGAATAAAAGGTTTCTGTTTCTGCACCTACTACTGTTAATAGAATACTTAAATAAATTATGATTTACAATGATAAATAGAATTACCTACATTATATTTTGCTTTTTGTAATACAATCAGTTTAAAATGTATCTTACTGTGTGTTGGTAATATCATAAATATAAATAGACATTATCCCTTAGCCATCTTGGTATTTAGAATTACACTCACAACCAATCAATACATGTCAAAGTTAGAATCCATACGACATTTGTGCATAGACAGGCACAATGTTTTGCCCGAACTAGTGAAAGGTTTTACATCGATTTTAAAATATTTATAAATGCTGAATATACCTACAGCTTAGTTTTATATGTACTATTATTGAAGACATTATCCCTTAGCCATCTTGGTATTTAGAATTACACTCACAACCAATCAATACATGTCAAAGTTAGAATCCATACGACATTTGTGCATAAACAGGCACTATGTTTTGCCCGAACTAGTGAAAGGTTTTACATCGATTTTAAAATATTTATAAATGCTGAATATACCTACAGCTTAGTTTTATATGTACTATTATTCAATTGTGCACTATTTTAACTTATAATACCGAAGAATACTACTAGATAATCGCTTTCAGTTTGTTTTTAGGTTATTGTTAGATTCATATTTTATTTGTTAATTTCTCAGGACTCCGTTTAGCTGCAGTAAAACTAATAATTTTATTGTAATCTATGGATTATAAGGAATAAATCGACATGCATTTCATTGATAATCTTTAAAATTTGTAGTGGGCCCATTCTCCATAGAAAAATTGATTGTCTCCTTTTGACAATCTGTTAATGATTATAAATAGCTTAATTGGTATAATGGTCGGTCACATATTTGTAATACCATGGTACGAGTCCAGGCCGACAGAACGACTTTTTTAATTTTTTTTCAAGTTCCTTTCTTTTTTGAGGAAATCTATTATTTCGAGCCCTTTTTTTAGTATTTTTTAAAAACACGAAAATTTAAATTGAACTAATTGCACTCACGATTTTTTATTCGAATAACCAGTTCAGTTTTTTCTATTATGTCGCTAAGATCAAAAAATATTATTTGTATTTCATCAGTATGTAATTTGTGTCTAAATATAATTTCCAAAACACACGAATTAAAGAAAAACCGAGCGAAAAATACCGAGCAAAGCTCGGTCAACCAGGTACTGTTCCTACATATAAAAAATTACTCTGTGAGTCTGTGTTTCAGTATATACAAAGTACTCTGTGAGTCCATGCATGGATTTATGGAGTGGAGTAGGTATTCTACCACGGGTGATAATCTCCATACAAATATTCCTAGCCTTATGTCTATGGCCCTCAAAAATTGATTTTGACAGCAATTAAAATTGATTTTGACAGCAATTGACGTTTCTGCACACCCACCCACGTGACGCGGCAAGCGCCGACGCGACGCGTTTGAATATGATATGCGACGCCATTACAGTTTCCTTTGTTGTTGTGTGTAGTGTTGTTGTGTTGATTGAATTCCGCCAACCCCCTCAATTTGAAACTGTAATAATACCAAAATTTTCATAATGTTTAATACGTGCTGTATTGAAAATTGTGCTAGTAGACGCAAAGACGTTAAATTACATAAGTTTCAATTTCTGAGATAAGACTCCATAAGTGGTTAACCCTTTCACTCGGCCACCAATCTAATCAGATTGTACAATACCTACCTTACGTCGGCTCGGGTACGGGGCTAATCAGATCAGAAGTACTGCCTTATGAAAAAACTACTTTTTCCTTTAAAACAAAACCAAAGACAATATGCAATAGATAATAGTATCAAAGACAAAGATATGCTCTTTTATTTTAAACCATAACCTGGCAATGTTTCTTAGAAAAAAAAAAAGAAATCACTCTGAACTTTCGGCCATGGGCGTGCAACTAACAGTACGTTTGCACTGAGAAACATCCAACATGTAATGTTTTGAAACAAATCGCATAAAATAAATCACACTACATGTTTTGTTGATGGTGGCGTTCGCACTCACAAAAACTGTGTAAAATTTTCAACAGATATCAAGATATGTTTTAGCTGTGTTCGCATTGAATACAACATAGACATTTTATTTGTTTATCTATAGATTTGTCAACGTTAGCGTTCGCACTGTTGTTTTTTTTATATTACGCGATTTGTTTTAAATCGTGTTTTTCTGTTATCCAATTTAGTTGGTAAACATCACAAAACATTATCAACCCTAGCGGAGACGAATGATAACTTAATACAAAATATAAATGTGGTATCATCATCATCATCATCATTACAGCCCTTCACAAGTCCACTGCTGAACATAGACCTCCCCCAAGGTATGCTGCAAAGCACGGTCATGAGCCACCTGCATCCATCGACTTCCTGAATGTATTATCAGGTCGTCACTCCATCTAGTGGGAGGTCACCCTACACTTCGCCTACCGGTACGAGGCTGCCACTCGAGAACCTTTTTTTTCCCAACGGTTGTCGGTTCTTCGAGCTATGGCCGACCCATTGTCACTTCAGCTTACTAATCCGTTGGGCTATGTCAGTCACTCTGGTTCTACTGAGGATATCCTCGAGCGTCCTCATACGGCCAGCAGTGAAGGACCACGTCTCAAATCCGTAAGTCATCACTGGCAACACGCACTTGTACACTTTAGTTTTCAGAGATTGAGGTATACCTGATGAGAAGATGTGTCATAATTTCCCGAACGCTGCCCAGCCGAGTTGAATCCGTCGATTGACCTCTCGGTCGAAGTTGGTCTTACCTAGTCGGACTATTTGTCCCAGGTATACTCGTCAACAACTTCGAGCTTAGTGCTCCCAACAACTACCGGCATAGGTGTGACACGGACATTAAACATGATATTTGTTTTGTCCATGTTCATCTTAAGACCTACCCATTGAGAGGCACTATTGAGTGAAACTATTAAATGTGGTATATATCTCCACAAATTCCATCTTTATCATTAATCGGATTGTCTGCAATTCTCTCGTGAGGCGGAAAAATTTAGTCCTTTTTTTGGGGTATTTTTTTAAGTTGCCTGTCCCAGAGCTCGATATAAAAGAACATAATAAAATACAATACAAATTTATAATTATTTATTCAATTAAAATACATAACTTAAAAAAGACACGTAGAAAACTGTTTATCAAATAATTTAGTTTGTCACTGCCATCTTCATAATGTGTTTTAAGTGACAAGAAATTTTTCTTCCACATGTTCTACGAATTATATATATGAGAAAGAAATATGAAAGCATGTACCACCTTTCTCTCAAAATTTTACAAAGCTAACCATAGTTTAGGCTTATTCCAATAATCTGTGTTTCCTTTGAGATACATAGGGTTACTTTGTGATAACCGGTCAAATTTGCAGAGAAGGTTCAAGATAACTAATATAGGCCGTTAAAGACAAATCAATTTTAAAAAATCTCAAACTTTGTATACTTTTTATCTCTTAAATTCAAAATGCGCAGTAATGCATTGTAAGTGATTTTACTGCACACGCAAATATTCGTAAAGAGTAATAATAAGCTTGTCGCCATCCCGGTGAGTCACTTATGCATGTCAAAGTACTTACACAGGCACAACCTAGTAGCCAGAATTCTACACCAGGGGCTCGCTCTGAAATACGGTCTCGTGGATCGGAAACTGCCTTATTATAAGTACTTACCGGAAGTCATGCTCGAAAATGACCGCGCCAGGCTCTACTGGGATCGGGCCATCATCATAGACAGGACTATTCTTGCGAATAAACCTGATATTGTGCTGATGAACCGGGCACAGTCAAGGATATTTTTGGTCGACATTACCATTCCATATGACGAGAACCTAGTGAAAGGCTCACGAGGTGACCGACATGTGGGGTGGTCTGCCGACCGAAATTATTCCCGTAGTCGTCTCTGCGAATGGGCTAAGCCCAGTTAACGTCTCGGGTCATCTGAGGCGACTGGGACTCCGTGACGGACCGCTCTGGGCTCAAATGCAGAAGGCGGTGCTCCTCGATACCACCCGCCGGTTTCTTTTCCTTTCCTCCTAAGCCTCGGCCGTTTGGTCTCCCCTGCTGAGGGCTTCCATCTGGTTGGGCTTTTATATATTATTGTATTTATTTTATTTTACTGATATTTATGTATATTCGTCTTTTCATTTTCATTTAATAATTATATATTTATAGAACCCAACCAGATGAGAAAGCTATATAGATACCCCTCATAATAATAATAATATTTATTGAATCCAAACATACTTTACATAAAAACATAAACTTATAAAATTACATTGATAAGACGTAAATCTAACTCAATAGTATATTAAGGTATCTTTAACAACCGTGCTAGGTCACAGACCTGTATTACAGCTGCTAAGCCCTCCCCATTAAATACATACCAAATAGAAAAACAAAAACATAAAGACAATTTCACCGCAATCAAGAAATGAATAAAAGTTCTAATACGACAATTGGCTCAATACTATTATAGCTAAATGTTTAGTTGTATGGTACAAGAGTAAGGCATGAGAGATATTCTATAAATGTGTCACATATAAGTGTATATTAATATTCAAATGTCATAGTAAACGTTTACAAGAACTTATTCTATATTTCACATAAAAATAATTGAAACTTAGTGAGTAGTGACTCAGTTAATATTTCATTTTCTTAAAACAATAAAATATAATATGCAAAATGTTCATTTAATATTGGAGATTTGTTAATCATAAACCAATATTACAAGTTTAGAAGTAAGTGTAAAATTAATATGTAGATGCCAGTGTATAGTATATGAGTATGAGTGCGTGTGTGTGAAAGAAGGAGTGAGTGTGTGTTGTTATTTTGCTTAACAGTTTGCATTTTTAACTATCTATATTTAACAATTTTTCAGTTTCCTCGTAAGATAAAGATATTAAAAATTAGTTAGAGCTTGCTTATATTTGAAACATGTTAGTCGATCGGTAGGCAAAAACGTTGTTGCCCATAAATCGGATTCAATTTGCGATAGTTGCAAATAAAAGAAGAAGCTTTATTTACTGATATTTAAAAAAAAACTGACTATTTGTATTTAAGCTTAAGTTTCGAATTTGATTACTCTGAAAATATATAATATAATATGTAGGTATATAATGGCAACAATATTTATCATTTTATTAGTCTGGACCCAAAGGGTGTTAAAAAGATTGTTATACTAAGCCTACAATGTTGGGTCTTGCAGGCTTAGTATTACAGTCCAGACGGAATGTAACAGCCATGCATCCGACATCGCCCAGTATATGTATACTGGCCGCCTAATAGCAGGTGATTCTAAGGTACAGAATAACATTTCTCAAACTTGCATAATACTAGAACACTACCGAAGGGAGGAGACAAAATTTCTTTATCAAAATTAGTTCTGTCTATCAAGTCATTAGATGAGTTAAAACAAGAAAATAAAAATCAATACTGATTACAATATTTCAATTACCTATGTAAAAAAGGACAAAATAATACAGATGATTTACAATTATGAATGTATTGATAATATCATGCACAATTAAAAACCCTAGCATGTCTACAATACCTAAAATAGCAATATTTGAATCAAAAACAAGTTAAATAATAAATAAGCTCATGTACACAAGAGCAGAGTAAAACCAGCAAATAATAATTTCATTTTGATAATAAGTGGTTGTCTATTTATTTCCCTGATTTAAAATAACCTTATAATTTTGTCTCTATATTATATGCTTGCAGTTACGACGTAAACAGAACAAATTTTATTCAAAACTACAAAACTTAATAGAGAATACTTGATTACAAAACACAATAAGTAATTAATGTTTATACTCGTTTGGGAAAAGCCTCTGTCCTACGTAGAAAACAAAGTCCAAGCGGGTCATTTAAACAAAATGTTATTTAGAATAGAGAGTTTTACCATAAAATAAAACTTACCTATTATTTTTTAATCAATATCCGGAATCCATCTTGAGTCAAGCACTAGTCTTTCCGCCTAAAGTCAGCACTTCCGGCTACCCTACCTGCCTGGAGGGGGCACCCTACCACTGTTTTTGCTTTGTTATTTAAGCAGTGATGAGCACCAGGTCTCGTCATTATGGCACTCATGATGCACCAGGTAGCCCTTACCTGGATTCCGGATATTGATTAAAAAATAATAGGTAAGTTTTATTTTATGGTAAAACTCTCTATTATTTGTTATGTATCAATATCCGGAATCCATCTTGAGTGACGTGTTTGTTATCACCTGGTGCTAATAACTTGTGATAGTTATTAACGCTATAATGTGTAAGGTAAACAATAAAAGAATGATTGCAAGAGATATACAGCAACAAAAATTATATATTATACCACAATTATATTATTTGATTATAACTGGCCTTAATGACAATAATTTTTGCTTTTATCGTTTACAATAATAAATCAAACTAATATATTTGCTCTATCAATCAATTGATGGCATCAAAATAATTTGATAAAGATACAGAATTATTTATTTCAATTTCCTTTAGTTCTTTTTTATAGTAATTTTGAAAAGTATGTACAGTTTTCCAATTACCAGTCTCAAGGATTTTATCTAGAGAAAAATTTTCTAACCAATTTAAGGAAGATACTGCTGATCTTACTGAACCAGGAGTAGCTTCAATACCCGCCTCTCTCAGAAGCGATTTTACCCACCCAGCAATTACAGTACGGGATGCTGGCTTAGCGTCACCTCTAGCTGTAATAAATAAATGATTTATAGCCTTTCTGCGATTTTTAGATATCTTTAGTAATTGTCGTATCCAGAAAATAATATTCAAATTTTTGTCAGGATGTTCTTTAAGCCTCCAACCAGACTGTCTATGATTAATGCTGTCCGTTTTGGAACCAAAAGCTGGCCATAAGATTATGCTACTTTGGTCGTCTATTAAACTATTATTGTCAATATGTAACAAAGTGAGGTCGTGAACTCTCCGACTAGAAGCCAAAAGTAATAATGTAGCAGTATGCCTAGATACTTCATACAGATTGTTTTCATTTAGATTATATTTACTTATATACTGCATAAGAAATTTAGGATTCCAAATTGGTGGCTTTACTGGTTTGGTACGGGCCATAGATATTGCTTTTAACATATGTTTTATAAAGAAATTTGAAGATAAATCTACTTTTGAAGTTAAGTGAGTGAATGTTGAAATCACAGATTTATGTACTAAAATTGTTCTGTAAGCAAGACCTATATCACAATGTAAATGTGCCAGATAACGGGCTACTTGTTCTGGGTGAGGATATTTATAATTAACCGAATTAGACTCGCACCATTTTTTCCATCTATTCCATGCTGGTTTATATGTGTTGATCGTAGAGCCTCGCCAACTTGATATTAACAATTTCTGTTCTTTATCCGTCCATTCTGTTAACATATCTTGCCACCCAAAATCAACCATGCTTCCAAGAGCAAGTCTTGAATCTGTGGTGGGTGTATGCCTGTTCTCGTGTCTACTAGAGTGTGGACTAGATCTGGAATCCGATAAGGGGGGTGTAGAGCTCGGCGTTGAACATCTGCTTGCCAAAACACCTTGTTCCATTTCGGGGCAATTAATATATATAGTCCGCTGGCTTGATTCAAATGGTGTAGGACTCTGGGAATAAGATTGGGTGGTGGGAATAACCACGCTAGTTTGTAGTGCCACTGGTGACAAAACGCGTTGTGGTGTTGTGCTTGCTTGTCCTGAATGTCCACTGAAACATACTTCGGAGTCACGTGAGCAGTACTCGACGCAAATAGGTCTATCTCCGGCGTGCCCCACATTCGAAATATTTTGGATGTCGCCGCTGTTGTTAGGTGCCACTCGGGGCAAGTCCTTTGGCGTGATAAGGCGTCCACTTCGACATTGAATCTGCCTGGAAAGTACTGGGCCTGAAGGTGTATATTGAATTTGTCTAGAAGTGCAAGTAGTTTTTGAGTTTGCTCGAGAAGCTTTTTGGACTTGCTTCCGCCTTCCTTGTTTATGTAAGACACCACTGTTCGATTGTCCGTCTGAAGAAGTACTTGTGAGTTCTGTAGCAGTTTTTGTTTGTGTGATATCGCTGCATGAACTGCGAACATTTCTTTTCTGTTTGCGTGCCAGGTTAGTTGTCGTTTCATCCAGGTCCCCCCGATACTTATATCGCCGAGTTGAGCGCCCCAGCCGATGTCTGAAGCATCGGTTGTTAGAAGGTGAGTTAGTACTACATTCGTGTGTATCGGTACAGATTGACCTACAGCTTGTAGCCACCATTCCATCTCTGATTGAACTGGCAGTGGAATACTCACTTGGCGGTATGGGTGGTCCTTTGACAATTGTCGACTGAAGTATTGCAGTGTTCGACAGTGAAGCCGACCTCTCCGGGTTACGTAAGTGGCAAAATTGAGTCTCCCCATTAAGATCTGATACTGTTTGAGGGACCACTTGCCTTTTAAGAGCTGTTGCTGAAGTGCGTTGCGTAGCGTTAAGCACTTTTTCTCCGATAAGGACTTTGCATTGAGTTTTGTGTCCCATGTTATGCCGAGAAACTCGAGGCACTGTGCCGGAGTCAGCACGGACTTTTCGAAATTTATTGTCCAACCCAATAACTGCATGATCTTTATCGTTAAAGATATATCTTCTTGTAGTTGTTGCATCGACTGGCTTGCCAATAGAAAATCGTCCAAATAAACTACACATCTGATGCCCCGATTCCTGAGAAACTCTGCTACCCAGTTTGTTATTGAGGCAAACGTTCTCGGTGCAGAGGAAAGGCCAAACGGTAAGCAGGTCATCTGAAGCAGTTGGTGCTGGTTTGAATTGATGTGATAATTTAGCCTCAAATATCTTCGATGACGCCGAGCAATCGGAACGTGAAAGTAGGCTTGGCTTAGGTCTAATTTTGCCATCCAATCCTGATGCTGCAGGAAGGTGGGTACTCGAAAGTGACTGAACAGTCTGAAGGGTTTCGTTTTGACAAACCTGTTCAGTGGTTTCAAATTTAATATTGGACGGTAGCTGCCGTCTGGTTTTGGCACCAAAAAGAATGTGGAAAGGAAGCTGGCACTCGGCTCCACCTGTTCGAGTACTCCGGACTTTAACATACTTTGAATTTGGCGAGTCATATTTAAGGAAGTTTTGGTCCTGTAGCTCTGAATCACAATTGGATTTGGAAGTATTAGAGGCGGCTTGACTTTGAATGGGATGTATGAGCCGTTTAATAGTCTGCATATTTGTTCCGGCGCGCCTAAATTGCTCCAGACACATTGAAATTGTTTTAGACAGCCGCCATGAAATTTTTGAGAGTCATTTACGACGATCATCTTTAAAGAAAAAATGCGATTGGGATTTCTTTCCTCTTTGTCTATTTTTGCCCGATTTATCTCGATTCGTTTGGTTGGATGGGCGGGGTGCTCGTTTTCCTCTTTTCGAGGGATTGTTTCGATGAAAAAATGTATCATCCGCTTGTTTACTCGTCGATGGCTTTTGATTTTGATAAAATTCTTTTTGAGTACGATGCATTGTTTGGGATGAAGTGATCAATTTATCTGCCCCTCCAATTTTCTGAAGGTAGGTCTGAATGGAATCGTCGTTAAACAGAGTTTCTACGTTAGGAGGGATTTTTTGCAAAACCTCGCGATGATATTCTTCAGGAATTTGTCGAAGTAATGAACCACGGCGTAAGCTAATTAGATCCGCTCGTCTACCACAAACTATTTGAAACAAATCTTCAGTTACTTTACTATATGATGATTCCTTAGAAAATAACTCTTCTATTTTATCAAATAATGAATTTGGAGTCAATGTTTGTCGAGAATCACTGGCCCAATCTACTAGTGCTTGTAATGCTCTTTGTAATTCCTCTTTTTGGCAAAGTAAGGAGTTGGTTAATCCGGCGAAGGAACGTTCTAGCAAATAAGAGCGAGGATCATCACGTAACATTGCAGTTTCAAATCGTTTTAAGGAATCATTTACAGCAAGTTCGACAAAACCGGGGGTAGACAAATATTTCTTCTGGGCATCGATAAACCGTACAGCATACCAATCATCACAATTAAAACGCTGTAATTCTACCAATTTCTTTAAATGTATTTCACTTGCACGTGGATAAATAGGATCTTTTACGGTGGTACTTAAATCTGATAGCTTGAGCTGGTTTATTTTGTCCCCGCCTTCTGTTGTAGGTCGGTGCAAGTTAAGATTAAGTGAAGGGACTATTTTTTGGTTTTGGCATGTAACTTCACTAGATTTTGTAATAATATTAGTTAAAAAGGCCACTTGCTGGGATAAAAATTCTAAATGTTCATTACTCACGGTTTGATCCATTTTCCTTTTCTTGTGTCTCCTTGTTTGACTGTAAACACTGTTTTTTGACGAATCACTGCTATCCGAACTCGATGATGAAGTACGCACACGTTTTTGAGAATTTAATAATGTAACTTCGTCGACACTTTGTTCCTCCATAATCTTTTCAGTAGGGTAGCTATTTTAATTTTTAGAAAATTTTAAACTTTTTTGTGCGTACAAAAGGCTGACTTGTGAACGGCGCAAAAAACAACGCTATAATGACGAGACCTGGTGCTCATCACTGCTTAAATAACAAAGCAAAAACAGTGGTAGGGTGCCCCCTCCAGGCAGGTAGGGTAGCCGGAAGTGCTGACTTTAGGCGGAAAGACTAGTGCTTGACTCAAGATGGATTCCGGATATTGATACATAACAAATAATATAATGTTTTACAATTAAATATAAAAACATTTAGAAACAATATTAATCACCCCATTCCCAGGGGTTTATCAATCGTATATTTTATTGTAATAACCTTTTTTTGAACAACTTTGCTTAGTTAAAAATTTTCAGTTTTTGATAGGCTGCATATTTTATGACTTGTTGTAAAAGCATATACTTTGCCCCATGAAGGAAAACTAATTATTTGAAGTAGAATAACTAATATAACTAGCTTGTACTTGTTCCTAGTATTTACAGAATATACATTACTATTTTTAATAAAAACTATTGTTGCTTTTATGTACATTAAATTAACAAAAACAAAAAACAAAAATTATTAAAAAAACATACATTAAATTTTCGTAAAATTACTAAAACGCTATAGTTAATATATGTACTTCTAAAAAACTTTCTTGAAAAGACTCCTTCGGACTTAGGTTGTAAAGTGCTCTTATGGGTCTCTTCTGCAAAACACAGTTATTTCAATGAGAAATGCATTAACCCCATTGCAAGATCCCTTATGTAATAAATATGGCATATCAAAGTGTCACTATCTCTTTGTTATGGAATGCAAAATATAGTCGTTGCACATTTGCACCCAAGATAGAGAGAACTTGTAAATTTACTCCATCCATGTCACAAACTGTTGCAGATATATTCATCCCAGCCTGAGAGCCTGGAAGTTATGCCAGCTATGACTGATTCCAGACCCGAAATCAAAAATTAAATATGTTTGAGCTTTTATAATCAAGTCCCCCCGTGACCATGGGCGCTGTAAAGCACCCGAAACGTCGGGATAATAATAAAAATAAATTAAAAGTAATTAAACGCGATAAAATCCGTAAATAATAGTTTTATTCAACTTTTATAATCAACTTTAATTTCAACTGTTGAAATAAAATGAAACATCATACAAAGTACTAATAATTACCTCTTTTATAAGTACAGTAAGTTGATTTGTAGTTAAAAATGCATTTGAAAAATAGTGGGCAATGGGCTGTTTCAGTCTTCCTAATACTAACAATCATAAATACTAATGCATATGATACAATGACTGAAGATGTTCCTTGTGTACTATGATCCTAATACACTTCAATCAAATCTTCTTTTGGATAATACATCACATTTTTTTAAAGACATTTCATCAAATAACAATATAAATTGATTGTCCGATGATTTTATAGTATTTAAAAAATCTGCCAGGTTTTAAAAACTGGTTGATTGATTCCAACAGCAAAGAGTACTCAGTTAACCCTTTAATAGAGCCTGACTAGCCTGCAACAGGTGGGTGACCTTTTATAAAGCCACAAGGCTATGATTTTCATGTCATGTAGCTTTTTCTTTCAATTTCTTGTTTGAACTTGTAATTACAGCGCAAATGTTGATGTTATTTTCTTGGATAATTTAGTTACTGTATTTTCATTAGTTAAACACTTAATACAATTTTGGCGTTTAAGGTTGTGATTATGTAATTGGAAGAATTTTCTCATGTATCACTTTCTTCGTCATGCAGCACAGTTTTTAGTCTCTATTCCGTATTCCACTGCGAATCACTTTCAAACACATTGCACGCGCGTCCAGAACCTCGATTTCTTTCTTTTTTTCTTGTACATACAACTTTATAATTTGTGTCTTTTTTGTTGTAAATGTACAGTACACTCATCACTTGATTCCATTATTCACCTCTTCATCACGTGAACCCATTATTGTTGAAAATCTCTAGTATATATATACAGTAATCTATGTTGAAAATTCTCTGACTCAATTAAAAAGTGTCTACAAATACACAACGTCAAACTTATCTTTAAACATAACAATATTTCTACAAATTTGTTTTCAAACATTTTGTTTCTGCAGATATATAGATATAATATAGCTATAATATGAAATGTACATTAAACTGTCAAACATAATTCACTAAAAAATGTTCCTTGACTATGCGAACGCTTTTTGATACATTGACAGAAAACAGTGTTTAAAACATGTTTTTTTGTGAAAATCGCGTCAGTGCAAACGCACGGTTAGAACATTATTTTGAGAACAAAATGATATTTTTTTGTGCTGCCATCTACATTCCTAAGCACTAGACTAAATTAGACGCACCACGCCACTACCTACGCAGTTAATGGATGGTTCACAGAGTACATTATATATACCTGGAATAGAGTTGCTAGTCGATTCCGTGGTACAGAGACATCTATAGTGGAGTTGTCGAACTAAACGGACGATATTCTATATATAGTACAGCCCCATCCCTGGTGTACTGATTATTTTTAATTTTACAAGATCACATAATTCAGCAACTAACTAGTTTTGTGCATATAGGCACAAAACTAGTTAGTTGCAGAATTATGTAATCAAAGGTAAATCATAAAAAAGAAAACTCAATTTAAAAATAATAATCATCTTTATTCAGGTAATTTACACCCATAACCAGTAAAAAAAATTAAGAACTAAGCAATCTACACAATTTCAGAAATAAATAAATAAATGTCGATCAATCAATATATTTCATCAAAGTAACAATTTTAAATTAATAAATCCAACAGTAATTATAAGTAGACAGTAATGACAGTATACAAAGTAAATTAATCGAAATAAAATAACATAAAATTTAGTTTATTTACCTAAGATCTTGGTATTTAAAATAATAAAGCAACTTATCCACTACACAAAAGTTATAAGAAAAATAAAATAAGATGCACAAATTACAAAAAAATAGTACAATAGACAAAAAGTTGACAATTTTTATAAAAAAAAACTTAAGTATCCAATATCTTGAAAACGGTTAGGTTTAATGTATGGTGTTTCATAGTCGTAATAGTCGGTAATGATGCAAATTACAACCCCCTAAAGGATCTAAGTCGACTTAACCAATATAATTTATATTGAAATATATATATACAGAGTTACCCTGTATATTTAATTTTTTTTATAATTGCTCTTAGATGTTGACGCGGGAGAAAATGAACTACTGGATGATGGATAAGTAAGCAGACATAAGTGTAACCTGATAAAATACCTAAAATTAAGAGTAAAGCACGAATTTTAACCAACGTGGATTAGGTTGCAAATAAAACTTTACAACTGAAACATATTAATAATTAATGTTAAATAAATATTTGTCTTAAACAACTTTGTTTTGATTTGTTTTCAAAACATTATTAATTACCCCAATGAGAGCAAAGATACTGTAGGTATGACTGACTGACTGAATTTCACTGTCACTTTTGCTTAATTCCTTTAATCAAAGATTTTATAAAAAGTGTCTAAAACATAATTCGGAGCATATATGCTATGAAACAAAGTTTTTCCTATTATTTTACCTATTATGTTACCCTGTATATTCAATATTTATCTACCACCATATTTCAATATTTATCTACTATGTTCCACTTGGCACTAACATTTGATGTTCCCTGGTCACATACAGTAGCAAGGATTTTAAAGCCAGACCCCTTCAATTTTCTTATATTTCTTTTAATCATTAAGGCTAATTCAGCTTTTTTTGTACCGCAAGCACAAAATGAATATGATATCGGCTGTTTATAGTTTTTAGAATACCTCTATTCTAAGTTCAGTCCTCACTACATCACCATTGTTAACTAAACCAGTAATTGAAATAATACTAGTTTTTACGGATTTTATCGCGTATATTTAACTATAAATACCCGACGATCCGGTGCTGTGAAGCGCTCGAAACGTCGGATATATATATAATAAATATACTCGATAAAATCCGTAAAAACTAGTATTATTTCAATGTGTAGTGTTCGCGTAAATATAAGAAATCATTGTGTAAACCAGTAATCTTGTCATTTTTCCTGTCATAACCAATATGTGGTGTTAAGGCCATTTCATCAAAAACCAGTGTACACAATTTATCATTGGCTTTCATTTAAGATAGATGCTTGCTTCTTAAGCTGGTAAAATATGTTTTCATTTATACCAGGCTTAATATTGGCCTTAGATACCATCCTGCTTAAGGTGAAAGGTGATGGCAGAACAAATATCTTTTGCAGCATTCTGTAGGCTCTTGGCCCATGTTAAAAAAATGTAATGTCATCACTTTTTCATCAGGTGTGAATTGTCTGTCCCTTTTGTGTTCACCACATTCTCGAAATTATAGCATCGTAAAAACTGTTGCCATTAAGGTAAAACTTTTAAATGCTTAATGATTTCTTAAATTTACGCGAACACTATACATTGAATAAAACTAAATTTACGGATTCTATCGCGTTTATTTACCTGATTTTACTTATTTTGTGAAAGTGATCGAGTTGTGAGTGAGTGAGTTTAAAGTGATCATATCCTAGATATGAAGTCTGCAGTTTGTGATCATATCCTAGACGGCCCATTACATCAGATTTGATAGACCACAAATCCTCGCGAAAGAACACCGATTCCTACCAAGGATGATACGTGAGGCTATTGAAATTAAAAAACATCCTGATTTCAATAGAGAAGGAGGCTGGGTACTACCACCTGCTTGGGATCCTATAATCAATAAAATTAAAACTAAACCCAAGCATACCACTGCAAGACCTCAGGACATAGTCAGTTCATTTTGCATAGATCGGACCATAAACAATAATTAAAAAAGCTGAAGGTACTCCGGGTTTAACAATGACATCGGGACGTCAGTCATCCAAGTCCCCCGTGACCATGGGTGCTGGAAAGCGCCCGAAACGTCGGGAATTAAAAATAAAAAGTAAAAATAAACGCGATAAAATCCGTAAAAGTAGTTTAAATCATGTGCAATGTTCGCGTAAATATAAGAAATCATTATTTCTTTTTTAACATTGTAATTCTTGTACTAATTTGAGTCCTTTTGGGCTTAGTCACTGTTGGCGCGACTACTAACGCCGCCTAGCGACGCACCGGAATACCAAACTTTTATCTAAGAATCAGAGCTCGTCATTGTTGGCAACCAATCACAGCACGTCGTGCAATTAGTTATAAGATCTGTCTGTTTAAATTTTGATTATTACCTGATACACACTGTTAGCAATAAGATGACTTAAATATAACCAACAAACGTTCAATAAATCAATCATTGAAGAGCACCTGCCTCCCGTTCCTGTACAGTCACCTTCAAGCCTGAAATTAAAATGCAAAACATTATATTTATATAGACCAAGAAAATTTGTACTATAGTTTAGTAAAAATAAATTTAATTGTAGCAAGTTGATTGCATTTTGAATCATAACACCATACACGAAACTTAACCGTTTTTAAGATATTGTATATTTTAATAATGCAATAGTGGAGTACTTGTGCAGGCGAAACATGATGAAATATAATGGCAAAAGTGATAAAATATGTTTACTTATTGAAGTAAAAAAAAGAACATAAACACTCATGCCTGTCACCCAGAGGGGTAGGCAGAGACTACGGACTTCCATTTGGCACGATCGTGACATACCTCTTTCGCCTCCTTTACATCCATATATCTACGCATACATGCTCGTCGGTTAAGGGTACTTCTAACGTGGCCCATTTTCAAAATATCGCCAATTTGGTCGATAAACTTTTTTCTAGGGCGTCCCTTCCCGACTCGGCCGTTCACATCTGCCATATAAATTTGCTTTGTCACTCTTTCCTCGTTCATTCTTTCTACGTGACCAAACCACCGAAGCATTCCTTTCTTAATCCTGGTCACAACATCATCTTGCATACCACATTTATCTCTTATCACGCAATTTCTCACCCTGTCATTCAGATTCAACCCTAGCATATTCCTTAAAGACCGCATTTCTACAGCATTTATTCTACATTCGTGCTTCTTAAAGTAATTATTAAAGTTAACATTTTGGTGTTTTATTTGGTACAAGAGCGAGCAAAGCAAGCTCGGGACTTGGGGCACACCAACCCAGATAGGTTTGGTTAGAAAGATTTGTGGTTATTTTTTCATAAACCACCCAGAAATAACGGGGGCTCCATCAACTAAACTTTGGTATTGCTTCGGTGAAGAGGGGTCACGCCCCCTCCCCGACTACCTATTAAGGTGATTTTTCTTATAAATTATTTTATAAAGTTTTGATCTTTGACATTTAATATAAAAATACCATACATCTAATGGTGGGGGGACAGCTGGGGGACGAATCTATCCCTCTCCACCTCCCTTCCCCCCGCCCCACAACCCCCTATTAAAGCAACTTGATATTAAAGCTTTACCAGAACCAGCACAAAACCCAGTGGGACTTTTTTTAAATAAAATTAATTTACAATATATTATCTTCAACTTAATTTATACAATAATTTTTATTTATAAATAATATATTATCAATTTTAACTTACTGGATGTTTGAGCAGTAGTTGTCCCTTGCACATAACTTGATGTTGAAGCAATTTCTTGTGTATAACGTGTTTTAAAAGTATTATTTTTATTTGTAACTTCAGCTAAGGGTGATATCTTAGCAACAGCACCTGTAAAATCAATATATACAATGAATGATTATATTGTACTTGAAATATATTGACAACTTAAGAATAGTACAAAGAGAAATGTGAACTGATGGCTCAAATAAAAATTCTAACCTGCTTGGGTTTATTAATTGCAAAGATTAATTCCTCTACTACCAATCAGCAAAAAATTACAGCATACACATATTAGCCATGTAGAATTTGAACGACTAAGGCTGAAGGACTACCAACATCTTCCAACAGACAATATCAAAAAAAAAAAAAATTGGTTGCCTGTAAAGTCGGTATACGGGCGAAAGTTTTACGTGACAACGACTTTGAGTGGTAAAATAATTTTAATGTGAATATTCATTCGTATAGTAGGAAGAAGGATGAAATAACACTTTTTATGTCTGTCTCTCTCGCTCTTAGGCGGGCTAACCATGCCCGAGTGGAAGGGACGCGTGCCTCTCACTCGCTCTCATTGTGAGCGCATAACGTGAGCGGAGCGTAACGCAGTTTCTTGAAGTGTCACCCGGCAAACCAATTTATAAGACGTTGTCACGTCAACAACAAATACCACAAGTAGCATAACAAAATAAAACAAATAAAAATGAAGCTAAAAGTTACACATTCCATTTTATTAAAATGGAAGTTTATTATTAGTATTAGTTGTACAATAGAACACCTGTGAAAAATATGCATACTTTAATGTAAATTATGGATCTTGCAGCAATGTCGAATTTTACAAAGACGGAGGCAAATCAAGTAACTTCTCTTGTGATTAATTAAGTTTGGTAATAAGACCAAATAAAAAACTAACTTTTTTGTTCTGTTTCTTATGAATACTGCACAAATTTGGGCATCTAAACTTTAAATATGATATTCTAAGATTGAATGAAATGGGATATCAAATTAAAGATCATCATAACTTTAAATAGATACTAAAGGACAATATGATTAAAAAATAATTAAACATTGAACATATTGTACAATATAGTATGTTGGTGCAATATATATTCTCATTAGTACTGGAAAAGATCTTTAGATCACTATATATTTGTTATTATAACATAAACTCATGTTTCTTCCCAGTTGTACTCTGAGCAAGTTTAATATTTATAAACTGGTGTAGATTTTGATATTCATATGAGCTTTGAAAAAGCCTTAATTTATAAGCTTTTTATTATCATTTGAATCAAACTGTTAATAAGAAATAACAAACTTTCCATAAAATTGCTTTACATGTCATACATAATATTTCATCAACATGGAAGTTGAAAATTAGTATTGCAGAACATAGTTTAACAATGATTCAAAATTTATACATTCAATTATTCATGTTTGATAGTAAAATTAATTATTTGAGGAACGAACTTCCATATTAACTTTAACATTCATAATATTAAGAATAGATCATTACAATGTTAATGCAAATTTTTACTAACCTCTCATATGCAATGCTGGTATTGCAATATTACTTAACATTTTACTCCGGTCCAGTACTTGGATTCAAAAGGTGTATGACAAATTCTTCGGTACTTAAACACATACATATCATCTAAGCACAGAAAGTTTCCACCAACTGCTTGAACCCGTGTACAAAAGCGCGTTGAATCTTTTGTAGAGTTTGGAAATTTGTGAAGTATATAGCCATCTTCACCTACAAAAAAAATGTGTAATGACAGTAGTATAAGTAGTAGTGTAATAAGGGTAATTCTTTAGTAATCTGCTGCACGAATTATTGGTCGCCGAGTGGACGGGTAGATGGGGGGAGGAGTAGGAACCTCCCCTTCCTAAAAGAATTAATTGCCGGAAACCCCTCCCCCATTTTTTATGTATGTAATTATACATAGCAAGGTATTGGCTCTAAGGGTGGAAAAGTGATGCAGAACTCTTGGGCTACCTGCGTCTGCGCTAGGTATCACATTGTTGCCCAAGGTGACACTGACTTATATATAAAATAGAAAGAAGAAATAATATATTGACTGGTAAAACCTGTAAATAATTAGATTTACTCACAGCTCTTAGTACATCCTGAAACATAGCAAATTTTATCCGCGGCCATCACTAAACTATACGAACTATGGCCGAAGGAAAGAACAGATAATCGAAGTCCCTTTCACGTGCATGGGCCACTATATTAAGCAAAGATAATCAAAGTCCAAGAATAGCCAAGTTGTAAGAAAATATAGGAAAAATATAAAAAATTCAAAACATTCAAAGAACAATCGTTACGTCAGAAAAACAAAACGCCAATGTCAAATTCAAAAACAAACAAAATGGTGGTAGAGGGTGCTGGTCACGTTTAGAAATTAAAACACCAATATTCCATCTTCCAATTAAACGAATAAACTAGACTTAAAGCAGCTAAATCTTAATAAAATTAGTTGTTTAACTCATTTTCTGGTGAAAATATCTAAATTCACATTATTAACACATCGATTTAGTCAATGTGATACGATCATTTAATTTGATTTAATTATCTAAAACAATGCACTTCCGAACGTAAACTTACTCCAGCGCTGTCCTTTGGAGAGTTGTGGAACTAAATATGCAATGCCAGTTTCTATAGAACAGAAAAATGTTCTAACTACAAAGGCCCTGGGATGGTTAATGGCGGTCACTGATAGTTGAGGTTAATTTGATATTAATATTAATTTCAAATTATTCTGATTCCTCGTTTGTTTATATGCTTTCTTGTATTAAAATAAATATTTGCGACCCAGTGTTTTTTTAATGTGTGCAAAAATGTGAAGAAGAAGAAAAATGGCAATGTGTTTTTAAATGTGACCAAGTAAGGACTTTTTTAACAACAGCTAACAGCTAATATCTAAGAAATTGAAGGTTCAAGGCACCTCCACGGATTGCCTCATAGGTACTATTTGCCATAGCTGCCACGCTTGGCAGACGGGTTATTGCCCATCTCCTGTTTTAGTTTCCCTCTCTCGCCTCGGAATTAATGATTATATTTTATTATTCCAGATGTTTTACACTATGTTCCGAAACCAGAATACCTCACTAGAAAGGTTTCAGCAGTTGAAAAGTATAGCTGGAACATCTAAAATATAAAACCGATCGTGAATTTTACTATAACTACCGCATTTGCGATCGGCACTTTGAGGACCGTTTTCTATATCCTCGAACTTAGAGACCTTGGTAAGTTTATTAAAAACTTTCTCATTGTCATGTTAATTAGCAATTGTTTTAGCAGTGCAGACTAAAGAAACTCACTTTCATGATTGTAATATTAGTAAAGGTGGGCAAGCAAACTTTGTTTTTACTTATTATAGGTATGTCAGTGTATAGCTTGACTGCGACAACTACTACAACCCCACCTGATGGTCAGTGGTTATAAAGCCATAGATAGTAAAGCACTGTCTTATCAATAACTAAAGGATAAGATTGGATAGGGGTAAGAATAAATTCCGTTAAAGTAAATGTTATTGAAGAACTTGAAAATAAATATCACGATTGGCACAAAATCTACACAGACGGATCAAAGAGTGCTAAAGTTGCAAGGGGCAGCTTTTTTCGACCCATATCAAGCAGTTTCTAAATCTTATAAAGTTACTAATGACATTTGTATTATGACCCTTGAACTCATTGCAATATCCGAAGCCCTAAAGTATGCTGCAAGCTATAACTGTAACTAAATTATTATATACTCGGACAGGAAAACTGCTATCCAATATTTGGCTCGATCTGCCTCTGGAATCGTAGGTGTTTCGAAAGCCTATTGCATACTTTCCCAAATAATATATCAGTTCAGTCTACGCGACACATGTGCAAGAGTGCAGTGGATTCCAGCACATAGACCAAATATTGGGTAATGACAAGGCAGATAGATTAGTGAACTCTGCTTGTATAAATGGTGTAGAATATAATATTGACCCTTGCTACTCAGAAGTACTACCAAAATTCAAAAATTAATGTCATAACAAATTGAAAGAATTTTTCAATGAACGCTCTAAAACGAAAGGTGTTTGGTACTAAACAATACAGAGTGAACCACCTCGAATACCTTGGTTTGTAGATACAAAATTAAAAAAAAATTCTATTAAATTAATATCTAGAATAAGAACAGGTCACATTCCATGAAAAAGATTTCTTATTTGATGAAAAGAACTGATTCCATCTAATGTGAAACTTGTGGAGTAATAGAAAACTTACATCACTTTTTGATGGAATGTGAACGGCAACTAGGGGAAAGGGAATTATTTGGAAGGACATATAAGATAAATGTGGACAATATAGGTATTACACAGGGCATCCTACATGCCCCCACCTTGGATATTGCATTGAGTATGTGCAGATTAATAGCAACATATAGATTTTAATAGGATTGACATGTTAACTAACAAAAATCCCTAAATAAAATAAGAAAAAAAAAAGCTTACTCACTTTTAAATTAAAGACAATGGTATGTCAGTGTATAACTTGACAACAACTACTACAACTCCACCTGGTAGTAAGTGGTTATAAAGCCCTACATAGTAAATTAATAATATTTTACATTTTTAGGGTTCCATATTTACACACAACAAGGAAACCTTATAGTTTCTCCATGTTCATCCCAACGCAGTTTTACTCAGAGACACTAAGTGTTACAAATTTGTAATTTTGCATAGTTTATAGGCATTAATCATGTCTACAAAACTGTGAAATAAAATCTTAAAAACATTTTTATTTTGGGTACACCTTCTATGCAGGTAAATGAATGATTATTTTTACCCATATATTCCATCCTGTAAGGTATTGTTGGATAGGTATTTCAAAAACATTGCGAGTATGGAAGAACACCTTTACGATTCAGGGGTTTGTTACCGAAATATTAAGCTTTAAAGTTGTATTTTTCATTAGAGTCATGTGTCTCCTCTGCCAACAAAACTGCTATTTTTGGAAATGTGGAAAGTATACTCAATAGTAGCATATATAATGAAGTTGAAAGGAAAACTGTCGCATCAAATTAGAATTAACAAGTTAACGGATTTTTAACGAGTAACAGTCTACCATTTTTTACGTGGTAGAGCCATGCTGCTGTTATATTAGTAGTATAGTTATAGCACGAATGGGTCGGCTCGACCGGGGAGGGACCAGGTTCTCACAGAATACCAGCGTCAAATGGTAGCTTAATGCTGTTGTGTTTTGTATGGTGAGTGTAGAGATCCGGAGACCCTTTTTACTGGAAACGAGGCATTCCATCTTAGTCCTCATGGGTGACAACGCATCTGCACCTTGATTCGTAATCCAGGACAGATGTAGATGTCTAAGGGCCACAGCAACCACTTACCATCAGGTGGACTGTGTGCTCGTTTGTCACCCTATACTATAAAATAAAAAAAATAAATAAAATAAATACCAACTTATTAATTGAACTTGGATTGGTAAAAATTTCGTTACAACTCCATAGAAAATGACATAAAACTAGCTGCATTATAACTTTGTATTGTTATTGTGAACTGTAAGAAATAAACATTTTATGAAGAAATCTTACTATTTTCGTTTATTTTTTAGTTGGTAGATATTGTTGTCTCAATCAAAGTATTCATACAATCAAAAAGCCTGATACAGTTTCATTTGTAATTCTCTTGGTTTATGCGGGCGACCCTCAGGATAAATCAGGGCAGTTGTAGTAGATTACCTAATTGGTATAGTTTTCGATTATTACTTATGACATAACTTTAAACAATTTTTAATAGAAAAAAAAGCATATATCATAATAAAAATACATGTGGAGTGTAACTTAATCTTTGATTCAAAAATTATGTTTTTGTCAATTGTCGAAACGCGTTTAATGGAAGTCTTTATTTCTAAAGGCAATTTATTGCACATTTTAATTAATAACGAAAAACCTTGCTTGGCCGCTTTATCCGACTGCGATGTAGCCTAAAAGTGTAAGCGATAAGTGAGGGGGGTAATTAGCGTTATTAATCAGTGTTTAGCAGTGGTTTTAAAAAAAAATGATGACAATTTATATTATTATATATTGTTATTTACCCATATATGGATACATTATCATGAGGGATAATAATATTAACATAATCACATCCTTAAGTGGCAATTGCACCTCATGACAACGTCCTCGGTTCACGTCAGTGTTTGTGTGACACCGGCACTCCTGCTCAACATGTTGAATGTTAAATTAAATTAAAGTGGATGTTTCTCAAATTAATTGAATCCTGGTATTTTCAATAATCCTATAAATAACGTAACCTGATGATTACTTGTTAATTTAAAATTTTTGATATTAAAATTATGGTCGATTAATTATTTAACTAATTAATTAATTACTCAGTTCAGACTGCCTCGTTGGTCTAGTGGTTGTAGTAGTGCGACTGCTGATCATGAGATCCTGGGTTCGAATCCCGGGTCAGACCAAAAAATTAATTATTGAGTTTTCCGTCGAGAAATTCTCAGTAATTGCCCGGAGCCAGGAAGTTGGCGGTGCCTCACCCCATGCCTCGGAAAGCACGTAAAGCCGTTGGTCCTGCGCCTGATCTCTCTCCGGTCTTGTCAGTTTACCATCCCATCGGATTATGAAAGTGAGGGAGTAGAGAGTGCACCTGTGCTTGCGCATACACTTGGGCACTATAATCCTGTCCTGCGCCGATGGCTAGCCTCCGTTGAGGCAGGCTGCCGTGGTCGAAATTCGGTCTAGAGGACATTATTACTCAGTTATTTATATAAGGAAAACATACAGCTTTTTAGAAAAATACATGATGTGTGTACAATTAAATGAGAGTTTTAAATTAGCGAAAACAATTTCCACAGACATTCAGTTGCACTTAAGCAGTTATGCACAGCTTAAGTACAAAAATACATGAAACTGTCTAAGTTAATTAAACTATTTAATTAGACTTAAATATCAAATACATCACTGTAATGTTCCTGTAAAACTAACCCAATTTTTCGGAAAAGGTGTAGATATGAACTCATTATATCTTATATTCTATTATACCTTATTACGTGCCAAGCTTCAACTATGTTATGGTTGTAGCACGAATGAGTCAGCTCGAATGGGGAAGGATTACGCTCTCACAGACTAACAGCGCAAAATACCAGCTTAATGATGCTCTGTTTCTTACAGTGAGCGTAGAGAATCAGACCCTTTTTACTGAAAACAAGGAATTTCATGGGGTAGGGGTGACAAGCGGTGTCTGCATTTTGATTCTTTATATATTATATTATTAATTTAGGTGTCTATGAGCTTCAGCATGCACTTGCCGATTGCACTTTGCTATTGGAATGTGTGCTCCTTTGTCACCCTTATTCTATAAAAATACGTATTCTTAGAATAGAAAATGTATTTGCTTAAAAACATGGTACATAAGATGGTCAATGACGTGGAACTGATTAATAATGATTGATATTAATCCAGTACATAATAAATCAGCATAGTAGTTGATTTGATGTCTACATACTAATTGAATTGAATTAAAATTAACAACTATTCATAAAAACATGAATAATTATAGTCTTTGTATACCAAGTCCTTTCACACATGAAATGAATCGTCATTAGGTGCGTTCTGAAACTATTATTTGAAATAATTTTGAACAGTTACAACAATAGAAATAAATTAATAACTTTTTTTTGTGGCTACTTAGAGAGTTATACCTTAACAATAAGGTATTTTACATAAATATTTCATATTGGGACGCTGTAATTTCGTTGTCTGGTACGATTTGGCCATCCTCCTTTTGTTATCACTGAGCCGCAAGCCATGCAGTGGAAATGCTACATTTTTGCACTGTGTACACTGCAGCACTGCGCCAGCTCCAAAAGCATTCTAATAGCATATTGCATAATATATATTATATCATTTATTTATTATTTTATCCTAAGGCACAACTTGCAATTCAAAATCATTTATTAAAAAAGGAGAATCCAATACAATTTGATCTATGCCGTCATTGTTTCATTTGATCTCTATATGCATACCTGATTGTCGTACTTTTTTCAGGTACATTGATTACAAGAAAGGTGTACAGATGTGAAAATGAAAAAAAATAATTAACAAAATCATGATTTTAACCCTCTATAACTCAAAATCTTTAAATTACATATTTTTCATGGAATCGGATAGGATTATGAAATTAATAAAATACGTATTTTTTAAAATTATGTAATTTTTTATAAATCAAGCATAATACTACAAAAAAGGGAGTGTAGCTCCTAGGCAACAATGAGTTACAACAGTAAAAATTAGTTAATATCACTTTAATTGAGAAGAATGTAAATCAGTTACAACAGATGGAAATTCCTGAAACAATTTTTGTTTTTGGTATAACATAAAGCTACGCCGCATTTATCACACACCGTATGAGTAAATCCAGCACACTTTGGGAACTTACAACGGATTTTTTTTTCTGCCCATTGAGGCCAGTGACCGACTTGATCTTGGCGGACTGCTTGTGGAGGTACATGTTGGGCAGGTCCTTTGTGTTTCTTTGCTAGGATTTGACCTTCAATAGATCGGCGTATTGTTAAACCCGTTTTCACCCCCATCTTGCACAACGTTTCGGCAATTTCCAGGCGAAAATCTGCAGATGCCATGATGGTCTTGTTGGGAATGTTTTTATACTTGCAGACTCTTTTATAGAACAGCCATGCATTAGCCATTGTTAGGTCTAAGAAGTGATAGAAGAGACGCATCTGCCAACGTTTGCTTCTCAGTTTTATCTTGTAGATGCCCATAATGCTATCTACAAGGTCCACACCGCCCATATGACGGTTATACTCGCTCACAACATTAGGTCGCGGGATGTTTATGTATCTTGAGTTCTTTTTGTCGTATCTCCGGACTTCGCTTATAGGATTTAGACCAGCAAATGTGGAAGCCAATGTAACAAGCTTATTGTCCTTCCATACAACCGTTGACACGTCGACGCCGTTGACATCAGCTATGTACTCTTCAGAATATCCTCGATCTTTCTTCATAATCTCTTTTTCTGACGACAGCTTGCAGTCAGGTATTCTATTCCTTCTAATAGTACCTAGCCCAAGAATACCTTCTTTTGCTAAATATTCCAAAAGATGCAAGGATGTGAAGTAGTTATCGAAATAGAGCCTGTAATTTTGGTGTCGCGGAATCATACGCGATAATCTCACTACTACATTGGAAGAAGCTCCTAAATCTGGCTCGTCGGGCCTGACAACATTCTCTTTGCCAGATTCAATCTCTATTGTATAAGCAAAACCGGAAACACCACTCAAAACATATAATTTATAACCCCACTTATGCGGTTTCTTGGGATTATACCTTTTCAGCATGTTACGCGCTTTTGTAGAGCAAATTTGCTCATCTACACAAAGTTGTTTTTCTAATGGAACTTTACCATAAGATTCGTTCAAGGCATCAACGACTGGGCGAATTTTGAAGATCCTATCGGAGTCAGGGTGGGTCCTATGTAGACATTTAGTGTTATCATTAAAATGCAGATATTGTCTAATCTTTTCAAATTTATTAGAAGGCATGGTCTGTTGAATTACAGGTGTACCCAAGACGGAACTCCAGTGGTTGGTCACTCTGGGTAGCTGAATCAGTGACATCATATATACTACCCCTATAAATTGACGCATTTCTGTCTCCGATACACGAAACGTGCTGTTTGGGTCTTTTTGTACCACGTAGAGGTTTGTCTCTTCCGAAATTCTCTTTATGAGTTCTGGTGGAAATAAAAAAAGAAAGAACTGTATTGGAGTATCAAGGTCCAAGATATCAGAACTCAATGACTCATTGCCAGTAAAAGCCAGCTGCTGTGCATTCAGCTCTAAATTCTTCTTTTTCCACCGTAATGTTAGCTTTTCAGGCTTTCGACGTTTTACAGGGGGATCTGAAGTACCTGGAATGTCTGAACTAGATAAGGCCGGCCCTACTTCTACCTCAAAGTTGGAGTTACGGTCGTCATCATTCAAGGTGTCTACTAGTGCATCTATGTCGAATTCAGCTTCCAAAGATTCGTCAATCGACTCTTCAAAATCTGGTTCAAAGTCAGGATCCATCAAACTATCGTCATCTAAGTCGAGTCCATCTTCACTTAAATCACATTGAAGTGCGCAGGCGATTTCGTTTTCATTTAGGTGAATTTGGTGAGCCATGCTAAAACAAAATAATAACGAGTGTAAATATCCACAGTGTTCGTACAAGATAGTTCCCCTTTCCGCACAATGTAGCCTACAAGACACAAACACTAATAGTCACCTAATACATAAAAACTGTAAATTATCAGCAAAAATATAATAATATGGTAAACTATAAACACTTACCTTACAGATTATCAAGAAAAGAAACACCAAAAAACAAAATAACTATTTTCTTATATTTTTTGTCTTTTAACATACTCTGAGCATTTGAAACTTTTCACTTCACTAACGATATTTCGTTGTTTGAGGCAAGTAGCGACATCTAGTTTGACATGCTTGTACTAAATTGAAAGAAGAGAGTGTAGACAATACTCTACATTGCTTGAAAAAACGAATTAATTTTACTTGGAGAATTTAGGAAAGGTGAAACGGTATGTTGCCTGTAGTCTACCATACGTTACAGAGGGTTAAAAAGCAAAATTAGAAAACAAAAATGTCAAATAAAAGCAGCAATGAAAATGGCGAAGACAAAAATTGTTTCCATATCTTTTTTAACTTCCTTAAATCTCATTGTAATAGGTAAAACTTTGTTTCACAGCATATATGTTCTGAATAATGTTTTAGACACTTTTTATAAAATCTTTGATTAAAGGAATTAAATAAAATCAAACAAAAGTGACTAACTTCAGTCAGTCAGTAATATCTGCAGTATCTTTGCTCTCTTGGGGTAATTAATAATGTTTTGAAAATAAAATCAAAACAAAGTTGTTACAGACAAATACTTATTTTACATTAATTATTAATTTTTCAATTGTAAAGACTTACTTGCACAAAATATTAGACCATCTGATACACGTTGGTTAAAATTCGTGCTTTACTCTTAAATTTAGGTATTTTGTCAGGTTACACTGAGTTATCTGTCAGCTTACATGTCCATCATTCAGTAGTTCATTTTCTCCCGCATTAAAATCTAACTGTAATTATTATTTATGCTCCCATTTAGTTTAATTTAAGTTCAAAATTAATTTGAGTTCAACACATTCCTTGGGGGCAAATTGTGAGGAAGACTTTAATAAAGTTTTAAATAATTTGGATTGCCTGCTGGCAAAAAATGAATTACACCTGCCCCCAAAGGAAAATAGAATTAATATAGACTATAGTTCAAAAATTGGCAGGTAATGATTCGCAAGAATTTGCAAATAAAATTGTCACGGAGACAAAAAGGTATGTGGAAGGGCAAGTTATTAAAAAGTCAAAAATTAAAGTTTGCAAATCATGTTTTACATGTAATAATGAATTGTGTGATACAACTCCGCCACAAGTAGACAATTACATTTTATCTGTGGATGTCACGCGAAGATCACTTATGAGACCTTCCGAAAACTTTTTAGTGTGTTGAAAATGTGATTAAAATAATAAAAAATGCTTTACAAAACGGCCCCTACAGTGGTATATGTGATAGAATTAAATTATTAATAGATCTTGGTGTGGAATTCGAATTTTTGTCATGTAAAAAGCATAATTTTTTACGTGGTAGAGCCATGCTGCAGTTATATTAGTAGTATAGTTGTAGCACGAATGGGTCGGCTCGACCGGGGAAGGACCACGCTCTCACAGAATACCAGCGTGAAATAGTAGCTTAATGCTGCTGTATTTCGTATGGTGAGTGTAGAGAACCGGAGACCCTTTTTACTGGAAATGAGGCATTCCATCTCAGTCCTCACGGGTGACAACGCATCTGCATTTTGATTTGTAATGGAAGATAGATGTAGATGTCTATGGGCCGCAGCAACCACTTACCATCAGGTGGACTGTGTGCTCGTTTGTCAGCCTATTCTATAAAAAAAAGAAAGCTTAAAAACCTTTATAATTAATTATATAATCAGTTTAATTATTCACAGCTGGTGCATGAATGTCATGAAAATATTGCAGTGTAGACATGTTAAAATTGATGAAAATGACAAAATAAAAATTCAAGCTAAAAATACTATCTGACTCATAGATATTTATCTCTATATCACATTATGATGTACTTTTAACTTTCTAAACTTACTAATTGAGATGCTTATGGCGCTACTCCTTGCGAACGACCTTGAGCGGTCGGTTCTATACAATCCACGCGATCTCGCTACAATATATCGCGTAATAAATACGCTCAAATTTTTGGAATTATTTAAATTAAGAAAGAAAGACGAACTTAAGAAATAATATAGATTTTTAAATTATCTATCCAATAGTATGTAATGTGTAATCCTCAAATGATTAGAGCATTGCCTTTAACAACAGATGCATGTTATCAATAATTTTATTTATTTTTAAAAATAAGTTTTAAATGTATAGATAACACATAAAAACTAATTAAAACGTGGAATGTGATGATAGGATATCGAACACTTTAATAATGTGCTTTTGGATGTAGTTTATTTCTCATAACTAAAGAGATAATAGTCTCTGAAAAACACACTTTCGCAAGGTTTTGATCGGGGCCTTAAGTAAAGTAGATAAATAATCACATAAGCTGTTTGATGACACCTTAATTTTGATATTTTGGAGAGAAAAAACCTAATTATAACCACTTCTATTTTTGGTATTTCTAAGAGTTTAAAAATATTTTAATGTTTGAAGTTTTATTTTATCATTATTGATTTTAATATGTCTGCCTTTTAATATTTTATTTATAATTATTACACAAGCTCTTAGGCCATCTTTGAGGGTCTGAACTATGTATAATTATTTTGATCATCAAATTAATGATAAGGGTCCTTACTTTTTTGTTTATGTCATGTTAGAAATTCAAATTTGATATTTATTAACAATTTAATGATTTAAAATATCCCATTTCCGGAGAATCATTGGTCAAATGTTTTTAATTATTTTTGTTATAATCTTCAATACATCGTAAAGTTTTGTGAATGTCACAAAAGCGTTTTTCTTGAAACATTACAAATTTAATGAATTTGCTTGGTGTGGAGTTGTATTACAAAGGTCATTATTACGTTATTTACATACCTACATTAATTTTCATCTTTTTATAACTTTTAAAATACAAATATTTTAGTTTTAGTTTCTGCAAATTTGCTAACTGCCAAATTGTGAGCAGTAAAATTTCTTTTAATTAGTACCTCTTTCTTTGGCGTGGAGGACATTTTTACCAGTAAATATTCCAGATTTTATAATATATTATTAGCATCTTGCTAACAACTTTTCACCAAGGAATAATTTAAATTTAAATTATTGAACAACAGTTTATTGAATACACTTTAAATTGTTGGCAAGTAGGATTCGTGTTTTCTGCTTCGTGGTTTTTTTACTAAGGAGAAAGTATTCAGCAGAGTTTTAGTTAAATTAACACATTAACTAACTTAATATGTTGTTATCATATAGATATTGAAACAAATCTTTTGTCGTATTAACATAAGATATTTCATATATAAGATATTGTTCAATTTTTATTTATGGAAACTGTTTAAAATGATGACACACACTTCCATCTCTTTTTTAAAATCTCGTTGTAATAGGTAAAACTTTGTTTCACGGCATATATGTTCCGAATTATGTTTTAGACACTTTTTATAAAATTTTTGATTAAAGGAATTAAACAAAATCAAACAAAAGTGACTAACTTCAGGCAGTCAGTCATATCTGCAGTATCTTTGCTCTCTTGGGGTTAGTAATATGTTTTAGTTGTAAAAACTTATTTGCGCAAAGTCTAATACCACCTACTATTACACTATTACTAATACACGTTGGTTAAATTTCGTACTTTACTCTTAATTTTAGGTGTTTTATCAGGTTACACTGAGGTATCTGTCAGCTTACTTATCCATCATCCAGTAGTTCATTTTCTCCCGCATCAATATCTAAAAGTAGTAAGTAATTTTAAATGCTCCCATTTAGCAGTCTATGTCATGCGTATAAATCTTAATTATTTTCAAATAAAATTTCCCCTTTCGATAAGTGTAGGATCAAACAAAGAGAATTATTTCTAATTTTAAATTTCAAAAGCATTCTTGCTGTTTTTTGTCCTATTAACTTAATTATTGCTTACTTTGGTATTAATTGTAAATTAATCATAGAGGGATTTAGAAAGGGAATGGGATGTACAGATCAAGTCTTTTCCATGCGCATGATCGCGGAGAAGTTTCTGGCCAAAAACCAGAAGAAAATTTATGGTGCAGAAGTGAATGGCAGAGTCAGAAAGGGACGTCCTAGGCTAAAATTTATCGACCAAATTGGCGATTTATTGAAAACGGGCCAAATTAGGAGTACCCTTAACCGACGAGCATGTATGCGTAGGTGTATGGATGTGAAGGAGGCAAGAGAGGTGTGTCAGGATCGTGCCAAATGGAAGTCTGTAGTCTCTGCCTACCCCTCTGGGTGACAGGCGTGGGTGTTTATATATGTTATGTTATTATGTATATGTAATCATAGACAACATTTAATCATGTTTGTTATAAATCTTTTATTATATATATTTTTTTAATTACTGCCATCGTAGCATTTTTGCAAAAATCTATAACAAATTGATAGCTTAATATGAGCTTTATCTCCTTTATCATCAAACCAAAACATGTTTATGGTTATATTCTCACTCTTAACATCCTCAGTCTTCGGAACCTATGACAGTTGTATTGTAATGTAGTTTAGAACACTAGCATCTCATCAAACATTAAGAAACACAAGCAATCTGCCATGTTCAAGCTTTGTTCTTTCATTTGCTTAAATATAATTAAGTTTATACCTGGTTTAATTAGTATTTATTTAAGGACATTTTTAATGTCCGTCTTGAGGACAAAGTGAACAATTTCCTTAAAAATATATATCTTGTAAGGCTTTTTTCTTTTTATTGAAATTCCTAAACAATTTTTCTTCAAAGTTTTATCATCTTCCACGACATTCATGTTTTACTTGTACTAACTGCATATTCAGGAATTCGTGGGTGTAGAATAAAACTTTGGCTATTTTTGACTATCAGAATTCCCCAATTTATTAGATTGATTATAATTTCGCAAATAGTTTATAAAGTCGTATAATGTATGAGTATGTTATAATATATAAAATGCTCGTTTTGTAATAAAAATATATAATGATTACACATGTAAAACAATGGTAAAGTGGGCATAAGAAAGTCACTTTTGTAAATTATTTGTATTTTTTAAAATTGTGGTTATTACACACATTTAAAAAGATTTGTTATGTTACTAAAGTATGATAACATTATCAAGTTCACATTTTAAAGATTAATAATGCTGCTCCAAAATGTATCTTTTTTATTAAATTAATTAATTTTAAATACCAATTCATAAAATCATGGAAGAGGAGCAAACCTTTGGAGAGGATTCAATTACCAATGTGCTCTTAAATGGGAAGGAGTTGAGTCTTGTGGATGATACCACTGTTTCCCTGTATTAATATTGGGGTCATGTGACTGATATTGAAGCCATATTTTGATTATAAAAGAGAGCCGCACGGTCAATTTTTATCTTAAATTTTAAGGAGCCTTTTAAAAAATTTAAAGAAATAAACACATTAACTTTGGCATAGCAATATATTTATGAAAATGTAATATAATATGTACGTACATAAAAACATAAATAGCTTTCATAAGAATAAAGAAAACACCAGGAACAAACATAAACTTGTAATACCAATTACTAGAATCCACTGAGTCAGTAGTTCTGTTATGGGACAATGTATTATACGCTTTTACAACAAAATTTCAGAAAAAGTACAAAATTTGTCAATTAACAAAAATGTTTTATTAAAGGAAAAATGTACAAAACTGTTATAAATAGCTTTCATAAGAATAAAGATGTTCAAACTTTAAACACTAGGAACAAAAATAGGCTTGTAATACCAGTTACTAGAATTCAATGAGTCAGTAGTGCTTTATAGGGCAATGTATTATACGCTTTTACAACAAAATTGCAGAAAATGTACAAAAATTGGCAATTAACAACTTGAAATGTTTTATTAAAGGAAAAATGTACAAAAAGTGTTATAAATAGCTTTCATAAGAATAAAGATGTTCAAACTTTAAACACTAGGAACAAAAATAGGCTTGTAATACCAGTTACTAGAATCCACTGAGTCGGTAGTGCTTTTATGGGGGCAATGTATTATACGCTTTTACAACAAAATTGCAGAAAATGTACAAAATTTGTCAATTAACAACTTGAAATGTTTTATGAAAGGAAAAATGTACAAAAAGTGTTATAAATAGCTTTTATAAGAATAAAGATGTTCAAACTTTAAACAATAGGAACAAACATAAGCTTGTAATACCAGTTACTAGAATCCACTGAGTCAGTAGTGCTTTATGGGGCAATGTATTATACGCTTTCACAACAAAATTTCAGAAAATGTTCAAAATTTGTCAATTAACAATTTGAAATGTTTTATTAAAGGAAAAATGTACAAAAAGTGTTATTATAATATCAAAGAATACATAAAATAACTCCTGGGTATGAGGTGATCGCAATCATGCTTGTATGTACTATTAAAATTTATTTAAAAAATGATATTGTAAAGTGAAATATGTTTAAAAAAAGTCACGCTGGGTTTCTTGTTGGTTCTTCCCAGGATATTGGTATCGGTGGTAAATAAAACACGATTTCCAATAAGTATTATGTAATAATCTATATTTAATTTAAAAAAATGTTCTATTTTCTGTAATATAAGATATTTACTAACTAGTAGGGACATTGTATAAAGAAATCAATTGATATTGTGCAAATACTGTTAAATTTAACACATCTAATGTTATTCAATAACTAAGCAAAGAATTTTTAAACAATAAACGTTTTAAAAATAACCTGTTTTTTTATTTTTTGGTATAGGAACTTACAATTGCCACGAGAAACATAAACAACTATTAATTACATTGCAGCACTTGCGCAATGTAATTAGTGGTTGTATATAAAATAAAAATATTAAAGTGCAAAAAAAAGGGGCGAGCCCAAAGCACCAATATTTTAACGCCATCTATTAGGCAAAACAAGAACTTTAACTAAAATTAAACTTGAGTCGCACATCTATCTCTAGTATATATACAGTAATCTATGCTTTCGGCGTTCCACGTGTCAATTTGATGAAGGTGCTCTGTCTTTTTTATAGAATTTTATATTTGTGTCTGGACTAAAAACGAAAGTATTATACTTTTTTATATTCCTTGTAATATAGTAAACACGTAGATATGTAATTTGTGGTATAAAAAGTGAAAAGTAAATTGCCAAAAGTACTTCAAATTCCGAAAGGCCCGTTTTGGCGGGCGGGTTATAAATGTGTTATTTTTCAAATTCTCATTTATTTTTAGTGTAAAATGTAAGTAAAAATAGTTTTGGCTAAGCTTTCCATTGACGTCCGTCGGGTTGGGGGTTGATATTTTTTTTACAGAAAGGTTACATTAATATAAGCACACACGTAAAGTTTCAACATGCGGAAAAGCGTACTTTACGAGAAAAAAATTATTGAAAATCAATTATTTTTGCAATATTTATGTCAATCCCTATCTCAGATTATATGATATTTTTTTTACAGAAAGGTTACACTATTGTAAACACACACGCAAAATTTCAACATGCAGAAACGCGTACTTTTTGAGAAAAAAATTATTGAAAATCAATTATTTTTATAATATTTACGTCAATCCTTACCACAGATTATATCGAATTCTCGTCGTTGAACGTTCGTTTTCCGTACAGTTAAGTTGTCATACGTTCGGTAGCATTTTATTGTACATTTTACGTAAATAATTATATTTTGTACTCATTTAAATAGTTTTCATGCATACACATATATTTAACAGTTTATATTTAAATTACAAAATTATTATCATTACGAGCTATTAAAATTAAAATGTGTAGTGTTTACCGTTTTTTACCGGCTTGTGGAACGTAACGTAAAACTGACGATTTCTAAGAATTAATTAAAGCAATATGTGTATAAAATTGTATAAAACAGTGCCCACCTATTAGGGCAGATAACAAATAAAATAGGTTAGGTTCAACTTATGTCAAGGAATAGACCCCGACTCCACGTGGTACGAGTCTGTCCTACCCCTAGAGTGGTTTTATAGAGCCGGAGGCGCGTAGGGAGAGCAGCCTCCGCCTGCTGTAACAAATCGTAGGCATCGGACGAGCCGGAGCGGCTGAGGCTGGTCGCCGAAGGCGACCAACAAGCCGAAGCTGCGGAGGCGAGGCTGGATGCCTGCGATTTGTTACGCAAAGGCGTAGAGGCTGCTCTTCCCGCAGCGCCGGAGACGTTGCGGTCTCAAAATAGATACAGAAATCCCTCTGAATGAGTCCCTCTATTTTTGGTGAAGGGGTTCCCCCTTCCTTACGGGGTACCCCCTTCCCCCCCAAGAGGTCCCCATGGTTTTTTACACTTAATATTTATCCATAAAAAATAAAATTTCCTCAAAATTAAAATTCAAAAAACTCAAAAAGGTGGGGGCTCCGCAACTTTTCCTTTTAAGGGGGAGTAGTACACCTCCCCCCGCCCGCCCCCACCCCCCTCCCACCTCCAATTCGACGGACGTCAATGGAAAGTCGTACCATAGTTTTCCTACATATTTTGAAATAACATGACGTTGTATTGATTTCAAATTCACACAAACATATTTTAGAAATATTGTTCGAAATGTCATACAGATAATATATTATTATTTTTTTTTAATTTTTTAATATTTTGGTATGAGTAACGAATGGAAACACATAAAACATAAAATATACATATTTCCAAACAATTTCATATAAATTTCTCCAAAAACAAAGGTGTAGAATTCAAATTAGTAGTAATTTTGTCACTAAAATTGAAGTTTATACTACTATTATGCTATACAGTGTAATTTATATACTTTATTACAATTTCTAGCAACCAAAAATGATTTTATTCGATAGTTTATACATTCAACAAGACTTCCTGTAAGTTTTATCCATAAATATTGTCTCAAAGTGAAAATATAGCAAAATTGCAATATTGCAAAAAATTTCCTAACCTAGAAATTTTCCCGCCATTAAGGTCCAGAGGGAACGGTAGTATAACATGTCGCGCGCTGTCAGAGCTAACGGGTGGTGTATAAATAGTGATAATTTAAATAGGTTAAGTGTACAAGAACTTCATAAATTGCACGTGTGCCATAAACACTTTGAGCTGCGATTCATTAACTCGGTAACATCTCATCTTTACCTGAACGCATACCCCACGTTGTTTACGGAAGATGAGATCACGTCTGGGGTTTCACTAAGAGCATATGAAGATAGCCGTCAGTATTTTTTTATTAAAATTTTCATTCATCCAGAGAGTTATTGCAGAGAAACCAGACTGCCCGTTCCTGCTGCGCTCGACACATGCACTGCACTGCTCGGTCTGGTGCAGTGGGCAGAGAATTAATTATAATTAGTTAATGATATTACTAACATACTTTATAAATTACTTTATCATCCCTTAGTATAGATCATGGTTCGAAATAAATTAGTATTTTATAAATCTTATAGATATACATCCTATGAAAATCCATTGCCGAACATAGGCTTCCCCCACAGATTGTCGCTAAGGGGGATTTTGTCAAAGTTGCCACTTAGTAGTAGTATAATCCTTAATTGGTGCCACATTTACCAGGCCCGTTAACAACAGCAATAAATATGAATGAATGAATATAAAACATATATTCGACCCATTTCTAGTCATATACACTATTAATTTAAATACCATTACAATGCAAAATTTTCAAATTCTGGTGACAATAGCTAGTTAAATTCATTATAATTAGAGACTATAACTTATAATAGTACTTAAATACTTATGAAAAAATCATAAAATTTGTAGGGTCATGCTTGTAATGCCCCGGCATGGGTAAAATTATAGACATCCGGTACTTGCGTACAGGGTAGGAGAGAGAAGGTGGGTGCAGTAGGAGCCCTGCCTACCCTTGTGGAAATGTAAAAAGATTTTTTTTATTTTTTCAGAATATGTTGATCCTTTCATTGACCACTGTTATATCCAAAGGATAAAACATATGGACCACACATATTCTCAATCAATGGACAGCAGCTTCCAGAGTAACCTAAACATATTAGAAGGTAAAAGATATTTACATATTATTAGTACTACTAGTACAATACCATTTCCAAAATGACATAAACCTACAAAATATTTTATTGCAATAAGTAAATGCCTTACATTACCCACTAATATAATGTGCTACATCAATATGTTATTTTTGTTTATAGGTATTCAGATGCCCATGATCCCATCTACTTCTGAAACCGTTGAAATGATGGAGGTTGATACTCAACAAATTTTGAGAGAAGGTAGAGATTTATTTATTTGAGTGAATATTTGGTGTCTTACAGTCAATAACATTTTATAGAGACAGATCTAGTGTATATATAAATGATATATTATTCTTACCTTTACACTTGCTGAATAATTTCTAATTTCTGACTAATATAATGCAATTGGTATTTTTACAGGTCCAATAGGCCAACCATTGTTCTCTACCCCAAAGAAGACTGGTAGCAGCCGGTTACTGCAGAAAATATCGTATCTTACTCCAAATTGTAGAAGGTTGTACAAAGAATACAAGAAGTCAAGACGACAGTTATACTTCAGGAAAAGAACCCAGAGAGCTCTTAAATTTTCTAAAGACCAGTCCTTTTTAAATATTGCTAAAAATATGAATCTATTGGCTCAAAAATTATTTTGGATGCAAATTAAAATGGTAAACAAAAATATAAAAGGGAGACGATTTTCGGATGAAGAGAAATTAATTGCTCTATCCATATTAAAGCAAAGTCTGAAATGTTACAGGTTTTTGCAAAAAATTTTTATATTGCCATCCAAAACCACTTTAAACAAAGTTGTAACTGGCTTAGATGTTACATCTGGAATTAATCTTAAGATATTTGAGGCTCTCAAGCTAGGGGCAAGTTATTCTTATATAATTTGAAAATAACTATAATTTAGAAGTCTATAATTTTCAATTGTAGTTCTATCAACTTATATGTTACTATCATAAAAACATTTTATTCAAACTAATAATCAAAAAAAATTACAGGTTGAAACTTGGCCTGAACTTAAGAAATTTTGCTCGATTCTTTTTGATGAGGTTGCATTGGAGACAGGTCTCACATATGACAAGAATAGAGACAAAATACATGGATTTGTTGAACTAAAGGATAGGACCAATGAATTTGCAGATCATGCATTGGTTTTTATGTTGCGTGGAGCAGTTCACAAATGGCAACAGCCAATTGCATACTATTTCGTCAAAGGTGCCACTTCTGCTATGGAGTTGAAGAAAATCATACTCCAAATCGTCGAAGCTGTAGGAAGCACAGGTCTTCTTCCTGTAGCTCTATGCTGTGACCAGGGAACGGCATTCCAAGCAGCCTTAAAAAGCTTTCAAGAAGAGACAAGAAGAGAGCAAATACTTTCAAAAAATAGAACAGGTACATATAACTTATTGATTTCTTTTTTAATTTAATTTTAATTAATTTGTAATTGTATGTCACATCAGCATGAATTTAACGCGAGAAAATTTTCTTACAATGATTTTTATGACTTTAAATGTCATTTACGTCAACAAGAAAGTTATGATAGACTTTAATTGACCTTTCATGATATAGTTGTCGTCATTCTTGGTTGCCTAAGTCTTCAGGTACGACATAACTATTGCAGTTGTGTTGTACCTGAGAACTGTTAAAACCAATTCTTCGCATTTCTTGCAGCCCAGATATCCTTTCAATGCCTAATTGATTAAACAGAACCTTTTTAGTCAGTTTTTGAAAAACTGAAATTTATTATAATTTTACTAATTTTACTATTAATTTTACTGATAATTTACTAATTTTAACTTATAAATTTTATTTTCAGATGAAGCAATTAATATTAGTGGACATAGATTAAATATCATTTTTGACCCTCCTCATCTCATTAAGGGCATAAGAAACAATTTTCTGACAAAAAATATTAAATTTGGTGAGGAAATTTCTAAATGGTCTGACATAGTTGATGTGTACAAAATGGACTGCAATGCTATTGGAGGCACAAAACTGATGCCCAAATTGAATGATGAGCATGTTATTTTGGGGAAAATAAAAAAAATGAAGGTGAGAAGTTGTATAGTTCTTTAGTGCTTCATCTACATCATTCTAGGAATCTAAGACAGAGAAACAAACTAGTGCTACCAACTTCAAAACTAAAATCTCATTCATCCAGCCCATTTGCCATGTCTATAAAAATTTATAATAAATTACCCGAATACATAAAAAAACATTAAGAACGAAAAACCATTTGAAAAAAAATTAAAGCAACTACTTATAAATAAGTGTTACTATAGTACTTCTGAATTTTTAGAATATAAAAATATAATATAATATAGATATAAATATAAATGCTAGGTAATAAGGAAATGCCATTCTACTAAATAAATTACAATAAAAAATTATAATAAAATTTAAAATGATTCAAATAATTTAATAAAAATTCAATTATGCTACTTATAATAATATATTAAATGTCAAAATCAATTAATAAATAATAACAATTATAATAGCCGTATTCCATATTCAATGTGTGTATGTTTATATAATATAATGAATGTGAATATTAAATAATTATTTAGCAATAATAATAATAAAACAAAATAAATGTTCCTCCTTCATAATATTGCTGTGCCCATGAGGGTCTATAGAGATACCATAACTATGTAACACCTTTTGTAACCTATGGAATGCAATAAAGTTATTGAGTATTGAGTACATGGAAAGTTTCTATATAAATATAACTAAATAAAGTCATAAAAACATATTAAACAAATAATATCAATATGGGAGCTATTTAATAGTTGCTAAATATCATTGGTGGTAATTATATTCATCATCATCATCATTACAGCCTACACTGCTGAACATAGGCCTCCCCCATATATTGCTTAGGGGGTATTTACTATTATTGCCACGCTTGGCTTAGGCAGGTTGGTAACTGTATTTTTTATATTTATTAGTTGTGAACAGTTTCCAACTGTTGCCAGTCCCATATGGGAATTTTATAATTTTCACATTGAGTGGGGTAGTGGATTCTCTTACCCCGCCACTAATTAGCGAATTTTTATTTATATTATTATATTAATTCCAGATAAAGTGGATCTTATCTGTACTATAGTGCTATACTTTACTCAATGTCATTTGTTGGTGTTGTAAGATGCGACTATTTTTTTTTTATAAGATAGGGTGACAAACAAGCACACAGTCCACCTGATGGTAAGTGGTTGCTGTAGCCCATGGACATCTACATCTATCCTTGATTACAATTCCACACCCACCATATGAAACACAGCAGCATTAAGCTACAATTTATGCTGGTATTCCGTGAGAGTGTGGTCTTTCCCCTGTTGAGCCGAGCCATTCATGTAGCACCATACTACTAATATAACTGCAGCATGACTACCAAGTATTTTTTTCTCTTATGGATGATAGTAAACTATTTTGTGTATTTCATATATAAATACACAAATCAACACAGAGGGCAAAACCAAAGATACATCTTGGTAAGGAATAGAATGCAAATGCCAATCTGCCAAGTACATCACATCAGTAGGTTCTTTACAAACCGATGTGAAGTAATTAAACTATTAATTGAATATTCAACTACAATTCTCAATTGTTGAAAAAGTTGTATTTTATTTTATGACTTTTATTTTACAACTTACATGTGACAGTTGAAACTACTTTACGAACTTTTCTAACTTATTGTTAATTTCTTAAATAAATTTATTTTGTTTCAGGTTAAAAACTGTGTAAGAGTTCTCAGCTATAAAGTAGCACAAGCATTGAATTTTGCTGCAAATTTTTGTAAGTTTAAAGTGTATGAAATATAAATTATTTTAGTTCGAAATTAGGTATATTCTAATTATTAATAATTTAATTTTTAGCTCGTGATGTTCATGGAAATGAGGTGAGCCAAACATTGAGGAACACTGCATCAACTGTTCTCTTTTTTGATAAGTTGTTTGATTCGGTGAATGGTGCAAGCACAAGCAACAAAATCCAAAAGGAGAAAATTTTAAGAAAAGCTGTTACTGCAACATCAGACCATCACGCATTTTGGCATTACGCTATTAAAAAATTAAAGGAAATGAAATATGTAGACCTTAGTGGCAAAGAGTCATCAGTTCCTTCGATTAAAAATTGGATCGTAACTATAAAGAGTTTGCAAAGGCTGTGGCATTTCTTTAATAAAAAAAATGTGAAGATTATGCGCCCACAATATTTCAACACAGATCCCATTGAAAATTTCTTTGGTCAAGTGCGCGCATATAACTTAAGGAATAATGATCCAAATTGCTACACCTTTGCAAACACTTTTAAAACATTATTAATAACTGGATTTATAAAGTTCCACAACCCCACATTTAACTGCGAGGATGATGAAGCAGCCCCTTTGCTAAAATTAAAAAATTTATTTCAAAACCTATCAGGGGTTGCAGTCAAAAAGACTTTAGAGACAAGCAATATTAATTTTAATTGTCGGCTAGAAAATATTCAAATGGATGCTCGTCAAGAAAGACTGAATGTATATTCTCAGGCATATACAGCAGGATGGGTCATTAGAAAAGTTTTAAGAAAAACTAATAACTGCAACCTCTGCAAGGCAAATTTTACGGTTGAAAACGAAGAAAAAATGCATACATGGATTTCAATGAGGGAATATGAGGCAATAAAGAAAAAAAAATGACTTATCCTGCTGAACATGCAGTGAGGATTTTAGGCTTAAGTTTTAAGGAGTCAAGTGAATATTTGGAGCTAAATCCGCAAAAGGATAATATTAGTAAAAGTATTAAAGAAAAAATTCTATCCAATTATTCATTTGACTTCTTATCTTGCCAAGAGCACCCATCTTTAGAATATTTTCTAGACTTAACAATCAGACTCGCAGTTTACAACTGGTGTAATGGAATCAATAAAATTTTAAATGGGACTGATGTCTTGCGCCTAGAAGGGAAGAATTTGCCGCCAATATCAAAAAAAGCGCTTGTTAAATTTAAACAAAAATATAAAAATAAAAAAGTTAACAAATATTTCTATTTCATTTATTTTATTTCATTATACCTAAATTAAAATTATTATAAGTTTAAATTTATGTACATGATCACATTGTGAACATGTACATAAATTTAAACTTATAATGAAAGGATTCCGTGCTGCCACTGGCCTATAGGCAGAATCAAATTGATGCCTTTGCCTTAGATTTATTTAAAAAACCAAATGTCATTTTCAATTTTTGAGGCTCGCTATAGACCAATTTTTTAGTATGGAAGATTGTCGTCTGTACGTTAGTACTCTTATTAGTCTGTGGTATTCTACACAGACCAGTGTTACCATATATACAGATTTCCCCGTATTTATACAGATTTTCGGTGTGTGATACAGATTAGCACTGGATACAGATTTTTATACAGAGTTTTCCAACTCTATTGATTGGCTTACCATAATATTCAACTTAAAACACAACGAAGCAAAATAAGTGACTATATACCGCGTTACTCGCATCATTGCATAATTCTATTCTTTATGGTTAATTTATTTTTTCACAACGTAATTAGTTAGTACGGCAGAATTACAAGTGTATTATAAAATATGTATGACTAAAAATAATAAAGTAATTATATGTTCGTTTGTTGCAAATGTTTGAGTTTTAATACGTTGTTTGCTTAAATTAATGTTTTCAATTTTGTCATATAAAAAAATTAGTGTATAGTGTATATTTTATACTTGTTACCAAGCTGCAGCTATATTATGGTTGCAGCACGAATGAGTCAGCTCGATCGGGGAAGGACCACGCTCTCACAAAATACCAGCGTAAAATACCAGCTTAACACTGCTGTGCTTCGTATGGTGAGTGTAGAAATCCGGAGACCCTTTTCACTGGAAACGAGGCATTCCATCTTAGTCCTCAGGTGTGACAACGCATCTGCGTTTTGATTCTTAAGCGACGAGAAATGTAGATGGGCCACAGCATCCACTTACCATCGGTGTACTGTGTGCTCTTTTGTCACTCTTATTCTACAAAAAATATTTTATTTAATAACGATATGTAATCAAACTTTATCAGCTTATCATGTTAGTAGTTATTCCTTGTTTTTCAAAAGAAGCAATGATGATGATGATTAATTATTCTATTTTGGTTTATTATATTATACAGATTTAAAGTTTAAATAGCATACAGATTTAATACAGGTTTTAGCAGTTTCTAATATAATAATAATAATAATAATAATATAATATTATACAGATAAATGGTTTAAGGCATCTGGCAACACTGACACAGACTGTTTTTGATTCTGAATCTCTAGTATATAGTCAGTAATCTATGATTCTGAATATCTGAAAACTTCGGTTGTTGAAATTGAAAAAGAGAATTCAATTACCTATTGATAATTAGGTAAAACTTTAAGAAATAGAAATGTCGTTTAGTGAAATATGTAGAATTTGTTTAAGCGTTAATGTAAGCCTCATCATACTAAAGAAGACTGGCCTCCGAAAATTGTACAAAACATTAACGAACAGTTTAGTAAGTTGTTACATTTCTTAGCATTACAAATTGAAGTTGCGGTACATACATATCCATACATGCCCCGCACTGGGAATTAACTGTAACACCTATGACAAATAAAAGTTTGTTAAAGGAGCCATGCCCTGTGATAGCACTTGTTACTATCCTGATCTGTGGCTTGTTCACTGTCATTAGAACCTTGGATAGACAACTGTTTATTTCAGGCAGGGCCTTGCTAGCTTGTCTACAGTCTACTAGATTTTTCCAAAGCTGAATGTGTAGATTATTAAAGTTTCTATCACAAACTAATAAGAGTACTAACGTAGTTTCTATGTACCAGTAAATGAATGTAACTAAAGGGAATTGGTATTATTGTTTCCATTCCTATAGTGGCCAGACTTGATCCTCTTCTGGCCAGTTTGTCTGCTGCGTCGGTGCCTCTGGATCAACTGTGCCCCATCTATTGTAGAGTCACATTGTTGTGCTTACATACCTCATTTAATCGTGGATGGCATTCATATATTAGTCCTGAGGTCACCACATTAGAACTCCGAGCTTGTAATACCGCCATACAATCGGTCAGTATTCTGGTGGAGGAGTCTTTTACCTTCCTAGCAACTATTACTATGGCCGCTTGGGTGATACCCATATATTCCGTCTAAAAGACTATGTTATGGGTACCCAGCGGTGTACATATGTGGATATTAAGGTCTTCAGAGAAAGTTCCAGATCCTACACCTTCATTTGTTTTAGAACCATCCGTTCTTTTAAGTTTAATCCCATTGGCTGGTTGGTTTAATTTAATTGTATTACTTCTTATCAAATACAAATTGTTTTGGGATCTTATCGTACTTGGCTTGTAAGATAGGAATTTTTGGAGAAAATTCTATCAATTATACCTGTATGAGGAATTCTGCTCTTACAATGAAATGAAATGAAATGATGATTTATTTGCTTTGATAAAGGGTACATTTAGGTGGTTATTGTAAAGTTTGGTTCAGCTTTTTCAGCCATTTATGGATAGCATGCAAATACATTTTTTATAATTAAGTTTTCCTATATAAAAATATCGAATTCAATTAAAATATTTATCATAAAATAGTCATCATTTACAAATTACTAATACTAATACTACATACAAATTTAAAATAATTAAAATTGAAAATGCAATTAAACATATAGATCTACTGTTGGGTCACATCATGTCAAATTTAGGTAGTCATTCACATTATAAAAACAATGATCATTTAGCCACCTGTAAAGGGCACCTTTCGGTTTAAAGAACTTTATTTCTCATTAAGACAATAAGTCACTTACATGAGAACAATAACATCTATATTATAATTCTAATGCGTGTGGGTAGTAAAAAATAAATAAAAATTATACCGGTTGATCGTTTACCAAGAAGCGAGTTCATTGTGTTCTTATCAACTATAAGGTGGTGGTCCAAGTATAATTTTAATTCATAGTTTCATCATTATAAATATATTCAAATAATCTTCTTTTAAAAATACTGATTGAAGTCGCTTCTTTCACATGTTTTGGAAGTTGATTGTATAACTGTGCTCCCCCAAATGTTATGTTATTTTTTCCATAGTTTGTTCTTACGGCAGGTAACACAAAATTGCTGGCTCGGCGGGTTATATATTTGTTTATTTGACTTTTTGTTGTGAATGTTATGTGTGAGTGAATAAGCTTGTGAGTTATCTTGTAGATAAGTAGACATGTATTATACGTAAAAATTTGTTTAATATTTAAAAATTTTGTGTTTTTGTAAATCGTTTTCGATGGTGTTAAGAAGTCATAGTTGTGTAAGATATTAATTATTTTATTTTGTAATATTTGTATTGGTTTTATATTATTTTTAGATGCAGTACCCCATATTTTGATTTGATACAGTAAGTGAGGCTTCACCAACGTATTGTATATTAAAAGTCGAGCATATTTCGGTATACATCGAACTATTTTATGCAGTGCGCCCACAAGTGAGGAGAGTTTGTTGTGAATATATTGCAAGTGAGCTTTCCATGTAATGTTTTTGTCCAGTGTTAAGCCTAGGTATTTTTCTTGGTTAACTTGTAATACCTCACCGTTAATGCTAAGTTTAGGTCGATCAGGTATTTTTCTATTTTTGGAACTAAATATTATGTATGAAGTTTTAGAAATATTAATTGTTAATAGATTGTATTGGAGCCAACAGTGAAGTATGTTTAGATCCTCTTGTGCGCGCATCATATCTTGTACAATTTTATACAGTCACAAAATATGTAAGTACCTAAGTATTATTGTCCATCACATCACATCATTTTTATGATCCCCATAATACTCAAAAATTAACTTAATACAAAAAAATATAAATTACTAGCTGTTACCCGAGGCTTCGCCCGCATGGTCACTTTGAAATGAACTACCCATTGCTTTATGAATTGAAAGAAAACTGAGTTTTATAGATTTGTCATAGATGCAGCCATTAAAAGGAAACTGAGCAAAATTGATTCGTCAGCCTATTTAAATGTTTTGAAACGCAGCATATAGGAAAGCATGAAAATAACCTGTTTATTCCAAATGGAAATGGGATATTTTTTTAATTAAGGGAAACTGAGCATAATTATCCGTCATGGATGCAGACTTTTGGAAAGAAACTGAGCTAAATTGATTCGTCAGAGATGCAGTTTTCTGAATTGAAACTGAGCCAAATAAAAGATCCGTCAGAGATGCAGCCTTTTGAGTTGAAAGGAAACTGAGCTTAATAGGTCCGTCAGATTTGCAGCATTTGGAATTGAAAAGAAACTGAGCTAAATAGGAAATTTTGAATTGAAAGGGAAGATCTGTGGGAATTCTGATTAATTGATTGTGGGCATTTTGGAAAAAAACAACTGAACACTATTTTAAGACGCTACTGTACACAATGCTATATGTTTTTTCCATTCGGGGAAAGAATGTGGAGATTCTGGGCATTTGACACACGCGAACATGCTACATACAGCTGACCATGAGAGAAGCCACGGTTTTTATAAGTTGACCCCCGCTACCAGTAACGTTTGCCCTTGCGCTTTATTAATTGTCATTGCAAAACTGAGCTTAATAGGGAACTGCAACCTTTTGAATTGAAAAGGAAGATCTGTGGGAATTATAGGGATCCGTGGTATAATAACATTTTCACCTTTTCCTACGCCTGTCAAAATTGTAGCACTGATTACATAATCAGTGCTACAATCTGACATCCATCCAAGATGTGTCACACGCAGCCTTGTCCCGATACATCACCGAGGAGTATCTAAATTTCGCATTAGCATGACTGGGACGCCTAATTTCATCGAGCATTTAACCTGAATAGAGTAGTAATGTGAGCCATCCAATTCCGAAACTGATCAGTGATTTGTCACTGATAAATAGCAATTCACGCTCGCCCTAAAACAGTACCTCGCCAACAAGTGATCTGTGTGTGCGTACCCCGATACTCCCGAAAATATTCAGTTTGGTATATTTAAACCCCATAATGTCGTGTTGTTCTATACGGTGGTGTGGAAAAAACAGCAAGACATCGAATTATAAAAGAGACGGAATCACGTTTCATCGGTAAGTATCAATAAAGTTTGATTTTGTTTCAATTTACATCCATTTAATACGGCTCAAGTTAAACTGGCCATGTAGTATGAATCACTTGGACGCTTGTCTATGCGACTTGCTCTTACCTAGGTGTAACCAATATAAGCCATCTCATTTTATTTATTACGTGTTTACTAGTGCTGAGTCATAATCAAATTACCGGATTATACCGGTTTTTTTTTATTTTACCGGATATTTACCGGAAAAGGTTATTTGTTTAAACAAATAAGTAGATGTAATAAATTGAATACATTTCAAGACAAAGTTTAAATAAGTCGATCTAGAGTGAGTAGTAGGTAGTGAGTTATTTGTCGATTAATTTAAGCAGACCAGACCTCAATACAAAAATATCCTACTAATAATACAAATCCTACTAAAAATATAAATCTGAAAGTTTGGATGTTTATATGTTAGGATGTTTGCGTGTCACGCTAAAAACGACGAATTTGAATGAAATTTAGCACACAGACAGTTTATATCCCGGTTTTCCCCTCGGAAACGGGAACTGTGCGAGTGCAACATTTTTTGTAATATGTTTTTTTTTAGGTTTCCTGAGGATCCGAATCTTAAAAAACAATGGATAGATTGTGCAAAAAGGGAAAACTGGTTTCCAAGTAATTATAGTGTCATTTGCTCCAGACATTTTACAGAAGATTGTTTTTATACGTCAAAAAGTCGCCGCCGCTTGTTTGATACCGCAATTCCTACACTAAATTTGCCTGTAGTGGTAAGATACATAATAAATAATCTATTTTATTCAACTTCATTATCAAACCTATTGTCTTTACAGACTCGATATATGTATTATTTTGTTTTCTTTGCAGAGTAACATATCAGTTCCAGAAGATGCAAGTCAGATACCATCATCGTCTTCTCAAAAGGAATCGATATATTATACTAAATTAATTCACTTTAAAAATCAGTAATAGTAACGCATAAGTAGCATTTAAATCTTGAATTTATTATACCTACCTATGATCGATAACTAAATAAACAAAAATATTGACATTTTGCGAGTTTTTCCTTAATTTTTCATATGATACAATAGTTTTATTTCATTAATTTTTTATAATTTCATTTATAGCCTTAAATTCAGTTTTATTTCATTTATTACTATATTTTTTTAAGTATGGAAGTTTCATTTAAAAGTTATTATTTCGAACACACATATAAACATACACACACGTACTTACACCTCCATATACTCTTACCCAATAGTCCTAAATAAAAATTATATATAAATCCGTTATGTACCTACTTACCTGGTCCCATAATACTTACCTGACCTATAAGGGTTTCGTTTTTTCCTTTTCAGGTACGAAACCATAAAAACGTTTAGGCTTTTTAACAACTTTCGCTCAAAACAACCTTTTGACTAATTTCAACATAAGATATATTATTTTAAGATTTTACATTGTAAGCAGTATGATACGGGTTCACAATTTTTCAACAGTTTACATACTCGCGAGATAGATATTAAACTTACGATTACGATTTTTACGGTTTACGGTAACAAATATTTTATTGGACAGCTCTAGTGCAATACTTGACTTCGAATCGGCCAATCAGAGCGCAGCGACCGGCGCAGCGTTTTGCCGGAATTTGTTTTCTTACAAAACAAATAACAATACCGCTCTATTTCAGGTTAAATGCTCGATGCCTAATTTTAATTGAAGCTTATGTGAGGACACACCTGACAACTCTAGAGAATTTAGAAAATTTTGTTAACGCTTTCATTTTTTGGTGCAAGAATCGCCCTTTCACATAACCATTTGTCTTCATGCATGTTGTTCGTTAAATCTGAATAAGCGCTCGCAATTAATTCGGAATTACTCTGTACTAAATTACAAAAATCTCTCGTCAATTTAACGGAGCCCTCAGCATCCGTTTCCAACCGCCCATCGCCAATTTTTATTAGTGTGTCAGCATAGTTTCCAGCATTGATATCATTATACAAATGCACTCTCATATTGGTAGTTAAACTGAATTTTGTCACCTTGTTCCATAAAATAGACGACTTGAGGCATGCTTTAATTTCATCTGCAGGTGTGCCCTTTTGAATGACAGGTAAAGTTTGGCGAAAGTCACCAGCCAGTAAAACCACCATTCCTCCCATTACATCGGTATTGTTGCGCAAATTCTGGAGCGTTCGATTTAGTGCTTCTACAGCTTTTTTATGCGACATTATACTTTCGTCACACACTAAAAGTTTGCATTGTCGTAGCATTATACCTCGTGCACTATTTTTAGTTGCTAGATGTAGAGGGAGTTTTAAAACAGAATGTGCAGTGCGGCTCCTGCTTAGCAGCGTTGCGGCTATACCGGAGGAAGCTACGGCCACAGCAATGTTTCCGTACATGCGCTAATAATAAATGTAACAAAAATGTCTTCCCAGTTCCTCCAGGGGCATCTAAAAAGAAAAGTGCACCATTTCCAGATTCAATTTGTCCTAATACTTTGTCAAAAACTCGGGAAGCAAGCGGGGTACAAATTCGGCTACTTGCTGCTGCAAAACTGGTATATCGTAGTTTGTTTCACGTATAATTTCATCACTTAGTTCATTTTCGGTTGTTCGCTGAGGGCTTATCATTCCAAAGTCGCTTAATTTTTTGCCTACCATTGCCATTACTTTATCTTCAATTTTTCCAAGTGCTTCATTATAAATGTGTTCATTGTATGTCATGTTCGCGTGTGTCTGCTGTAATCTTCGCAAAATATCTTCCGCCATGTACTCTTTATATTTGTCCCACAATTCATGTGCATTAGATAGCCCGCAAGATGATATGAGTGGCGTAAATGCCAGTGTGTTCCAGTCTGAAGGATATTGACAGCCAGTTTAATAACAGGCTGTGTAGCATTACATCTTAGTCTTCAGAGGTAACATCGGAATTGTAGCATTTGGTTGAAGTTCGTTGTAGGTGCCATGGGCGTCAGCAGCCACTTACCATCAGGTGGATTGCAAGTTTATTTGTCACTTCAGTGTTATAAACAAATTATGTTGTTGCAGAGAATTGTGGTAGCTAATAGATTTTATCACAAACTTACATATTTAAGTAGTTATCCATATTTATGATGAATTTTTATATTTTCAGATGGATGAGGATGAGGAGCCCATAACTGTCTGTTTCATGTGTCATGCAAGACTCATTCGCTGCAGAAGATTACAACAACAGGCTATTGAGTCAAATGCGGTTCTGGAGCAGTTGCTTGCAGGAGGGTCCACGGTATTATCCATTCCATCCATTAAAACCTATATAAATCCACTGCTGAACAAAGGCCTCCCTCATAGATTGGTCCATGGGAGGAATTTTGCCAAGTTTACCACGCTTAGCAGGTTGTTAACCACAGTTATATTAGTCTTGAATTGTTATCAGGAAGATGCTTTTACCCACCTCTTGTTTCTGTTTCCCCTGTCGCCTCTTACAACAGCCATCCCGTGGGTAGGCGTATAGGGCAGGGGATATTCTTACACCACAACTACACAGTCCACGGTATTATACTCCTTATTAATAAAAATTCACTGCTTGATGGGCCATTCCCATTATAATGAAGTATTTCCCCTCATCATCACTTGGCAGGCACCGTGACGATCACTACTTGTCTTGTGCTTTTACTAGTGCAAATTTAAGTTTGTCCTTAACTCCACCTTTTTGTTAGAGCAATGTTCTAATATTTAGGAATTTCAGTAAGTTAAGTACTTATTTTTACAAAAATAATTATCAAACTGTTTATTCTGTTATAAATTACCCTATAATATAAAATCAAATATTATCTGTGAGTAATATTACTCAGTTAATAAAGATAGATCTCTATCAAATTTACGGCATTCGTAAATCTGAATCAAGAAATTATTGAGACTCTATTCTTGGGATGGATAAACTATCGACATTCTTATTTATGTTTTTTAGGACCCTCAGTTTTGTCCGTTTTTTTTTGAACAAGCCACAGATCAAGATAGTAACAAGTTCTATCAGAGAATGTGGCTCCTTTGACAAACATTTATTTACCATAGGTGTTACAGATAGCGCCCTGTGCAAGGCATGCATGAGGCAGGAAGAAACGGCTTTTCACGTGTTGCTGACATGTCTGGAGGTCGCTTCATACAGAGCTAAACATGTCGGCATGCCAGGATCGCTCCCCGAAGTTGCTTGCAACATCAAAGGACTGTTGAACTTCTTCGGGGAGATTTCATGGCTCGAATAATCACATTATTCTTGATTATTTGGAGTTGTCAGGGAGATGCTGCTGCCCATCTCCTGTTTCAGTTTCCCTCTGTCCCTTTTTACGACATCTGCGAGATGGTATGGGGTAGTTTGGCTTCTCTACGCCATCGCTGCACTGGCTTTTTCTCTTAGTTAAAAAAGAATTTTGTTTCAGGCAATACCAAAATCGCATAAGGCCAGAGATGAGATTCGATTCACACCAATTTGTCATATAGATATCAGGCCAGTAGAGTGTGATATAGAAAACGATTGTAAGGACGAAATTTTTAGCCTTGATTTTGTTAAAGTTGAGGAAGAGAATTTCGAAAATGAGAATTCCAAATTTCAAGAAAATGGGAATCATGAAACAGGTAAGATATACACATTCTGTGATATTATTAAAATAAGGTACAATTTACCTAATGGTACGTGAATTACTGTAGCCCATGAACATAAAATAAAGAGGGCTTCATGTGCAATGTACTGATTTACTGATTTGCCTTTGCCTAAATTCAGTGTGTGTTTGAAGTACTCTTATTCTTTAGACTTTTTTATACTTATGTATTAATATATTTTAAAAATATTTTGACCCTGTATAAATGCACCCAGTATGCATGTCACTAAGATGTATTAATTTCACAGGAATTAATGATATACTTACAACTGGTAAGCAACCACCTGTCTTTGCCGATTTCGTAGTGTCATTACTAGGTGGTGGGACTACATTTTTGTATAGGAGTCAATCTGGGTGTGCCTGCCCACATGGACTCCTGCCTCCTTCTCTTACCTATATCTGCCATCAAATAGCAGTGCATGTATAACTACAGAGTTCCAGTCTGTAGGCTATATGCCATTTTAGTCGTCAGAGGTGACTGTGCATTGTAGCCTTTTATATTTGAAGTTAGCTGCAGGCAGTCCATGAACTGCAGTACCACCCATTTACTATCAAATGTATCGGCTACATACATCCGGTACATATATATATATATATATATATATATATATATATATATATATATATATATATATATATATATATATATACAGTGGACTGTTAGATTGTTTTTCGCTTCGTACTAAAAATATGGGGAAAAGATACGAAAGGCATTCTCTTAATTGCACGCAGTTACCTACTAAAAACAACACGTGTTTTGGCAAAACTCTCATTAAAGGAGGTGGATGATACAATCATCATTGTAACAACCCTTCACAAGTCCACTGCTGAACATAGGCCTCCCTCAAGTGATGCCATCAAACATAGGCCTGAGCCACCAGCATCCATCGACTTTGTGCATGTCTTACCAGGTCTTCATTCCATCTAGTGAGGGGCCGCCATAAACTTAGTCTACCGGTACAAGGCTGCCACTCGAGAACCTTTCTTCCCCATCGGTTGTCAGTTCTTCGGCCCATAGCCATTTCAGCTTATTACACTTAGCTTATAAAACATGCAGTATAGTAACGACAGTGGGTGGCTCACGCCCAAACGCTGTGTAAAGGGACTATAATAATTTAGTTGCTTGAAAAAAATATCAGTTTTTATTTCATATATTGAGCCAGAATCTGTTTCATTCTAGAGACCGCTGAAAAACAAGAAGACTTGAAGAATGATGCTTTTAAAGATATACATACGGATTTGGAGGCCCACATGCCACTAATTGCATTTGATTCAAAGAGAACAGAGCAATCTGAGACTGTAAAATTAAAAAAAAGTGCAGGAATAATAAAAAAGATAATGATGACATGGGTAAAAGATTTTTTTTTCAAAACATGTATAAAAAATATACTTGGAGAGACAGAAACTCCTCGACAGATTTTAATTAATTAATTTATTTAATTCAAAATTTTTATTTTTTTTTTGTAAAATATCAGTGCCATAGGCTTCTACACACACATTTTCCCATGTGTTTCATCATGTTCACATGTTACACCAATGGGTAATGTGGTTTACTCCTCTAGTGTTGTATAACTCAATGTGTACCAGTTAAACTATAATATTGGTACAAGTAAATATTATGCATTTTATCGTGAATGTTTTACAGACTTATACTGTAAGCGACATAGGTGTAATCTGATTTTTTTTAGTGAATGTACGTTAATCCATATTTGAATTAATTGATTTAATAATTAAATCAAATTATTCGAAACTTCTTAAAAAATCATAATAAAATTGATATACTTTTTAATGGACGGCACTCCGCCCTCTTTACTGCTAAGACGCCATGTCAAGACGAGTATGGTATACGCAAGTGAATTTGACAGTTTAAATAACTATTGCTATTTTATTTTTAATAGTATTCTATTATTATTTCAATATTGTAAAGAAAGCTTGTTTTAGTAAAAAATATTCTTTAAATCAAAAAAATTATAGGTATTTTACTATATACGATATCTACTTAAATAAAATTTCTTTTGTTTATTATTTATTTTGTACAAATTTATAGTAGAATATAATTCTGGTACTGATTAATAGACTTGGTACCTTTATAGTTAAAGTTCCCACTATTTGCTTATTAGCAAGTGCCTCAACCTTGATTTTAACTAATTAGCGTGCATTTCAACCCGCCTTCCCCGTACCGCTTACCTCAGACTTTTGACAGACAGGTTTGGATGCAGAAGTACATACATTAGGCGATTATTCGGGCTGTGTAGTCGTTGTCTATAGGTAATATTACTCAATAAACAAAGATAGATCTTTGTCAATTTACGTGACATTAACACATTCGTGAATCTGAATCAAAAAATTTGTTGAGACTCGATTCTCGGGATGGATGAACTATCTACATTCTTATTTAAGTTTATTTGGAGCCCTCACTTTGTCCGGTTTTTACTATTGTTTGTTGTTGTCGTCAGGAAGACACTCTTCAGTTTCAGTTTCCCCCTGTCTATTTTTACAACATTTGCGGGATGGTATGGAGTGGTATCACGCCAGGTAATGTCCTAACAAAAAAAATGGTTCATATAGAATGACATTGCAAGAATTGAATCTGACGTTCCGCGCCTCTCTTTAGCCTTCTTCACCCCCGTAAACTCCAAGCGCGCCATTTTGTGATGTCAATGTCACTCACCCGTCATTGCTTATTTCGTGTTGATAAAAGTGCTTGCTTCGATCATCTTTACCTCTATCCACAAATAAAGCAATATCAGGGTGAAATTTCGAAAAATGTTTGGAAAGTGTTGTGTTTCAGAGTGCATTACGTTACATATATAAGTATAAAAAAGTCATATTCAATTCTTGCATACGGTTCAAAGACAATATACGTGATATGGCGGTCTGAAACGTCAGTTTCTCTATCTAGTCTGTGAGTGGTATGGATTCTCCTATGCCACCGCTACACTGGCTTTTTTCTGTAATTTAAAAATAATTTGGTTTCAGCCAATACCAAAACCGCATGAGGCTAGAGATGATATGCAATTCACACCAATTTGTCATATAGATATCAGGCCAGTAGAGTGTGATATAGAAAATGATCGTAACGATGACATTTGTAGTCTTGATTGCATTAAAGTTAAGGAAGAGAATTCGGAAAACGGGAATTCCAAATTTGAAGAAAATATGAATCATGAAACAGGTAAGATATTCTACACATTATTTCATACTATTAAAATAAGGTACAATTTACCTAAAATAAAGAAGGCTTCATGTGCAGCGTACTAAATTACTGATTTGCCTTTGCCCAAATTCCAAGTGCATATAAAAAGCACTCTTATGTAGAAAAAAATTACAAATTTAATAATTATTTAAAAGATAAGCATGTGATTACGCTGATCTTCAATTTCTTGAGAATTTGAAGTACAATGAAACTCCGCGATAGGATATAGTAGTACATTTAATGAGTTAATTACAATAAATTCATTTGACACTAGTTGTCGGGTACAGAGCTCAGAGCGTAATGTCGCGCCCGGCCAGTTCGTGACGATGAGAGACGTCACTATCGGACGCGTTCAAGAATTGAGATTAAACATCCTCCCCCCCCCCCTCAAAGTCTTCAGGAATTTGAGGTGCTTCTGGTGTGGCTGAACTCGACAAAGGGCACAGGTTGTGGACGGCACGGCGCACAATGCCATTCGTCGTGTAGACATCTGCAACTCGTACAATTCCATCAGAACCAGGATGTAATTTATGTATTCGCGCCATACGCCATTTCAAAGGTGGTACATTAGCTTCTTTTATAATTGCTAAATCCCCTTCCTGAAATCTCCGTTGATTGATCTGCCATTTGTACTTTTGTTGTAATTCGCTCAAGTATTCTTTTCGCCAGCGTTCCCAGAAGTGTTGACGCAGTTTTTCAAGGCATCGGTACCTATCAAGTCTATTTAAATTAATGTCTAATAAGCTTTCCGATGGTAGCGATGTAAGTGGCCTGCCGATCAAGAAGTGCGCTGGTGTTAAAGGATTGAGGTCATTGGGGTCTGAGGAAAGCGGGGTTAATGGCCTAGAATTAAGGATTGCCTCAATTTGCGCAAATAAAGTAGATAACTCCTCAAAGGTAAGATGTTTGTCGCCTAATATTCTAGTTGCGTGGTACTTTGCAGATTTGACACCTGCCTCCCAAAGTCCGCCAAAATGCGGAGAATACGCAGGTGAAAATTTAAATTGTATGCCTTCGTCAGCAGCAAAACCAGATATGCTTTCACAGTTCAATTTTAAAAATTTTGTAATTTCATTATTTGCACCGACAAAATTTTTACCATTGTCACAATATAATTTAAGAGGCTTTCCTCTTCGGGATATAAAACGTCTTAAACATAATATAAAAATATCGGTAGTTAGATCGCTTGCTACTTCAAGATGCAAGGCCTTTGTAGTGAAACAAATAAATAAACATAAATAACATTTTGTTATTTTGCAACCGCGACCTTTACGGTCAGTAATAAAAAATGGCCCAGCAAAGTCCACCCCGCTTATGTGAAAGGGAGGATTTGGAATGACTAGTAGCAGGCAAATTACCCATTATAGGATTAAAACACTTCGCCTTTATTATTTTACACAGCTGGCAGTTGTTGACAGTTGATCTTGCCAATACTCTACCTCTTAAAGGCCAAAATTTGTTTCTTATATCGGTAAGTAAAAATTGTGGTCCACAATGTAAAAGTTTTTTATGATAATGAACAAATAGCAATTTACAAAAGGCATTTTTCGTTTCTAATAAAATTGGATATTTTCTTTCGTATGCTTCATTAGAGTTTTGAGTACGGCCACCAACGCGAATTATTTCCCGTGCATCTAGAAATGGACTTAACGCCAATAAGCGGGACTTAGGTGGTAAGTTTCCCTTAGTTTTTAAAACCTTAATTTCATCTGCAAAGCATTCGTTCTGATGTTGTTTTATTAAGATTTCTAAAGATGACTCTAATTCGCTGATTGTTAAGGGACCAGTGAATTTATGTTGTTTATGTTGTAAATTGTATATAAAACGTAGAACGTAAGCTAAACATCTTTGTAATGTTGTGAATCTTGAATATCTTTCAACATTTACTATCATAGACTTGCTAGGAGTTGAAGTAGTATTTGATGAACATTTAGATTGTCGTGCTGTTGTAGGTTGGAGTGTAGTTGTAGATTGTAGTGATTTAGTATAAGCTTTCCTTTCAGGTAAACAAGAAATATTTTTTATATTAACATTTTTAGGCCAATTACATGAATTCTCGGTTAAAAACGACGGTCCTTGCCACCAAAGCGTGGCAGAATTAATTAATTTAGGGTTTAAACCACGTGAGGCTAGATCTGCTGGGTTTTTATCTCCAGGGACGTGCCTCCAAAGGTCTGAACTAGTAAGTTCATTTATTTCACCAACGCGGTTTGAAACAAACGGTTTCAAATCGCATGGTTGAGAAGATAACCAACCTAAAACGACTGTTGAATCAGTCCAATGATAGACTGAACGAATTTTGTAACTAAGGGCCTTTAACACCTTGACACTTAATCGCGCCGAAAGCAGGGCACCACACAGTTCCAATCGAGGTATTGTTGTCGGTTTAACTGGAGCAACCTTAGTTTTCGCACAAAGTAATCTGACGAGAACATTACCTGAACTATCAACCGATCTAAGATAGATTGCAGATGCATATGCTGCTTGTGAAGCATCCGAGAATGTATGTAAGTCTATCACCACAGGTTTATTAATGAGAACGCATCTTGGTATTTCAATGAACGATACGCTGTTTAAATTATTTATAAAATTTTGCCATTTTGCCTTTAATACATTATCCACCGAATCATCCCAATCAAGTTTTGTCAACCATAATTTTTGTAGAATTATTTTAGGTATGATAGTACAAAGACTAAGCAAACCTAATGGATCGAATAATTTAGCCGAATTGGACAAAATCGTCCTTTTGGTTATATTTTGATCTAACTGAATGTTAACTGGGAATCGAAGAATGTCTTTACTTGGATCCCATTTAAGACCTAAAACGCTGGGTTGCGAAGTCAAATCTAAATTTTTTGGCAGCGATGTATTTGACTCACCTTGAAAGTGAATATTTGCATTAGTTCGCCATTTTCTTAAGGGAAAGCAGGCGGTACTGAGAACTGTAGTGACCGATTGGATTATATTTTGTAATTCACTTTCAGTCTCAGCACCAGAAAGAAAGTCGTTAACATAAAAGTCTGTCTTTATTAGCTGTGCTATTTTTTTATCTTTGCATTCCTTTGAAAGTTGCAATAGACAACGTGTACTCAGAAAGGGCGCCGATGCCATTCCATACGTCACTGTATTTAATTGATATATTTTAATTTGCTGTGCTGGTTCATCACGCCATAAAATCATTTGCAAATTTCGTTGATTAGGATCTACCATGATTTGACGGTACATTTTTTCCACATCTGCTGTAACAACGTATTTATGTTGCCGATATCTTAGCAAAATGGAAAATAAGTCGTCCTGCACTACAGGGCCAACATGTTGTATATCGTTAAGTGAGATTCCGGTGGACGTTTTTGCAGAAGCATCAAAAACTACACGAAGCTTCGTAGTCTCACTATTTTCTCTAATCACAGCATGATGTGGGAGATAGCAACCGAATGGGGGCTTAGAAACATTGGTCATGTGTCCTAAACGCTCATATTCTTTAATAAAATGTTGATATTCTTGTTTGAATTTATCATTGTTATTTAATTTTTTCTCAAGTTGTAAAAATCTTTTTTCCGCAATATTATATGAATTACCTAAAATTTCTACAGAATCCTTTAGAGGAATTTGTACACAAAATCTACCGTCGTCTTCACAGCGAGTAGTTTTATTAAATAACGTTTCGCAATAATTGTCCTTATTGTACGTAATATTCGGAACTTCTTCAAGTTCCCAGAACCTTGATAACTGTTTACGAACCTCATGTGAAAAATTACATTTTATATTTGAATTGTTACTGTTAAAATAACCTTCTCCCATAGGGCCAGCAACTATCCAGCCCAATTGTGTCTCCAGTAAATTTGGCCTTTGAGGCCCCAAATTTATTCTATCCGTTCCAATCAGCGCCCAAAATATGTCAGCACCTAATAGTAAATCAATATCGGAAGGTTGATAAAACTTTGGATCTGCAAGTTGTACATCATTTGGAATACATAATTTTTGATAATAAACTGTGGCATGAGGGAGATGCTCAGTAATTTTGTTGACACACAAAATTAAAATTATGCCTGACACACATTTGTAACATTTCTTTATTTTATTAAAACCCATTTTCCTTTGAGCCTCTTCACTAATAAAAGATGATTGGCTGCCACAATCTAGTAAAGCCCTCAATATAAAAATCTTGTTATTGTTTGTCACCTTTACTAATGCAGTAGAAAGAAGAGCTTGATTTGTGGAGACAGCAGACATGGAAACAAGGGAGGAAGGGCTGGGTACATTGGATTCAACTGTAATATTAGGTAAGTTTGCTTCACTTGTTTTTGTAGAATTGTTATCATTAATAGATGTTGTTAGTTCTTGTAAATTTTGTTGTGGTGTGGTTTTGTTTTGTTGTGTTATAAGTTTTTGCATGCGCATATGTTGTGAAGAATATTGTTTATGTAATAGAGTATTATGTTTTTTCTTGCAAATTCTACAGCCACTCAGCCTACACTGAAATGCTTGATGGCCGCCGCGAAAGCAGTTGCTACATAATTTCAAAAGGGAAACCTTAGAAATACGCTCTTCAACAGGTAAAGATTTAAATTTTAAACACTCATGTAGTTTATGACCTTGGTTACAGATTGCACACCGCTTGTCAGCAGATGACTGGGCAGAAGAAGTATAAAATGAATTAGTTTTTGTTACACTGCAACGTCTTTCAATTTTGCATGACCTACTAGTATTCATAGTTTCCAAAACCATAGCGCGTTGACGAAGAAATGAATAAAACTCCTCTAAGCTAGGTGAAATTGTACTGCTTCGAAATTCTTCCCATTTCCTAGCAGTCGCACTGTCTAACCTTGTCGACGCCATATAAATAATAATTGTATCCCACTTGTCGGTGGGTTCACCTAAGGAATTTAAAGCACTTAGATTTTTCGATAACGTATCAATTAAATTGCGAATACCAGCCTCTGTCTCTTTATGTAACGGTTCGATTGAAAATAGCCCCTTTATATGCTCATTTATCAATAAACGTTTATTATTATATCGCTCGCAAAGTAGTTGCCAAGCGGTCGCATAATTATTAGAAGATACAGTAACGGAGTTAATCACAGAAGAAGCATTACCCTCTAAATATGATTTAAGGTAGTCAAATTTAGTAATGTCGTCAATATTTTCATTATTGTGAATTAAGGATAAATATGTATCCCTAAAGGAAAGCCACTTATTTGGAGCGCCGTCAAAAGGTTGGATCTTTAAGGGTGGTAACTTTAAACTACTGTAACTATTGCATATTTGGTTGGATGAGGATTCAACCTTATTTGAATCTTCAAAAAATTCTAATAACAATTGAGCTTGAGCAATTAAATTAAAAAATAAATTATCTGTTGTCTCACGTTCTTCCATTTGTTTACTTGTATCTTCATCCAACATCTCAATTTTTGACTGGACTTCCTCGAAGATACATGAAAGGTCCCGTAATTTATTTAATCGAAGGTTCAATTCATGTATCTTCAATGTATCAGTTTCTTTACAATGCATTAACGGTGTTAAATATTTTTCAAATAGTGTAAGCCGAGCTCGAATATGACCTCTCTGTTTAATAAGTTCTTTTAATTCACTCATTTTGACGGTGCAAATAACTTTCTACTAGTAAATACAAACAGGTAAATTTTTTCGCACTGAATATGCAATATAAACAATATAAATAGTGAATACGTTACGTTAGTTCAATGCAGCGACGAGTTAATAAACCGGTTTTGCAGCTAATGATTGCACGGCGATAGATATTGTTCTTGTCGGAATTAACAGCAAATCTTCCTTACCGGAATAAGCCTGGAATTGTCGGCAACTATGTTTAATAATACAGTTCCTTAAATCCTTTTAAATGGGGCCTTGGAGAATGAGCATAGATTGTACCACTGTATTTATCATGCAATATAATGTTTTATTTAATTGCAACCAAGAAATGAAATAAATGAAGGTTATAACTACTGTTTTAAAATTATGAACACTAGGTTAACTAGAAGGGCAATGTTTGCGTAAACGAAATAAGACTACTTATTTATTTTATTAAATTAACTTAAATTGGCGTTATACCTTAAATATGTGGCAGAATATTTGTTAAATTAACGTAAAATGTAATTTTTAACCAGTAATAATTTGAGCGTTTTTATATTTTAAAGTTGACGGTAGTAAATAATTTTTGCCAAAGGCGTTGTCCACTTTACATAAACTACACAAATTGAAACAGGCAGGATTGATAAATATAAAGGAAAATTAAACGAACTTCCCTCGGAACAATGGCTGCAGCTGCTGGCTGGCGGATTCCTTGAGGTTGGGTTCGCCTTAGTTCGGTATAGTATTTAACCAAAATCTTCGATATACTAGTAATTTTCCTTGCGTTAAATCACGTCGGGGTCACCATATGATTACGCTGATCTTCAATTTCTTGAGAATTTGAAGTACAATGAAACTCCGCGATAGGATATAGTAGTACATTTAATGAGTTAATTACAATAAATTCATTTGACACTAGTTGTCGGGTACAGAGCTCAGAGCGTAATGTCGCGCCCGGCCAGTTCGTGACGATGAGAGACGTCACTATCGGACGCGTTCAAGAATTGAGATTAAACAGCATGTAACATGTATGGACATGGTAAGGAGCTTTTCTAAACATTTTTGACATCCTGTCCTATTTCATACAAGTCAACTGTACGCTTTGGTTTTATTTTTAGGAAGTGGGTGTTCAGGTACACAATTTTTATTTATGGTTTGGGTTAAATTTATGTTTTTCTCCATAATTTTTCAACACAGAAGTGGAATAGTGGTTTTTTGCCTTTCGTACGATTCCTTTCATTGTTGCTCGGCATATGGCTCGGATTGTTAAGGGAAAATAATCTGGGGCACTTGATCATTTGCAGATGTTGTAGCTGGATTTCCTACCAGGAGAGGAATTTTAAAAATCTCATCATTTTTGTTTTCTACAGGAAGGTTAGCTTCACTATTTATGTAAAAGTCTTCATTGTCATTACTTGACATAGCTTCATCTTCAATTTGGTCTAAATACTCGTACTTTTGGATAACGAACCTTTTCGTATACCACTACTACCTCTTACTAACTTGAGGCTGCAGGCCTACAATATCTATTAACAAAAAATAAGCCAATGATATGTCAGGATCAGTCTATTGGCGAACAATCCTCTGCCTACCCTACAAAGGAAAATGTAAAGCTATTATTTTTTATAGTTTATTTTTTACAGTTTATAATAACATTACAAAGTAATAATGCAGTTGTATTATGTTCATGTTATTTTTTTACGTTTATGTCATGTTCTCTTACTCTTTAGGCGTCGTTCCAAGTTCATGGAAGACAGCCTTAGTGCATCCGATCTTTATAAAAGATTTTTTTAAAATAAAATATGAGTGACAAATGAGCACACAGTCCACCTGATGGTAAGTGGATACTACGGCTCATAGAAATCCTCGATTAAGGGTCAAAATGCACATGGGTTGTCACTCGTGAGGACTAAGATGGAATGCCTCGTTTCCAGTAAAAAGGGTCTCCGGTTCTCTACACTCACCATACGAAACACAGCAGCATTAAGCTGCTATTTTACGTTGGTATTCTGTAAAAGCGTGTTCCTAACCCGATCGAGCCGACCTATTCATGTAACAACCATAATATAGATGCAGCATCGTTCTACCTAATGGTGGTTAATATAGCGCATAGCGCCATATTATAGCGCGCTATCTCTCCATAACACGTAGCGCGTGCTATGTAAGTAGTCGCCATGGTGCTATTGCACTATAAGTATTAATATCTAGCGGCAACTAGTTCTAGCAGCAGCGCTGTTGGGAGAGGACGTGTGACACAAATTTGATCTAGTAGCACGCTATTCATCGCGCGCGACCTAATTTAGTGTTAGACGTTGTTTAGTTAGTGTATAATAATAATAATAATAAAGCCTTTATTTTCCGAAATATTTTACATTATTACACCAATTTAAAGTTTTAGCTTAACTAAAAAAAGAATTTAAAAAGAAAGTACAGAATTTGTTTGCGCCCGATATTTACAATAGATACCGAAATAAGAAACCGGTCTGACGGCTGGGCCCGGGGGGGGGGGGGATAGGCGTTGGACGGCCCGTTTTGTTGGCTAGCTAGCAGCGGAGCTGTATTGTCGCGCGTTCGTTAATATAATTGCCGCCTCGCTCTGTCGTATACACTTCGCGAACCTTACGGTTTTGCTACGTTGTCCTGTGACCTAGAACTTTGACCAGCCGTCCGTGTGTTGTAACGCGTGTTTCGGTTAAACATTGTTGAATTTGATTGGATTAACTTGAAGATAATTGACTTGACTATAAATAATAAGTGATAAACGAACATAATTTCCTAGACTCTGAAGTGTTTTCTGTGACTGCTTGCCCCTTCGATGGATCCCTGTTGTCTGCTATAAAAGAAGCCTAAGTAATGTTTTTAAATGTAAATAAAGATACAAAAATGTATATAATAGTGTATGTAAATAGTTGATTTTTATAAATACAATCAATAAACTTTTAAATACACAGTTATTTGATTTATTATTATTGAGTATATTAAGGTTGTGCTTATATTTTTTGTTAATAGATATTATAGGCCTACAGCCTCAAGATAGTAAGGGGTAGTGTTGTGGGTGGTGCTAAATGAGCGACAAGCCGAAGGCACAGACTCGGCTCCTCGCCGTACAGTTCAACTGTGGATACTGACACGGTTTTAGTTGTGTGTTTCAACTTATTGTAAGAACACTTACAACGTTTTTGAAAAAAAAAATATTTTTTATATGCTCGGGTACTGATTCCGATAACGCAGTTAACGGGAACCACAGGGTTTTTGTTACCTCTTAGCGTGACGGGCACGCGAGTTCAGTGCTTTATCCCCATTATGTCTTACAATAAAGATGGAATATCTTACAATAAATAAAATGTTTAATGCTTGTGTGTTTCAGAATACATCACGAAGACAAAAAGGTGTTCAGAATCGTATGAAAAAAAGATTAAATCAAATTCTACTTATAGTAAAATAAACGGTGTACGTAGAGAAAACCTCGATTTTGAAAGCCCTACTATTAAATCAAAGACTAAAGTGAAAAAAGATAGTCAACCAATTAATAAAAAAGTGAAGCATCCTGCACAGATTATTAAAAAGAAAAATTTGAAACCAAAGAATGTCAATATACTTACGAAAAAAAGATCAGGGACATTAACAAAATACATTTTTGAATGTGATGGTTGTAGCAAAAAATTTTCTACAAAAGACGTTCTCGCCAAACACATTTCATACAGTCATAAGATGCAAAAGAATTCAGACACCACTGCAGTTCGGACACAAATTGAACAAACTCCAGCACCACAACTAAATAAAATATTTAATTGTGATATTTGCGAATTTAAAACATCTCAAAAATGTTACCTTATGGCACATCTTGAAGCGCACGTCGCTAAAAAAGTGTACTGTTGTAATAATGGTGATTATAAAAGTACAAATAGAATCCATTTTCAATACCGTATGAAAGTACATACTGGAGAAAAACCTTTTTCGTGTAATATGTGTGAATATAAATGTAATAAAAAAAGTCATTTGCAAAGACATATTAAAATTCATACTGGAGAAAAACCTTTTTCGTGTAATATCTGTGAATATAAATGTATTACAAAAAGTAATTTGCGTACACATATGAAAATACATACCGGAGAAAAACCTTTTTCGTGCAGTATGTGTGAATATAAATGTATTAAAAAATTTAATTTGCAAAGCCATATGAAAATACATACCGGAGAAAAACCATTTTCGTGTAATATTTGCGAATATAAATGTATTAAGAAAAATAATTTGCAAAGACATATGAAAATACATACCGGAGAAAAACCTTTTTCGTGTAATATCTGTGAATATAAATGTATACTTAATTCTACTTTGAGAAGACACATAAAAATACACACTTCATTTGTGTAATGCATGTGAATTTAAATGTATTACAAAAGTGGTTTGCAGAAGCATTTGAATATACACCCTAGAGCAAAACCTTTTTCCTTTTTTGAGCTAACTGGTAATAGATGTACAATATTGTGTAAACGTGTTTTATGTAAATATGAAAGTGTACCAGATAAAAATCCATTTCTTATGAATTATGGAACAAGTCGAAAAACTTTGCCGTGCCCTTTTGTGCTAATTGAAACTGTATTTATTAAGATGTACCGAATAGAAGGTTAATGGAAACAGAGTCTGTTTGTATGTCTGTTTAACAGACCAGACTTTTTTGACACTCCTATATTCTATATAAAAATAATATGGTTGTTGTTTTAAAAGTAAGCGTTGATTAGTAGTTTAGATTTATATGTGATTTCCTTAAATAAAATGGAGGAGAATCCTCCCGATCCGGATGGTGTTCCCGGTAATATTCGTCCTCTCATATCGGTGGATAAAAGTAACACAAAGAAAATTAATCGCAAACGACCGCAAAGCACCAATGATAGCACAAATGATACAATCAGCACACAAAAAAGATTGATAATAAACCCAGCACAACCTTTACCATCGATCCAAGCTATACACACGTAACATAATTAACGCACTTTGAGAAAGTAGTTTGTTCAGAATCGTTTACTGAATCGATTCCTATCATTTTTAATATAGGTAATTTTTTATCCCAAAAATAATTAAAACTACGTAAATCACAGTCACACTAAATCTCTGTACAGTCAAAACAAACTAAAATTGACCGTAACTTAAGGCAATAAGACCTTTAAGAGTGCAGTTTTATTTGTATTATTACTAATTCTGTCGTTCAATAAAAATAAAGAAAAATGAACTTTATTTCAAGCATTTAAAGTCTTTGCGTTCGTGGATTTGTACTGTGACCACAACGTTCTTTCGGAATTAGTATAACTAATTTGATAAATAATCAGTGCATAAAAAAGTTTAACTAAAAATTCAGTGTATGTATTATGATTAAAACATAATATACTAATTGGGGTTCTAAATAATTTATTACTTTGCAACCTTCAGCTAACCAATTACAATGATGTGTCTTACCTGGATTGAAGAGCACCTCCCGCCCTTCCTCAATTGCATGCACTAACTCCGTCACCACTAGTCCCAGCACCACTACTCCCAACACCACTACTCCCGGCACCACTACTTCCAACACCACTATTCCAGGTAAGACACACCATCGACGACAATACGACACGTGTTTCGCCTTTACACGAGGCATCCTCAGGTAATGTAGACTCTACGGCGACTGACTGCTAAGTGAGCGGCGTTTTTTTTTGCGCCCGAAGCAATCGGAAAGGGCTACCCTTTATGCAGGGAGGCGGAAAATGCATTACGCATACCACGATAGCCGGTCTATCGTGGTTATGAGGGACTCACTGCCTACCGGGGGAACCTAAGTGATACCCTCTAAAAACCGCCTTTGGGGACTGGCAACTGGCTGTTTAAGCTTCTTATGCCGTATCGGGAGCGACACTCTTTTGGGAAAAGAGGGCGCAGCGGAGCGGCGAGCCGAAACAGCTGTTACGAGTATTTATACACGCCGGCACAACCACTCCCCACCAAAGTAGCGAGTGACCGCACCGCGGGATAACAAACCTGTGACTAATTGTTAAGATTAATTATTTTTAAATATTATTATTATTTTTGTTTTTTATATTGATATTATTATAGTTATTTATTATTGTGCGCGCCCGATAGTGGATTGTCTTTCTTAGCTCGAGAGGTGTGAAGAGAGGGTTGGCGGGGCGTGGGGACTCTGCGATTGGCTGCATCGTAGGGCAGTCAGTCGCGCGCTGTTGTCATCGAGCCGAGCTGTGAGGAAGTCGACGGCGGGGCCGGGCTGCACCCGGCCCGCCGGCCGGCGCTCCCGGGCAGGACGTTTCTTCGTTCATAGCGGTCGAGAGAGTAATATAATTGCGCGTCGAAGGGACGATCTTAAGTTATCTTGTATTAGTGCGTGACTCGATAACTAGGCTTAATTCTTTAGTGTATTGTGCGAAACCGTTAATTGAATCGACGCGGTGTTATACATTGAACTTTGACCGACTGTCCTTGAGTTGTACCGCGTGTCAATAATTAACGTCGATGGACTTGATTGTTTGAACTTAAAGACAATTAATTGGACAATAAATAATGAGTGATAGGCGAGCGTAGTTTCCGATAAGCTGAGGTGCTGTGGCTGGCTGCCTGCCCCTAAGATGGATCTTATATTTAAAGAGAGGAGATGCCTACGGATCTACTGTTCTGCAACCAGCGGGGATATCAGGTTACACAATTGAACACGTGCTAATCATGACTCACACACACACCAACATTTCCGCCTGAGTCCTCCTATGGTCAACCCTACCTCGACGACGAACGGTAAGTTTTGTTTGGTTCTTTGTTAGCCGCTATAGCTTAATATTCCACAGGTCTTTGACCCTCCTCTGGTCTACCCGTCGAGCTGTGCCACTATGGGCCCTGGTGCAGTCGACTTTGGTCAGGGTAGCCTGAGGCAGTAACAATTATTATTAATTTTAAAAATTATTATTAAAGGATTAGCCTTAAAGATGCTTAACAAAGGTGAATTAGAAACATTTGTTTGTTCATTCAGCAATGCTGTTTAGGCCTAATTTTAACGTTTTGCAACCTGCGTCGGCGCGCGTTTTCGAGCGGGAAACCGGCCTAACGGCGGAGCCGAGGGGGGTGCGGGCAGGTGCGGCAGACGGCCGCGCCGGCGAGTATCATCCGACTTGGTTAACTAGCAGTGGAGCTGTGTAGTTGCGCGTTTTGTTAATATAATTGCCGCCTCGCAGCCCAGACGTTAATACTTCGCGGACCTTACGTTTTTTGCTACGTTGTCCTGTGATATAGTACTTTGACTAGCAGTCCGTGTGTTGTAACGCGGTTTTCGGTTAAATATTGTTGAATTTGATTGGATTAACTTGATGATAATTGACCTGACTATAATTAATAAGTGATAAACGAGCATAATTTCCTAGACTCTGAAGTGTTTTTGTGACTGCTTGCCCCTTCGATGGATCCCATGTTAGAATGGAGGTGAAGCCTTTGAATCTGCTGTTCTGCAACCAGCGGGAAGTCAGGTTACATAATATAACACGTACTGAGCATAACACAATCACACATATACTTACTCCTGAATCTTCCTATGGTTAACCCTACCTCGACGACGAACGGTAAGTTTTTTTTGGTTCTTTGTTAGCCGCTATAGCTTAATATTCCACAGGTCATTTGACCCTCCCCTGGTCTACTCGTCGAGTGGAATTCCTGATGAGCCCGAGTTCCGAACGGCTATTGTCAGAGTAGCCTGAGGCAGTAACAAATACATTACCATTATTATTTTTAAAATCTCCAACTGTTCCTGCACACACTGCCGCAGCCCCTTACTACAAGTATGTAAGACTTCAAAGGAATGGTCGCTGGCCAGGTTGTGTCCAGTGTCCAAGAGATGTTTAACAAAATGGGATTTATCAGGATTACAATTTCTGTACGCGGCCAAATGCTCTTTATAGCGCGTCCCGAAATTGCGACCAGTCTGACCCACGTAAACGGCGTTGCCTCGTGTAGAGGCGAAACACGTGTCGTATTGTCGTCGATGGTGTGTCTTACCTGGAATAGTGGTGTTGGAAGTAGTGGTGCCGGGAGTAGTGGTGTTGGTAGTAGTGGTGCTGGGACTAGTAGTGACGGAGTTAGTGCATGCAATTGAGGGAGGGCGGGGGGTGCTCTTCAATCCAGGTAAGACACATCATTGTAATTGGTTAGCGGAAGGTTGCAAAGTAATAAATTATTTATTATAATGGATTTCCGCAAAGTAACGCCTGATTCTATCAATTAACTAATTGGGGTGTCCGAAGCCCTGATTACATTGAAAAAAGGTCTAAATACTCCGATGAGGATGCTTGACCTTTTATAGTTCATGTGAGTAAAATAGCGAATGACATCGTACGGAACAGTGTTAAAATCTATTAAATTTGAGCACTTCTTTTTTCACAATAATATCAAAAATATTGTTTGCGCTGGTGTCAAGAGTGTAGGATACAATATAGATGCTGCATGGCTCTACCATGCTGCAGCTATATTGTAGTTGTAGCACGAATGGGTCGACTCGACCGGGGTAGGACCACACTCTCACAGAATACTAGCGTAAAAAAGCAGCTTAATGCTGCTATGTTTCGTTTGGTGAGTGTAGTGAACCGGAGACCCTTTTACTGGAAACGAGGCATTCCATCTCAGTCCTTTGGGCTGACAAAGCATCTGCATTTTGATTCTTAATTGAAGATAAATGTAGATGTCTTTTGGGCCACAGCATCCACTTACCATCAGGTGAACTATGTGCTGGTTTGTCATCCATATTCTATAAAAAAGGACGCAACAGATTTTCTGTTGAATTTAAAAGTGCAGCCGAAGCCATTACTTTATCCAGCCCTTTCGGCAGCCAAATATGAAACTTTGATACCAGCATATAATGTCACTCGAATTTGAATAGTTAGACAGGTTCCTGTAGATTCTACGACTACACAGCCCAAATAGACGCCTAATATTTGTACGTATGTACTTCTGCATCCAAACCGGTCTGTCAAAAGTCTGAGGTAAGCGGTACGGGGGAGGCGGGTTGAAATGCACACTAATTGGTTAAAATCAAGGTTGCGATACTTGCTAATAAGCAAATAGTGATGGAAACTAATAAAATTGATACCAAGTCTACTTAATCAGTACCAGAATTATATTCTACTATAAATTAGTATAAAATAAAAAAATAAAAGAAGTTTTATTTAAGTAGGTATCGTATTTAGTAAAATACCTATAAGTTTTTGTTTTTAAGAATATTTTTTATTAAAACGAACTTTCTTTACAATATTGAAATAATTATAGAATATATATACTAGCAACAATGAACAGCATTGAAAAGAAAGGGATGCATAGTCCGAAAATATCCGAAGATATCCGAATAAATCAACGCGAGTTGCTTGTGTCAAATATAGGTTGAGCTCTGACTTAATTTTAATTAATGAATTTGGAAATTAAAATTCACTTATCTATGAAAAGTGATGCCATTTTTTTAAATTACACATACTGCTACTACTAGAGCCGTGGTAGCTCGGATGGTTAACGCTCGCTGTAAATATAACAGAACGCGAGTAACCCGGATTCGATCCCCGCCGGCACCAATGAAATTGTTAATTGGAATTTTAAGTGCTGATTTACCACGTACTCAGCGGTGAAGGAAAACATCGTGAGGAAACCTGCATGTCTGAGGAATAAGAAAAAAAAATATTTCGAAGACATGTGAAGTTCGCCAACACGCATTGGGGCAGCGTGGCGGACATTTCCTTGCCCTAAAACCCTTTCAGAAATGAGGGGAGGCCTGTGCCCAGCAGTGGGACGTATATAGGCTGTAACTTTACTTTTACTTTTTACACATATACTGTATTATTTCCGCACTATTTTATTGTATAGGGAGCCAGGAGCCATGTCGCGCGTCTGTTGTATTTTATTTTGTCGAAAATTCACGAGTCACATGCAAGACGTTCATGGGCCAGGGAAGCGGTCGCTACAAAAGTAGATCGTGCGATCGTTTTCTTAAGTAATACGTATTTGTCTAACGGCGCCTCTACACGTTGGCCAACACAGTGGCGAATGTAGTGGACAATAGCATTGGCCAACGTGTAGACGGGGTGTTTGGGCTTCATTGGTATGAACGATGGCCCGCAAGTTGGCGCGACATCCGTGTGGTGTCGGTTTTTTACAAAAGATCAAAGGATTGTTGGCTGAGTTTGGTCGACGCGTCCACACGTTGGCCGCGAGTTTAGTTTGCTACAAGCTCCCAGAGTGATTACACGCATCTGATTATAATTTTATATTCACGCTTTGTAGGGTGGATGACTCAATTACCAGCCTCTTAGTGCCAATTTCAACATTAAACATTCCTACTACTTTAATTAGCGCGATTTAATTATTTTTAAACATTGTTTTAATCGACAACCTATTTATAAAACAATAATGAACATTTATTTACAATCAGATTATTACGAGAACAGTTTTAAAATGAAAAAAAAAATGAAGCACGTCGTTTATACGTGGTAGAACCATGCAGTTATATTAGAAGTATAGTTGTAGCACGAATGGGTCGGTTCGACCGGGGAAGGACCACGCTCTCACAGAATATCAATGTAAAATAGTTGCTTAATGATGCTGTGTTTCGTATAGTGAGTGTAGAGAACCTGAGACACTTTTTAACAACGCATCTGCATTTTGATTCGTAATCGAGGATAGATGTAGATGTCTGTGGGCCACAGCAACCACTTACCATCAGGTGAACTGTGTGCTCGTTTGTCACCCTATCCTATATAAAAAAGCGTCGATTTCTTATAATTTAATCGTGCAAGTTTTCGAATCATCACCATCATTACAGCTCTTCACAAGTCCACTACTGAACATCCTCCTCCCAAGAATGCCGCAAAGCATAGTCCTGAGCCACTTTCCTTGTCATGAGTTTTTCATTTACGTTCTAAGTTATAATTAGTACCTATTATTAAGGCCGAATACGACGCAAATGACCTTGCTCGTTTCGCAGCAAACCACGTGCCGCCAGTACCTACGCTTTGTTTATATAGACATGTATAATACCTATAATCAAAGCCGTGCGGGCTTTGATTATATTTGACTAAGCTAGCTCAGATGCAGAGTAATGAACAACACAGAGAGCATTGCTTACTTCTTAAATAAATTTTTCTTATTTGTAATATTAGTTCCTATAGATTATAAATTCTGTACTTTATTCGTTATAAAATATTGTTCGAAAAGTTATTGAATTGATAACGATTTTTTTTTCTTAATTGGTGCATCATACGTAAAGAACCTCATATAACTGAAAATGTTTGTTCTTGTGAGTCTTACAAGATGCCGTAATGCAAATTACATAAAAATAAAGGAAAAAAAAACTAAAAAGTTGGTGATTGCCCCATAGTGGGGATAGGTACTGTGTATGTAAATTCTCACAAGACTACTCCGACTGGTTACACTTCACATCCGAGTATTTCGGTTTTTCTTAATTATGTACTTACCCTATGCTTTCGGACAATACATTGACTATGACATTATTTGCAGTCTCTGTGCTTGCACTACTCTGTACATTCTTTTCCGACTGGGTCTTGATATTTTACATTTTTAGTGTTTCTCACTTGAAACTAGAAAAGTATAAATGATCAGTTTGGCTAATGTAAATGAGTTAAAATGCTAATAGGTTGCATTTTAACTCATTCACTACAGCAGCCTCAAACAAAAAATTACCTTACAAAAATATAAGTATTAACCTCAAAATACAACATTCGAGCAGCGTTCATGCGATAAACTCTCTTTGTTTTACCACTTAGGTAACATTTATTTCTTTTCCTACCCATATTTACATTTATAGACACTTAAACGCGTATAAAACAATAAATTAACGATTTTTGCTACAGACACATCGACTGTTGTTACCTTACGTCACACGTCGAAGCGCCTGGTAATTTATTACGGCAAACTTTTATCTGGCAATATACGATATTATTATTAGATGTTTTTAATTAAAACGAATTATGTTAATAAATAATATTTTGTATCGAAAATAAAGATAGCAGGTACCTTCGGAATCACAATACAAACATTTTTATGTAAAAGAATTTTTCCTAAATTAAAATTCACAGAGTTTTGGAAGAACAATAATTTTATATATCATTTCTTAACATTTTTTTATTTGTTGGTATATTTATTTATTTTAAAATGACGGTGACCTTGTGAAGGACCCGAACAAACCTACAAAAATGTTTTAAAGCTTAGAATTACTTCAGATCAAAGTTCTAGTCAAGAGAAATACATTGATTTTCGCCAGTTCTCTTCGTATTCGGCCTTAAGTCAGTGTTAATTATATTTATTGCTATTGTTTTTGTCTTTCTCAAAAAATAATTAAATTACCAAATAAATTATAAGGTGTTTTTTATATACATCTATTTATATATATCATTTTTTATACATAAATGTCTGATAGAAAAGCAAGTGGGTACATGTTTTGCTAAACATTGAAAACAAAACCCAATTTTAAAACATAGACTAATCGATTATAACTCCTTTAACTTTAAAATAAGTTAAGTTCTAATTAATGGTATTTATTCCAGTTTCTGATGCATGTAAAGAATAAATAAAGCTAATCGTATATCGTATATCTATTTACAGCCCCATTAATATTCACTATTCTTTTATAATTATTTTATAAAAACGTTACGCCCCACACTTGGATTTTCTCCTGTATCGCGGAGGCAACTTACGTACATAAATTGCACAAGGACACACATCCAGATCCGAAACAATTATTTGTAGGATACCCAAATACATGTTCCGTGCGGGATTCAAACCCGCGACCCCTGGCACAGCCACTCATTGCCAAGCCACTGCGCCACGGAGCCGTCTTCTAAAATAAAATAAATTCGTCCGCACATTGGCCCGAACCGAAGTAAACTGAACGACCTTCTAACGTGTGGACGCCGTCACCAACTCTCGGCCAATATATTCGCCACTACATTCGAAACTGTGTTGGCCAACGTGTAGAGGCGACATAACGTGTTGACGGAAAGTGTTTGCCTTGCATGAGGCGTCTATTCGGGCTGTGTAGTCGTTATGTAGAGTGGACATTATAAGAATTAGTCACTTCCATTAAAGTCCCCTCTAGTTTTGGTAAAGTTATCAAAGCTCGCAGACTGAATAGACGATCTGTTAACGAGGGCAATAATCCAATTTGGATCCCCACTCAGACTGTTGTTTTGACTTTCTCAGTACAAAAATTATCAACACATATTTGCTGTTATAACTATACTACCTATGTAACTATATACCTATGTTTTACCAATCATCCAATGCCATAAATGTCGTTTTTACATGTAGGTCTCCCCCTCGCTGTTTTATATGCCCTCAAAACGATGGAGCATCTTTTTCTCGCCTAACTCCTACTTATTTTGCTCTGGGTCCCATTCAGTAAAAGATTCTTCACGCCCTGAATACTCTAGACAAAAATATCTAAAATTAGTAATGTCTCAATAAAATACTTCTTACTTGGAAGCCTCAGCAAGATTCCCTCCAGCGAGAAGATCTTTTGCAGACACCACAAGAGCTCTCAAGCCTAGTATTCAGCAAATCTCCCATACTGTACCAAGTGATCTATCTACATCATTACCTTCCAAATCTCCTCCCACAGAAACACTATATTCACTCCCAGACATTCTGCGAATCCAGCGTCAGGTATTGGATATGACAAAATCTGCTCTATCTAATGGATATGCCTTAACAGAGAAAAAATCCATTTCACTAAATGATAATCATTTACATTGTCACAACTCTCCCTTCTCGTCCAGCAATAAAGGCCCTTGATATCTCTGTTTACATTCCTAATCGTGATGTAAATGTCTGTGTTTAAACAGAATTTGCAACACTTATTTCTTCTCTGTCATCTCCTATAGTTATTTAAGGAGATTTGAATATGCATCATACTACCTATTTGGGGCGCCATCTTTGTGATTCATTGGTTCCCTTATTTTTAGGTCTTTTTGATAGTTTTAATCTCTGTATTCTAAATGACGCGAATTAAAATGTTAGAAATTCCGTTGACCTAACTCTCTGTTCCCCAGATATTGCTTCCCTTTTTTGTGGCAAATATTACCTTCTAGCCATGGCAGTGACCATTTTCCTATATTTATCACTCCTACTTCCCCTAGAATAAATTTTACATTTTTCCCGGGACTAAAGTATAATCTATCCAAAGCTAATGGGCAATTATATTCTACAGTTATGAAACGGGAGGTTTCAACTCTTCCCCCAATAAATAATAATAATAATAATCTTTATTTGCAAGAATATGGTTGTACAATGGTGTTCGAGTATAATTTGTTCTACATATTCTACCTCAGTGGTGTGCAAATACTAATAGTCAAGTACCCGTAACTTATACAACAATACTTATAGATTTTTTAACAACACAATTTTTTTTACATTACTCAGTTGATTTGATGATTAATTAATTATGCAACAGTGTCAGAAAAATAAATTGCCAATAAGATATATAAGTATTATTATAGCTCAATGTCAATATTAATGTTCTTATGTCAGTAAATATAAAGTCGATTATAAATGTTACATATCGAATTGTCATTAATTTATTTCAATATTTATATCAAATTTATTAATTAAATAAATAAAAATTTTAATTTATAAGAATGACATAATTTAAACATTTTGTCAGATTCTAAAATGTATCGTCTTCTTATCTGCAAAGAAGTCTTTAATTGAGTAAACAGATTTCTGGATGACCCATTTTTTTAGGTGAGTTTTCATTCTCATTGTTGGTAACTCTCTAATCGCTTTAGGTATCTTATTAAAAACTTTTATACACATTACGTTACCTTAGAATTGTCGCAAGCGCTATGAAATAAACACTATTTTTTTTTGTGACAAATATACACACCTCTAATCAATGATCTTATATGTAAAAGAGGTAGATAGGTTATACGCGCACCACGAGCGGCACGCCAAAACTATGCTAATTAGCAAACCTGAGTTCAGTCGTCGCTCTATCGTCGCGTTATTGACAACAACGTTGAAAGTAATTTGTGTTTTGTTTTTGCACCGAAAATGCCGTCATGTGTGATGAGGTTCTGTACAAACTAAACAAGCAAGGTTTCCAAAAGTCAAGGAATTACATTTCATTCGTAAGTATTACTATTTCCTTAATTTATTTCGTATTTACAAATTAAACGTATAAAATTTCTGACAACGTATTTTAAATATGTTGTCGGAAAAAAACCGAGAGAAATAGAAATATCCCAAATGAGTAAGTTTGAAAAAATAAAATAAACAGATAGGTCTCTTCTGAGTGTCGTCAATTCAAATAGTGTGCATATTTCTTGTTTTAGGGAAGGGTAAATTAACTTTCATTATTAATCATAAGTTCAATTCATTTGATTTGTGGCGTAATAAGGTGGTATATATACGTACGTATATGACTTTTTCTAGATTTACATTAAATGAGCTAAGGCGCATTCGGTGGGTGGATATTGTGCGTAAGCAAAGAAAAGAAGAAAGCTGGCAGCCAAATAGTTCAAGTAAAATATGTTCAAACCATTTTAAGGATGAGGATAAATATACTTCTGGCAAAGGATTAATCTTATTGATATTCGAGTATTTATATTTCGATCTGTATTTTTTATTATTATATTTTATCACTTTCCTATTGGTTCCAATTTATTATCATTAAAATAAAACATAGGAACAGCTATTTAACAATATTGTAAATTATTAATTTAAAATAAGAAACTTATCGTTAATTTGAAATGTAAAGGCTTTTTCATTTCATTTTATTTTTATTTTTTAATAAACTACATAATTTTTTTATTATCAACTCGACTCTTAATTTATTTTACATATTGTGATATAACTACTGTAGGCTTAAATCAGCATTTGCCGAAATGACACATCTGTTTATTTTTCTTTGGCGTTCCTAGCTCCCATATGTGCCATCTCTGTTTCGCTCGAAGTATTAAGCACGTATCCGTCCTTCTCCCACATACCACCATAGATTACCACATATAGATTTTTATGCTGGAATTACATTGTATGTTTGTGTAGTGTTGTGCGAAATAGACGCTTTCATTTATCATTCTGGTAACCCGGTGGACATATTTAATTTGGTTTGGTGTTGTATTTTGCGGAATAGACGCTTTTACATCGTGTATGTTACATATATATAACAAAAATAAATGTTAATATTACTGAAATCTATAATTCGTCTTTAATTGAACCCTAATCCCTTAAAATATAAATATAACCGCCTATAGTATAGATAGCTGTATATACATAACTACATACAGCTATCTACAGTCAACATGATATTGAGATTAGTTCAAGGGACATGATACCAGACGGCGATACTATACGTATTGGGTGACAAAAAATCCTAGGAGATGGCTCTCTATTTCTGCATATATTACTCTACTCTATGCTTCGATTATATCTCTGATGACTATATATCATGGAGGTTAAAGAACAGGAGAAAGATCACTACGTACTAAAGCATAGCCCGCCTGTCCTTGAAAATTGTAGAATTTATAGCGGCGCTGACGTCGGTGAGTAGTAACTGCGAAGTTAGCTGTTTATGAGTACAAGTAGATGAAGTTATTTGTATAATGTACAAATTCACTTCGCGGCATTAGTGAGAAAATATTCATGCTCCGTAATTTTGTAATTTTTGACAAAAAGAAACATTAAAAATGGAGAAATATTTTATTGTGCGTGGATGTGCAAGTGGTTGAGTATCTGATCGGAAAAATGGACGCAAAATGACTTTTATTGAGCGAACTTAGCGATCGCAGTGCCTTATCTTACCTCTATATATATATATATATATATATATATATATATATATATATATATATATATATATATATATATATATATATATACATATATATATATATATATATATATATATATATATATATATATATATACAGTGTGTCCCGTCACGGACTAGCGATGCAGACTTCCCGGAGCGTCGATTCTGTCGCAGTCTGTGAACATGTACAGGATCGCCCACGTCACTACATCAGATTTGATAGACCACAAATCCTCGCTAAAGAACACCGATTCCTTCCAAGGATGATTCGCGGGCTATTGAAATCAAAAAACACCCTAATTTCAATAGAGAAGATGGCTGGGTGCTACCATCTGCTTGGGATCCTATAATAAATAAAATTAAATCCCAACCCAAGCATACAACTGCAAGGCTTCATGATACCATAAGTTCATACTGTGTAGATCGGAACAAAAGTTAAATTTTAATCTATGGTAACCGCGGTTAACTATGACATCTGGACGTTAAACATCTCAGTCCTTCCCGTGACCATGGGTGCTGTAAAGCTCTCGAAACGTCGGGTATAAAAAAGTTAAATATACGCGATAAATTCCGTAAAAACGAGTATTATTTCAATGTGTAGTGTTCGCGTAAATATAAGAAATCATTACCTAGCTTACGATTTAGACAAAGATTTTATATCAACTACTCTCTGATTGTAGAGAAAAATTAACAAACTACACAAAACAAAATTATAGACTTTTCCGTTACCTTTGTTTACAGTTTTTAATGAGACAGCCCAAGGGGTAAGTTTTACACAGTACACACAGTCATATGTAAAATGCAAAGTCGAATGCACTCTGCAGTGAAATTATCTATGCTCGCGATCGCTCAGTGATTTATTTACATAACCTTCAAGCAAACAATAAACTCGTTACGACAAGCTCAAAAAAGCAGCTTATTATAATTGAATTGTGTAGATACTTACAAATGGATACAAAATTATGTGGGTATGGACACCAAGGGAAAAAACAATTAATTTGAATATCAATTTACGTAGAATAGTTATTAGGCGACAATCTACAATGACACCACAGAATAGAGATGTGCCCCTCACTCATGAGGTGCCTCGTTTGAGGTACTCGTGATCGCAAATTGAAAGAGTTACCTACTCGATTTTCAACATTGAACCACCTCACTCGTTCACGCTTCCTCACTTAAAAATTGACATAGACATTATTGACGCGAGTACTCGCGACTCGCGACTCGCGAGCATCGCGACTGTGTGATTGAGTGAGCTTAGTGAGCGAATGAATCGACTTAGAAATCCATACCTATTTACAGTATAGAATAAATTAGAGAATGAATGAGGTGAGGAATCGAAATTTTGAAAACAGTTAACATTATGATTATGTTATGTATTTAATGAAATATAGTTGTGTGAAATGAGTTGCAGGCTTGCAGGGTAAATAAAACACACGAAGCAAATAAAAAAAAACTGAGTGTTATTAATTGAGATCTAAGGATAAAAAGTAAAAAAAAAACAATCGTTTGGAATAAACGCGTTTTTCACAATCACAATATCAACAATTACTTCACCACACGTGCACATCCAAGGTCAACATAGGTAAAGTAATATTATTAGGTACTCAAAACGAATTAGTAGAGAAAATATTTTTATTTCTGCTATTAATATGAATCTCTAAACGTTAACTATGAACTCTAAAAACTTACGCATTAGATTGTTATTCAAGTGTCATTGATTCGTTTATTTTGGCGGTCTAAAATTTATGAGCGAAAGAAACTTTCTTTGTAAACGTGTGTGAGGGAGACGTAAAAATCGGAATCGTGAGTACTCGTGACTCGGAGTCGACGCGCCCGTCCGCCCCGCTTGCCGTTGCCGCTGCCTTGGCAATTGGTTGAGTTCGGCTCGAGCTCGGGTTCGGCTCGTGAGGTGAATTAAATATGCTGACGTACGATACCTCGCCTCAAATGAGGGGTCCCTCGTGAGGACCTCGCGAGGTAAAATGAGGTGCTCGCTCAACCTCATATAAAAATGATGAGTTACCCATCAGTGCCACAGAATAACAAAGTGAAAGCAGTGATAACTGTTACATTACAGTTCAATCTTGACAGTTAAATTTGACACGCCATAATGATATTTTTTAGGTGATATTGAATTCTGAATTATTCAAAATTTTAAACTTTTGATTTAGTTGATATTGATTTCGCGGGTTCTCATTGTTCACAAGTTCTTATTTATCGATTATGGGTTCATTGAAATCGATGTTTAACATGTGACAACATCGATGTTTCGATGTTTAGCATGTGGCAACATCGATGTTTTACTTTTTAACCACAGACTAATAAGAGTAAGACGATACTAGTACTACGCATTTTTTAACATAGATGATCAATTGATCATCGAATATCCCACAGAGTACATTATATATACCTGGAATAGAGTTGCTAGTCGATTCCGTGGTACAGAGACATCTATAGTGGAGTTGTCGAACTAAACGGACGATATTCTATATATAGTACAGCCCCATCCCTGGTGTACTGATTATTTTTAATTAATTTTACAAGATCACATAATTCAGCAACTAACTAGTTTTGTGCATATAGGCACAAAACTAGTTAGTTGCAGAATTATGTAATCAAAGGTAAATCATAAAAAAGAAAACTCAATTTAAAAATAATAATCATCTTTATTCAGGTAATTTACACCCATAACCAGTAAAAAAAATTAAGAACTAAGCAATCTACACAATTTCAGAAATAAATAAATAAATGTCGATCAGTCAATATATTTCAACAAAGTAACAATTTTAAATTAATAAATCCAACAGTAATTATAAGTAGACAGTAATGACAGTATACAAAGTAAATTAATCGAAATAAAATAACATAAAATTTAGTTTATTTACCTAAGATCTTGGTATTTAAAATAATAATGCAACTTATCTACTACACAAAAGTTATAAGAAAAATAAAATAAGATGCACAAATTACAAAAAAATAGTACAATAGACAAAAGTTGACAATTTTTATAAAAAAAGAAACTTAAGTATCCAATATCTTGAAAACGGTTAGGTTTGATGTATGGTGTTTCATAGTCGTAATAGTCGGTAATGATGCAAATTACAACCCCCTAAAGGATCTAAGTCGACTTAACCAATATAATTCATATTGAAATATATATACAGGGTTACCCTGTATATTCAATTTTTTTTATAATTGCTCTTAGATGTTGATGCGGGAGAAAATGAACTACTGGATGATGGATAAGTAAGCAGACATAAGTGTAACCTGATAAAATACCTAAAATTAAGAGTAAAGCACGAATTTTAACCAACGTGGATCAGGTTGCAAATAAAACTTTACAACTGAAACATATTAATAATTAATGTTAAATAAATATTTGTCTTTAACAACTTTGTTTTGATTTGTTTTCAAAACATTATTAATTACCCCAATGAGAGCAAAGATACTGCAGGTATGACTGACTGACTGAATTTAGTCACTTTTGCTTAATTCCTTTAATCAAAGATTTTATAAAAAATGTCTAAAACATAATTCGGAGCATATATGCTATGAAACAAAGTTTTTCCTATTATTTTACCTATTATGTTACCCTGTATATTCAATATTTATCTACCACCATATTTCAATATTTATCTACTATGTTCCACTTGGCACTAACATTTGATGTTCCCTGGTCACATACAGTAGCAAGAAGTTTAAAGCCAGACCCCTTCAATTTTCTTATATTTCTTTTAATCATTAAGGCTAATTCAGCTTTTTTTGTACTGCAAGCACAAAATGAATATGATATCGGCTGTTTATAGTTTTTAGAATACCTCTATTATAAGTTCAGTCCTTACTACATCACCATTGTCAACTAAACCAGTAATTGAAATAATACTAGTTTTTACATACATATATGATGGTGATAGTACAGTCACCTTCAAGCCTGAAATTAAAATGCAAAACATTATATTTATATAGACCAAGAAAATTTGTACTATAGTTTAGTAAAAATAAATTTAATTGTAGCAAGTTGATTGCATTTTGAATCATAACACCATACACGAAACTGAACCGTTTTTAAGATATTGTATATTTTAATAATGCAATAGTGGAGTACTTGTGCAGGCGAAACATGATGAAATATAATGGCAAAAGTGATAAAATATGTTTACTTATTGAAGTAAAAAAAAAACATAAACACTCACGCCTGTCACCTAGAGGGGTAGGCAGAGACTACGGACTTCCATTTGGCACAATCCTTTTTTTTTTTTTGCGGATGGAAAATCATCTTATGACGCCTTTCGCTCTGGGTGGAGCGTAAGGGAGTGTCAGACTTTTACTGACTAAAAACCATCCGTGTTCCTTCAGTGCCCTTACGTTCCGGAGCCGCGGTATCTCTTTCGAACAGCCCGCAGCCCCGGCAGGCGTCGGCCCTTGCGGGCCCCTTCACGCTGCTGACAGCTCTTTGAGGCGCGCGTGGAACAAAACGCGCCGTCGACACGGCCTGTCGTCGTTAGACGGACGGACGACGAGCTACCCATTGCTCGCCGTCCACAGGCCCGCGCCTACGGTGGCCGGGGGCCACGACGTAGCCCCCGACGCCCAGGGCGTCTCCCGCGGCGGCCGGGGAGGAAAGCTGCTGCTCTCTCCTTCTCCCGCTCCGCCACCTCCTTCGCTAGCATCACTGCTTCGCAGAAGGTGGTGACGGCATCCCATTCCGTCTCGCTTCGGACCATGGCTTCGATCAGGGCCGGACTATCGCCGCTACGAGGACACGGCGGTGCTCCTCCCAAGCAGGGCACACCTCCACGGTGTGTTCCACCGTGTCCTCCGGTCCATCCTCGCAGTGGGAGCACCCGGGCGTTTCCTCCCGCCCGATTCGGTGCAGGAACCTTCCGAACACACCGTGTCCGGTGAGGACCTGCGTCAGGCGGAAGGTGAGGATGCCGTGGCGTCTCTCAAGCCACTCCTCAAAGAGGGGTCTTATCGCCGCTATAGTGGCGTGCCCAGCACGGGGTTGCGACAGTCGCTGTCTCCATGTCGCCATGAGATCGTGCCGGAAGTCTGTCCGCTGCGCGACAACTTGCTGCGGCAGCGGGGTTTCCCCACGGCATAGTGCCTCCGCGCGCCATTCGTGCAGGCGCGCGAGGACTATCGCCTCCAGATCCCATGGCGGCAATCCGGCAAGGAGGCTCGCCGCCTCGCGGGAGATCGTGCGGTAGCCGCGAACCATTTTCACGGCAATCACCCTTTGGGGCGCGTTCAGGTGGTGGACGGCAAGCCGCGCCAAACCACGCGCCCACACCGGGGCCCCGTAAAGGGCCATGGACCGCACAATTCCCGCGTAGAGCCTCCGGCAGGAGGCGTTTGGCCCTCCCAGGTTCGGCAGGAGCCGCCTGAAGGCAGCCCCGGTCCGTTCCAGTTTGGGAGCCAAACGTCAGAAGTGCTCAACGAAGTTCCATCGGCCGTCGAGGACGAGTCCTAGGTACTTCAGCGTCGACTCGACGCCGATGGATACCCCTCCTACCATCACTGAGGATCCCGGTGGTGGCCTGTTCCGAGGACCATGGAAGTGCATGGCCTCGGACTTGTGCAGAGCCACCTCGAGACCCAGTTGCCGAATCCTCTCAACGACTATCGCAACCCCGCGTGTCATAGTTTCCGCCGCCGCCTCGTACGACCCCCCTTGTGCCAGTACCAGCGTGTTGTCAGCGTAGCAAACTACGCTGACGCCGGTAGGGAGGTCGGCGCGCAGCACCCAGTCGTAACCGATGTTCCACAGAGGTGGCCCCAGAACCGAACCCTGTGGGACACCGCACGACATCTCTCGCCGGTTCCACTCACCGTTGCGACCGGGGTAGATGACGGCCCTGTCCGTCAGGTAGTCCCCGACTATACGACGGAGATAGGTCGGCACCAGGTGATACCGGAGTGCCTCCCTAATGCAGCTCCAGGGCATGGAGTTGAAGGCGTTGGCGATGTCGAGAGACACCGCCAAGACAACCCCCCCCCCCCTCTGGCCACTGCATCCCCCGTCGTGAGGGCTCTCACGCGCATGATGGCGTCCACCGTAGAGCGCCTCTTGCGGAAACCAAACTGGTGTTCCGCAAGATCCGGCCCCGTCCCCGCAAGGTGCTCGGCGAGGCGGTTTGCAATGACTCTTTCAAAGAGCTTGCCCACCTCGTCGAGCAGCACCACGGGCCGGTATGCGGACGGAGAGTCCGCAGGGCGCCCCGGCTTCCGAATGAGGACCAGCTTCCCCGTCTTCCAACGAAGCGGGAATTGGCCTCTCTCCAAGCATGCGCTTAGGAGCCCCTCCAGTCGGGGCCCGAGAGCCTCCGAGGCCAGGACCCAGGCTTTGCCAGGCAAGCCATCGGGTCCTGGGGCGGTATTCCTGGCCTTGAGCCTACGTACCGCCACTCTCAGGTCTACCCCGGTCCCTTCCGGGATGTCGTCGTCGTCGTCCTGGTGGTCCGCTTCCGGCACCGCAGGTGGCGGAGCCATAGGCGGGGGCGGATGTTCCCCTCGCGCAGGGAACAGAGCGCTCACCACGTCCTCCACGAGCTGGGGCCGGAGACTTGCGTCAGCGGGGGGGCCCAGGTACGGAGTTTATCCCCCACCATCTTGTAAGGGCGCCCCCACGGATCTCTGTTTAGAGTCTCCAGCATTTCCTCACGGGCCCGATCCCGGGCCCGCAGGACAGCCTCCCGGAGGGCGGTTTTCGCCGCTCTGTATCCCTCGTACAGCTCCGCTTCAATGGCTGCCGCATTCGGTGGACGAATGCGGAGCCTGCGATGCCTGGTGTACAGGTGCCGCGCGGCGACACACGCCTCGCGCAGAGACGTCAGCTCACGCGACCACCAATACACCTGACGCCGGGCGCTTCCTGGCCGGACTCGGGGCATTGCCACGTCACATATCTCAGACATGGCCTCCTGGAACCACCCTGCCTCATCATTGACGTCGGCAGGCCTGTCCGGTGATGACACCCAGGGCTGCACGATCGAGGCTTCCAGGAGGAGCTCCCGGTCCAGCTGCTTCAGCACCCAACGCGGGCCACTCGGGGCCTGTTGGACTGGCGCGCTCGAGGGCTGGGTGGAGACATCAAACCGGATGTACCGGTGGTCGGAGTAGGTCTCCACCCCCTCCATGACACGCCAGTCAATGGCACGCGGCGACAGAGCGGGGCTAGCGAACGAGATGTCCACCACCGACTCGCCCCGCATCCGCACACACGTGGGGACAGAACCCCGATTTAGGACGACCAGGCCTGTCTCCAGAGCCCAGTCTTCCACCATCCTACCCCGCACATCTGTACGACGAGAACCCCAAGCCAAGTTCTTGGCATTGAAGTCCCCGAGGACAAGTACGGGGAGGGGATAACTTCTGACGACGACTGCTCTCAGCTCTGCAAGAGAGTTGTGGAGCTCGGCGAGAGATCGGTTCGGGGAGAAGTACACCCCCACAACGAATTTGGCACGATCCTGACATACCTCTTTCGCCTCCTTTACATCCATATATCTACGCATACATGCTCGTCGGTTAAGGGTACTTCTAACGTGGCCCATTTTCAAAATATCGCCAATTTGGTCGATAAACTTTTTTCTAGGGCGTCCCTTCCCGACTCGGCCGTTCACATCTGCCATATAAATTTGCTTTGTCACTCTTTCCTCATTCATTCTTTCTACGTGACCAAACCACCGAAGCATTCCTTTCTTAATCCTGGTCACAACATCATCTTGCATACCACATTTATCTCTTATCACGCAATTTCTCACCCTGTCATTCAGATTCAACCCTAGCATATTCCTTAAAGACCGCATTTCTACAGCATTTATTCTACATTCGTGCTTCTTAAAGTAATTATTAAAGTTAACATTTTGGTGTTTTATTTGGTACAAGAGCGAACAAAGCAAGCTCGGGACTTGGGGCACACCAACCCAGATAGGTTTGGTTAGAAAGATTTGTGGTTATTTTTTCATAAACCACCCAGAAATAACGGGGGCTCCATCAACTAAACTTTGGTATTGCTTCGGTGAAGAGGGGTCACGCCCCCTCCCCGACTACCTATTAAGGTGATTTTTCTTATAAATTATTTTATAAAGTTTTGATCTCTAACATTTAATATAAAAATACCATGCATCTCATGGTGGGGGGACAGCTGGGGGACGAATCTACCCCTCTCCACCTCCCTTCCCCCCGCCCCACAACCCCCTATTAAAGCAACTTGATATTAAAGCTTTACCAGAACCAGCACAAAACCCAGTGGGACTTTTTGTTAAATAAAATTAATTTACAATATATTATCCTCAATTTAATTTATACAATAATTTTTATTTATAAATAATATATTATCAATTTTAACTTACTGGATGTTTGAGCAGTAGTTGTCTCTTGCACATAACTTGATGTTGAAGCAATTTCTTGTGTATAACGTGTTTTAAAAGTATTATTTTTATTTGTAACTTCAGCTAAGGGTGATATCTTAGCAACAGCACCTGTAAAATCAATATATACAATGAATGATTATATTGTACTTGAAATATATTGACAACTTAAGAATAGTACAAAGACAAATGTGAACTGATGGCTCTAATAAAAATTCTAACCTGCTTGGGTTTATTAATTGCAAAGATTAATTCCTCTACTAACAATCAGCAAAAAATTACAGCATACACATATTAGCCATGTAGAATTTGTACGACTAAGGCTGAAGGACTACCAACATCTTCCAACAGACAATATCAAACAACAAATACCACAAGTAGCTTAATAAAATAAAACAAATAAAAATGAAGCTAAAAGTTACACATTCCATTTTATTAAAATGGAAGTTTATTATTAGTATTAGTTGTACAATAGAACACCTGTGAAAAATATGCATACTATAATGTAAATTATGGATCTTACAGCAATGTCGAATTTTACAAAGACGGATCCAAATCAAGTAACTTCTCTTGTGATTAATTAAGTTTGGTAATAAGACCAAATGAAATACTAACTTTTCTGCATCTAAACTTTAAATATGATATTCTAAGATTGAATGAAATGAAAGAATGGGATATCAAATTGAAGATCATCATAACTTTAAATAGATACTAAAGGACAATATGATTAAAAAATAATTAAACATTGAACATATTGTACAATATAGTATGTTGGTGCAATATATATTCTCATTAATACTGGAAAAGATCTTTAGATCACTATATATTTGTTATTATAACATAAACTCATGTTTCTTCCCAGTTGTACTCTGAGCAAGTTTAATATTTATAAACTGGTGTAGATTTTGATATTCATATGAGCTTTGAAAAAGCCTTAATTTATAAGCCTTTTATTATCATTTGAATCAAACTGTTAATAAGAAATAACAAACTTTCCATAAAATTGCTTTACATGTCATACATAATATTTAATCAACATGGAAGTTGAAAATTAGTATTGCAGAACATAGTTTAACAATGATTCAAAATTTATACATTCAATTATTCATGTTTGATAGTAAAATTAATTATTTGAGGAACAAACTTCCATATTAACTTTAACATTCATAATATTAAGAATAGATCATTACAATGTTAATGCAAATTTTTACTAACCTCTCATATGCAATGCTGGTATTGCAATATTACTTAACATTTTACTCCGGTCCAGTACTTGGATTCAAAAGGTGTATGACAAATTCTTCGGTACTTAAACACATACATATCATCTAAGCACAGAAAGTTTCCACCAACTGCTTGAACCCGTGTACAAAAGCGTGTTGAATCTTTTGTAGAGTTTGGAAATTTGTGAAGTATATAGCCATCTTCACCTACAAAAAAAATTAATATTTTAGAAGCGTTTTTGAAAAGTGTAATGACAGTAGTATAAGTAGTAGTGTTATAAGGGTAATTCTTTAGTAATCTGCTGCACGAATTATTGGTCGCCGAGTGGACGGGTAGATGGGGGGAGGAGTAGGAACCTCCCCCTAAAAGAATTAAGTGCCGGAACCCCCCCCCCATTTTTTATGTATGTAAGAATACATAGCAATGTATTGGCTCTAAGGGTGTAAAAGTGATGCAGAACTCTTGGGTTACCTGCGTCTGCGCTAGGTATCACATTGTTGCCCAAGGTGACACTGACTTATATATAAAATAGAAAGAAGAAATAATATAATGACTGGTAAAACCTGTAAATAATTAGATTTACTCACAGCTCTTGGTACATCCTGAAACATAGCAAATTTTATCCGCGGCCATCACTAAACTATACGAACTATGGCCGAAGGAAAGAACAGATAATCGAAGTCCCTTTCACGTACATGGGCCACTATATTAAGCAAAGATAATCAAAGTCCAAAAATAGCCAAGTTGTAAGAAAATATAGGAAAAATATAAAAAATTCAAAACATTCAAAGCACAATCGTTACGTCAGAAAAACAAAACGCCAATGTCAAATTCAAAAACAAACAAAATGGTGGTAGAGGGTGCTGGTCACGTTTAGAAATTAAAACACCAATATTCCATCTTCCAATTAAACGAATAAACTAGACTTAAAGCAGCTAAATCTTAATAAAATTAGTTGTTTAACTCATTTTCTGGTGAAAATATCTAAATTCACATTATTGACACGTAGATTTAGTCAATGTGATACGATCATTTAATTTGATTTAATTATCTAAAACAATGCACTTCCGAACGTAAACTTACTCCAGCGCTGTCCTTTGGAGAGTTGTGGAACTAAATATGCAATGCCAGTTTCTATAGAACAGAAAAATGTTCTAACTACAAAGGCCCTGGAATATCCCTACATTAAAAATACAAAAATAATTCTACAATTCCGAATCTATTTCTATTTTCTATGTATATATATACGTAAAAGTAGCTTTAAATAAACCCAACGCTTGCACTGAAATTAAAAAAATTAAAATTCGTCAAGAATCGAGATGGAAAAAGGATATTTTCATCACATAAATGTTGCTGTATTCGTCATATTTTCACAAAGAAGTTCATAATTGCCGATTTAATTCATTAACGATTTTATATCAAACGTAAGTAGTATTCAGTAGTATTCAAATAAGTTTCTTATAGATTGTCAGTACTATAATTTTATGAAACTAAACAATTTGCCTATGACTACAAATATTAGATAAAGTAAATAAGCGACACAGTTGATAAAATTTTTCGACAAATATCTTCGTATAGTGATATCATGATCATTACAGCCCCCAACATATGCCTAGAGCTCAGACTTCTTCATACAAAAAAGATCAAAAAAGAATGATGTACTAATTGCTACATTTTTGTATGTGGTAGAGCCATGCTGATGTTACATTAGTAGTATAGTTGTAGCACGAATGGCTCGGCTCGACCGGGGAAGGACCACACTCTCACAGAATACCAGCGTGAAATAATGGCTTAATGCTGCTGTGTTTCGTATGGTGAGTGTAGAGAACCGGATACCCTTTTTACTGAAAATGAGGCATTCCATCTTAGTCCTCACGGCTGACAACGCCTCTGCATTTTGATATTTGTGATCAAGGATAGATGTAGATGTCTATGGGCCAAAGTAACCACTTACCACCAGGTGGACTGTGCTCCTTTGTCACCCTGACTCATAAAAAAAAACTTATATTTTAAATGATGCCGAAATGATGTTCAACTTTTTTATTTTTTATCAGCCCTAAAAGTTCTCTACTGAATGTATACATATACAACTAAAACCATGTTTTTATAAGTGTGGGTTCTTCAATAAGCTGAGCATGGTTTTTGGGTCACTTGAAATCTGTTCAGTATTCTGTCTTGCTTTCTTAGGTGTACTGAATCGTTTTAACACATGATAGTAAATATCGTTAGTTTTCAATGTTTGTAAATCATACTTTATATATTTTTAGACAAGTGTGGTTTTAGGAAATGGCTTAAAACAAACTAAATACTTTCATACTTATGCCCAACCATCTTAAATTCCTAGTATTTGTTTCACCTATGAGGTAGTTTTGCAACTTCTGAGGCAAAAGACTCATCAATCCTTTGACTCTTTCAAGGCCTTTGAACGATATTGGATTACAAATACACTTAAATAAATGCAATCATCAATCACTAATAAAGAACTAGATGCACAATCCCATACAAAAGTTCTCCAAAAACTGTCGCCTTTATATAAATATGCATTTATGTAAATTCAACCTTAAATACATTGCCTATAGTTGTATTCACAAAGATATACGAAAAGCAATAAATTTTTATGACATACTGGCTGGTCAACCTGTATCAAAACAAATTCAACCTTACACGCGTGTTTTAAAGTCAGAATTACAAAGTGCTAATAAAAAGCAATCAAATTTTAGGACTGAGGCTCGTAGTTTAGACAAAAAATCATTGGAGTGGAACTGCCCAATATTTTTTGTTACTGTTATTTTAATTTTAAAATGTTTTAAACTTGTTTTAAAAACTGGTGTACATAAAGCATATTCTATTCTATTCTATGATGTATCATGTGTAATGGTTATAATTTACCTGAATGTAAATATGTATTTGGATAGGACACCAGATTCATTTAGTAACAAAAGTACTTGAAACAGTCATAATTATTTATTTATTCTTTATCTTGTGTCAAAAATTTAAAAATATTGCTTGACAAAGAACTTAAATCTTAATTCAATAGTTACTAAATATAACAAGTATTTACAGAAAGTTGTAAGTCGTAGTCACATATTCATCACTTTCTAAAACATGGTTCGAACACACAATGCTTCCTTGGGTCGGCTTGAAGAATTCTTCGGACCTTTGACATGCTATGACTGATATCCATTCTGCACACCTGACTGGATCTCGAGGAGAGCTGAAAAATTAAAAATAAAATCTCACATCTTTAATTTTACCACATGCACATATTCAAAATTAAATCTATAATATGTTATGAAGTCTTATTAAACAAAAAAATCATACTTTAATAATAAAAAAATATTAACGTCTCCAACAAATGGAACAGAGTCAACGAACAATTATGACTTATTTTATTAAGACTTAATTTAATGTTAAATAAATGTTTTACGGAGATTTCTTGACAAAATATAAGTATTTACAATACAGTAATAATGATTAAATAATGATAATATTAATACGTACCAAAATCAGGAAATTCCATCCTTTTTAGCGTCCTGGATCTGTGTTTTTACACTTTTTAAATGAGCACTGAGGAGTTTACCATCGGAGCGTTCGAATGTCGATGTCGAACTAGATTAAAAGCGCACCCAAATGTTCGAATGGGTGCTCATTCGGTGAGGTCGTTTTTTGTCACTGATTGTGTATCTAGTTTTATATTAGTGATTGATGAATGCAATAGACAATCACAAACCCCTTGCAATTGCCCAAAACTCAACAGGTTCAAAATTGTGAAATACTTAGGGATCACTGTCGATGAAAATCTGTTTTGGGCTCCACACATCAAAATCATATCAAACAAATAAGGAAACTCATATGTGTTTGTCATTGCATCTAAATTACTGATACAAACTAATGTGCTTTATCAATGTGTCATCACTTATGGGATATGTTCCTGGAGTGGAGCAGGCAAAACTTACTACTTAATAGATGCTGAAAGAGCACAACCTGTTGTGCTCAAAATGTTACTTTTTCTTCCATATAGACACCCCGCAACACTGGTGTATGAACAAACACAGGTATTTAGTGTGAGAAAATTATTTATATAGCAATGTATTAGATGATTCCATAGGTACTCTGCACCCAATCAACTTGACAGTAAAAAACATAATAGAAGAAATAAAGTAGATAGATACTTAGTCCCTAGAACACATAGTGCTTTTGCCGAAAGACAATTTTTTTTACCTTGCGCTATTACTATAAAATAAATTTAATAAAATTTATATTATTTGCCGTGCTTACCAGCCGTGGTAGCTCAAATGGTTAACGCTCGCTGTAAATATAACAGAACGTTAGTAAACCCGGTTCGATCCCCGCCGGCACCAATGAAATTGTTAATTGCAATTTTAAGTGCTGATTTACCACGTGCTCGGCGGTGAAGGGAAACACTTTGAGGAAACCTGCATGTCTGAGGAATATGGAAAAAAAAATATATTTCGAAGACATGTGAAGTTCGCCAACACGCATTGGGGCAGCGCGGCGGACACTTCCTTGCCCTAAATCCCTCTCAGAAATGAGGGGAGGCCTGTGCCCGGCAGTGGGACGTATGTAGGCTGTAACTTTACTTTTTTTTTAGTAATATAACATATAAACACTCACGCCTGTCACCCAGAGGGGTAGGCAGAGACTACAGACTTCCATTTTGCACGATCCTGACACACCTCTCTCGCCTCCTTCACATCCATACACCTACGCATACATGCTCGTTGGTTAAGGGTACTCCTAATTTGGCCCTTTTTTAATAAATCGCCAATTTAGTCGATAAATTTTCGCCTAGGACATCCTTTTCCGACTCTGCTATTCACTTCCGCAACATAAATTTTCTTTGTCACTCTTTCCTCATTCATTCTTTCCGCATGACCAAACCACCGAAGCATTCCTTTCTTAATCCTGGTCACAACATCATCTTGCAAACCACAGTCTTCTCTTATTACACAATTTCTTACCCTGTCATTCAGATTCAGCCCTAACATACTCCTTAACGACCGCATTTCTACTGCGTTCATTCTACTCTTGTGCTTCTTCTGCCACACCCAACTTTCAACACATTTTGAGTCTTCACAATAGAGTGTAGGGCCCCATTTACTCTATTTCCTGCATTACATATAACATAAATTTTATTAAACTTATTTTATATACAACAACCATAAAATCAAAAATAAAATTATTTATTGGATTAAAACTTATGACTATGACGCTACTTAATGTCTATTAAACCTCTCGTATGTAAATGTAATTGTAATTGTTTTATTGTTTTCATATTATTTATTATTATACATATTAAATCATTAATAATTCAGGCAATCATACAAATTTCAAAATATAAAATCTACTCGCAGTAAAAACACATTCTCACCCCACATACACTCATGTACGCGCACACACACACACACACATTCGTGAACGAACATGCACACACACACACGTTTCCGGTTCTCTACACTCACCATAGGAAACACAGCAGCATTAAGCTACTGTTGCGCGCCTACGTTGACCCGTCATGTACCCGGCACTAGCGCCATCTAGTGTCGGGGACGAGAGCGAGAGGAGCTTTCCGGAAAATGAAATCACTAATCTTTCAACCGACAGCGCCATCTAGTATCGAAACGAAGAACTAAGCTTCTAGAAGCCGACACTCGAATTTTCGGCGCCTTATCGATTGGTGCGCGTATTTACTTGTATATTCTGGATGTTTCGGTGATAATGTGTATTTACAGGCGCTGCAAGATGCGATCGAGAAGTATTGAATTTGGCGAGACAAGCGAAGCTTCCGAGCGAAATAAAGTGAATCAGTGTGGTTAATTATTAGTGTTCTAAGTTTTAATTAGTGTAAAGTGAATTAAAGAGTTAATTTTGGTAATTCAATCGGCAGTTTTTATTGTCACGAACCTCAAGCTCGTAACACTACTATTTTACGCTGGTATTCTGTGAGAGCGTGGTCCTTCCCAGAACAAGCCGACCTATTCATGCTACAACTATACTATTTATATAACTGCAGCATGGCTCTACCACGTATAACCTTAAACAAAACTAATAACAAAAATACAATTTTTTAAAAATTTGTCTGTTTGTTTGTTCTGGCTAATCTCCAAAATGGCTGGACCCATTGAGTTATACAACATTAGGGGAGCAAACCACATTACCGCGCGTCGAAAAAAGTGTAACCACTATCCGAACGCGACGACGTAGCTTTGAAACTAATAACAATTTTAAGTAAACATATATCTACCTCACTTACATAAGTTGCGAAAACAATATCGTCCCTAAGATTAGATAAAGATAGACACACAAACACGCAATGGTGGGTTGGTGTGGCTTACTATATGAAATTTTACCTAAAATACGCAATAAAAATGAGTTTTTTTTAAGCTGCAGTTAATTGGTTTTATATTAATATATTTTATTTTAAAATCTTTATTACGTCCCTTAGAAAAAAAAGGATACAAAGCTTATCAGATGAATAGAAGTAAACATAATGATGAAATAAAACGTATTTTTATGGTAATAATAAATTAATATAAAATAGGTAATAAAATATATTTAATAGATAATTCATGAATAAACTAAAATAAGAATAATTAATTATTTTGTATGAAAGTTAAAACGTAGTTTTTATTAGAATTTCCGAAATATTTAAAATCAGAGGTAACAAATTAGCTTACTCCAAAAATTAATATAGTCTCCCATTAATGTAGGGTAATCACAAATGCGGAAAAGTGGCAACATTGAACCTAAATGGCAATATTCGATAATTTATTTAATTATTTGAGGTATTTTACGTTTATATGAAAACAAGAACTAAAAATTATGTGTTGAAAGTGATTCAGCTTGGTTTATTACGTTTTTGTGACCTTGAATAGCATTCTTTCATTACGCATTTACCCATTTTTCTCGCGGCTCAACTATGTCGGCGTCACATTGAACAATGAACTCACGTTAGCTATGCATATAGTTGTGGCTACTACTACTGGTCTAGTGTTATATAAATCAATGGCTGGACCGATTTTGACGGTACAGGACACTGACAGATAACTGATGTTATAAGGATTAACTTAAGGCTACTTTTATTATAGAAAAATAATTAGAGTTCCGCGTAACAAAATTATAGCCCTAAATTATACGCGGGCGAAATTGCGGAGAACAGCTAATATATAAAGTATAGGCAATGCACAGGTTTTCTCTAATTTATGAAAGAATCTAAAGTTGAAACAAAACGCCGCGATGTGCCAATGTCACCTCATACACACTATCATTACAACTATTCACAATTCCACTGCTAAACATAGGCCTCCTCCAATGAATGACACAGAGTACAGTCCTGAGACGGCTAAATCCATCGACTTCCTGCATGTCTTACTAGGTCGTCACTATTTAGTGGGTGGCAGCCCTACACTTCGCTCAGCAATGCGAGATTGCCACTCGAGAATCTTTATTTCCCGATTTAGAATATTATCGGCCCATTGCCACTTCAGCTTACTGATTCATTGGGCTATATAAGTTTATCCGGTTTTACTGTGAATACCCTCTATAGAGGTAGTGACATAGTAAGTAATGACGATAGACAACGTATACGTAACTTTTTTTTATATATATCGTCATTACTTACTATGTCACTACAAACTAAAGTAAAGTTACAGCCTATATACGTCCCACTGCTGGGCACAGGCCACCCCTCATTTCTGAGGGGGTTTTGGGGCGAGGAAGTGTCCGCCGCGCTGCCCCCAATGCTTGTTGGCGAACTTCACATGTCTTCGAAGTATTTTTCTTCCTTATTCCTCAGACATGCAGGTTTCCTCACGGTGTTTCCCTTCACCGGGAAAAATAACAGTAAATTTTTGATTCTATGGTTGTTGTATATAAAATAGGTTTAATAAAATTTATATTATATATAATGCAGGAAATAGAGTAAATGGGGCCCTACACTCTATTGTGAAGAGTCAAAATGTGTCGAAAAAGGCACGTATGGCAATTCACAATGCTGTGTTGGTCCCTACTTTAACGTATGGTAGTTAAAGTTGGGTGTGGCAGAAGAAGCATGAGAGTAGAATGAACGCAGTAGAAATGCGGTCGTTAAGGAGTATGTTAAGGCTGAATCTGAATGACAGGGTAAGAAATTGTGTAATAAGAGAAGACTGTGGTTTGCAAGATGATGTTGTGACCAGAATTAAGAAAGGAATGCTTCGGTGGTTTGGTCATGTGGAAAGAATGAATGAGGAAACATTGACAAAGAAAATTTATGTTGCAGAAGTGAATGGCAGAGTCGGTAAGGGATGTCCTAGGCGAAAATGTATCGACCAAATTGGCGATTTATTTAAAAACGGGCCAAATTAGGAGTACCCTTAACCGACGAGCATGTATGCGTAGGTGTATGGATGTGAAGGAGGCGAGAGAGGTGTGTCAGGATCGTGCCAAATGGAAGTCTGTAGTCTCTGCCTACCCCTCTGGGTGACAGGCGTGAGTGTTTATATGTTATATTACTAAATAAAAGTAAAGTTACAGCCTATATGCGTCCCACTGCCGGGCACAGGCCTCCCCTCATTTCTGAGGGGAGGTCTTGGTTTTAGGGCAAGGAAGTGTCCGCCGCGCTGCCCCAATGCGTGTTAGCGAACTTCATATGTCTTCGAAATATATTTTTTTCCTTAATCCTCAGACATGCAGGTTTCCTCACGGTGTTTCCCTTCACCGCCGAGCACGTGGTAAATCAGCACTTAAAATTGCAATGAACAATTTCATTGGTGCCGGCGGGGATCGAACCAGGTTTACTAACGTTCTGTTATATTTACAGCGAGTGTTAACCTTCTGAGCTACCACGGCTCTCACCACAAAGTAAATAATATTAATTAAATAGATAGTGTTAGTAAGAGACGACTATGGTTTACGCTAGAAAGTTTTTTAGTTACGCTTTAGTTATATGGCGGTATAACCAACACGTTTACGCCAAGCAGCGGCGTAAAAAATGTGATGTCTGGTACTATCAATCCGCCTGAAAAGCGTGATGATTGAGGCAAATCCTCTCTACGGCACAGGCCTATGTCCAGTAGTAGACTTTCACGGGTCAATGATGATGAAGAAACAGAATAAAATTGTATTTATTATTTTCAGGAAACTGCAATGTTTCACAATCAATTGGACTACGTGTGCGACTACTGTAGCCGAACCTTCACCCGGAAATACAATTTGCAGACTCATATTGAAAACTATCACATGAACTCCTCATGCTATTGTGATATATGCGACCAGAGGTTTGGCACACCGGCCGGACTACAGTTGCATCTCTCCAGAGGCCACAACAGATATGGCCAACCATTCCCAGAATGCGATCTGTGTGGTCGAATATTCACGAGGAAACAAAACATTACCTCACATATGATAACAGTACATTTGCAAGGCGTGCGACCAGATATCAGATGCAAATTCTGCGACAAAACGTTCACCACAGAAAGGAATTTAAAGAGGCATCTGAATCAATTACACAATCCCCATTTAGAGTACCCCACTTGCGACAACTGTAATAAAGTTTTCAAGGGTAAACACTCCCTGATAGCCCACATTCAATCTACCCATAATGTTACTGAGAAGGGATTAATCAAATGCCATCTCTGTGAAAAAGTTTACACAAATAATCGCAATTTGAAAAGGCATGTCGAAATGTTTCACGGTGAGAGAGGAGAATTCCGCTGTAATGCTTGCCCTAAAGTCTATACGTCTAATCAGAGCTTGAGGAGGCATACGAAGACTAGGCACAATCCTGAACATTGGACTGAATACAAGTGTGATTTCTGCAACAAAACAATAGTCGGAAAAGAGAATTTCAACAATCACGTCACTTTCTACCACAGGAAAAGCATTTACAGTTCAAATCAATATGAAGCTTTTGATTTTCGATCAAACTCTAGATCATTCATATGTAGCAAATGCAACAAAACGTTTAAAGAGGAACCTCTTCTGCGCCGCCATGTGAAAACGGAACATTCTTTTCAAGACTTCTATAGATATTGCAAAAAATCTCTTCTCAAATTAATGAAAGAGACCATGGAAACATATAGGAATAATTTTTATAATTGCGAATTCTGCAGAAATGCTTTCCCCAGCATTTTCGAATTAAAGGATCATATGAGAATCAATCATGGCAAAGAGTACAGCATCTCGAACTGTAATGTTTGCTTCAGCAAGTTCTATAGTAGAGAAAGTATGGTGGAGCATAAGAAAATCTGTCTGCCACCACCTAACGTAAATACTTGCAGCCACTGCGATAAACTTTTCACCGATATCTCCAGTCTTGAATTTCATGTGAGAATTTTTCATCCCCAAGCTCACATTGCCGATTCTGTAATTTCCTCCAGTAACATTGATGAAACCTCAATAGAACTCGGTTCTTACAAATGTGCCCACTGTGATCGTATTTACTACAGCGATAGGTCTTTAAAACATCACGTCAAACTAAAGCACACTACCGACGAGGCCATGGAATGTGGTTTTTGCAGGAAAGTCTGCAGTAATAAATATTACTTAGCATCGCATATCAAAATAGTGCACAACAACGACACTTGGTCCAAATGCGACTATTGTGACAAGCAGTTCAAGTCTAAAAGAAACATCCGACGCCATATAGAGTATACTCATCTGGGAATGCAAAGATATAAGTGTATCGAATGTGAGACTTTATTCAAGGAGAAGAGAAGCCTAAGAAAGCATGTTAGAATTAAACATCCCGATTCCACGTCTTTCCCTCAATGTCACATTTGTCAAAAGCGTTTTGAATCCGCTAAATCTTGCAAGATACATCTCAAATTACTCCATTCGTTCAATATGAACACGCATCCTTGCGATCTGTGCTCAGTGTCGTTCGATTCTGTCGACGCACTTAATATTCATCTACAAACCAACCATTTAGCAGAAGACGAAATCTATAAATGCGAAGTATGCAATCTGGTTTTCAAAGGCCAAGAAAAATTCGAACAACATAATCAATTGTCACATGTCAATTTAGTACAGAAGGTAAAGCGTAAAGTTTTGCCGCGTTGTGTCATATGCACAAAGGATTTCAGCACCAGGAAAACACTAAAGCGCCACATAAAGAAGTTCCACGAAGAATTCGATGTTGACGAATTAGCTGCCTCCGGTTGGCGGTTGAGGGAGACCAATGTTGAATGTGAAGACTGCATCAAAAGTTTCAACGACGAATTCCATTTCAATGTGTACCAAGAGTTGAAGCATTTGAGAGAATCTATCATATTCAAATGCGAAACATGCTTCTCATCTTACAATGCATTGGAATACTCCATTTTGAGGTATAAACTCGCCAAAAGTGGTTGTAAAAGTGAATTGATTTTAAGTGAGCTTTGCACTACAGAAATGAGTGATAGTGAAGTAACTCACAACGCCCAATCCACAGAGATCATGGAACCGGAGAGCACTACTAATGACATCAAAGTTGAGCCACCGGATGTTTTATATGAGATTAAGACTGAACCTATGTCTCCGTAAACTTAACATTTAGAAAAGTACGAGAGCTGCTGGCAAATTTCAAAGAGTTATTTTATGCACTCTAAGAAATTTCAGGCAGTCCCTACTTATACTACACTGGACAAATAGAAAATGGAAGGCCAGGCCTTATAGTTAATTTGTACTTTTCATCATTTATCACTACATCCCTCCACTAGTCCTTTATTTAACATCGGCCTCCTTAAGGAATAAATTTTAATCATTTTTAACCAATTTTTTATGTAAGTTATTTTTATCTATAACTTTCTATTATTTATATTTATCTACAATGTGTCCGGTTTCCGATGTCCGATACTTTAAGGGGTTAAAATACAATTAATTTTATCGACAAATCAGGGAGCAATGATTTTTTTTCGCCATCAATAAAAAAATGGCAGCACTTTAAAAAAATTTTTAGCGAAACATAGATGCTTGATTGGTCACAAATGTTAGTTAATAGTGTAGACAATAAATCTAGATTCAAAATATTATTTTTGAATTTTTCAGTATTAGTAAAAAACATTTTTGAAAAAATAAATTAGACAACAAATTGATGTTGTTTTTCAGATTCTTAGCTTTAAAAAAAAACCATCGTGTTAACCAATTTTTTTTACTTATTTTTATTATAATACAGGATGTTTGCTATAAATGCACATTTAAATCTTAACTCTGAGTTAGATAGTTTAGGAGCTATGATAATTTGAATGTAACTGTTCAAAGTGCCTCTACCCCGATATTAGATAACTAAACACCCATTCCAGTGAGTAAGATAAAATTCTTCAATAATTCAAGGAATCGTAAGCAAGCACAATAGCATCCTTTGTGTGAGCAGGTAAAAAACGCTGTGCACAACAGTGCGAGCGAGACAGAATAACGGCTGTCTCCAGGTAAAAAGGGTGCAGTGTGCGCTTGTGCCGTCGAGCAGTCGTCCCTCGCTCTGCGTTGTGATAACATTCCTGGTTTTAAGTAAATCTACTTACTGTACATAATTATTGTTTGTTGTTAGACTTTGTTACGTTTTTGTTTTGTTGTTGAACTGTTACAGCGATATGCTGGCTTGAGTACTCGTTCATTGTAATAAACAAAAAGTAACAGTTCAACAACAATTATTCTAGTACATTTTGTCACGTGTACCGGTACATTCGGATCGATCATTCAAATTTGATTCGAATGGATCATTTCAGCCTCGAGTACTCTTCGAGTCTGTGAGATTCATTGGGAAGCAAAAATTTTCTATTTGACTATAGCGCCATTTACTACATGCTATAGGTAATAAATTCATTTTATCGAACAAAAATTTATTGACTTTCAAGGTGGTAAGCACAAAAGACGCTAGATGGCATAAACACAAAAACTTCAATATAAGTCAGTCGGTATATTATGAATTGAATGGACAGACATTACAACTTTATTCAATATTATTTTATTATATATTTTATTTATTTTTAAATTTCATTCCTAACAATATGTACATAATTTCATCTTTCTGATTGATATTAAATTTTTTGTGTTTAGGCCATCTAGCATCTATTATGCGTACCACCTTGAGAGTCTCATCAATTTTGGTTTGACTTCGATAAAATGAGAACAACTTTAATCTTAGAATGAAGCAGATGGCGCTATTTATTACAAAGCAAAGCAATTTTAGTGGAAAGAAAATATTGTTCTGACTTGGTATACTAAAATTTAGGATTTACATGTCTAAAAATAAGGATTTTAACGTTTATTTGCTACAAAAGTAAACTTTTACACCTTATATTTATAAAAAGTGAAAATTATCATATTAAATGTCATTTGCCAAGAAAGCTTTCGTAATTTTAGTAAACCCTACGAAATGATATTTTTAACTCAGATGTAACAAATAAATATAATAAAATGTAAAATAATTTTTAATTTTGTTAACAATATTATAATAAAAAATTCTTTAATAATAAATACTCTTGATACTCTGCAGTCTGCACTAGATTCTCCTGTTCATTCAGATCATTCGGGATTCAGTCGGTTTTTGACTCATTTAGAATTCACACCAATCATGAGTTAAAAATTTTCCATCTGTTGTTTGTGATTGATTGTACCCGAACATTCAAAAACGGATGAATGAACCATCAATACTTTTAGGTGTACCAGCTCAAACGAACAGATCATTCATGATTGACACATGTCTACTACTTACCATAAGGTGGATTTTATGTTTGTTTGTCACTTCCATAGTGACTAAACAGTTAATTACAGGTCATGAGGCGTTTTATCTCAGTCCTAAGCGGTGACAGCATGTGTTGCAGTAGGGACCACCAGTGGATGATTTTTGTAATTTTAGTTCTATAAAAAATACTAAGAGTCTGGCTAAAAATGCAAGTCACCTTACAATATCTTTTTTCACCACTAAGCACATGATAAATCAGTGTTTTTTTTTTATATAAGGGGTTAAACTATCATGTGGCTCACATGGAAATAATAAGTGACTTAACACCAGTACAATTGCAGTGGCATTGGCCAACCTTTTAAAAAGTGGTAGGCTCTTTCTTAAAGCTAAAAATTGTGATTGTACCAATTCTACAAAGTAGTGAGAGAAAGAAAGAAAACTGCTGGTAAATTTGACATTGGTGAACCACCAATCAACCAGATGGTATGTATTGTATCACAAATTTTATTGTGATACAAGATGGTAAAGTTTGGGGGCTACTCAGTTTAGCCACCCTGAGATATATAGATATTATACTACTATGTTGTACTTATAATAAGGAATATAATTACTTATTTTACCTTACGGTGGGGTAGATAAATAGAATAACCCAAAATGTGACTGAAATAATTAATCAGAACAGTTCCACATTTTGTGATTCACAATTATAGCAGTGCTGTCGACGATTGTCTAAGGTTGCTGTCATACTCATATGTTGTCGTAGTGTAAGCGAAACGTAAATTAAGTATTGAAATAAAAAAATAACATCAATTTGAATATTTAATTTAAAACTTAGCACTCTTTCTTCTAAACGTGGTCTTAGTTCTCAGGGGTAATTTTAACTGCACAACTTTTTTATTGCCAACAGTAAGAACCGAAGCACCTGTCACTCTTAATTTTGAAGATACAGTGTTAGGTGTTAATTTTACACCCTGGCACAAAGCTTCCATGTCTAAGGAAAGATTATTAATTAAAAGAAGAAAAACTATAGCATGACATAAAGCTTTATCCTTATAAGGTGTTGGTCTGCTACGTTTTTCATTAGTGATTAATATAAAATTTGCTAATACTATGTCATTCAGTGTGGGGGAATACTCACAAACTGTAAATGTTTTTTTTGTTATCTCTCTAACCATTGTTGAATACAATTTAAATAAGGCAGTAGCATACACAGCTAAGACTATATGCTTTGAATTCTGTTTTGTTGCAACCATGTTTTTAATCCATACTGGCATATCAACCGTGAAGTCTTTACCTTCTAACTCTGAATAGATTTTTTCAAACTCCTCTTCTTTTAATATTTTGTCCAATTTATAAATTAGTTCAGGTTTGTCTGCATCTCGGTTGATCGGTGGTATGTAGAAGTCGTCTGAATTAATTTTATCGTAAGAGGAGAGGTCCAAAGTATCTTCTGTTATATCTTTAGTTACATTTTGCATTTGTTCATTGACTATTTGAACGTTAACTTTTAATTTCTCTCGTTGTTCTACTTGCTGCTTCTGTTTCTTTGACCCAAACTTCCTGCTGAGCTCTAAATTACTGCTTTCTAATAACTGAGTTGTATCCAAATCAACTTTTAAGACTGGTTTAAGCTCTACAGTACCGACTTCAATTAATCTTACTTTGCCAGTGATTTTGTTTCGAGCTAATATAAGAGTCTTTCCTAAGACTTCTTTCTCTTCTTCTCCAGAATAAATGAACTTATTTATGTCAGTAGCAACAGTTATACTTTCAGATTTTTCGTTTTGAAACAACATACATTCGGTTGGCCGAAATTCATTGGTTATGTAGCCATTTTGAAAGTTTACAATCATTGGACATACACTGTCTTTTGTATTTACTTCGTCTATATGTAATTTAGGCATGTTAAATTAGTTACATAAAAATCTTACTTGTAAACACGTGTAGGTTATAAAGTTAGTAAGCATTATGTAAACAAATTATTACTGTCGTGCATTATGTCATTTTTTTATTTAACTGGCTTTACGGCCTGGGCTCTAGCCCTTCTGAGCCTATCATTTCTTTCAGAACCTCCATTTTTATATTTTTTCTTCACAATATGCTGATACGTCACATTATATTATACTTCATTTTCAATGGTAAAATGGATAACCACAAATTTCTCCGAGTACTGTTTTTAGGAAATCTAAAAAAAAAATATTCGTAATGGTACGACTTTCCATTGACGTCCGTCGAATTGGAGGTGGGTGGAGGGTGAGGTAGTGCGGGGGGAGGTGTACTACTCCCCTTAAAAGGAAAAGTTGCGGAGCCCCCCCCCCCTTTGGGGTTTTTTCAATTTTAATTCTGAGGAAATTTTATTTTTTATGGATAAATATTAAGTGTAAAAAACCATGGGGACCTCTTGGGGGGGAAGGGGGAACCCCTTCACCAAAAATAAATAGAGGGACTCATTCAGAGCGATTTCTGTATCTATTTTGAGACTGCAACGTCTCCGGCGCTGCGGGAAGAGCAGCCTCTACGCCTTTGCGTAACAAATTGCAGGCATCCAGCCTATTACATATACGATTTGTTACAGTAGGCGGAGGCTGCTCTCCCTACTCGCCTCCAGCTCTATAAAAACACTCTAATGGTAGGACAAACTCGTACCACGTGGAGTCGGGGTCTATTGATTCGGTTCCTTGACATAAGTTGAACCTAACCTATTTTATTTGTTATCTGTCCTAATAGGTGTGTACTGTTTTATACACATGTTTTATACAATTTTATACACATATTGCTTTAATTAATTCTTAGAAATCGTCAGTTTTACGTTACGTCCCACAAGCCGGCAAAAAACGGTAAACACTACACATTTTAATTTTAATAGCTCATAATGATAATAATCCTGTAATTTAAATATAAATTGTTAAATATATGTGTATGCATGAAAACTATTTAAATGAGTATAAAATATAATTATTTACGTAAAATGTACAATAAAATGCTACCGAACGTATGACAACTTAACCGTACGGAGAACGAATGTTCAATGGCGAGAATTCGATGTAATCTGTGGTAAGGATTGTCGTAAATATTATAAAAATAATTGATTTTCAATAATTTTTTTCTCAAAAAGAACGCGTTTCCGCATGTTAAAATTTTGCGTGTATGTTTACAATAGTGTAACCTTTCTGTAAAAAATATCATATAATCTGAGATAGGGATTGACATAAATATTGCAAAAATAATTGATTTTCAATAATTTTTTGCTCAAAAAGTACGCTTTTCCGCATGTTGAAACTTTACGTATGTGTTTATATTAATGTAACCTTTCTGTAAAAAAAAATATCAACCCCCAACTCGACGGACGTCAATGGAAAGCTTAGCCTAAGAAACATGTACATATAATTAGTTAAGGACACGGAAAGTCTCAGATACATCCTTAATATGGTCACACTACTTCAGTGCGATTTCTTTTAAACAAAAACAATAAAAATTTTCAAAGTCAATTCAAATTCAATGTAAAACTATTTGATTTTGATAAAGTTATGATTTACTAATATGTTTAAAACACTTGTAAAACGTTTCAGCAAAAAATTAAGTGAAAATACAAAGAAGTATGTTTACAAGTATTCAATGCCAGAAGTCACTAAACACTTACGCATGAAATCTTATATCACCTGCTGGACACCAACTACTGCCGCAACCACGCACTACACAAGTTTGCACCATTTCTTGAATCATAACAATAATTAACTTTAAATATCTCAAACAACGCTGTGAACTGCTAAGTAAACAACCGCCATATTTGTCTAATTTATTTTTATTTATTCTTTATTGTACACACAATAAGTTGGTAACAATTATTAAATATTTAAATAAATGTACAAAGGCGAGCTTAACCCTAATAAGAGTTCTCTTCCAGCAAACCTATTGGGATAGAGAAATAGTTTTATATGGGCGATTTTTATTTTTCGTTGTAGATTTGACTTTTCGTGTGTCCTTCAACTTTTTCAACTCATTAAAAATGTTCAACACGTTCTATGTCATGGGTGTTATTTTCTATGGAACACATTACAATATAGCTGATCATTAAGAATTAATTTTATAAATAAAAACCTTTTCAATGTAATATAATAAATTGTTTAAGCTTATGATACCGGTGATTTTGTTGTGTCTCCTCTCTGAGTAGCAACAAAAAGTTGAAATTTTATCGAATAGTCAAAAAGCCACCAAAGCGTATTACATTTACCGATCTCCAAAATATAGTGTACTTTTAACCTTCTTTATTTGCTTTTGCAACAGTAGAAATCAAGCTTCAATTTCTGTCCCCGAAATTCGTCGTCATAGGAAATTCCTACAGAGTCACGCAAGAATTTCCTACATGGAGCCTTATTTTTAAATACAATTCTGGCCATAGACATATTTTTTAAGTCTGTCAACACTAAAGTATGATTGGGGTAGCGGCCATTTTGTGATTTGCTTCAGTTCCAATATAATTCGCACTAGTAAATTTTTGTTGTTGGAGGGAAAAAAAAGAAATTCTGCTGAATCACGGCGTTTGTGACGGTAAGGATGCTTTTCTAAGTCTCTCTTGTGTAATTTGTAGTAGTATACAATAATATTATGCATTTTATCAATAATTTTTCCAACATAACCTAGAATATTAAACGTACGAATTTTTTTATAATTTCACATCCAAAAACGTTACGTCAGCTGAGGAACTTTTTAATCAGAAGAATAAAAACGTGACTCGTGGGAATTGTAAAGAATGATGCACATTGAACTAAAAAATATTTTTTTTTAATTTTAAATTCGAAAGTCGGTCTGTCTGCCTGTTTCACGGCAAACGTTGACTTTTAGACAAAACTGCTAAACTAAGGGGTATGAAGATTATTGTATGGAGACTGGCTTACCTACTTGTCCCACCATTTTGTTTTTTTTTTTCAAAGCAGCGTTCACTTGAAATTCTTTCATAAATGGATACTTAGTGTTAATACAAACATAAAATGTCATAAGTCAAAAACCCGTAAAGTGTCACATTTCCAAGATATAAGCAACCTAAGTTTTACTTATCCAAGTCGATTTTTTTTAAATTAGCGTTCGATTAAAATACTTTCAAAAATGGATACCTGATATCAATACAAATATAAAATGTCATTAGACGAAATCCCGTAATGGGTCACGTTTTAAAGATATTAAAGTAAAATTTGGTTGCTTATATCTTGAAAATGTGACACTTTACGGGTTTTCTTCTAATGACATTTTATGTTTGTATTAATACGAAGTTTCCATTTTTGAAAAAAATTTAAGTAAACGCTGTTTGGAAAAAAAGTCAAAATGGCGGACCAGTAGGAAGGCCAAAATCTTCAATGCCCTTTTGATTAAATTTTGTACAGATGTAGTCAAAGATGTGATAAAAAATGTAGTCCACGTGAAATTGTGAACAAGTCTTGGAGACAGGTAGTAGTTAGTAAGTTCATCTTTCGAAACTTTGTACACAACTGTACAAAGTTTCGAAAGATGAAAGATGAAAGAAACTTTGCTAGAGTTGCACGTTAACAACAACTTGTTAACGTGCCACTCAAGCGAGTTTCTACGGAAAAAATAAAAACACCTGAAACAAATTCTAAAGTAAAGTTAGTTAGTAAAGTAAAGTTATCTTACATATATACAATTTTAAAATTAGAATAAACTTAAATAAAAATAAAAACTAGAAGACTAGATAATATAATATTTTTTGGAGAGTGTGACTGGCGGGGTGTTGTATATATACAGTCAACAACAGCTACAAGCTACGACTTTACGTATGTGTTACCGGCCAAACCCGATTACAGGACAAACTAGTTTTGCCGAGGCCAAACTAGTTCTTCCTTTTTACGCATAAAGCTAAATTGGGTGACTAAGCAAAATAACCACGAAGACTAAGGCGGGAGCGAAGCGTAGCGGAGCTCCCGCCTTAGCCTTCTAACCTATTTCCAACCAAGTTTTTTTCTTGTCACCCAATTTAGCTTTATGCGTAAAAAAGAAAAAATAATTTGGCCTAGGCAAAACTAGTTTGTTCTGAAATCGGGTTTGGTCGGCAACATATGTATCAAATTTCTCTAATCGACTTTGGACTTTAAGACATATGCCGTTGAGTTCAGATTTGTCAATAGAAATTCGAAATTTTGTATAAACTGTAGTTGCTGTTGACCATACCATGATAACATAAATGACGGCTCGTAATGTCTCTCTGATAACGAAATGTTTTTTATTTTTGTAAATGTACTATCGATATTTATTTTGATTCTACTTTGATAACAGGTAAGAGTTGCAGAGTTAACAGGAAAAGCTAAAAAATGGATCTTACACCAGCAGAGACAAAAAAGGCATAGAGAGAAAATAAAAAATGATCCAGAAAAATACGAAGCACAAAAAAAGAAGCATGCGGATTACGTAAGATCCAAATCAAAGACAATAAATGAACTAACGGAGGAAGAAAAAGTAAAACAACGCAGACGATGGAGAAATCAAAAAAGAAAAGAAAAAGAAGCACAGAAGTCGAAAACAACTATCACTCAAGAGGAGAATAATCCACCATCGTCCTCCCAAAAGACTGTGAAGAAAGTCAAGAAGGCATCAACAAGACACCATGTTGCAGTGGTCAAGAAATATAATGCTGCCCTTAAAAAATAGCATCATTGAAAACAACTGTTAATAAATACAAAAAACAATTATTTCGTCAAAAACGTAGATATCAATTACAAATTATTAAATTAGAAAAAGATAAACAGACAGAATTTGATAAATTAAAAGCGAGACAAGAACTATTAGAAAGTTACTTGAAAGTGGCTTACAAAAGTGTAATAATAACAAAGAAAAACAGATTTTTAAGAAAATTACTGCAACGGACTTTATCAAAGTCACAAGAAACAAAACGTATGTGACTAAATTACTCGGTCTCAAAGGAAAAGCTAGATACACTCAGCGCAAACCAAAAAATGAAGCTATAAAAAAAGAAATTGAAGAATTTTATTTGCGAGATGACGTAATTAGAATAGCTGCAGGGAAAAAAGAATGTCGCACTGAAAAGAAGAAAAAAGAGCAAATTCGATACCTGACTGATACACTACTTAACTTGTATAAAATGTACGTAGAAGAAGGGGGTAAAAGAAGTTTTTCAATATTTTTTAAATACAAGCCTTGCTACGTACTATCTCCGAACATTAATAAAAGAGATACATGCCAGTGTATGAAACACGCGAATATTGAAATGTTGTTTTTTGCACTAAAAAAAAAAACAAAATACTACAAAAATATAAAAATCTCACAGATGCATTAAAAGATTTGTGCTGCGATGTAAAATCGCAAGAGTGCATGTATGGAACGTGTGACAAATGTAAAACAAAAGCGTTAAATTATGAACTCAAGGAAGGGCAAGGTGATTTGAACACAGTTTGGCACCAATGGGAAAGACTGAATCACCAATATCAAAAGACTGAACAAGGAACGAGTAAAACATTGACTACTAAAAAAACTGCAAAATCAAGAAAGACTGGAACCATAGCTGTACTGATAAACATCTTCGAAAAAAGCTTGCCTGCTTTTAAAAAGCATGTCTTTAACTGGATTCACCAACAGCGTCAATATCAAGCTTGCATTAAGGAATTGAAACAAAATAAAGCTCTCATCCTTTGTGATTTTTCAGAGAACTATCTATGTAAAATGTCACAGGAAGTACAGGCCACCCACTTTAGCGCTTCAAAAAATCAAATCACCCTCCATACTGGCATGATTTATTGGGCAGATGCAGCTCAATCATTTTGTACTATAGCTGATAACAATTCTTACGAGCCCCCAGCTATATGGGCGCATCTGATTCCGATTATAAAAATGGTGAAAAAATCACCTTTGATAAAGGTCTTGCATGTATTTTCGGATGGACCATCTTCTCAATATCGGCAGAAGATAAATTTTTATCTACTTAGTTTATTTACAAGAAAATTCCAATTTGACCACGCAACATGGTCGTATTCAGAGGCAGGCCATGGAAAAGGTGTTGCCGACGGTATAGGCGGATCTGTCAATAGAGCACTAGATCGTGAAGTTTCATATGGCAAGGATGTGATGGATGGACAAAGTGCTTACGACATTTTGACTACACGCATGGTATCTGTAAAATGCTTTTACATACCAGAATTGGAAATAGAAAATTTAGACAAAATCACGCCCAAAGATCTGAATACTTTAGTCGGAACGATGCAATTGCATCAAATAATATGCAAGCCTCCTCTAAACAGCATCAACTACAGGAATCTTTCTTGTTTTTATGGGTGTAATAATAGAGGTTTATGCAAATGTTTCTCATCGAAAACTCACGAATTTAAGACAAAGCACAATGAAACATATAACAACCAAAAATCTGACAACCAAAAGCATTTTAAAAACTTAACAGATCAAAACGAATGCACAGTATCTGCTGCTAGAAATGTTATAATTAACAATCAAAAGCATAAACCATTTAATTCAAATCTTGAACGTGTATCAGATATTGTTCAAATTCGTGATTCAGAACAATTTGATATGCCTAGTACAAATGTAGTCACATTCAAAGCTGATATTCATGGTGAGAACCAAAGGCATTTAAAAAATATTAATAATCAAAATAATAACATGGTAAATTCAGCCAGTAAAGAAGGTATCAAGCTAATAAATAAAGAGTTGTATACAATTCTCCCACGTGACTTTGAAAGCATTGTTCGACAATATAACGTTCAAGAATCAAGTGATGTGGTGTTCGACAAAAATATGATGATATCGGAGTTTGAAAGAAGCAATGTTTATTATGATGATATAGAACTTTCGTCGTTAAATATTAGTGATGAAACGGTTATTGATTCAAATAAATGTGATGATGTAATTATAACAACAGAAGACGAACACGTCATACCACTTAACAAGAGCAATGATGTGATTATTATATCCTTAAACGAAAAAAATGAAGACATGACGCAAAGTAATGAGAATAGTGAAATCATGAATAATTCTTCTAATAAAGAGAATACAACAAAAATATATGGTTCAAAGAAACGCAAACTTTCTTCTTTGCACCCATGTGATGCCAGTAAATCCAAAATAAAAATAGAAGCTAATGAACAAAAACATAATAGAAAATATCAGCAATCACAATCTAAATCCATAAGATGTGCCATCACTCGTACTTTGAAATGCCATGAATGTAAAGCTCAGATTCCGTTTACTAACAGTATGAGAAAATGCATAGCCTGTAAAATGTTGTCTTGTACCACATGCGCTGGCAGAGAAATAATTGGTTTTGATGACTATATCTGCGATACTTGTTTTGGAAAGGATGATTTAAATTAAGTTTTCTTTGTTTATTTGTTTCTTAAGTGTTAAGTAAAAGATTTTAGAGGCTACATTTTGATTATGCCTGACTGAAGTCAGACTGAATAAATGAATGTAAACTGTGAGTACATACATAAAATATTTTATCAATGTTACAGTTATTATAATGACATACTACATATTGTTATATTTCACATAAGTTGATAGGATTACAATGAACGAACCCTGATCTAAGTCCTTTTTACCGACTTCAAAAATTGAAAAGGAGGGTTATCTATTCGTCGCGTTTTTTTTTAAATATTTATATACACCGATTACTCAAAAACGACTAAACCGATTGAAGTGATTTAAACGTTATAACAAATCAAGTTTTTACCAAGTTCGTACCATTTTTTGAAATTTTGAAATCGGTTCAGTAGTTTTCAGGAAATCTTAAAAATACTGTCGTTTTCGTTTCCACTTTATTTAAATTTAAGACGGATGTTCATTGATTGATGCGGTTTATATGTGTAGTGTGTAGTGAATCCTAACCTACCTATTTACAAGTGATGCTTTAAAAAGAGTGAAATAAAAATCAGGCGTGAAACATGTACAATTTTTGTTTTTTGTTCTTTTGTTTAAATCAGCCCAACTTCAAAGTACTTACGTTATTTAGTACGAATATGAAGGCGGTTTCATTTTTTTATAAAAATATTTTTTGGTAAATAATGTTTTACATAGTTTTTAACATAAAGTAACAATTTATGTTTGCCTAATTAACTCACAGTTGTCATAAATGTTCGCAAATGGGAACGCAGCTTAACTCTTTCCTCTGAGTAAATGCTCGTTCCTATGAGTTATTGTCTACCAAAATAGAAGACTTAAAATTTTAATTATTTTCAACTTTAAGGGCGAAAGTGCCATTTTATTTTGATAATTATATAAAATGATAATGTTTTGATAATGACATAGAACTATAATTTACATATACACTCAAAATGTTCTAAAAAACAAACAAATGATACTTTTTTCGGTCAAGGCGTTACTCATAGGAAGTGATTTTAGGTGTAAGTTTATGATTTATTATCTAAACGTGTAATATCTTTAGTTTTATGACAATTTGATTACGTGTTTCTTTAAATAAATATAAATATAAAATTATTTGTGTCTGCAATTTTACTAATCTAACCCAACAATATCGTGATGCAGAGGAATCATCTAGCTGTCCGTGGCGCTTAAAACACGTATCATAAAATCGCAGTCTAAAATTAAAATTGTACAAATGCATTATTTTCGTTACTCTCAAAACTATTTACAACGAAAAAAAAAATCGCCCATTTATAAAGCAAGTAGGTAGCAGCGTGCGTACTTAATAATTAACATAACGCTACTTAATAGAAATTGGCTATAAGTTACAGTCAACAATTAACATATAAGTGTATAACATATAAGTATAATTTATTTTCTTATTTCTTTATTCTTATTTCTAATAATTTACATACATATATACCAATAAAGATAATAAACATATACATATATACACATATATACACATATATATATATATATATATATATATATATATATATATATATATATATATATATATATATATATATATATATATATATATATACACATACATATATATACAATTATACATATAAATACATAAAATATGTAAATATTTATAATTCTAAGTTGATAGATAATATTTCTTTACTCTGCTCCGAAATATATCAAGAGAAGAGCTAGCACGTATGTCATGTGGAAGTGAGTTCCATAGCTTGACCGCCCTTACAGTAAAGGATCCACCACATCGGCTTGTGAAATGAAAAGGAGTTTTCAGAAGTAGTTGTTTAGTGGTCCGGCACTGAGTTTCACGAGGTACAAGATACTCAAAACGCTCGCGGAGATATGGAGGTGCAAGAGGATTAAAGAGTAGAAAGTATAGAAATGATAACACATGTAAGTCTCGACGTCTACGGATAGGAAGCCATTTTAATTGAGCCCTGTACTCTGAAACATGATCAAACTTACGAAGACCGAAAATAAAACGTATACACAAATTTTGAACACGTTCCAGTTTGTTCAACAGCTCCTCTGAAGCATCCAAAAAAACTAACATCAGCGTAGTCAATGAGAGGAAGCAGAAGTGCTTGAGCTAAGGTTATCTTAGTTTTTAACGGTAAAAACATCTGGAGACGCTTGAAAAGAGTAGTTCACTTTTCTGCTAATCATATTAATGTGAGCGACCCAAGACAAATTATTATCAAAAATAACACCTAAGTTCTTAGCGGTCTCTGTATATGGAATTTGAGTATTATCATACGTTACTGCAGGGATCTTCGAACGATCTAATAAATTAAGCATATATGAGCTGCCGATAATCATTACTTGAGATTTACCAGGGTTAACAAGAAGACCAAACGATTTTGCCCAACTGCTTATGCTACTTAAGTCAGCATTCAACTTATTAATAGCCTCATCTATATCTTGGACTTTGAAATGACGGTATAATTGCAAGTCATCAGCATAGAGATGATAATGAGAGGAGAGAACAGTAGTGAGAGCATTGATAAAAATAGAGAAGAGAAGTGGGGAAAGAACACCACCCTGAGGAACACCCGCCGTAAGATCACACCACTCGGAGAAATCCTCCTCATGGCGGACACACTGCGAGCGACCCCTAAGGTAAGAATTAAACCAAGAGATTACTGATGGTCAAATGTTTAAGGACGCAAGAATACCAAGAAGTATGTCATAATCAACGCAATTAAATGCACTGCTGAAATCCAATAATGTTAAAACAGTGAGAAGTCTTTTGTCCATGGCCCAGCGAATATCATCAGACACTTTAATCAGAGCGCTGACTGTTCTATGGCCTGGACGAAAACCAGATTGAAAAGGACTCAGCAGGCCGTGAATATTTAGGAATTGAGATAGTTGCCTCTGAACTATATTTTCTAGTACTTTAGATAAGATCGGAAGAATGGAAATAGGGCGGAATTGGGATAAAGATATAGGATTAGAAGTTTTTGGAAGGGGAATGACGAATGCTTTTTTCCAGCAAGTCGGAAAGGAGCTCGTCTCAAGTGAAGAAGAGATAATGTGAGTGATAATAGGGACAAGTTCATTAGTAATAGGTTTAATCATTTGCATACAAAGATTGTCATAGCCAATAGCTTTAGTGGAAATAAATAAAAGGCATTTTTTATGTCACCATCAGTAACTTTACTGAAATTAAAAGGAGAACACAGCGGCTTAGGAATATTGGAGAGAAGATTAAGTGTAGTAGACTTAAAAGAGTCATCAATAGAAATCGGAGGCTCAGAAAAGTGCCGGTTGAGTGCAGTCAAATCAAACGAGATATTAGAATCAATATATGATATGCCTATACCCAGGGTTCTAAAAAATTTCCACATCTGAGCGGAATGAGAATTTTCAACCTTATCATAAATATGTCTCCTCTTAGCATCACGACACATCTTACTACAGCGATTACGCAGTTTTTTATATGTGAATAAATTTTCATTAGTAGAGTGCTTCTTATAACGCCTCTTAGCTTTATCTCTTTTGGCCATTACTGCTTTTATAGACTCTGTAAGCCAGGGGGCTGGAAAGTGTTTAACCCTGACTCGCTTAAGCGGTGCATGTGTATCGAATAGTTTTAAAATGAGGTGATTAAAAGCATAAACCTTATGATTAACATCTTCGGAATTTAGAACAGGGGACCAGTCAATATTATTTACATCATCTCTCAAACGCTCCAGGTTAATTGATTTAAAGCTTCTTAGGAATAAGAATTTCGATTTACGCCTAGGACGTTGAATTTTATAGGAGAGGAAGATAAGATCGTGGTAAGAGAAAGACGTAGATATTTGTCCATGCGAAGCAACCCGGTCAGCATCAGAAACAAGAATAAGGTATAAAAGAGAAGGGGTATTATTAGGTGAATGGTGAGTAGCAGAAAGAGGAAGAATATGTAAATTAAAAGATGACACCAGGGAGAGCAATTTTTTGCTACGAAAATCGTTCTTTAACAGGCATGTGTTAAAGTCACCTAAAATAATGGTATTATCATAAAGCGGAGTTAGATTTACAAGTTTTTCTTCCAAAGAAGAAAAATAATTTATATTGCGAGAGGGGGGATAATAGACCCCAAGCAAAGTCCTAGAATGATTAATAGTAATTTCAATAAATAAATGTTCAGCAAAATTTATGTATATATTGGGTGAATGATCAACTATTTTATAAGGAATGTCAGCTCTCAAATAGATTGCCACTCCACCATAACCTTTGCCGACCCTGTCATTACGTATAAGTTGAAAACCAGCGAGACAATACTGTACCGACGGAAGTTCAGACTTTAGAAAAGTTTCAGAAACAAGTATGGCATCAACATATTTAGAATCGAAGGTTGATAAAAGATCAGCGTAATGAGCATGAATGCTTTGAGCGTTAATATGGACTATATTAAGATTTTTACTATAATTACAGAATACGGCTACTAGTTGATCATGTAAATGAGTGGAATCATCGCTTAAGGCGCTTTTATAGGTCTTATCGGATGAGCTAGAAGAAGAGCAAGAAAAATAACTATCATCAAATTCCAAAATATCACACATGCTAATTAAAACTATAACATAAACTAAGCTATAACAAAATCAATAAAAATTAAATATATACTTGTATAATGTATAACAAATAAATATTATATAAGTCTGGATATAATACCTAATAATATGTTATGAAATATTATGAAACTGTAAATATATTAAAATTAAAATAAAATTGCCAACAATTATGCACCTAACAAAACATTTCTTTCATACCTGCCGGCAGTGGCATCGGTAGAATTTTATATTTAGATAACTTACTTAAGACTAATTAATATAATAATAAAAAAAATATAGAAAAAGCACAGTCTTACCATAAATAATAAGACAGACAAATATTATCTACGGATCTTGTCTGGCAAAAAGACTAGTAGTATAAGCAATCGAAATGACAGCATGACAGATATTAATAGCTGTCACTATGATTTATTTAATCATTAATGTCATTGTGTCACATAATAAACAAAATTATGAAGGTAAATTATTATAATATTAGAGATAACTACGAACTACGATGTTTCAGTTAACACACAAAATTGAAGAGATGCAACACTATGCAAATGGAGACTACACAAAAATACAAATAAAATGTGGTAAATAAACACTAAGTTAACGCGAAGACACTATTTCTTGCCTGCGGTGCCAGTACGTCGACTTTTGGAAGCTCCAGCTGGTTCCCTGACCGCGGTCGTTGTCTTCGACTTCGACACAGGAGGCTCAACAATTTTATCGGGTTCGATCACAGAGCTAATGCGATGTCGAACGCCACCGCTACCCAGTACAAAAACAAAGCCTTCACGTGTCCAGCAATTCGATATTCCATATCTCCGTCGAGCTGCCATAAAGGCTTCATGTCGAGTTTTAGTTAAAAACTCCGACAGAGTGATACCAGTGCCCTTCAAACACGTCTTAGCTTGCCAGATTTTGTTCTTCACCTCTAACTCACACAACTTAAACAAGATAGGTCTTGGTTTGTCAGAAGAAGAAGTATGGCCCATGCGATGGCAGCCAGATATATCTTTGTCCGAGAAACCAGACAACTTGAAACGGTCAACAAAAGTCTTCACTAATACCTGTACAGTGTCCTCGTTCTTTTCCTCCGGAAGTCCATGAAGTAATAGAATCTTCCGCCGGCTCCGCATCTCCATATTATCCACCTGGTGCATCAACAGGCCTACCTGGTCTTGAAGATTGCGTAGGGCTGTCATGATAAATAATCTGAATGAGGAGAGCTTGGATGTCAAATTGGCAATGGAGGCTGAAGGTGCTGCAGCTTGAAGCTCACTTTGATAGATATCCATGCGCTGAGTAAACATCTTCTGGAGTTGTGTTATTGAGTCTTGAATGGCATCCATTTTGAAAATATCTTGTGCAGTGATAATGTAAGAAAATTGTGAGACAGATTTTTATTGACTAAGTTTGTAAAAAGCAAGGATTTTACTGCCTGGCAGGTATAATGGTTAGTACATTAGTTTCCCATATAGTAACAACACTATTGTAATGTTTTATATATTAAAAATTATATTAAATTGGGAGACTTCACTAAAGCAATGTACTTATTACACCTACCCACACTAGAAAAAAGTTTATGTTGACATAAGGGCTAATGTTGCCACATTACCGGACCCTTAGGAAATGGGATTGTAATTCACTGATTCGTTAACCCAAAAATGCATACGAGACCTTCAATTTTGGAATTTTCAGTATAACTAATCGTAGTTCAACTATGTATTTATTGGTACATTATTTTATAGAGCTTAACTTCTGATTTGGTTAGTGTGGAAACTATTTCTAAGAATTTACCAGGAGATTTAAATAAAAACACAGCAATACTAAAAAGAGAAGTCAGACCACAGAGAGTGAGATAGAGATACATAGGTATTTGACTCAAGCTGTTGTTCCAAGTGTGGCCTCCATCCTTATCTATAACTTCATGGGTTTATATCAACATCAAAGTACTTGTTTCGTCGTTTTCTCTAATAGTTCACACTCGCGGACACTTAATTCACAAAATCACATTACTTTTACGAATTAAAATCCACTTCAAACCATTATTCAAGCGGCAAAACAGGAGCGACAGTCCGTTGACGGCCAAGTTCCCGCCAAAACTCAAAAAGCACCGCCCCCCCCCCCGGGTGGGAACAAACCCTCATGATGTCATTTAGTGTAGGGATGATGGAGGTTAGAGAACAAGAGAACGATCGCTCCGCGCTAAAGCATAGCCCGCCTGTCCCTGAAAATTTGTATAATTTATAACCGCGCTGCCGTCGGTAAATAGTATCTGCAAAGTAATTTTTTAATTGTTGACAAAAAGAGACATTAAAATGGTGAAATATTAAAAATAATAATAATAGTAAGTCAATAATAATTAAAAAAATTATAATAATTAAAGTTATAAAAAAACATAATTTGTAATTTTTTTATTAATAAAATAATAATTTTGTTATTTTCTTTTTTATTTGAGTGATATTATAATCATTTAACTACTAAAACTAGCGCACAACAGCCCGCTTTTATTGATGTAACTTAACGATCACAGCGCCTCACTTATTATGTCCATATTTCTGGGACACTAGTTTCTACAGCAATCTTTCTCCTGTTCTCTAACCTCCATGGTAGAGATTATAAAGCGTAGAGGTAAGGAGTACAGACTCTGTATAAAAAAGTGTCCGTAGGAAAGCGTTAAATAAAGGTGGCGCCACTGTAACTACAGCCTTTCACCATAATTCTTTTTACAATAATTATTTTATTGGTTTCAAAATTTTTATTTTTAAAATCACTCTCAACGTATTTTACGGTGATTTATCATAACCTGTAACTACGCGAGCGCTATTGTAGAGTTTTTCAACTGTTATTTACTGCTTACAGATGGACACATTTTCAACTATTCTCCTATGGGAGATTGGCCTCCTTACCTCTACCTACACTCCATGGTAGGGATCATGGAGGTTAGAGAACAGGAGAACGATCGCTGTAGAAAATAGTGTCCCTGAAATATGGACAAAATATATGAGGCGCTGCGATCTCTAAGTTGTCTCAATAAAAGCGGGCTGTTGTGCGCTAGTTTGACATGATTATAATATCACTCAAATAAAAAAAGAAAATAACAAAATTATTATTATTATTACAAATATAAATTATTAATGATTATTGATTCAGTATTATTATCTAATAATATTTCACCATTTAATGTTTCTTTTTATCAATAATTAAAAAATTACTTCGCGTATACTAGGTACTTACCGACGGCAGCGCAGCGCCAAATTCTACAAATTTTTAGGGACAGGCGGGCTATGCTTTAGCACGTAGCGATTGTTCTCCTGTTCTCTAACCTCCATGGTAGGGATGTTCGATGATTATCGATGTTAAAAATTAAAACTTCGATGTTGCCACATGTCAAACACCGAAACATCGATTTGGGTTCATTGACATCGATGTTTGACATGTGGCAACATCGATTTCAATGAACCCAAATCGATTATCGGAAGGTTATTTTCAAAAGCTAAGTCAACTCTATCAACAGAGAAACAGATTGAAAGGTACTTCTTAGTCAAAATTAATATCTTTTTTATAGGAGAAGGGACAAACGAGCATACGGCTCATCTGCTGGTAAATAATTACCGTTGCCCATGAACAACTGCAACACCAGGGGAATTGCAGATGCGTTGCCGGCCTCTTAAAAAAGAGTAGGCTCGTTTCTCTTCAAATAATCGGCAAAAAATATTAGACTGTATTACAAATGAACTAGACATTTGTAACTTCCTCCAATTTTTTATTATTATTATTATTATTACTTAACGGGCTAGCAGTTGAAACAACTGATGTAAGCCCGTATCCTATTTTCAAATATGTAATTATTCTTATTTTAGATGTTTGTCTAATCTGTTCTTGAATTGGTTAATAGTTTGTGCAGATATTACTTCTGATGGTAGTTTATTCCATGCTTCAACCACTCTTTGGCTAAAAAAGTGCTTATGTGGGTTGTTATGTGACACGGTTTTGGTTAATTTGAAGTGATGTCCCCTAAGATGTGTGTTTGTTGAGTACTGGAATAAATCTCTGTCAAAATTTTCCAGATCGTAGTGTCCATGTATAATTTTATATGCTTCGATCAAGTCTCCCCGTTCTCTGCGATCCTTCAGTGTCGTTAGTTTAAGCTTATTCAACCTTTCTTCGTATGGTATGGTTTTCAATACTCTAGGGACCTTTGAAAATCTACGTTGAACTTTCTCCAGTAACTCAATATCCTTTTTGAAATAGGGGCTCCAGATTTGGAACGCATACTACAAACTAGGTCGAATGTATGCCTTATGTATTTTTAGCATCATTTCTGGTGTAAGATGTCCGAAGGCTTTTCTAATCAGGTAAATAAAACTATTTGCTTTTTTAGTTATAACTGTTATATGATGATTCCATTTTAAATCGTTACTTATATGCACACCTAAGTCTTTTTGTGCTTTAACTTCTTCCAAAGGTATATCATCGATTTTATATATTAAACGAGGGTTTCTGTTTCCTATGTGGAGGACTGTGCATTTATTTATATTTAATTTAATAAGCCACCTTTTTGACCATTCTGATATTTTAATTAGATCTACTTGAAGGCGATCAAAGTCCACTAGTGGGTTTGCGAATATCTTCGTGTCATCAGCAAACATACTTACATTACAACTCAAGCTTTTTGGTAGATCAAAGGTAAACAGTATAAACAATACCGGTCCCAGTACAGAACCTTGTGGCACACCGCTTTGTATTTCTTTTTCATCTGACAATGTGTCGCTAATCCTTACTCTGAAGGTTCTTTGTCGTAGAAAACTCTCAATCCAAGTTAACAGTTTCCCTCGAACACCAACAAATTCCAATTTATGTAAAAGCCTGCCTATTGGTACTTTATCAAAAGCTTTTTCGTAATTCAGATATATAACATCTATTGGTTCTCGATAATTTTGACTGTTGACCCAGGATGATAAGCAAGACATCAAGCTAGAAATCGTTGATCTATGAGGACAGAAACCATGTTGCTGTTTACCAATAGTTTTTTGTTCGTTAAGGAACTGCCTCATGTGCTTAACTATTATCTTTTCCATGACTTTGCACACCACACTAGTTAAGCTTATCGGTCTATAATTTGCAGGATCTAATTTGTTTCCCTTTTTGTAAACAGGAGTCACTAAAGCCGTTTTCCATAAATAAGGCAAAACTCCTTTGTCGTATGATTTTTGCATTACTGATGCTAGGTAACTATCAATTCCGCAGTTCTTTAAAACATGTACGGGTATTTCGTCGGGGCCAGGTGAAGAGTCTATATTCATTTCTTTGATAGCAGCTTGTACTTTGGATTCTGTGAACATGATGTCCTCTATAACTTCAGTTGCTCTTAGGTTTGGGTCAAGCGCAGGAAGTTCTTCTAGTGGTTCTCTTCCAAATACATTAGAAAAATGTTCTGCAAATACTTCCGCTATGTCTTTAGAACGTGTCACAGATTGCCCATTACTGTTCCGTAAAATGTTTGGTGTACTAACTTTAGAGGTGATTTGCTGCCTGATGTACGAGTAAAATTTCTTTGGTCCTAGATCTAATAGTTGATTTTCATAAACTGCCCTTGCCGTGCGCCTTAAATTAGTCAGTTTGTTATGTAGCTTCCTGTATTCCTTATAGATTTTATCTGACCCTGTTACAGTATATCTCTTCCAAAGAATTTTTTTCTCTTATTAACTCAGATATGTCATTTTTTATCCATGGTTTATTTACTTTGTTAAATGTTTTTACAAGAGGAACATGTGTGTCTATGGCATTAGTTATTACTTTATGTATTATTCTAAACTGTTCAACTGGACAAAGCTCATCTTTAAACATTTTTTTTAAGCCGGAGTGAATTTCTTCTTTGATTTTGTTGTAGACTCCTTTATTAAAGTTCTTTTTAGATTTAGATTGCTGCCTATTCTGTTGTTGTGTTTGTAACTGTATAGTCGATACTAAGCATGCATGATCGCTTTTCCCAATTGCGGTCTCATAATTAATTCCAACTATCAAAGACTCATCGTTTGTCAAGATTAGGTCTAAAGTAGATGGCTGGTGACCCTGGCGAAACCTCGTATGTTGATCTACCAATTGGTATAGATTGTTGTTGTTATACCATTGCAAGAAATTGGTTTCTTTTGGCAGTAGATACACACAATTTGAAAGAGGCCACTTGACTCCACCAAAGTTAAAGTCACCCATTATTATTACTGTGTTTGACTGGGAAGCCAGTTCTAAATTTTGTAGAAGCAAGTTGTCATGATCGATAGTTGATTCGTACCCTCTATATAGTCCACATAAGAGTATTCTTTGAAAACCTACTTCAATGTCTACCCATAAACATTCCCAAGAGTCATACTTCGTATTATACTGACTATTTCGCTTTGATGTCATATATGTAATATTGTTCAATACAAAAAGAGCGACCCCTCCACTCTGTTTATCAATACGATCGTCTCTGTATAAGTCGTAACCCGGTATCTTTATCAGTGAGTCAGGTATATTTGGTTTTAGCCATGTTTCTGAGAGGACTATAATTGATGGTTTTAGTTGATCAACTCTTGCAATGAATAAATCCAGTTTAGATGTTATCGATTGTATGTTTGTGTATAAGATTGTTATTGTTAAGAGTGCGGAAGGTATCGAAGATCGCGTTTTTTTGTTAAAAAGATTTACTAGTGAGGGTTGGTGAATTTGGACTAGTTTTTTATCTCCTGTTTACAGATAATTTTAGGCTGCCCTTGTATATACTTGATAGTCAAGCCTTGTTCTCCATTATTAGTACGTTTCTCTAATTCATCACGGAGGTATTTTAAGTACTCGCGTTGCATGGCAGTTTGGTCTGATTTAATAATTGACGGTTTATCCAGTTTAGTTTTGTTACGAAGTATCTCAATAGCATCATTCTTAGACTTCATTACCATTTTAATGGGACGAGGAGGAGCTCCAGCTTGAAACTTACCAAGACGAAATAGTTTCACATTATCACAGCTAACTTTTTTGCTCACACACGTTATTATTTTCCTGCACTCCTCTTTATCATGCTCCTGCCTTTGTAAAGGTTTATCCGAGGTTGATTCTGGTACGTCGTAAATTATTATATTGTAATTATTATATTGTGTCTCTAAGTGCGCTCAGCCAATTCTTGTATTGCTCCTTCAGTTACAAGCATGTTTTGACATAATCGCAAGTGGTGTACTTCTTTAGTAAGTTCCTCCAGTTGTTTCATTCTATTTGGTATTTGTGCCATTAGTGACTTACAATCGACACATAAGAAAGAAACCACTCGAGCTATTGTCTTTAACTCGAACACTTTTTAATTGAAATGAAATACTTGTATTTCATACATGTAATACATGTAGTATCACATGTATGAAATTTAAAAAGAAGTTATATATATATACAACAACGTACAAGGTTACGGAGAGGGCGCTGCACGGCCTGTGTAAACATCGTATCTGTGTTTATAAATTTCGTAAAAATGTTATATTAAAAAAATAAGTATTTTTTCTATGTTTGTGTTCTTTGTGTGTATGTGGACTATAACTACAAGTGTTATCTCAATAGTACGAGACTTAAGTATCTTAGTAATATGCAATAAGTGTACCGACGGTGATTTTATGATAAATTTTTAAAATTATAGTATAAAAGCTCAATAAAATGTGCAAAAACATTGTGTGACTAGTGTTTCAAACGAGTAACATTCAAATCTTAAAGAAATTAATAAATAAGTGAAAAGAATCAAAAAAAAAAAACTTTTAAAAGTGGCAGTTGAATAATTCAAATTGATTAGGGTGCTGAAATTGTTAGCATTTATTGTAATAGCGACATCTATTGACAAAGTAAGGTACTGCTATTGACTCTCATAACATATTTATAGTTTATATAGTTTTAGTGACTGCAACACTAGAGGGCGTTGAAAAAAATGGAAACCAAGTCTGCATCTAAAGAGAAATATTGTTTCAAATGTAATAAAAAAATTAAAGGTGTGAATTATTTAAAATGTAATGTATGTAATAAATTTTATGAGCCAGACTGTACCAATGTCTCTGTTAAAAGATTTAATATTATGTAGAAAAAAGTGATTTGTGAGCTTAAGATTGATGAATCTCGTTCAGTTCAGTTCTTAGAACAATTAAAAATTTTATCTAAATACGTTTAAAAAGTCATAAAGACTATTGTATAACCTAAAACTACGTTATTGTCCTTTCTCATTCGAGGCCACGCTAATCATTGGTCTATAGGTTTCTCTGTCTGCGATACACACACACAAGTCAGTGTAGTGTCATAAACAGGAACAGACTAATAAGTGGATACTATACTACCGATACCAAGGAGTATATAATCACTACGATTACTTTTATTTATTTTACTACTTTTTATTATTTATTTTATTACTTTACATTTTTATAAGTATGCTAGTTTCTACTAAGGGAAAAATTGAAAAAAATAATAATATGTGAATTCCGATTATCCAGCTCGTCTGGGATGGATAAACGAACACGCGATTCCGATTATCTACCCTAGGGTGGATTACTTAGTGAATAAACAGAATAACCCGACGGAGAGCTTCCAGCCCCAGCTCTTGTAACTAGGAAACCGTTTGCGTGCAGTATGAGGTCGCGCATTGTCGTGCGGGAGCAGCGGATACGAACGATTGACCAAATCTGGTTGGAGACGTATGAGCTTCTCCATCATTGTTTTCAGTTCTTCACAGTATTCATATGCAGTAATGCGCATCCCGTTTGGTAATAGCCTGTGATGAATCACTCCGGTGCTAGACAACGCGAAGAGGAATGCCCGTACTCCACGTAGTCTTCTGCCCCACCCCTAGAATATTTTTGTAAAGAGTAAGGTGTAGCCCCCGCCCGCTGTAGGCTAATTGCATGGCGACCAATAAGCCGAAGCTGCGGAGGTGAGCAAGAGTGTCTGTGATTTGTTACGCAAAGGCGAAGGGGCTGCACTTCCCGCAACGCCGAAGCCATTGCAGAATGAAAACATTTAATCCTAGAGTGATAATAAACCACTATAATTTTTTAACACTGAATAATGCCATAAAAATTACTTTTCTATAGTTTTAAATTTTCGCGTGAAAACGCTAGCCGCCATGTTGTTCTACTCGTGACGTCATCGTCCCATAATTTTACCCATTTTGAAAAGGAATAAGATACTTTTTAATGTTCAATAATGAGTTATCGTCTATAAAATTGTTGTTGTGTGCCTGAATGCAAAAATACGAGCATAAGAACTTCGAGAAAGTTATAGATTCAAGTGCCAACTGATTTATATATAAGAAATACTTGGTTAAAACTGGCAAGAAGATACCTGAATACATTGCTTACAAAAATTAGACTATTTTTCGGTGAAGATCATTTTGATGTATGACTTATATTTAGCTATTTTATACAAAACAAAACATCAAAGGTATCGCAAGTCAAATTTTGTAATACATTACGTTTTGTAATACATTTATACGTAGTAGAGCCATGCTGCAGTTATATTTAGATGTACAGTTATAGCACGAATGGGTCGGCTCGACCGGGGAAGGACCACGCTCTCACAGAATACCAGCGTGAAATAGTAGCTTAATGCTGCTGTATTTCGTATGGTGAGTGTAGAGAACCGGAGACCTATTTTACTGGAAACGAGGCATTCCATCTTAGTCCTCACGGGTGACAACGCATCTGCATTTTGATTCGTAATCGAGGATAGATGTAGATGTCTATCGGCCACAGCAACCACTTACCATCAGGTGGACTGTGTGCTCGTTTGTCACCCTATCCTATAAAAAAAAACTTCGATATTATAACTAATGATTGTAATTATAGATAAACTAAACTATGATAGTTACTAAACTGTCATATCAAAATACACTCTGACCTGGTATTGTGTTTTTGTTTAAACAAAAGTTGGTAATAGGTACTTACATAGATGTTTTAACATTCCTCAACTCAGCAGAACAAAAATTGGGATTGCATGCAAAATATTTTGCCACCATTTATTTATTTATCCAGGTTCACCACCCGTCACGTCCTGTCTCCCGGAGGGGCGAAAAGTGGAATGCGGAAGCCTGTCTCGCTACGGTGAATGTATGTGGAGCAATGAATGATAAGATGGATGAAGTACGCGAAAAGATAAATGATAGAGGAATAGATGGGTTATGTGTAAATGAGACGAAACGAAAGAGAAAGGATGACACTGCACATGGCATGTATGCCGCGTATTGGTCTGGTGTAGACGAGATCAAGCGGGCATGCCAGGAAGACGGTATCATCCTTTCAAAAAGATGAATGAAAAAAATTCATACTCTTGATCATCATCATTGATCAATGTGTGAAAGAGTATGAATGTGTAAGCCCAAAACTGCTATGGATACGGATGAAAGTGGACTTAAAGAAGCTGTTTGTGCTAGGGGTGTACGCCCCAGACATGTCTAAGCCCGCTTATATCCGAGAGCAGTTTTGGGACATGGTAGGGATAGTTTTGATGAAATGTAAGGAAAATGAAAATATTAATATGTTAGGAGATTTTAATGGAAGGGTTGGAGTGAAGAGGTCTGGTTATGAAAGGATATTGGGAACGTTTCCTGATTAATGATTAAATGAGAATGGTGAAGACCTCCTCACCGTATGTGTGGAAAGGAATATTTTTGTGACGAACACTTTCTTTCGTCATTAGAAGATTCACATATATACATAGGAAAGAGGTGATGATACAAGCATGACAGATTTCATAATTGTGGATAAAAGAATGAGGAGCGCCGTGGTAGATACAAGAATTTACCGGGGGTCCAACGTAGGAACGGATCATTACTTGGTCTTATGTCAAATTAATGGCCTATTCAAGCGTTAGCGGCATCGGACATCTGTATCAACACTGCGTTAGTGTATAAGAATGGAGAAGTTACAAGATGAAGATCTGAAAGAGAAGTATAAATGTAGATTGAGAGAAAATACTAGATGTTTGAATGAATTGTGTATGAATGATTTAGATTTGAAGACTGTGTGGGATAATGTTAAAAAAGGTTTGGCGGATGCAGCCACCGAAGCATGTGGTGTAAGTAAGAGAACAAATGAAAGGAAAAATAATACGTTTTGGCGGAATGATGAGGTACGGATGGAAGTTGAAGGAAAGAAGAGAGCATGGCTAGATTTAGTAGCAACCAAAGCTGGTAATTTTGGCGATATGAATGATGAGATTGAAAGAAAAAAGGCAGACTTTAGACGTCTAAATAAGAGAGTAAAAAAGTAGTTGAAGGTAAAAAGCAAGAAAGAACGGATAATGATGATAGAAGGATATCTGATAACATCCAGGCAAATATTAAAATGTCCTGGAAACTCGTAAGAACTGCCAGGGAAAATCCAAAACAGCCTAGAATGAACGCTATACGAGACGAAAACGTATTTATTTTAAGTGATGAAGTTTTGAGATTAAAGAGGTAGAAGGAATACTTGAAAGCGTGTTTATGAGACAATAGAGGTAATCTCTAGCAGTTATAATAATTTAAATAATTTAGAATGTAGCTTACAAATCCTTAATAGTTGCAATTCTATAACTCCACAAAATGATAATAAAAATTGTTTACACCTGGTGCATCAGAATATACAAGGCATGATAGGCAAAGAGCTAGAAATTGAATTGTTCTTAAATAGCAACTATATTCATATTTTATGTATTACTGAACATTGGTTAAAAGCTCATAATTTAATGTTAACTTCAGTAATTACCAGGTGGTCAATTCTTTCAATAGAGAAACGATTTTAAGAAGTGGCTCCTTAATTTTTGCTAGTAAATTATTATCATATAAATAACGTAAAGATATTGTGAGCCTCTCTGTTGAGCGAACAATAGAAATGGCATGTGTTGAGTTTGATCACCTCATAGTTGTGAGCGTTTACAGACCCCCATGTTCTTTATATGATACTTTTGATAAAAATTATGGAAGAAGTTTTCGCTTAGCTTAATAAACGGAATAAATCTGTTGCAATGTGTGGAGACTTTAATATCAATCTCATAGAAGCTTCCTCCACCAATATTAAATTTAGATCATTGGTTAAATCTCATGGTCTTTTAATTTATTTTTGGAGCCAACACGTATTGCTGAATCTAGTGCAACATGTATAGATAACATTTTTACAAATGTTAAGCCGTTCAATAAATGTATAATTCAAAAATTGAGCTCTGATCACTGTGGACAATTTGTTTCATTACCTTATGTTCACAAAAAGCAAGTAGATAAAAAGTAGTGTTTGTTCCAGTAAATGCACATCGCTTGGAGAAGTTTAGAAGAGACATAGTACAAAAAACTTCCATTACTTTCATACCCAAATTATCCAAAATTTTTGTATGGAACATTATTTAAGCTTATTTGCAATTAATTTAATAATACTTTTACTTCTAAAATTGAACAATCGCAAAGCATTTAATGAATGGGCGACAGTAGGAGTCCATAAGAGTAGACAAAGGTTATATGAACTTTACAATGAAAGGTCATATAATCCTAGCGTCGAATTTAGGGAATATGTAAAAAAAATATTCCAAAATATTTAAAAGAGTGTGCTCCTTAGCCAAGTCATTGTATTTGAGCAACAAAATAAAGACTGCTTCTAATAAAATGACATGGAGTATAATTAATAGTGAAACTGGTAAGGTCTCGCAATTCACACTACCAGTTAAGTTTTAACAATAAATTAACTAAATCAGATCAGAGGACGTTGCAATGATTTTTGAGAAATATTTTACTGATATTCCGATTTTAACCACTAAGGCACTGAATTCTTCTGCCGTCGCCGAATCATTACTTAAACAAAATGTAAATGTGTGTACAATGAATTTTACATTTCATAAAGTGTCATCAAAAGATATTGTAAAATATTTTACTATTAATACTACTATTGATAGACTATTGATATTAAGAGAACCGCCGATCTGTGGGGGATTTCTGTTAAAGTTATTGCGTCTATAATAGATACAATCGCACCTCAACTATCTATTTTTTTAATACTAGTATTGAATCTGGTGTGTTTCCTGATTTAATGAAGCATAGTAGAGTAATACCTTTATTTAAATCTGGTAGTACATTGGACCCCGCTAATTTTAGACTTATTTCTGTACTGACAACACTTAGTAAAATTTTTGAAAAAATTATTCCTGATCAATAGTTAATTTTTTTTTAATGTAAATAAATTGTATCAAAAATCAATTTGGTTTCACAAGGGGTCGCTCGACAACTGATGCTGGTGTTGAGCTAATTAAATATATATTTAATGCATGGGAGAATTCACAGGATGCTTTGAGTGTGTTCTGTGACCTATCCAAAGCCTTCGATTGTGTTCACCACGAAACATTAATCAGGAAACTTTAACACGACGGTGTAAGAAGCGATGCTCTTAAATTAATTATTTCATATTTAAGTGACAGAACACAAAAAGTTGTCATTAATAGTATGAGTTCTTCCGGATCGATTGTACAAATGGGCGTGCCTCAGGGCTCAATTCTCGGCCCCTTTCTGTTTCTTGTATATATTAATGACTTACCTTACATAGTAAGGGATAACCATGATATAGTATTATTTGCTGATGATACTTCATTAATTTTCAAATTAAAACGAGTTATTAAATTACGACGAAGTAAATAATGCTATAGCTAAGTTACTCAATTGGTTTAATGTTTATAATTTGCATTTGAATGGAACTAAAAATAAACGTATGAAATTCGTAACTTCTAATGTTAAACATGTCAATACTAATGTAATTTTAAATGGTGAGGAACTGAGTCTTCTTGATACCACCATTTTTCTTGGGATCACACTGGACGCAAAGCTTCAATGGCTCCCCCATATATCAAAACTAGCTAGCAGACTTAGTTCTGCAGCATATGCTGTAAAAAAGATTAGAACTCTTACCAGTGTTGAAACAGCTAGAATAGTTTACTTTAGTTATTTCCATAGCATTATATCGTATGGTATTTTGCTATGGGGACACGCGACTGACACTGAAATTATATTTATTTTACAGAAGAGGGCCATTAGAGCTATATATAATTTAAAACCAAAAAGTCACGTCACTGAGACAAAAATTTAAGGAAATTACTATATTAACTCTGGCCTCTCAATACATTTATGAAAATGTAATTAATGTACGTACACAAAAATAAAAGTAATTTTGCGAAAATAAGTGATTCATTCTATAAATAATAGGAACAGACACAAGCTAGTAGTACCAGTTACTCGACTCCACCGAGTCAGTAATTCATTCTTGGGGCGATGTATACGCTTTTACAACAAAATCCCAGAAAATATACAAAATTTGTCATACACGAAGTTCAAAAATGTTATTAAACTAAGTTTGTATAAAAAGGGTTATTATAATATTAAGGAATTTATGGATGATAATAACCCCTGGGAAGGGAAACTATTTCTAATTTGTCTTGTATCGTTTATGTAAACATTATTGTAAGCTATTATTTGAAGAAAAAAATAGTCCCGCTGGGTTTCTTGCTGGTTCTTCCCAGGACAGAGGTTTTTTTTTGCGAACCAGTGGTAAATTAAAAGTGACTTTCAATAAGTATTGTTATAATCCACATTGAATAAAAAAGTTTCTATTTCTATTTCTATGAGTGACGAGTCGTCTGAATTAAATGAACTAGAAAGTCCGAAAAAAGTGGAGAGGGGTAAGCAGATAAGTGTAGATGAAATAATGAAAGCAATGAAAAGTATGAAAGCAGGTAAGGCAGCTGGATATGATAAAGTATCACTCGAGATGCTAAGGGCTGGACAGGAAGTGGAGGCAGGCCTGCTGTACACCTTGTTTAATTTATGTTGAAAATTGAAGAGGGTACCAGAAGACTAGTGTAAAGCAGTTATAGTCCCAATATATAAAGGAAAAGGGTCACAGCAGGACTGTCAAAACTCCCGTGGTAATGCTTGCTTAGTATTGTGGGTAAATTGTATGCCAAGTTGATAATTGAAAGAGTTATGAAAGAAACTGATGAAAAAATTTGGGAGGTGCAAGCGGGATTTAGAAAGGGAATGGGGTGTACAAATCAAGTCTTTTCCATGTGCGTAATTGCAGAGAAGTGTTTGGCCAAAAACCAGAAAGTTTTTTGTGCGTTCATGGACTTGGAAAAGGCTTATGACAGAGTGGACAGGAATGTGAAAATGCAAACACTGAACGCATTTGGGTTGAGCGCTGGTTTGACGCAGGCATTAGGGTCTTTTTATAGGTCTACTAAGACTGGTGTGTCATCCAAAAAAGTGTCAAACAAGGCTGCGTAGCTTCCCCGTGGCTGTTAATTCTATTTATGGACAGATATTTGCAAGCTTTGAAAGGTGAAGAATGTGGGTTAAGAATGGGCGAGTTAACCGTCAAATGCTTTTTGTACGCCGATGATTAAGTCGTATTTGCGTCATCGGTGGACGAGTTGCAAATGATGGTTACATTAATGAACTAGTCATTAAAAGAAAGGAGAATTAAAGTGAACGCAAGTAAGACGAAAGTGATGGTTTTCGGAAGAGAAGAAAGTAAACCGTTATGTGAATTAAGAATAGAAGGGGAGTTGATTGAGCAAGTGGATGATTTCATGTATTTGGGATGTGTTTTTAGCAGGGACGTAGATATGATAAGGATATAGAACGAGTGAATGCAGGAAATAGAGTGGATGGAGCTCTACACTCTATTATGAAGAATCAGAGTGTCTAAAAAGGCACGTATGGTAATTTATAATGCTGTGTTAATCTCCACTGTAATGTATGGTAGTGAAAGTTGGGTGTGGCAGAAGAAGCACGAAAGTAGAATTAATGCTGTAGAAATGCGGTCTTTGCGACAGGGTGAGAAATTGCGTTATAAGAGAAAAATGTGGTGTGCAAGATGATCTTGTGACCAAGATCAAGAAAGGAATGCTTCGGTGGTTTGGTCATGTAAAAATAATGAACGAGGAAAGAGTGACAAAGCAAATTTATATTCCAGAGGTGAACAGCAGAGTCGGGGAGAGATGCCCTAGAAGAAGGTTCATCGACCAAATTGGATATATTTTGAAAATGGTCCACATTAGGAGTACCCTTAACCGACGAGCGTGTATGCATAGACATATGGATGTAAAGAAGGCAAAAGTATAAGGTATATCAGGATCGTGCCAAATGGCAGTCCGTAGTCTCTGCTTACCCCTCTGGGTGACAGGCGTGAGTGTATATGATTATTACGATTATGATAGATTAGTACTTTCTGCTTTTACGAATTCGTCTTCCACGATGCCTTTTCAATAAAATTCGGAATAAAACTCAATGCTAATGATAATTTGAAAAATTTCGAAATAACACAGCACATTACCTAGTTCTTTTAATCAGTGACACAGAACACTAATACCCTTAAACAGGGTCAGTGACGTCACGACAGTACCTAATACGGCAGACAGCGTTTTGATTATTTGAGGCACAGACGAAAAGAAATATTCATAAAATTGAAATATAAAATGTATAATACAATTTTATAAATAGAAATAAATATTTCTCGTTTAATTGTTACAAAATCTATCATAAATATATATATATATATATATATATATATATATATATATATATATATATATATATATGTATGTATATATATATATATACATACATATATATATATTTTTTATTTTTTTACATGATGTAATATACCCTATTGTCAAATTAATTATATACCTGATTTTGATTTTCAGAAAACCTGATATTTGTATCTGATTTATTCTGAGTAATGATTTTATTTTCATTAGGTGCGCTTTGCCATAGAATACTCTTGCAGCATTTAACTTCTTGCTGTTAATATTTATCGTATATCTATTATTGTCACAGCGTTGCAAGCGATACGTTTTCCTAGCAATGCAAATTTAAAAAGTTCTATGCTGTGAAAATTTTAGAGAACCTAATATTTAAACTTAGCACCTAAAATCCCATAATTTGGGCTTTCTTTAAATGCAAATTCATGACTTTGCGTTGCTGGCGATACACAACTTCGAATGGCGGCTTTAAAACTACAAGCTTTTGAGTTCAAGCTCTACACTCTATTCTATCTCATTCTCTCGCAGGTCAAATCCTATAGATGTATATGTTTGTCTCTTTTTAGTACAGCGCAGCTCTTTGTTCCATCGACTTTCAAATCACAACATTTCTAAAGAAGTTTTCTTTAAAAAAAATACAACAGTGGTTATGTACTCAGTGTAGTAGTTTTATTTAATCAGTTAACATTTCAAAATGATTTATGAACAAATTAAATACAATTACTTTTTGGCCTTTAAACAGAATAACCTTAAGCAACTGTATACTAAGTTAATCAGTTTAGTATAAAAATTAAAAATCAAAATAAAGTTACGTCTTTACAGCGCAAATCGAGCATTTATTTGCATTTCTCTTGGACTGCAAGTCTATTAACTAATTGTGGGCTGCAAGTCTATTAACTAATTATAAATATTCAAGATAAATATCGACATTCATATTGATATAGTGGAGTCAACCCCTAATCTTACAAGTAAAATATTTTGTTTAAAAATGTATTCACCAAATACATGCAAATTATCAAGACAATTTTCAAATAAAATTTATACTTCAAACACGTTTAAATAATATGTACATATTTTACCTGATATTTTAAGATAAAGGTTTTGCTGCAGTATATTTTCATATGCCTTTGCAAACTTCTTTTTGTATTACATCTAATTTCACAGATATTATACGATATTTTTTCCTCAGATGTGTATTTTTGTGTGTCTTCTCAAATCTGTTTTTCGTATACATTTATATTCACAGATATTACACGAAAAAGGTTTTTCTCCGGTGTGTATTTTTATATGTGTTTTCAAATTACTTTTAGTAATACATCGATATTCACAGATATGACACGAAAAAGATTTTTCGCCGGTATGTATTTTCATATGTGTTTCTAAATTACTTTTTGTAATACATCTATACTCACAGATATTACACGAAAAAGGTTTGTCTCCGGTATGCATTTTCATATGTGTTTGCAAATTACTTTTTTGAATACTTTTATATTCACAGAAATTACACGAAAAAGGTTTTTCACCGGTGTGTATTTTTATATGTGTTTGCAAATCACTTTTTTTAATACATCTATATTCACAGATATTACACGAAAAAGGTTTTTCTCCGGTGTGTATTTTTAAATGATTTTGCAATTGATTTTTTCTTGCACATCTAAATTTACAGATAGTACACAAAAAAGGTTTCTCTCCGGTGTGTATTTTTAAGTGTCTTCTCAAATCAGATCTTCGTATACATTTATAATCACAGATATTACACGCAAATGGTTTTTCTCCGGTATGTATTTTCATATGTGTTTGCATACAACCTTTTGTAATACATCGATATTCACAGATATTACACAAAAAAGGTTTTTCTCCAGTATGTATTTTCATATGTATTTGCAATTTATCTTTTAAAATACATTTATATTCACAGAAATTACACGAAAAAGGTTTTTCTCCTGTATGTACTTTCATATGTGTTCGTAAATTACTTTTTGTAATACATTTATATTCACAGATATTACACGGAAAAGGCTTTTCTCCAGTATGTATTTTCATATGTGTTTGCAAATTACTTTTTTGAATACATTTATATCCACAGATATTACACGAATAAGGTTTTTCTCCAGTATGTATTTTCATATGGTATAGCAAATGGGTTCTATTTGTACATTTATAATCACAATTATTGCAACAGTACACTTTTTTAGCGGCGTGTGCTTTAAGATGTGCCAAAATGTAACGTTTTTGAGATGTTTGAAATTCGCAAATATCACAATTAAATATTTCCGTTAATTGTGGCACTGGAGTTTGTTCAACTTGTGTCCAAACTGCAGTGGTGTCTGAGTTCCTTTGCGTCTTATGACTGTATAAAATGTGTTTGGCGAGAGTGCCTTTTGATAAAAATTGTTTGCTACAACCATCACATTCAAAACTGTATTTTGTTGATGCCCCTGATATTTTCTTCGTAAGTATATTTACACTCTTTTTATTAAAAACTATCGTTTTCATAATCTTTGCAGGATGATTTCCTTTTTTATTAATTGGTTTATAAACTTTTTTCACTTTAGGGTTTGATTTAATAGAAGGGCTTTCAAAATCGAGGTTTAATTTACGTACATCGTTTATGTTACTATAAGTAGAGTTTGATATAATCATTTTCTCAGACGGTTCTGAAGAATAATTTGTCGGTGTGATGTATTGTTCTGAAATGCACAATAATTAAAAATTGTATTTATTGTAAGATATTGTATATTTATTGTCAGACACCATAAACTATTTTACAATTGGCGGAGTTTATTTCATATGGTATTCTCTATCAGTTGGCTCAGGGAGAAATTATAAGATTTAAGTAATAAATAATAATACTTTATTAATTTTTTTAATAATATAAACTGTTAAAAAATTTATATTATTTATTACGTTAAGTCTTATAATTTCTCCCTGAGTTGCTCGTTTTTCAACCTTATGGACCCATATGGGTCCAACATAGTCCACCTGATGGTAAGTGGATGCTCAGGCCCATGGATATCTACATCTATCCTCTATATCTATAGAATAAACTGCAGACGCGTTGACAGCCCTGAGGACTAAGATGGAATGCCTCGTTTCCAGTGAAAAGGGTCTCCAGTTCTCTACACTCACCATACGAAACACAGCAGCATTGAGTTGTTATTTCACGCTGGTATTCTGTGAGAGCGTGGTCCTCCACGGTCAAGCCGACCCATTCGTATTACAACCACCAAACCCGTAGGCTTCGAGCACCTAACTTTAGGCCCACCCTACACGTGCCCCCAGATGTTGATAAACGAGTGACAAAGCGGAAAGAACAGATTCATCTTATCGCCGTGTGGTAGCGGCGTAAAATATACCACCCCCTACTTTCGCATCATGAGGCCACAAATAAAAACTAAAAAAACAAACAGCTAAATTATATTTCTAAATATAAATTATTTTAGCCAGTTACTGTGAATAAGTCTCTCATGTTCATTTTTTGAGTAATGGTAGAGAAACTAAATTCATATGATAATATGACGTTCTTCTGAACATGACATAGTTACATTAAACTAGTAATCGCTGTTTCGAAACCCACACAGAACTAACTAACACTGAGCCTCGCAAATGATGGAGGTACCGTTTTATTTACACCAGGGAAATTTTCAGACCAGTGCCATATGGTCATAAGTGCAATATGTCTGGTATACGATCGTCAATCCTTTCTACCAAGTGTGACGATTTAGGGCTCTTGTACACGCTAAAAGTCGCCGGGTCTATGCAAGAATTTGTGGCGTTTCTACACACTAACTGTGTATAATGCATGTCTGCGCTAGACAAGACGAGCTCTGTGTTGTTGCGGTGACGGAAGGGGCGGAGTAGCTGAGTTGCTTCAGATAACTTGAGTTTTTTTGTACATGTATGGACATGTTTACGTACGTTTTAATTTTTTTTATATGTATAATATGTAATAATCATTTTTTATTTCTTAGATAACATGATTCTATTCATTACAAACAAACTTGACTAGTGCACTATACCCTACGCACGACTGACCGAAAACAATCTAATCGTTCACAAGTGTCTATTTATCTTGTCTGAAGCAGACAAGAAAAATTTTCGTGGCTAGATCCGACAAAATTCTTGTCGTATACATGATGAATTGGTCTTATCTGCCGTAGACGCCGTGAAATTTCTTAGCGGGTACAAGAGCCCTAAGGCAAATCCTCCTTACAAAGAGAGAGAGAGCCATGTCAGATATTGGATTTTATGGGCTAATAATGCACACGCAAATTAGAGATAAGGGGTCCCAAAATGGTCTTCCATACTGTATCTTTGCGACACTTATTTTTTATAGAATAAGGGTGACAAACGAGCACACAGTCCATCTGGTATTAAGTGAATGCTGTGCCCATAGACATCTACATCAAAATGCAGATGCGTTGTCACCCGTGAGGACTAAGATGGAACGCCTCGTTTAAAGTAAAAGGGGTATCCGGTTCTCTGCACTCACCATGCGACACACAGTTTTATAGTGATTTATATATCACCGAATAACAAAGATATTTTGCAACTGTGGGCTTTTTAGTTCTATGATCAAAACAAAAACATGTTGTGGAAGTGACTACCAGGGTCAGCTTTATTACAGGTTCGGATTTATATCAAAGAAAAGGTTCGAAACCTAAATCCGAATCATCCAGCAGATGATACGCGCGGACATCAGACCAAAAAAAAAGAAGGAAAATCGCGTACAGTTTAACCGACGTAAAAACCGAAAATAATTAGGCGTTACATTACGAAAATGTATTATATAAAAGATGTTAAAAATTTATTAGCAAAGGTGCGCATAGTAAAATACAATAATGTAGTAACGCTCTCCCCCCCCCCCCCCCACTCCACCCTCTATTGCTATATATAAACAGTCGTCTGTAAAATATAAAATATTATAAATCAGTTGTACGGATGTGGAGGAAGCGAGAGACGTATAAAGATATTAACAATTAATTTGTAACCATCCGCCCAATTAAATACAATGATGTGTCTTACCTGGGTTGAAGAGCACCTCCCGCCCTCCCTCAATTGCGTGCACTAATCCCGTCACCATTAATCCCAGCACCACTACTCCCGGCACCACTTTTCCCAACACCACTATTCCCAGAAAGACACACCATCGACGATAATACGACACGTGTCTCGCCTCTACACGAGGCATCTTCAGGTGATGTTGACTCTACGGCGGCTGACCGCTAAGTCTAAGTTAAGCTTGGTGCCACACAATCATTTTAAGCTAAAGAACCCACTTCACGAAGAAAGGGTTCAAAAGGTGAAGAATATTAAATCGTCCCTATTCCACTTGTATCAGATTAACATCAGTCAATTCTTTATTAATTTATCCCTTACCACTTGGAAAAGGTTAACAATACTAATAAAAAATACCCGATGCAAGGGTTTCGCTGTCTGGGAGAGCCTGACCCACATTTCTTTTAAATGTGGGACAGGCACTCCCAGACGCCGTGTGCGTTGAACGACAACCAACCAACGCTTCCCGAAAAGGGACGTTAAGTTGGGAACTGGACCGTAGTCTTCAGCAAAATAACTGGCGAACCAGTAAAAGAGAGCTTAGTCTCTAGATAGTGCGTAGCACAAACCACCTGTCAGACGTGATGTAAGTGTAAGGCATCACCACCGATTGCATGGTCAGCACGGCTTCTAGCCGCAGAGCGTGTCATGAGCCTACCGCACACTACTAAAGGAATGGGGCCACGTTGAGCGGCCGCAGCCTTGAGTCTCCTCCCTCCAGCAGCATGAGGTCGACACATATGTTTCACCATAGAATACTATAATACACAATAGAATGGCTGTCAACCTTATTTCGTACGAGGGTCGGCGTCGCCGGGAGCACACACACAAGCAATTATGTCGTATTATCACTACTACAAACCCGATTCGCTGTGTTGACAGACTGAGTAAATTTACACATTTTAGTCTTTTGATTAATGTTCAAGATCATCATTAAAAAAATCGTTTAAATTTTAATACATATTTATTTGTAAATAGTGTGCAATTTGGCATTTTATAAATAATTTGCATGCGAAATTTGGAAACCATTGTAACGTCAAAACACATCTCGTGTTGACAGCTATACGTGTGAATTGTCATGTCAGTGACATTTTAGTGGCTACACGGGCTCCGCCCACTCCCCGATCAAAATTTTGTATGTACTAATGATGTTTTTTTTTTGATACAGGTTTTATAAAATATATTCTTTTACCTATGTCGTCGTCATCTTTTTTACTATTTTTGTGTTCCTTTTTTAATTTTACAGTCTTATATTTCTCCCTACTCATTGAACCAAATGCAATCAGTGGCAAGTCGTTCTCCGAATCCGTATGTCCATCTCCAAAAGTATCAATCTCCAAGTCTTCTGGTTTTCCAGCAGTATCTAGAATAAGACAGATTCTGTATTATTTAAAAAAAAATCTGATATTTTTTTCAAGCAAACAGACCATTCCAGTCCATCACACAGCTTATGGGCCTGAGCCACCTACTTCCATTAAAATGCTACATGTTTGATAATCTTAAAGTAATAAGCTGATGTGGCAATCGCCGGCCATATAGCTCGAAAAACTGACATCCAATGAGTAGGAAAGTTTCTCGAGTGGCAGCCTCGTACCGGTAGACGTGTAGGGCGGCCCCCCACTAGATGGTGTGAGGACCTGGTAAGACATGCAGAAAGTTGATGGATGCAGGTGGCTGAGGACCGTGATTTCTGGCATTCTTTGGGGGAGGCCTATGTTTAGCAGTGGACTTGTAAAGGCCTGTAATGATGGATTATGATTCATTCACCTCATTTAGTGAATGTTCTGCCTAACTTGATTTTAGTAGGTAATTGATTCAAGGATGCCTTGAGCACTTTTTCTCCATATTTTTTTTGTATGAAGTGACAAACAATCTAACAGTCCATCTTATGGTATGTAGCCGATCCACCTTATGGTAAGTGGGTACTGCAGTTCATGGACTGTCTGCAGCTAACTTCTAACATAAAAGGCTACAATGCGCTGTCACCTCTGACGGCTAAAATGGCATATACTGCTGAGTTCCAGTCTGAAGGATATACCTTCAGACTGGAACTCAGCAGTACACGCACTGCTATTTGACAGCAGACATAAGTAAGAGGAGGAGGCAAGAGTCCATGTGGGCAGGCACACCTAGATCGACTTCTAGACAAAAATGTTGTCCCACCACCTAGTAATGACACTATGAAATTGGCAATGACTTACCATTTGTAAGTATATTATTAATTCCTGTGAAATTAATACATCTTTGTGACATACATACTGGCTGCATTTATACATGGTCAAATTATTAACATTATCAAAAAATATTATTATTATTATTATTATTATTTTTAAAATGTATTAATACATAAGTATAAAAAATGTCTAAAGAGGATAATTATGTTGTCCTGATGCATATCTTTTAATAATTATTTCATTTGTAATTTACCGTCTCCATAAGAGTGTTTCTTACATGCACTTGGAATTTAGGCAAAGGCAAATCAGTAAAGTTAAATATTTAATTTTAGAAATAAGCTTACTTACTAAGTACATTACGTCTTTCTTTTGTGTCCATGGGTCTGTCCGTGGACCCACTTGCCATTAGGTAAACTGAACCTTATTTTAATAATATCACAAAATATGTATATCTTACCTGTATCCTGAATCACATTTACTTCAAAGTAGGCATTCTCATTTTCGAAATTCTCTTCCTCAACTTTAACAGATTGAAGGCTAAGAATTTCGTCCTTACAATCGTTTTCTATATCACACTCTACTGGCCAGATATCTATATGACAAATTGGTGTGAATTGAATCTCCTCTCTAGCCTCATGTGGTTTTGGTATTGACTGAAACCAATTTTTTATAAATAAAAGAAAAAGCCAGTGTAGTGGTGGCGTAGGGAAACCCATACTACTCCATACCATGCCGTAGATGTCGCAAAAAGAGACAGAGGGAAACTGAAACAGAAGATGGACAGCAGCAACTTCTTGACAAATATAAATAATAATAAAAACCGGACAAAAGTGAGGGTTCCAAATAAAATTAAATAAGAATGTACTACACTTACGAATTAACTTGAGACTCCGCTGGATTGCGACCCCCTTCCCGACTCCCCGCACCGCGTCCCGCGCTGGCCGTGCGCGCTCAGTACCGATAGCATTTTTGTGACGCCGATAGCAATAAGGTCGCCTGTTATGCTTTGTATTTTTATTGTGTACGAATCTGTAACACTTTTTATAGTGCAATAAAGTGTATAATAAATAAATTAATAATATTATAAATGAGAAAGTGTGAAAAAATAATATTATATATATTATAAAAAATAAATATTTAAAATATATAAAAATGTCAACAGTTCACTTATTATTTCGCCCCTTGCCAGAACATTTTATTTTGTTTTTATTAATAATCTCATGCAAATCTCAAAAATTTCAAATAAAAAAATATTACGACGCATTATTTTGCACACCGTACATTGACAATTACGTCATCGGCCCAGGTCTCAAGTTAATTCGTACGAGTTATAGATAGTTCATCCATCCCGAGAATCGAGTCTCAACAATTTTTCGATTCAGACACACGAATGCCGTAAATTTACAAACAACAATTTTTGTTTTTTGAGTAGAGTAGTAGTAGAGTAATAGGTATATAATATATACAATATAAACAGTTGGATAAGAGCTCAAAAATGTCATAATTTGAAAAAAAAAACATGTTCTTTTATTTTTTTAATTGAATATTTCCCGAAAAAATCAATCGATTTTGACAAACTGACGGTCTTCAACGCAGATTTTTAAGCACTCATAGTTAATTTATCAAATTAACTATGAGTTCATATTTTCCAAAACGATCCGAGAAGAAATTTCGAATTTATTTGAAAAAACTACTTTATTCAAAATGTTTCGCTAACGATTTCTCTTCAACGCATCAATCGATTTTGTTGGCGTTTGCAGAAATCGACGGCGATTTAAGAGCTGATTAGATTGATCGTTACATCTGTTTAAAATTTATTTCAAAAAAATTATGTTTGTAAAATATTTTTTTTAAGCGGGAGTTAAAAATATTTCGAAGACATATGAAGTTCGCCAACACGCAGGCTAGGATATTTAGGGCAGCACGGTGGACTATTCCTTGACCTAAAACCTTGTCAGAAATGAGGGGAGGGCTGTGCCCAGCGTGGGACGTATATAGGCTCTAACTTAATCTTCCTGACAACAACTCAGATTAATGTAAGCTCTTGTTGCCAACCTAACCATATAAAGCAATCTATAAGAGCTTGTTCTTTGCGTTCTGTGCCACAGCTTCTGCAGTGGACTTTTGTAGGTTGTAATGAATGGATTGGATAATACCATGGAACCTCCCGCAAGCAACTGCTCCAGAACTGCATTTGACTCAATAGCCTGTTGTTGTAATCTTCTGCAGCGATTGAGTCTCGCATGACAAGTGAAACAGACAATAATAGGCATCTCATCCTCATCCATCTGAAAATATGAAAGTTCGTAATATAACTAGTCTGGCCATAAATACTGTTACATGAAAACTTTTCTTTTTTTTCAACATTTTTAAAAATAATTATTTTGAATTTGGAACGCGTTCATTATTTTTAAAAGTACTATCGATTTCACACCATTTCACATATTTTTAGTGTTCATTATCAAATACCTATATGGAATGGGGTGTTAATAAAAATAGGATTACGGTGATCGCCTTCCTTGGTATGGAGCCGTCGGTCATATTCCAGACACTTCAAAAGCTTGGTACCAGCCGTATGTTCGTATATCCTACTATCAACAGATACAACAACACTTCCTCTATCGAAGACCATAAAAGATCGGGATGGCCCTGTGCTGTTAGAACTACAAAGGCTGTTAACGCTGTTAAAGCCAGGATTCGTCGAAATCCCAGTAGGAAGCAAAAAATCTTATCTCGAGAAATGAAGATTCCCGCTAGGACTCTGTCGCGTATTATAAAACAAGACCTGAAACTCGGTGCTTATCGTCGATATACAGGACATACCCTAAACCAATCCTTACAATTAAAGAGAGTGGATCGATCAAAACGCCATCTGTCGCGATACGCAGGTGAAGGGCACAGAAATGTCCTCTTTTACCGATGAAAAAATTTTCACGATTGAAGATCACTACAACTAGCAAAACGATAAAGTGTACGCTCATAGTTCTAAAGAAGCCGCTCAAGTGGTCGGAAAGGTACAACGTGGTCATCATCCTGCGTCAGTGATGGTTTGGTGGGGTGAGTCTTATTTAGGCGTCACAAAGCTACATTTTTGTGAAAAAGGAGTGAAAACATCAGCCAAAATATATCAAGAGACAGTCTTGAATCGTGTTGTGAAACCTCTCAGCAATACACCTTCTAAAAATGTACCGTGGACTTTCCAGCAGGACTCTGCACCTGGTCACAAGGCACGAACTACCCAAGCCTGGCTTGAAACCAACGTTCCGGACTTTATAAGAGCTGTAGACCGAACCTCAACCCTTTAGACTACAAATTATGGTCAGTTATTATTATGAATAAACTTACAATCCACCTGACGGTAAGTGGCTACTGTAGCCCATTAACACATGCAACAAACTTCAAGCAAAGGCTACAGATGCGATTTTACCTCTGAGGACTAAGATGTAATGATTCACAGCCGGTTGTTATACTGGCTCTCAATGTCCTTCAGACTGGGACACGACACTGCTTAGTGGCAGGAATAGGTAAAACGATGATATCTACCCAAACTTCTAGGCAGGAAAAGGCCTATCACCTAGTAGGTATCATCATACTGCAAAAACACAGTCCTAAGCCATCTACATCCCATTGACTTCCTGTCTTACCAGATTGCCACTATCTAGTGGCGGTTGGGAATATCCACCATCCCATATCTTCTTGTAGCTGTCGTAAGATGCGACAGAGGGAGACAGGCAGGAGATGGACCACAGCATCTTCCTGATAACAGAAATTATGCAATATAAAACTGCGGTTGCAAACTCGCTCGCCAATCGTAACAACTGTGGCAAACATGAGCAACGACACAAACAAACCGCCCCCAGTCCCCGACGCCCCGTTATTCCTGGCTAGGGCGGCGACCATAGTAACGGCGGGCAGCGGCAGGGGTACTAAGACTTTTCGTTGGAGGTTCGGTTGCCATCTGAAACGACTTGACCTGGCAACATACGACACACGCACCCTGAGAACGGACGAGAAGATACTAGAGCCTGAAGCTCTTCTACCATAGATAAGTTGCGCTGGAATTTTATAGGATTATCCGAAGAGAAGGGGAGGACACGGTGATTTTCGGAGCCGACAAGTTCTTCTATCACCGGGAGGGAGCTGTTGGATTTATCGTCCATAGGTCTCTCGTTAACAACGTTGTTCAGATAGGGAGTGTGTCGACGAGGGTTACGTACCTTATACTCAGAATGACCAAACGGTATTCACTGAAGGTCATATAAGTTTACACACCAACGATCCGAATCCATGGGGGATTGCCCTACACTGACAGAGTTTGGCACACTAGCCTTTTGAGTAAGCTTCCAGCATACGACTTATCGCCTGGCCCGATAGATTGGGTACCGGATTGGGACTTTCTGCGTGAACGGTCTCTCAGGGTTGTCTTCGATGGTTGCTCATCCGATCCTGTTGTGACTAATGCTGGTGTTCCTCAGGGGACCATTCTCTCTGCAATGCTCTTCCTGCTCCATATTAATGATCTGCATATGCCTGGTATCTATAGGTATGCAGATGACAGCACAGTTGTGTAGAGATACCAATCAAGTCCTCGAGTCAGTCAGTATCAAATCCAGTCTGAAAGAAAAACTATGATAGAGTGAGTGAATCTCACACTATTGGCAGTCTCCAAATGGGGCGATGCCAATCTTGTGAAATGTAACACCCCCAAAACATGAGCATGTCTCTTCACCGCAAAAACGAGCTAGCTCAGCTAGGCTCTCTCTTTCCGAAATGTATCACTGGAATACACAGACCACCTTCAGTTGTTGGGGGTTGAGATATCCTGAAATCTGAACTATTGAGTCACAGGTCAAAGCAGCTGCAAAGATGCTAGGAGTCCATGCAAAGGTGCAGCGGTACTTCAAGCCATGACAGCTGCATACTTTATAAAGCGCAAGTCCGGTAGTGCATAGAGTATTGCTGCCATATATGGCTGGCGCTACAAAATGTCAGCTGGTAGCCTTGGATCCAATGGAAAGGTTCGCTTTGAGGCTTATTGGTGACCTGAGTCTGGTTTAAACCAATCTTACCACCCCAAACACAGGTGCAAAGTAGCCAGCCTTTCCGTTTTTTACAGGCTGCATTTTGGAGCGTGTGCAGGAATTGCATATTTTAATTCCTCCCTCCCCCTTTCAACATTACCATAGGACCACCAGATGTTTGGCCAGTCTCCACTCTTTCGTTGTGGACTTACTACGGATTCAAACCAAAAGGATTGATACATTGTATATCATGAGTAGAGCAAAGGAGAACAAGTTGTCAGCATTTATCTTTCCATTCGATTAAAATGTGGGTGTCTTCAGGGCAAGAGTGAACAGGCTTTTATTACGTCAGTGCATTTCACCAACTTAGGCTTCATCACTACTTACCATCAGGTAGGATTGTAGTTACTAACGCACTGGCTTAGTAAAGCAAAAAAAATATCAACTGCAGTATGAAGTAAGTTCTAGATGATTTTGTACATCTAACAATCAGATTATTGTATCTCACAAAGATATCGGCAGCAGCATTTTCCTCATAACAGGACAAATTAATAAAAAACTGCAGTTGGCAACCTACCTGCCGTGGTGGCAAATATGGCAAATAATAACAATAATAATAATGGAAATTATAGTAAAAATATATAAAACATATATTCAACCCATTTCGAAATATACATTCCAAATTATATTGAGTTACTGGAGAAGGTTCTACACAAATATTCAAAAGTTTTTAGAGCATTGAAAACATACCATATGAGAAGTCTGAAAACACTTATACTTACAACTATGAAAAATCACAGAGAGTAAGGAGACTTGAATGGAACATATAAAATAATACACTGAACACTATGATCTAGAAAATGTTGACAAACCATGGTTCCAGTACTCAAACAAAACACATCTTAGGGGCATCAATTCAAATAGAGACTTAAAATGTGTCACCTAATAACTCACCTATTTTAGCCAAAGACAGGTTGGAGTTTGGAACAAACTGCCAACAAAAGTTATATCAGCACAAATGGGTTGGATTTACAATTCGGTCGCCTGAATTTGAAGATAGTTATGGTTACACCAGCACCACCCATAATACGTATAAAGCGTCCATCAGCATAAATACATAAACGCTGAGTATGTAGTAATTTAAGTAGACTGTAAGCTTAGGATTAAGAATTGTAAAAAGACAATGGTCAGAATAAATTCACATCTCACTCTGTGAACGCGTAGTTTTAATTAGTTTTAAATTAGTTTTTAAAAAAAAAGCTCTCGGCAGCTCCTGCAACTTGACTGGCGCAGCCGGTAGGATCACCGGAAAAGCTGTGCCACCGTTCGTGAATATCGCGTATACAATTTTACCCATTTTCGCGCATCGGCGGGCGATTCATACAGCGTGGTGATCCAGCGTACCAAACAAATTCGTCGAGAATAAGGAGCCGTGAAGCTGATGATGGGAACTGCGGGCTGGTGAGTACGACTCTTCACCTCCTTCATATCCCTTAGTGAACTTGGAATTAGACATTTTCCATTTTGACTGTTATTTGGGTTTCAAATACTAATCTTACGTAAATTTTATAAAGTATTAAGTGCAATAAATAATTATCAATGAATAAACATTAAAAATAATATTAAATTAATTGTAATATGTACATAATATTAAGTTCCATATTACTCAATGAAATTATAGAGTAATATTATATTAAGTGTTATACATATTAAGTTCTTATTGTGTCTACATGTGTTTCTTAATTTAAAGATTACTCGACACGTTAATACATAATAGGTTAGTATACTCGAATTTTTTTACTATAACTCGAGTTATATTAAATATTTTATTCTATTTTTTGTATGTTTGTGTATGGAAACCAGTGAATAAATTTTTAAAAAATGTCTGAAATTAAACTTATCCCAAGTGAATTAAATAAAATAATACCAAAATTTAGCGGCGATAAACGCCATTAAATTTATTTTTGCGTAAATGTGAATACATAATAAATAACTTTAAATCATCCGATGTGCAAAATGAATATATAATGCAAATCATTACTAGTCGTCTTACGGGCGAGGCCGCGTCGCTTATCAGTGAACGGGAAGATATAGAGACGTGGGCAGAATTCAAGGAATTGTTTTTAACTCACTTCGGCGACCCACGTAGCGAAGAATGTTTAGCCATTGAATTAGAAACTTTAAAGAAACATCAAAATGAGAATTATATAGATTTTTGTGGTCGAATACAATCCGTTAAATCAGTGCTATTATCGAAGGTTAATCAAATTGGTGATAAAAACTTAAAAATAAGTAAAACTATTATTTACAGTAACACCGCTCTGCAGGTTTTCTTATATAATTTACCTGAAAATATGGTGCGCATTGTTAGGTTGAAAGCACCCAGTACACTAGAGGAAGCACTAAGTATAGTTCTAGAAGAAGTAAACTTCTATGACCAATATCAGATGCGTAGTAAAATGTTACAGTCTAGCCATACGTCTAAGCCACAGTCTAGTAGTATACCAGTGCAACAACCATCGTTTAAATTCGCAATGCCAACACAGCCTACAGGTTTTAGACCAATGTTAGCACCAAACCAACCCCCTAGGCAGTATTTCGGAACACCACCTCAATTTAAGTTTGGCATTCCCCATAGTAGACAAATGAAGATTCCATTACTACAAAATAAGCCTCAACAGCAAATGAGTTTCCGTAAGCAATATCACCCACCTCAGTTTGGATACCGACCTAATTTTGGATACCGACCAAACTTTGTATTTAGATCCCAGGGCTATAGCCCCATGCAACCAATGTTACCACAACAGTTTGGTAATTCTCAGCGTTTTAATTATCCTAGTAATAATAATGTGCATAATAAGCCGGTTTCTAATGATACTGATGTTTCTATGAGAACTGCCCCTCCAAAGCCAGGTTTCCACCTAAACGAATTAGAAATTTATCCATCATACTATCCCCACGAATTTCCTCAAAATTACATGTATGAAGAAACATACGACAATTATTATGAAGATGAATCTATACAAGAAAATTCTATAATAGAGGTTTACGGAAACAATGATTCAGAGGATAATGACGTGTCTGCACAGATTGAAAATTTTCAAATAAAAGCCTCGGAAAACCACCCGAAATATAAATCGTATGTAAATTTTATAGATCACTCTGATCTAGAAACAGACCAGTTATTGCCTGAAAATTTAAACAAGTTACGCCTAAACCATATGAATGAAGATGCCTTGTCTCGCATAAAACTTAATGCTTTAGAGGACGCATCAATGGATGTTAATGTGGATGACGATGACATACAAAAAGTAACACGCCAACTGAAAGAACTTGAAAAATACAGACCTGAGCCCCACCAGAGACAGTGATAATTTCAGACTCCGACTCGAATGTGACGGAATATCTAGAATTGTTCGAAGAAAATTACCCTGTTCCATCTGTAACTAACAGTAGTAGAACAGACACGATACACTCAAATATTGAACCTGAGTCAAAAGCAATCCCAATTTTGAGCGAGGCAATAGATACCAAACTGAATCAGATCCTAGTATTTTCTTGGTTCCAAAATAAACTACAAGTCAGAAATTTATCTAGAGCAAAACAAAAAGTATTAGAGGTGTTTCTCCCACTAGAAAACGAAGAATTAATAAAACAATTTTTAAAGGAATATATAAAATTTAAGAGTCGATACTTTATTTATTTCGAGAACGCTGAGCACAGGAAATTATTTACAAAAGTTATTATAGAACTCTTTAAGAAGGATGCAGTACAATTCTTTGAATGTACAGAACGCTTTGTATATGTGGAGGATGAAAAAGAACAAAAAGCTGTCATTCTCAAACACCATGAAGGAAAAACATGTCATCGCGGTGTGAAAGAAACTATGATAAGAATACGCAGAAACTATTATTGGGAAAATATGCAAGACACTGTAGCTGCCGTTATAAATGCTTGTGAACCTTGCAGATTAATGAAGTACGATAGGAAACCAATAAAACCTGTACTACAACTCACATCAACTCAGGATGCTCCTTTTCAGGAACTATTTATAGATTTATTTAATATTGAGAAGAAGTATTATTTAACCGTTGTGGATGCTTTTAGCAAATTAGGGCAGGCCTTAGAGATTGCAAGACGACAAACCGCTGAAGTAGCGCGAGCATTAATTAAATATTTTTCTATGTACGGAATTCCTAAGAAAATATCATCTGATCCAGGCACTGAATTTAATAACGAACTTATGCGTCAGCAGCAACAACTCCCAATAACCCCAATTCGACAGGCATTATCGAAAGATTTCATTCTACTATAATTGAAATATACAACTTGCAAATTATGAGCAAAAATGCACAGACGCTGCATCTGTCATGACATATTCAGTCATGGCATATAATCATACTATTCATTCAACGACAGGATTAACACCCTTTGAAGTAGCATTTGGTCATACCGATTCTGGTAAAATATTCGACGTAGATTTTGAAAAAGCATATACACAGCAACTCATTAAAGACCACGCGAGGCGAACCAAGTACTTGTATAGGTATATTTCCGAAAAAGTCCATAGAGATAAAGAAAAGGTTAGAAAAAAGAAAAGCGAGGAATCTGGAATTGATTTTAAAGAAGGCGATACGGTTTTTATTAAAGATATTAACATAAGAAAAAGTAAGGATAAGCCTAGGTATCAAAAGGCGAAAGTGCAAGGGGATATTGAAAGAAACGTAATACCTGTAACGATAGGGAAAAGAAAAACTAAAGTGCACCTCAAAAATGTGAAACACCCTCCACAGACCCAGGGCCTTCAACTTCTAAAGGTTGAGCATAATCCAGGCATGTTACCCGTAAAGCAAGGACAAGCATACAAGGAAGTAGATAAGTGGGTTATAGTTAAGCAATTAGACTTTAATAGCATAAAAGATGATTTAAATTTTAATATCAATAAATATAAAGAATTTAGCAGTTTAATAGATATTTAGCAGTTTAATATATAGTATAATAGATAGGTTCTGTTATCAAAGCGCTTACAGGAAACTTAGATCACAATGATGCAGTAGAATACACTCTCATATCTTAATTAAAGACCCAGCAAACGCACACTAATAAGAAAATAACAATAATCACGGAGATGCTTGACTCCCTTATAAATAGTACTGGATCTCTACAGGAAAATATGAATATTGTAAATGAAGAAACGTATAGAAAGAATTGTAAAATATATAATTACTAAAGACGATAACAGCATATACTCCACATATGTTTTTAGTATGTTTGACATGTTTGTCAATAATTTTAGAACTACAGTCCCTGGCCAAATTATTAGACGCACTGCAAGATTTCATGTAAAATATTGATTACCGAGTGATATTGTACCGTTTTATTATTTTAAATTGATTTGTTTTTTATTTTTATATTATCCAATCAATTACCTATTTATTTGACATAAATAAAACAGCATTAATTTAGAAAAGAGTAAGTTTATTAAATTTTAAAGAAAAGTGAAATTAATGCTAGTAAAAGTCAATATTTAGTTGAGCCACCTTTAGCCGCTATCAAAGCTTTAATTCTGCGCGGCATGCTATCAATGCAAGACTGTACTGTCTCCTGCATTTGAGGATGATGATTCCACACATAAATAATCTTTTCTAGGAGCTGGGTTTTGTTGGTAATCACATCTTTAGCCACTTCTCTTTTCATCAGCTCCCACACATTTTCAATGGGGTTCATATCAGGGCTATTACCGGGCCAATCCAACAGAGGGATATTTTTTTCTGCCAAAAAAGCTTTAACAGACCGAGCAGTGTGGCAGGGAGCTCCATCTTGCATGAAAGTGAATGGTTCCCCATTTGGAAACCATTCTCTGAGCTGCGGAATCAACCGATTTTCCAGTACTTCTTTATACTGATCTTGCCTCATTATTCCTTTGACGACGTACAGACGTCCAGTGCCCTTGCCGCTGATGACTGACCAAATCATCACTTTGGTGGGATATTTAACCGTCGGGACGACACAATCAGGATGAAACTTTTCTCCATGACGACGACGCACATACTGAGCTTTATTTTGTAAAATTTCGAATGTGCTTTCGTCACTGAAGCAGACCTGTCAAAAATAGGAAAAAATATATAAACTTCCATGTTTATTTGCTTTATTTAACTGAAAATGATAACAATGTATCAATTTTTGATTAAATTGCTGTATCTTACCGATCTCCAGAAGTCCACATCTTTGTCTTGCCATTGTTTGGCCCACTTCAGGCGCTTTGCTTTCATTGCAGCTGTTAACTTGGGCTTCCTGGCGGGACGACAAGCCTTGAAATCTAATTCTTTCAATTTTCTTCGAACAGTGCGCTCAGAAGCATTTACGCTAGCATCCTGGAGTTGTGATTTTATTACCTTTGTGGTAGCAAATCTGTTTTGTAGACAAATTTTCTTCAAACATCTCTCTGACCGTGGAGTGAAAATTGGTTTTCTACCGCATCTTTTCTTTCTTTTCGGGCTTAATTCCTCCCCTGACTCAATTTTCTTTTTTATGCGTCGTACACTACTTTCAGAAACCTTCAATCTTCGTGATATTTCTCGGTTTGTAAATGTTTTCGCAATCACAAGGGCCTTCACTTCAGCTTTTTTACGTGGTGAAAGATCGCATTTTCTACCCATAATGAAAATAATCCAATTACTTTTTTAAAACACTGCATACAAAATAAACTAATAACTGAGTAGTATAAAACTGTTAAACAAACAATCACAGTCCATAAAGCCACAAAAACACGTTCGTACCTGATTCGATTCCGATCGCGACTGATACAGATTTGTACTTGTTTACGTTCATGTATCACTTTGTCAACACAGTGTTGCCATATGTAAAAAATAAATACAAATATGTAGTCTACAACAATTCTTTTAAATAAAAATCAATAATATTGTAGTTTAAATATACCATTATTGCATAAAAACTCTTAAGAAACATAAAATTACTAAAAAAATACAGTGCGTCTAATAATTTGGCCAGGGACTGTATATACTTAATTTTAAGCGAAATTGAAACGGCATTAGCATTTACTAAACTTCACGTTCTACATCAAGCCATTGTTAATTCCACTGAATTATTAGTTATATTAGAATCTATATCTCAAACAAATAGTTTATTGTATCCTATTACTGAAAACAATCTAGTTAATTTAGAAAGATCTATGTCTGTTAAGGCCTATGTAAAAGAAAACCAAATAACGTTCATTATGGAAATCCCTCTGACTGATAATATTACATACACTTATTTTAAAATGTATGCTTTACCTATGTTTGATCCCACCTATAATAGAACAACTGTTATTTTTCCCAAATATCCTTACCTCATGGTGAAAGATCACACGTACTTACCCTTAAATGGCCCATGTAAGGAGATAGCAGCAAACCAGTTCATGTGTGAGGAAAATGATATCGTGAAGTATCCGGAAAACACATGCATAGAACAACTTATGAACTTCGCATCAAATCTAAGCCTTAGTAAACTGTCAATAGTAGAGCTGGAAAGTGTTAAGATACAGTCTATTAGTCCTATTAACTGGATCCTATTTACACAAAATGAAATAGTGCTAACAAAAACGTGTGGCGATGACACTCAAAGAAATGCTGTAAAGGGCACTTACCTCCTGGAAATCGATGAAAACTGTGAGATAAAATTAGGCAATAATAAATTACACCGGAAACGATACTATTCAGGAAAACTCCAATATAAGGTGACACCTATTTTAACTCTACCGAAATTGATAGAGCGGGCTGCTCTATCAATTTCGGTAACAAATGCGGAGAAAACATTGTATGCAAAGTCATCGGAATCCAAATCTTGCCGATAACTTTGCAGTTGAGGAGGGAGGAGTTATGGTTACACCAGCACCACCCATAATACGTATAAAGCGTCCATCAGCATAAATACATAAACGCTGAGTATGTAGTAATTTAAGTAGACTGTAAGCTTAGGATTAAGAATTGTAAAAAGACAATGGTCAGAATAAATTCACATCTCACTCTGTGAACACGTAGTTTTAATTAGTTTTAAATTAGTTTTTAAAAAAAGCTCTCGGCAGCTCCCGCAACTTGACTAGATTCTGTCACTGTTGGGGGGGGGGTCCAGGGGGTTTATTTGAAGCACTTAGGGTTTATCTTTAATTATTTTTTAAAAATATTGGGAAATGACTAATTAATTACGTTTTTGATGTTTCATCCGTCAATGTCACATCGATATATAGTACTGAATCGATATTTCCCCTAGAGAATCGAGATCGAAACTTTTTCTGATTTATTAAGATTTGACTCGTAAAGAATGACAGTCAGACAGCAAATCAAAAAAAAAGATCCATTTTTGTGAAATCAACCTTTAAGATTTCGATTTTTTGTGAATCAATTCATCCAATGTCGATTTGAATCGATTTAAAAATGTGTAAAATTAATTGCTAGGCCGGCCATTTTGTTGACAGTTTTTCGTCATGCCGCTGCTTCCGAGTTTCGTAATTTTGGTGAATAGTGGAATATTTATGGTGGTGGAATACTGCAAAATATCGCAAAGATCCTTTCTTACAAATGGTGGCAGCCATAAATTATGTTTATAAATTAGTTATAAAAGTTAATATTTTGGTGTTATATTGGGTGCAATAGTGAGCGAAGCGAGCCTAGGGCGTGGGGCACCCTGACTCGGACAGGTTAGGTTAGAAGGAGATGACAGGGTCGAGTGAGGGAGCGAAGCGAGGGAATATATCCAGTCATCCCCTTCGTGGTTATTTTTTTGTAAATCACTCAGAAGTAGGAGCCCCACGAAGCGGGGCTCCATCGACCGGACTTCCCTCGACTGCACCACGTTAAGTGGTGTGGAGCTTCCGTCCCCCAACTCTCTCTCCCTATAAATTAGGTTAAAATTGTCATAAAAATTACGAAACATAACCTCAAAATGAGATTTTTAAAAATCTATAAAAAAACTAAGCACGTCCAGCAGGAAGGGGAAGTAGGGGGTGACTCTACAACCCCTCCGCTCACACCACCCCCTAATTCAGGCGACCGAATTGTAAACCTTACCCGCACAAACTATAAACCAGTTATGAAACAGATTGGATAAACATGTAAAAGTGAACAACTACACATTTGAAGCCAGGATACAGGCTTATATCAGTTGTTTCAACTGCTGGACTGGCTTAAAAAGTTTTTGTTAAACAATAAGGGTGACAACCAAGCACGCACCATAATTAAGAATCAAAATGCAGATGTGCTGTCACCACAGAGTAACAAGATGGAACACCTCGCCTACAGTAAAAGGGTCTCCAGTTTTCTACACTCATATGCAAAACAGAGCAGCATTACGGTGGTATTCTGTGAGAGCGTGGTACCACCCCGTCGAGCCGACCCATCCGTGATACAACCATAACATAGTAGCAGCATGGCTCTACCACATATAAAATGATAATAATAATGTCCTACAGACAAAATTTCGGTCACAACGAGACTATTCATCAGCACAGGACAGGAATATATTGCATGTGTCATAATTCCCTGTTTTGATTTCTCAGTCTGATAAGAATGTTAATAAATATTATAACAAACTTACGAAACAGTTCGTCAATGTTTTGAACAAATTTTGGAGGCCAGTCTTCTTTAGAGCCAACATACGTACATTTACGATTAAACAAATTCTACAAACTTCACTAAAGGCCATTCCTGTTTTCTAAAGCTTTGATATAATTGAATTCTCTTTTTCATCAATAAGCCGAAGCCGGATTTTCCAAACATATTAAGACACAAACTAGATAGAATACTTGGACCACGTACGATATATTACTTTCCTCTATGACTTGGACTGTCAAATGTCAATTCGGTAGAATAGAATAGTCTGTGTTGTGGACGTTGTGGACATGGTGGACTGTCATCTGTCAAACTGTCATAAACAGACACAGACACAAAGAGACTCGTAGACAGAGAAAACTATAGACAAATTGAAGCCTCCTTTCGCATTCGCACACGAAAAAGATAGATTTATGCATACGTCCTGCATAGAAATGAGATAGAGCGGTGTGATTGTTTGTCCCTTTCTCCGTGCCGGTTTTTTACGGTTACGGAGAGACTACAAGGCGAAACAAAGAAACCTATAGACTAATGATCGGTGTGGCTTCGAGTGAGAAAGGAAGACAACGAATTCTTAGGTTATACAATAATCTTTATGACATTTAAACACATTTAGATAAAAATTTTAACTGTTCTAAGAACTGAACTGAACAAGATTCACCAATCTTAAGCTCACAAAACACTTTTTTCCCACTTAAACCAACTTGTACACTCCTTAAATCGCTACGCTGTTAAAGTTGTTTAGCAAACTGTAGAGTTTGCTAAGCAAAAAAACCGGCACGGAGAAAGGGACAAACAATCACACTGCTCTATCTCATTTCTATGCAAGACGTACGCATAAATCTATCTTTTTCGTGTGCGAATGCGAAAGAAAGCGTCAATTTGTCTATAACAATTTCTAGGTTCTAGGTTTCTCTGTCTACGCTACAAGGTTTCTCTGTCTACAGACTACAGAGATGTTTTTTTCATTTAAACTGGCTTTACGGTTCTGGGTTCTAGCTCTTCTGAGCCTATCATTTCGTTCGTAATCTTCGTTTTTATATTGTATTCTTCACAATATGCTAATGCGTCACATTGAGAAGTTTTTGGGAGATTTTGATGACAGCTCAACCCAGTGGTAATAATAACACATAAAAATATAAATAAAAAAAACGAAATTCATTTTTATCTGTATGAGATTTCCGAACAATATTCCAAATATATTTTTGTGTGAATTTGAAATAAATACAACGTCAAGTTATTTGAAATATGTTATAAAACTATTTTTTAGTTACATTTTACACTAAAAATAAATGAGAATTGGAAAAATAACACATTTTTGACCCAACCGCTAAAATGGACCTTCTCGATTTTGAAGTACATTTGGCACTTACTTTTCACTTTTTATGCCACAAATTATATATATACGTGTTTGTTTTATTACAAGGAATACACAAAAGTATAAAACTCACCTTTTTATTTCAAAAACACACAGAAAAACGGAGAAATCACTCAGAAATAGCTCACGCACTACTGCTGTAAAAAGCCATTACATCAGAATGATTTTTATGTCTATTTTTAGTTCGAAATTGACATAATATGGTACCAAATTAAAGAATATGTCTTTGTCTATGTCTGTATTATACATTTCAGTATAAATTTATTATAATTTTTAATGACACACCTTTTTTTGTCGGGTTCGCCCTCATAAATTATTAGTGGACAAATGTGTACCTTGCCGAGCGGGCGGAGGGCGTTGTGTTAGTCACATGGTCACATTTGTACCACTGTCGAGCGAACAGGTCAAGGCCACCTTAAGATGACTATACGTATGCATACTACGTATGTTATCTTTGAATCAAGGTATATAAAAAGTACTATGTGATCTCTGAGTTCCAGCTATAGAATTTTTTAATAATAATTCTATGATTCCAGGTATATAAAAGTATTTTGTGATTGCTTATGATGCTCAAATACTACCTGTATAATCACAAAAAAGAAAGTTTGTATTTATTAGGTCTTTACCATTGAAGTTATATCACTGGCCTCTACATATATGTATATATAAAGGTCAGTGAGTAATATGTACTTACGTATTAGAACAGCTATTTCAAGCAAAATATGTGCGCTACTACTAGTAATAGTAGTGCACAGTTGTTTTTTTATCATAGAATAAACGTAGAAGTATTATTGTGGCGCCGGTTCTGGAAGAAAGAGTTCATCATAAAGAATACCTCTTTCTCCATGAAGTCGGCCAGCTGCTGGCCTATTGGGTTCCGTTGACCTATCCCAAATTTTCCTACCTTCGGCTTACCGTTCTTTCTTGTGTCCACCTTTGCGTTGAAGTCTCCTATTAACACCGCATAGTGGATTTTTTAGGAATGCATAGCTCTATAAATATCTTCATACATTTCCTCAACCTCCTCATCGGGAAGTGCCGACGTTGGAACGCAAACCTATATGACCTTCAGCGAATATCGTTTGGTCATTCTGAGTACAAGGTACGCAACCCTCGTCGACACACTCCCCATCTTAACAACGTTGTTAACGAAAGACCTATGGACGATAAATACAACAGCTCCCTCCCGGTAATAGAAGAAGTTGTCTGCTCCGAGAATCACCGTGTCTTCCTCTTTTCTTCGGATAATCCTATAATATTCCAGCGCAACTTATCTATGGTAGAAGAGCTTCCAGCTCCAGTATCTTCTCGTCAGTCCTCAGGGTGCGTGCGTCGTATGTTGCTAGGTCGAGTCGTTTCAGATGGCAACTGCACCTCCACCTGAGATTTTCAACACTCTCTACCCCGCCATTATCATGGTCACCACCATAGCCAGGAACAGCGGAGCCATCTTTTTGTGTCATTGCTCACGGAGGGTATATTGCCATAGTTACCACGCTTGGCAAGCGGGTTGGCAACCGCAGTTTTTTGTTATAGGTACAGTTGCTGTTATCAGGACGATGCTGCTGCCCATCTTCTGAATGTTTCCTTCTGTCGCCTTTTTTTCTTTCTTATTATTACTTTCTAAGGGGGAATGAAAGCGAACGCAAGTAAGACGAAAGTGATGGTTTTTGAAAGAGAAGAAAGCAAAACGGTATGTGAAATAAGAATAGGAGAGTTAATTGAGCAAGTGGATGAGTTTGTGTATTTGGGATGTGTATTTAGCAGGGATGGTAGATATAATAAGGATATAAAACGACGAGTAAATGCAGGGAATAGAGTGAATGGGGCACTACACTTTATTATGAAGAACCAGAATGTGTCAAAAAAGGCACGTATGGTAATTCATAATTCTGTGTTAGTCCCGACTTTAATGTATGGTAGTGAAAGCTGGGTGTGGCAGAAGAAGCACGAAAGTAGAATAAATGCTGTAGAAATGCGGTCTTTAAGGAGTATGCTAGGGTTGAATCTGAATGACAGGGTGAGAAATTGCGTGATAAGAGATAAATGTAGTATGCAAGATGAGGTTGTGACCAGGATTAAGAAAGGAATGCTTCGGTGGTTTGGTCATGTAGAAAGAATGAATGAGGAAAGAGTGACAAAGCAAATTTATATGGCAGATGTGAACGGCAGAGTCGGGAAGGGACGCCCTAGAAGAAAGTTTATCGACCAAATTGGCGATATTTTGAAAATGGGCCACGTTAGAAGTACCCTTAACCAACGAGCATGTATGCGTAGATATATGGATGTAAAGGAGGCAAAAGAGGTGTGTCAGGATCGTGCCAAATGGAAGTCCTTAGTCTCTGCCTGCCCCTCTAGGTGAAAGGCGTGAGTGTTTATGTTATGTTATTACTTTCTATTCTTAACCGCCACTACACGGTTACTATTATATGTTTTTCTTATAATGCTTATGCATCTTAGAAAGGTATAATAATGATTTTGTATCATAGACCTTACTATCACAAGTATCTGATATAGGAAAATACATTGTGCAACAGTACTTATGGCGCGTGAAAAAGAAAAATGGGCGTGCACATAAAGGATTAAGACAAAGTATGAACTTCATTCCGTTACTTCTATTCCAATACATAGCCGGAATGTTTTAGGTATACTATACAATACCAGATACCGGATTATATATATACCCTCCACCGACACGAGACCGATCGCTGCGGCCTATGAATCATAGGTTCGAGGTGGTGCACAGATTTGTTGTTAGTTACCTCAGATGGAATTTTTGATTCACAATATGTATGGCTCTTTTTGTCATTACCTTGGACTTTGTTTAACGAACTTGATATTATATCATTTAATTCCGTTGACTTTACATATGAACATTGAATCGTATGCACGTCTTGTTTTAATCTCAAAATATCCTTCTCAAAGGATCCTTCGTCTAAAAATTATGTGTTTTGTTTCCAACAATGTATATTGATATTGTCGATGGTGAATCAATCTAAATAAATAAAACCTGGGTTCGATCCCCACCGGCACCAATGAAATTTGCAATTTTAAGTGCTTTTACCACGTGCTCGGCGGTGAAGCAAAACATCGTGAGCAAACCTGCATATCTGAGGAATAAGAAAAAAATATTTCGAAGACATGTGAAGTTCGCCAACACGCATTGGGGCAGCGCGGCGGACACTTCCTTGCCCTAAAACTCTTTCAAAAATACATAGGTTGTAACCTTTAAGGAATTTTTAAACCGTGTTGTCCCTTTTTTCCTTTAAAAATCTACTCAAAACTTATTACCTTGAACTCTAATATTTCCCTTCCTCAATTGCATCTATCCTACATATCCTCAACGGTCATCATCTTGTGTGTATTCATATATTTATAATTTGTTTCTAACTTAATTTTCAAATTTATGTACACCTGCGCTATTTTCAATTCACTGTAAACAACAGTTCTTTGTTAAACAAGGGTTGTCTGAAAGAAATCGCTTCCAGAGCGATAAGACTGCCTGTTGTACTTTCTATATGTTCGCGATGAACAAAAGAAAGAAATCGTAGATCTTCTTAAAGATTTATTCGATTGAATTTAGTTTTATTTTTTTGAAACAGAAACTTTTTTATTCAATGTAGATTATAACAATACTTATTGAAAGTCACTTTTTTCATATACCACTGGTTCGCAAAAAAAAAACCTCTGTCCTGGGAAGAACCAGCAAGAAACCCAGCGGGACTTTTTTTTTCTTCAAATAATAGCTTACAATAATGTTTACAATAAACGACACAAGACAAATTAGAAATAGCTTCCCTTCCCAGGGGTTATTATCATCCATAAATTCCTTGATATTATAATAACCCTTTTTATACAAACTTAGTTTAATAACATTTTTAAACTTCGTGTATGACAAATTTTGTATATTTTCTGGGATTTTGTTTTAAAAGCGTATACATCGCCCCAAGAATGAATTACTGACTCGGTGGAGTCGATTAACTGGTACTACTACCTTGTCTCTGTTCCTATTATTTATAGAATGAATCACTTATTTTCGCAAAACTACTTTTATTTTTGTGTACGTACTTTAATTACATTTTCATAAATGTATTGAGAGGCCAGAGTTAATATAGTAATTTCCTTAAATTTTTGTCTCAGTGACTCTTTTGGTTTTAAATTATATATTGCTCTAATGGCCCTCTTCTGTAAAATAAATATAATTTCAGTGTCAGTCGCGTGTCCCCATAGCAAAATACCATACGATATAATGCTATGGAAATAACTAAAGTAAACTATTCTAGCTGTTTCAACACTGGTAAGAGTTCTAATCTTTTTTACAGCATATACTGCAGAACTAAGTCTGCTAGCTAGTTTTGATATATGGGGGAGCCATTGAAGCTTTGCGTCTAGTGTGATTCCAAGAAAAATGGTGGTATCAACAAGACTCAGTTCCTCCCCATTTAAAATTACATTAGTATTGACATGTTTAACATTACGAGTTACGAATTTCATACATTTAGTTTTAGTTCCATTCAAATGCAAATTATTAACATTAAATCAATTGACTAACTTAGCTATAGCATTATTTACTTCGTCGTAATTTAATAACTGTCGTTTTAATTTGAAAATTAATGAAGTATCATCAGCAAATAATACTATATCATGGTTGTCCTTTAGTGCTATCACAAACTTCTTACATTCCTCTATTTCTATTATATAATTCTATTATATTTGGGTAATGTATTATATAGTTTAACTGCCATGGAATATGGTCCAGACCTGTATAAAAATAATGTGGTTTTAGGCAATATTGATTTATTTCTCTTCTTAAATTGTATATCTATTTATATTATCATCACTAGCTTTTTGAAATATATCTATGTATTTTCTTACTTGATTTACATGATTCTAATATATATAAAGATGTAACTGTTAATATCTTGTATTCTATAAAATATAGTCTACAGCGAGTCAATATTTGCTAGAACTCTTATACATTTTTTTACTTTTGAGAAATGATTTATGTTTTTAAGTACAAATATGAAAATATTAAATATGTATGAGTCAAGATCTTGAATTTGGCTTATGATTCTGATACATTTCTTTTGCAGTATAACTAGATCCTGAATGTGTAAACTATTTCCCCACATCATAATGCCGTATCTTAACCAGGAGTATGCATATGCATAGTATGCTGACAATGCGGGTTTTTCTTTGGTGCCGATTTAAGTTGGAATAGAGTATATGTGAATTTAGTTTGTTTTTAATATGTTCAGTGTGTGTTTTCCAGTAGATGTGCATGTCTATAGTCATACTAAGTAATTTGAATGTATACACGGTTTATATTTATATGTTGTTGTATCTTGTGTCAATATTTATGGGGGTGTTTTTGTATGTTCTACATTGGATAGTTTTTGTTTTGTCATAGTTTATTTTTAGCACACTCTTTTAAATATTTTAGAATATTTTTTTACATATTCCCTAAATTTGACGCTAGGATTATATGACCTTTCATTGTAAAGTTCATATAACCTTTGTCTACTCTTATGGACTCCTACTGTCGCCCATTCATTAAATGCTTTGCGATTGTTCAATTTTAGAAGTAAAAGTATTATTAAATTCATTGCAAATAAGCTTAAATAATGTTCCATACAAAAATTTTGGATTATTTTGGTATGAAAGTAATGGAAGTTTTTTTACTATGTTACTTCTAAACTTCTCCAAGCGATGTGCATTTACTGGAACAAACACTACTTTTTATCTATTTGCTTTTTGTGAACATAAGGTAATGAAACTAATTGTTCACAGTGATCAGAGCTCAATTTTTGAATTATACATTTATTGAACGGCTTAACATTTGTAAAAATGTTATCTATACATGTTGCACTAGATTCAGCAATACGTGTTGGCTCCAAAAATAAATTAAAAAAGACCATGAGATTTAAACAATGATCTAAATTTAATATTGGTGGAGGAAGCTTCTAGGAGATTGATATTAAAGTCTCCACATATTACAACAGATTTATTCTGTTTATTAAGCTTAGCGAAAACTTCCTCCATAATTTTTTCGAAAGTGTCATATAAAGAACATGGGGGTATGAGGTGCTCAAACTCAACATATTTTTTTCATTTTTTTTTCATTTCCAGTATCTTTCTCTTATCCATAATCGGTTCCTTCTATCCTCCATCAATCTTTCTCTCTCTACACCTTTGCACTCTTCTTCCTTTTTCAAGAAATCCTTCACCGTAACCGCTGTGCGATTGTGGAACTCCTTACCTCTCCATATTCGTCGTGCTAAATCTCTTCACTCTTTCAAAATTCTTGTTAAATCGTATTATTTAGAACGCTATTAGATAAATTACTTTACCTTTCTCTTACTCTTTTCATTTAATCTATTATATGATTTTTTATATATAACTTTCACTTACTTTTATTTGTATGTATTATTGTATTTTTTTATTATTATTTTGTATGCCCCCCTCTATTTGTAACTTTTGTTTGCATCATTCCTCTACGCAAAGGTTGTCTGGAAGAAATCACTTTCAGTGATAAGACCGCCTATTGTACATACTTTAATTAGTTTTAACTATATTGATGTTTCTGTATTGTGGTGTACAAAAAAGAATAAATAAATAAACACATGCCATTTCTACAGTTCGCTCAACAGAGAGGCTCACAATATCTTTACGTTCTTTACATGATAATAATTTATTTAGTAATTAATCAACTTACTGATGAAACGTTATGCCTTTATAAGGTTTAATTACACGTCCTTGACGTGTTTTTACAACTGATTATGCTGCAGTGCAGCATTATAAATTTATAATAACAACAATTCACATACGACGTTCCCCTCGCAACTAAATCACAAAATGGAGAATGTGATGTTCGTCAACACATGATAGCGGCGACAAGGTCACGCATCTATGCGACTTCTATTGTCTTATTATTACGATTTCTGTGGTATTAGTGTACAATAAAGAATATATTCATTTATTTTTTAAGCCGCTGCATAGTGGCCATATCATCCTGAGGGTGTCGTAAGAGGCGACCATAGAATACTATAATATACAATAGAATGGCTGTCAATCTTATTTTGTACGACGATAGGCGTCGCCGGGAGCACACATACAACCAATTACGTCGTATTATCAGTTAATCACTACTACAAGCCTGATTCGCTGTGTTAACAGATGGATTTTAATACATATTTATTTGTAAATAGCGTGCAATTTGGCATTTTCTAAATAACTTGCATGCGAAATTTGGAAACGATTGTAACGTCAAAACACATCTCGTGTTGACATTTATACGTGTCAATTGACGTGTTGGTGGCATTTTAGTGGCTACACAGGCTCCGCCCACTCCCCCGTTCTATTACGTATGTATTATAGTATTCTATGGAGGCGACAGAGGGAACCTGAAACAGGAGATGGATGATGGTAGCATCTTTCTGACGACCACTCAACAGAAAACTACGAACGCTTGCCAATCGTCGTAACTATGGCAAATATCCCGCCTACGAGGTTATCTATGGGAAAAACCTATGTTTACTAGTAAACCTTGATAGTCTGTAAGTATGATGACGACGATGATGAATGAGGAATGAACGCACAGTCCATCTGATGGTAAGTGGATACTGTATCCCATAGACATCTATCCTCGATTAAATAACAAAATGCAGATGCGTTACACACATGAGGACTATGATGGAATGCTTCAGTACCAGTATAAAGTATCTCGTTATCCTTTTTAGAATAAGGGATACAAACAAACACAGAGTGCATGTGATGGTAAGTGAACCCTGTGGTCCATAGATATTTACATCTATCCTTGATTAAGAATTTAAATGCAGATGTATTGTCACCCCTGAGTATTAAGATGGAAAGCCCCGTTTGCAGTTCCAGACTCCAGTTCTCTATACTCACCATACAAAATACAATTGCTTTATTCTGTTGTTTTACGCTGGTGTTCAGTGAGAGCGTGGTTCTTCCCCGATCGACCCGACCTATTCGTGTTACAACCATAATATAGTTACAGCAGACCATACCACGTATAAACACCACACAGCATCACAACGTGATAAAGTTATGATGCTGTGTGGTGATTATGTAACATAATCCACAACCCCATATCGTTTCGTGGGTGTTTTATGAAGTGACAGAGGAAAACTGAAAGAGGAGGTGGACATCATAGCATCTTCCTGATAACAACCCTATATTATAATAAACTATGAATAAGGAGACGAGACTGTAGTAGTGGTGTTATAATATCTACTAGACCGTATCTACCCGCATGGGATACTGCGAATATGACGCAATCCAGCGGGGAACCCTATGTTCAGCAGAGGGCTTTCATAGTCTGTAACGTTAACGAGAAACGTCAAAATGAAACTAGAAAAACATAAAGGGTATGTTCCGAAACGTTTCCAGTATACTGCCGAATACATATGACGTCATCAATTGACGCCATATTGTACTGGCGTGCCGCCGCCATATTGCGTCGCATATCCGGCCACAATAAAACAATTTTTAATTGTGTGTGCGCTGAAGCGCTGAATGAAGCATGCCAGAATTTTGTTTTTATTTATTCAAATACAAAAAATTATAGAATAATTGCTGGTATTTCCATTAGGAGGATAACATTTTTCCAATACGGCGCAAATGTATGATTTCATGTACCGTCCTATGTTTTGGAACGAATCACCAGTATGGCGTCGATTCATGACGTCATTTGCATTGGACAGTACACTGGGTTCTATTTTGGAACATACCCTATGTATCATTTAAATTTAAAAAAAAAAAACATTAAGTTTTAGATTGTTCCCACTATTTTTTTTTGTTTTTAAATTAGCTTCTTTGGAATAAATGCAGTTTCAATTAGCACACAAAACACGGAAAGGAAACTATTCAACTATTCATTCTATAATTACATAAGAAATTCATAATGAAATAGATTTTTATCTAGTACACTTTTATATTTATATAAAATACTTTTACATAATATTGTGCATATTTTACCAGATAGTTTACGAAAAAGGTTTTGGTCGAGTGTGTCTATATTCACAGATATGATACAAACAAGGTTTTTCTCCGGTATGTATTTTCATATGAAAAATTCATAGGGCGAGAGATGTCAGGAGAAGATGATTACACTAGTCAACAAAATAATTTAGGATAGTTAAAAAATACGGTCGGTGGTTCCCTCATTAATCCTCATTCACAGAGGGAGCTATTTGTGATCCTCAATTTGGCTAAAGGTACTCGTGTGCCAGTTCTAAGTCTACAAATAATTGATGTTGCATGTTAGTCGGCTTTATTAAATTTTAACCTTCACCGGCACGGGCGGGGTCTGGCCAGATCCCACGCGCTGTTTTTAACGGTAATTTTTGCGCTTTCGGCTAATGTCAGTGCGCCGCAGAGTCTCTCGACGGGTGGACTGAGGTAAATACGTATTTTACCAACTTGGGGATCCCTGTAGACCCCACCCGTGCTTTTACGTACTATAAATTTTCAATGTGGTTATTTTATTCTTGCTTCTTTTTCAGAGTTAGAGTTCTAAAACAAAAAAATGAGTCGTCAACTCTCAGAAAATGCCATAGCACAAATCCTAGGGGATTGCAGTGACTCTGAAAGCGAAGAAAAACAAGAAATTTCAGAAGATGAGGTTAACATAAGCGATCAGGAAACTATATACAGTGAACATGATTCTGTGTCCGAAATAGAGCAAAGTGACGACTCCTCCGCAAGTGAATCTGAAGAGGAAACAATGTATTCGACAGCACAACATCATCGAAGAGCGCGCTGGTTTGAAAGGACCTGCTCTTAGTAAAAACGAAATGTCACCAGAAGAAACTTGGGAACTTTTGATTACCGACGAAATTACCCAAGCTATAGTGGTGTATCCTAATCAAAAACTAGAAGCTAAATATATTCCACCATTAGTGCGGCCCTACTATGCCAAAAACATTGATAGTTGTGAGTTACGAGCTTACGTTGGATTACTTTTACTTTCCGCGATTTTTAAGTCAAATCACGAAGACATTCGATCTTTATGGGCAACGGACTTCACTGGCAAAGATATATTTCGTGGCGTAATGGGTTTAAACCGATTTTTATTCATTAATTATAATATAACGTTCCATGACTGTAATACACGGGAACAAAGAAAAACAACAGACAAGTTAGCCTTAATAAGTGAAATATTCGATAAATTCATCCGTAATTGTCGTGAAAATTATTCTTGCACAGAATTTTTATGTGTTGATGAAATGTTGGTGAAATTTCGAGGTAGACGCTCGTTGAAAGTGCAATGTTTGTGTGACACAAGATCTCGATACCTGTACAATGTATTTATATACACAGGAAAACCTCTACCTCAAAGAAATTCTTCACTATCAGTGCCAACTCAAGATGTTCTACAGCTTACTGAACCATTGTACGGATCAAACAGAAACATCACTGGAGATAATTGTTTTACTTCAGTCTAGTTGGTGGATATTCTCTTACAAAACGGGCTAACATATGTTGGCACACTGCGGAAAAACAAGAGGGAAATTCCACGAGAATTTCTACCTAACAAGACAAGGCCCGTGCAATCATCATTATTCGGATTTGTAAGTGATAAAACATTGGTATCACACGTACCAAAAAAAAACAAGAGCGTAGTTCTACTTTCTTCTATGCACCATAACATGTCAGTAAACGAGCAGTCTAAAAAGCCGGAAATAATAGAAATGTATAACAGCACCAAAAATAGGTGTAGATGCCTTAGATCTGAAGTGTTCTAATTATTCACGTTCACGTCGAACACGAAGATGGCCTAACGCAATATTTGGTGCTATAATGAGCATTTCAATTGCAAATGGTTATGTTCTCTGGGTTCTATCTAATCCCAATAAAAAATTAAGGCGTCGTAATATAAAGTCGATTGCAATGACTATTATAAAGCCACATATTTTCCAAAGATGGGAAAATAATCCTACCTTGACCAAAGATATAAAAGCAATAATGTGCAAGTTGATTGACAAAGAGCAGCCTTTGGCTGATTCCGATGAAGCTGGCCCTAGTGCCCCAAAAATGAAGCGTAGATGCTTTATTGGCCCAAGGGCAAAAGACAAAAATAGTACTATTGTTTGCAAATCTTGCAAAAAAACTATTTACAAGCCTCATTCAATAGCAATTACTTACTGTTTACCGTACAAAACGCAATGATTAATTTTTAACGTTACTGCTCCATAGCAATATTGAGGTGTTGTCATTTTTTTTGTTTATATGTTTATTTTTAATTTTTGTTCTAATTACATGTTTTTATTTTTTACGTTCCTATATTATAGAAAAATAACAATAAGTTTCTCAAAAGTTGATTATTTTGTAAAATTTTAGCGTATTTGTTAAGTGCTTTGAAAAAATTCTAAGTACGAGTGGTTAATTTTTAATTGTTTCTCATTGTCAAGAGACTGACTTTTTTAAGAATAATAAATACTTTTTTTATAAATAATAATGTGCCTTTTCTTATAATCTAAAATCTAATTTTAAAAAAAATCCAAAAATAAAAAATATATGGCAAATATTTATGGGGATACTTCAGGACCCCGCCCATGACGGAACTGTACCAAAAATAACGCGTGTAGCTAAAGGTTAAAAACCATAGCTTTGGAGGGATGGAACATTGTATAGCAGCAAAGTGTTTCCCTTTTATATTTTGAATGGACTTCTATAAGCTTTATTTTCATTGACTATGAAAAAAAAACATTAAAGTTCTGCTTTGCAAGTAACACTAAGTCCGAAGAGTAAATTATATCACATGGTAAAACATTTTCAATTGAGGTTTTAGCCATCAGATCAGCTGTTTCATTGTGAATACATAACTACTAAAACCAACACCGACACAAAAAATAAACAAAAAAGTAATTCAACAGATCTTAAAAACACGAAAAAGCCAAAAACAGAACGACGCTTGTATACCTCACAGAGCTCAACCGATTTCCTGTATGCTGACTCTCAAAACTATTCGATCGAAAATTCCTCGTCTTGTGTAAAATACAGCAAACATCTTCCTTTTACTGACCCAGTTTTTCGAACTTGAATTGAAATAGGCTCATTTTCAAACAACTAAATTTTTTCTTATTTTTGGAGGGCACACATACAATATACAGCCAGGTTTCATCACCTGTGACGATATTATTTATGTAGTTATAAGTTCCATTCTCATACTCTTATAATATTTTCTTACACCAATTCTCTCGGCATACAAATTGTTCTACTTTTGAATCATGGGGCATCCAAAGCATACAATTTTTTTTCACTTCAATAATATCGTGCAGAATTTTATGAATGCTTGGTGCACTAACCTGCATTATATATTTTATCTGAGTATAAGTTACTTGGTCTTCTCTTATCAATTTTTCAGCTTTTTTCACATTCTCTTCAGTGCAAATGTCCGTGGGACATCCTGATCTAGAAGCGTGTTCTACACCAACATCACCGCGACTGAATTCGCGATACTACCAAAAATCGTTGCACGATGAAGACATTTCTCTTTAAGTACAGAACTCATTTCTTCCATTCATCAATTGCGATACTGCGCGCGAAGTTGTACATGCGGTAATAACTCGTAATTAGTCCTTTGACCACTCACACATTTTTATAATATCAAAAAATGTTTGTGCAGTTGCTAGTGAGTGACTTTTGGAACGTTAATATACAATGTAGTATAAGTGTAACTTTCAAGTAAGACTATACTCATCTACCCACCATTAAAATAGTGTTGTATTGCAAAATTTATATATTCACCGATATTACTCTAAAAATGTTTTTCTTCGGTATGTATTTTCATATGTTTTTGCAAATTACGTTTTATAATACATTTATATTCACAGATATAACATGAAAAAGGTTTTTCTCCGGTATGTATTTTTATATGTGTTTGCAAATTACTTTTTAAAATACATTTATATTCACAGATATGACATGAATAAGGTTTTTCTCCGGTGTGTATTTTCATATGTTTTTGCAAATTACTTTTTATAACACATTTATATTCACAGATATGACACGAATAATGTTTTTCTCCGGTATGTATTTTCATATGTGTTAGCAAATAACCTCTTGTTATACATCTGTATTTACAGATATCACAGGAAAAAGTTTTTTCTCCGGTGTGTACTTTCATATGTGTTTGTAAATTACTTTTTGTAATACATTTATAGTCACAGATCTTACACGAAAATGGTTTTTCTCCGGTGTGTATTTTCATATGCCTTTGCAAATAATTTTTTGTAATACATTTATATTTACAGATATTACATGAAAAAGGTTTTTCTCCGGTGTGTGTTTTGATATGCCTTTGCAAATTACTTTTTGTAATACATCTAAATTCACAGATATTACACGAAAAAGGTTTTTCTCCAGTATGAATTTTCATATGTGTTTGCAAATAACTTTTTTTATTACATCTAAATTCACAGATATTACACGAAAAAGGTTTTCCTTCTGTGTGTATTTTCATATGCCTTTTCAACTTACATTTCGTAAAACATTCATATTCACAATTATTACAACGGTATACTTGCTTAGCAACGTGCGCTTTAATATGTGCTAAAATGCAACGTTCTTGAGACGTTCTAAATTCGCAAATATCACAATTAAATATCTCCGATTGTTGTGGTACTGGAGTTTCTTCAACTTGTTCCCGAACTGCAGTGGTGTCTAAGTTCTTTTGCGTCTTATGACTGTTTAAAATGTGTTTAGCGAGAGCCTTTTTTGATGAATTTTTTTTATTACAACCATCACATTCAAAAATGTTTTTAGTTGTTGCCCCAGATGTTTTATTCACAAGTATATTTACACTCTTTTGTTTAAAAATTTTCTTTTTCATAATCCTTGCAGGATGCTTTCCTTTTTTATTAGTTGGATGATTGTCTCTTTTCACTGTAGGGTTTGATTTGATAATGGGACCTTCAAAATCAAGGTTTTCTTTACGTACTGCGTTTATGTTACTATCAGTGGAATTTGATTTAATCTTCTTCTTAGACGGTTCTGAAAAACTATGCGTCGGTGTGATGTACTGTTCTGAAAAACACACGAATTAAACATTTTATTTATTGTAAAACGTTGCATATTTTGTTGTAAGACACCATAAACGGTTTACAATGGATGAAGTTTATGCCTTATGGCATTCTCTATCAGTTAATCCAGGGAGAAATATGGAAATTATAACGATTCACATAATTATACTAAATTATGTTTCTAGACATAAAGTATTTTAGCCAATTACTCTGAATAATGTCTCTCGTATTCATTTTTGGAGGGAAAGAATAGTGGATAAACTAAATTCATATAATAAAGATGATGTTCTTCTGACAATGATAATTTATCTAATAATCCCTGTTTCGAATTCCACACAGAACTGGTATTATACATAAATACATTTTGACCAGTATTTTTTGTGGATATTAAGATTATTGTCGAAGTTGTCGTGTACGTGCGGCATAAGAGAATTCATCATCACATTTTGTCCCGTGGCTTTCGTAAGAGTTGACCATGGCGTTATAACGACATCGTTTTCTTCAGATGTAAAATACCCAGATCGGCGACGGGCAGCAGAGTCTACGGTGCTCACGTCTGGTATATATATATATATATATATATATATATATATATATATATATATATATATATATATATATATATATATATATATATAGTTAATGACTGGTACCTGGCACTAGCGCCATAAAACTTTTCACCAACAGTGCCAGAAGAATTAAGCTTTCGAGAAGCCCCACACTCGAACTTTCTACGCCTGGTCAGTCGGCGCCCGTATTTGCTGGAATATTCTGGATGTTTCGGTGGAAAAGCCCTATATAAAGCGGATGATAGCTGCGATCGGATGCTGCAGTATTGAATTGGCGACACGAGCGAAGCTTCGGAGCTAATAAAGTGAACTAAAGTGATAAGTGTGAATAATTATTAGTGTGATTTAAGTTTTAATTAGTGTTCAGTAAATAAAGTGTCAATTTTGGTAATTCAATCGGCAGTTTTTACTGTCACGAACCTTAAGCTCGTAACAATTGGTGTCAGAAGTGGGATAAAATCATGCCGATTTTACCTAAGGAGGAAACGGAGGGTGTCCGTACCCAAAGTGGTTGACTTTTATATATAGTGGTTGACCAACAGGAGACGGACCAAAGAAAATTTGGTGGTGCAACGCCGCAGACGTCGGAGGGCCAGCCGCCGGCTGCAGGCCCGTCAGTAGCTCCTACATCTGCAGCACCTGACGGGTGCTCTGACGGTGATGCTACAGGAGCAGGCTCGCCGACAGGAGGAGCAGGCCCGATGGTTGGAAGAGCAGCAGGAGGAACGGGCTCGCCGACAGGATGAATAGGCCCGCCAACAGGAGGAACAGGTCCGTCGTTTGGAAGAGCAGCTGCGGGGCGGACAAGAGGAACATTCCCGTCGGTTGGAAGAGCAGATGCTCCTAATGAAGGACCTTCACGCTACCTTCGGGAAGGAGATAAAGGAGGTGAAGGATAGGGTTGCTCAGCATGACAACCGCCTGTCGGAAGCTGAAACCCAAATTGCGAAAGCTGAAACCCGAATCGAGAAAGCTGAAACCCGAATCGACCAAGTGAACAATCGGGTTGACAACGTGATGGTTGACGTGAAGAAAACGCTGGACGGCCTCAAACTGGGAGATGGAATTACAGCTCCCGTAGTAGCTACAACACCTTTGCTATGTGGGTTCAAAGTGCCGCCGTTCGACGGGACTTCTTCCTGGTCAGCCTACAAAATCCAGTTCGAGGCTGTCATAGAGGCGAACGGCTGGAATAAATTCCAGGCCATGACTGCACTCACCCTAGGCCTGCGCGACCAAGCCTTAACTGTGTTGGAAGCTCTCGGTAAGAAAGTGACCTACGAGCAGCTCCTTGAGGCTTTGGAGGCGAGATATGGCGACGCTCATCTGGAACACGTCTTCCGTGCGCAGCTTAAAGATCGCGTGCAACGCAGCAACGAAAACCTGCAGCAGTGGGCCCTTGAGGTGGAGAAGATGGTTCAAAAAGCATACCTGCGCTCATTGAAGGGAACCTGGTGCGGACATTCATCGACGGCATCCGCGACCTTGAAGTCAGAGCTGCTGTGAGGCTCGGGCACCACGAGACGCTTAAGGATGCCTTGGCCCATGCACTGGAGGTGGAAGCCGTGCGGCAGGATCATCGTTCCTATCGCGTCAGGGAGGTTGCAGCCGCTACAGTTCACGACCGCAATAAAGGATACAGCCCTAGGTGCTATGGTTGTGGGGAAAGGCGCCACATCTTCGATCCAGCTGCCCTAAGCGAACTGTAGAAAAGGAAGGTGATCAATCTCGAGGGGGTAGTGCGGCTAGTGGCACCACCCAGCAGCGGCAGGATCATCGTTCTCCTCACGTTAGGGAGGTTGCAGCAGCTATAGTTCGCGACCACAATAAAAGGTACAGGCCAATTTGCTACGGCTGTGGGGAAAGGGGCCATATTCGACCCAGCTGCCCCAAGCTACCTGTAAAAAGGGAAGGTGATTGATCTCAAAATGGTAGCGCGGCTTATAGCACCGCCCAGCAGCAGCAGGAATACGACTTTGCTATCGGACACTGCAGCGGGAAATGGCGTGGCAACACAGATGCATCGTCAAGAAGTCATTATCCTGACGATTGCGAGAACAGTACTAGGCAAGTAAGGAAGTGGTATCCGTGAGGATGCTCAGGACAGACCACCTCAGCAACGTGTGGAAGGACAGCTTACAACATGCACAAAAGGAAGATCCGGACATCAAGCCGATTCTGGAATGGATGAAGGCCCGTGCTACCAAGTCCAAGTGGAGCGACGTTTCAGCGATGAGTTCGACCACTAAAAGCTACTGGGCCCAATGAGACCGCTTGCCGATTCAGGATGGAGTCCTGTGCCGTAAATGGGAAAATGGTCGAGGAGACAGCTTTCGTTTGCAAATGGTTGACCCTAAAGCTAAAGTGCCAGATGTTCTACAGCTGTACCATTATGGTTGTTCAGGAGTGCATCTAGGAGTTAAACGAACTCTACTGAAGATCCGAGAACGGTTTTACTGAGTCTATTATCGTGACAATGTCGAGGATTGGTGTCACACATGGACAAGTTGTGCAGCTGTGAAGGGAACTCAAACTCATAGTAGAGGTGCATTGAAGTTATACAATGTTGGTGCACCATGAGATAGGACAGCCCTTGACGCCTAGGCAACTTTGGTTTCTTAAATCCATGTATATTGCTAAGAGCAATTTTTCAAGTCATCTGAAGTTATGAATACACTGAATGGAAATGAGCAATCACTTGCCATTAGTAAATTTAACTTTATTTTGTTAATATAACAAAATATATATTATTTTACCTGTTTCATGATTCCCATTTTCTTCAAATTTGTAATTCTCATTTTCAACTTTAACAGATTCAAGGCTAAAAATTTCGTCCTTACAATCATTTTCTCTATCACACTCTACTGGCCAGATATCTACATGACAAATTGGTGTGAAATGAATCTGATCTCTGGCCTCATGTGGTTTTGGCATTGACTGAAACCAATTTTTTGAATTTTATTTTTATTGAATAAGAGAAAAACCGGCCAAGAGCGTGTCGGGCCACGCCCAGTGTAGGGTTCCGTAGTTTCCCGTCCGCCACAATAAGTGTTCCCACTTATGAATTTAAAGGTGGGTATCCATTATGTTCGCGCTCCAGCAGCGCTCCGCGCTCCTTCAACTGCTCCCGGTAGTGGGTACGTGCGCAAACATGGAGCGTGCAACATTGCACGCTCCGCGGCAGGCACTCCGACTTTCCATCCAAGTTCAAAATGATTTTCCTAGAAAGTCCTTATAAAGTTCTACTTTTCAGATTTTTTTCATATTTTCTAAACTTATGGTTCAAAAGTTAGAGGGGGGGGGGACACATTGTTTTTTACTTTTGGAGCGATTATTTCCGAAATTATTGACCTTATCAAAAAAAGATCTTAGTAAACCCCTATTCATTTTTAAATACCTTTCCAACAATATATCACACGTTAGGGTTGAAATTAAAAAAAAATCACTTCCCACTTAACACATAGGGAAACTACCCTAATAAAACATTTTTTTCCAATTTTTATTTTACCACTTTGTTGGCGTGATTGATACACATACTGGTATTAAATTTCAGCTTTCTAGTGCTAACGGTCACAGAGATTAAGTGAGGACGGACAGACGGACAGACAGACATGGCGAAACTATAAGGGTTCCTAGTTGACTACGGAACCCTAAAAAAGCCAGTGTAGTGGTGGCGTGGGGGAATCCATACTACCCCATACCATTCCCCTAAGTATAAACAGTTAGATAATTATTTTTGTGAAAATAAGTAGGTACTTCACCTATTGAAATTCGTAAAATAATAATAACAATGTCCTCCAGACCGAATTTTGGTAACGGCGGCCAGCCTCAACGGAGACTAGCCATCGGCGCAGGACAAATTCAAATTTATTTAATTGCCATAAATAGGGTAAGTGATAGGTTTTTACAATAAAAATAAGTTGCTTAAAGACCTAATTAGCCATGAGATATGGCATGCAAACTTTTTTTTTTCTAATTACTAAATAATATAGGTGGTAGTCGATTCTAATATGTCAAGTTATTAAATGTGAGTTATATAATTCAAAATATCATAATTTACTATATCAGTATCATAATTAAAATTTATAGGACAAGATTATAGTGCCCAAGTGTATGCGCAAGCACAGGTGCACTCTCTATTCCCTCACTTTCATAAACCGATGGGATGTTAATCTGACACGACCGGAGAAAGATCCGGCGCAGGACCAACGGCTTTACGTGCTTTCCGAGGCACGGAAGTGAGACGCCGCCAACTTCCCGACTCCGGGCAGCTACTGAGACTTTCGTAACGGAAAAACTCAATAATTGATTTTTTTGTCCAAACCAGGATTTAAGCCCAGGACCTCATATTCTGCGGTCGCACTACTACAACCACTAGATCAACGAGGGAGTAAAATATAAAAATATAGATTGTACTTATGGAAAAGTAAGTTGCTTTGAAGGACCACTCAGACTTATACAAGCCGTGGTTGCTAGCTCACCAAGCGTGACGTGGAAAAAATCCATCCTATGGAGCAATATATGAGAGAGGCCTATATTCAGCACTGGATTGTTATAGGTTGTAATAGATGAAATGGATAATACCATGAACCCTCCTGCAAGCAACTGCTCCAGAACCGCATTTGACTCAATGGCCTGTTGTTGTAATCTTCTGCAGCGAATGAGTCTTGCATGACAAGTGAAACAAACAATTATGGGCTCCTCATCCTCATCCATCTGAAAATATGAAAGTGCATCATAATTATGGAAAATTGCTTAAACATAAAAGATAGTAATAGAATCTCTTGGCTACTACAGTTCTCTGCAACAACGTCATTTTTTTATAAAATTTGAAGTAACAAATAAACTTGCATTCCAGCTGATGGTCAGTGGCCACTGCAGCCCATGGACACTTGCAACAAACTTCAAGCAAAGGGTACAGATGCAATGTTACATCTGAGGACTAAGATGTAGATATGTGTCAATCATGAATGATTTATTCGTTTCGAGCTAGTACCCTTAAAAGTATTGATGGGTCATTCATCTGTTTTTGAATGTTCTGGTACAACCAATCACAAAAAATTAATGGAAACTTTTTAACTTGTGATTGGTGTGAATTGTCAATAACTCGAAAATTGACCGAATCTCGAATGATTTGAGTGAATTGTTCTTAGGTGTATGGTACAGTACACAGTGCAGTGCATGCATTCAAAAGTGTTGTCAAATTTGGCGATTTTTAACAATATAGGCTAGCTCTAAAGTAATTGGTGCGACCAAAATTGCAATTTTCGACTAGTCGCTTCATACATGGTAGAGCCATGCTGCAGTTATATTAGTAGTATAGTTGTAGCGCCAATGGGTCGGCTCGACCGGGGAAGACCACACTCTCACAGAATACCAGCGTCAAATAGTATCTTGGTGCTGCTGTGTTTCTTATGGTGAGTGTAGAGAACTGGAGATGCTTTTTACTGGAAACGAGGCATTCCATCTTATTCCTCACGGGTGACAAAGCATCTGCATTTTGATTAGTAATCGAGGAAAAATGTAGATATCTATGGGCCACAGCAACCACTTACCATCAGGAGAACTGTGTGCTTGTTTGACACACTATGCTATATAAAACAAAAGTCGCCAAGTAGGCTATCCCAGACAGAAGGCGATTGTAAAGGATATTCTATGAATCTTGTACTAGAAAATAAAACAACAATTCAAGATTAAAACTACTTTTACGGATTTTATCGCGTTTATTTTTACTTTTTATTTTTAATTCCCGACGTTTCGGGCGCTTTCCAGCACCCATGGTCACGGGGGACTGAGATGACTGACGTCCCGATGTCATTGTTAAACCCGGAGTGTTCTTTCGCGAGGATTTGTGGTCTATTACATCAGATTTGATAGACCACAAATCCTCGCGTAAGAACACCGATTCCTACCAAGGATGATACGTGAGGCTATTGAAATTAAAAAACATCCTAATTTCAATAGAGAAGGAGGCTGGGTACTACCACCTGCTTGGGATCCTATAATCAATAAAATTAAAACTAAACCCAAGCATACCACTGCAAGACCTCAAGACAGAGTTAGTTCATTTTGCATAGATCGGACCATAAACAATAATTAAAAAAGCTGAAGGTACTCCGGGTTTAACAATGACATCGGGACGTCAGTCATCTCAGTCCCCCGTGACCATGGGTGCTGGAAAGCGCCCGAAACATCGGGAATTAAAAATAAAAAGTAAAAATAAACGCGATAAAATCCGTAAAAGTAGTTTTAATCATGTGTAGTGTTCGCGTAAATATAAGAAATCATTACAACAATTCAATGTTGATTTTGCAACTGGCTTCTTGAGTATTTTTTTATTGCATTGTAGTCTACTTCTACGCTTACAATCCTTATTACTTCTGATGAATAATATGTGTTAAAGGCTACAAGGGTTTAAATTAAAGTATTTTCTTAACATATTACTCATAAAATTGGGTGATTTTTTAAGATCTTCAGCTTTTACTGTGTCAAATTTTTGACAACTCGGATTCGGTTAGTCACGGCAATACTACACTAGATACCATAGTGAATGAAGTACATCAAAGTGATAGATCTCTGTCTGTCCTCCCCATGCTTAAAATTGTAATGATGATGAAGTGTACTCGTAGATAGAGGGTCGGATTAATTTAACATACTCTTCATAATGAAGAATACTTGTTGTGTTCTGTGCTGTGAAAGCAAGCGCAATATTATTGTATTACATCATTTTACAAACACTGACATAAGACTCAAGTGGGTAAAAATATAAATTGTGCAAGGTTGAAGCAGCTCAGTTCAAAGGAGCTGTGAACTGCAAAAGTTATTTATGTGTTATAAGAAAGCACTTTATTTTAATCAAGGAGCTACACCCACATTAATATTAAAAAATATAGTAGGGAAAGTGATATAAAAGGTAATAAAATTTGGATTAAATCCTGTGGCTCTGGGTCGGGTATTAGATTAAGGAACATCATTTTAGTCTGCCGTTAATAAGTTTAAGCCATTTTCGATTATCAAAGGAGTACTAAAACAGATGAAACTCTCAAAGTGGTACTACATGCAAAAAATTTAATATAAATCAATAAGATGAATTTATGAATTGTTAAGAATGAAATTTAAAAATGAACATATTTATTAAATAAAATATTGAGTAGTTATCATGTTGTCCATTCCATTCACAATATACTGACCGATTTATATTGAAGTTTTTGTGTTTATACAATCTAGCGTCTATTGTACTTACCAACCTTGAAAGTCAATAAAGTTTTGTTCTATAAAATTACTTTTTAACCCATAGAATGTAGAAGATGGCGCTATTAAGTAAAACAGAAAATTTTCGGTTCCCAATGGATGACACAGACGCACAGAGTACTGGAGTCCGAAATTATCCATTTGAATGATCGATCCGAATGTAACAGAACATGTGACGAAATGTACTTGAATGATTTGGTCACTAGAAATTATTGATTGACACATGTCTACTAAGATGTAATGCATCATAGGCTATAATAATACTGGCTCTCGGGACACATACTGCTGCTGGATGGCAGCAACAAGTAAGAGCATGATAACTACCCAGGCAGACTTCTAGGTAGAAAAAAGTACCACCTAAGAGTATTTAGTGGGGGCCACTTACCTGAATGTACCAGTATGATGCTACCACTTAAGAATTATGTTTCCCCATCTGTAGTATCTGTTGTTTTGCAAGGTATATGGACAAAATTGTCTAATTAATTTAAAATGTTGTTAGTGTCAAGTACGTTGGAGCTTCCTGATATTAACAGATACAATTTTAAAAGCAGTAGATCAGACTCTTGGGACCCTGACAAAGGTAATTTCAAGTTCAGGCTTTCAAAATTCAATCATAGTATAGTAAATATAATATATCATAGTAATATGTACTACAACAGACACCGCGAAGAAAATGTATGCAGCAGTGTGGGTCGCGTGGAAGCAGGCACAGAATACCTTTTTATGGCACAGACTTAGTTTGAGCCCGCATGCTCTAACACATATTACAATCATTTAAGTCTCGGCGTTTCTTCTAGTACTTATTACTTCAATGATAATACTGATTTTAGTGCGATCCAGGATTCCAAACTAATCGTTGTTTTACACATATACAAACAGAACCCTTCTTGGTTGTTTTTGTCACTATATTTAAGCTGCACCTAAGCCTATCTCCGATTAACAGCAATAACAACAAACAACCGCAACTTCAATTCGCAAAGAAATACAATGTATTTACAACTTACAAAATTGTTCGTCAACATTTTGTACAATTCTTGGAGACCAATCTTCTTCAGTATAAGCATGCGTACATTTACGTTTAAACAAATTCTACAAACTTCACTAAAGGCCATTCTTGTTTCCTATAGCTTTTAAGAAGTTTAAGTTCAGTTAAGTACTGAATGAATTCTCTTTTTTTATCAACATAGTTTTCATTTTTCAATAGTTTTTTTATTTCACGAGAGGTTCCGAAATACAGCCCAGTACACTGGCAAATGCAAATGACGTCATCAATTGACACTATATTGTACTGGCGTGCCGCCGCCATATTGCGTCGCATATCCGGCCACAATAAAACGATTTTTAATTTAGGCATGTCGATTCACTCTTAAAAAAATCGATCTCTGAATCGATTTGAATCGAAGGTACTTGAATCGATTATCGATTAAATCGAGGAATAAAAGATCGATTTTCGATTAATCGCGACATTTTCAAACATGAAATTTCAAGAATTTTCGTTTTTGTTCTTTAAACTTCTAAACTGTTATATTTTTTAAAAATAAAATATTAGTAATCTTACTGAATTACATTACTAATATTCCTTTTAACCACTCCTGGTAAGCTTGAAACGCTTGTGTTAGTAGAGGTTTGCACATACTCCACTCGATCCCTTTTTTTACAAAGTGATTCCACGTAACACTTTTATTTGACATTTTAGGCTAAAAACAACAACAATATTTTTATAAAAGTGCAAACTGCAACGTACATTTCTCGATAAATCTGTTTCAATCTAGTAACTCACTATTTATCATATTGAAATGAATGCTACACGAACACAATACTGGTTATTTCCTTACTATAAACCTCTATAAACTTTAACGCACGGTATAATATTTTTTACAGTATCTAGGTATTTAAAAAGTACTCTGTCTGTACTTACAGCTCACAGTATGTATATTTTTGATAAGAAATAATGTAAACTCACAAGTTCACAGTTCAAACAGGTTCACAGCTATAATATTATGTTATAGTACAGGAGGTGAAATATAATATGAAAATATCGCCCGGTCGATCGAAGAAATATTTATAGTTTGGGATGTAATATATATTACACCTCAGTGGAAACGGTTCTATTTAAAAGTACGGTGAGCTATATTAATTTATATCTCGAGTTGTAATATTAAATTACATTACATCCCTTAGTGTAAAGTGGGCTTAAGAGTTTTAGAAATGAAAATGAAATGACAACTTTTCGATATTGTTGGATGCGTTCATAAACATTTATTTTATTCAAATATATATTGCTTTCAAATTATCAACCAAGTACGATCGGTTGTTTTTGCGTCCCCCAACAGCAAAAAATTAAAAAAAAAAGACGTGTAGCACTCGGGGACTGCCGCGGTAAAGCTATTGCATAGCATTTTGTATCAACTTATGCAATTATAATTATTTATTTATTTTATTTATGCAGTATTTCTTTTTCTTTGATATTAATTCAAGTTACACTTTTTGAGCGCGGTGACCGACAAGAAAACAATTTTTTTTCTTTTATTAAATAAATAAATAATAAATGCACTTTGTTCATTCATATTCAAAACACTTTATACACAAATTTTACAAGTACAGCTATTCACTGTTGTACATAAATACCTATACACCTATATACTTTCTCATAAACAGCTGCTTATGTATTCGTCCGATTTCGGAGCAGCTCGTCTCGATTCGTGCGAGCTTCGTAGAGTCGTACAATACGTCTAGTTGCACGAACACAAACACCGTGTCGAAGACTGCCGAAAAGAAACGACGTGAGACATAGACAATGCACGGCCTTCAAGCCACACCTCCGTGCCCGTCGGAGTGGGGAGCGTGAGGTTTTTTCGTTACGGAATTTCTGGATTCGGTCCCCGCGCTCAAGGCCCGCGATAGAAGCTATGCAATAGCTTAAAAACTGTGGTATCTTACCCCAGCCAATTTGGGAATTTTAGCTAGTTCTTGAATCAAATGAATCAGTCCGATTCAATAGGTTTTTGGATCGATTCAGTGAATCGATGCGGTGCTTCGAATCGATCTAAAAAATCGATAATTTTACTCCAAAGAATCGATTTTTCGATTAATCGATTTTAGATCGACATGCCTATTTTAATTGTGTGTGCGCTGAAGCGCTGAATGAAGCATGCCAGAATTTGTTTTTATTTATTCAAATACAAAAAATTATAGAATAATTGCTGGTATCTCCATTAGGAAGATATAATGACTTTTGGAGCACAAAATGACAAAATAATCGCCAACACTTTTCCAATATAGCGTAATTGTATGACGTCATATTATACTGTCTTTCCGTATATACACTCTTATCTATGATACTGTCCTATGTTTTGGAACGAATCACCAGTATAGCGTCGACTCATGACGTCATTTGCATTGGACAGTACACTGGGTTTTATTTTGGAACTTACCCAAGATGTAATCACAGAGTACTTTCGTTTTAGTAAGAGTCGCTAAAATGCGCTAAAAGCGGCGACATCTGTCTCTTATAGGCTTGAAATTTAACAGTGCTAAACTACAGATGGCGTTGCTTGTGTGGTTTCCGTTACAATTTTTTAATAAAATTGGATATTAAGCCGTAAGTTTTTACATTATAAAACGTTATTTAGGTATATTTCTTATAATTATCTTAAACAGTTTTACATTCTAGTTATAAATATAAGCAAAAATAAATAACTAAACATAATCTAAAACATTAACGTACCCGCAGACTTATAGCATGAAAACAATGAATTACACACAATGTTAGTTGCAACAATATAAATTATTAAAGTATGCTAACAATTGTAATAAGCAGCTTATGGCTGTAGATAGATGGCGGTATAACTATAATTTGAGGCGGCTGGACTGTACACCTGTAATGGTGTTGTAAGAATATCCACTAGCCCATACCCCATATCCCGTGTGTGTCGTAAGAGGCAACAGAGCGTAAAAAATCTGGAGAGGGACTGCAACGTCTTCTTTATAACGACTAAAATTGAAAACCGCAGTTACCAACCCGCTTGCCAAGCGTGGCAACTATAGCAAATGTCCCCTCTACGTGGCAATCTATGGGGGAGGCCTATGTTCAGCAGTGTACTTTAATATGCTATGACGGTAACAGTTCTGTACCCAGATCGGCAACGGGCTGTGGGATCAATGGTATTTTTAAAATTATAATTAAATTATTTCTTTTTGTTTATTTAAGCTAAAGTGACAAACGAACTTGCAGTCCGCCTGATGGTGAGTGGCTTCTGCAATCCGTTAACACTTTCAACCAACTTCAAACAACTAAGACTAAAGATGCTTCGTCACCTCTGAGGACTAAAATGAATTTAAAAACTATATCCTTTTTTTTTTTCAAACTTTATACTTGGCGGGAGTTTGATCCGCATACAAAATGGGGAAACTAGAACTTCGTGCGGTTATTGAAATATTAATTTTTCTACGAAAAGTGTTCTTGAAGAACTGCAGCTTACTTTGGCAGACAATGCTCCGTCTTGTTTTACAGTGACATAATATTGCGCTAAAACAAAAACAAATATGATTGGGCGGGATGCAATCAGAAGTTATTGCTGTAACTGCATTGTAGGTTTAAGAACAGTGGGATGATACTCACATGTTATTAGTATTATTTGGTACCTACGCCATGCTCGCCATATTACCCGGCCTGTCCCTTCTTAGATGAAGTTTTATAAAGAATTCATTAATTATAAGTACAATAAAATAAATGAACTTAAAAAACAAAATATTTGTTATTTACCTACACGCAAAACCCCATCAGAACTTCATCATTGTCAAATTGTTGCAGTCCGCTACTGAATGTAGGTATCTCCGAATTCACAATGCTGAGTAGATACCGATCCTCATCTCAATCTACCTACTTAATGGTAGAACCACGCTGTAGCTATAATACAGTTGTAGCACGAATGAGTCTGCTCGACCAGGGAATAACCACGCTTTCCCAGAATACCAAAATAAATAGCAGCCTAATACTGCTGTGTTTCGTATGGTGAGTGTAGAGTAACAGAGACCCTTTTTCACTGGAATCGAGGCATTCGATCCTAGTCCTCAGAGGTCACAACGCATCTGAATATTGATTCTAAATCGAGGATAAATGTAGATGTCTATCGGCCACAGCATCCACTAACCATCAGGTGGACTATCTGTTCGATTGTCACCCTTATTCTATAAAAAAATATAATGGTTAGTAAAGCACTACAAAGTAGCGAAAAACAATTTTATTTTATTTTATTTTATTTGGAAGACCAAAAGCTATCATAATTAGGATAGATAGTATTAATAACAACAGTAAGCCAATTAAAGATCCTCACTAATAGATACAAAGGTCAATTTACAACAGTGATAAATACGATTTAACACTCGAAAGTATCCAATACAACATATTTATACCAAATGAGAGCTAAACTTGTATTATACATATAAAAAACAATCAACTCATACTTAGGACAGTCAATAACACTACAAGCTATTTTAAGAGAAAAATAAACACAAATACAAAAGGAAATCATAGTTGTGTAGCAACGCATCAATATCTCACTTAGAGCTACCAAAAATGCATTGTTAAGTATGCGCCTAGCTGACGCAGCAATATAAAATATTAACTTTATCGCAAAAACAATGTTTATTTGCCTATATGTAACGAGCTACATAGGTACACTGGGAGAGGTTTTGGCCGTCGACGGATTGTCGCTCCTGCTTTGTTGCTTGAATAATGGTTTGAAGTAGATTTTGATTCGTAAAAGTGATGCGATTTTGTGAATTGTCTACGCGTGTGAACTATTAGAGAAAACAAGTGATTTAACGTTGATATAATCTCCCAAAAACTGTGACGCATCAGCATATTGTGGTGAAAAAAAATATATAAAAACGAAGATTATGAAGGAAATGATAGGCTCAGAAGGGCCAGAACCCAAAGCCGTAAAGCCAGATAATTATAAAAAATTGAAACACTATAGTACTATTATAGTACATTATACGTATACAGAGAAACCTATAGACTAATGATCGGCGTGGTCTCGAGTGAGAAAGGAAGATAACGAATTTTTAGGTTAGGTATACAATAATCTTTATGACTTTTAAACACATTTAGATAAAAATTTTAATTGTTCTAAGAACTGAACTGAACAAGATTCACCAATCTTAAGCTCACAAAACACTTTTTTCTCACTTAAACCAACTTGTAAACTCCTTAAATCACTACGCTGTTAAAGTTGTTTAGCAAACTGTAGAGTTTGCTAAGCAAAAAAACCGGCACGGAGAAAGGGACAAACAATCACACCGCTCTATCTCATTTCTATGCAAGACGTACGCATAAATCTATCTTTTTCGTGTGCGAATGCGAAAGAAGGCGTCAATTTGTCTATAGGTTTCTCTGTCTACGACATTATATTATATATTAGTCGATGGTCCGTAGACAGAGAACTATGTAGATAATCTTAAAAATTAAAACTGGTTACAACTTTTATCTCCGAAGTTCTAAAAAAAAGAAAAGCCAATGAACACGTTTTCATACTTTTCAGGCTTACCACTTATACAATCCTAAAAATATTTTTAAGGCATGTACTTTTTAAAACGAAATAAAATTAATTATTTTTTATTATAATTAATGTAAACGTTATTTTAACCTTAATATAAATTATAAATCAAATAAAGGTGTATTTAAAAGTTTATTGATCGTATGGAGAATAATGTAGTTGTGGTAGTAAGGTACCTGATGGTAAGTCCGTCACCGGAATAAACTAATAAGTCATGGTTGGACAGTTATATACTTCACGGTACAACACATAAAAACAGTCTCACATGAAGAAGCAGAAGGCGATTATAAATACGAAATTATACGATTACAAACAGATTAGAGATTATAACAGAAATCACAGTTTACAGTCACTGATACACAAATAGGAATGAACACTCAAATAATATTTGTTATGCGTAAGGGCAAAGTTCGGCGTAGGCACAAGCGGCACAGTATTCGCGTCACACGATCAGATTGCGACTGGCTGGTCGTTGAACATATCGCGACGTAGGCAAAGTACTCAGGTACACGGTGTTGATAATAATTAAAACGAATGTTTGTTTCCAATGTACTTCGACCGGCCGGCACCGAGAATTATATTATAATACAATACTAAAATAAAATTTACTATAATAAATAGAAATAGTATAATATATATGTGTGCGTGACTGTAATTGTATTGTAGATATATAAATGTAATAAATATTATAATATTAATATTAAATTGTATACATACATATCTGTGAAATAATAATTATTTCTTTAAATAAAATAAATAAATGTGTGCGTCGCCACATCACTCCCCTCCAGAGACCGTGTCTACGGGCGATAATAATCTGGGAAATGTACTCTGCACCCAGAACGAGTTGTATTGCACGCAGTTGTTGGCGATGGGCTGCTATTTGGAAGTGGAGTAGGTGTGGGATTAGGAGTTGGTTTAAGTGGTGGAGAAGGAGTTGGAGTGGGGTCATTGGAGTGGGACAGTATGCAGGCTGGTTTCAGTCGGCCTACCGATACTGTCACGACTTTGCCCTTTACTCTGATTTTAAAAGTTTTTTTATTTCTCTCAACCACCTCGTGAGGGCCAGTATATGCCGGCTGTAACGCACCTCTCAAACTATCTTCTCTGAGGAAAATATGCGAACAAGAGGTTAGATCTTTATAAATAAAGATTTTGTTTTTTGCATGGTGTGAAGTCGGCACTGGCTGTAACTTGTTGGCAAATGATCTGATACGGGCTGAAAAGTTCGTTATATCGGTTGTACATTTGTCAACTATGTGACCAAAAATTCACCAGGAAGTCGCAATGGCTCGCCGTATACTAACTCGGCTGAGGAAGACTGAAGATCTTCTTTGAAAGAGCTTCTTATGCCGAGAAGCACAATTGGCAAAGCTTCAGTCCAGCTGCTCGGCATGGCACATGATTGCTGTTTTTAGTTGCCGATGAAATCTTTCGACGAGACCATTGCATTGAGGGTGATAACTGGTAGTCCTGCGATGCTTAAAGCCAATGAACCTTGATAACTGCGCGAATAGTGCTGATTCGAATTGCCTACCGCGATCGGTAACAATATCGGTAGGGCAACCGAACCGCGCTATCCATCCCGATAAAAACGCTGTTGCCACTGATTCCGCGGTGATATCTTTTAGTGGTACAGCTTCAGTCCATCGCGTGAAGCGATCGATAGCTGTCAAACAGTACCGATAATCACCAGACGGAGGTAAAGGTCCGATAAGGTCTAAGTGGACGTATTTGAATCGCGCCGTAGGTAAATCGAGCGTACCAAAAGGCGTCGAAACGTGTCGATTTACCTTTGTGCGCTGGCAAGCCAAACACGCCTTAGACCATTCGCGACAGTCTTTCCTCATCAGTGGCCAGACAAAGCGTTTTGCTACAAGTTTTGCACTAGCGTTAGCGCCGGGATGGCTTAGCGAGTGCAAGCTATCAAAAATTCGCTTGCGTAAGGCTTTAGGAACTTAAGGCCTGGGAGTCGTTGTGCTGACGTCGCAGTACAGTTCATTGCGACTACCAGGTATCTTTATTTTTTCAACTTGTAAGGAAGTGTCCTGCCTTAGCAAATCGGCAAATTCAGGATCGGAGTCTTGAGCCTTGGCAATGACATCTAGATCTACAGGGCTTAGTAGTTCATCGACCTGCTCAACCCGGGAAAGCGTGTCAGCAACGACATTATCTTTCCCGGCGATGTGTTGTATGTCGGTTGAGAACTGTGATATGTAGTCTAAATGCCTAAATTGCCGTGGACTGCCATTTGCCTTTCGCTCGCGAAATGCAAAGTACAGCGGCTTATGGTCGGTGTAGATGGTGAATGGTGTTGCCTCTAGCCAATGTCTAAAGTACCTGATGCTCTCGTAAACAGCAAGGAGCTCCCTATCGTATGGTGAATATTTCCTTTGCGACGGGCTCAATTTACGAGAGAAAAAGGCTAGGGGCTGCCAATCACCACCGATTTGCTGTTGCAAGACTCCACCTATTGCAAGATCAGAAGCATCAGTTACAAGACCTAGTTTTGCCTTTGAATCAGGATGTGCCAACAATGCTGCATTGCATAAACTTTCCTTACACTCTTCGAAGGCTTTCAACGAGTCTCCGGACCGGATGCGATGCTTTAACGGCGCCAGTCAGTAAGGCGTTCAAGGGGGCCTGGATTTTGGCAGCTTGGGGGATAAACCTCCTATAAAACTTTATCATGCCCAAGAACCTCCTAAGCTGTTTGGCTGTTTTAGGAACAGGGTACTCCTTTATAGCCTGAACTTTCCCTTCCAGAGGTTTCGTTCCATGTTGTGAGATGTGGTAGCCTAGAAATTTTACCTCTGATGCACCGAAAACACATTTAGCGGTGTTGATGAGCATGCCATAATCCTTCATCCTCGTAAATATTTGACGAAGGTGCTTTTCATGCTCTAATTCATCGTGTGAAAATATAAGGAAATCGTCAAGGTATGGGTAACAAAAATCTAGACCACGGGTCATCTCATCAACGAACCTCTGGAACGTCTGACTAGCCCCGCGTAATCCAAACGTCATATATGGGAACTCGAAGAGTCCAAAAGGTGTCGTAATGGCAGATTTGGGAATGTCCGCCTCAAAGATTGGTATCTGGTTATATACCTTCACCAGATCTATTGTTGAAAAAAATTTGCAACCAGATAAATTGTGGGCAAAGTCATGTATGTGTCGGATAGGGTACTTATCTGGCACTATCCGGGCGTTGAGCATGCGATAGTCACCGCATGGTCGCCAACCATTATCCTTTTTGGGAGCGAGGTGTAGTGGTGACGACCAGGGGCTCTGGGAAGGACGAGCAGTTCCATTTGCCAACATTGCCTCGAACTCGAACTTGGCAATTTTCAGCTTGTCCGGGGCGAGTCTGCGTGGTGTACACGATACTGGAGGGCCTGGCGTGGTACGGATGTGATGTACTGTGTGATGCTTGGGTGTGCGATGAGCGCCTGCCGGTCGTGTCAGTTCTGGAAATTCAGAAAGTATTTTATGAAATTTCGAATCACCAGTCACGACCTTTACACTCAAAATATGGCTATCGTTAGAAGCAATAGAAGCTACAGCTGATAATTTAGTAGTGGTATCAATTAAAAGCTTATTACGAACGTCGACAATAAGGTTAAAATGTGACAAAAAATCTACGCCTATAATAGCTTTAGTTACATCAGCTACAGTAAAGCGCCACACAAAGTCTCTACGTAGACCTAAATTAAGATTGAGCTCAACATAACCATATGTGTTTTTTGGCGAACCGTTGGCTGCACACAATTGGTAGTCCGTTTTCGCACGTCGTTGATGAAGCGCAGATCGCGGGAAGACGCATAAGTCGCTTCCAGTGTCCACCAGGAATTGAACTCGCGATCTGCGATCTGTCACGAAAACGCGACCAGTAGTAGTGGACGGGCAATCTTCAGTCGCCATTTTAGATTGCCTGTTGCGTTTCCCGTTCTGTAGTCACATGGTTGGATGCACCTCTTCGCTTTGCTGCCATATTTGTAATGGTACCAGCAGTTGGGGAACTTCCTATAATTAGACTGGGACCTTCTCGATGGCGTACGGCTTCGCCCACGTGACGTCTGTCGTTGGCGGGGGCGAGAGCGGTCGCTAAGTCTCGTTGTGAGTGCACTAACCTGTTTTGTCAGTTCCGTGATCTGCCGTGCCATAATATCTAATGTGGAGTCCACTTTGGAGCTGGATGTTGCTGCAACCAACGGCGATGCCGGTGAGATATCGTGGAACCTGTCTGCCAGGTCAGCGAGTTCGCTGAGGGACAGGCTCATCTGGGATGCGATGATGGTCTGAAGGTTGCTTGGAAGGCGGCTCGTCCAAAGTGACCTCAAAAAATCGTCTGGTATCGTAGGGCCAGCGAGGTGTTGCAGGTGACGCAGGAACTGTGATGGCTTACGATCACCTAACTCTTCCGACTGTAGGAGCTGCTTCACTTTTTTTTCTTTCGAAATAGAGAGACGCTTGATTAGCTCACTTTTAAGTTTTTCGTACTTCCCCGTGGCTGGAGGCGAAGTAATAATATCTTCTACCTCTACTGCATACTGCCGTTCCAAATGCGAAAGAACGTAGTGGAATTTCCTCAATTCATCCGTAATTCTCGATATGCTAAACTGACCTTCAATTTGTGAATCACGTCGGGGTCACCAGTTATGGAAAATAATGTAGTTGTGGTAGTAAGGTACCTGATGGTAAGTCCGTCACCGGAATAAACAAATAAGTCACGGTTGGACAGTTATATACTTCACGGTACAACACATTCGGTACAACAGTTCGGCGTAGGCGCAAGCGGCACAGTATTCGCGTCACACGATCAGATTGCGACTGGCTGGTCGTTGAACATATCGCGACGTAGGCAAAGTACTCAGGTACACGGTGTTGATAATAATTAAAACGAATGTTTGTTTCCAATGTGCTTCGACCGGCCGGCATCGAGAATTATACTATAATACAATACTAAAATAAAATTTACTATAATAAATAGAAATAGTATAATATATATGTGTGCGTGACTGTAATTGTATTGTAGATATATAAATGTATTAAATATTATAATATTAATATTAAATTGTATACATAAATATCTGTGAAATAATAATTATTTCTTTAAATAAAATAAATATATGTGTGCGTCGCCACAATTATATTTATAAAAATCTAGTATTTACATATATGTATATATATATATATATATATATATATATATATATATATATATATATATATATACACTTTAGTATCTATATTTTATTAACATTTAAAAACATTAGTTAGGCTTCTTTTATAGCAGACAACTGTGTCCTTCGATCACTTATTATTATACAGTTTACATTAACTAAACAACATCTAACAATAAATTAGGTCGCGCACGATGTATAGAGTGCTACTAGATCAAAGCGTCACACGTCATCTCCCAACAGCGCTGCTGCTAGAACTAGTTGCCGCTAGATATTAATACTTAATAGCCCCAGCGTTAGCTTTCTTTACACACACACATACACACACACACACACACACACACACACACACACACACACACACACACAACGATTTTTTTTATATTCACTTGTACTTTTTTTTGGGAAAGGAATGTCGGCCGCGTTCCCCCAGTGTTACCTGCGTGAAAAACGGACTTTAGATAGTTTTTTTCTTTATCCTTGACCGTCGCACACGGGGTAAATTAACACTTATAATTCTAATTGACAGTTTCATTGGTGCCAACGGGGACCAAACGCTTGAGCTACCATTGCCCATCCACTCTCACCTCACGGCTCACCCACAGTGGCAGAAGCTAATTATGAATACTGATGAGCGATTATTTTCTTAATCGATTATTTATCATTTTAAATTCTATGAACCAATGTTCAAGGTCAAATAAAAGGACTGTAAATTGAAAAGGTTACTTCATATTAATAAATTTACAGTTTATTAGTTCAACCTTGAATATAGTTTAACAGGCTTCAGTTCTATGATTAATACTGTAATAACTTATCAAAAGTCCAGATTGCCTCGTAGGATGGATATTGGTAAGCAGATACACAACCACAGTTTTTTTTATAGAATAAGGGTGACAAACGAGCACACAGTCCACCTGATGGTAAGTGGATGCTGTGGCCCATAGATATCTACATTTAACCTCGATTAAGAATCAAAATGCAGATGCGTTGTCACCCCTGAGGACTAAGATGGAATGCCTTGTATCCAGTAAAACTGGTCTCCTGTTCTCCACCATACGAAACACATCTGCATTAAGCTGCGATTTCAGTGAGAGCGTTGTCCATCCCCGGTCGAGCCGACCCATTCGTGCTACAACTATAATATAGCTGCAGCGTGGCACGTAAAAAATGAATATATGATATTGACGTGAATACGTATTTTTGCTTCCATAGTGGGAGGAAATTCAGAAAACTGATGATAGAAATAAATGGGGAGATACAGTTTGTTGCTTCAGCTACATACCCATCATCTACATCCAAAATTTAATTACACCACTGAATAGTTTTTTTTTAAATTTGAAGAAGGTTTGAAAAAGGTTTACCAATGTTTGATTACAGTGTATTTAAAAAAATGTCTTAAGAACTAACTTACGTAGCTAAATGTAACACTCGTAAACCACATTGGTAAACACCACATGCATCGAGAAAGATTATAAATACGAATAAAAAGAAGTATAAATTACCTAATAATGAAAATAAGTATGTGGTAAAAAAAACTATTATTATTTGTTGGTTTCAGACCAGGCTAAAGCTAGAACTTTCTTAATTTTGGCAAATGAGTCGGCGTGAACGTCAACTTTGTCACTATGTCCATTGACCAATTTGCACAACCTTGGAATTGGGGAGTTTGCACCTAAGACAGATTTCCTAAAAGGAGGGCAGAGTGGAGTAATGGGAGCGCGAGGAATTCTTAATGGAACACGAAATTTAAATTTTTGGAGTAAGAGGGGACAGTTAATTTTTTGATTAAAAATTTTAACAAGAAACTACAGGTCAAGCAAATTTCTCCGATTTTCAAATTCGAATTTTAATCGTTTTTCGTAAGACAGAATTTTTTTGTAAATCCCATTCCAATAGACCAAATTTGCTACGAACTTTTTTTGCAGACGTTCCAATTGTAAGGAGTGTGTCGCATAATGTGGCCTCCATACTACACTGCAATACTCAAGTATGCTTCTTACGAGGCTGTTGTACAGTAGGATCTTAATGTTGTTATTTTTAAACACTTTAGCGTTACGCAAAACAAAGCCTAGCATTCTATACGCCCTTTTTGTAATATTCTCGATGTGGGGAACGAAGGTTAATTTTTTATCGAACACTATTCCCAGGTCTCTGATTTCCTCTGTTTTCTTAATGATGTCGCCGTTAATTTTATATGATGAGTTCAGTGACTTGATCTTTCTACTGAATTTCATATGGTAGCACTTGTTTATGTTCAGGTACATACCATTGTCTCGACACCAATTTACCATACGATCAATATCACTTTGAAACTGTTCGATGTCCTCTAGAGTTTCTCAGATGCCAACCAATTTCAAATCATCGGCATACATAAACGGTATGGAGAACTGAAAGCAACTCGGGATGTCATTGATGAAGGTGTTGAAAAGCGGAGGGCCCAAATGTGATCCCTGAGGAACCTCTGACGTAATTTTGTATGGTGTAGACTGAAAACCATTAACGACCACACTAAAACTACGATTATCCAGATATGACCGCAACCATCCCAATAATGAGCCAGTAATACCATATGCACGCAATTTAGATATAAGAATATTATGAGGTACTTTGTCGAATGCCTTACTGAGGTCTGTATATATTACATCAATATCCCTACCGTAATCTACTGCTTCTACCAAAGTTTCAGTAAACAAGGTCAGATTGGTACAGATTGACCTAAATCTAACAAAACCTTGCTGCCACTCAGTAAGATAATGATTCAAGTGGTTCTGCATCACAGGATAGACAAGAGATTCAAATATTTTACTTAAAGTTGACAGTATTGAAATGGGCCTATAATTACCTACCACCTCGACGTTATCGGCCTTGTGAATGGGAACAACTTTCGCGGACTTCCAAACACCAGGAAATAGGCCGGATTGAAGAGACTTCTTAAAAAATAGATATATAGGCGTCACTAGCTCATCCGCACATGCCTTAATAAATAAAGGAGGGACACAATCTGGTCCTGGGCCCTTACTCTGATCTAGGGACTTCATGCTCTTCAGTATCTGATCCTTGCTAAGGTAGGGAGCAGTGAGTTCGAGGCTGTAATTGCAAATCAAATTCCATTGGCTGACATTCAACTCTGAGCTTATGTTATCTTGAGAATTATACACACCACCAAAGTAGGACACAAATAAGTCGCAGATTTTCTTAGGACTAGAAGACTTCTTATTACCATCAGTCATTTTACAAGGATAATTACTTATCCCGTACTTCTTTGCCTTGATAAATGACCAAAAAAGTTTGGGATTCGACTTAATACTATCTTCTGTCTTCTTTATATAATTTTATAAGCAAATCAAGCTAGTGTGCAGCAATGCTTACTCAGTAGCCGCAGCTCAACCTCGTCCATGGGATTCCTATATTTTTTATACCGCTTTCTTATGTTCTCATTTTCACGTAACATTCTCTTTAATGAAACATTAAACCAGGGAGGAGAAGAATTATTTCTTATTTTTGTAGGGTACATATTTATTTATTAAATTATTAATTTTATCATAAAATAAGTTTGTCATTTCATTAACATTCAGGTTATGAAACATTTCATTCCAGTGAAATTCGGCTAAACAAAGGCGAATCTGAGTATAATCGGCTTTCCTAAAATTGTGTATTTTAGTTTCGATGTTATAAGGTAGTGCAATATCAGTATTTCTTTTCATTAATATTTCGAGAGGGGGATGTAGAGGATCTACGACACTAAGAATATTAACTGATTCTACTACTGTACACATGGATGATGATAGTGTTACGAGCTTGAGGTTCGTGACAATAAAAATTGCCGATAAAATTACCTATATTAACACTTTAATTCACTTTACACAATTTAAAACTTAAAACGCTAATAATTAATCACACTAATTCACTTTATTTCGCTCCGAAGCTTCGCTTGTGTCGCCAACTCCAATACTTCCCCGATCGCATCTTGCAGCGCCTATGTATCCCCTCACCTGATATCGGTCATAATATGACCGCAAAATGTAAGCCCTTACTTGATACCGGTCATATTATGACCGTGTCGCAAGCTCCGAATTCAAGTCTGTTTTCTTAAACTAATTGGTGTTTTGAATCGTGTAAGTAGGGCGGTATGGCTCTATATTCTGTGCTTATTCATTTAAGTCAGTGAGAACAGACTTCCTTTAAGAAAAAAAATATGTTTGTTTAATCTTTTCGAGGACGTAGTTTCGTGGTGTGCATGAAGTGCTTCCGAATTATTTTTTTGTGATATTGTGTCTTATTAAATTATGTTGTACATCATGCCAAGGTAAGTATATTTTCGTTTTAACTCAAAGTTATACATATTCGTGGCTGTAATTCAGGGTAAACTAATATTTTCATTGATTACTACCATCAATTCGCCGGTACGCCGACATATTTATTTATATTTTACATAATAATTCTTGATTTGTTGGAAATGTTTTTGTTGTTTTGAGTGAATAATTACATAAACAAACAGTAGTTATATGCAGAATTCCTTAAATTCATTTTAATTTGATTATTTTACGGCAAATGTACTGCTGGGACTGGCCGGTCATATTATGACTGGTATCAAGCACGCAAGCAAGCAACTTTTTTATACTTTTTTATAATAGTATTCAGTGTTTTTTTGTGTGGTATAAAAAGCATATCTCATGTAATTTTAGAATAAAGGTTCATTGTTTCGTGTTTTGGCTTTGTTTATTTCTTAAGAGCGTAGTTTTAAAGGTCGTTCTTCCCACCGCCAAAGCGAAGGGTTTGAGATTTTACCTACTGTATGAAATAAACGCAGTGTTGTGTCCTAATTGTAAACTTATTCCTTTAACCGTGAAAAAAGCTTTTCAAAAATATATACATTACTTAGATTTAATTCAGTAAGTTAAACAAAATCAAGGTACAAAGTTGAGCTATTTTAGAGATGTTTTTACGCGGCCAAAAATATCTGTATGCGGAAATTATTGATTTTCTTGACATTTGACTTTAAAAGATGTAAATGTTTTTAAATATTTGTATTACTATATAATAAGAGGGTAAATAAAATGCAAAATAAAATCTATAAGTTGATTAATTTTGTTTTTATTCGATAGGAAAGTCAGAAATAAACCATTTTTCACTTTCACTTGCATACTATTTGATTATAGTACAATATTTTTTATTGAAAGTAATATCATGTTGTAGATAATTTATCCACAAATCCAACAATATATAATGTGTGGGGTATTTATAAAGGGAAAGACCAAAAAAACCAATAAAGTGGAACACTTAACAAACGGCGCAGCCACGGCTCGAGTGCCGTATCAAGTTAAGCCTTGCAGCGCTCGGCGCGCGTATCAGGTGAGGGGATATACAAATTAGCAATGAAGCATCCGGAATATTCAAGTAAATGCGCGCAAAGCGACGAGTGTTCGAGTGTAGATTTTCTAGAAACTTAGTTCTTCGGATGGCGCTGTCGGAAACAATGACATATCATTTTTCGAGAAAACAATTACGGATCTCAAAACTGAGCTTAATGACCGTGACCAGGAACTCTTAAGAAATGATATCGAGGTCTCAGGAATACCTGAAGACAAAAATGAACGTTCTTCACATATTGTTTTGGCAGTAGCAACTAAATAAGGTGTAGCGCTAGAAGATCGCGATATAGTAAGTGCAGAGCGTGCAGGCCTTTTGAGGCGTGAGCAGAATGAGACATCTAGGCCACGTCCCATCGTAGTGCGGCTGGCACGCCGTGTTCATCGCGATAGTCTGCTAGCAGCGGCGCGAGTCCGTCGAAGCTGCACTACAGTTGGTCTGGGACTCAATTCCGTCGACTGCCACTTCTCTGTGAATGAAAGGCTAACCAGACATAATCGTCAACTAATTTATAAAGTACGTACAGAAGCGAAACGCAATAATTGGAAGTAGTCTGGACACGGCAAGGTAAAGTTTTTGCTAGAAGAGAAAACGGTGAGCCCCGTCATCGAGTGCGCTTTGAAAGCGACTTATGCTAATCGTTTTTCCACCCACTTTTATTGTAAATCTTTATTTGATTGTTGTTATTCTCTCACGTTGCATTGTATTCTCCCCATACATATTGACCTTACCTACATGCACTTAACAAATCACATATTCGATACACTATTTTATATACTCTATGAAAATAACAATTGTTCTAATTATTTTATATGGTCCATTGGATGGCGTCACTTAACACTTCTGTGCAATTTCTTAGAATCTAAGAAATTTGGCAGTACTTACAATGATCTAAGACTTAGATCATTGTAAGTACTGCCAAATTTCGTATGCTTTTGTTTTTAAATTTTTAAAAAATAAAAGACTATCAATCGGGTTTTTAAATGCTGGCTCCTTGGGAACCCGCCATGATGAGTTTCTCGCAGCGATATCGAGATTCGACATGGACATTTTAGCCATAAATGAAACATGGCTTAAGCAAGGGGAGGAAGAGCGTGCACCATCGCCAACAGGTTATCGCTTAGTTCACCTACCACGTTCACCTAAAGTCCGTATGCGAGGAGGTGGCGTGGGATTTTATATTAGGCTTGGTATCACTGCTCGTAGAATTTTAGTAGGTATAAATGACTCTGTTGAGCAGATGTGGATAGGGCTCAATGTTAATGGTATCAAGGTAGCCATTGGTACAGCATACAGACCCCCTTGGCTTAATGTAGACAAATTTATTGACGCACTTACAGATTCGATTTCCTCTATAGCTAATTACGAGCATACCATCTTACTTGGAGATTTCAATATTGACTTGTTACTTACGCATAAACCTAACGCACAAAAGTTACAAAATTTCTTTAACTACATGAAACTTACGCAGTATGTGAACCAGCCGACCCATTTCACAGGAAATAGTAAAACTTTAATTGATTTAATATGTGCCAATACGAATGTATATTGTGTATCTATTAATCATATTCCCGATCTTTGCAGTCACGCGCTACTGACATGCCAGTTAAATATTAAAAATATTAGAGGACCTCCTAAATTAATTACTTACAGACCATTAAGAGAAATTGACATTAACAGTTTTAATCTAGACCTGGAATGTATAGAATGGGAAAATATAATAAATGATGATTTGAATAAAATGGTGGAAAATTTTACAAATATAACACTTCAACTTTTTAATAAGCATGCTCCTATGAGAACTTGTTTAATAAGAAATAAATCACATCCATGGATAACCTTTACTATTAAAGAAATGATGAAGTTACGCGATAGGGCATACACTAAAAGTAAAACTACTAAATTAGATATTCACATAAAATTCTATAAAGATCTGAAAAACGTTGTAAATTCGGCAATACGTAGCGAAAATATAGCATATTTCAATAAATATATCAATTTTACTAACAAGCCATAACTCTTATGGAAAAATATCAAACAAAGTGTTGCCAACTTTAAGAAAGAGGACTGTAATATGGCATCCCATTTATGTAATCCTGAAGATATTAATACATACTTTCTTAAACTTCCCGACATCAGTGAAGACCCCATTAGATTGTCAGTTTTAACTCGTTTTGAATTTGATAGATTTGGAATTAATACTTTCAAATTAAAGACAGTTGATGAAACAACGGTATTAAACGTAATAAAATCATTTAAAACAAATGCACGGGGTGATGATGGCATTACTTTAAATATGATATTGCTTACCTCACCAAAAACTCTGAAAATAATTACGAGATTGGTTAACGAATCTATTAGAACGAGCGTTTTTCCCGAAAAATGAATGTTTAATAAAGTTTAATTAAAAACTCATTTTTACTGCGTATTTTAGGTAAAATTTCATATATTAAGCCACACCAACCCGCCATTGCATGTTTATGTGCAACTTGTGTAAGTGAGATAGATATATGTTCACGTAAAGTTGTCATTAGTTTCAAAGCTACGTCGTCGCGTTTGAATAGTGGTTACAATTTTTTCGACGGGCGGTAATGTGGTTTGCTCCTCTAGTGTTGTATAACTCAATGGATAGTAGGATCTGCGTTCTCGCCAGGAGGATAGGCTGAGCAAATGCTTACTCTGGCCCCTGTGCATCACTCGAGATTTATAAAGGCTGTAACCAGGTCATCATTGCAGTACTCTGGAACAGCTAAAAGTTCAATATTTTTATTATAAATTATACAAGCTCTGGGTCTTTTGTATTGACCACTGGTATTGACAAGAATCTTACCGGCAGCCGCCAATCCCAGAACTTGACCGTTGGCCACCCAAGGCTCTTATATTGTGTCTTGGTGAGGTCAATGTTGTCCTCTGCAAAGCAAACCTCCACCAGGGCAGAAGCAGCTGCTGCATGGTGAAGATTTGCTTGGAGGACCCTCGTCTTACCCTTGGGTTTAGCCATTTATGGGCGTGGGGGGCAGTGGTTTTACCTCCTGTTGAGGATATATAATAGCTTACATACTTGGCATCTTAATCGACGCGAGCACCGAATTCTTTTCGGTGTAGAAATGTTCTCGTTTTTAGTTTTAAGTTATCCAGTTCAAATTTACCTACATGAAACTGACTTAAAATATCTTTTTTTTATAATTTTCAGACTAGCACAACTTTACTTATTAAATTAAAAGAAAAATTAACGAAACAGAAAAATAAAATTAAGACACTTAATGAAAAGTGGAGAAGACAGTCTAAGGAAATTGCCAATATTTCTCAAATTTGAAAAACCTTCAATCTAAACATCTTTTAAATACTGAAAATACAATTTTATTAGAATAATAATGTGCAGAACCAAGACTTTTTAAGAAGATAAATAAAGAAATAAAAAGGTTTGCCATTACCAAGCCAGTACTCTCAAGAAATTAGAAAAGGTGAATGGCAGGCATATATAGGTGTTTCGTACCGTTAATAAAATTTCGTGTTTTAAGATATTTTTGGTTTTGATTGGTAGTTAATAGAATAGACAAACCCCTTTAAAATTCTTAGATTTTTAAAACTTGGGACATAAAAGTTATAACGGCTCTAGCCCTTATGGGCCTATCATTTCTTTCGTAATCTTTGTTTTTATATATTTTTTCTTCACAGTATGCTGATGCGTCACATTGCGAAGTTTTTGGGAGATTTTAGCGACACCTTAACCCAGCGGGCAGTTAATGACGACAGCCGTTCAAGTTCATAGGAGCCAAGCGATCAAAATAACTTGAAGATTTTATCAACATCATTATGATTATATCAACATCAAACCACTTGTTTCGTTTTCTCTATAAGTTCACACGCGCAGACACTTAATTCACAAAATCGCATCACTTTTACGAATCAAAATCTACTTCATACAAGGAACAAAACAGGAGCGACAATCCGTCGACGGCCAAGTTCCCGCCAAAACCTCTCCTATTGTTCCTATGTAGATCGTTACATATAGGCAAATAAACATTGTTTTTGTGATAAAGTAAATATTCCATAGCGCTCTGTAGTATTTTACTAACCATTTTTTTTATAGAATAAGGGTGACAATCAAACACACAGACCACCTGATGGTAAGTGGATGCTGTGGCCCGTACACGTCTACATTTATCCTCGATTAAGAATCAAAATTCAGATGCGTTGTCACCTCTGAGGACTACGGTGGAATGCCTTGTTTCCAGTAAAAAAGGGTCTCCGGATTTCTACACTCACCATACGAAACACAGCAGTATTAAGCTGGTATTTTACATTGATATTCTGTGAGAGCGTGGTTCTTCCACGGTCGAGCAGACTCTACAACTATATTATAACTGCAGCGTAGTTCTACCATTAAGTGGGTAGATTGAGATGAGGATCGGTATCTACTTAGCGGAATGCATTACGAGATAACTATATTTAGCAGCGGACTGCAACAATTTGTTAATGATGAAGTTCTGATGGGGTTTTGAGTGAGAAAAATTGATGACTAAAATTAAACCCAAACCCAAGAAACCACTGCTAGACTTCATGATACTGTAAGCTCGTTTTACGTAAAAAGCGGACCAAAAATTAATATTCTAAAACTGAAGGTAGCCGGATCTCAGTCCCTTGGGTCCCTCGTGACCATGGGTAAAGCACCCTAAACGTCGGGAATTAAAAACTAAGTTAAAATAGATAGTTGATTAAACGCAAATAAATCCGTAAATATAGTTTTATTCAATGTGTTGTGTTCGCGTAAATTTAAGAAATCATAATATTGTTACGAGCTTAGGGTTTGTGACAATAAAAACTGCCGATTTAATTACCAAAATTGACACTTTAATTACTGAACACCAATTAAAACGTAACGTCACTGCTATGCATAGGGCACAGTTTATGCATATGAAATAATCTATGTTTCATGCGCACTTTACTACGCAGTTAATGGCAGTCACTGGTAGTAAAGCTTAAATTGATATTAATATCTGTTTAACATTATTCCTGTTTCTCCGGTGTTTATGTGTTTTATTTCATTATAATTGATAAATCTGCGACCCTGTTTAGTTTTGTTTATTGTATTTGCACAAAAATGTCACGAAAACAATGCATTTTAAATGTGACCGATTTGGTAAATACTTTTTTAATATTCGCATAATTTCCAGTTTTCGTTCACTTGTAAACAGCTAATATCTAAGAAATTGAAGATTGTGGGGCATGGATTGTAATAATCAAAAGTCCACTGCTATGCATAGGCCTATTTAGGCCAGATTGTCTCGTAGGTACTATTTGCCATAGCTGCCACGCTTGGTAGGTGGGTTATTGCCCATCTCCTGATTCAGTTTCCCTCTCTTGAAATTAATGATTATACAGTGCAATCTCGATATACTTTTACGAATCAAAATCCACTTCAAACCATGATTCAAGCGACAAAACAGGCGCGACAATCCGTCTACGGCCGAGTTCCCGCTGAAACTCAGTACTTTCAGTTTATACAAAGGTACTCTGTGCTCAGTACTAAGAGCTAAGAGAGTATAGGTATATTACACAGACTAACTAATGGATTCTTACGTATGTATGTAATTACTCTAAGATTCTACCGAATGTATAGTAAGACACTTAGAGTAACAAATCGGACGGGAACAAGTAAATATTCGTTATATCAAGTAATTCGTTGAACTGAGGTTTGTTATGTTGAGGTTAGGTTAGTCGTGAATCACATACTATGGGATTAAGAGTTATACATTGGTGGGAACTTTATATAAACGGCTGCGTTTGGCAGAAAATGGCGCTAGAAAGCTTTTGTAAGCAAAATGGCGATCGTAAGCGGAAGCGCTGTCAAATCGTAAGTAGCTATTTTCCTCTAGGACACGAAGTTAGTTTTAACCGGGGAACGTACCTAATTTAAATATATGTTTGTAAAGTATTCATTTTAAAAACTTACCAATCATTAATTTTTAATGACATGTATAATATGTTTATTCATGTCATTATATTACTTGAAACTAATAAGTATTGCACATAACAACTTATAAACTCTACTTCAAAACGAACAAATTAAATAAGCAAAATGGTGGATTGTGTCAGCACTACTGAAGTTAGCAAACGTGTCCTGACCGAAAACTGTTTAGTTTCGCCATTTTGCTTACAAGCGCTTGCTAGCGCTTTTTTCGGCCAAACGCAGCCAATGTTTTGCGTTGACAAAACTCGTTTATTAGAGGTATTTAAACTTTTCTTGATAGTTGAGAATTCGTTATAAAGAGGTTATTCGCAAGATATGTTCTAAATGTAAAGATATATTTTACGTTGACTTATGAACAATTCAAGGGAATTACGAAAAATTTGTTAAATAAAAGAAGTCGTTATACTCGTATTGAGGTACGTTATATAAGAGTTGCACTGTATTTTATCATTTTTCAGATATTCTTTCCTAGATCGGAATGTTTCAGCCATGGAAGAGGATAGCTGGAACATATTTAAAAGATAAACTCGATCGTGAAATTTACAATAACCACCGCATTTGTGATCGGCACTTTGAGGATCGTTTTTTATATCGTCGTACCAAAAGAATTGCAAAAACAGCTTATCCCATTCTTAACCTTGGTAATTCTTTATTAAAAGCTTTCGTATTAACATGTTTATCAGCTATTGTTTTAGCAGTGCAGACTAAAGAAACTCATTTTCATGTTGTAATATTAGTAAAGATGGTCAAGCAATCTTTTAGTTTCAGAAAATGTACAAAATTTGTCCATTAATAGGTTGAAATGTTTTATTAAAGGAAAAATGTACAAAAAGTGTTATAAATAGCTTTCATAAGAATAAAGATGTTCATACTTTAAACACTGGGAACAAATATCAGCTTATAACACTAGTTACTAGAATCCACTAAGTCAGTAGTGCTTTTATGGGGCAATGTATTATACGCTTTTACAGCATTTCAGAAAATGTACAAAATTTGTCAATTAACAAGTTGAAATATTTATTAAGGGAAAAATGTACAAAAAGTGTTATTATAATATCAAAGAATACATCAAATAACTCCTGGGAATTAGGTGATCGCCACCATGCTTGTATGTACTATTAACCCTTTACTTGGCAGAGTGCATCAGTGGATACACTGCTCTTTAAAAAATATTGTAGGAAAACTAAACAAGTTTTGACATAGATTTTCTTGTAATAAGTTAGTCTATGATCTATTATATTTAGTAGAATTTATAGTTTTATAGCTGGCAACACTGAACCACCAGTAGCCCGCAAAATGGCGGACCCATACTCTTATTAGTCTGTGGGCGGACCATAAGCAGGCGTCTACTAGGCATGTCGATTACTCTTAAAAAAATCGATCTCTGAATCGATTTGAATCGAAGGTACTTGAATCGATTATCGATTAAATCAAGGAATAAATGATCGATTTTCGATTAATCGCTCGAATCGATCTAAAAAAATCAATAATTTTACTCCAAAGAATCGATTTTTCGATTAATCGATTTTAGATCGACATGCCTAGCGTCTACGCACATGCGGGTAATTATTATGTATTTTGCTACTTTTTATGCATTTTTGATTATTATTTGAAGTAAAAGTAAACGCAATAATGTTATATTATCCCTGGATGTAGTTTTTTCTTACCAACTCTATATATTTGATTTTACAAGTCAGTTTGCCCATATGTATCTCTGAGTATACACTGCCAGCTACGCAAACAACAAGTGCTTTTTTGACGTGTATCTATGAAGATACACTGCCAGTTTATCGGTGAATGTGTACATATTTTAAAAAAAATTGGTATGCAATGTCTATGCAAAAAAAACATAATTGTAGATTTTTTATATTCCTAATTAACACGTTTAAACATATAACTTTCATAGTACTTGTACAGTTACTGTACTGGATATATTTTTTATAATTATGTATGTTTTGGTACAAATGCTCATACTTATTTAAGATCAGCTGTACGATAATCAAAGTTTGTTTCCAGATTTTACAACAAAACAGAGCCCGCAGAATTCTCGCCCTATCTGGAGCTAGATCAGACGTAGGTAGCAGTGATGATTCAGCTGATGAGTTAGATAAGTATATCCCTCCAACTCTGTCAGACAGTAGCTCTCCACCTCCATCTTTGCCGTCATCTTTGTTGCATCTAAACCTTTTATCGGATAGCAGTGAAGAGATAGATGAAATAACGCACAATGCTCCAGCTTTGCAACTATACTCATCGCCTGCAAGTGATAACTGCGCTTCGCTATCAATTTTGTCACCAAGGCAATCATCATCAATTTTGCTGTTACAACCTGCTGAAATTACTTCACCAAAGCTAGGGACATGCCATTCCATAAATACAGTACCATCTTCATCCACTAAGCCAACACTTGTGCCATACCCGCTCATTTCCACATCACCATACTATGCACCTTCACCCGCAGCAGCTACTCGATCTCGAAAACCTACTGTTGTCACAAAAAAGAAAGTACTAAAACCAAAAAGGTTAGAGATCAATTGGCGTTGTCAGAAATTCACTGGTTCGGCTGAAGTTGAAGATTATTTGGAATTTCCTCAAGAAGACAAGAGCCCAATTGAATATTTTAAACGCTTCTTTACCGACGAATTAGTGGAAATAATAGTAGCTCAAACTAATCTTTACAGTACACAGACCAAGGGCGTTAGTATTAATATCATGGAACGTGATGTACGAGACTTTATAGCCATTAATATATTACTAGGTATCGTTAAAATGCCAGCATACACAGATATCTGGTCTCAAAAGTTTCGCTACGAAAAAGTAGCGAATGTCATGATGCTAAAAAAGTTTCAACTACTCAGAAGATATCTACATTTTAACGATAACCTGCGTGATGATGGAGACAGGTACTACATGATTAGACCACTTTCGCAAAAGGTTCGAGAGAATTGCTTAAAAATAAAATAAGAATGAACTTTTAGTATAGACGAGATGATGGTGCTCTACAAAGGTACAAGAGCAGCAAGCAGAAAGCAATATGTACAAAATAAACCAAAGAAATGGGGCTTTAAAATTTTTGTTCGCGCTGGTGTTTCGGGCATTGTATGTGACTTTTTGGTATATGGAGGGGAAGATACATTCCGGTTCACTTCGTTTACAGAAGAAGAAGAAAGCATGGGATTAGGTGCAAAAGTCGTCATAGTTCTAACCAAATCCATTCGCCAGCCTGCTTGTAAAATCTTGTGCTTTGACAACTTCTTTACCTCAATTGAATTGATGCACCGGCTAAGAAATGAATACGGTATTTTTTCTTTGGGAACTATTAGATCCAACTGACTTCGTGGAGCACAGGAGAAACTTCCTATCGATAAAAACTCAAAAAAGAAAGGGAGAGGTTCACATGCTCAGGTTGTGTGTAACAAAAATAAGATTGTTGTTACCAAGTGGTACGACAACAAATGCGTCACTGTTGCAAGCGCATACGTAGACTCACATCGTCTTCAAACTGTACCACGGTATAACAAAGTACTGAGAAAGAAAATACCAGTATCATGTCCACGAATGATAAAGGAGCACAACTCCAATATGGGTGGCGTGGATTTAGCTGATATGCTTATTGCATTATACAGAACAGAATTCAAGGGACATCGCTGGTATCTACCTCTGTTTTCGCAAATCCTTGATATATGCGTTAATAACGGCTTATGTACCGGCAAGGTGTTCCAAATAAGTCAAAATTAATGCCATTGAAAGAATTCAAATACGAGATTTACCGCAGCCTACTTTTATTTGACAGAGGCGTTTCTGCCAATAAACTTAACAATAATGTACCACTAATAAAAAAAACCAGCTGCAGAGAGACCCATTGACGCTGTACGATATGACCAAGTTGGTCATATGCCAGTATTTGAAACTAAAGGCAGGTGCAAAAATTGCACAAAAGGCCAAACCCGAATTCATTGTCAAAAACGTAAAATACGACTTTGTTTAGTAGAAGAGCGCAACTGTTTTCATGCATATCATACCAAATAGTATTGTAAAGCAAATAATTTGTGTAATTTGATTATATAACGTGATATCATAATTATAAAACTGTTAATTAGATAGTAAAAATGATAAACAATTGTTGATTAATTACAATTCGTATCTATTTTTGTTACAATGTAAACCTGGCACTGTATCTGTCAGGACACGTACTTTTTATATTGTAAATTGTTACTTACCTGGCAGTGTCCACTGCAGGATACGTTCAATAAAAAAATATCTAAAAGCAAAAAAAAAATTTAATATTTTATTCACCTTTTATTTACCTAATTAAACACCCTGATTGAGAGAAAAACAATAAAATACGAAAAAAAAATATCTGCCAAGTAAAGGGTTAAAATTTATTTAAAAAACGTACAAACAAAATTATTGTTACGTGAAATATGTTTAAAAAAAGTCCCGCTAGGTTTCTTGCTGGTTCTTCCCAGGACAGAGGTACCAGTGGTAAATAAAACATGACTTCCAATAAGTATTATGTAATAATCTATATTTAATAAAAAATATTCTATTCTCTGTAATATAAGATATTTAGTAACTATACAATTGATCATTGTGCAAATATAGTTCACGCTGTCCCAGTCTCTACTTCTGCCTATCCTTGACTATGCTGATGTTTGCTATCTTGACATTACCGGGGAGCAGCTTAATAAGCTTGAGCGCATTCAAAATGTATGCATTAGATTTATATTTGGGTTTCGCAAATGTGATCACATCTCCGAATTTCGCAAACAGCTCAAATGGCTCCCGATCCACCTTCGCAGGAATACTCACATTCTCTCCGCGTTGTATATGCTTAATCCTTCCACTCCTCATTATTTAAAAAACCGTTTCTAGTATCTTTCCCTTACCCATAATCGGTTCCTTCAATTCTCCGTCAATCTTTCTCTCTCTACACCTTTGCACTCTTCTTACTTTTTTAAGAAAACTGCCGTGCGATTATGGAATTCTTTACATCTCCATACTCGTCGTGCTAAATCTCTTCACTTTTCAAAAGTCTTATTAAATCGTATTACTTAGAACGCCATTAGATAAATTACTTTTCCTTTCTCGTACTCTTTTCATTTAATATATTTTATGATATATTATATATAATATTCACTTATCTTTATGTGTATGTATTTTTATTATTATCTTGTACGCCCCCTCTATTTTAACTTTTGTTGTCATCAGTTCTCTACGCTAAGGTTGTCTGGACGAAATCACTTTCATAGTGATAAGACCGCTTATTGTACATACTTTAAGAGGCAATCATCTCAGTATATATGCAGTATCAGGCATCTCTCAGTATGTATACAGTAATCTATGGCTTACCGCTTATGATAGCGCTTTTTTCTCTCAAAACAGCCATTAAACGTAGACAGAGAATGCTAGGATTCTCTGTCTACGCCATTAAAGCTTGCTATTACATATCCATTTTTCTATGTCTATGCTGCCAGATCCCAAAACACGGCAACTTAAAATTTCGAAATGGCAGCCCTGACCTGATGCTCTTAGTAGAGATGAGTCGTACTAGGTAAATTTCGTACTAGGTGCACCTAGTCCAATTCCGTATAAATACTCGATCCAAATACCTGTTCCACCTAGTCCATAAAGTATCAAGCTTTCAAGTACGCATAAAGTTTAGTATTGTTGGAATAGGATACGCTATAGTTTCAAGTACCATATTTTACGTGCGTACTGCTGAAACGTGTGCAATAATGAATTCATACATCTTCCCTTCATACTTTACAAAATTATTATAATTATTCTCGTAACTAAATTACGAGAATTAAGGTTATATGAGAAATAAATTAAGATAATTTACTTCAAATTACTTCAAATGCTACTTGATAGTACTTCATATTTTGTAGAATTTGTTTTAAAAGTTGTTTATCTTTGATTTATTTGAAAAACTCTAGAATGGGAGTACTCACCTATTGATTTTGTATGTCTTTATTTTAAGCTGCTATGTTTTTTTTACTATTTCTATAATTCTATAATTGGTTGATGCAGCTCATACTAATGACGGAAGGGAGAATTTAAAGTGGATTATTTTCATTTATCTCTCATATAATCTTAATAGTAACGAGCCTAATTATAATATTTTTTTAGAATATTGTTTGCATAATTCTTATAAATAACATTAAAAAAAGAATGTGTTGGCGCGACTACTAACGCCGCCTAGCGACGCACCGGAACACCAATCTTTTATCTACGAATCAGAGCTCGTCATTGTTGGCAACCAATCACAGCACGTCGTGCAATTAGTTATAAGATCTGTCTGTTTAAATTTTGATTATTACCTGATACACACTGTCAGCAATAAGACGACTTAAATATAACAACAAACGTTCAATAAATCAATCATTGAAGAGCACCTGCCTCCCGTTCCTGTACATAAAGTAGTCCTATCGAGCCGAATAAGGAGTTCAAGCTTGGAATCTCCGAAGATTCGTCGCATCAAAATACGAAGGGGAGATTCACGTATCGAGCGAAGAGCTGCAACGTTAAGGCATCGACAGACAGGAGTGGCAGGTTTGAACTTCCCGTCCGTTTCCCCATCTCATCCCTCGATAGGTGTTGATTTCGTGCTGATATTCCATTTCCAGTGCTCAAGTGGCGGTACCTACCTGCGCAACGGCACCCACCTTGGTTCGCACGCATCTACAAATTGGCAACTGTAAGTACTCTTGATTTCCTTAATTCCCAAAATGAGTGAGCCCAAATTGTCAGATTTAATTAAGAAAAGAGGAGTTTTAAAAGGTCGATTAACTCTGTTTGAAAATTATGTTAAAAAGTGCACTTTACCCTTGACTGAACAACAGTCATTAGAATTAAATTTACGTGTCGAGAGTACTTCGAGTTTGATAGAGATGTATAGTGAAATACAGACTAAAATTGAAGAAGAGGTAGCGGAAGATCTCGATCTTGTAAAACAGCTGGAAGAGAGAGATCGTTTCGAAAATCAATTTTATTGTGCTGTAGCTTCTGCAAAACTTTTATTGAGAAAGGAATTAGCTGAAAAGTCTAGTATTTCAACATGTAAGCCGATAGGCATAAAGTTACCCGATATTAAAATACCTTCCTTTGACGGTTCATACGATTGCTGGCTAGAGTTTAAAAATTCTTACGTTAGTATGATTCATGATCGCGATGATTTAGGTCCTGTTTAAAAATTTCATTATTTAAAATCGTCATTGTCCGGTACCGCGGCACACGTCATAGGTGCATTAGAATTTACGGCTCACAACTACTCTCACGCATGGGAGCTGTTAGAGAATAGATTTAATAATCCGCGACTATTGGTTCATAATCATGTGAAGGCATTATTTAAAATTCCATCGTTAAATAAAGAGTCTGCTTCCCAGATTAGGAACTTAATAGATATTGTTTTGAGAAATTTGCGTGCCCTTAAAACGTTAGGTGAACCAACAGATTCATGGGACACTTTAATCATTTACATGGTCGTTTCCAAATTAGATCAAGCCACTGAACGCGAATGGGAAAATTTTCAAGGTACAGCTATTTCGTTAATTGAATCAAGGTCAGCTTTGAAACTGGATGACTTACTTAAATTTCTTAAGGACCGCGCCGACGTTTTAGAAATGATAAAAGTGAACCATAACAAATCCCACGAGAACAAAGGCGGCGAACAAACGCGCTCTAAGAAACAATATACACATACTCATATTGCTACGAACGTTACTAACAATAACAGTAAGACTAAAACAAAGCCGCGTGTGTGTGATGTGTCATGGTAATCACGCGATTTATTCCTGTTCAAGGTTTCTTAATTCGTCTGTCCAAGAAAGGAATAAGATAGTTAAAACGCATCAGCTGTGCATCAATTGTTTACGCGCAACCCACCCACTTGACGAATGCAAGTTTGGGCCATGTAGGTTCTGTGATAAAAGGCACAACAGTTTGCTTCACATAGATGGGCAGGTAGACGGCGCATTACAGGTGAGCGGGTCGAGTGCATCAGCAAAGCCGATCACCGCTAACGTCTCCACTGTCTCGTCATCTTTACACGTTACGGCTAACCATTCAGAATCGCAAAACAGTAATCAGGAATATTCGTTATTACCCAACGTTTTGCTGTCCACAGCGTTAGTGGACATAACAGATTATATTAACAAATATCACACTGTACGCATTCTGCTTGATAATGGTAGTCAACATTGTTTCGTAAAGAAATCGTTATGTGAAACACTAAATGCACCGTTAATACAGTCCACTTATCACGTTGCTGGGGTAGGTCAAACAATTTCGCAGTCCACCCACGTTTGTAAAATAAAATTACGTTTAAGGTTAAATTCGTTTTGTATGAACATTGATTGTTTAGTGTTGCCGTGCATTACAAATCAATTACCCACATTTAGTGTCGATTTAAATAATATGAGTTTACCTGATCATATTCAACTTGCGGATCCGAACTTTCACTCACCGTCAAACATCGATATACTGATAGGCGCGGATAAGTTCTAAAGATTCTAGGGAATTATTGTGTGATGGCAAAATTAAGTTGAATAAAGGACCTTATTTACAAAATACAAAATTAGGTTGGATAACGTCGGGACCTTTACATAATAACCTACTTCCCGTTAAGAGTGTGCAATGTAATTTCTCCCAAACAATTGACACACAGTTGAAATTGTTTTGGGAACTCGAAGAGATAAACAATAACGTTAATAAAAACATCCTTAGTGCTGACGAACGTGCGTGCGAAGACATTTTTGTCAAAACGACAAAACGTATGGAAGATGGTAGGTTTTCCGTACGCATTCCTTTAAAGGAATCAGCTGATGTGCTCGGAGACAGTTACACAGCGGCTGAAAAACGTTTGTTGTCGTTAGAACGAAAATTCGCTCGTTCGCCGCAATTTAGGGAAAAATACGTAGATTTTATGGGGGAATATGAAAGGCTCGGTCATATGAGTTGCGTTGAAACTTATGAGTCACCCCACTATTTTTTGCCGCATCACGGCGTTATTAATGAAAATAGCAGTACGACTAAACTGCGCACTGTTTTCGATGCAAGCGCAGCGACGTCGTCCGGTAAGTCGTTGAACGATATTCAACATATTGGTCCACCACTTCAGAATGACATTTTTAGCATTTTATTACGCTTTAGGCAATATAAATACGTGGGTTGTGCGGACGTTGAGAAAATGTTTCGGAATTTTCTTGTACAACCAGATCAACGAGATTTACAATTGATATTATGGCGTAAACTTCCGTCGGACCCAATACGTGTATATCGCCTAAACACCGTGACGTATGGCACTGCGTCTGCGCCATACCTTAGTATGAGATGTTTACGCCAGCTTGCGCTGAAATGTAAGGATCAGCAGGTTGCGAGAGTAATCCGAGAGGATTTGTTCGTTGATGACGTCATCCTAGGTGATAATGATTTAAATAGCTTACTCGATGCCTGTGAGAAGTTACGAAATACTTTAAACTCGGCTTGTTTACCCGTTGCGTAAGTGGTTGTTTAACGTTGATATCAGTGACCACGACATATCTAAAGACTTGTCATTAGGCGAACATTGCCAAACTAAGACTTTAGGAGTGGGTTGGTATAATAAAAGTGATGAACTTCATTTTACCACACGAGTAGTTAGACCGAATTTACTAAATAAACGTACAATGTTGTCGATAATCGCACAAATATACGATCCTCTAGGAATTTTAACACCGGCTGTCGTAGTAGCTAAAATATTGATGCAAAAAGTGTGGTTGTGCAAGATAAATTGGGATGATCCCGTTCCCAGTGATGTTGCTTTATCCTGGGAAAAATTTATTGACACACTTCAATATTTGCATAACCTACGTATTCCGCGTCATGTTATGAGTGCACACACACAGTTTATAGAATTACACGTATTCACGGACGCGTCGCAGTGTGCGTATGGTGCATGCGCATATATTCGCACCTATTCTGATGACTCATCGGTGACTATTAGATTATTGTGTGCAAAGAGTAAAGTTGCACCAAGTAAACCAGTCAGCATACCCCGACTAGAACTGTGCGGGGCTTTAATAGGCGCATGATTATATAGGAAAATTATCGAGTCATTGCGTGTTAATTTCCACAAAATTTACTTTTGGACAGATTCAACTATTGTCCTTGGATGGCTACGTACGTCACCACCTTCGTTAAAAACATTCGTTCAAAATAGGATAGTGGAGATTAATGAAATAACAAGTAATGCGTTATGGTTACATATAGGAACCAAAAATAACCCAGCGGATCTGGTCTCGCGCGGTCTTAGTCTTGATGTACATTGACAGTAATCTGTGGTGGAGCGGACCTGAGTTCTTAAAAAATTCTGAGTCGGAATGGTCACAGCAATCTTCGACTACACACTCCGACTTACCAGAACTAAAATCACAAACGACAACTGTTATGGTTTGTGATGTAACAAAGAATAAAATTATTAATTTTGAAAGGTTTCGTTCTTATCAGCGTATCGTGCGCGCCGGCGCTTACCTGTTGCGATACATACATAACTTACGCATACCAAAGAAGGATCGTACACAGGGGCCGTTATCAGTGGATGAATTCAATGACTCATTACAGTCGTTAGCGCGTCTTGCTCAACGCGAATCGTTTCCGATGGAATATGATAAGTTAAAACGTAACTTACCTTTAAAAACTTCAGGTTCGATTTCTAGGCTTAATATATTTCTAGATGAAAGGGATATAATTAGAGTAGGTGGCCGTCTTAGTAACTCGCCTGACTTTAATTACGACAAGAAGCACCCGACACTTTTATCAAGTAAACACAACTTCACACAATTGTTGTTTCAACATCAACACAAAGAGCTTTTTCATGCTGGTCCCCAGCTGCTATTGGCCACCGTGCGTGAGAATTGGTGGCCGTTAGGGGGTAGAAACCTAGCTAGAAAGGTTGTCCACCAATGTGTTCGCTACACTCGAATGAAAGGTAAAACCCTAACGCCAATCATGGGCAACCTTCCGTCTGAACGAATAGAACCTGGTTTCCCATTCATTCGATGTGGAGTGGATTATGCTGGTCCCATGAACGTACTGAATCGCAAAGGAAGGGGAGCTAAATTGGAAAAGGGTTATATTTGCATATTCGTTTGTTTTGTTACCCGGGCCATTCATCTAGAACTTGTCAGTACGTTAGCTGCTCAAGAATTTATATTAGCACTTAAAAGATTTATCTCACGACGAGGTAAACCAGCTCAAATTTTCTCAGATAACGGTAGAACTTTCATTGGAGCCATGAAAGAGATTAACAAAATGTTAGAGCGAAATTCAAAGCAAATAATTGATAAATTATCAACCGACAATATTGAATTTAAATTTATTCCCCCTTATGCTCCTCATTTTGGGGGACTGTGGGAAGCAGGAGTAAAATCCTGTAAGTTCCACCTTAAGCGTGTCGTGGGTACCGCTAACTTGACGTACGAGGAGTTCAGCACTGTGTTGGCACAGATCGAAGCAGTCCTAAACTCCCGTCCTATAAGTCCTATGTCCTCAGATCCACATGATCTTCGTCCACTAAGCCCAGCTCATTTCCTCATCAGCCGGCCACTCACTGCACCAGCCTGCAGAGACCTCACCGAAGCACGGACTCACATCTTGACACGGTTTCAAAGAGTGGAACAAATAAAACAGCACTTCTGGAAACGCTGGTCACAAGAGTATGTTGCTGAACTTCAGACAAGAACGAAGTGGAAGGCGAACAGTCAAGACAGAGCATTAAACACGCTTGTCGTTATTAAGGAGGACAATTTACCACCCCTTAAATGGTGTATGGGCAGAGTTACCCATATTTTCCCCGGAAAGGACGGCGTGTCACGTGTCGCCACCATCCAAACTGCTACGGGTCCTGTACAACGAGCATTCTCGAAAATCTGCCTTCTGCCTGTATCATCAGCAGAGGACGACAACATGAATGCAGCCTGCGGCATCTCCAATCAAGCGGCAACGTAGATACATCATTGGAAGCTGGAGCTTCCAAGGCGGCCGGCATGTTGGCGCGACTACTAACGCCGCCTAGCGACGCACCGGAACACCAAAACTTTTATCTACGAATCACAGCACGTCGTGCAATTAGTTATAAGATCTGTCTGTTTAAATTTTGATTATTACCTGATACACACCGTCAGCAATAAGACGACTTAAATATAACCACAAACGTTCAATAAATCAATCATTGAAGAGCACCTGCCTCCCGTTCCTGTACAGAATGTTTCTGAAAAATAAAAAGTGAGTTTGTCAGTTCCGGCGCACGACTGAAGTTTACTCCTTACGAACGATTATAAAATATATAGATTAGTAAATGTGGGTAAATAAACGCATTTTTGCATGACACATTTACTTATATTAATTATTTAATGTATATTCATCAAAATATATTACATAATCATCGAAACGTAAATTGTTTACGCTTCCAATACTATGTTATGTAGTCATGGAAACATGAAAACAACGTCCACCGAGATCATATTCGCATGAGTCCGTAGGTACCGTATTTGACAATAGACACTCGCCTGCCTCATACTCTTGTATAAGTATTTGGTTGAACTAGTCCGAGTCCCGACTAGTCTCGTACTAGTATTTGGTTGAACTAGTCCGAGTCCCGACTAGTCTCGAGTCTCAAGTACTGACAGACAAAGATAGAAAGACTACGGAATAGTCTAGTTAAAAAAGGACAGAATATATTATTACACAACAAACACGAGTGTACGTCACTTTACCTTTATGTTCATTAAAATTTGGTTCAAATTCAAATGACTGACAAACTAATGATTTAGGCAAAAACGACCCGAGTTGAGCGCCTAGTAACTACAGTCTACGGCAACAAAATACGAGTACGACGCGTAGGCACAGTGAGACTAGATGGATCAAGTATTTTAAAAGTTGGAATAGGTGCAACCTAGTCTCGTTAAATACTTAGTCCCTGGATCTGTTCTAGTATATACGCTTCATCTCTAGCTCTTAGTTGTCTATGTCTCAGTTGATTGTTGAAAACTGGGTACTGTTTATGTTTATTAAATGAAAAAAGAGAATTCAGTTATATTAAAGCTATAGAAAACCAGCATATAGTGATCTGTGATAGAAAACAAGAATGGCCTTTAGTGAAGTTTGTAGAATTTGTTTAAACGTAAATATACGCACGCTTATACTAAAGAAGATTGGCCTCCAAGAATTGTATAAAACGTTGACGAACAATTTTGTAAGTTTGTAAATATTTCTTATTGCGAATTGAAGCTGCAATAATTTTTTAATTTCATTTAATTATCTTACCAGTATTTTCCTTAGCCAATATTTGTTTTTTCTAGTATCTTTCTTAAACTTATTAACGGCAGACTGGAATGATGTTCCCTGATCTAATATCAGACCCAAATCCACAGGAATTAATCCATTTTTATCACCTTTTCTATCACTTTCTCGGTTGAAATTTAGAATCATTTGGCAGGAATTTGGAGGAGTAAGGTGTTTTATTGTTAGAGGTTTGGTCCCCGATTATAATAATACCATTCCCATTAAAAGTTAATACACCGTTCTTGAGAAAAATCAAAAAGAAAATCCCATAGAACTAACCTCAAAATCATAACTCAAAATGAATTAAGTGGGTGGGAGGTGGTGGAGAAGGAGGCGGGGGAGTTGCAGAGTCGCCCCCCACTTCCACATCTTTTTCAGTTTCTTTTTTATAAATTTTTAAAAATGTAATTTTGAGGTTATATTTTTGTAATGTTTTTGACTATAAACCTAATTTATGGGGGGAGAGAGTTGGAGAGAGTTTCGGAGGAAGTGAGAGATACAAGTGTCGTGCCTTTTTTGCTTAAAATTTATTGTTTTATTAAGTGTTGTTGATTTACTATAGTAAATTTTTCTGTCTTGGTGGAGGTTTTAACATCTGTAAATTAGTAAGTGTTTGTAGTTGTGCCGTTTTTATGTAATTTTTTGTTGTAGTAATATAATGGAGGACGAACCTCCCGATCCCGGAAGGGTTCGCAATGATTCCTTTTCCTTACCCATTAACATTGATAATGTAGAACTAATGGCTAAGCTTTCCATTGACGTCCGTCGAGTTGGGGGTTGATATTTTTTTTACAGAAAGGTTACATTAATATAAGCACACACGTAAAGTTTCAACATGCGGAAAAGCGTACTTTACGAGTAAAAAATTATTGAAAATCAATTATTTTTGCAATATTTATGTCAATCCCTATCTCAGATTATATATTTTTTTTTTACAGAAAGGTTACACTATTGTAAACACACACGCAAAATTTCAACATGCAGAAACGCGTACTTTTTGAGAAAAAAATTATTGAAAATCAATTATTTTTATAATATTTACGTCAATCCTTACCACAGATTATATCGAATTCTCGCCGTTGAACGTTCGTTTTCCGTACAGTTAAGTTGTCATACGTTCGGTAGCATTTTATTGTACATTTTACGTAAATGATTATATTTTGTACTCATTTAAATAGTTTTCATGCATACACATATATTTAACAGTTTATATTTAAATTACAAAATTATTATCATTATGAGCTATTAAAATTAAAATGTGTAGTGTTTACCGTTTTTTACCGGCTTGTGGAACGTAACGTAAAACTGACGATTTCTAAGAATTAATTAAAGCAATATGTGTATAAAATTGTATAAAACATGTGTATCACACATGTATCTCACAGTGCCCACCTATCAGGGCAGATAACAAATAAAATAGGTTAGGTTCAACTTATGTCAAGGAACCGAATTAATAGACCCCGACTCCACGTGGTACGAGTCTGTCCTACCCCTAGAGTGGTTTTATAGAGCCGGAGGCGCGTAGGGAGAGCAGCCTCCGCCTGCTGTAACAAATCGTAGGCATCGGACGAGCCGGAGCGGCTGAGGCTGGTCGCCGAAGGCGACCAACAAGCCGAAGCTGCGGAGGCGAGGCTGGATGCCCGCGATTTGTTACGCAAAGGCGTAGAGGCTGCTCTTCCCGCAGCGCCGGAGACGTTGCGGTCTCGAAATAGATACAGAAATCCCTCTGAATGAGTCCCTCTATTTTTGGTGAAGGGGTTCCCCCTTCCTTAGGGGGTAACCCCTTCCCCCCCAAGAGGTCCCCATGGTTTTTTACACTTAATATTTATCCATAAAAAATAAAATTTCCTCAAAATTAAAATTCAAAAAAGTCAAAAAGGGGGGGGCTCCGCAACTTTTCCTTTCAAGGGGGAGTAGTACACCTCCCCCCGCCCTCCCCCCCACCCCCTTCCCACCTCCAATTCGACGGACGTCAATGGAAAGTCGTACCGAACTAATTAACTGTAAACGTGCCCGAGTAAGTAACAAGTCTGCCCATCCACAAAAAATAGTTATTACTGATCCAAATCAACAGTTTCCTTCAATACAATCCTCATATACCCATCCTGATTTTATTAATAAAAAAGTTAAGTACTCTCAAGATGATGCCGCTCCTTTTCTAGTTCACGTAAGTAAAATCTCAAATGATCAGCTGTCTGGAGTAACTCTTAAACCAATTAAATTCGGTCACTTTCTGTATCATAACAATATTAAAAATGTAGTCCATGATGGAGTCAAAAAAGTTGGACGAAATAGAATATCAGTGGAGTTTAAAACAGCTGCAGATGCAAACACCTTTATTGATCACCCAGCTCTACAAATTTCTAAATATGAAGCAACCATCCCCTCATATAGTATCACTCGTATGGGGCTAGATAGACAAGTTCCCATAGAGTGGACACTAGAAGAATTAATAGCAGCTATAGAAATTCCCTCTGGCTACAGTTCTATAATTAAAGCACGGCGACTTAATAGACGATCAGTGAGTGACAGCAATAGCGTTTCATGGGTTCCAACTCAGACGGTTGTTCTAACTTTTTCTGGACAAAAACTTCCTCCCCTAATTTACTGCTTTTACACCTCAATGCCAGTGGAAAAATATGTTTTGCCACTAATTCAGTGTCATAAATGTTGTAGATTTGGCCATGTTACTTCCCAGTGCCGATCATCCCCTTGCTGTTTTGTATGTGCACAAAATCATGAAGGTTTATCTTTTACTCGACAAACTCCTACTTGCCTATTCTGCTCTGGTCCCCGCAAAAGACCCTACATGTCCTGAACATCTAAGGCAAAAATCTATTAAACTTGTTAAGTCACAAGAAAATATTTCATATTTAGAAGCTTCAGCTTCAGACACCCTCAGACAAAAAGATCCTTTGCTGATACAACAAGAATCCAGCCTCGTAATTGTTCTCAACAGGCCCCTTATACTTTAACTGACAGTCTTTCAACCCCTTCGGCTCAGCTCTCACAAACTGCATCGTATAAAAAAACATTTTTATCCCTCAACGTACCTGCAGCCAATCATTAAATTCTGGATATGATATGGCAGCCCATCAGGCAATTGTTGAGAATCCTAATTCTTCCCTTTCTAATGGGTGTGCTCTACTGGGAAATGACAACAACTCCTCTAGTAATGATAATTTCTGCGAACTTATGATATAAATGCTAATTAACATGATCTCCCGTTTTAGTGACACGGAACTTCCTCTCAGCTTACACCAAAAATTTATTCAGCTTTCCTCCTTAGCCCGTAACATTTGCAGTCCCGCCAATTCTTCAATGGAATCGGAGCATTAGAAATAAAAAAAATTAACTCATTTACCTCATTAATAAACTTCATCCCTTCATTCTTGCCATCCAGGAGACATGGCTTAGGCCTGAGTCTCATTTTAGGGTTTCAGGCTATGCATGCCTCCGGGATGATAGGAGTGATGGTCGTGCTGGCACCTCTATTTTAATTTCAAGAAGTTACATTTTCACAAATTCCTCTCCCTTCTCATAGTCCAGCAGTAAATGCTGTTGCTATTAAGGCCCTTGATGTCTCTATTCTCTCTCTAATGTAAACAACATTCCTAATCCTGATGTAAATGTTTTAACAGAACTTGCAACACTTATTTCTTCTCTGTCACCTCCTATGGTTATTTTGGGAGATTTTCTGTCTGTGTGATTCACTGGCTCCCTTATTTTTAGATCTTATTGATAATTTTAATCTCGGTATTCTAAATGACGGGTCTCCTACCCGTCGAGTATCCCCATTACAAAATGTTAGAAGTGCCATTGACCTAACTCTCTGCTCCCCAGATATTGCTTCCCTTCTTTTGTGGCAAATATTACTTTCTAGCTATGGCAGTGACCATTTACCTATATTCATCACTCCTCCTACTTCACCTAGAATAAATTTTACATTTTGCCCAAGACTAAAGTATAATCTATCCAAAGCTAATTGGCAATTATATTCTACAGTTTTGGAACAAGAGATTTCAACTCTTCCCCCAATTAACAATGATAATATTGCTCCTGTATATATAGGGTTCAGAAATGCAATTATTTCTGCTGCTAATAAGTCAATCCCTTTAAAAAAACATTTCAAAAATAATTATCCTTCCGCTCCTTGGTGGGACCAAGATTGTTCAGCAGCTTGTAGGAGAAGAAAAGAGGCTGAATTAATATACTCCCGTTCTATGACTGCAGAGAATTATATCTCATACATACCTAATACATAAACACTCACGCCTGTCACCCAGAGGGGTAGGCAGAGACTACAGACTTCCATTTGGCACGATCCTGACACACCTCTCTTGCCTCCTTCACATCCATACACCTACGCATACATGCTCGTCGGTTAAGGGTACTCCTAATTTGGCCCGTTTTCAAAAAATCGCCAATTTTGGTCTATAAATTTTCGCCTAGGATGTCCCTTTCCGACTCTGCCATTCACTTCTGCACCATACATTTTCTTTGTCACTCTTTCCTCATTCATTCTTTCCACATGACCAAACCACCGAAGCATTCCTTTCTTAATCCTGGTCACCACATCATCTTGCAAACCACACTCTTCTCTTATTACATAATTTCTTACCCTGTCATTCTGATTCAGCCCTAACATACTTCTTAACAACCGCATTTCTACTGCGTTTATTCTACTCTCGTGCTTCTTCTGCCACACCCAACTTTCACTACCATACGTTAAAGTAGGGAACAACACAGCATTGTGAATTGCCATACGTGCCTTTTTCGACACATTTTGACTCTTCACAATAGAGTGCAAGGCCCATTTACTCTATTTCCCGTATTCACTCGTCGTTCTATATCCTTATCATATCTCCCATCCCTGCTAAATACGCAGCCCAAATATACAAACTCATCTACTTGCTCGATCGACTCCCCTTCTATTCTTATTTCACAAATTGTTTTACTTTCTTCTCTTTCAAAAGCCATAACCTTAGTCTTACTTGCGTTCACTTTCATACCCCTTTCTTCTAATGATCCGTTCATTAATGTAACCATCATTTGCAACTCGGCCGCCGACGACGCAAGAATAACTTGATCATCGGCGTACAAAAGGCATTTGACGGTTACCTCACCCATTCTTAATCCGCATTCTTCAACTTTCAAATTTTGCAAACAACTGTCCATAAATAGGTTGAAAAGACACGGGGAAGCCACACAGCCCTGTCTGACACCTTTATGGATGTCAAACCAGTCCGAGTAGACCCTGTTGATCCTAACACAAGCACTAGAGTCCCTATAAAGAGACTCCAATGCCTGTATCAAGCCAGCGCTCAACCCAAATGAGTTCAGTGTTTGCCATAGCAAATCCCTATCCACACTGTCATAGGCCTTTTCCAAGTCCATGAACGCACAAAAAACCTTTTGATTTTTGGCCAGAAACTTCTCCACGATCATGCGCATGCATGAAAAAGACTTGATCTGTACATCCCATTCCCTTTCTAAATCCCGCTTGCACATCCCAAATTTTTCCATCAGTTTCTTTCATGACCCTTTCAATCAGTACCTTAGCATACAGTTTTCCTACAATGCTAAGAAGGCTGATGCCACGGTGGTTTCTACAGTCCTGCTGCGACCCTCTTCCTTTATATACTGGGACTATCACGGCTTTGCACCAGTCTACCGGTACCCGCTTCAGTTCCCAGCATAAATTAAACAAGGTGTGCAGCAGGCCTGCCACCACTTCCTCTCCAGCCCAGCTCCAGCATTTCGAGTGAAACTCTATCATATCCGGCAGCCTTACCTGCTTTTCATTGCTTTCATTATTTCATCTATACTTATCTTGCTACCTCTTTCCTCTTCTTTCGGTGTTTCTACTTCACTTAGTACACACGTTGTCTCCTCACTCATAAACACGCTTTCAAAATATTCCTTCCATCTCTTTAAACTCAAAACTTCATCATTCGGAATATAGCCATTCTCGTCTCTTATGGCATTCATCATAGGCTGTTTTGAATGTCCCCTGGCAGTTCTTACAAGTTTCCAGAACTTTTTAATATTTGCCTGGAAGTTATCCGACATTCTTCTATCATTTTTATCCGTTCTTTCTTGCTTTTTTCTTTCAACTACTTCTTTTACTCTCTTATTAAGATGTCTAAAGACTGCCTTTTTTCTTTCAATATCACCATTCGTACCGCTAGAATTACCAGCCTTTGTTGCTAGTAAATCTAGCCATGCTCTCTTCTTTGCTTCAACTTCCATACGTATCTCATCATCCCACCATAACATATTATTTTTCCTTTCATTCTTTCTCTTACTAACACCACATACTTCGGTAGCTGCATCCACTAAACCTTTCTTTACATTTTGCCATATATTCTCCAAGTCTAACTCCTTCATACATAATTCATCCAAACCACTTATATTTTCTTTCAGTCTGCATTTAAACTTGTTTTTATCACTTTCATCTTGTAACCTTTCTGTTCTAATACGCTGTAACGCAGTGGTAGACACAGACGATCGATGGCGCCAACGCCTGAATAGACCATTAATTCGGCATAAAACTAAATAATGATCCGTTCCTACGTTAGAACCCCGGTAAACCCTCGTATCTACCACTGCGCCCCTCAATCTTTCATCCACAATTATGAAATCTATCATGCTTTTATCGTCACCTCTTTCCCAGGTATACATGTGAATCCTCTTGTGGCGAAAGCAAGTGTTCGTCACAAAAAGATTCTTTTCCATACATTTCCAGGAGACTTTCACCATTCTCATTTACACTTTCATCACCAAACGTTCCCAATATCCTTTCATAACCAAGCCTCCTCACGCCAACCCTTCCATTAAAATCTCCTAGCATAATAATATTTTCATTTCCCTTACACTTCATTAACACCATCCTTACCATTTCCCAAAACTGCTCTCGGATATAAGTGGGCTTAGACATGTCTGGGGCGTAGACCCTAACACAAACAACTTCTTTAAGCCCACTTTCATTCGTATCCATAGCAGTCTTGGGCTTACACATTCATACTCTTTCACACATTGGCCCATTCTTTCTGAAAGGATGATACCTACTCCCTGGCATGCCCGCTCGATCTCGTCTACACCAGACCAGTATGCGGTATACATGCCATGTGTAGTGACATCCTTCCCCTTCCTTTTCGTCTCATTTACGCATAACACATCTATTCCTCTATCTTACATCATATCGCATACTTCATCCATTTTATCATTCATTGCCCCACATACATTCAACGTAGCCAGACGGGCCTCTGCAATCCACTTTTCGCCTCTCCGGGAGGCAGAACGTGACGGATGGCGAACCTCGTCGCCGGTTTTCCTCCCGGAGATTCTTCGCACATCTCACAATTATATCTCCTATAAAAAAATTGCTGCAGAAACCTTGAAATTACTGTTACGAGCTTGAGGTTCGTGACAATAAAAATTGCCGATAAAATTACCTAAATTAACACTTTAATTTACTTTACACAAATTAAAGTTAAAACACTAATAATTAAACACACTAATTCACTTAATTCCGCTCCGAAGCTTCGCTTGTGTCGCCGAGTTCAACTCTGTCTCGATCGCATCTTGCGCCACCTATTTATTTAAATTAGCAAAATATCCGGAATGTTCAAGTAAACACGCGCAAGGTACCGAGAGTTCGAGTATAGATTTTCTAGTTCTTCGGGTGGCGCTGTCGGTCGAAAGATTTGTGATGTCATAAACTGCAACGCTCCCCTCGCTCTCGTTCCTGACACTAGATGGCGCTAGTTGTGTCGTCGACTGGAGCGCGTAACACTGCCCCCTCCTAAGACATGCTCGTCCTAAGCATTATCGGTCCCATAATAACGCGCCAAGCGATCCACATGGACGATCTTAGGAGTCCCTCTTGCGCCTTTCTCCGCTCCTCCGCTCCGCTCCGCTTCTGGCTCCGCAATGTCAAGGGCTGTCCTATCCCGTGGTGCACCAACATTGTACAATTTCGGTGCTCCTCTACTACGTGTCTGAGGTCCCCGCACGGCCTCACAACTTGTACATGTACGACACCAATCCTCGACATCGTCACGATAATGGACCCAGTAAAACTGTTCTCGGACCTTCAGTAGAGTTCGTTTAACTCCCAGATGGACTCTTGAACGACCATTATGGCACAGCTGTAGAACATTCGGCACTTTAGCTTTAGGGACAACCATTTGCAAACGACAGCTGTCTCTTCGACCATTGTCCCATTTACGGCACAGGACTCCATCCTGAAGCAGCAAGCTGTCCCATTGGGCCCAATAGCTTTTCGTGGTTGAACTCATCGCTGAGACGTCCCTCCACTTAGGCTTGGTAGCACGGGCCTTCATCCATCCCAGAATCGGCTTGATGTCCGGATCTTCCTGCTGTGCATGTCGTAGGCTGTCCTTCCACCCGTTGCTGAGGTGGTCTGTCCTGAGCATCCTCACGGATACCACTTCCTTACTCTCTTGCCTACTACAATGGTTGCAATATCCAGGACAAGGTCTTCTTGACAATGCATCTGCGTTGCCGTGAGATTTCCCGCTGCAGTGTCTGATAGTAAAGTCGTATTCCTGCTGCTGCTGGGCGGTGCTGTTAGCCGCACTTCCTTTCTGAGACCGCTCACCTTCCCTTCCTAGGGTGTGCTTAGGGCAGCTGGACCGAAGATAGCCCCTTTCCCCACAGCCATAGCACCTAGGGCTGTATCTTTTATTGTGGTCGTGAACCGTAACTGCTGTAACCTCCCTAGCGTGAGGTGTACGATGATCCTGTCGCCGCCAGGCAGTGCCGTTAGCTGCACTACCCTCTCGAGATCGATCAACTCTCCTTTCCACGGTTCGCTTAGGGCAGCTGGATCGAAGATGGCCCTTTTCCCCACAGCCATAGCACCTAGGGCTGTATCCTCTGTTGCGGTCGCGAACTGTAACTGCTGCAACCTCCCTAACGCGATGGGAACGATGATCCTGCCGCACGGCTTCTCCCTCCAGTGCATGGGCCAAGGCGTCCTTAAGCGTCTCGTGGTGCCCGAGCCTCACAGCAGCTCTGATTTCCAGGTCACGGATGCCGTCGATGAATGTCTGCACCAGGTTCCCTTCAATGAGCGCAGGTACAGACCGGTATGCTTTTCGCACTAGCTTCTCCACCTCTAGAGCCCACTGCTGCAGGTTTTCGTTGATGCACTGCACACGATCTTTAAGCTGCGCACGAAAGACGTGTTCCAGGTGAGCGTCGCCATATCTCGCCTCCAATGCCTCAAGGAGTTGCTCATAAGTCACTTCCTCACCGAGAGCTTCCAGAACTGTTAAGGCCTGGTCACGCAGGCCTAGTGTGAGAGCAGTCATGGCCTGACTTTTATTCCAACCGTTCGCTTTCATAACAGCCTCGAACTGGATTTTGTAGGCTGACCAGGAAGAAGTCCCATCGAACGGTGGCACCTTGAACCCACGTAGCGAAGGTGCTGAAGCTACTACGGGAGCTGTAGTTCCATCCCCAAGTTTGAGTTCGTTCAGCGTTTTCTTCACGTCAGCCATCACATTGTCAACCCGATTGTTCACATGGTTGATTCGGGTTTCATGTTCTTCGATTCGGGTTTCAGCTTCCGACAGACGGTTGTCGTGTTGAGCAACCCTATCCTTCACCTGCCTTATCTCTTTCCCAAAGGTAGCGTGAAGGTCCTTCATGAGGAGCATCTGCTCTTCCGACCGACGAGCCTGTTCCGCCTGCTGATCTTCCAACCGACGGGCCTGTTCCTCCTGTCCGCGCTTCAGCTGCTCTTCGAACCGACGAGCCTGTTCCTCCTGTCGGCGGGCCTGCTCCTGCAGCATCACCATCAGGGCGCCTAAATCAGGTGCTGCAGAGGCAGGAGCTACTGACGGACCGGCCTCCGTTGCCGGCCGCTGGCCCTCCGACGTCTGCGGCGTTGCATCACCAAATCTTCGTTGGTCCGTTTCCTGCTGGCGTTGACTTCGGGAACGGACACCCTCCGTTTCCTCCTTAGGTAAAATCGGCATGATTTTATCCCACTTCTGACACCAATTGTTACGAGCTTGAGGTTCGTGACAATAAAAATTGCCGATAAAATTACCTAAATTAACACTTTAATTTACTTTACACAAATTAAAGTTAAAACACTAATAATTAAACACACTAATTCACTTAATTCCGCTCCGAAGCTTCGCTTGTGTCGCCGAGTTCAACTCTGTCTCGATCGCATCTTGCGCCACCTATTTATTTAAATTAGCAAAATATCCGGAATGTTCAAGTAAACACGCGCAAGGTACCGAGAGTTCGAGTATAGATTTTCTAGTTCTTCGGGTGGCGCTGTCGGTCGAAAGATTTGTGATGTCATAAACTGCAACGCTCCCCTCGCTCTCGTTCCTGACACTAGATGGCGCTAGTTGTGTCGTCGACTGGAGCGCGTAACATTACTGTCAGACAAAAAGCGAACTGGTTGGTTTAAATTCTGTGAGTCACTGTCACCTAGGACTCCCCCATCTTTGGTCTGGAGAAATGTTAAAAAATATCGCTGTGCAGTTTCTAGTGAAAATATAATTTCTAATGATCCTTCCCCGTGGATAGATGAATTCTCTAATAAACTTGCACCACAAACAGTCCCATCTTATGATGAATGCCTAGTTTTTAATTCTGCTTTTTTAAAAACAAATGATAAATTTGATTCCCCCTTTTCTTCTCATGAATTGTTTACTGTACTCAATGGCCTTAAAAACTCCTCACCAGGTATTGATGGGATTCCTTATTCGTTTATAATTAATATTAGTGAGAACACTAAAACTGTCTTACTATCCATTTTAAATTTTATTTATATTACTGGTGATCCTCCTGCTGAATCGAAAACCCAAATTATTTTGCCCATTCTCAAACCAGGTAAGTCTAGCAATGGCCCTTCCAGTTACCGACCTATTGCCCTTTCTTGTACTTTGGCAAAAATCTTGGAACATTTAATAAAAAATTGCTTGGAGTGGTTTTTGGAAAGGAATAATCTCTTACCTGAAAGCCAATTCGGTTTCCGAAAAGGTTTAAGTACCATGGATAGCTGAAGTACTTTGATCACAGATATTCATATTGCTTTTTCAAAACATGAATTTCTCATAGGAGTTTTCTTGGATATTTCTTCTGCATATGATAATGTGCTTCTTCCTGTGCTCAGGCAGAAAATGCTTAATGTGAGCATTCCAGTGAGGATAGTCAATTACGTCTCTAACTTTCTCTCTTCTAGATCAATATCTATAAATGTTAAAAATCTCCTGCTTCCCCCAAAAACTATATGGAAAGGACTTCCACAAGGCTCAGTTCTTAGTCCTCTCCTTTATTCTATATATACTCACGATTTAGAACTTTCAGTAAATTCTTTTTGTAATGTTCTTCAATATGCAGATGATTTAGCTCTATACATCTCCTTAAACAACTTCACAGTGGCATGTTCCCGTCTAAACTCATCCATGGATTATTTACAAGAATGGTTAACTAATCATGGCCTCTCTTTATCTGTGGCCAAGAGTAGTGTGGTGATCTTTTCCCGCCAAAGGCAAGTTCCCGATATATCTGTTGTATATGATAAGCAACCTATTCCAGTTAGAGGCTGGAGAGATGTTAAATTTTTGGGAGTTATCCTTGATTCGAAATTGGCCTTCGGTCCATACATTGAATATATAACACAAAAATGCAAAAAAAACATAAATATTCTTCGGTCTTTGTCAGGTGTTTGGTGGGGGTCCCATCCTTTTTCTCAGAAATTACTGTACAATGCTTTAATACGAAGCCACCTTTACTATGGGTGTTTTCTGTTGGAGGCTTGCAATAAATCATCCCTGAAAGTAATGGACAAAATTCAATCGAAATGCTTTCGCATTATTACAGGGGGCAATGAAATCCTCACCAATAAATGTTCTTCAGGTTGAGTGCGTAGTTCCTCCTTTAAGATTAAGAAGGCAATACCTTTCAGACAGATTCTTATTTAAGATCTGCCAGCTTTTAGATCATCCCCTAATTCCTAAATTGCACCTTCTTTCAGAGTATATCTCATCTGACTGATACTGGACCCATAAGGACTCTCCCTGCTTGTTTAAAAGTTTTGTAATTTTTCTTCAGCTTCCTTACCCAATCTTTCAATGTAAAATAAATCCACTCTTTGATGTTCCTTACGAGGCTATTGTTTACCAACCCGACATTCATCTAGATCTAGGTATAGAAAAGGATTCTCCAATGGCAAATTTAAAATAAAAGAAATTATAGAAAACACCTTTAAAGATTGGCTTGTCATGTACACAGATGCTTCAAAACAGTCTGATATGAAAGACTGTACTGGAGCTGCTGTTTGGATTCCTAAGATCAAAATCATTCTTAACTTTAAATGCCCCTCACTATCCTCCACTTTTACCGGTGAAGCAACTGCAATCAGTGAAGCTTTGTTATATGTAGAGTCACATAATCTTAATAAAACAGTTATTTTCACAGATTCAAAAAGTTATTTGTTAGCTATTTTGTCCAATCAATTCCATAACAAACATAAATTTCCACTAATTCTTAAAATAAAAAATACCCTAATCAGATGCCATCTTAAAGGAATCCATGTTTCAGTGGCCTGGATTCCAGGCCACAGTGGTATCCATGGTAACGAAACAGCTGATGTACTCGCTAAAAATGCAATTGCTAATGGCATTCTACAAAATTTAATTTACTCACATGACCTAATTTTGCTAGCTAAAAGGAAACTGAATGAAAATTGGAATAAATTATGGGAAGTTTCCAAAAATGTTAAAGGTAAGCACTATGCTGCCATCCAAGAGATTATTCCTCCCAAGCCTTGGTTCTTTAAAATTAACAAAGCAAATAAACATGCAACTTGAATCATTTGTAGATTAAGAATTGGACATGCTTGTACACATGCACATCTGGCAAAAATCGGAGTAAGGGATAGCTCATTGTGTGAATGTGGCTTAGACGAAGGTTCCACAAACCATATTTTTTTCAACTGTCCCAAATTATCCTCCTCGCTTTATGATTTCCTTCCTCCTTATATTCCTCGACCTATAGATTTTAATTCTCTTTATCATATACCAGTACTCCTTTTGTGTATATTTTATGTGATTCTATTAATACTAATAATATGAAACTTTAAATCCTTGTCACTTTTAACATACAGGTAAGAGTCTAACACCTGTGTTTGTCATATTTGTTCTAGGTAATTCATCAAATAGATTTGTCAAAATTCTCGGAGGAAAACTGAATCCTTGTATTATTACAGACTCTTATTTTAATTAAACTCATACGCTTTCATTTTCTACTCAATACGTCATTGGCAAATTTTATCAAACCGTCACAAAAGAAAGAAGAAGAAGAGAGAGTTGGAGGAGGGAAGCACCACGTAGCGCAGTCAAGGGAAGGCCAGTCGACGACTACTTCTGAGTGGTTTACAAAAAAATAACCACAAATGAAATGGCGGGGTCTATTCGCTCGCTCACTCGACCCCGCCATCCCCTTCTAACCTAACCTGTCTGAGTGGGTGTGCCCTAAGTCCCGAGCTCGCTTCGCTCGCTCTTACACTCAACAAAACATCAAAATATTAGCTTTTATAATTACTTTAAATTATAATCACAATATATAATACAAGAATAACGACACTACTTCTCAGAAGAGCTAGAACCCAGAGCCGTAAAGTCAGTTAATAATAAAAATGTATAATTTTTCATACTTTACGTATTTTAGGTTTTAATATTTTTTCGATAATGGTGCATTATCTTTTAATGTGAGTGGTATTATTATAATCGGGGACCAATCCTCTACCAAATAAAACACCTTACTCCCCCAAATTCCTGCCAAACGATTCTAAAACCAACCCACTTTCTCTACTCATGAACGTACTAAGAACAACGGACGGAATTCCATAAACTATCCTATTGAAGCACCATAGTAAGCTCGGTAACGTTTATTTACACGTTAACACCCACACATTCAAATAATAGTAAGCTCGGCGTCCGCCATTACACTGCTAGCGTTGATGAAGGACACACGCAATAAGTAATCGAAATAACTTTTTAATTATGCCAACCTGCGTCGTAAAATGTTGTTCCCGTAGCACTTTACGTGATAAAAAAAACAAGGAATCACTCTTCACAGATAATTACACTCTTTAATGCATTATTTTGATTAATTTTTAATTATATCTTTTCGTAATTTATGTAACAAAATTTTTCTTTGACGAAATTAATGTTGCCAACTTTCGAAATTTTATTTCCCTTACTTTACAAAAAAATAAGTAATAAGTATACATGAGATTAAATTAACTTAATTAATAGATACGTTAAAGTGATTACCAGTGTTTCCAACGTGTCAAAATAAATCTCCCTTATCACCCAAGTGCTGAACAATGTTCGTTAACATTTTTTAGGCTTCCGAAGGAAAATGAATGGAGAAAAGATTGGATTCAGATAATTAGAGAGTGTAGAAGACAAATGGATTGGAATCTAAGAGTTTGATGGCTACAGAAAATTGATAATAGGATTTGGAACTTACGATTTTATACATATGAGTTTATTATTTTGTATTATTACTTAAAACATACACTTTTATAATTGGAAAATATTTATTGCAAACAATTATTTTTACACAACATTTGTATTTAAAAGTTAGTTAAAATTATTCTGCTATATAATGTGATATATATTGTGTGTTGCTTGTCGTATTAATTGGGACATGAACAACCAAAGCTTTTTTTATATAGGATGGGGTGACAAACGAGCACACAGCCCACTTGATCGTAAGTTCCTTGCTGGAAGCATAACGCACTATGCGAAAAACAAAATAAATTGTCAAGCCTGTACTTCCCGATTAACCACTGATATGAAATACTCTTTTCAAAGTCTTCTAAATTTAAAAACTAGAGGTGGCTTAAGTTTCCCATCACAAGATGTGTAAGAAATTTGTTTGCTCTGTGAAATAGTGGTAAAAAAGTAATTAAAGAAAATATAACTATACACAACGACAAGCAACATAGCTATATGCTGATTAAAATACTAGAAAAATTCGTAGGTAGCGATAAAGTGTTTTTAAATGTAGAGTCTGAGCATATGTATTTGGGAGAAGAACACAAAATAAGTCTAATAAAATACATAGCAGAAAAGTATCTAACCATTAGGTTTCACCATGTATCAAAAATGGAAGGAATTCTAAGAACACATGAAAGCAGGAGGCAATATTACAAAAAATTTACACAACATAAGGGGTTTTAGTATTATTTTATTATTTTATAAACTTTATTTACCTCGTCAATTAGATCATCCTTGACGTTATTTACGAGAAAAGCCCCGCTCAATAATTCAATAAATTAATATAATTCTAAATTTTTGTGTACAGAAACGTACGTAATTTCATATTTTTAAGCCTTATACATTTTAAATAAGCAAAATATAATAGGTTATATGCGTATGAATACAAATATTAATAGAAGACCATAGTGTATTTTTTTCATGTCAGCTTAAGTTCCTATAAAACATTTTGGCAACTAACTAACTTCGTTTGATTTTAACTTGTACAAGCTAAATTTCTACTTTTTATATTATTTATAAATTATGAAACTATTATTATAGACTATTATAAGACGTACGTATTTAGTCATATTTATATGTGAATATCAATATAAAATTTTAGGGAAAGTTTCTTCAGCTGGCAACTCTCTCTCAAACACGCACACATTAAAACCCGCCGCCATTACGGTACTTCAATCTGTACAGTGACAGCACTCCGTCCGTTGTTCTTAGTACGTTCATGTCTCTACTATATTTTTTAATATTATGCCGGTGTAGCTCCTTGATAAAAATAAACTGCTTTCTTAAGCTGGCTCTTTACTATGGGATATTATATCCCGAGATATAAATTATATCCCATGATTGCCGTTCACACTGTGAGATATATCTTTTAACCAGTGTGCATTCGTCATTGGAAGATTTGAGGATTTAGCGGAAGCGCGGAAGGGTGTGCGGGGTACAGGAGGAGAAATTTAATATAAAAATATCGCTCCATCGATCGAAAAAATATTTATAGTTTGGGATGTAATATATATTACATCTCAGTGTAAACGGTTTCATTTGAAAGTATGGTGAGCGATATTAATTTATATCTCGAGATGAAATATAAATTATATTTACCCCATAGTGAAAGTGGGCTTTATGACACATAAAGAAATTTTGCAATTTGCAGCTCCTCTTATCTGAGCTGCTTCAATCTTGCACAATTTATATTTTTACTTACTTGAGTCTTATATCAGTCTTTGTAAAACGATGTAATGTAATAATATTGCGCTTGCTTTTGCAACGTGGAACACAACAAGTATTCTTCATTATGAAGAGTATGTTAAATTAATCCTACCCTCCATCTACGAGTACACTTCAGCATCATCATAATTTTGAGCGTGAGGGGGAGAAACAGAGATCAGAGAATCAGACAGAGATCTATAACTTTGACGTACTTCATTCACTGTGGTGACTAGTGTAGTGTTACCTACTACTGGGCTGCAGTGGCCACTGACCATCAGCTGGAATGCAAGTTTATTTGTCACTTCAATTTTATAAAAAAATGATGTTGATGTGGAGATTTGTGGTAGCCAAGAGATCTTATTACTATCTTTTATATTTAAGCAGTTTTCCATATTTATGATGCACTTTCATATTTTCAGATGGATGAGGATGAAGAGCCCATAATTGTTTGTTTCACGTGTCATGCAAGACTCATTCGTTGCAGAAAATTACAACAACAGGCTATTGAGTCAAGTGCAGTTCTGGAGCAGTTGCTTGCAGGAGGATCCATGGTATTATCCATTTTATCCATTACAACCTATAACAATCCACTGCCGAATATAGGCATCCCTCATGGATTGCTCCATAGGATGAAGTTTTTGCCACACTTGGCAAACTGGCAACCGTGGTTTATATTAGTCTCAGTTCAATCCAACTTACTTTTCCATTAGTACAATCTATATTTTTAAATTTTTTATATTTTACGAATTTTAGTAAGTAAAGTACCTACTTATTTTCACAAAAATAATTATCTAACTGTTTATACTTAGAGGGATGGTGTGGGGTAGTATGGATTCCCCCACACCACCACTACAATGGCTTTTTTCTCTTATTTAAAAAAAATTGGTTTCAGTCAATACCAAAATCACATGTGGCTAGAGATGAGATTCAATTCACACCAATTTATCACATAGATATTTGGCCAGTAGAGTGTGGTATAGAAAATGATTGTAAGGACAAAATTTTTAGCCTTGAATCTGTTAAAGTGGAAGAAGAGAATTTCGAAAATGAGAATTACATGTTTGAAGAAAATGAGAATCATGAAACAGGTAAGGTTATACACATTTTGTATTAAGATTATACACAGGTCGGGATCACAAACAAATGATGAGTCTTTGTTTGCAGAATCTACTTACCATCAGGAATGTACTGTGTGCCCATTTGCCATCCATAGTCTATAAAATGCTATATATGTATGAAAAAGACGTCAGCTTATAATCTATTCTAATACATTAACACAATCAGTATAACGAAATCAAATGTCGAAAATTAAAACTGAGCTAATGCACTTCTGGTTGTGTTAGAATCCCAGTCGGAGATGTTAGTGTAAAAAAAAATGCTGAATAGGGAGCGCTGAAATTGTAATTCAACAATTTTGTTGGTACCAGCGGAAATCAAACCCGGGTACAGTAACGCGAGCAGTACTGTGATATTTTACGGCAAACGCCTAGCTCCTGAGCTGCCAGGACTTTTATGGGTGTTTTTGTCGACGATCGACGACGATCTTAATCGTCCCGTAAACTTCCACTGCTGAACATGGAAAGATCTCTGCCGATGTAGGGAGGATTTGCCTTAATGGTCACGCTTGGCATAGGATTGACGATCTGAGCACCACAAGTGAGCACCTTTGACTCTGCTGCCCATCGCCGGTTTGTATATTTTACATCTGAAGTAAACGAGGTGGTTATACCGCCATCTGGTGGTCGTCATCAGATTTTTCTGGCAAACTCACAGTCGCCTCTTACGAAACCTGGAGCACAAAATGTGATAATGAATTCTATTATGCCGCACCTACACAGCAACTTCGACTGTATTCTTAATATCTACAAAAATACTAATCAAAATGTATGTATGGGATTCGAAACAGCGATTATTAGATTAATGTAATTATAACATGGAAGAACGTCATCATTGTCATGTGAAATTAGTCTATCCACCATATTTCCCTCCAAATATGAGAGTCAGAGAATTCAGCAACATTACACAAGTATAATTATGTAAAATGTTATAATATCTCTTTTTTCCTTAAGTTAACTGATAGAGATTATATTACTTTACTTATATTGCCATAAGGCATAAATTCCGCCCATTGTAAACCTTTTATGGTGTCTTACAATAAGTAAAATGTTTGATTTGTGTATATTTCAGAACAATACATCACACCGACAGAAAATTTTTCAAAACCGTCTGAGAGAAAGATTAAATCAAATTTTACTGATAATAACATAAACAATGTTCGTAAAGGAAACCTCGATTTAGAAAGCGCTATTATTAAATCAACGCCTAAGCTAAAAAAAGATTGTCAATCGGTTATTAAAAAAGGGAACCATCCTGCAAAGACTATAAAAACGAAAATTTTGCAACAAAATAGTGTAAATATACTTACGAAGAAAACATCTGGAGCATCAACAAAATACATTTTTGAATGTGATGCTTGTAGCAAAAAGTTTTCAACAAAAAACATTCTCGCTAAACATATTTCATACAGCCATAAGACACAAAAGAACTCAGACACCACTGCAGTTTGGACACAAATTGAACAAACTCCAGCACCACATCTAATGGAAATATTTAATTGTGATATTTGTGAATTTAAAACATCTTATAAACGTCGCCTTTTGGCACATCTTAAAGCGCATGTCGCTAAACAAGTGTACTGTTGTAATAATTGCGATAAATGTACAAATAAAATCTATTTGCAAAGACATATAAAAATAAACACTGGAGAAAAACCATATTTCTGTAATATCTGTGAATATAAATGTATTACAAAAAGTGATTTACGAAGACATATGAAAATACATACTGGAGAAAAACCTTTTTCATGTAATATCTGTGGATATAAATGTATTAGAAAAGATACTTTGCAAAGACATATCAAAATACACACCGGAGAAAAACCTTTTTCGTGTAATATATGTGAATATAAATGTATTGCAAATAGTGATTTACGAAAACATATAAAAAAACACACCGGAGAAAAGCCATTTTCATGTTATATTTGTGAATTTAAATGTATTACAAAAAGTGATTTACTAAAACATATAAAAATACACACCGGAGAAAAACCTTTTTCGTGTAATGTGTGTGAATATAAATGTAGTAAAAAAACTTATTTGCAAAGACATATGAAAATACACATTGGAGCAAAACCTGTTTCGTGAGCTACGAGGGTGGATTGAAAAGTACTCGGCCTAACACAGATCCATTCAATTCTAAAAATCAAATCTACCCACATTATTTAGTTCAGTTCAGACTAGTTCATTGTGTGAAGTTCGAAACGTGTGCGATAATTAGTTGTGATTTTATAAATTTATTAACAAAGTAATCGGACATAATTTCCGCGAATGGAGCAAATCGAGCAGCGTGCCGTCATTAAGTACCTCCATAAGAAGGGGCTATCATCAAAAGCCATCCATGATGACATGGTCAGTACATTAGGCGATTGTGCTCTGTCATATTCATCCGTCAAAAAATGGATAGCAGAATTTAAGCGTGGTAAAGAGAGTGTGAAAGATGAACCCCGCTCTGGAAGGCCTTCGACGTCAACTACTGACGAAAATATTAAAAAAGTACTTGATTTAATAATGGGAGACCGCAGATTAAAAATTAGAGAGATAGCCGAGATTATAGGCATCTCTTATGAACGAACTCAAAACATCATTGTCAACGAGTTGGGTTTCCACAAGGTGTCTGCAAGGTGGGTTCCGCGACTGCTTTCAGTTGAACAAAAAAGGACGCGATTGACTATTTCACGCGACTGTTTGGAGTTATTTGAAGCCGATGCAGATGATTTTTTGAATCGTTTTGTTACTATGGACGAAACATGGGTTCATTACTGTACACCGGAAACAAAAAAACAATCAAAACAGTGGAGAAGACCTGGTTCACCACCCCCTAAAAAGGCTAAGTCGATTTTTTTTATAGAATAGGGTGACAAACGAGCACACAGTCCACCTGATGGTAAGTGGTTGCTGCGGCCCATAGACATCTACATCTATCTTCCATTGCAAATCAAAATGCAGATGCGTTGTCACCCATGAGGACTGAGATGGAATGCCTCATTTCCAGTAAAAAGGGTCTCCGGTTCTCTACACTCACCATAAGAAATACAGCAGCATTAAGCTACTATTTCACGCTGGTATTCTGTGAGAGCGTGGTCCTTCCCCGGTCGAGCCGACCCATTCGTGCTACCACTGTACTACTAATATAACTGCAGCATGGCTCTACCACGTAAATTTTGTCGGCAAATAAGGTGATGGCTTCAGTATTCTGGGACTCGAAAGGTGTGATTATGATTGATTATCTTGAAAGGGGTCAGACTATAAACTCTGATTACTACTGCACCTTACTACGTCGTTTACGAGAGGAAATAAAAGAAAAACGTCGAGGAATGCTCAGAAGAAAAGTCCTGTTTCATCAAGATAACGCCCGTGTTCACACGTCAGTACAGTCAATGGCTGAAATTCACAACTGTGGCTTTGAACTGTTACCGCATCCGCCGTATTCACCTGATCTGGCACCATCAGATTTATTTCTGTTCCCTAACCTAAAAAAGCACTTGGGAGGTCAAAGATTTTCGACAAACGACGAGGTCAAAGCAGCTGTAGAATCATTTTTTTTTCAACGGTCTAAATGCTTAGAAGGGGAGGTGGCAAAAGTGTATTGAACTTGATGGTGATTATGTAGAAAAATAAAAATATAACTGATTTAGTATGTGTTTATTTTCTTGGTTAGGCCGAGTACTTTTCAATCCACCCTCGTATCTGGTACAATATGTACAAATTATGTAAACGTGTTTTATATTCATATAAAAGTATACCAGATAAAAATCCATTGGTCATAAATTTCTTATGTGGTTATAAAACGAGTAGAAAATCCTTTCCATGCCATATATGCATTTAAGTGAAGTTTTTTTATATGTTTAGCGGAAAGTTGCAAAGAAATTGATATTTTTATTTTTTATTTTAATATATGCATTTATTCGGACGAAGCTAATTCAAAAACTACAAAAACAACTACCAAATGATTTGTGAAATAATAATAATAACCGTTACCATAACAGCCTATAAAAGTCCACTGCTGAACATAGGGTTCCCCACGGATTGCATCATAGGGGAAATATTTGTCACGCACGTGATCCGCAATTTTCAACCAACTTCAAAAAGGACCAGGTACTCCATTCGACTATATGTTTTTTTGTTTGTTACCTCAGAACTTTTTTCTGGGTGAGCCGATTTTGATAATACTTTTTTTATTTGAAAGCTGATGCTTCTTGTGTGGTTCCATATAAAATTGATGAAGATCTGACCAGTTGTTTTTGAGCTATTCTTAATAATGCGTATTTAATTGACTTCAAATTGAAATTTGAAATTGAAAAATCTTTATTGTTTTGGAAAAAATAAATACCTTAATTAATAATTTTACTTTTGATTTGATGATTGTTGTAACTTTTACTAAAACTAATGAAATTAAATTTATTGTATGGTATCATTATTTCTGTAACATCTGTGAATTTAGATGTATTACAAAAAGTAGTTTACAAAAACATATGAAAACCTATACGAAAAACTGATTTGAGAAGTCACATAAAAATACACAACAGAGAAAAACCATTTTTGTGTTATATCTGTGAATATAAAAGTATTTTAAAAAGTACTTTGCAAACACATATGAAAAATCACGCCGGAGAAAAACCTTTTTCGTGCCATATCTGTGAATATAAATTTAATATAAAAAGTAGTTTGCAAAGACATATGAAAATACATACCGGGGAAAAACTTTATTCGTGTGATATCTGTGAATATAAATGTATACGAAAAACTGATTTGAGATGCCACATAAAAATACACACCGGAGAATAACCATTTTCTTGTAATACCTGTAAATATAAATGTATTACAAAAAGTACTTTGCAAACACGTAAGAAAATACACACCGGAGAAAAACCTTTTTCGTGTGATATCTGTGAATATAAAGGTATTTTAAAAAGTACTTTGCAAACACAACATATGAAAATACACACCTGAGAAAACCTTTTTCTTGTTATATCTGTGAATATAAATGTATTACAACAAGTAGTTTGCAAAGGCATATGAAAATACACGCCAGAAAAAAACCTTTATCGCGTAATATCTGTGAACATTTGTAATGTATTCGTATTACAAAAATTAATTTGCAAACACACATGAAAATACATACAAGAAAAAATATTTTTCGAGTAATATCTGCTGTTTGCACCAAAGAGAAAATGAAGAAAGTTGGAAAATTGATAAGAGAAGACCGTCGAATAACTTATAGGCAGATAGAAGATATCCTGCAGATTAGAGCAACAAGCATTTATAAAATTCTGCACGATATAAATGAAGTTGAAAAAATTGTTCGCTTTGAGTGTCCCATGACTTAAAGAAAAACAAATGGTATGCAGAGTGAATTGATGTAAGAAAATTTTAAGTGTTAAATGAGTATGAATATGGAACTTCTTACTACGTAATTAATATCGTATGAGTGATGAAACCTGGCTGTATTATTTTGATGTGCCTTCCAAAAGTAAGAACAAAATTTGTTTGTTTGAAAATGAGCCTAATCCAATTCAAGTTCGAAAATCTCGGACAGTAAAAAAGAATAGAAGAAGAAGATTGAGTAATTTTGGAGTCAGCATACATTTACGGTCTCTTGGTACACAAAATATTGTTTGCATAAAGTGATCCAAAAACTAGTATAAGCTCCATCCAAAGCATTTTCATCACGATAATGCTCCTGCGCATAGGTCGCGTGAAACTGTGGGCTCTTTACAAGATGTTGGAGTAAAGCTGCTTAAATTTTTTTTTAAATATTTATTGCTTATACATCCTCCGTACATTGCTAATCTTGCCCACTGTGACTTTGGTCTGTTTCCAGTTATTAGGAACAAATCAAGGGAAGGAGGTTTGCCAGCGTCACGGAGTTGTTAGCAGCTTGGGACCAAGCTTGCTCTGATTTTGCAGAAGAAAAATTGAAACAAACTTTTAATGATTGCTTTACATGAAGGAATAAGCTGTAGTGGTAATTATTTTGAAAGATTGTTATAAATAAAGCTGTATTGCAGGACTTATTTTGTGACTTTATTACACTCTATGCTGACTCTATGATGCTATTTCTATAACTATACATAAAAAACCTAGCACTGATTGTAATGATGAAATAGATAGTGGAATAAAAAATATAACGAATTGGCTAAAATATAATCATTTGAAAATGAATAAAAGTAAAACAAAGTATATACAATTTTACAATAAAAATAATAGACTCTAAGAACTATCGGTACACCATGGTAACGAATAACGATACCATTGCCATGACGCAATCAGCGACCCTATATTTATTTTGTACATTATGAAACTTTAATATTGACCAAAAAGGAATAACCTCTTTACAAAACAACATAATGATCGTGGTGGTACAAAAAGGTACCCGTGGAAGTTATATGTGCGCCAGGCAGCCGCAACTCGTTTTGCTAGAAATAGTCATAGCACATGCGTTTGTCTATTCAATTTACTTCCGAATCATTGTCATATTCTAAACATGACATTTACCTAATCCTAAAAAAAATATTTTTGGGATTCTGGTTAAAAACTGTTTTTATGGCATAAATGAATTTATCAAATTCTGCCGCATGGGCATGCAACTTAGAACATTATTTTGAGAACAAAATGATATTTTTTGTGCTGCCATCTACATTCCAAAGCACTAGACTAAATTAGACGCACCACGCCACTACGCAGTTAATGGCGGTCACTGATAGTTGAGGTTAATTTGATATTAATATTAATTTCAAATTATTCTGATTTCTCGTTTGTTTATATGCTTTCTTGTAATATAATAAATATTTGCGACCCAGTGTTTTTATTAATGTGTGCAAAAAAAGAAGAAGAAAAATGGCAAAATGACTTTTTTAATATTGGCATAATTTCCATTTTTTATTCACTTGTAAACAGCTAATATCGAAGAAATTGAAGGTTCAAGGTTCAACCTCCACGGATTTCCTCATAGGTACTATTTGCCATAGCTGCCACGCTTGGCAGGCGGGTTATTGCCCATCTCCTGTTTCAGTTTCCCTCTCTTGCCTCGGAATTAATGATTATATTTTATTATTCCAGATGTTTTACACTATTTTCCGAAACCAGAATACCTCACTAGAAAGGTTAAAGTTGAAAAGGATAGCTGGAACATCTAAAATATAAAACCGATCGTGAATTTTACTATAACTACCGCATTTGCGATCGGCACTTTGAGGACCGTTTTCTATATCCTCGAACTAAGACTTGCAAAAACAGTTTACCCCAGTCTTAACCTTGGTAAGTCTATTAAAAACTTTCTCATTGTCATGTTAATTAGCAATTGTTTTAGCAGTGCAGACTAAAGAAACTCACTTTCATGATTGTAATATTAGTAAAGGTGGGCAAGCAAACTTTTTGTTTTTACTTATTATAGGTATGTCAGTGTATAGCTTGACTGCGACAACTACTACAACCCCACCTGATGGTCAGTGGTTATAAAGCCATAGATAGTAAAGCACTGTCTTATCAATAACTAAAGGATAGGATTGGATAGGATAGGGGTAGGAATAAATTCCGTTAAAGTATAAATGTTATTGAAAAACTTGAAAATAAATATCACGATTGGCACAAAATCTACACAGACGGATCTAAGAGTGCTAAAGTTGCAAGGGGCAGCTTTTTTCGACCCATATCAAGCAGTTTCTAAATCTTATAAAGTTACTAATGACATTTGTATTATGACCCTTGAACTCATTGCAATATCCGAAGCCCTAAAGTATGCTGCAAGCTATAACTGAAACTAAATTATTATATACTCGGACAGGAAAACTGCTATCCAACATTTGGCTCGATCTGCCTCTGGAATCGTAAGTGTTTCGAAAGCCTATTGCATACTTTCCCAAATAATATATCAGTTCAGTCTACGCGACATATGTGCAAGAGTGCAGTGGATTCCAGCACATAGACCAAATATTGGGTAATGACAAGGCAGATAGATTAGTGAACTCTGCTTGTATAAATGGTGTAGAATATAATATTGACTCTTGCTACTCAAAAGTACTACCAAAATTCAAAAATTAATGTCATAACAAATTGAAAGAATTTTTCAATGAACGCTCTAAAACGAAAGGTGTTTGGTACAAAACAATACAGAATGAACCACCTCGAATACCTTGGTTTGTAGATACAAAATTAAAAAGAAATGCTATTAAATTAATATTTAGAATAAGAACAGGTCACATTCCATGAAAAAGATTTCTTATTTGATGAAAAGAACTGATTCCACCTAATGTGAAACTTGTGGAGTAATAGAAAACTTACATCACTTTTTGATGGAATGTGAACGGAAACTAGGGGAAAGGGAATTATTTGGAAGGACATATAAGATAAATGTGGACAATATAGGTATTACGCAGGGCATCCTACATGCCCCCACCTTGGATATTGCATTGAGTATGTGCAGATTAATAGCAACGTATAGATTTTAATAGGATTGACATGTTAACTAACAAAAATCCCTAAATAAAATAAGAAAAAAAAAGCTTATTCACTTTTAAATTAAAGACAATGGTATGTCAGTGTATAACTTGACAACAACTACTACAAGTCCACCTGGTGGTAAATGGTTATAAAGCCCTAGATAGTAAATTAATAATATTTTAGATTTTTAAGGTTCCATATTTACACACAACAAGGAAACCTTATAGTTACTCCATTTTCATCCTAACGCAGTTTTACTCAGAGACACTAAGTGTTACAAAATTGTAATTTTACATAGTTTATAGGCATTAATCATGTCTACAAAACTGTGAAATAAAATCTTAAAAACATTTTTATTTTGGGTACACCTCCTATGCAGGTAAATGAATGATGATTATTTTTACCCATATATTCAATCCTTGCACATAAAACATTGCGAGTATGGAAGAACACCTTTACGATTCGGGGGTTTGTTTCCGAAATATTAAGCTTTAAAGTCGTATTTTTCATTAGAGTCATGTGTCTCCTCTGCCAACAAAACTGCTATTTTTGGAAATGTGGAAAGTATACTCAATAGTAGCATTGAAGTTAAAAGGAAAACTATCGCATCAAATTAGAATTAACAAGTTAACGGATTTTTAACGAGTAATAGTCTACCATTTTTTACGTGGTAGAGCCATGCTGCTGTTATATTAGTAGTATAGTTATAGCACGAATGGGTCGGCTCGATCGGGGAGGGACCACGTTCTCACAGAATACCAGCGTCAAATGGTAGCTTAATGCTGTTGTGTTTTGTATGGTGAGTGTAGAGATCCGGAGACCCTTTTTACTGGAAACGAGGCATTCCATCTTAGTCCTCATGGGTGACAGCGCATCTGCACCTTGATTCGTAATCGAGGACAGATGTAGATGTCTATGGGCCACAGCAACCACTTACCATCGGGTGGACTGTGTGCTCGTTTGTCACCCTATACTATAAAATAAATAAAATAAATACCAACTTATTAATTGAACTTGGATTGGTAAAAATTTCGTTACAACTCCATAGAAAATGACATAAAACTAGATGCATTATAACTTTGTATTGTTATTGTGAACTGTAAGAAATAAACATTTTATGAAGAAATCTTACTATTTTCGTTTATTTTTTAGTTGGTAGATATTGTTGTCTCAATCAAAGTATTCATACAATCAAAAAGCCTGATACAGTTTCATTCGTAATACTTTTGGTTTATGCGGGCGACCCTCAGGATAAATCAGGGCAGTTGTAGTAGATTACCTAATTGGTATAGTTTTCGATTATTACTTATGACATAACTTTAAACAATTTTTAATAGATAAAAAGCATATATCATAATAAAAATACATGTGGAGTGTAACTTAATCTTATTGCATTGCATTTTAAGTATTTGACTGCTTTATGCACACATATTAATCGCACATATCGGCATTTTTCAAGGAGCACTATTTTTCATTTTTAGGTTTTAATGATTATAATGATAATACATTAATTTATTCCTTAATACTATAATAACACTTGACTGCCTCGTTGGTCTAGTGTCATAAATGCAATTTGATCATGAGATCCCGGGTTTGAATCCCAGGTCGGTCCAAAATCTGTTTTTGGGTATTTCTATCAAGAAATTCTCAGCAGTTTTAAATTTTTAAGTTAGAGTTAAGAAATTGGAAATAATAATAATGACCAGTGCTTGCGCATACACTTTGGGCACTATATAATTTGGTCTGGAGGACATTATTATTATTATCATTATATATGTGGTATGTAGCAGTGAATAAAGCAAGCCCAATAAAGAAAGTTTTGTGTTACTCATATACTTTCACCACTATTACAGGTTTACATGCTGAAGGATTAGAAACGGAACCCACACCACATATACTGAATGTACTTCACAAGATTCTGCCAAGTTCACATGATAATCCTATAAGAGGTATTTAATTTATTTTTTAAAGGAGAGGGGGGGACGATCATGCAGTTCACCTGATGGTAAGTAACTATCACCGCCCATGAAGAACCACAACACCCAGGGGCATTTACAAAAGAGTAGGTTCTTTTCTTGAAAGATCAAGTTGTATTTGTCCAGTAAATTCTCTGGTGGTCATTAATAATTAGTAATTACTGTAACTATATATAGTAATAGTACTATACCAGTAAGTTTTCCGTGTGATAAGTTAAAGATTACTATAATAGTAACAACTACGACTAATAATGGGTCAAATGTAGAAAGCGGTTACAACTCTTGTATTTATAACTTCGAAAGGAGGATGGCCAAATTTCTATAGGAGCTGGACTTTTTTTCATGTCCCAAAACAAACTATAGTTAGATTGATTTGTTTTTATGTTGTAAACACAATCACGTTTAAAAATAATATCTAAACACAATCACGTTTAAAAATAATATCTAAATAGCCACGATTTTTTATATAACGTCAACAATATTTTTAAGGCTGAATCAACAAATACCTGTATATAATATATATTATTATATATTGTTATTTACCCATATATGGATACATTATCATGAGGGATAATAATATTAACATAATCACGTCCTTAAGTGGCAATTGCACCTCATGACAACGTCCTCGGTTCACGTCAGTGTTTGTGTGACACCGGCACTCCTGCTCAACATGTTGAATGTTAAATTAAATTAAAGTGGATGTTTCTCAAATTAATTGAATCCTGGTATTTTCAATAATCCTATAAATAACGTAACCTGATGATTACTTGTTAATTTTAAATTTTTGATATAAAAATTATGGTCGATTAATTATTTAACTAATTAATTAATTACTCAGTTCAGACTGCCACGTTGGTCTAGTGGTTGTAGTAGTGCGACTGCTGATCATGAGATCCTGGGTTCGAATCCCGGGTCAGACCAAAAAATTGATTGAGTTTTCCGTCGAGAAATTCTCAGTAATTGCCCGGAGCCAGGAAGTTGGCGGTGCCTCACCCCCGTGTCTCGGAAAGCATGTAAAACCGTTGGTCCTGCGCCTTTTCTCTCTCCGGTCGTGTCAGTTTACCATCCCATCGGATTATGAAAGTGAGGGAATAGAGAGTGCACCTGTGCTTGCGCATACACATAATCCTGTCCTGCGCCGATGGCTAGCCTCCGTTGAGGCAGGCCGCCGTGGCCGAAATTCGGTCTGGAGGACATTATTACTCAGTTATTTATATAAGAAAAACATACAGCTTTTTAGTAAAATACATGATGTGTGAAAAGGAACCAGAGGCGCAAACGTTAAACTAAGAAACAGAAGGGGGGAATCGAGGCTTCTCTCGATCCGGCCTCCTATAACGCCTACGTTGGGTTCGGGAACAACGTGTGTGATCTCCGCAACGGAGTAACACACAAGGGCGATAACCTCTTCCTTTTCAGAAATAGGTTCAGGCGGGGATTACGGGTCTTCCGAAGTCGTCCCGGTCCCAACGCCTTAATTCTTCGATGTGGACTGTATTATTTTGAGGGAAGAATTCCTTGGGAATAAAACAGCAATTATCTTCAAACCGTTCCGTGAGAGAGTAATTACTTTTCCCTATCACTTCCCTACACTTTTTCTTTCTTCTTCTTATTGACTGCTGGTCTTGCCGAACGATTCCCGAACGATTGATAATTTGCTTTTTAGAAGCTATTCGTAATCGGTTAACTAATAAATTGAAATATTCTTATAGGCGCGTCGCCAACAATGTGTGTACAATTAAATGTGTTGTGTAAAGTTGCACTTAAGCAGTTATGCACAGCTTAAGTACAAAAATACATGAAAAAACTACATCACTGTAATGTTCCTGTAAAACTAACCCAATTTTTCGGAAAAGGTATCGATATGAACTCATTATATCTTATATTCTATTATACCTTATTACGAGCCAAGCTTGAACTTGTGGAACTGATTAATAATGATTGATATTAATCCAGTACGTAATAAATCAGCATAATTGAATTAAAATTAACAACTATTCATAAAAACGTGAATAATTATAGTCTTTGAATACACCATTCCTTTCACACATGAAATGAATCGTCATTAGGTGCGTTCTGAAACTATTATTTGAAATAATTTTGAACAGTTACAACAATAGAAATAAATTAAAAACTTTTTTTGTGGCTACTTAGAGAGTTATACCTTAACAATAAGGGTATTTTACATAAATATTTCATATTGGGACGCTGTAATTTCGTTGTCTGGTACGATTTGGCCATCCTCCTTTTGTTATCACTGGGCCGCAAGCCATGCAGTGGAAATGCTACATTTTTGCACTGTGTACACTGCAGCACTGCGCCAGCTCCAGAAGCATTCTAATAGCATATTGCATAATATATATTATATCATTATAAGGCAGAAGTTGCAATTCAAAATCATTCATTAAAAAAGGAGAATCCAATACAATTTGATCTATGCTGTCATTGTTTCATTTGATCTCTATATGCAAACCTGATTGTCGTACTTTTTTCAGGTACATTGATTACAAGAAGGCGTACAGATGTGAAAATAAAAAAAAATAATTAACAAAATCATGATTTTAAAAAGCAAAATTAAAAAACAAAAATGTCAAATAAAAACAGCAATGAAAATGGCGAAGACACAAATTGTTTCCATATCTTTTTTAACTTCCTTAAATCTCATTGTAATAGGTAAAACTTTGTTTCACAGCATATATGTTCTGAATAATGTTTTAGACACTTTTTATAAAATCTTTGATTAAAGGAATTAAATAAAATCAAACAAAAGGTGGGATACAATCAGCTCAGGGTAAGGAGAGAACTTAGACTAGTTTCATATATTTTTATGGTTCTTAGAGGTAGGATTATTAACGAGAATATGTTGAAGAATATTAATATTTGTGTTCCGGCTAGGTATATATGGCGGCGGCGTCAGCCGGACCTACTGGCCGTCCCTGGATGTCGCACTAACTTACTGCGAGAGGCACCCCTGACGAGAGCGTTTCGAACATTAAACCTGATCGACAGAGAAACAGATTTATTCTTCTGTACTCTGAACGAATTCACAAAACTTGCGTTATGGATAATTAGCTATAAGTTAATATAGTAATATAGGTAATATAGGATTGTAAATAGTGCTTTATCTATCGCATTGGGTAGAAACCTGTAATGTTAGATATAAGTTGGATGTAAATAAATAAAATAAATATATTATAGTCTATAGGTTTCTCTGTCTACGTTACCTCTCGTAAAAAAAAAGTAAAAATTAAAATCACAGATTAAAATTGCTTCTTCTTCTTCTTCTTTTAAATTATGGCTTCTCTTGGTAGAATTCTGCCAGTGTCAAGTCAGTCATGGAAGTGACAAGATAATAATAGTTAAAATAATAGTTCTCAATTTAATGAGTGGGTTCACAATCTACAACAAAAGACGTCACATATTTAAACTACCATCACCAAAGTTGTTAAGTAATTTTACAGTTTAATATTATTAGTACGAATAAAAGCACATAAAATATTTACGAAGGGAGTGTACACTAGGGTTAGCAAAAATTGGAAATTTACTGGACGAGGGATGTAATTGGGCAGGATATCGTAGAGAGAGAAAGAAAGTTTAGGACACTCAAAGAACAGATGATTGACAGATCCTTCATCTAGGCCACATTCACAGATTGAGCTATCCCTAATCCTGAGTTTGGCCATGTGTACAGGAGTACAAGCATGACCAAAGCGTAGGCGGCAAACAGTAGAGGTGGTAGTTTTGCTAAAGTGGCGATATTGAAAGAACCAGGGTTTTGATGGGATATTTATTTGGACTTTGGAATATTGATTACATTTAAAAAATTTAGACTGATGCCAATAACTTTGCCAAGAAGACAGAAGGCCGGAGTTGGCCTTTGGCAGGAGGTCATGTGCATAGAAGCATTGTCTAGGGATAGAGCCAGATTTTGTGGCATCTTTAGCTAAATTATCAGCAATTTCATTGCCCTGAATTCCGCAGTGGCTAGGGATCCAAGCCAATACAATGTTCAGCCCTTTTTTGTGACAATAGTACAGAGACTTTCTAATATTTAAAATTAGCGGGTATCTAATCTTAGAATGAAAAGGACTGGATAAAATACTTTGAAGGCAACTAAGGGAGTCCGAAAAAATGAGTGTCCTTTTCAGACCATGTGATTCTGCATATGAAACTGCCTCTAAAATAGCCAAAGCCTCACCTGTGAATACAGATGAGTCAGGGGGAGAGTTAAAATTTAAAATAATCCTGTATTTAGGGATCCACACTGCAGACCCTTCTAATCCATCGTTACTTAACTTTGAAGCATCAGTGTACATAGTTAACCAATCATGCCAATTTTGGAGGAGGAGCATATTTAATTTGTTATTTGCTTCAATAGTATTTTTATCTATTCCGATATCTAGAATAATGTCTGGATTGAAAATTAGAGCCTCGTAAGGGATATTGTATAGTGGGTTACTAAGGGATTGATAGATTGGAGAGGGAATGTTGAGCAATTTAATATAGCTTTTTATAATGCATGGCAAATCCTTGTGGGACCAATATGGGGAGTCCCTGACCAACCGATACAAGGAATGAAGTTTGGAAAGGAGAGGATGGAGTAAATAACATGCTACTTTAAACAAGAACCTATCTGAGAGATATTGCCTGCGTAGAGATAGAGGGGGCTCAACACATTCAACTTGAAGAGCGAGAATGGGAGTGGACTTCATGCTACCAGTTATTATACGTAGACATTTTGACTGGATTTTGTCCAAGGTATTAAGGGCCATTTTGCTACAAGGCTCTAGTAAGAAGCCCCCATAATCAAAGTGACTTCTAATTAGAGCATTGTATAAAAGTTTTTGTGAGTAGGGGTGAGAACCCCACCAAGCACCTGATAGAGATCGAATAACATTGAGATTTTTTTTACATTTGGAGGCAATATATGATAAGCGAGGAATTCCTGTCATTTTGTTATCCAGGATTACTCCTAAAAATTTCACTTGATTTTCCGTGGGGATTAGAGTATTATCAATGTAGATGGACACTTCTGGTATATACCTTCGCCTAGAGAAAACCACAGTACTGCATTTTAAAGGAGACATTGATAAACCATGCTCCAATAGCCAATTATTAAGAAAGTTGACAGCTTGGGATAAACGAGAGGTAGCCTCAGTAATAGAGGCATCAGATGCATATAAGGCTAGATCATCTGCATATTGCAAAATATTACCTAGATAATTTACAGATCTATCTATATCATGGGTGTAAAGGCTGTACAACAAGGGGCTCAAGACGGAACCTTGTGGTAGTCCCTTCCAGGTAAATCTAGCTGGTAGAAATCTTCCTTCAGAGCGAATTAATATGCGTCTATGTGAAAATAGGTTTGCTATGAAATTTGTTATTCTCTCGGGAATGTTCAGCTGATGCATTTTTTGCCTGAGCAGAGGGAGAACAACATTATCATATGCTGCACAAACATCGATGAAAATACCTACGAGAAAGTTGTTATTGGAGAATGCTAGTCTTATATCAGATACTAAAATGCTAAGGCTATCCATTGTGCTAAAACCTTTTCTAAAACCGAATTGGGTCTTTGATATAATGCCTCTACTTTCGAGAATCCACTCAAGGCGATTTTTTACAAGATGTTCCATGACTTTCGACAGGGTTGATGAAATAGCGATAGGGCGATAGCTTAATGCGGAAGAGGGGTCTTTACCAGGTTTTAGAATAGGAATAATAGTATGTGTTTTCCAGTCATCTGGAATAGAACCGGTTGTAAATACCATGTTAATTATGCTTAAAAAGAACTGTTTACATGTAGTACCCATATTAACAAGGAATGAGTAGGGGATACCATCAGCGCCAGGGGAGGAATCCTTAAGGTGCCTAAGAACTAACTGCAATTCAGCTAGTGAAAATGGTTCATTAAGATTATTAAAAGAGTTAAATGAGTGAGGGGGGAATGGTTTTGAGGAAGGAGATATCTCCTCCTCCAATGGAACCCAGGGAGGAGCCAGACGGTTACTGAAATCTTCTAACCAATGGAAGGGGTCTGCACAAGGGGAATTGCTATCAACTAAAGCGCCACGGAATTGCCTAATACGTTTCCAAACCAGAGAAGAAGGAGATCGAGGAGCTAAGCTCTCACAAAACGAAAGCCATCCTTTTTTTTTCTTTTCAGAAAGAAGTTTTTTGGACTGAGCAGTTATTTTCTGATAATTAAGAAAATTTTCCATTGTCATATTAGAGGAATATAGCCGTTCTGCTGCCTTTCGTTTTTTAATAATTGAGGAACAGTCTGCATCCCATCATGGAGGTGAAGAAATTTTACTTGTGGAGGAATTCTTCAAAGGGAAAATTTTGTATGCTATATTATTCAGAAGGGTTATAAATTGGGAATAGGCACTCTGGAAGTTATCTGGAGATACAGGGGGAAGATTATTGATATTAATTTCTGTTTCCGAGGAGAATACATCCCAATCAGCTTCAGACAGATTGAATTTAAGAAGGGGTGATAAATTTCGAGTAGGAACACATCTATTACTTAGGTTTAAAAGGATGGGAAAGTGATCACTTCCAAAAGAAGAAGGGAGAGTTTTCCATGATATGCTAGCAGCCAGAGTTGGAGAGCACAATGACAAGTCTACTGCAGATCTAGAATTCTGCGAAGGGTAGGCCATTCTGGTGGGAGAACCGTCATTTAGGAGACAAAGATTAAATTCATTAAAAACATCAAGTAGTAGATAAGACAAAGAGTCAGATTTATGAGAACCCCACATAACATGATGGCTATTAAAGTCTCCGAGGATAAGGTAAGGTGGAGAGATGCTTGATAGAATTAAATTGAGTTCTGGTATACAAGAAGGAGTGGGAGCCGGAATGTAAATGGATAGGATTGTGATGTCCACAGCCTTAACAGCTACTGCATTTATATTGCCTTGTACAGGAGGAAGAGGAATGGGTGATAAGGGAATGGTCCTGTTAAGTAAAATCAGAGCGCCACCATAGCCGTCGCTCCTATCACTACGATAACAGGAGAAGCCTGGGATTCTAAATGTAGAGCCTGGCTTAAGCCAGGTTTCCGATATTGCTAGTATAGAAGGGTTATGAGTATTAATTAAGTGAATTATATCAGGTTTTTTTATTCCTGATGCTCCGACAATTCCACTGGAGGAGGGTTAGGGATTCGAACTTTATGTATTCTTGAGAAGAGGACATCTAGTTTGCTTTTCACGTTGAACGGTAAATGGGAATCATCGAATTTGCCAACAATATCTGTAAGAGAGGCCACAAGATGTTCTAAAAGGTTATCATTAGGGGATATTATATTGCTTTGTAAAGCATGCCCATTGGGAAGAGAGGACGAAGGAGTACTTGTAATGTTATAGTGTGAAACTTTATTATATCCTTGTGTAGATTGCACTGGCACAGATTTGGCTTTATAAATAGTTTTCCTATAGGACTGAGAAGGAGACAGAGTAGGAGGGTTTACCGATGCCTGAGGAGATGGGAGATGGCTTACAGGAATTTGTGAAGATGCAACATCAGAATAAGGTCTTCTGACAGCCGGGAAGCGGGCGGAAGCCTCAAGGTATGATACATTCTCTTGTGACATTACTATTTTGATAGCTTTTTGCCTTGAGTGCTCTGGGCAACTTCTTTCAATAGCCATATGATTTGCCAAACAGAAAAGACAGGTTGGGGAATCTGTGGGACAATTATCTCCGGTGTGCTCTTTGCTGCATTTAAAGCATCGTGGTTTCGATCGACATTGGGCTTTGACATGTCCGAAACGGCAACATTTTAGACATTGGATAGTAGGAAGAAGGTAAGTTTCGACTGGTATGGAAGCATAAAAACAATATAAATGGGAGGGGAGTACTTGTCCTGAGAAGGTGAGGACAACAGTTTGAGTTGGAACCCACTCCACTTCATCACCCTTTTTGACCTTTCTGTTAAGTCTTCTGGCTTTAATGATTTCTCCTCTGCCAGGAGGGAGCTCAGACTCTCTCACTAATTCCTCCATAGAGATGTCAGTCGGGATACCCCTGATCACACCCATACGGGTGACATTAAAAGTTGGAATAACAGCAGAAAGTTTATAATGCGAGAGAAACTCAGAGTCAATAAAATTATTAGCATCATTAGCAGTTTTAAAAGCAATTGAAACCCTGTTGCGCCCTAAAATTTTGATACCCTGTTTTTCAATATTGGCCACTTTATTTTGGGTAAGGATATGACCAATTCTCACAGGTCTAATTGTATAACCTGCTGATGGATCAGGTTCTGAGCGGCTTAAATGTATTACAAGTGGGCCTTTATCGCTATCTACATACTTTTTTTTATCTTGGAAGTCAGGGTGGACGTAAGTATTTTGGTAGGAGGCAGAAGGGTGATCTTCGTGCCCTATTTTTTTCTTTGGGAAGTGGGGTAATGGTAAGGAATCCGTGAGTTTACTTTTAGGAGGGCCAGAATCACCAGGTAAATCCGGTGGTTCAGCATCTCCCCCGTCAACCTCCATCGTCGTCACACAGATCTACATTAACTAAACAAAAAATACTACTCACCTACTAACAAACAGAACACACAGAGACAACACACAAAAAATTGAGAGATTTTACACCAATTTGAATCGAAAAAGGGTTAAAAACTTATTCCAATACAAAAACACGTGTAACCACCAATCACTCTGATGGCAGACCCTTCTAACCAACACTAAATTCTAAAATTGCTTGTGAAGAGTGTTGCAATGCCGTCAAATTCATTTATAAGCAAGAGATTTTTCATCTAAGATCGAAGGCTATAAATTTAACATATCCTTCACAAGATGTAATTTACCTTTGTCTAAAATGTGAAATGTTTATTCGAGTAAATAATAAAATCACTAAAGATATTGGGAAGCCTATACTGAAAAAAGCCGTACTCCTTATATTGAAAGATAATACTGACTTGTTTACATGTTTGGTATGCAACGGTTTGGACCAAGTTATTTTAAGTGGACACAGAAATTTAATAAAACATTGTAACAGAATTACAAAAAAAAAATAAGTACATTATAGAAGTTTATTTTAACATCCGTCGTTAATATGAATAAATATTTTTGTTTTTTGTTTCTGTTTCTAATCTATTTTGTAATTATTAAAAGTAATATCTATATAAAAAATAAAGCAGTCATTATCTACTCCGTGGGCCCGTTTTTTTATTTCACCAGCCAAACATTTTATAAAATATAAATAGGTAAAGTTACAGCCTATATACGTCCCACTGCTGGGCACAGGCCTCCCCTCATTTCTGAGAGGGTTTAGGGCAAGGAAGTGTACGCCGCGCTGCCCCAATGCGTGTTGGCGAACTTCACATGTCTTCGAAATATTTTTTTACTTATTCCTCAGGTTTCCTCACGAAGTTTTCCTTCAACGCCGAGCACGTGGTGAATCAGCACTTAAAATTGCAATTAACAATTTCATTGGTGCCGGCGGGGACCGAACCCGGGTTACTAGCGTTATGTAATATTTACAGCAAGCGTTAACCATCTGAGCTACCATACATGATACAAGTATATACCTATTTATATTTTAAATATTTAATTAACATTAACATTACGTTGAAAACTTAATTCTGGGAAAACTGTCTATGCTCGAAAATACAACTTTCCGATTTCATTCTTGGGGAAAATTGTTTAGGTTTGTCGATTGTCACCTCTTCGTAGATTATTGCAATTTTGTACATTTTGAATTAAAATCCAACAAAAGGCAGGTGGTGGCGGTGAAAGAATAACCACTATCCCATATCGTCCCATGAGAGCGTCCGAGGGAAATTGAAATAGGTGATGGACAGCAATGAGGTCTCCTTTTAAATATAAATACTTGTGCTAGGAGACTCCACTATTCCATAGCACTAACATTACTATTTGCACGATCTTTACATAATAATTAACTATAAAATTAAAATAAAAAAATAATATTCACGCCAAGGGTACACATACGCGCGCGTGTGTGTTTGTATGAGTGAATGGGTGTGTGCGAATGAGTGAGTGTGTGTGTGTGTGTGTTTTATAAATTACAAAAATAGCCATTCGGAACATATTTGCAATTATTATGGTAGTTAAGGTGATGAATTTTAATGCTTTTAATAATGGCGATGTACAGAGTCGCTGACTGTTTTACATATTACCTCCAAAAAACAGTTTTAACAGCGACAGCTGTAGCCACTGCGTTTTTCTTTCCTTTGGCTATAATACAACAGTTTTATGCAGTCTTAGAACTGAATATAAGATGTACGGTTTCCTAATAGTAAGTACATTAATTATGCCATAAAAATCTTCTGTAAGGAATCTTTTTGGTATAAAATGCAGTACCTGGTTGACCGAGCTTTTAGAAAAAAGTCGGTCGGTCGGTCTGGGCTCGAACCATGGTATTACGATTTTGTGACCGCCCTACATACAAATTAAGCTATTTGTATTCATTAATAAACTGTCAAAACTTACCTACTTATTCTAACGATATTGTAGCAGTTTTTCATTGCCAAAAACACGGACAAAAAGACATTTTCTAAAAATAAGTCCTAGCTAGATCGATTTATTGCCCCCGAAACTCCCTGCACACAAAATTTTATGAAAATCGTTGGAGCCGTTTCCGATTATATATCTATACAAGAATTGCTCGTTTAAAGGTATAGGATAAATATAAAAAAATTAAAAAAAAAAACATACTATATATTTAAATTAAAAAAATGAAGGCCTTGTTGTTTCCACAAACCATTTGGTACATATGTCATGGTTCTATTTTGCTTGGTTGTTTTTATAGTTTTTGAATTAGCTTCGTCCGAATAAATGCAGGTTTAATTAGCATTATATGGCATGGAAAGATTTATCCACTCGTTCTATAATTGCATAAGAAATTTGTGACTAATGGGATTTTTATCTGGTATACTTTTATATTTATATAAAACACTTATACATAACTTGTACATATTTTACCAGATAGCTCACGAAACAGGGTTTGCTCCAATGTGTATTGTCATATGTCTTCGTAAACTACTTTTTGTAATACATTTATATCCACAGACATTACACGAAAAAGGTTTTTCTCCGGTGTGTATTTTTATATGTGTTCGTAAATTACTTTTTCTAATACATTTATATCCACAGACATTACACGAAAAAGATTTTTCTCCGGTGTGTATTTTTATATGTGTTCGTAAATTACTTTTTATAATACATTTATATTCACAGACATTACACGAAAAAGGTTTTTCTCCAGTGTGTATTTTCATATGTGTTTGCAAAGTATCTTTTCTAATAGATTTATATCCACAGATATTACACGAAAAAGGTTTTTCTGCGGTGTGTATTTTTATATGTGTTCGTAAATGACTTTTTGTAATACATTTATATCCACAGACATTACACGAAAAAGGTTTTTCTCCGGTGTGTATTTTTATATGTGTTCGTAAATGACTTTTTCTAATACATTTATATCCACAGACATTACACGAAAAAGGTTTTTCTCCGGTGTGTATTTTTATATGTGTTCGTAAATTACTTTTTATAATACATTTATATTCACAGACATTACACGAAAAAGGTTTTTCTCCGGTGTGTATTTTCATATGTGTTTGCAAAGTATCTTTTCTAATAGATTTATATCCACAGATATTACACGAAAAAGGTTTTTCTGCGGTGTGTATTTTTATATGTGTTCGTAAATGACTTTTTGTAATACATTTATATCCACAGACATTACACGAAAAAGGTTTTTCTCCGGTGTGTATTTTCATATGTCTTTGCAAATAGACTTTCTTTGTACTTTTATAATCACAATTCTTACAACAGTACATTTGTTTAGCGACATGCGCTTTAAGATGTGCCAAAAGGCGACGTTTATGAGATGTTTTAAATTCACAAATATCACAATTAAATATTTCCATTAGATGTGGTGCTGGAGTTTGTTCAATTTGTGTCCGAACTGGAGTGGTGTCTGAGTTCTTTTGCGTCTTATGGCTGTATGAAATGTGTTTAGCGAGAATTTCTTTTGTTGAAAATTTTTTGCTACAACCATCACATTCAAAAATATATTTTGTTGATGTCTCTGATGTTTTTTTTGTAAGTATATTTACACTCTTTTGTTTCGAAATTTTCTTTTTTATAATCTTTGCAGGATGCTTCCCCTTTTTAGTAACTGGTTGACCATCTGTTTTCAATTTAAGCTTTGATTTAATGTAAGGGCTTTCTAAATCGAGGTTTTCTTTACGAACATCGTTTATGTTACAATTAGTAGAACTTGCTTTAATAGTTTTCTCAGACGCTTCTGAATTATTTGTCGGTATGATGTGTTGTTCTGAAATACACACAAATTAAACATTTTATTTATTGTAAGACATTCTAAGTATATTTTTTGTAAGACGACACATTAATGGTTAATATTGGGCGTAGTTTAGACCTTATGGCATTCTCTGTCAGTTAAACCAAGGAAAAATACAGAAATTATAATATTTTACATATTTATATCGAATAATGCTGCTAAGTATAAATCATTTTAGTCAATTACTCTGAATAACGTCTCTCATATTCATTCTTGAAAGGTAAGAATGGTAGAGCAACTAAGTTCATATGATAATGATGGTTCTTCTGACCATTTTATAACTACATTAATCTAATAATCGCTGTTTTGAATCCGATACGAAGCAAGTGTTATACATACCTACATACATTTTGACCCGTATTTTTGTAGGTAGTATATATAATCGAAGGTTGCGTGTAAGTTTGAATTCCTCATCACATTTTGTCCCGAGGGTGTCGTAATAGGCGACTATGGTTTTGTTAAAAATTTTGTTATAAATGTGTGACTTCCGACACATGGCTGTATATCCACATCGTTTACTTCAGATGTAAAATAGCCCAGAGCAGCGACAGGAAACATTGCCAGAGGTACTCAACGTCTGGTTCTGCGATCCTCAGTCCTATGTCAAGCGTGAAGATTAAGGCAGATCCTCCCTACCACAGCGGAGATCCTTCCATGTTCAGCAGCGGAAGTTCAAGGAAGAAAGAAGTGCGTTGTGACCAGTGGGCTATTGTGGAAAATTAAATATGAAGGTGTTTATGGTTAGCTTTGTTTTAATGTTCGACGTATGATTTCGTTATACTGTATTGTACAGTAGGTACATTATTGATTACAAGCTGTCTTTTTATATATAAAGGCATTTTTAGATGACAAAGGGGCACACAGTCCACCTGATGGTAAGTGCATGCTGTGAACAAAGACATCTACATCCCATTAAGAATCAAAATGTAGATTTGATGTCGCCCATGAAAGCGAAAATGGAATGCTCCAGTACTAGTACCTAAATAGAGTCTCCTGTTCTCAACACTCACAACATGAAACACAACATCAAAACGCTGCTATTTCTCGCTGGTATATTGTAAGAGCATAGTCTTCCCCCGTTCAAGCCGAGACGTATCTTCATATATTATTATCACTGCAAAATGCTTTTAGCTCACATAAAGGCTACCTCTTCAGAAAACTCCCATAGTCGTCTCTTACGACACTTTACATAACTGATATAGCAAAGCATGTACGAGTAGATATAATCTGCTATAATATTTGATTGCGGATCTGAATTACTAGGTATTATTTATAGAAAAATAATCATTTATTTGTACAACATTTTCATATATATAATATTAGAAAAACTATAATAAAAAAACCAAAACTAAAAACATTAATGATCATATAATAACCCTACTCTCCGTGGTACCGTCATATAATAAATAATAGTACTACGTGGTATCGTCACATATATTGTATATAAACAATTTTATTCATAATATCTTTTAGTATCATGCAAAGTTTGCTGCATTTCCGTTTTTGCTGAATACTTAGTATTGTTACGAGCTTGAGGTTCGTGACAATAAAAATTGCCGATAGAATTACCAAAATTAACTCTTTAATTTTCTTTACACCAATTAAAACTTAAAACACTAATAATTAATCACACTGATTCACTTTATTTCGCTCTGAAGCTTCGCTTGTCTCGCCAAATTCAATAATTCCCCGATCGCGGCATGCGGCGGGTTTAAATACACTTTTACGCCGAAACATCCAGAATATTCCCGTAGATACGGGCGTCGACCGACCAGACGCCGAAAGTTCGAGTGTAGGGCTTCCAGAAAGTTGAGTTCTTCAATTCGATACTAGATGGCGTTTTCGGTTGAAAGATTAATCATGTCATTTTCTGGAAAGCTCTCTCCTCGCTCTGTTACCCGACACTAGATGGCGCTAGTGCCAGATGTCAACTTAGCCGCGCAACAGTATTTAAGCGAGATAAGAACCAGCGCTCTCATATTATATTTCTTATCTTAAATAACTTTAAAAAAAATAAAAAATAAATGTTACCTTGTATTTGCGGGGGTGAATTATAAAGTCTCAAGTCGACGTCAAGAAAACTGGCGAATTCGCTGCCGTAGAAAACTAAAAGCTCGGTGAACCGTGGCACTATTTTGATTGTCCTGTAAAACAGGTTTCATTAATTATGCAACATTTTAAATATTTCTCAGTCATTGTTGGAGCGGGACTCCCGTGGCGCAAGAAAACGATTCTTTGAAATCTATCTCCTCCGTAACCCTTAGGCCGATTTACATAAATTTTTTGGCAATATTTGTAGCTCAACGCAGACAAGGTTTGTAAACAATAAAAATCTACATTTGAATTTTTTTTCTTTTACTATCTAATCAATTCGCTGATTTACATCTTCGCGATGTCACACCGTTTGATTGAATCTTTTGTTAAAATAAAGATAGTTATTATGACTTTAGACTTTTACTTTGTCCTTTTATGATGCTAGCAAAAGGTTTTACTTTTGCATCTGCATCGGCCCTAGTATTAACGGCAACAGAACTAACAATAGCAAAGGTATTTGGGTTCTCAATCCTACTGTGAAAACATTTTGAATAATACTTAAGCGTCGTCACAAGTACAAGATCTTCTTCGTGACAACGAGGGCTAACTGTCTGACGCTCACCAGGTGTCGCTAGTTGAGACCGAGGTGAACTTATTTGTTATGCAGATGGTCATACAGTGTCGTCATCATTGAAAATTTGCGATTTAATTATAAGGTTTACTGTTTCTAATGTACGCATTTTTAATATTTCAACTTCAAAAAGTGAAAACTTCTTTAGCGTCGTTGTGATTTAAAAGTCTATGAAACGAAAAAGCGATAGTAAAAAAGACAGAGACAGACAGATTTAACGTGGGAGAAAATGAGATAGGAAGCACTATACCGTGTTTTTGTAAGAGTAAAGTCTGTAGTTTCAAACTATTTGGATTTGGTCGAAAAAATATATTGTTGTATAAACTCGTTTGTTTATATTGATATAAACTGTGTTCGTGTTAAAGTGTATAAAAATTCATGATTTCATGAATTCAGACCATCTAGCGTCTATTTTACGTACCACCTTGAGTGTCAATCAGTTTTTCGATAAAGTGACTACCTGTAGAATGAAGTAGGTGGCGCTATTCTAATTTTACTCGAAAGAAAATATAATATCTATTTGTATAATATATATTTATATTAAAAGGATTGTTACATTTATTTACTATAAAATAAAATTTTCTTATACTTTTAGTTTAAATTATAATATTAAATAAATCATTTGCCGTAATGCATTTGTATTTAATATTTCATTTCCTTTGAAGGTTTCACTTCTGTCTTGTGTGAGATGAATGCATATTTTTTTTTAATTAATCTTCCTAATTAATCCTTTCCCATCCAATTCGTAAACAATATAAAGAATCTGTACACTTTTAACAAATTAGCTCCCCCGTTATAAAATCTGTCAAATATTTCACCTGGAATTCACAGTAAATGCCCTATTAATAGGAAGTGCCAGAAAAATGTTATAGCTCCGATTGATGACGGTATATCATCTTATTTACGCCAGGGTAAAATATCCAAACCAGGGTAGTATGGTCATAAATGCGAAACTTAAGTCTGGTGCAGCGATCGATACGCTGGTATCCTGTAAGAGCGTAGTCCGTCCCCAGTCGAGCTGATCACTTGGTGCTACAGCTATAATATAGCTGCAGCTTAGCTCTACCAAATGTTTGTAAGCAAGTCTGGCCTATTGTAGGCTTCAAAACAAATCTAAGACATCTGATAGATGTGTCGTCAATCAATAAAAGTATGATTTAATTTGATTTGTGTTTTAGTAGTGAAATCTGCATAAATACACAATATTCACACAAATTTTAATTCAAATATTTTGAAAACGTATGTCCAACATTGCTTCGAGACGAAAGAAAGATAGAGTAATACAACGTATATTTAAAATGACGCGGATACCATGCAAGTTGTGCAAATGTTGAAAGAATATACACACACACACGCAAGCACGCACACACACACACACACACACACACACACACACACACACACACACACACACACACACACAGAACAAAAACCATATCGGTTTCCGCGTCAGTTAAACTACTGTACGCAATTTTCCGTCTTTTTGTTTTGGTCTGAGGTCTGCGCACACCATCGGATTTTGGTAAAGAAATTTTCTTATGATATAAGTCCGAACCTGTAATAAAGCTGGCCCTTGTACTGGTAGGCGAGTAGGTTCTGCTCGTTCCAATGCCGGGAGCAATTTACGTAGCGCATCCAATTAGAACGATCTTCGTCTGCCGCGTCCACAACATGTTTTGGTTTGTTGTTTTGATCATAGATCTAAAGCCCACAGTTGCAAAATATCGGTGTTAGTCGGTGATATTTAAAAGTAATAATATAGCTGTAATTCGTATGGTGAGTGTAGGGAACCGGAGACCCTTTAACTGGAAATGAGGCATTCAATTTTAATCCTGCACCCAGTCCACCCATAGACATCTACATCTAGCCTCGATTACGAATCAAAATGCAGATGCGATGTCACCCGTGAGGACTAAGATGGAATGCCTCGTTTCCAGTAAAAAGGGTCTCCGGTTCTCTATACTCAGCTTACGAAACGCAGCATTATTAGGCTACTGTTTTACGCTGGTATTCTGTGAGAGCGTGGTCCTTCCCCGGTCGAGCCGTCCAATTCGTGTTGCAACTATACTACTAATATAACTTCATCATGGCTCAAGGATAGAAGGATACGATTATGAATATTGACAGCGCAGTGGCACAGTGGCTATAACTCTGCGTGTCTGCATGTTTGCCCAGGTACTATTTCTGTATGTTTTTTTATAAGTGTCCACCTGATGGCAAGCTGTGGTCAATAGATCAGAACGTATGCGTTGTCTATAATTGCCTCGTATCCATTAAAAAAGGTCTACGATTCTACACTCACCAAACGCAACATAACAGAATTATGCTATGTCAGGCTGGTATTCGTCCTACTACCATAATATAGCTGCATCATGTAAAACTCTACCAAGTAATACGGCTGTACGATACAAGAGATAATTTTAATGCAGGAGTAAAGTTACTTTAATGAAGAAATTTAACAATACAATAATTTTATTGTGTAAGAAATATGTTGTAAATAAGTAGCGTTATTGTTGAGACCACTTTTTGTATATTTCTTCCATAGCCATATTCTATTATAAAGTTAGGTGATAGTTGTTACTCGTCCAGACCCGATAACTTACACTTTAAATATTTTGTTTATTGACTCCAGCTGCATATATATTTAGTATAATATATTTTTATATTTACTTTTATTTATTTATCACTTACATCTATTATCACAGGAGTATTACCTAATGCAATAGTGTAGTTACAAACTTAGAAACTAGAATAGAATATATTATGCACAAAAATGAATATAAGTATAGTAAGCTGAAATGGTAATGCGCCGGCCATACAGCTCGAAGAACCGGCAACCGATGGGGAAGACAAGTTCTTGAGTGGCCGCGTCGTACCGGTAGGCGACAAGCAGGAAGTCGATGGATGTAGTGGCTCAGGACCGTGATTTGTGGCAATTCTTGCGGGATACCTATTGTTCAGTAGTGGACTCGTGAAGAGCTGTAATGATGATGATGAATGATAATGTTTGCTTCAGTGTTTAAATCACTAATCTAAAATTTCTTACCTGCCAACAGTACTTCGAAACGATTTCTTTTGTGATTTCGCCGCGATAAGGTCCGAAACGGACACCGACGGGTAGAGTTAAAGTTGCGAACACTCCTAGACCAGCTCCTAAACATTTGTTATTTCATCGTACATGCATTCCACTAAATATGATAAGCGTTGACAACCCACACAGCTAAGGGTCTACACCAGGGATTCCCAAACTATTTTGATCAAGAGACCTCTTTTTCGAAATGAAATGATACCTTAGACTCTCATAGCCAAATTACTTAAAAATCCTATCTCTATTTTTTCCTATTGATACAAAATGCTTAGGTACCAATTCAATGTATATTGAAATAGTAAATTTTAAGTAAAAAGCCAAATTACTTAAAATTCCTGTCAATTTTGTTTATTGATACAAAATGCTTAGGTACAAATTTAAAAACTTTGCGGTTGGTTAAGAGAGAAACTTGACATCATTTTGTCATCAAAACATAACAAAATAAATAGACATGAAATTCAGTAATTATCAAGTGTAATTAATAATAATTACACAAATTATGTACAGTTACAAATTATCAATTTTCTTCTATGTCGACCCCTGGTAAACCGATTTTGAACTCAAGGAGTCGATATCGACCACTTTGGGAATCCCTGGTCTACACTTTTAACACAAAATGAAATGTTGACTTTAACTAAAGAACTTAAAAGAATAAAATAATTTCACGTACTGAAGTCGGGGCCTTAAGGGCCGATCCACATTTGCCGTTCACAGTTCGTTCTCGGTCAGTTCTCGGTCTGTTTGTTATACAAGGTGTAAGTGTTAACACCATTGTCACTAAAACCATAGGTAGTTGGCTCTAATATAAAAATATTTATATGAATTAAAAAAAACGCAATTTTCTTTCATAAAATTTAAAAAGTTTCTGTCCGACACCGTCCGTAAATTCATGGATACCCTATGCGCTCGAGTGACGTAATCGCTGTAAAGATCACCGCCCGCGCTAGCTACCTATACAACATTCCAATAAAAACACAATAGGTACACATAACTTGTGATGTAACTTTTCCTTCATACTTTCATCCTGGCTTGTGACTATTTTGACCGAGATCGGATCGAGAACGAACTGTGAACGGCGTTATAATGAGGATCGTCCCTTATTCTTCTACACGTTCATATTCACATTTTTATTTAAGTGACTCAAGAGCACACAGTATGTGAAGAAGCGTTGCCAACTCTACGGATTTTTTCATCGTCTACGGAACTATGGAATTTGCGTTGAAATCTTCGGATTTGATTTTTAAAAACAACAACATTTTTTATCATGACTGTGAACTTCAGCCGACAGCCGATAATTGAAAATTTTATCCATCGAAGTATTTTTTTAGTATAACCATCCATAAATATTCAAATGTTAATTATTTTATTTGTTTTTCACTTAGAATTATTTAATTAAAAGAAAATATTAATGTTTAATAAATTTTATGGTATTTTTTCTTCAGCTCGATTCGGTGTTATACTGCAATTGAACTCACAACAAGAATTTTACATAACAGAAAGAATTTCTCTAAAAAATTGATCTATTCTATGACAAAAACAAAATTTTTGATCCTCATATGAAGTCTGCAAATCTACGAACATTTTGGAATAGTGTCTACGAAATCCAACGAAAATTCTTATACCAATCTCCGGATTTGGAAAAATTCGAGTTGGTGACACTGGTTATAGGCTCCTACAACTATACAGCAATTATTAAGAAGTCATGGGCACAACACAACATACGGCTGCGACGCAACGTTGAGTACTTTTGGGTCATTATTATACAGATGAGTTACACTATCATCGACAAAACGACATTGTACACTGTCCGTCATCTGTGCACGCTCGAAAATATTTTTTCGTGACAAGGAACTGCCCCGTACGAACCGTAATGGGTGGCACACACGCTACGAGAAATAGTTACGATCGCACTGTACCGTTTAAACTGCATCGATAATCGAAACGTGTGTGTGATAAAAACTGTACAGTTTTTATTATTTTTTTTAAACTGTACCGTCGAACGGAGTAGTATGAAAATTTGAATAGATAAAACAGAATTGGAGGAAACTGCCGATATAATAGCGTGTGTTAAGCGTAACGTGTTTCAAGCGTAACGTGTGTGCCAAGCGCTCAGTTTTGCCATTTCTCATAAAAGTGTTTTGCTTTTCGATTATTGGTGTTACTAATTACACAGCAAAAACGGACGTATCACTATCGCTTCTTAAAAAATTATGCCAGTCTCTTGGAAACGTCTTTAATTCCTTTAACAAATATACATGATAATGATCTGCTCTTTATACTCTTTATACCACTGCAGTATACTACTGCACTACTGCATAAACTGCGCGGTATTACTTGAACGTGTGTGAGCTATAGGGACATACGATTTAATTTTACAGTTTGACTGCACAGTTTTATCGCATAGATAAAACTGAAGGTGTATGGGCCCCATAATGTATGTCTAATTAGGAAATGGCTTATTCTAACTTGTTTTTTTGTAAATTTAAACTTTACAAAGTTGGTCCGGGACTTGCAGGTCCCATATTTATGTAGAACTTACAAAACAAGAATAAGTCGTGTTAGTTACTTAGTATTTCGGAATAAGCGACTAATGAGACATTGCGTTGGTGATTGTGTAGGCGATGAGCGAGCCACCTATCACTCCATTCACAATTTTTCATCTAAGCCCATAATTATACTTTTTGGCTTAACGTGGACCGAGTAGTTCGCTGCTCTTCCGGCTCTGCCTGCCCCCTCGGGGATTATAGGCAATGCATGGAGTCGTATGTTTCACACAAAGTAAAGTACTTAGATTTCAGTGTCCTTTCCCTAAATGTAATGTGTGTTTCCTTCATTATGTATGTAACAGCATTAAAGAAAAAAGAAGAAAAGCTGTGGTTACATTAAATAAATCTTAAACTGCATGTGCTAGTAAGCAATACTCAAGTCGTTCCGGTTTACCATATAACAAATTAAACAAAGAACTAGAAATCTACAGCAAAACAAATAAGGAATGTAAGAAATTGATTACAAATTTTTCAACTCCTTTAAACGATTAGAAAACCGAGACAGTATTACAATACAAATAGATACTAAATGAAACATATCCATACTCAGTACATACTCACACATTAACTCACAGAACATGCACTAATGCTATGAGACGTATGGTGGGATACTAAGGTCGTGTTTTTATTATCTTTATTATTTACTTCAAGATATTATTTTGTTTCGTTAATAATTTTGTAATTTTTAGCTATGGAAGAGCGAAGTCACCTGTTACAGGCATTATTTTGTATACTAGGTGACTTCGATCACTGATCATATAATGTAACTTTGACGGCTCCGTGGCGCAGTGGCTTAGTAATAAGTGGCTGCGCTGGGGCCCGCGGGTTCAAATCCCGCACGGAACATGTATTTGTATGGCCTACAAGTAATTGTTCCGGATCTGGATGTTTGTTCTTGTGCAATTTATGTTTGTAAACTGCCTTCACGATACAGGAGAAAATCCTAGTGCGGGGGTAACGTTACTTAAAAAGAAAAAAAACTGTAATGTTTGACGAAATAAATAATTTATTATTATTAAGTACCTATGTAACTAGCCGATACCCGCGACTTCGTCCGCGTTGCTTGATATATTAACAAAGAAAACACACATCACTGAACATGTAGGGCTTATAAAAGCGTTGTTTCTAAAAATTGAATAACTTTATATTAAATGAGGATATCGTAATATTTTTTTAGATAAATATAAGTTTTTAGATTAATTTTTCAAATGTCAATCAAACAAAACTCAGAGAACCTGATTGAAATCTATCCAGTATATTTTCCGTGACGCGCGCACAACTGCGAACCTCTATAATTTTATTTAGACAGATTATTAAAATTTGAGATGACTTCTTGTAAGTATTTAATTTGATAAAACTTTTTGTTTGTTTGTTTGGACGATTGGATTTCATGGTTTTGTCTTTTTTTGCGCAGAACCCTAATTCTTATTCTAAAATAAAAGCAGTCTAAGTTACTTCGTATAACATCAGCTATCTGCCAGTGAAAGTCTCGTCAAAACCGGTCCAGCCGTTTCGGAGATTAGCCGGAACAAATAGACAGGCAAAAATTTTTAAAGTTGTTTTAATACTTCAATTTTATTTATTTGCATAGATACTGTAAGATTCTAGTGTGAATGGTTTTTAACACCACTTAAAATGAATATTTACTCATTCATTCAAGTTATAGTGGATCGCCATCCCACACAATATCTACAGATTTCTTAATTGTAAAGCGCTAGCAAGCGCTTGTAAGCAAAATGGCGATCGTAAGCGGTAAGCGCTGTCAAATCGTAAGTAGCTATTTCTTCTAGGACACGAAGTTAGCTTTAACCGTGGAACCTAACCTAATTTAAATATATGTTTGTAAAGTATTCGTATTAAAAACTTACCAACCACGAATTTTTAATAAAATGTATATGTTTATTCATGTCATTATATTACTTAAAACTAATATTGCACAAAACAACTTATGAACTCTACTTCAAAACAAACAAATTAAATAAGCAAAATGGCGGATTGTGTCAGCGCTACTGAAGTTAGCAAACGTGTCCTGGCCGAAAACTGTTTAGTTTCGCCATTTTGCTTACAAGCGCTAGCAAACGCTTACTAGCGCTAAAATAGTTTTCGGCCAGGACACGATTGCTACTTCAGTAGCGCTGAAACCCATTCCACACAGTCCGCCATTTTGCTTATTTAATTTGTTTGTTTTGAAGTAGAGGTTATAAGTTGTTTTTTGCAATATTAGTTTTAAGTAATATAATGACATGAATAGAGATATACATGTTATTAAAAATTCATGATTGGTAAGTTTTTATAATGAATAATTCACAAACATATATTTAAATTAGGTTAGGTTCCCCGGTTAAAACTAACATCGTGTCCTAGAGGAAAATAGCTACTTACGATTTGACAGCGCGTACCGCTTACGATCGCCATTTTGCTTATAAGCGCTTGCTAGCGCTTTTTTCTGCCAAACGCACCCATTGTCTTAGGTTTAATGCATGCGTTAACAATGCGTTATTATGCATTACAAAATGTTAAATTCTTGTGCATTCATTATGCCTTATTAAGTTATTAGGATATTATTTCTTTAATATTATATTTAAGTAGTAATATTAATAATTAAATATTTCGCATTTTTAGATACGTAAGAAGCTTAAGTTATAAGATAGCTAAAAATTATAACTACCTAGTTCTGCAAGAGTTTGAGTTCTCTTGATTATCTATTTTATTACAATAATTATAAACATATTATGAAACGTGTGTCTGATTGGGTGGAATTTAGTTACTTCATTGATGTTGAACTAACTTCACGTGAAATTTTGAAAGCTGTAAATTGGGTGACAACGTAAGTATACAAAACAAACGTGGAATATTTAAAATTTTTAAATATATAACTTTTGAAATTTTACTCGTATTATTTTAATTTATTCTTAAAATTTAAAAGTGTTCTCAAACCTGGAATAATCGAGGGAGCGAGGTGCAGGAATACGTTTGGGATCGTGAGGGCTGCTCGAGGAACATAGGATGGGAAGTTAGTTTTCGTTGGGACCTATAGTTTAATTGTTATTAATTACTAAATAAATAGAAAGTGGATGAAATGGTGGTCGTATAAATTACAATACAATCGAATGAAATAAATTTTATATTGCTAGCGTGTTGCACTACTTGTGGAATAATGTTATGAATGTTGGTAAACTATTATTGAAAAATTATTAAATGCTACCTACATTTAATAATTTTTCAATAATATTTTTTGATAAAAATCTAATTTAAAAAACAACAGTTATATGCTGATGTAAAACAATTGTATTGTGGGAGCACGATTAGTAAGATAGGTATCTTGGTTTCCATTATCGACGGATGATTTATTTAAAATATGTCTGAACCATAATAAAATAAGACCTATGACCATAAAAAGCAAACACCTCACGTAATTAAAGTAAACACCAAAGACAGCCTTCTTATAGAATAAGGGTGACTAACGAGCACACAGTTCACCTGATGGTAAGTGGATGCTGTGGCCCCTAGACATCTACATTTATCTTCGATTAAGAATCAAAACGCAGATGAGTTGTCACCCCTGAGGGCTAAGATGTATGTCTCTTTTCCAGAAAAAAAGGGTCTCCACTTACCATACGAAACACAGCAGCATTAAGCTGCTATTTTACGCTGGTATTCTGTGAGAGCGTGGTCCTGCCCCGGTCGAGCCGAGCCATTCGTGCTACAACCGTAACATAGCTGCAGCGTGGCTTTACCACGTATAAAAGCTTTGACGAGGCGTTACCTCTACAACCAATCTGCAAAATAGCCGTGCGAGAGCTATGATAAGTATATTTTTTATGGAACAAGGGCGGCAAACGAGCGCACAGTCCACCTGATGATAAGTGCCCATAGACTACATTCTTTCTACGTAGTATAAAACTAAAATTAAAATAACATCATAATAGTCCTACTCCTCGAAGTGAAAAGTCAAAAGAGCTGGCTGTGTTTTAAGGGTGACTAACGAGCACACAGTCCACCTGATGATAAGTGCCCATAGACTACATTCTTTCTACGTAGTATAAAACTAAAATTAAAATAACATCATAATAGTCCTACTCCTCGAAGTGAAAAGTCAAAAGAGCTGGCTGTGTTTTAAGGGTGACTAACGAGCACACAGTCCACCTGATGATAAGTGCCCATAGACTACATTCTTTCTACGTAGTATAAAACTAAAATTAAAATAACATCATAATAGTCCTACTCCTCGAGGTGAAAAGTCAAAAGAGCTGGCTGTGTTTTAAGGGTGACTAACGAGCACACACTCCATCTGATGCCGTGGCCTATAGATATCTACATCTACCACCAATTAAGAATCAAAATCCAAATGTGTTGTCACTCCTGAGGACTAAGGGTCACAGCTCATTAGAGCCACCCGGCACCCGACCCTCACCGCCTCGTCACCAGGCGTCCACTCGTAGTCGACAGGTGGACCACGGGTGGACGCCGCGTTGTCACCAGTGAACCTCGCGAGGTCGTCGAGTGGACCTCGCGTCGTCAACGAGTGACCCTTAAATCATACAATAAATTATACTTCCGAACTTCTATAAGTTTTCCTTTGTTCATTTTAAAAACAAACAACAATGCGTCCGACACATTCGAAAGACGAAGAAAGGCCCGTAATGAAGGGTTGGTGGGGAGCGCCGCATCGCACTCGCGTGAACCGCACGTTGCCAGCTCGCACTTCACGCGAGGCAAGCATGCCAACAGCGAGCTATCATCGAGTATTCCACTTGCAGTCCGCGCGTGGACACCTCGCGAGCGAGTCGATCCAGTGATGGTATGGAGTTGATGCAGTGAGCGCAGGCCCATACAAATCCATACGAACCGCTCGAGGCGAGGCGGTGAGGGTCGGGTGCCGGGTGGCTCTAATGAGCTGTGACCTTAAGATAGAATGCCACGTTTCCAGTAAAAAGAGTCTCCGAATGTGTACACCCATAAGGCTGCGGCGTTCATCTACCTCGTAAAAAACTTTACTCATTGAATGGCTAAATTTTAAAAGGCTACTATTTATTCCATACAAGGATTGAAAAACAAAAATGAGATTGAGATACGTTCCTGCAAAACGTCATGGAACTGCAAATGCGACTCACCTTATTGTCCGGTATGACCAACAGAGGGCCGTGTATACAACAGTAGTCGTACACGTAGTCGCCGCATTCCGAGCAAACTTTAAAAAACATAATTATATGCCTTTATTTAATCTAATACATAAAAATTAATGTTTGTTTGTTCGTATTTTTTGCGCTGCCATGCTGTTCATCAGATCGCGCTAACACTTTGTCAGCTTATTGCTTACACTGACGCGAAGGTTATAGGCATAATTGAGGCTCGGTAGATAGTGCTGTTGTAGTTGTGATTGTGTGTATGTGTCTTTGTGGGTGTTTCTCTCTCTCTCTCTCTCTCTCTCTCTCTGTGTGTGTGTGTGTGTGTGTGTGTGTTGCTGCCAGACACCGATTTGAGATTCTACATGTGACGTAAAGGAGATGGCTACATCTATCTCTTATATCTTCCGAAACTCTTACAACGCTGACGAGATGAAATCATTATCACAACCTATGAGAAGTCCTATAAAACAGAGGGGAGAAACATTTGCTATGGCTACCACGCATGGCAGGCTTTTAAGCCCTTAACAAGAAGATGTTGCTCCACGTCACTACGGAGTTGTGGCTAAACTTACCCCGTCACTACACGGTACTGCACATGGATGTTGAATTATATATAGGTTGTTACCGATTGCAAAACGTGCAGTGGACTTTTAGCAGATGTTGTCGTAGATGAAGATGAGGCTGCTAAAGCACTTTTTACCCCCTTTTATGTACTTGATTAGATGACTGTGACTGATGATTTAAGTTCAAAAAACCTATCGCATCTGTGAAGTCCTATAAGTCAACTGATGAAAGAGCGACGAACATTTTTCAGTATTCAATGATACCAATATTATATATGATGTAAGCTTCTCATCAGGAAGTTGGTGTAATGAGCCTAATTTTGCAAAGTACGCATTGTGATATTTGTTTCACTCCACATTTCAAGATCTCCAGAATTAGTCACTATGGTTTTTATATGTATGGTACGTACGTGGGTACGTACGTTCGCCTCACACACCGAGAACACATATTGATATCGACGTCGAACTGGTTTCATTATGTACACAATTATATTATAATTAAAATTTGAACGTGAACCTTAATGCACTTACATAAATATTCGTCGAAGCTAGGCTCCTCGGGCTCGTAGTAGCTGATGCGAGGTATCTGACGTAAATTCAACCGGCTCATTTTGTCTAGAAAATAAAACTTAATTTACCCGTGCGATTTCTTGATTAACATTTTTATATTGCCTATATCTGTACATAAAATTGAAGTGTTTGTCCGTAACTTCTAAATAACTACTTTTTATTGAGCTGAGGTTTTTTTTTATAGAATTAGGGAGACAAACAAGCACACAGTCCACCTAGTTAGTGCATCCTGTGGCCCATAGACATCTACGTAACATATTAATCATACAATTAACGCATAAATAAGCATTTTTAAAAATTTTCCTGTTTGGTTAATCTGGGGAATGGCTAAAAAACTGGAATGAAACTTACAATAACAACTTGTCGAACAGATAGAAAGGAGTGATATAGGCTGTATTTTATCCGAAAACCTTTTTTTGAGAAATCCAAAGTTTTTTTTAATAGAAATGAATGATAAATGAGCACACAGTCCAGTCGATGGTAAGTGAATGCTGCGATCCATATACATCCACATATACCCTTGATTGAAAATCAAAATGCAGATGCGTTGTCACACATAGAATAATATAATACTTACAGTATTCTATGTTGTCACCCCTGAGTACTAAGATGGAACGTCCCGTTTTCAGTGAAAAGTGTCCGGTTTGAATAAGTAATTTACGTCTGGCGTTATTAAAATGCCTTATGCAACAATCTTTCTGAAGTGATGTAAATTTTTTAGCAATTCCCATAGTTCGCCTCTTAGAGCTATCTTCGAACTTTACCTACCTACGCCTCTATGCCGCCACAAAACCGCTGTAGAATTTACATAGCATCAATTAAAGAAATTAAGTAAAAATCTTACGTAATTGTTTGTGTTATTACGTATTTTTGAAACAAAAACACATAAATATTCATGTCAATAATTTACATAAGCACCTAGGTATTTATTATAAGTAGGTACGCTTGAACGCATAATTCATAAATATATCTCGCGCCATTATATAACAGCAAAGTGAATTTCTAGCTTAAAACAAACGCCTCTGCACTACAGTGGATGAATCTAAAGTTTGTAACTATAATTACTTAAATATCTCTTACCTCTATTTTAAACTGACCCCAAATTCAACACAACTCAAAATAAATTAAAGAAAAGAATGAATCAATTGCACAATCAATTGCTATTTTCCCGCCAAGAATTTTACTTTATTAATTTTTCTTTATTTTTATTAAAATTTTTGTCTTGGATTTGGATAGTCTTGGATGACTGTCTTTTAAGCCATGTCTTCATTTCAAGACTTCATGAAAAGAACGATGCACAATCAATCGCTATTTTCCCGCCTAGAATTTTGCTTTTTTAATTTATCTTTATTTTTATTATGATTTTTGGCTTGGATGCCGTGTCTTCCTTTATTTCGGGATCTTCGTTTTTATAAGTTCTTTGCTTCACAATTCGTTGATGTGTCATATTGCGAAATTTTTGGGAGATTTTGACAACAGTTTAACCCAGCGAACAGTCGATTACGACAGTCACTCAAGTTCCTAAGGCACCTAAGTGATCAAAATAACTTGAGGTTTATACTATTCAATCGAATGGAGAGGCCATACGCGTTAATACCTAAACAAAAAGTCTGTCAATTTCAAGGGGGCGCAAGAAAAACACACTACTGTATACTTCTCTACAAATACAAAATTGAATCGCGTCACTATACAAGCACACTACATCATTTACGTTTGTGTTCATTGCATTTACGCATACCATCAAATTGTACACGTGTCGATACACTGATGCCGCAGTCAACATGCGTAAGCAACGTAGGGCGAGGTCTATGTCGATATTTTTATCGCTAAACAATTCATCATAGTCCGCTTAAGTTCATCGTTGGTCAAAGTGATTGTTAGTGTTTTTTTTTTCATTCATTAAAGCTCTTCCCAAGTCCACTGCTGAACATAGGCCTCCCCCAAGAATTGCCACAAAGCATGGTCCTGAGCCACCTGCATCTATCGGCTTCCTGCATCTCTTATCAGGTCGTCACTCCATCTAGTGGGGGGAGGGGGTAGCTACTAGAAAACTTTTTTCCATCGGTTGTCTGCTCTTCGAGCTATATGGCCACCTCATTGTCACTTCAGCTTACTAATCCGTTGGACTATGTTGGTCACTCTGGTTCTACTGCGGATATCCTTATTTCTGAGTTAATCATGCAGAAAACACAGCCGTCTCCGTAGCCCGCTGAGGTTCCTCATACGGCCAGAACTGAAGGGTATTTTAGTGTTACATAAAATTATGATTTTATGAGTAAAAGAATTATGGCCAGTTTTTAAAAGACTGAATAAACTCAGATTTTAATTCAAATTTTATCAAAAATTTGGCTATGGATACTTTCCACGTTGTATTTAATCCGACCAATAAAAACACTAATGCGTCAGTAGCTTCATCCTCATTATCAGATATAATATCAAACCCGTAGTCGACATAGACATAATGCCTTTGGCTGCTAGCATGGTATTCCGTCAATTGTTTAATTTTCATTTCATCCATGACCAAAATACAGTAATTTTTTATCAGGGTTACTCTCCGCTCTCAATTCTAAAGTCGTCAGTTTTTTTTTTATAGGATAGGGTGACAAACGAGCACACAGTCCACCTGATGGTAAGTGGTTGCTGTGGTCCATAGACATCTACATCTATCCTCGATTACGAATCAAAATGCAGATGCGTTGTCACCCGTGAGGACTAAGATGGAATGCCTCGTTTCCAGTAAAAAGGGTCTCCGGTTCTCTACACTCACCATACGAAATACAGCAGCATTAAGCTACTATTTCACGCTGGTATTCTGTGAGAGCGTGGTCCTTCCCCGGTCGAGCCGACCCATTCGTGCTACAACTATACTACTAATATAACTGCAACATGGCTCTACCACATATAAACCTTGGTCGGTCATTGATTGTACTGTACCACTTAGTTAATATCCGTGGTGCAGGCAAACTTGTTCCAAAAGTGTTACGTACATAGCAATAATAATTAAGTGTTAGGACGAAACATCTTAACTCTGTGGTATATTTAGTTCTGGGCAGTTTTCCATTCTTACTTTTAAGGAGTTATACTGTTTACTTGGACTGTCTGTTTACTTTTAAGGATCTTTTAAAGTTCGCCGCCTTCAGTTCCTATCTTTTCTCGGACCTGTTTATTTTCCAAAGATGTCTCTGTTAGCGAATCTAGTATTTCTTGCAAACTTGTAATTTTTTCTTTAAATACCGTTACTACGATTGAAGCCATTTTATTTCAAGGCGTTTTTTTAGTTTAATTTTTCTTAGTGTATAGTTTCTTCGTTTAGATTAAGTCGCTTTAGTGCCGCACTACCTCGTCACGTGCCACACTTTGTCAAAGGCGTGACATTAAAGGTCGTATTGTAAAGCACCCAAAACGTCGGGAATCAAAAAGTCTAAATTAATTACGTAAGATTAATAATAAAATTCGTAAGATTAGTTTCTTTAATGTGTAGTGTTCGCGTATATATAAGAAGTCATTACTGTAAACTTATCGACATTATAAAATATTTTCAAGAAGAATAATAGATGTCAAGAGTAATAATAAAAATATTTAACCTACTGATATAATTAGAGCTATAGTCAACCAAATCTAAGAAATACCTTTTGACGTTTCACATTAATTCTTCCCCAATAACTTTGCACCAGCGTACTCACACAATTTAAAATAACCTTTTACGTAAATCCGAAGAATTATGAAGTTATCTATATTTCATTACAACGTGCATAGTTTTTTATCACTAATTTAAACTTGAATTTTTAGAACAAAGCAAAATATTAAAAAATAACCATTATTAACTTTTTTTTTACTTGACGTCGTTTCAATGATATGTCGCTATGTATATTACCGTAGTGTTTGCATGATTAAAATTCATTGTTATGCGAATGATCGGCGACATATTCAAATAATCAGTAAAAAATTTCAAATAATCGAATCATTCATTTTTTGAATGAACCTTTTAATTTTAATTTTCAAAATTCCTTAAATTACATGAATCATGAATAAAACAAGTTTATTTTTTTTACTTTGTCAAAGTAAATTTGTGTAGGTAAAAAAAACTCGTACAAGGCCGTGCTAAAATAACCACTACATAATTTCAATATCCCGCCATTTCGGTACCAGTCACTCGACTCCACAGAGTCAGTAATTCATTCTTGGGGCGATGTATACGCTTTTACCACAAAATCCCAGAAAATATACAAAATATCAATTTTAAAATATTCAAAACACAAAAACTTTATTAAATTAAGTGTGTTTAAAAAGGGTTATTTTAATATTAAGGAATTTATGGGTGATAATAACACCTGGAATCGCTACCAAGCTATTTCTAATTTGTTTAGTTAATTGTAACAAGCATGATCGTAAGCTCTTATTTAAAAAAAAGTCCCGTTGAGTTTCTTGCTGGTTCTTCCCAGGACAGTGTTTTTTTTTTTGCGAATCGGTGGTAAATGAAAAAAGTGACTTTCAATAAGTATTATTCGTAATCTATATTGAATAAAAAATATCTTCTATAATAACTAACTTTTTGTACGTGGTAGAGCCATGCTACATCTAATATTATAATTGTAGCACGAATGAGTCAGCTCAACCGGGGCAAGACCACGCTCTCACATAATACCAGCGTGAAATAGTAGCGTTTCGTATGATGAGTGTAGAGAACCAGAAACCCTTTTTACTGGAATCGAGTCATTCAATCTTAATGCTCTGAGGTGACAGCGCATTTGCATTTTGGTTCTTTTTGTTTGGACTATGTGCTAAATAATATATTAGTTGAAGCATGTGCCCATGTCACAAAGGACGATTGTGCAAAAGTGGCAAAAAAAAACAACAAAATTGATTATGGATGACTTTGAAAGAGACATAAATTTTGACTGCATTATTGAAAACCATATAAAACTTAATATAAACGACGACATCTCTGCTAGTTGTACTGAAAATGATTGAATAAAATTATTTTTTTTTAGTTCCTATCATAAATTTTTATAACTGTGCCTATAGAAATAAGCAGTAACAACAAATACGAAGAAACTGATAAATCTTGTGTTTAAATTATCCATTTTAATTTTGAATAAAACTATTATTTACGGATTTTATCGCGTTTAATTACATTAATTTATTTTTATTATTATCCCGACGTTTCGGGTGCTTTACAGCGCACATGGTCACGGGGGGGACTGAGATGTTTGACGTCCCAATGTCATAGTTAGTCCGGCTACCTTCAGTTTTTTAATATTAATTTTTGGTCAGATTTATAAATTTTTTAATATATTAATATTAAAAAACTGAAGGTAGCCGGAATAACTATGACATTGGGACGTCAAACATCTCAGTCCCCCCCGTGACCATGGGCGCTGTAAAGCACCCGAAACGTCGGGATAATAATAAAAATAAATTAATGTAATTAAACGCGATAAAATCCGTAAATAATAGTTTTATTCAATGTGTAGTGTTCGCGTAAATTTAAGAAATCATCATTTTTAATTTATTCTGGTATTATTGAAACCAAACTGTAAATGATTACCAACTCTAAATAATCGATATCGATTTTTTTTAAGAATCGAATATTGTACTTACCCATTTTTTGGTTGGCATGCATGGTGCAATAAGTCTGACAGCTGTCAAAATGTATTTCTTAGATTTGGTTGACTATAGACGTTAGCTCCCACATGTTCATGGTTGGTACAGCAGTATCGGTTAACTTTATTTATTGATAGCTAGGGGTATTAAATATGATTTATCAAAATAATCAGAGCAAATGGTGCTAATCAGTTTAGGTATCCAAGGTTCATGTCTTCTACAAGCAGTAATCCAAGTCTGCTGCCCAAGAGGATCTCTTGGAAGTGTGTGAAATTAAACCAATAATATAAAAAATTACCGCTTTTTGTAGTACTTAATTATAAAATCTAAACAAAAATTTAAAGCCAGTTTGGCAGACAAACCCGAATGGTTAATTAACTTATCGATAGCTAAAGTTGTGGCATACATCACTACATTGCAGTACTTTCGGTTGCAGTGATACCAGTTTAATTTTACAAAAAATTCATACATTTACTACGAAGTGGCAAGTTTAGATTCGACCTATTCGGCCTTTATTTTGTATAATATTTTGATAAAGACTAGTTGTCGATTATATTAAATTATAATATATTCAGAATCATTTTGAGATTGAGCTGAATATTTAAATCATTTGAAAAAAAATCTCTACACATCTTAATGTAATTATTATTATTCATCGCATCACAAACTGACTTAGTTAATAGGAAATAAATTTTCTTTAATATATTGTTTGTGTAGTAACTTATATTTGTTAACAAACTGCCTATTTCACACAATTTATTTCCAAGGGGAGAGGTGAGAATTGGAGACCCTTTTTCACTGGTAATGAGGCAATCTATCTTATCCCTTCAGAGTAAATAACGCATCTGAATTTTGATTCTTAATCGATGAGTTGCAGTACTGTAGCCATTTCCCATCAGGTTAAATATACGTCCTAAGTTGATATCCCAGCAAGAATCTGGGTGAAATTTTATAATTCACATGTGTTTTGAGGTGTTTCCTCAATTTGTTTAGCGGTGAATTTGTGAATAACTATAATGATGATGATGATAAACAGGTAGACACTTCAATGTTACTGAGTTGATATATTTGAAAAGGGCCATAAAAGATAATCAACATGATATTGTCAGGTGTCAAAGCTGATATTACTTTTCACACGAATTTTACACAGAAAAGAACCTTAGAATAATTACATACATGTGTATGCATACAGAGAACCTACAATTCTACATCAATTAAGTCAATATACTTATCTTGCTTTTTCTAATTCAATTTTTAAATAAGGCAAATGGAGAAACTTATTAAATGTTGTTGCGTGTAATTTATGCGTACTATGCCAAATGTGTGAGTACACTCGTATCTTACTTCTTGATTTACATGAAAAATATGGGACGTTATTTAAAAAATTTACAAAACATGACGTCTTTAATATATAGTGATTTCGTTCGTAATGTAAGTAATGGTTTCAAATGAATTTCGATACATAAACGTGATGCGATTTAGTGTATTAAGTGTCTGCACATGTGACCTACTAAAGAAAGTGACGAAACAAGTGCTTCGATGTTGATATAAACCTCAAGTTATTTCAATCGCTTAAGCGCTTATGAGCTTGTGTAACTGTCTACTGGGTTGAGCTGTCATCGCAATCTCCTCAAAACTTCGCAAAGTGACGCATCACCATATTGTAAAGAAAATAATCTATAAAAACTAATATCCCAATTGAAATGAAGACATGGCTTAAAAGACAAGCATCTAAGCCAAAAATCTTAATACAAACAACAACGTTAACATGGAGGCTAGAGAACAGGAGAACGATCGCTGTAGAAAATAGTGTCCCAGAAATATGGATACCGTAAGTGAGGCGCTGCGATCGCTAAGTTCGGTCAATAAAAGTCATTTTCAGTCTATTTTTCCGAACAGATGCTAAACCACTTGCACATCCACGCACAGTAAAATGATTCTCCATTTTTTAGTTTCTTTTCGTAAAAAAATTAAAAAATGACGGAGCATGAAAATTTTCTCTCTAGCCGCGCTGCCGTCGATAAGTAGTGTCTGCGAAGTAATTTTTTAATTTTTGACAAAAATAAATATAAAAATAATATTTTACCATTTTTTAAATTATACTTTAATATATTAATAGTAAGTCTAAGGATAGTTTGACAGAAATATACCGCCTAAATTTAAGTCGATTTTTTCACGATATAATTATTTTTATTTGCCACGATAGTGCATAAATTGCGCATTATTTGTACGTTGTCGACATTTTTGTTGTAAGATGTCAGATGAAACTTCATTAAATAAGTATTAAAATCAGGATTAATCAAAATCCTTAATTTTACCGAGACATAGACTAAATAAATTTATGGACGTTTTTTGTGGAAAAACAATCTAGTAAAAGAAAGAAGAAAGGATGTCTCGACAGAAAAACTAAACTTATATTTGTTTTTAGCGTCAAATCCCAGATTCGAACCCGGGACCTCATTAAGAATAGACCATCGATGATAAATCGCATGCTTTGTTAGATAAGTAAAATAATAGTACAGCTGCAACACAATAGATGGCAATAAGTCAAAAACAAAAATTATTTTAATTGGTTTTACACGAGAAAGGAAAGACTTCAAAATGTCGAAAAATTGTTTTAAATGCAGAGAAGAAATAACAAAAAGGGACTTTATTGAATGCTCCAACTGTAAGAAACTCTTTCACTTAGACTGCACAAGCATAGGAGAAAAGTTTTTCTTCTTATTAGATGTCGAAAAAAGAAAAAAATGCCTATGCGATTTATGTAAATATCATATACTACCAAATTTAGTCCAACAAAATATAAATATACCCACAACTAACTCTTTCGATGCACTAGACGTGGATGACGAGTACACAGAATTTGTCACCTTTCGTCGGAAAAATAAAGAACTATCAGAATCACTTCCAGATTTATCAGACTCATTTATGTCAACGACTAATACACACTCTCATTCATTAAATTTACAAAAAACCTCTCGCAGTCTACCAGACGACGACTTAAGAGATTGCTTAATCATACAAGAGTTAAAAGCAGAAATTTCAAGGTTACGTACAGAACTAATTATAGCGAACAATGAGGTGGACAATTTAAACATAACGAATAGAAAACTTACCAAAAAAATTTTAGAACAAGAAAAAATTATAAAACTCTACAAAAGTGTTAGTACCGACGACGTGAAATCGAGAAAAACAGCCAATAATTCCTATAACTCAACACCTTTAAGTAAACCCAAAAAACAAAACAGGAAAAGTTTAAAGTCAGATACACGCCATAGTTTCGAATATGTTGAACGAATAAAGCTTAAAGAAACACTGCCTGCTACTCAACCTGAAAAATATGTAAATGATTATGTCGAACCCCTAACCTCAAAAATTAAGACTAGTGAAGAAACTTGCGAATATCCACCGAAAAGGAAACTATGCATCATTAGTAGCATTCGTAGCAATGAAATGGCGACTACAATGAGAAACCACTTCAAAACGCAAAACATCTGCCACTACCGCATAACGGGAGGTGGTATTAACCAACTGTTAAGTGGTCTACAAACAAAACTTATGAATTACACCCTTAATGATTTTTGTATTTTAATTGTGGGTGAAACTGATTTTGATGTTTCCAAAAATTATAATGATTTAGTTATGAATATAAGGAAGACTCTTTTGACCGTTCAGCACACAAACATCTTGATATGTCTGCCTACTTTTAAATTTTGTTACCACTCTAATATTTATAATAGACGAATTGAAACCTTTAATAACCTTTTATACTCTGATAATATTAATTTTGAATATTGTTACATTTTAGACTCCAACAAAAATTTAAACTATTCTACTCATATGTTCTCAGGATATAATGGAAAATTAAATAAACGCGGATTAAAGACAATTTTGCATGACATAAACGAATTTACAAGAACATTTGATGATATAACATTGAGTGAAAATCGACGAATAGAAGATATCTCTGATCTAAAAGTAATAACGTTTCAAGAAAATAAAATTATTACAGAGAAGTCTTCCTTTCGCCCCAAAATGCTACAAAATTATGTGTCAAAACATTCAATGTCTTTCTAACAAAATTGATGACTTAAACTTATTGTTAATGGAAGTTAAAATAGATATATTAATTGTAAGTGAACATTGGTTATTACCTATTAACTATCATTTTTACACATAAGAGGGCTACGAACTACGTGCGAAGTATTTGCGGCAAAAACATATACACGGTGGGGTTGGTATCTTTGTTAGAGAAAACACGAAAACTAAAGAACGTTTAGACATTCAATTATTCACAGTAGAACTTATCGTGGAATTGTGTGCGTTGGAGATTACTGAATCTAACTTATTGATTGTGGCCATCTATCGCTGTGAGAGAGAGATAGAAACATTTTTCGTTCAAATGGAAGCTTTACTAAACTACTTATCGAAACATGCTCATAATAAAAAAATTATCATAGCGGGCGATATAAATATAGACATCACAAGGGATACAAAAATATCTCGTAGACTTATCAATCTTTTAAAATCATTCGGGTTGCGCTGTCTTATAGAAACTCCTACACGTGAGACCCAAAACAGTAAATCATGCATTGACCAAATTATAATTTCTAAAAATACATACATGACGGCTTTTGTACAAAATTATGACTTATCAGACCATCACGCATTAATTGGACAAATACCAGTGAAAGAGAACATAAACAGAAATAATATTACTTATAAAATAAACAAACGACTTTTTAATGAGAATAATATGAAAAAATTCAGAATTAAACTGAATGAAATTAATTGGTTTAATATAATAACCCCAACGAGTGATATAAATACAAACTATAATAAATTTCAGAACCAAATCAAGTCTATTTTAGATGAACATATTCCACGAAAATTGTATAAATTACAAAATAAAGAAAAGACAAGATGGGCAACAAAAGGCATTAAAAAATGTTGCTACAACAAACGTGTTTTACGTTATCTTACTAACTACTATAATAATGAAGCCTTAAAATCTTATACAAAAATCTACAGCAAAATACTAAAAAGAATAATAGTCACAGAAAAAAGAAAATCTTACATAAAAAGAGTGCAAACGTCACGTAATAAATATAAAACTATGTGGGCTATGATAAATGAAAAAACTAAAAAAGTTAAAAGTGTAAAATATGAAAACATTTGTTTACGTAATGACGTTTTAAATATAACATCTCCAAGTAAAGTTGCAAACTTATTCAATAATTATTATATAACTATAGGTTCAAATAACTGCTCCTCCCTAAATAAGCAGCCATCTCGAGTATCCTTGCCAAATTCACTATATCTTAGTAGTGTTACAGAAGCTGATGTAAAAAAAGCGATAATGGGACTAAAAAGAAACAATTCTTGCGGATATGATGAAATCCCAGCTACTCTACTCATATATTGTGTAGATGAGTTTGTAAAGCCCTTAACTTTTCTTATAAATCAATCGTATAAGGATGGCGTTTTTCCGGAAAATCTAAAATTAGCCGTGATAAAACCTATTTTTAAAAAAGGCGATATAACTGCTGTATCCAATTATCGCCCCATTGCATTACTGTCTGTAATTTCAAAAATTTTTGAGAAAATAATTTGTAGTAAAATATATAATTTTTTTGAAAAATACAGCATTTTTAGTAAATATCAGCATGGTTTCCGAAAAAATCATTCTACTACGTCCGCTGTATTTGACTGCATGTTAGAAATTCAGAATGCTCTAAATGAAGGAAGATGTGCTATAGCTATTTTTATGGACATTTCCAAAGCATACGATCGCGTTTTGCATGGAGCCTTGCTGGAAAAGCTATATTCGCTAGGTATACGAGGGAAACCGCACGAATGGCTCTCTTCTTATCTTGCGAATAGAAAACAGTACGTGCAGGTATCACATTTAAATGAATATCGAAAACTGATTAATGACATAAATTCGTCCACAGCAACAGTAACAGGTGCTATACCGCAGGGTAGTGTCCTAGGATGCTTGTTGTTTTCTATTTATATCAACGATCTTCCTTCAGTAGTACCACATAGAGTCGTTTTGTTTGCAGATGACGCGACAGTTATAATTACTTGTAAACAAAAAAATCTAAGTAGTTTGCAGGAAAAAATAACACAATGCCTTAGAAAAATTGTAAATGAATTAGAGGTTTTAGGCTTATTACTAAATTTTGAAAAGACCAAAATAATGCAGTTTCGTCCATATCAGAGATCAGAAGTCCCGCTCGCTATATCTTACCAAGGTATAAATATTGAGGAAGTTCGCACATTTTCATTCCTCGGGATAATAATAGACTCCAACTTTTTCATGGAAAACTCATGTAGAAAGTGTTGTGAGTAAGTTGAGCAGTTTTTGCTATGCCCTGCGTGAGCTACGTAAGGATACTAATGAGCAGTGCGCACTTACTGCGTACCACAGCCACGCAGCTGCCTGGATAAGATACGGCATCATATTCTGGGGAAACTCTACCGAGGTACACGCGGTATCCATGCTCCAAAAACGCTGCCTTAGAATCATCACATTCGCAGCTCCAAGAGATTCATGTCGAAGGTTGTTCCCCAGATATAACTTACTAACTGTAACGAGCATTTATATTTATGAAGTATGCCGATTTGTTAGGAAAAATCCTCAGTATTTCCAGTGATTTGAAGATAGACCCAGTCGCTACGGCACACGCCGAGGTTATAATCTGGTTGCTCCTTCCACACATCTCACATTATATAAAAATGGTCCATACTACATGGCTATAAGGGTTTACAATCATTTACCTAATACAATAAAAGCCCTCCAGTGTCGTAAATTTGAAATAGTACTCAAGAAAATGCTTATTGTAAAAACATATTACAGTTTGAATGAATATTTTAATGATAAATTATAAATCAATTTTTATTATATGACAATTTTCTTTATTTCTATTTACATATTTGACATTGTTAGTATTTTTCATCAAAATTTTTAAACTTTATTTACATAATATAAATGACGAATGATCAGTTGACAATATTTAATGATATTTAATTTTTAAAAACAAATATGTAAATATTATTTAGTCTGACTTTTTATAATATAATTTATTTATTGTGTACTATAAATACTACTATAAATACCGTAATTTGAATGAAATGTAAATGAATTCTATATTAATTAAAATTTAAACTCTGTTTTAATATGCCACGCCCGTACAGGGTGTCACATGTTCTGTAAATATATTGTTCCAACTTTATACTTTGTGACATGCAATAAAGAATTATGAATTATGAATTATAAGCACAGCTGCATTTATTTTACTACCCTTGTATCAACAAGGCAGGCAAGCTGCGACCGAGGGTATAGTCTAACTATTGACTGATTCCTAATTTTTAATGGTGGTGTTGGGATTTTGGACCTCTCAAACTATGGATAAATAATAAAATACAATGGTGTTCTTAAACATTTATTTACATTTTTCCTTAAAAATAATTGAACAAACCATTTCATAACTTGTGCAGTGTTTGAATTCCTTTATTAGAACTAAAGAATCTTTTAAACTCCTTTTACTGGAAACCAGTGTTTACTTATTGGTACAATTGTAATAAATACCATAGTTATGATATTATTTAAAATAGTATTAACTTCGACTGTCTTCTATAATTCAATGCATCCAAAGCGCGTGGGTTGAGATGTATCATTCTTGCTCTCAATGGTGAGCATCGGACACCTGTGCCGTAAAAACAACAAATTAGTGTTATCGAAGACGGTTAAATTTTATACGGGGTAGATGCTGCCATGCTGCAGTTATATTAGTAGTATAGTTGTAGCACCTATAGGTCAGCTCGACCGAGGAGGGACCACGCTCTCACAGAATAACAGCGTGAAATAGTAGCTTAATGCTGCTGTGTTTCGTATGGTGAGTGTAGAGAACCGGAGAGCCTTTTCACTGGAAATGAGGCATTCCATCTTAGTCCTCATGGGTGACAACGCATCTGCATTTTGATTTGTAATCGAGGATAGATGTAAATGTCTATGGGCCACAGCAACCACTTATCATCAGGTGGGCTGTGTGCTCGTTTGTCACCCTATACTATAAAAAAATACATTTATTTCTCAATAATACCTTTTCATAATTTAGTGGTGAAACTACTCCAGAGAGTAATTTAATATACTCGTGTTGGGGTGTTTCGTTTTTACCCTTGTGCTTAGCATTAAGTAAAAACAAAATCCTTATTTATTTACTTATGTGTGTGTATGTGTGTGTGTTATTAATGTGTTATTAAATATAAAGATGTTTGAAGCGTTTTGATAGGCATGATTATACAAGGCAACAGGGAAACTATTTAACATAAGTAAGGGTCTCTTAAAACAGAGGATAGGTATTGCAGCATCTTTCTGACAACCAATCAATAGAAAAATTGCTTCTCAAGTGTGGTAACTATGATAAATGTGTCGCCTATGAGACAACCTATGAGGAAAGCCTAGCAGTGAACCTTGATAGGCTATTATTATGATGATGAAGATGAAGGGTTACAAACAAGTACACAGTCCACCTGGTGGTAAGTGGATACTGTAGCCTGTATATCTACTAAGATGGAATGCGACAGTACTAGTAAAAAAAATCTCCATTTCTCTACACTTAGCATACGAAACAGCATTAAGCTGCTATTTTACGCTACTGAGAACTGAGAGAGCGTGGTTCTTCCCCGGTTGAGTCGACCCATTAGTGCTACAACCATAACATAGATGCAACATATCACAAAAACGCATCGGATATGGTTGGTTATTAATGTTGCTTTAAATTAACCTCCCAGTCCCCGAGCGGTCGAATCCGACCGCGGTACTATTCCGTCAAAATCCAAGCGGTTAGATTCGATCGTGCACACCCACTTTAAACCATTAAAACTTATATTTAGAGACTACTTTTCTATTAAGACGTTGGTCATTATAGAATAAATATGAAATTTTCTATCCTCTAGTCCAGTGCATTAAAATGTCAAGTTATCTAACGGATATTTATTTATAATCTACGTTCATTTCGTACACCATTTTCGCGTGAATGTTATTGTGTTGATTTTTGAATTTTTCTAGTGTTTTATTATAACATTGTAATGAAAGTTTTTGTGTGAATATAATTTATCTTTTTACATAAATAATTTCGAGTAATATATATTGAAATAATTGTGATTTTCACGCTGTCGACATTCGCTTGGTATGTTTTGTTTTTGTTATCAAAATACAATAGTCTTTTTGTAATGAACTAAGATAGATAACAAGTAATGAACTATAGTCAACCAAATCCAAGAAATACATTTTGACAGCTGTCAGACTTATTGCACCAAGCATGCCAAACAAAAAATGGGAATGTACAATATTCGATTCTTAGAAAAATCGATATCAATTATTAAGAGTTGGTAATCATTTACAGTTTGGTTTGAATAATACTAGAATAAATTAAAAACGGATAATTTAAAACGCAACGTATCAGCATCTTCGTATTTTTTTTTACTGCTTATTTCTGGAGGCATAGTTAAAAATTTGAGATTGAAACTGGATTAAAAATAAATGTATTCAATCACTTTCGGTACAACTAGTTAGGCTGTCGTTGTTTAGATTAATTATATATTTTTATTTTCATTAATGCAGTCAAAATTAATTGTCTCTTTCAAAGTCATCCATAATCAATTTTTTTTTACCACCTCCCAATCATCCTTTGTGACATGGGTACATGCTTCAACGAATATAGAAGAAACGGTCCAAAAGTTAAAGCCGAGTCACAAAATAAGAGGACAAACACAAAATCACAAAAGTACGCATAGGAGGATGGCCAAATTTCTATAAGAGCTGGACTTGACTTTTTTTTTCATGTCTCAAAACAAACTATAGTTAGATTGGTTTTTTTTAATGTTGTAAACACAATCACGTTAAAAGTAATATCTAAATAGCCACGATTTTTTATAATAACGTCAATGATATTTTTAGGCTGAATCAACAAATACCTTTTACTTTTTTATTTATTGGCCATTTCGTTAAAATATAACAATGGTATGTCAAAATTACAATCAATTCAAACGATATAAGATGACATTAGATTATTAAAATTAAAAATCAAAATACATCTACATTTTTATTATTTTACATGTCAAGCAAGTCAGAAAATGAACATTTTTCATATATTTTTCTATATTATAGAAAGCGTGATTCAAAAAGTATGTTTTTATCACTTGTCTTGTGTCTAGTAATTAAATTAAACTATAAGAAACGATGACGTATTTACATTTTTTTGTATAATACATTTGAACAACACATTCGAGATTCATTCACTGCAATTGCAAAATTCAATGCAGTTTCTATTGTCTCATGAGGTGGGCATTTGTAATAATTGCCGTAGTCGGCAGGCGCCATTTTCTATTATGTTCTTATTAAAAAGACGCTGCTGCTCATCTTTTTTCTTTCCTTATAAAATAGGTTATATAATATATAATAGCATTTTCTCTTGTATCGTGAATTTAATTTTACATACATAAATAATTGCGCAAGGAGAAACATCCTAACCCGGAACAATTATTTGTATTGAATATTTATCTCCACACACCTACGGGACGATATAGGAAACCGTGTAAACGCTACCCGGTTTCCTTGCCTAAATGTAACCTAAAAGTGTAGTTAGCGATAAGCGATCTCGTTTCCATTTATTTATACATACATAAACATAAACACTCACGCCTGTCACCCAGAGGGGTAGGCAGAGACTACAGACTTCCATTTGGCACGATCCTGACATACCTCTCTCGCCTCCTTCACATCCATACACCTACGCATACATGCTCGTCGATTAAGGGTACTCCTAATTTGGCCCGTTTTCAATAAATCGCCAATTTGGTCGATAAATTTTCGCCTAGGACGTCCCTTTCCGACTCTGCCATTCACTTCTGTACCATAAATTTTCTTTGTCACTCTTTCCTCATTCATTCTTTCCACATGACCAAACCACCGAAGCATTCTTTTCTTAATCCTGGTCACCACATCATCTTGCAAACCACACTCTTCTCTTCCCATTTATTTATATTTCTCTAAAATAATTTTATTACCCAATAATAGAACATCTCTCAAAGCGCACCCTACGTATATGCATCATACTCTTAGAGTTCGATGTCAAAAAGGGCCGTCTGTCAAACCATCTCGTGAAGTTGACCGTTTCGACAACAAATTAGGACCGATAATTTAATAATAACTACACCTACATATATTGGAATAGCTTACACAGTATGTAGTGTAAAAAACAAGGATGTACAGTAAAGTAAAGTTACAGCCTATATACATCCCACTGCTGGGCACAGGCCTCCTCTCATTTCTGAGAGGGTTTTAGGGCAAGGAAGTGTCCGCCGCGCTGCCCCAATGCGTGATGGCGAACTTCACGTCTTCGAAATATTTTTTTTTCTTATTCCTCAGATATGCAGGTTTCCTCACGATGTTTTCCTTCACCGCCGAGCACGTGGTAAATCAGCACTTAAAATTGCAATTAACAATTTCATTAGTGCCGGCGGGGATCGAACCCAGGTTACTCGCGTTGTGTTATATATACGTTAACCATCTGAGCTACCACGGCTCTTAAAAAAAGGCTAGAAAAAAAACAAGAATGGCGTAATTATTATCACACGACGTCTTTCCTGAAAGATTTCACGGCTTTTTTGTAGTTTGACCATTTTCATTCTAGCTGAAGGGAGTTAGTCGCTAGATACCTACCGTCTTTCAGTCTTCAATACTAAAGTTTCATATGTATTGAAAAATTGAGTAATGGTAGGTTACAGGAGTAAAAGAAGTGTAATGTTAGAATTTAGGAGTACTTTAATGAAACAAGTAAGCTAGACAAAATTACTTTTTATTAATCATCCTAACTACAACATCAAGGGGTGATGCTGACTAGCATTGTCGGCTGATGCCTGGCCCACCCAAGGTACCACACACGCGTCATACCATGTGCACATCACTCAACTGTCCTTCGATTACCCTCCGTAAAACCTGACATGTTCACTATAATAGGACCTTGCCTGTTGAATCTGATATGTTCCTAGGGCAAATAATATAACTTCATACACGCGACGCGCGGATTAAAGCACGTTGCAGCATTTGCTAAAAAAAATGTGCGGTGGAACCATACAACAACTAATCACCCAATAATAGGGCATCTCTCAAAACGCACCCTACATAAGTTCTATAAATTCCAAACATCATGTATAATATCACTGCATTTATTATTATAAAAATCGTCGACACTTTATAAAAAACTTTTTAAAATAACACAGCAGACAGGTGCAGTGCGGGCCCTTTGTTTATTAAATAATTCATTTATTAGCAAGTATAAATCCCAAATATCATGTTAAAATACATTAAAAAATGATTCGATGAATGGAAATGAAACGACGTCAAGTAAGAAAGTTGATACTGGTTATTTTTTTTAAATATTTTGCTTTGTTTGAAAGATTCGAATTTAAATAAGTGATAAAAAACTAAACACGTTGTAATGAAATATAGATAACTTCATAATTCTTCGCATTTACGTAAAAGGTTATTTTAAATCATGTGAGTACGTTTGTGCAAAGTTATTGCGGAATGATTAATGTGAAACGTCAAAAGGTATTTCTTAGATTTGGTTGACTATAAGATAAAATACAAGCATACAATTTACAAATTAATTTTTTTTCATTAAAATAAATTTATTTAAATGTCTTTTTATTTTTTGAAAAAAAAATTTCTATACGCTTGGGTACTGATTCTGATAACACACTTAACAGGAATCACAGGGTTTTTTGTTACATGTTGTATAGAGAATTTTGTATAGAGTTTATAATGCCAAACTTCTTCATAGAAAATTAGTCTCTAAATATAACTTTTAATGGTTTTAAGTACTGCGGATGCGTGCGGTCACACGCGACCGTTATACTATATATATATATATATATATATATATATATATATATATATATATATATATATATATATATATATATATATATAATTCTCAACATTAAAATTGCATGTAACTTGGGTTGCACTCTTAGATTGAATGTTAGAAAAAGGAATGAATTCGTAGAAAGTATTTTTCTCTTTTAGAAATTAATTATAATAATACCCATAAGTGTTATACCTTTTTGAATAGCTGAAGAAACGTAGATATTTAAAAGAACCTTTGCAAAATACATACGATAGACTTTTTTTAATATTCCTGAAAGAAAAAACTTTTTACGAATTTTTTCCTTTTTCTAACATTCGATCTACGAGTGCGACCTAATTTGTTTAGTTACATGTAATGATGGTATTGGGAATAACAAAACAACTTATCTATTACACAAAAATTAAAAATAAATTAGAGGCACTAATTACAAAATAAATAGACAATAGACAAAAAGTTCGTCTATTTTATGAAAAAACTTTTAAGTCCTGTGTTAAAAAATAGTTCAGTTTGGGTAGGGTGTTTGATAGTCAAATCAGTCAGAAATGATGCACACTACAACCCCTTAACGGATCAAGGTAGACTTAACCTGTAACTCTGAATATCGTATTGATATTTTTAATTTTTTCTTTTATAAACACTCACGCCTGTCACCCAGAGGGGTAGGCAGAGACTACGGACTTCCATTTGGCACGATCCTGACATACCTCTTTCGCCTCTTTTACATCCATATATCTACGCATACATGCTCGTCGGTTAAGGGTACTTCTAACGTGGCCCATTTTCAAAATATCGCCAATTTGGTCGATAAACTTTTTCCTAGGGCGTCCCTTCCCGACTCGGCCGTTCACATCTGCCATATAAATTTGCTTTGTCACTCTTTCCTCATTCATTCTTTCCACATGACCAAACCACCGAAGCATTCCTTTCTTAATCCTGGTCACAACATCATCTTGCATACCACATTTATCTCTTATCACGCAATTTCTCACCCTGTCATTCAGATTCAACCCTAGCATATTCCTTAAAGACCGCATTTCTACAGCATTTATTCTACTTTCGTGCTTCTTCTGCCACACCCAGCTTTCACTACCATACATTAAAGTAGGTACTAACACAGCATTATGAATTACCATACGTGCCTGTTTTGACACATTCTGGTTCTTCATAATAGAGTGTAGTGCCCCATTCACTCTATTCCCTGCATTTACTCGTCGTTCTATATCCCTATCATATCTACCATCCCTGCTAAATACACATCCCAAATACACAAACTCATCCACTTGCTCAATTAACTCTCCTTCTATTCTTATTTCACATACCGTTTTGCTTTCTTCTCTTTCAAACACCATCACTTTCGTCTTACATGCGTTCACTTTCATTCCCCTTTTTTTTAATTCCCAGTTCATTAATGTAACCATCATTTGCAACTCAGCCGCCGATGACGCAAGTATGACTTGATCATCGGCATACAAAAGGCATTTGACGGTTAACTCGCCCATTCTTAACCCACATTCTTCATCTTTCAAAGTTTGCAAACACCGGTCCATAAATAGGTTGAACAGCCAAGGGGAAGCTACACAGCCCTGTCTGACACCTTTTTGGATGCCAAACCAGTCCGAGTAGACCCCATTGATCCTGACACAAGCACTAGAGTCCCTATAAAGAGACCTTAATGCCTGTATCAAACCAGCGCTCAACCCATATGAGTTCAGTGTTTGCCATAACACATTCCTGTCCACTCTGTCATAAGCCTTTTCCAAGTCCATGAATGCACAAAAAACTTTCTGGTTTTTGGCCAAAAACTTCTCCGCAATCATGCGCATGGAAAAGACCTGATCTGTACACCCCATTCCCTTTCTAAAACCCGCTTGCACATCCCAAATTTTTCCATCAGTTTCTTTCATAACTCTTTCAATTAACACCTTAGCATACAGTTTACCCACAATACTAAGCAAGCTGATACCACGGTAGTTTTTGCATTCCTGCTGTGACCCTTTTCCTTTATATATTGGTACTATAACTGCTTTACACCAGTCATCCGGTACCCGTTTTAATTCCCAACATAAATTAAACAAGGTGTACAGCAGGCCTGCCACCACTGCCTCTCCAGCCCTTAGCATCTCGAGTGATACTCTATCATATCCAGCTGCCTTACCTGCTTTCATGCTTTTCATTGCTTTCATTATTTCATCTACACTTATCTCCATACCCATTTCCACTTCTTTCGGAATTTCTAGTTCATTTAATTCAGACGACTCTTCACTCATAAATACGCTTTCAAAGTATTCCTTCCATCTGTTTAAATTCGAAACTTCATCATTCAGAATACATCCATTCTCGTCTCTTATAGCATTTATTATAGGCTGTTTTGTATTTCCCCTGGCAGTTCTTACGAGTTTCCAGAACATTTTTATGTTAGCCTGGAAATTATCAGATATCCTTCTGTCATTCTTATCCGTTCTTTCTTTCTTTTTCCTTTCAACTACTTCTTTTACTCTCTTATTTAGACGTCTAAATTCTGCCTTTTTTCTTTCAATCTCATCATTCATACCAGAAGAATTACCAGCTTTGGTTGCTAGTAAATCTAACCATGCTTTCTTCTTTGATTCAACTTCCACCCGTACCTCATCATCCCACCATAGCGTATTACTTTTCCTTTCATTTGTTCTCTTACTTACACCACATACTTCGGTGGCGGTATCCACCAAACCTTTCTTAATATTATCCCACACAGTATTCAAGTCTAAATCATTCATACACAACTCATTCAAACATCTAATATTTTCTCTCAGTCTACATTTATACTTCTCTTTCACATCTTCATCTTGTAACTTCTCTATATATATTATTCTCTATATATATATAATCTTCTCTTCTCTCTTCTCTCTCTCTCTCTTCTTCTCTTATACGCTGTAACGCAGTGGTAGACACAGATGTCCGATGCCGCCAACGCTTGAAAAGACCATTAATTCGACATAAGACCAAGTAATGATCCGTCCCTACGTTGGACCCCCGGTAAACCCTTGTATCTGCGACTGCGCTCCTCATTCTTTCATCCACAATTACGAAATCTATCATGCTTCTATCATCACCTCTTTCCCATGTATACATGTGAATCTTCTTATGACGAAAAAAAGTATTCGTCACAAAAAGATTCTTTTCCGCACATACGGTGAGGAGGTCTTCACCATTCTCATTTATACTTTCATCACCAAACGTTCCCAATATCCTTTCATAACCAGACCTCTTCACCCCAACCCTTCCATTAAAGTCTCCTAACATAATAATATTTTCATTTTCCTTACATTTTGTCAACACCATCCTTACCATGTCCCAAAACTGCTCTCGGATGTAAGTGGGCTTAGACATGTCTGGGGCGTACACCCCTAGCAGGAACAGCTTCTTTAAGCCCACTTTCATTCGTAACCATAGCAGTCTCGGGCTTACACATTCATACTCTTTCACACATTGACCCATTCTTTCTGAAAGGATGAAACCGACTCCCTGGCATGCCCGTTCGGTCTCGCCTACACCAGACCAATACGCGGTATACGTGCCATGTGCAGTGGCATCCTTTCCCTTTCGTTTCGTCTCATTCACACATAACACATCTATTCCTCTGTCATTCATCATTTCGCATACTTCATCCATCTTATCGTTCATTCCTCCACATACATTCAGCGTAGCCAGACGGGTTTCCGCAATCCACTTTTCGCCCCTCCGGGAGACAGAACGTGACGGGTGGCGAACCTCGTCGCCGGTTTTTCTCCCGGAGATATGATATTTTTAAACAGTATCTATATATATATCGCGTGATAATTACCGATATATCGTCATGTTTCGCATGATATAGTAGGATAAGGCCCAAAATTTGATTACTGTACGCGATTAAAAATATCGACGATATATATAATATCGATATTTTTATGAGAAAATATCGATATTTCGATATTTGTTATCCAGGCCCAAGGTTAGCGATCTTGAACGACGTAATTATACTTGCTGTGTGTGTGTGTGGAAAAATACATCTATACCTAATCTTAATCTACAATTTTACTCACTCCGCAAGGAGCAATACTGACTTGTTGCGACTTCGTCTTCTTTCTCGTGCGCTTCGGCCACGGTTTCTTCAAATGAACGTATGTAAAGTGGAGTCGCTTCTCAGGGAGATCCTTAAAGCATTTCTCGCATACCTCACACTTGAATGGTTTCAAGCCGGTGTGGATCTGAAAGAAATTCGTCCATACAGTTATGACGACGGTGTAACAGAGTACACTAAGCCATATCGCCCCGTGGATGACGTTAAAGGCGACAGAGAAACTGAAACAAGTATCTTCCTGGTAACAATACAAAATTATAAAAAACTATGATATGGAGATTGTAGATTACATCGTTCGAATGAAGCGATCTATGAACACTGTCTCGCGGAGGGGAGGCCACTGTAAACATAGGCCTTATACTAGCCTTCAGTTGTACATCTCCCATTGGAGGCTCGTTATGTTTTTCAAAAACAAATGTTCAAGTTTTATTGGTTAAAGTACCTGGTTGACCGAGCTTTGCTCGGCATTTTTCGCTCAGTTTTTTTTTTAATTCGTGTGTTTTGGAAATTATATTTAGATACAAATTACATACTGATGAAATACAAATAATATTTTTTGATCTTAGCGACATAATAGAAAAAAACTGAACTGGTTATTTGAATAAAAAATCATGAGTGCAATTAGTTTAATTTAAATTTTCGTGTTTTTAAAAATACTAAAAAAGGTTTCGAAAAAATAGATTTTCTCAAAAAATGAAAGGAACTTGAAAAAAAATAAAAAAAGATTTATTGCACCCGAAAATCCCTGGACACAAAATTTTATGAAAATCGTTGGAGCCGTTTCCGAGATCCCGATTATATATATATATACAAGGATTGCTCGTTTAAAGGTATAGGATACAGCCTAGATCCCACCTAGCACTGCTCTCTGTCTGTTCGTGAAGTGTCAATACAATTGGTTCAGACATTCCGAAAACTAGCTCGGAGAAACAGAAAACTATGTTAACCTTTCAGCTGCGGAGACTCTAACCGTCATACTCCGTTGACTGCGGAGCTGTTTAATAAAATTGACGACGCATTGGGTGCAATCCGTTTAAACGCAAATTTCTTTATTTTGGTATATCAAATACTACAATATGTATACATTTCTGAATTCTCTATGAAATTTCCTATAAACGAATACATAAACTAAATAAAGTCCCAAAGTAATAAGTGTAAATAAGTATTGAATAAAGACAAAATTGTCATATTTCTCGATGAAGTTTTCTAATCCTTCGATTTTATTTTCATTTAATTTTAAATCTATTGTTTATAATATTTTATGCGCAAAATCGTAGGCTACAATACAATTTTTTATCATAAAACGCATTAATAGTGAGCTTACAAGAACCAACAATCAACTTACACCGATGTAGAATGTAGTGCGGACCAGATGCGGCATTAACAATTAAACTGCCGTCGGTCACGTTTTAAATGCAATACTCCGTACAAAGTGACTGACACGGCAGTCAAAGGTTTAATGCATTAGTCAATAAAATTAGCACTAGTTTTTTTTATTTCATTAAAATATATACTTAAATTCATGAAGAAACATGTGGTTTTATTTCCAGGACTAGTTGAACCTCTCTTTATCCTTACATGATTCACTCATCATGATCTTTAAATGGATCTTGCTAAGTTTTACAAATCTCATAAAGTTATGATATAAGTATTCTTAGTGCCAATATCAAAATTTTAGCCGTAAGTGCCATATTTATTGAAAAATTAATTACTTTATTTGAACAAACAATTTTCAACAGCACTTGTAGAGAAATAAAGATTCATTCATTCCCTTAAAAGCCATAAAACCACTCAAGAGTCACTCCCGCGGATGTAGAGTCTAAAATAACGTTTTTTTTTAAACAATACTCAATGCGCCACAATAGTGTCGATTGACAAAGCCGTCAGAGTGCGCGGCGGTTATAATTACATTTCCAATAACTAACATAATTTTAGCAACTTTATTTCTCAAAAAGGTAATATATTTCCTTTAACACAAATAATATCTACGAAATAATATCATTTAAAATAAACATATCTCTCTTCCTGCAATAAAAAAATATTACGGATATATTATTAAAAACCCACTTCTTATGCTCCAAAAATATGCCAAAATTAAAGTCCGATTTTGCACTTTTTGTGCATTATGTACTAGTTCACTAAAATATTTTTTATACGTGGTAGAGCCATGCTGCAGTTATGTTAGTAGTATAGTTGTAGCACGAATGGGTCGGCTCGACCGGGGAAGTACCACGCTCTCACAGAATACCAGCGTGAAATATTGGCTTAATGCTGGCTGTGTTTCGTATGGTGAGTGTAGAGAACCGGAGACGGTTTTTACTGTTTACATTCCATCTTAGTCTCACGGGTAACAACGCATCTGCATTTTCATTTGTAATCGAGGATAGATGTAGATATCTACGGGCCGCAGCAACTACTTACAATCAGGTGGACTGTGTGCTCGTTTGTCACCCTATTCTATAGAAAACATACAAAATAAAAAGGTGTATTCATTTCAACGATGAGAACTGTGGTGGCTCAGAGGAGCCCCGGTAGCTCAGACGGTTAGCTCTCGCTTACATAATGATTTCTTATATTTACGCGAACACTACACATTGAAATAATACTAGTTTTAACGGAATTTATCGCGTATATTTGACTTTTTAATACCCGACGTTTCGAGAGCTTTACAGCACCCATGGTCACGGGCGGGACTGAGATGTTTAACGTCCAGATGTCATAGTTAACCGCGGTTACCATAGATTAAAATTTTAACTTTTGTTCCGATCCCGTCCCAGGAAGTCTGCAGTCTGTGAACATGTACAAGATCGCCCCCGTCACTACATCAGATTTGATAGACCACAAATCCTCGCTAAAGAACACCGATTCCTTCCAAGGATGATTCGCGAGGCTATTGAAATCAAAAAACATCCTAATTTCAATAGAGAAGATGGCTGGGTGCTACCATCTGCTTGGGATCCTATAATAAATAAAATTAAATCCCAACCCAAGCATACAACTGCAAGACTTCATGATACCATAAGCTCATACTGTGTAGATCGGAACAAAAGTTAAAATTTTAATCTATGGTAACCGCGGTTAACTATGACAGCTGGACGTTGAACATCTCAGTCCTTCCCGTGACCATGGGTGCTGTAAAGCTCTCGAAACGTCGGGTAAAAAAGTTAAATATACGCGATAAATTCCGTTAAAACTAGTATTATTTCAATGGTTAGCTCTTGCGTTAAATTTCACAGTGCGCTAGCAAACCGGGTTCGATCCCCACTTGCGTCAATTAAATCGTTAATTGCAATTTTAAGTGCTGATCTACCACGTGCTCGGCGGTGAAGGAAAATATTGTGAGAAAGTCTGACAGTCTGAGAAATAAGAAAAAAATATTTCAAGGACATGTGAAGTTCGCCAACACGCATTGGGGCAGCGCGGCGGACACTTCTTTGCCCTAAAACTCTCTCAGAAGTGAGGTAAGGTCCAGCAGTGGGACGTAAATAGGCTGTAACTTAACTATTTCAACGATGATAGTCTGAAATAATCAGCTGAACAAATTATAGCTAGGCAACAATAAAAACTAAATGGATGGATGTACATAAGTATAAAATTGAATAAATATATAACATGGGTACTCATTTCTTTAAAAGGCTCCTGGTACTTATTCGATTTACTGTATCTACAGTACTAATTATTTACGAATGGTACTGTAGGTATCAGCAATCTTGCTCTAGGTTGAAACATAACGCAACGTTACACGATTTGCAAAACTGAAACGTACGTAAAAAGTAAATCAAAAAGAATTTTTTTTAATTCTTTTGAATAATTAAAAAAAATTATAAAAAAACCGATATAAGAAACATGTGTCTGAGGTGACCTTAAAAACCACAACCTGTTTATATTAGAACAAAAAAATAGATTTTTTTTTTAATTATTAAATATTAAAATAAAAATATTAAAAAGCATATGTACTACGCGTTCATTTCGAGTTTGCCGTCGTAGACCGTTACGACGTCACAGCTGACGGTACCGTAGACGAAAAAAGTCATCATGTTTATGTTTTTTAGTATTCATATTTTCAATAAAGTTAAATAATAACGTGTTCGATGAAATAAAATATTTTTTGAATGATGATGATGATGAAATAATAACGTGTTCGATAAAATAAAATATTTTTTTATAGTTTTATTTTACATTTTATATTTTACATCGTGAACATCATAAGGCGTTATCAACTGCTTTTCAACCTTTTCTTGTTCAAAGAATGTCATTATCTTATATAATGAATTGCTTTCGCCACTGAGCAAGGCCTTTCCTCTTTTACTCATTGTAACAGAACAAATTAACGAATATCAACAGAAACAAAAACAAAAAATCAACAGTAACAAAAACAACAGCAAAAACAGTAACGAACTAGAGAACGTACGGGAGCATAAAAAACGGACGTAAGTACACTTCGACGTTGCTATCGGTACTAAAAGGGCGACGCTTGAGGCGCGGAATGAGGGGGCGCGGCGGGAGGTAACGGCATTCTTGAAGTGAACGACTAGTAAATACTTTCTACTTTTCTGTTTTAATAAATTGTTTAAAAAATTCCGAAGTCTTGTGTTAACATACACGGCATATCCATATGCCACATCTAATTTTTGCATAAATCATCGAATGAGATTGGAGTCAACCAAGCTCCGTTTATCAGCTCGAGGGCGCTAGATTCTTTACGATTCTAACAATTCAACCGAATTTGAACGTGATGCAGTATGGCAAACTTTAGTTCCTTTTTTCGCCACCCGCAAAACAAAGAACTAGAATTCACTACCGCGGACGTCTCATAGATGGACATTATTGCACCTATTGCGTATTTACATTGAAATTTTGAAAAAATTGCACTTTATCCTCATTTTTATGTACTAAAACTGTAAATTATTAACAATTACACATATTTTGACACAAAACTGACAGTCAACACTAAAATTTTACGTACATTTCAAGTCAAATTTCCGCAACCAGCATGTTAGTTCTAAGATAGCGGTTTGCTTCATACAAATTAAAAAACTATTTTACACGTACTTAATGAGATAAAACAGAAAATGAGATTTCAAATAAGGAGGTTGATTACCCAGGCATTGTTTTAACAAAATTCACCACACAATTAATATAAATTAGTACACAATAATTACTAACAACTTTGTTGTTAGCGCGCGTCAGTCACACTAATGGCTGACTCAAGGCACGGACGACTTTATCGGATTGTATATATAAAAAATCCTACTAAAGTGTATAAGCTGTGGGGTTTTTATGGTAAACTTTTTTATCCTGTACACATTGACATATGGTAGAATGAGTTAGACATAGTGCGTAATGCTTTATTTCGACATTAAAAGAGCGGTTAAAAAATGTCCAGTACTTGGACACCCGCAGTCAACGGAGATATTTTCGTGTCCAAGGGTTAGACGTCCACAGTTGAGAGGTTAACAAGTGGTAAAATTAAAAATGTTGTACAACGACTTCAATATAAATAAAATGAGAATATCAGCAAGGTATTCGAAGTCAATTAAATACGCATTCTTTTATAGGATACGGTGACAAACGAGCACACAGTCCACTTGATGGTAAGTGGTTGCTGTGGCCCATAGACATCTACATCTATCCTCGATTACGAATCAAAATGCAGATGCGTTGTCACCCGTGAGGAATAAGATGGAATGCCTCGTTTCCAGTAAAAAGGGTCTCCGGTTCTCTACACTCACCATACGAAATACAGCAGCATTAAGCCACTATTTTACGCTGGTATTCTGTGAGAGCGTGCTTCCCCGGTCGAGCCGACCCATTCGTGCTACAACTACACTACTAATATAACTGTAGCATGGCTCCACCACGTGAAAAAATATATTAAGGATAACTCAAAAACCACTGGTAAATCTTGATCAAATTTATATGGAACAACATGAGAAGCATCAGCTTTCCAATATAAAAGAATCATCAACATTGGTTCCAACATAAAGAGTTCTGAGGTAACATACGTAAAAAAATACAGTCGAATGGAGAACCTCCTCCTTGTTTTGATATCGGTTGAAATGTAGTTATTTATGTCTGAAAATCAGGCAAACAACCTCGGAAGCTAAATAGAAGTCGCTTATTTCAATAATACAGATACAGACTTCAATATTTGTATATGTTTAGATATATAAAATATTTCTTAACCCTTCAATCCCCATAAAAATCCTATGCAGTCGCATGCGTCCGTGAAATCCCGAGCGGTCGCATTCGATCGCACCCATCCGCAGCACTTTAAACCATTAAAACTTATATTTAGAGACTACTTTTCTATGAAGATATTATATAGATTATATTGTTTATAATGCTATTGATAATATTGTATAGATTATAAAATCTATACAATATTCTCTATCCTGTGGTCTAAACAAAAGTCAGGTTTTACTTCATTACGAAAAGATTTTATTGTATAACTATGTATATTAATAACAAAAAAATATACCAAAGCGGATGTTGGCAGCGTAAAAATCACAATTATTTCTATATATTACTCGAAATTATTTACGTAAAAAGATAAATTATATTCACGCAAAAACTTGCATTACAATTTTATAATAAAACATTATACTAAAAACTAATAAAACACTAGAGAAATCCAAAAATCAACATAATAACATTCACACGAAAATGACGTACGAAATGAACGTAAATTATAAATAAATACCCCTAAATCAAATGAATTTCTATTACACTAGAGGATAGAAAATTCATATTGATTTTATAATGCCAAACTTTTTCATAAAATTAGTAATCTCTAAATATAAGTATTTATGGGTTAAAGTGGGGTAAAGTGGGTAGTTGAATAAAAATCAATTGGTATACGTTAGTCTGGCAAAAACTCGAAAACGGCTCGACCGATTTGATAAATCTTTCTGTGTATTTGAGTGGATGGTATAAAAACTCAATTGTACCCGATAGATGGCGCTGTTGTCGAGACACAGAAATCACCCGCGCGAAGCAGGGGCAGGTCGCTTAGTGTATTATAAAGTAATATAGTTAGGGATCTGACCATCCTGTGTCGCTTCAAGTTGAACGCGTTGCTGAACGTCTTGTTGCAAACGCCACACTGGTGGGTTGACTTGGGTCTTCGGTGCAGCCTGCGATGGTTCACCAAGCTGTATCTGCGCGGGAACACCTTGTGGCACTGAGGACACTCGAACTGCTTCAACCCCGAATGGACCAAACTGTGATCGTTCAGCAACGCGGGACTCTGAAATTCATTAATATAATTTTATTAAGCAAAAATTGTTAAGTAAGGGTTATTATACTACTAAAAGTAATCACTACCATACTATTTCTAATGTTTTTGTACCAATTGCATAAAATAATGATTTTTTTTAAAGTCCTACTGGGTTTCTTGCTGATTCTTCCCAAGATAGAAGTTTTTTCCAAAGCAGTTGTAAAGCTAAAATCACTTTCAAAAAGTATTTTTGTAATCTGTGTGGAATTAAAATGATCCTTAGTCCATTCTATTCCACAAGTAGTTTATACTTAGCTTCAGGTTTAAATAAGAGTGACAAACAAACAAAACAAAGCACACAATCCTAATGGTAAGTGCATGTGCCTGCTGTGGCCCATGGGCACCTTTAACCCTTCAAACAAAGAAGGCTATAGATTGATTGTCACCAATGAGGACTAAGACTATGCGGTAAAGCCATGTGCAGTTATATTCATAGTATAAGTGTAGAATGAGTGGATCAGCTCGACCGGGGAAGGAACACACTCTCACGGAATACTAGCGTAAAATAGTAGCTTAATGCTGGCTGCTGTGTTTCGTATGGTGAGTGTAGAGATCCGGATACCCTTATTACTGGAATCGAGGCATTCCATCTTAGTCCTCGGGGGTGACAACGCGTGCGCATTTTAATTTGTAATCGAGGATAGATGTAGATGTCTACGGGCCGTAGCAACCACTTATCATCAGGTGGATTGTGTGCTCGTTTGTCAAACAATCATATAAAAAAGACGCTGTAACTATACTGGCTCTATAACCTTCAGACTGGAACACAGCGTGACAGAAATAGTTAAGTTTTTGAAGGGAAAACTTCTTGAGTGTCATTGGGATTTGAAAATAGATGAAAATAATTGAGAATAGACGAAAGAGCGACATTAAAGAGATAACATAAACATAACATAAACACTCACGCCTGTCACTCAGAGGGGTAAGCAGACAGCACGGACTACCATTTCACACGATCCTGACACACCTCTCTCGCCTCCTCCACGGGTACTCCACTTAAGGGTACTCCTAATTTGGCCCATTTTCAATATCTCGCTAATTTGGTCGATAAACGTTTGCATAGGATATTCCTTTTCCGACTACGCCGTTCACTTCTGCAACATCTCTTTTCTCATTCATTCTTTCCACATGACCAAACCACCGAAGCATTCCTTTCTTAATCCTGGTCACAACATCATCTTGCCAACCATACTCTTCTCTAATCACACAATTTCTCAGCCTGTCACTCAGAAAAAAGTGTCTAAAAAGATAATGAGATAGAATACAGTGTAGTAAGCGATATTAGGCAAATGGCATGGTGCCAACCGCGAAATTAAAAGGTGTCCATCTGTAAGCAGTAAATAACAGTTCAAAAACTCTCCACAACAGCGCTCGAGTAGCTACGGGGTATGTTAAATCGCCGTAAAATACGTTGTGATTTTGAAAATAAAAATTTTGAAAGCAATAACATAATTATTGTAAAAAATTATGGTGAAACTCTGTGCAATATTAAAATTACAAAAGTTCTTTAAAATTTAGACTGTAGCTACAGCGGCGCCGCCCTTATTTAGCGCTTTCCTACGGACACTTTTTTATACGGAGTCTGCACTCCTTACCTCTACACTCCATAAAAATTACCCTTATCAAATTCATTCATAACAATCCACAATTTCATAGCTTACCGATTTGTATTAAATTATTTGTTTTTATGCCATCTAGCGCCCTTTTTATGTAAAACTTTGAGAGTCAATCAATTATTGTTCAATAAAATGATTGCCTATAGAATTTTAGAAAATATTTTATTGATTCAATAAACACTAAAATTAAGTCTAAAAATAAGGACTGATACATTTATTTGCCATAAAATTAAATGTTTTCTTATATTTTATGTCGCACTTGTTGTTCAAAATGATCATTTGAAATAAATCATTTGCCGTGAAATATTTTATTCCATTTAAGGTTCTACTTCCACCGCACGCGAGCACACAGTTCACATGATAAAAAGGGTCTCCGTTTCTCTACACTCAGATACGAAAAACATGCGGTAATAAGCTACTATTTTTTGAGAGCGTGTTCCTTCTCCGTTCTTTCCTTAACACTGGAAACGAGGTATCCATCTTAGTCCTCAGGGTTGACAACGCATGCCGTGAAAATGGTTCGCGGCTACCGCACGATCTCCCGCGAGGCGGCGAGCCTCCTTGCCGGATTGCCGCCATGGGATCTGGAGGCGATAGTTCTCGCGCGCCTGCACGATCTCATGGCGACATGGAGACAGCGACTGTCGCAACCCCGTGCTGGGCACGCCACTATAGCGGCGATAAGACCCCTCTTTGAGGAGTGGCTTGAGAGACGCCACGGCATCCTCACCTTCCGCCTGACGCAGGTCCTCACCGGACACGGTGTGTTCGGAAGGTTCCTGCACCGAATCGGGCGGGAGGAAACGCCCGGGTGCTCCCACTGCGAGGATGGACCGGAGGACACGGTGGAACACACCGTGAAGGTGTGCCCTGCTTGGGCGGAGCACCGCCGTGTCCTCGTAGCGGCGATAGGCGGCGGCGACCTCTCGCGTCCGGCCCTGGTCGAAGCCATGGTCCGGAGCGAGACGGAATGGGATGCCGTCACCACCTTCTGCGAAGCAGTGATGCTAGCGAAGGAGGTGGCGGAGCGGGAGAAGCAGAGAGCAGCAGCTCTCCTCCCCGGCCGCCGCGGGAGACGCCCTGGGCGTCGGGGGCTACGTCGTGGCCCCCGGCCACCGTAGGCGCGGGCCTGTGGACGGCGAGCAATGGGTAGCTCAACGTCCGTCCGTCTAACGACGACAGGCCGTGTCGACGGCGCGTTTTGTTCCACGCGCGCCTCAAAGAGCTGTCAGCAGCGAGAAGGGGCCCGCAAGGGCCGACGCCTGCCGGGGCTGCGGGCTGTTCGAAAGAGATACCGCGGCTCCGGAACGTAAGGGCACTGAAGGAACACGGATGGTTTTTAGTCAGTAAAAGTCTGACACTCCCTTACGCTCCACCCAGAGCGAAAGGCGTCATTAGATGATTTTCCATCCGCAAAAAAAAAAAAAAGGGTTGACAACGCATCTACATTTTGAGAACTTCCTTTTTTGAAGTCGGTTTATCATGAGGAAATCTTGCATACGGTTGAAAACAAACTGTTACATGTTCACAGAACTGATGTGAAGAATCGACGCTCCGGGAAGTCTGCAGTCTGTGAACATGTACAGGATCGCCCCCGTCACTACATCAGATTTGATAGACCACAAATCCTCGCTAAAGAACACCGATTCCTTCCAAGGACGATTCGCGAGGCTATTGAAATCAAAAAACATCCTAATTTCAATAGAGAAGATGGCTGGGTGCTACCATCTGCTTGGGATCCTATAATTAATAAAATTAAATCCCAACCCAAGCATACAACTGCAAGACTTCAAGATACCATAAGTTCATACTGTGTAGATCGGAACAAAAGTTAAATTTTAATCTATGGTAACCGCGGTTAACTATGACATCTGGACGTTAAACATCTGTCCTTCCCGTGACCATGGGTGCTGTAAAGCTCTCGAAACGTCGGGTATTAAAAAGTTAAATATATGCGATAAATTCCGTAAAAACTAGTATTATTTCAATTCAATCATCCTTTTCTATAAAAATATATAAAATAAATATATAAATTCATATTACCACACTACATACTATATGAATCTTTATCTATATAGTTCTTGTCTTTGTATGTGACTAAACTCCTTTTAAACGGGTGGACCGGATTGCTGAAATTTTGTGTGTGTGTTTGTGTGTGATTAAGTTGATTCGAGAGTGGTTTAGATTCACATGTGAACACGGTAGTTGGCGCTGTTGTCAACATCCACAAATCACCGTGCTAAGAATATCAAATAAAAATATATTAAGTTGATTCGAGAATGGTTTAGATTCACATGTGAACGCGGTAGGTGACGCTGTTGTCGACATCCACAAATCACCGTGCTAAGAATATCAAATAAAAATATATTAAGTTGATTCGAGAATGGTTTAGATTCACATGTGAACGCGGTAGGTGGCGCTGTTGTCGACATCCACAAATCACCGTGCTAAGAATATCAAATAAAATATATTCAGTTGATTCGAGAACGGTTTAGATTCACATGTGAACGCGGTAGGTGGCGCTGTTGTCGACATCCACAAATCACCGTGCTAAGAATATCAAATAAAAATATATTAAGTTGATTCGAGAATGGTTTAGATTCACATGTGAACGCGGTAGGTGGCGCTGTTGTCGACATCCACAAATCACCGTGCTAAGAATATCAAATAAAATATATTCAGTTGATTCGAGAATGGTTTAGATTCACATGTGAACGCGGTAGGTGGCGCTGTTGTCGACATCCACAAATCACCGCGCTAAGAATATCAAATAAAAATATATTAAGTTGATTCGAGAATGGTTTAGATTCACATGTGAACGCGGTAGGTGGCGCTGTTGTCGACATCCACAAATCACCGCGCTAAGAATATCAAATAAAATATATTCAGTTGATTCGAGAACGGTTTAGATTCACATGTGAACGCGGTAGGTGGCGCTGTTGTCGACATCCACAAATCACCGTGCTAAGAATATCAAATAAAAATATATTAAGTTGATTCGAGAATGGTTTAGATTCACATGTGAACGCGGTAGGTGGCGCTGTTGTCGACATCCACAAATCACCGTGCTAAGAATATCAAATAAAATATATTCAGTTGATTCGAGAACGGTTTAGATTCACATGTGAACGCGGTAGGTGGCGCTGTTGTCGACATCCACAAATCACCGTGCCAAGAATATCAAATAAAAATATATTAAGTTGATTCGAGAATGGTTTAGATTCACATGTGAACGCGGTAGGTGACGCTGTTGTCGACATCCACAAATCACCGTGCTAAGAATATCAAATAAAAATATATTAAGTTGATTCGAGAATGGTTTAGATTCACATGTGAACGCGGTAGGTGGCGCTGTTGTCAACATCCACAAATCACCGTGCTAAGAATATCAAATAAAAATATATTAAGTTGATTCGAGAATGGTTTAGATTCACATGTGAACGCGGTAGGTGACGCTGTTGTCGACATCCACAAATCACCGTGCTAAGAATATCAAATAAAAATATATTAAGTTGATTCGAGAATGGTTTAGATTCACATGTGAACGCGGTAGGTGGCGCTGTTGTCGACATCCACAAATCACCGCGCTAAGAATATCAAATAAAATATATTCAGTTGATTCGAGAACGGTTTAGATTCACATGTGAACGCGGTAGGTGGCGCTGTTGTCGACATCCACAAATCACCGTGCTAAGAATATCAAATAAAAATATATTAAGTTGATTCGAGAATGGTTTAGATTCACATGTGAACGCGGTAGGTGGCGCTGTTGTCGACATCCACAAATCACCGTGCTAAGAATATCAAATAAAATATATTCAGTTGATTCGAGAACGGTTTAGATTCACATGTGAACGCGGTAGGTGGCGCTGTTGTCGACATCCACAAATCACCGTGCTAAGAATATCAAATAAAAATATATTAAGTTGATTCGAGAATGGTTTAGATTCACATGTGAACGCGGTAGGTGGCGCTGTTGTCGACATCCACAAATCACCGCGCTAAGAATATCAAATAAAAATATATTAAGTTGATTCGAGAACGGTTTAGATTCACATGTGAACACGGTAGGTGGCGCTGTTGTCGACATCCACAAATCACCGCGCTAAGAATATCAAATAAAAATATATTAAGTTGATTCGAGAATGGTTTAGATTCACATGTGAACGCGGTAGGTGGCGCTGTTGTCGACATCCACAAATCACCGCGCTAAGAATATCAAATAAAAATATATTAAGTTGATTCGAGAATGGTTTAGATTCACATGTGAACGCGGTAGGTGGCGCTGTTGTCGACATCCACAAATCACCGTGCTAAGAATATCAAATAAAAATATATTAAGTTGATTCGAGAATGGTTTAGATTCACATGTGAACGCGGTAGGTGGCGCTGTTGTCGACATCCACAAATCCCCGTGCTAAGAATATCAAATAAAAATATATTAAGTTGATTCGAGAACGGTTTAGATTCACATGTGAACGCGGTAGGTGGCGCTGTTGTCGACATCCACAAATCACCGTGCTAAGAATATCAAATAAAAATATATTAAGTTGATTCGAGAATGGTTTAGATTCACATGTGAACGCGGTAGGTGGCGCTGTTGTCGACATCCACAAATCACCGTGCTAAGAATATCAAATAAAAATATATTAAGTTGATTCGAGAATGGTTTAGATTCACATGTGAACGCGGTAGGTGGCGCTGTTGTCGACATCCACAAATCACCGTGCTAAGAATATCAAATAAAATATATTCAGTTGATTCGAGAACGGTTTAGATTCACATGTGAACGCGGTAGGTGGCGCTGTTGTCGACATCCACAAATCACCGTGCTAAGAATATCAAATAAAAATATATTAAGTTGATTCGAGAATGGTTTAGATTCACATGTGAACGCGGTAGGTGGCGCTGTTGTCGACATCCACAAATCACCGCGCTAAGAATATCAAATAAAAATATATTAAGTTGATTCGAGAACGGTTTAGATTCACATGTGAACACGGTAGGTGGCGCTGTTGTCGACATCCACAAATCACCGCGCTAAGAATATCAAATAAAAATATATTAAGTTGATTCGAGAATGGTTTAGATTCACATGTGAACGCGGTAGGTGGCGCTGTTGTCGACATCCACAAATCACCGTGCTAAGAATATCAAATAAAAATATATTAAGTTGATTCGAGAATGGTTTAGATTCACATGTGAACGCGGTAGGTGGCGCTGTTGTCGACATCCACAAATCCCCGTGCTAAGAATATCAAATAAAAATATATTAAGTTGATTCGAGAATGGTTTAGATTCACATGTGAACGCGGTAGGTGGCGCTGTTGTCGACATCCACAAATCACCGCGCTAAGAATATCAAATAAAAATATATTAAGTTGATTCGAGAATGGTTTAGATTCACATGTGAACGCGGTAGGTGGCGCTGTTGTCGACATCCACAAATCACCGTGCTAAGAATATCAAATAAAAATATATTAAGTTGATTCGAGAATGGTTTAGATTCACATGTGAACGCGGTAGGTGGCGCTGTTGTCGACATCCACAAATCACCGTGCTAAGAATATCAAATAAAAATATATTAAGTTGATTCGAGAATGGTTTAGATTCACATGTGAACGCGGTAGGTGGCGCTGTTGTCGACATCCACAAATCACCGCGCTAAGAATATCAAATAAAAATATATTAAGTTGATTCGAGAATGGTTTAGATTCACATGTGAACGCGGTAGGTGGCGCTGTTGTCGACATCCACAAATCACCGTGCTAAGAATATCAAATAAAAATATATTAAGTTGATTCGAGAATGGTTTAGATTCACATGTGAACGCGGTAGGTGGCGCTGTTGTCGACATCCACAAATCCCCGTGCTAAGAATATCAAATAAAAATATATTAAGTTGATTCGAGAATGGTTTAGATTCACATGTGAACGCGGTAGGTGACGCTGTTGTCGACATCCACAAATCACCGTGCTAAGAATATCAAATAAAAATATATTAAGTTGATTCGAGAATGGTTTAGATTCATAAATTGGGTTCGCTTCAAAATGGGACTGACGAAGTTATTCCTTTTGGCTGTTTATGCGCCGGTAGCTTCGTCGTCCAGGGCTGAGCTGGAGGAGTTTTGGGAGAATGTAAGAGAAGTTCTAGATTTGGTTAAGGGAAACGAAAGAACTGTTGTATGTGGTGATTTGAATGGATGGGTAGGTATCGCTCGACCAGGATACGAGTCGGTGCTTGGAAAGTTTGGAGATAAAAGGGTTAATGATGCTGGCAAGCTTATACTGGCTGTATGCAAGGAAAAGGGTCTTCTTGTGACAAACACTATGTTTAATCACAGGAAAATCCATATGTACACTAGAGAAAGAAAGAATGAGAGAAGTATGATTGATTTGTTCCTGGTGGATGACCGACTGCGAAAACAGGTGATGGATACACAAGTGTTCAGGGGTGCTGACCTGGGAACGGATCATTATCTAGTAATTACTAGATTTAGGGGTTTGTTCGCGGGTTGGCGCCACCGGACGGCAGTAACAGAACCACAGTCGGTCTGTCGCATCCGAAGCTGGAAGCTTCAGGAAGCGGATACTAGGGACAAATATCACACGAGGGTAGCCGAAAAGCTTGACACTATCGATGGCAGGAAAAAATGTGTGGAGAGAACATGGCAGAACCTTAGGGATGGAATGGTAAGTGCAGCGGAAGAAGTATGTGGTACGACAAAAAGAGGTAGTAGTAAAAGAAGAGATGCATGGTGGAATGACGAAGTGAAAGAAGCTGTAAAAAAGAAGAAAAAAGCATGGTTAGACTACTTGGCCTCTAGTAACGATGAGCATATGAGAGAGAAGATGAAAGAAAGATATAAGCTGCAGAAAGTTCATGCGAAAACATTGATTGAGGAAGTACGTGAAAGGTGTAGAATAGAAGCGGACGAGAGGTTGTCGCACAACTTTAGGGAAAACTCCAAACTCTTCTGGAAAGAGGTTGGAAGGTCCCGGAGTGGTGCGACAGCTTTAAGAATGAACAAAGTGCTTTCGAGAACCAATGACGTCCTCTCAGAAAAATCGGACGTCATGCAGCGATGGAGTGAATTTTATAGAGAATTGTATGCGTGTCATGATCTTAGTGAAGGATCCGGGGGTGACGCCGTGACTGGCACGCCAGACACGGACCTCGATGACACTGAGGTCATCAGCATGAAAGAGATTGAACGTGCGATTCGAAGTTTGAAATGTGGTAAGGCTGCGGGACTAGACAGAGTTACTGCTGAAATGGTCAAGTACGGTGGGCCTCGCGTCTGGGACAGCTTTCATCTGCTGTGCAATTTGTGCTGGCGGACGGGAGATGTCCCGGATGATTGGCGATCCGCGGTCATTGTGCCTTTATATAAAGGTAAAGGTTCACATTTTGACTGCGGGAGCTATCGGGCGATCAGCTTGACCAGTTTAGCAAGTAAAGTTTATTCGAAGGTTTTGACACGCAGGATGCAAGAGAAATCGGAAAGATTCTTATGGGAGGCACAATGCGGATTTAGACCTGGAAGAGGATGCACGGATCAAATGTTTTCTCTCCGCATGATCACGGAGAAGCTTCTGAGTGTTAACCAGAGGATTTTCTGTGCTTTTGTGGATCTGGAGAAAGCATTTGATAAGGTTATAAGGAAGAAAATGTGGGAACTGTTGCCGGGATATGGTGTGGATGGTCGATTGTTAAGGGCTGTGCAGTCATTTACTATGACTGTAAAGCCTGTGTGCGGGTAGGGCATGACCTGTCACCCATGTTTAGCGTCCAAGCGGGCGTAAAACAGGGTTGTGTCATGTCTTCCTGGCTGTTCATACTGTATCTCGACAGCTGTTTACAGAAGCTGAAAGATAGCTGTTTGGGTGTGAAATTGGGTGACATAAAAGTTAATTGTCTGCTGTATGCTGATGATGCAGTGCTTATTGCACCATCAGAAGCAGAACTGCAGGCATTAGTCACGTGTATGAAAGAGGAATGTGAAATTAAAGGTCTCCGTTTGAATGCTAATAAAACTAAGGTTCTAGTATTTGAAAAGGACGAAGAGAGAACGAAATGTGAAATATGGGTAAATCAGGAATGTCTAGAACAGGTAAATGAAATTGTATACTTGGGGAGTGCTTTCAGCCGGGATGGAAGATGTGATTTAGATGTGGATAGGCGTGTCGCTGCCGGAAACAAAGTCAATGGTGCCCTGAATGCATTAGTCAAAAGGCAAGGCGTGGTGAAGAGTGCACGCCTTGCAATACATAACGCAGTGTTGGTACCGACTTTGTTATATGGCAGCGAAACCTGGGTATGCCAGAAGAAGCATAAAAGCAAGTTGAATGCAGTGGAGATGCGATCTCTTCGTAAAATGTGTGGCGTTACCATAGCCGACCGAAAGCGAAACGAAGAGATTCGCAATATGGCAGGATTGAAAGATGACCTTATCACAAAAATTGATAGGGGCGTACTCCAATGGTTTGGGCACGTTGAACGAATGAGTGAAGACCGAATGGTGAAGAAAATATATAGAGCGAAAGTAAATACTAAAAGGTGTCGAGGTAGACCGAGACTAACTTTCGAAGACCATGTGAGCAAATTGCTCGAAGAGGGGAGGGCCAAGAGTACTCGGATACCTAGACGTGCATGTATGAAGAAGTTAATGAACCTGAAAGAAGCGAAAGAGGTATGTAAGGATCGTGACACTTGGCGATCTGTTCTCTCTGGCTACCCCGTTAGGGATTGTGCGTGACGATAAGTAAAGTAAAGTAAAGTAAAGTTTAGATTCACATGTGAACACGGTAGGTGGCGCTGTTGTCGACATCCACAAATCCCCGTGCTAAGAATATCAAATAAAAATATATTAAGTTGATTCGAGAATGGTTTAGATTCACATGTGAACGCGGTAGGTGGCGCTGTTGTCGACATCCACAAATCCCCGTGCTAAGAATATCAAATAAAAATATATTAAGTTGATTCGAGAATGGTTTAGATTCACATGTGAACGCGGTAGGTGGCGCTGTTGTCGACATCCACAAATCACCGTGCTAAGAATATCAAATAAAAATATATTAAGTTGATTCGAGAATGGTTTAGACTCACATGTGAACGCGGTAGGTGGCGCTGTTGTCGACATCCACAAATCACCGCGCTAAGAATATCAAATAAAAATATATTAAGTTGATTCGAGAATGGTTTAGATTCACATGTGAACGCGGTAGGTGGCGCTGTTGTCGACATCCACAAATCCCCGTGCTAAGAATATCAAATAAAAATATATTAAGTTGATTCGAGAATGGTTTAGATTCACATGTGAACGCGGTAGGTGGCGCTGTTGTCGACATCCACAAATCCCCGTGCTAAGAATATCAAATAAAAATATATTAAGTTGATTCGAGAATGGTTTAGATTCACATGTGAACGCGGTAGGTGGCGCTGTTGTCGACATCCACAAATCCCCGTGCTAAGAATATCAAATAAAAATATATTAAGTTGATTCGAGAATGGTTTAGATTCACATGTGAACGCGGTAGGTGACGCTGTTGTCGACATCCACAAATCACCGTGCTAAGAATATCAAATAAAAATATATTAAGTTGATTCGAGAATGGTTTAGATTCACATGTGAACGCGGTAGGTGGCGCTGTTGTCGACATCCACAAATCCCCGTGCTAAGAATATCAAATAAAAATATATTAAGTTGATTCGAGAATGGTTTAGATTCACATGTGAACGCGGTAGGTGGCGCTGTTGTCGACATCCACAAATCCCCGTGCTAAGAATATCAAATAAAAATATATTAAGTTGATTCGAGAATGGTTTAGATTCACATGTGAACGCGGTAGGTGGCGCTGTTGTCGACATCCACAAATCACCGTGCTAAGAATATCAAATAAAAATATATTAAGTTGATTCGAGAATGGTTTAGATTCACATGTGAACGCGGTAGGTGGCGCTGTTGTCGACATCCACAAATCACCGCGCTAAGAATATCAAATAAAAATATATTAAGTTGATTCGAGAATGGTTTAGATTCACATGTGAACGCGGTAGGTGGCGCTGTTGTCGACATCCACAAATCCCCGTGCTAAGAATATCAAATAAAAATATATTAAGTTGATTCGAGAATGGTTTAGATTCACATGTGAACGCGGTAGGTGGCGCTGTTGTCGACATCCACAAATCACCGTGCTAAGAATATCAAATAAAAATATATTAAGTTGATTCGAGAATGGTTTAGATTCACATGTGAACGCGGTAGGTGGCGCTGTTGTCGACATCCACAAATCACCGTGCTAAGAATATCAAATAAAAATATATTAAGTTGATTCGAGAATGGTTTAGATTCACATGTGAACGCGGTAGGTGGCGCTGTTGTCGACATCCACAAATCCCCGTGCTAAGAATATCAAATAAAAATATATTAAGTTGATTCGAGAATGGTTTAGATTCACATGTGAACGCGGTAGGTGGCGCTGTTGTCGACATCCACAAATCCCCGTGCTAAGAATATCAAATAAAAATATATTAAGTTGATTCGAGAATGGTTTAGATTCACATGTGAACGCGGTAGGTGGCGCTGTTGTCGACATCCACAAATCACCGTGCTAAGAATATCAAATAAAAATATATTAAGTTGATTCGAGAATGGTTTAGATTCACATGTGAACGCGGTAGGTGGCGCTGTTGTCGACATCCACAAATCACCGTGCTAAGAATATCAAATAAAAATATATTAAGTTGATTCGAGAATGGTTTAGATTCACATGTGAACGCGGTAGGTGGCGCTGTTGTCGACATCCACAAATCCCCGTGCTAAGAATATCAAATAAAAATATATTAAGTTGATTCGAGAATGGTTTAGATTCACATGTGAACGCGGTAGGTGGCGCTGTTGTCGACATCCACAAATCCCCGTGCTAAGAATATCAAATAAAAATATATTAAGTTGATTCGAGAATGGTTTAGATTCACATGTGAACGCGGTAGGTGGCGCTGTTGTCGACATCCACAAATCACCGTGCTAAGAATATCAAATAAAAATATATTAAGTTGATTCGAGAATGGTTTAGATTCACATGTGAACGCGGTAGGTGGCGCTGTTGTCGACATCCACAAATCACCGTGCTAAGAATATCAAATAAAAATATATTAAGTTGATTCGAGAATGGTTTAGATTCACATGTGAACGCGGTAGGTGGCGCTGTTGTCGACATCCACAAATCCCCGTGCTAAGAATATCAAATAAAAATATATTAAGTTGATTCGAGAATGGTTTAGATTCACATGTGAACGCGGTAGGTGGCGCTGTTGTCGACATCCACAAATCCCCGTGCTAAGAATATCAAATAAAAATATATTAAGTTGATTCGAGAATGGTTTAGATTCACATGTGAACGCGGTAGGTGGCGCTGTTGTCGACATCCACAAATCCCCGTGCTAAGAATATCAAATAAAAATATATTAAGTTGATTCGAGAATGGTTTAGATTCACATGTGAACACGGTAGGTGGCGCTGTTGTCGACATCCACAAATCACCGCGCTAAGAATATCAAATAAAAACAAAATGATCACCTTGAACATCCGCCCGCACACCTCGCACATATAGTGGGTCTCCTTCGATGCGTAGTTGGTTCGATTCTTGTCCGGGTGAGCACTCCTGAAGTGTCTGTAGTAAGAAGTATAGTCCGGCAGTTGCATTTCACACTGCAAACGAAATATTAACGATGTTTGAATTAAAAACTCTGCCCATTTTACAAAGGTTATGTGGTAAAATTAACATTTTTGCACAACCGACTTCAATAATATAAATAAAATGAGAACAACATCAATGTAGTTGAAGTCAATTAAATACGCATTATTGAGGATAACTCTCAAACTATTGGTCAGATCTTGATCAAATTTATTAAAGACCACATGAGAAGCATCAGCTTTCAAATAAAAAAATAAAAGTTATAAAAAATACAGTTTAATTGAGAACCTCCTTTTTTGCAGTCGGTTTATCATGAGGAATTCTTGCGTACGGTTGAAAACAAACTGTTTTACGTGGTAGAACAATGCTGCAGCTATATAAATTGCATAGTTGTAGCACGAATGGGTCGGCTCGACCGGGGAAGGACCACGATCTCACAGAATACCAGCATGAAATAGTAGCTTTATGCTTCTGTGTTTTGTATGGTGAGTGTAGAGAACCGGAGACCCTTTTTACTAGGAAACGAGGCATTCCATCTTAGTCCTCACGGGTGACAACGCATCTTCATTTTGATTCGCAATCGAGGATAGATGCAGATGTCTGTGGGCCGCATGCCGTGTAGTGGCGGTTAAGAATATCCACTACCCCATATCTTCCCGTGGGTGTCGTAAGAGGCGACAGAGGGAAACAGGCAGGAGATGGGCAGCAGCATCTTCCTGATGACAACTGTGACGTAATAAAAAACTGCGGTTGCCAACCCGCTCGCCAAGCGTGGCAACTACGGCAAACACCCCCCAATGAACAAATACACAAAAAGACGGCCCCCAGTCCCCGGTGGCCCCGCTATTCCTGGCTACGGTGGCGACCATGGTAACGGCGGGGCAGGGGGTGCTAAGAATCTCCGGTGGAGGTTCGGTTGCCACCTACGACGACTCGACCTGGCAACATATAACGCACGCACCCTGAGGACTGACGAGAAGATACTGGAGCTGGAAGAAGAGGTAGACAAGTTGCGCTGGCATATTATTGGATTATCCGAGGTCCGAAGAGAGGGGGAGGACACGGCAATCCTCGAGTCCGGCAACTTGTTCTATCACCGGGAGGGCGACCATCTGTCCCAAGGAGGTGTCGGATTTATCGTCCACAAGTCTCTCGTCAACAACGTTGTAAAGATTGGGAGTGTGTCGACGAGGGTCGCGTACCTGATACTCAGAATCACCAAACGGTATTCGCTGAAGGTCATTCAGGTTTACGCACCAACCTCGGCACACCCCGATGAGGAGGTGGAGGAAATGTATGAGGATATTTCCAGAGCCATACATTCCTCAAAAACTCACTACACGGTGTTGATGGGAGACTTCAACGCAAAACTAGGCACAAGAGAAAGCGGTGAGCTGAAGGTAGGAAAATTTGGAGTAGGGCAACGGAACCGAAGGGGCCAGCAGCTGGCCGACTTTATGGAGAAAGAGGGACTCTTTATGATGAACTCTTTCTTCCAGAAGCGGCCCCACAGGAAGTGGACCTGGTCGAGCCCCGACGGTTCGACAAAAAATGAGATTGACTTCATTATGACGACCAGACGCCAACTGTTCAGTGATGTCTCAGTGATCGCAAGGGTGAAAACTGGCAGCGATCACCGAATGGTTAGAGGCACACTGAACCTAAACGTTAAGTTGGAGAGGTCTCGTCTAATGAAGTCAACGCTCCGTCCCCCTCGTGCTCTAATCCAGAATCCCGAAACCTTTCAGCTCGAGTTACGTAACCGCTTCCAGTGCCTAGAAGATTGCAATGCAGTGGACGATATGAACGACAAGCTCGTGCAAACTGTCCATGCGGTCGGAGCTAAGTTCTGCAAGACCCGCCGCAGAAGAACACAAAAACTCTCCGATCACACTCTTAATCTCATGGCTGTTAGACGGGAGATGAGGCTGCAATCGTCAACAGATTTGACAGCATACAGGCAACTGAACAGACAGATCTCCAAATGCATGCGGCGAGACTTACGCAACTTTAATACTTCTCGTATTAAAGAAGCGATCGAGCGGAACCAGGGCTCCAAAGTCTTTGCCAGAGATCTGTCTGCCAGAAAGAGCCAACTGTCAAAGCTGAAGACTGAGTGTGGCAACATCGTTTCCGGGACACCTGAGATTTTGAGTGAGATTGAGAGGTTCTATGGGCAGCTGTACACATCATCGTTGGAGCCACACGCAAGTGTGAGTAACGATCCAAGAGCAAGTCTTATCCGACACTATTCCGATGATATCCCGGACGTCAGTCTAAGCGAGATTAGAATGGCTCTCCAGCACCTTAAAAACGGCAGGGCCCCAGGCGAGGATGGAATTACAGCGGAGCTTCTGAAAGCGGGTGGAACACCGGTACTTGTAGTCCTTCAGAAGCTCTTCAATTCCGTCCTCCATGGTGGCACTACTCCAGAGGCGTGGAGCAGAAGTGCGGTGGTCTTGTTCTTTAAGAAAGGCGACAACGCTCTCTTAAAGAACTACAGACCGATTTCCCTTCTGAGCCGCGTCTACGTGCTGTTTTCGAGAGTCATTACGAATCGTCTCGCACGCAGACTTGACGACTTCCAGCCTCCCGAACAAGCCGGTTTCCGAAAAGGCTTCAGTACCATAGACCACATACATACCCTGCGGCAGATTGTACAGAAGACTGAAGAGTACAATCTGACACTTTGCCTGGCGTATGTGGACTATGAGAAAGCCTTTGATTCCGTCGAAATTTGGGCGGTGCTACAGTCCCTTCAGCGGTGCCAAGTTGACTGTCGGTATATCGAAGTGCTGAAGTGTTTGTACAGTAGGGCTACGATGGCTATCCGAGTACAGAACCAGAGCTCGAAACCTATCCAACTGCAGAGAGGTGTAAGACAGGGTGACGTTATATCCCCGAAACTCTTCACCGCTGCATTGGAAGACGTTTTCAAGCTACTGGACTGGAAAGGATACGGTATTGACATCAATGGCGAGTACATCACTCACCTTCGATTTGCCGACGATATAGTCCTTATGGCAGAATCGCTGGAGGACTTAAGCACTATGCTCAATGACCTCAATAGTGCCTCCCAACGGATAGGTCTTAAGATGAACATGGACAAAACAAAGATCATGTTCAATGTCCATGTCACACCTATGCCGGTAGTTGTTGGGAGCACTATGCTCGAAGTTGTTGACGAGTACGTTTACCTGGGACAAATAGTCCGACTAGGTAAGTCCAACTTCGACCGAGAGGTCAATCGACGGATTCAACTCGGCTGGGCAGCGTTCGGGAAATTACGACATATCTTTTCGTCAGGTATACCTCAATCTCTAAAAACTAGATTGTACAACCAGTGCGTGTTGCCAGTGATGACTTATGGATCTGAGACGTGGTCCTTCACTGCTGGCCGTATGAGGACGCTTAAGGTCGCTCAGCGAGCTATGGAGAGGGCTATGCTCGGAGTTTCTCTGCGTGATAGACTCAGAAATGAGGATATCCGCAGTAAAACCAGAGTGACCGACATAGCCCAACGGATTAGTAAGCTGAAGTGGCAATGGGCCGGCCATATAGCTCGAAGAACCGATAACCGATGGGGAAGAAAGGTTCTCGAGTGGCAGCCTCGTACCGGTAGGCGTAGTGTAGGGCGACCCCCCACTAGATGGAGTGACGACCTGGTAAGACATGCAGGAAGTCGATGGATGCAGGTGGCTCAGGACCGTGCTTTGTGGCATTACTTGGGGGAGGCCTATGTTCAGCAGTGGACTTGTGAAAGGCTGTAATGATGATGATGATGATAATGATGGGCCGCAGCAACCACTTACCATCAGGTGGACTGTGTGCTCGTTTGTCACCCTTTTTCTATAAAAAAAATCACTAATCACAACTTTTAAAAAACCCACTCGCACCTGCTCACAAGATATGGGAGTTTCCAGCTCACTGTCGCGCTTTCCCTTCTTACCACTATTCCTTTTATCATTTGATGACTCTCCATTATCGCTCAACGTATCACAGTCTGTCCGTCTTTGATGGTTTAGCACCTCCTGCTCCAGTCTGGAACTAAAGATGGTGTAAAATAATGATTTAATATTTACACAACACTATGTATACATACATAAAATTCACAAGGACAAACATTTAGACCCGGAACAATTATTTGCAGGCCATACAAATACTTGTTCCGTGCGGGGTTCGAGCCCGCGCGGCCCCCAGCGCTGCAATTCATTGCTAAACCACTGCGCCAATAAGCGGTCAACACATTACTAGTATCCATTACCATTATAGCATATCAACGGTCCACTGTTAAACATAGATCTCTCCCATAGATTTCCTCATATACCTTAAGCGGTAATTTACTAGATGGACTTGCCCACGGGCGTGTCTACATACATGCCTGCCGGACTTCGTTACTATAAGTCTTTACAAAGTTTGGTAATGTAGGACCATAGAATACTATAATACATACATAATAGAACGGGGGAGTGGGCCGAGCCCGCGTAGCCGACCGTTACGACCTGGACCGATACGACCTGGACCGATACGACCTGGGGACCTTCAAGAAAAGAGCTTACTCCTTTCTAAAGGGCCGGCAACGCACCCGCAATTCTCCTGGTGTTGCGGTTGATCATGGGCGGCGGTAGTCACTTAACATCAGGTGAGCCGCATGCTCGTTTGCCCCCTCTTCCATAAAAAAAAAGCCACTAAAATGTCACTAACACGTCAATTCACACGTATAAATGTCAACTCCAGATGTGTTATGACGTTACAATCGTTTCCAAATTTCGCATGCAAATTATTTAGAAAATACCAAATTGCACGCTATTTACATACAAATATGTATTAAAATTTAAAAGATTTTTTAATGATCTTGAACGTTAATCAAAAGTCTAAAATGTGTAAATTTATTCGGTCTTTCAACACAGCGAATCGTGTTTGGCGACGCCGAGCCTCGTACAAAATAAAGTTGACAGCCATTCTATTGTATTATTAGTATAGTGGACCGTCGCAGTCGGTCTGGCAGATTTGCCTGTTGAACGTCCGCGCGATCTAATTTGTCTGCGCGAGCACACACATGCCGCTCGAATGTGAATGTTAACTGCGGGCTGTCTGTTCACAGACACAAGAGCGACAGCAACCAGTGTAAATGGTCTTTTATTATTATTTAACGAACTTTGGAGATTTTTAATTTGCAATGAGTTTTAATGATAGTAAAATATTCTGGGAAGAGTTTATACGACTCTATATCCATGCGCAAGTAATTGTACAGGTCTCCTGGTTCATCGATTTCTAATTCTTATTTTTATTTTTATACCATTCCTTGCACCAAATTAATAATAATCATTGCAAGTCGAGGTTGTCATTTTAATGTGCACGCACAACTAATTACGTAGCCGGTCTAAAACAAACTGACGAGTCTGTGTAGTGTATTGCGGCAAAAGACATGCCCGGACAAGCAACCAGTGGACATGTCCGTCTAGTGCAGGGGTGGCGAACCTTTATGTATAATCAACGTGTCATTTTTCTAAAGGAATTTTTATATAATATATTTTATAGAATAGGCGTGCCGTAAAATAATTTTGACTTCGTGATTACTGGGAAAATAATAGTACTAAATACTATCCACTCAAAACCCTTTATTTACTATAAAAAATGTATAAAGAGTTTTGAGTTGAGACATTTATAATACATTGCAAGTGTTGCTGCAGAGTAGATGACAAATAACTTATATTGGGATAGTAATATCCGAAATATAGCACAAAAGTATTTTTAAATACCGTGTTGTGTCAACGAAATTGACAATTATGCGTAAACTAACTATGCATTCCTTGGGGGAGGCGTGGACTTGTGAAGGGCTGTAATGATGATGATGTTGATGATGAAACGAACTATCCGTCATTAAAAATGGCACTCACATTCTGTTGGCGACGCGCCTATAAGAATATTTCAGTTTATTAAGTCAACCGATGACGAATAACTTTTCAAAGACTTATTGTCCAATAGGGATGTTCTGATAAGAAAATGCTTAGTTAAATCTTAAAGAAATGTCGAATTAATGATATGAAGGTCTTGGGTTCGACTCCCAGGCCGGACTAGTTTACTGTTTTCTAAGTAATATCTTTCAATAAATTCATATAGGGAATTTTATGTTATAAATTATGTTACCGGATTTGTTCCCCGGTTGAAATCGTCTTTCCAATGATGTAAATTCAAAGGAATATTAAAGTGAAGTTAGAGATCGGATTGGTTCCCCGGTCGAGATGATCACTCTGTGCACAAACAGAAATAACGGAAATAAATTGCATAAGTATTGTCTTGTATAAGTATGATATGTTTGTACGAAAACAAATGCCTATTTGTTATGATTGATTAATGAGAACATTCACTTCTATTGTTATCTGATAAGAAACATGATAACTGATAAGAATCTTATCAGAGATAGTTTCCTACAGTTTGAAAATTATGTAGAAGCACTTATTTATTTAATATTGTTAAAATTAAGTGTATTTCAGACTTTCATTTTTCTGATAGCCGAGAGCCGTGCAAAGTTAGTTGTTCAAATAGTGTGGGTTCACGGAAGCACGCTGACCACGCCCTTAGGAGGCCGAATATGTAAAAATTTAAAATGTTTATAATTTCAGCAATTTATGTAAAAATGACTTGTAAAACATTTCAGGCTGATTGTACGTGCTAAAAAGGTGAATTCGGTGTTATTTTTATGTGAAAATTCCTGTGTATAAGTGAAATAATGATAGTTTGTATAAGAAATTTAAAAGTGTTTTAAATAGTGAAATAAATAGAGAAAATGTAAATTAAACTATTGTGTTAGTTAACATATGTATAAATTCAAGTGGGAAACATTGTTTTAACTTTCTGTGTTAAATATTTAAGAAGTTTGGATTTTAAATTTGTGATTAAAATAGGCATGTTTTGTTTTATAAATTAAAGGATTTTTGTGATACGAAAAAGTAATATATATCATGGTGTAGATATTGTTTTGTGCTATCTAAATAGATAACTTGTATTTATGTATGATTTATGTGAATAAAGAAATTAAGTGAAACGTGAGAGAGTAATAGTACAAATTCATGTTGTTAAGTTGCGCAGGCACGCGAATGGCGCGGCTCACTTTCGCGTATAGTTCTGGGGGTAGCTTAGTGAACGGGTTTTATTGCAATTCGTCTAAGGATCTCCTAGGTGTGCGTTACTTGCAGTTTTACAGTGGCTGCAAATAACCGCCGGTACGACAAACTCCGCCCACGTTGAGTCCCGCGATTCCGTGAGGCGTTGAGGCCACCGGCCCCTAGTTGATTCTTGGCACTTTATGCGCTCCGTGTATCCTGTGCCTAGTCGCGTTATAAAGTGCCACCTTAGCACTTCCCCCAACCCTTTTGATTACAAAAGGGGTAGGCAGTGCCCCAAGTGTGGAAAGTCACCATTTCACATACCATTTATTAGACAGGGCCGTATAGTATATTACCTGACTGACGTAGGTAGGTCAATATGTCCGACAAGAAAAAGGGGGAGCCTCCCCCCCATCTAGAAAACCACCGGACCGAAAAGGTGTGTTGGAACGACCACTGGCTGTGAGGGATCTGTCGAACCCGGAGCGCACTAGAATAGTGTCATCCTTTTCGCAGATCCCTCAAAGAAAACCCGTCTCGCCACGGAAGGACCCCGCACCGGGCGTCGCGCTCACGCCGGCCGTGTCTGAGCACACGGTTAGGCAGGAACCGTCGCCCCAGCAGCAGCGGGCAAAGAAAACGGCGAGACGCCATACTCCTCCGGAAACGGAAGCCTCCTTGTATGAGAAGAGGCAACGGATTGGCTCCCAACCGTCTTCCGATGAAGCACCAACCTCATCAGAGGAGGACGAAGAGTACCACAGAGTGACCACAAAGAAGGTGCTAAGATCGCCACCCAGGTCACCTTCTCCACCGCAACCCCCCCCCCCCCCGCTCTATATCACCGGATCGGCGAAGCCATGATTCGGCCCAGTATGAGCAGGGGGGTGAGGAATCCTTCAGTTGGGGGTCAACCACGTATGCCACCCTCGCTGCATCCGCCGGCCGATCATCGCCGGTGGCAACAATAAATCCGTCCGGGCTTCCACAGGACGATGGCCAACGGCCATCTACCAGTTATGCCCATATGGTAGCTGCACCAGCAGTACCACGACCACCACCGGCGGCAGCGCCTACTGAGAAGCCTGCCGACCAGGAGAAGGGCCGTTACCCACCCATAGCGGCCGAATGCCTACCAGACTGGACGAGGCATTTTAAGGAGCTCAACAAAATGTTGGGCCACCCCATAAGTGCCCGTCCGTTTGGGAAAGGTGTCAGATTTACACCGCAAAGTGCTAATGAATTTCGCACAGTACAGCGGTACATGGTCGATTTATCTAAGAAAACACCAACACTGTCGTGGTATTGTTATACCCCGGAGGAGGACAAGCCCACTAAAGTGGGCATTCGGGGTCTACCAATGGGCACGGACTCCAAGGACATAGAGGAGGCTATAAGGGCAAAAGGCTTCCCCATTAAATATGTGAAGGCAATACCACCTCGTAGAAGCAGACCTGGCTGCGTCTACTTCGCCCAACTGGACCACTTGAGCCTGGAGCAGCTCCAGGACCTTTACAACATCGACGAACTCCTCTACATGAGAGGGGTCGTCATCGAGGCCTGGCAAAGAAAAGCAGGACCAGCTCAATGCCACCGATGCCAGGCCTTCGGGCACGCCTCTGCCAACTGCTTCAGGCCAGTGAGATGCGTGCGCTGTGCCGGGGAGCACATAGCAAGCCTTTGCCCTCGGGGTAGAGAAGAAGAACCGAAATGTGCCAACTGTGGCGAAAACCACACGGCAAATGACCGCCGATGCCCAGTCCTGAGGAGGACTGCTAGGAGGCAGGGGTTAACCTTACCGGGACTACTCCCGGAGGCACCAAAAAAGGCCCCCCAGAGTCGCCCGAAAGCTGTTACCATTCAGCAGGACGGGTGGACCACCATTACCGGGAAGGGCAGGCAACCAGCCCCCCCCCCCACCCGTAACATCCCAGGAAACGGTGGAACCCACGACGACCAGGGCAACCACCGGGGCGACTCTACAGCCTCCCGCCAATCCTGCCACAGAACAGCAACCCTCAAAGAAGAGGAGGCGGGAGAGAAGTAAGAAGAAGGCGCAGCCTCCTCAGTCTGTTACCTCTACCCCGACACCTACAGTACCAGTAGCCTCGCAAAAGGCGCAGATTACTCGGGAGACAACCAACGTGGGTACAGTGCCAGAAAGGGCCCTACCAGAACGTAGGGCCCGCTCTAAATCTAGAGCGCGCTCAACCCACAAGCCAAGAGGGCAAGACCAGGAGCAACCACACCCGAGACAATTGCCAACGCCTTCTTACAGGAGAACACCTTCCACCGGCCTCGAAACAGCAGATGCAATCCAACGTCTGGTTGGTATTGCCATCGAGGTCGGCACGCAAGTCCTGGCTGACATAAGAGCCGGGACAGACCCAGTGACAGCGATAATGAAGGCGCTGGCAAACCTTCTTGCCCGGCATTACGGAGGAGAGTAATCTGCGCCTCCTCTATTGGAACCCGGACGGAATACAGCAGAAGCTGCATGAACTCCGCACAGTCGCCCAGCAACAGGATTTACACATCATCTTGCTGGGAGAGACAAAGTTGAATCCAAAGACGCATATTAAGCTGCCGAATTATCACATCTACAGGAGGGACGAGGTCACTGCTCAAGGGGCCGCCTACAGAGGAACGGCGGTTCTAGTGAGGAGGGACATCGTCCATCAAGAGCTGGAATTACCACCTTACCAGACTATGCGCTCTATCGGCATAAAAATGGAGGCGGCGGGCGAGGAACTTAGAATCTACGCGGCATACCGCCCGCCAGGGACTCCATTTTGCTCCTCAGACATCCGGACGGTGATGGAAGGCGACACACCCACAATTGTCGCCGGGGACCTAAACGCTAAACACCCGGCGTGGGGGTCCAGAGTGATCACCCCGCCGGATCATGAACTATATGAAGATGCGGAGAAGAACTCGTATGACGTTTTAGGTCCCGAGGAACCAACACACGTTCCTACTGACCCAAGGAGGAAACCGGATGTATTAGACATCGTGCTCACTAGGAACGTCAACTATCCGATAGTGGTAGAAGTGCTGTACGACCTCTCTTCACAGCACCTCCCGTTACTGATAACCCTTGGCCTGAAGGCGGTGACTACGCCGCCCAGAGCGTTTAAGACACGTGTCGACTGGAGGCTCTACTGTCAACACCTGCAGCAGAGACCTCCAGCACACCAGCCGATAAGCACAGCGGACGACGTAGAGGCCGCTGCAACTAGAATTACCAAAAACATCAAGGAGGCCCTCCACGCGGCCTCTACGATCGTCCCGATCACTGCCAAGCGAGACGATCTGCCGCTTAACATATGCGTGCAGATCAGGCGCAAGAGAGCGTTAAGAAAGCTCTGGGCGCGTACTCGCTGCCCCAGATTAAAGACCCAGCTCAATAACATCTCGGAGGAACTGTCGGTTGCAGTCCAGGCCTTCAGAGGCGACGCCTGGGATCGGCGCATCAGCAAGGCTGAAGAGCAAGATGCGTCGCTCTATAAACTGAACCGGCAGTTAACCAGAACCAAACCCCCCGTTTGCCCGCTGATAGATAACACAGGCAAACGCTGCTACGATGCCAAGGGCAGAGCGGATATCCTAGTCGAGCACTTCGAGGAGCAATTTATGCCGAACTCAGCAAGTGCGGAGTTCATGGAGCTTCATGCCAGGAAGGAAAGTCGCGTACAGGAGTTCCTGTCGTCGCCCGCGCCGCCTCTTGCAGGAGAGTGGTTCATCTCCCCCGCTGAATTGCGGAGGACAGTAACCCGCCTGCAACCGAGGAAGGCGCCGGGGCACGACGGGATTACCAACGCTGCACTCCGACAGCTGCCCAATAGAGTCATAGTAGAGCTTGGTCGACTCTACAATGGGATATTGCGGACATCCCACTTCCCGGAGGACTGGAAAAAAGGCAGAATTATCGTCTTGCCGAAACCCGGGAAGGACAGGCGTAGAGCTGCCAGCTACAGGCCGATCACGCTATTACCACACATAGCTAAACTGTTTGAAAGATTGCTGCTGAGACGTCTCCGTCCGTGCATCCAACTTCGGGCGGAGCAGCACGGATTCAGGAGGGGTCACTCTACAGTCACACAATTGACTAGAGTGCTGCACCTGCTTGCGGCAGAGTACAATCGTGGCCGCATAATGTTGGGCGTCTTTCTCGATATCGAGAAGGCGTTCGACCGGGTGTGGCACATAGGACTACTATATAAGCTGAAAGAACAGACCAGTGTCCCTCTTGCTATGTTGCGGTTAATGGCGTCTTTCCTGGAAGACAGGAAGTTCTACGTCTGCGTAGAGGACGCCGAGTCCGCAACCAGAACCATCAGAGCCGGCGTTCCACAGGGCAGCTGTCTGTCACCAGTCCTGTACGCGGCTTACACCAACGACATACCCACACTGGCAGGCAGGCTTCAAGAGTGGGAGGACGACGTCGAGCTGGCGCTATATGCGGACGATAGCGCCTATTTCACCTCGTCCAGAAGAGCCCACATAGCCACTGCCAAGATGCAGCGTCTGCTGGACCTGCTGCCACCATGGTTGGATGAGTGGAGGATGGTCGTCAACGTTGGTAAGACGACCGCTCTGCTCACTCGCCGTCTCAGGAACTTTCCACCTCCGCTGACCCTCAACGGCCAGGAGATTGCGTACCAGAAGGCTGTAACTTACCTTGGGTGCAGGATCGACAGGACGCTGCGCATGACAGCGCACGTCGACTTCGTCGTCCGCCGGGCCCGATGTGCGCGGGCGACGCTCTTGCCGGTCCTGGCATCCAAGCTGCCAACTCGAACCAAGCTCCGGATATACAAGATGTATATCCGGACCATCATTACTTACGCTGCACCGGCCTGGTACGCACTTCTGAGCGACCCTCTGAGGCGGCGACTACAGGCCCAGCAGAATCTGACTCTAAGAACGATCGTCGGAGCAGGTCGCTACGTCCGGAATGACGTGATAGCGGCCAACTTGAAGGTCGGGAGTATCTACGACTTTGTGGCCCGGTTAGCGCGCGGTATGTTTGACCGTGCCGATAACGGGCCACATGAACACCTCAACGGCTTTGCGCCGTTGCACACCCGGCCACCGGACGGGCGACCTCTTCCAAGAGAACTCCTCTCTATATGTGATTAGAGAGTCGAGTAACAACCCACAATGCCGCTGAAAGGCCAACTTCGACTTTTACTGGACAACCTCTCTTTTTCCCGTAATTAACCAACTACGGGAAAAATACTATCAAGTACGGATTAACCCGGAAATTACTGTACAATGCCTAAAAAAGGCTATAAGGACTGGCCCATAGTGATGGGCCATGAGGAACATCCGGGCAATGGGGTATACCCCGAGGCCCGACACCTGCATTGTCCCACGGGACATTGTAGACGACAATCAATGAATGCAATTCGTTCAGGGAAATAGTTCGGAAAAACAAGAAAATCCTTCGGGAAAAGTGAAGAACCAGCAGTCAATAAGAAGAAAAAGTGTAGGGAAGTGATAGGGAAAAGTGATTACTCTCACGGAACGGTTTGAAGATGATTGCTGTTTTATTCACAAGTAATTCATCCCTAAAGTTATACAGTCCACATCGAAGAATTAAGGCGTCGGGACCGGGACGACTTCGGAAGACCCGTAATCCCCGTCTGAACCTACTTGCTGAAAAAGAACGAGGTTATCGCCCTAGTGTGTTACTCCGTTGCGGAGATCACATACGTTGTTCCCGAACCCAACGTAGGCGTTATAGGAGGCCGGATCGAGAGAAGCCTCGATTCCTCCCTTCTGTTTCTTTATCGAACGTTCCAGCCCGTCTGGTTCGTTTTAAATTGGTCCTTGCGAGCCGAATTCTTTTTCACATTCGTTCGTAATATAATACTTCATAGTGAACTTTGTGATCGGTGGCGTACCCAAAATATTAAGTGCCATTGGTTCGCCATTCCTGGTCTAGTAGATTCCCCCCGCTTTAGTCATAGTTGCCACGTTAAGCAGGCATGTTGGCTACCTTAGATTCATATACAGTTGATACCAAAAAGATTCTGCCAATCTCCTTATAACCATATGCTGATACGGGATAGTGGTTATTCTTACACCGCCACTACACCGTCTAGTGGTCGTAAACACAGTTACTGATCATTAGGCTCAGGTTCGAGTCCCGGTTTGGGGAGAAAATAAAGTGAAGACAGGATGCCTCGTTACCAGTAGACATGTCTCAATCATTCATTTCTCGTGACCGAATCATTCTAGTACATTACGTCGGTACATTCGGATCAATCATTCAAATGGATCATTTCGGGCTCCAATACCCTACACTAAAAACAATTCATTCAGATCATTCGGGATCCGGTCGGCTTTCGATTCACTCACAATTTACACCAATCACGGGTTACAAAGATTCCGTCAATTGTTTGTGATAGGTTGCACCGGAACATGCAAAAACAGACGAATGACCATAACCATAGTCCTCCTCAATTTATTGCCTCACAGGGGGTATTTGCCATATTTGCCACGCTTGGCAAGCTGGTTGGCAATCGCAGTTTTATATTTGAAGTCGTCAAAAGACAGCTGCCCATTTCTTGATTTGTTTCCCTCTGTCGCCTATTACGACACCCGCGGGATGATATGGAGTAGTGGATACTCCTACACCGCCACTGGATCTTATACAGACCATATTTGTGTAAATATGAGAAGTCATTAAACAATTCCGAGCATACACTCACCTATCCTTATGTCTTCTTGATAATTTCAAATGTTTCTTCAATGCGCTTTCTGAAGCGAACTGGATGTCGCACTCCTCGCAGGACAGGCCATCCTCTGTTGGCTTTAACAACGTTTGAAAGGAAAACTTCAATAAATAAACAACTATCAGTCGTAGGACTCCACGTCAGATGTGAAAACTGCTTATCTTTCGTTAAAACATCAAACTTGTACGAAACATTATTTCTGAGTTGTTAAGTATGTAATATTTTTTAGGAAGTATTATTACAGTAATAAAATTTTCATTTACTGTTCTGCTTTACATAAAAAAGAACTATTATTATCTATATAATACATACAAATTTATAAATAAATATCAATTTTATAAAATTTTATCAATTGGAATTTCTACAGTAGTTTCATGGACCGTGAAGGTCACGCGAGTGTTTTTTTAATAAAATAATGGTGACAAAGGAGCACACAGTCCACCTGATGGTAAGTGGTTGCTGTGGACATCTACATCTATCCTCGATTACGAAACAAAATGCAGATGCGTTGTCACCCGTGAGGACTAAGATGGAATGTGCGAGTGGTTTCTAGTAAAAAGGGTCTCCGGTTCTCTACACTCACCATACGAAACTGTACTGTTTTTACGCTGGTATTCTGTGAGCGTGATCCTTCCCCGGTCGAGCCGACCCATTCGTGCTACAACCGTAATACAGCAGCAACGTGGCTCTACCGGTTATGGTAGGTTCAGTGCTTTCTCCCCATCCCAAAAGTGCCCAACGTGCCTAAAGAAGTTTTCATTTCAATAAAACTCTTCATTTTTTTTTTTGGATGTTTATAATGAATAAGGGTGACAAACGAGCATACTGTGGTCTACTTGATAGTGAGTGGATGCTGTGTCCCATAGACATCTACATCTATCCTTGATTGAGAATACAAACGCAGATGCGTTGTCCTCCTTGAGAACTAAGATGGAATGCCTCGTTTCCGCTAAAAGAGGTCTCCGTGAGTATAGAGAATACACTCACCATACGAAACACAGTAGCATTAAGCTGCTATTTACCGTTAGTATTGTGTGCGAGCGGTAGTACTCAGGTATATATACCTGAGAAATATACTAATACACACACACACACACACACACACACACACACACACACACACACACACACACACACACACACACGCAAGCACGCACGCACGCACGCACACACACACGCGCACACACACACACACACACACACACACACACACATATTTATTGAGATGCGCCCAGCAGTGGGCCATTTACTCACCTCCAGTCCATCGAAGCGATGCTTCAACTTCTTGTGCTGCGCTAACCCAGTCTTGCCGATGAACGAGTTACCGCACAACTCACAAACAAACTCCGATGGATGCTTTAAGCGCACATGACTCAGATACGTGGTAAATTTGCTGAAAATTAGCAAAGAATAGGTTTCATACATGCACCGATCAATAAATATCTAGCGCTGGACATATCATTATAAGGACTAATTTTGCCCATACAAAGTTCCCATAATAGCCGTATTCCAAATTCAATGTGTTGTATGTTTATATAATATAATGAATGTTAATATTAAATATTTATTTAACAATAATAATAATAAAACAAAATAAATGTTCCTCCTTCATAATAGTGCTGTGCCCATCAGGGTCTATAGAGATACCATAGAACTATGTAACACCTTTTGTAACCTATGGAATGCAATAAAGTTAGTGAGTATTGAGTTCTATCTGTCACAAACAGTCTTCAACATTACAACATTCAACTTCCTTATCTCAACAACTCTCGTCCAAGCCTCGCAAGTGATTCTCGCCCCACCTGGCCGCGTACTTTTTTATTACGACCGCGCGAGAAACTCTCAACAAAAACGATTACTTCTGTAAAACTACTATAGCGATATTCAAATAAAAAAATATTCACGAAAAGCTCAAAAAATCAGAATTTCATTTTGTTAAAACAAAATTACGCAAATTAAAAACAAAGGATGAAAATAAAGCTTTAAGTTGGGAATATCAAAAAAAATTATCGTATTTATTCTTTATTTCGAGTTTTATAAGAAAAGTATAACAGTTACTGAGACACTTATTTTATATTATAATAGTACATGATATATCCTTTAAAATGACACCAATATCTTACTATTATTTACTCACTATAGATAAATATATAACATTTACTCTATAAATACTCACTCCCCAACGCAATCATGAATTGCATTTTAGTAATTTCTGGACACATCTCAACATATTTCTTTTATAAATGGCTATTACCGTGTTAATAGTGAAGCATTCTTTTATATTTAGCATTTATTTAACAAAAACAACCGATTAGAATACATTTTAAACAACGTAAAATAAAAAACGAAGATCGCATATAGTGATTAAAATTTCGAGCTAAATTATTATATGTAAACATTTTGGAACTGTCGTAATGATACATATTTCCTAAAGGAAATATCTTCACAATTAATTTGATGTACAATAACATTAGAAATAACGTATAAAAACAGAAAAATTATTACATTTTTGATTAAGCTCCACACACTATAACAGTCCACAAACAAGAATGGCGAATGTTATCTTCACATTTTTTTTTCTGAATATTTTATTGCTATCGCAAAGATAAAATTCACTCTTATAAACATTGAAGTAATATGTACTTACGTACTAGAACAGCTATCTCAAACAAAAAATGTGCGCTACTCTGTGTTCGCGCGGTTGGTTTTTTTGTCATAGAATAAACATAGGTAGAATGATCCGTGGGTAATAGTATATAGTATTGTTAAATAGGTAAATTATATCGAGAACAATATTTAAATTTTGTTATCTATTTTGTATATTATATTTGCTTATTTAATATAATATTACATAATATTATATCGCAATTACATTTTAGTTATATTTTTATCCGAGTATTTTAAAAGGTATCTATTTCAAATATAAAAAAACATACTCAATGTCAAAAACAAACTCATACAAAACCTATTAACATAACATATAAATTACAAATATATTTATTTAAATTAAACTAAGAGTCGTTCATAAATGCTGGGCACGCGAGATTTAAAAATGGACGAATTTATTCCACTTCGACTTTGATATGAAAACCTAAAAATAAAATAAAAGAATAATAAGCAGATTTAAACATGAAAAATATTTACCCTAATTATAATAACTTATGTATGTTTCTACAATAAAATGTGTATAATAATATATTCGTCTTATACTTAAGTACCCACAGAAATGTCGCATCTGAACATATTAATTTCATAATCTATATTTCGTGACACGAGATGGCGTCTTAGGAATTATTTGTTTTATTATTAATCTATAATACTTTTTTATTGATTAAGTATCTTATTAACTGATGAGAAGTAATTCCTTGGTTTTTACTGAAATTTCTTGAATTATTTGTGCAATATCTAAGTATACACGACGCCATATTTTTATCAAGAGATTTTTTTTAAATCAACACAACACGTGACAACTCTACAAGCGCCTAGCCAGTGACTGATTAAAGTGCGGTGTATACACTGCAGTTGAGTGGAACATAGTAGCTGTATGCAGTGTCGCCTCTAGTACGTAGTACGTAATAGCTCAATGCTTATAAATGTCCAATTTCAAATAGCATCATCTGTTATTTTTCTACTGTATTATTAACATCGGTATTTAGCACTGTACACATTTAAAGCGAACGATGTCGTTAGAGGACTGTAGTCACCATGGAAAAGTTGACGGAAAATTTTTTTTAGGGGACTACAGTCACCGTGGACGCTTGAGTGGTTATGGCAACTTTTATAGCTAAAAAAATGTAACGTTGATTCATATTCTCTTTGCCTCTGTAACTAATTAAAAAATGTGTGTTCAGTTGCCTCTATGTAATAAAAAAGTGAAATCAAATTCAACACTCTTTAGTTTTTATTTTAATAATAATTATATTGTGAATCTATATTCTGTATTTGTGGATCAAAATGATATACGTTTTGTAACAAATTAAGTACAGCGCCACCTATTGGTTGCTAGCATAGCTATGAATCATCCAATAATAGATATATATATCCATCCAATAATAGATATATAATAGATAATAGAATTCCGTTACGAAATTACGAAACGGAACTAACGAGTCGGCCACACACATACGGACCCTTTTTTTATCCGCAAAATTTCGAACGGAAAACTACCGTAGGTGTGTGACGCGTCATTGATTTTATATAGACTTGCTGCGTTCGGAATCCCGAATCGGAATTCAGTATGTATGAGGCGGGCCTTAATTGTATGAACTTAATGAGGGAGTTCGCTTTTTCTGCCACCAGGGCGGCGCTACTTTACAATGAGGTGAAATATTGCAGATTTCATATTTATGAAAAGGTGCAACGTCATGTGACGTAGATTGCAATTCATTTTTATAGAATAAGGGTGATTAACGAACACCCAGTCCACCAGATGGTAAGTGGATGCTGTGGACATCTACATCTATTTTCAATTGAGAATCAAAATGCAGATGCGTTGTCACCCTTGAGGACTAAGATGGAATGTCACGTTTCTAGTAAATAGGGTCTCCAGTTCTCTACACTCACCATACGAAACACAGCAGCATTAAACTGCTATTTCCCGCTGGTATTCTGTGAGAGCGTGGTCCTTCCCCGGTGGAGCTGACACGTTCGTGCTAAAACCATAATATAGCTGCATTGTGACTCTACCACATATATACAATATTTATTGACTATTTTGGTCCAATATAGCAATTCGAAATTAAAATTGGTTCACAATCGAACAAAGATATCATGTGCCATAAATACAAAAAAAAAAAACACACTCAACACCTCCTTCGTTTTTGAATCATTAAAAAGGTCACACAAAAATTCAAACATGGTTCAAATCCCAGGTCAAATACATCATATCAGTTACTGGGTTTTTCTGTCAAGAAATTCTCAATAGCAGTCCTAAATCAGAAACTTGATGGTGTTCGATTACCGTCCCTCAGGAAGTATGTTAAACCATCGCTCCGTATGATCTCACTTAGATCATGTTGGATTACCACCTCATTGGACTATGAGAGTGAGGCATAAGAGAGTGCACCTGTGCTTGCACCTACACTCCTGCAAGATAATCCTATCCTGTTCAGCTGGCTAGTCACCGCTGAGACTGGCCACTGTAATCGACATTCAGTCATTATGGTTACAGCCGATCAAAGCCCACTGCTGAACATAGGCCTCCCGCATAGATTGTCTCATAAGTAGAATATTTGTCATAGGTGCCACACTTCGTAAGGGCAACTGCGTTTTTTATTTTATAGGATAGTCATCACATCTACATCTATCCTCGATTACGAATCAAAATGCGAATGCGTTGTCACCCGTGAGGACTAAAATGGAATGCCTCGTTTCCAGTAAAAAGGGTCTCCGGTTCTCTACACTCACCATACAAAACACAGCAGCATTAAGTTACTATTTTACGCTGGTATTCTGTGAGCGTGGTCCTTCCCCGGTCGAGCCGACACATTCGTGCTACAACTATACTACTAATATAACTGCAGCATGGCTCTACCACGTACAAACGTTATTAGCAGGACGCTACTGCTCATCACATGATTTGTTTCCCTCCATCGCATCGTACCACACATACACTCACGGGATGATATGGGCTAGTGGATATTTTTACACCGCCAGTACCTGGTAAGGTGGTTACACTATTATAAAATACTCGTACCTGGTAAGGTGGTTACACTATTATAAAATACTCTCTTCATTTAAATGTGGGGAGGAACTTTAAAAACGCGAAATCTTCCCAACAATTGAAATTGGAAGATTAATTAATATATTTGTCTATACATATAACATATAGGCGACTTTTTATCTGCTTACAGAAGAGTAAAAAAGGATTGTTTTTCCATTTTTTTTAAAGTTTATGTCATTATGGCTTCTATTTGTCCTAAAGAGGATTTAGCTATCATCATCATCATCATCATTACAGCCCTTTACTAGTCCACTGCTGAACATAGGCCTCCCCCAAGGTATGCCACAAAGCACGGTCCTGAGCCACCTGCATCCATCGACTTCCTGCATGTCTTACCAGGTCGTCACTCCATCTAGTGGGGGGTCGCCCCACACTTCCTCTACCGGTACGAGGCTGCCACTCGAGAACCTTTTTTCCCCAACGGTTGTCGGTTCTTCGAGCTATATGGCCGGCACATAGCCACTTTTGCTTATTAATCCGTATTAGTAAGCTGAAGTGTTTTATTTCGCTATAGATATAATAAATCTATAGAAAAGTGTGTGTGTGTGTGTGTGTGTGTGTGAGTGTGTGTGTGTGTGCGTGCGTGCGTGCGTGCGTGCGTGCGTGCGTGTGTGTGTGTGTGTGTGGAAATTAAAACCGTCGCGCCACCAATCAGAAAGAGCAGAACAACGTCTCTACTGGGTCAGCTAGTATTATATATAAGTATAATTAATAAATAAACTCACACAAAAGTTTCTGGGCACTGCGAACATTTGTATGTTTGACCGTTATGATAGTCTTCATGCATCTTCGCGGTTTGCCTGTAACAATAATGAACACAAAAATTAAATTATATTTTTATTTCATCTTCTTTTACACAACAGTAAATGAAGATCCCCCATTTATTTTATTTATTTATTTATTTTATTTGGTTGACCAACAGTGTACACTAAAATTAATCAAATACTTCAGTAATAATACTAAGTAAATGCCTCACTATATACAGGTTAGCACAGCATGTACCAAAAGTTACTTATAGTATATTATAAAACGAAACAAAATCAACAATTTAACGATACAGCAAAAATATTTCATTAATCATTATTGACGTCAATATAGAGAACGGTCTTTTTAATTTTAGATACAGAGGTTGTGTTAATATCTAGCAGTAGAATATTCCTATGCCTTGTAAAGATGAGATATCGAGTAGCGTGACTTAAGGTTTGTGCTGCAGGGACTGGTATGCAATTTTAGATAGTAAGTTAGGGCAGTGTAAGTTTTCTATAATTACTTTGTGTTGTGTCTCAAGGGTTGATATCTTGAAGTTAATATGCCTTTATTTTTATATGAATTTATTTTTTTGTCATATTACAGCTCAAAGTAAAGTAGATGTTTACCAAATCTTTTTTGTATCCTTTCGATACGATTGATGCGATTTCTGTAAGTCGGTGTCCAAACTATAATATAATATCCAAGATGTCCCCTTACTAGAAAGTTAAAAAGTATTTTCTTAGTTATTGTTCTTTAAAAGTTTTTGGATTCTCTTAGTAAAAAACCGAGCATCTACAATGCTTTAGAAACTAAAATATCAATATAGTTAGCAAAATTAATTTTATGATCTATTACGACAACCAAGTCACGAATGTGGGTGCACTTCCTCTAGTGTTTCAGTGTTAAGGGGCCCGAGATGGTCAAACAGTTTGATTCAAACACGTAGATTTTGGTTTGAGTCAAACCAATTTGATCCTTTACGCAGTTGGTACGACAGGTTTGATCAAACATTACGTGTTTGAAGCTCGTTTGAATTATATTTTGGTTTTGTTTGAAGCGCCATTTGATCGTGTTAGCGACGTGTTTGATCAAACCTCATCAGTCTTGTGCTGAATTTGGAAGCGATACGCTCTGTGTGGTTGCCAAAATGACAGACGAAGATGAAATAGACATTGAAAACGCCTCAACGTCGTCGTAGTGATTATATCCAACAACTATATCAAAGGATATCTTAATTTGTACCATCCTTTGGATCAAATTCTTTTTCTTATTATTTAAGCAAGATATTAATACAATAAACGCAAGAAAATCTTTATCCATAGTCTACGGCATTTTTTGAAATCACAATAGGACTTTCATGTTTGAATTTTGAAGTCACACTGCACGCTTCTGTTTGATGCGAATTCAAAGCGACATCAAATGGTTTAGTCAAACACGTGAGATTTAAATCAAACCGTTTGACCGTCTCATGGTTAAGAGTGTAAATGTGTATTGTGAACGTAGAATACTATAATATACAATAGAATGGTTGTCAACCTTATTTTGTTAGGCGTCGCCGGGAGTACAAATACAAGCAATACCGCCGTATTATCACTACTACAAACCCGATTCGCTGTGTTGACAGACGGATTTTAATACATATTTATTAGTAAATAGGGTGCAATTTGGCATTTTCTAAATAATTTGCATGGGAAATTTGGAAACGATTGTAACGTCAAAACACATCTCGTGTTGACATTTATACGTGTGAATTGACCGTGTGATTGATTTTAGTGGCTACACGGGCTCCGCCCACAACCCCTGTTCTATTACGTATGTATTATAGTATTCTAAGGTAACACTTCGAGAAAGAGCTTTATCTCGCGTACCCTTATAGCCAAAATGATAAATCATTATATATAAAAATCAATTGCAGGACGTTAGTGGTAGTAGTAGTTAATGGCTCTACTGAATTTGCAAACACTTTTTGGGTGTGTTTGAGTGGGTCGGTATTGCTGAGATCCAGAATTCATACATACGAGGCCGGGCCGGATAATCACATTTAGGTCTTTAATAATAAAATATGATAATATATATTGATAATATGATTTAGTAATAATAAATAATAATAAAACATGACAGGCCTGTTGGTCTAGTGGTGACCCTGACTGCTAAGCCGGAGGTCGTGGGTTCGATTCCCACCCAGGACAAATGTTTGTGTGATGAGCACGATCATTTGTTCTGTGTCTGGGTGTAATTTATCTATAATATTTATTTATGTATTTAGAAATATATAAGTATGTTTATCAGTTGTCTAGTCCCCATAACACAAGCTCTGCTTAGCTTGGGACTAGATGGCGTTGTGTGCTAGTTGTGGAATATTATTATTATTCACGGGCTCCGCCCACTCCACCGTTCTATTATGTATGTATTATAGTATTCTATGATTGTGAATTCTTTTGTTTCTAGTAAATTTTATGTGATTACACTTTAGATTGCCTCCTATGGGGGATATTTGCCATAGTTGCCACGACCGGCATCCGCAGATTTTTATGTTAGGCATTTCAAGTAAGTCGCTGCTGCCCGCCTTCGGATTAATTTCCCTCTGTCACTTCTTACGACGACACCCACGTGATAATAGTGGGTACTCTTTTACTCTGCCACTCTATGGTCTTCTTTTAAATTAAATGAATTCAGGAGCAGGAATGTTGTTTTCTGCCCAGGAGTGTGTGGTGCAGCCATGCTGCTAGACATGGTAGAACCATGCTGCAAGATGTGGTAGTCATGCTGCAAGACGTGGTAGATTCATGCTGCAAGACGTGGTAGAGCGATGACGCAACTATGTTACTGGTATAGTTGTAGTACAAATGGGTCGGTTCGACCGGAGAAGGACCACGCTCTCGCAGAATACCAGCGTGAAATTTTTACAGTTTAATGCTGCTGTGTTTCGTATGGTGAGTGTAGAAAACCGGAGACTCTTTTCACTAGAAACGAGGCATTCCATCTTAGTCTTCGGGGGTGACAACGCATCCGCATTTTGATTCTTAAATTATCATGAGCCTGATTTAAATTTTCATGAGCCACGGCATCCATTAAACATTAAGTGAGCTGTGTGCTCGTTTGTAGACATAGGTAACTCAGCGAAATTCCTTGTGTTGATTCCTCAGATGCGATTTTGTGTTGCGTTAACTCAAAACAACATAACTGTGTGATCAGTACGATATATTAGGTACTAATTATTTTTATAGAATAAGGTTGACAAACGAGCACACAGTCCAGCTGATGATAAGTGGATGCTGTGGCCCATAGACATCTACATTTATCCTCGTTTACGAATCAAAATGCAGATGCGTCGTCAGCCGCATTAACAGCATAGCAGCATTAAGCCACTATTTGACGCTGGTATTCTGTGAGAGCGTGGTCTTTCCCCGGTCGAGCCGACCCATTCGTGCTACAACTATACTTCTAATATAACTGCAGCATGGCTCTACCAAGTATAACACACATACATAGTAATTGTCACTATGTATGTTTGTTATCGCAAAATATAGTTAATCACAAAAGAGACATACTCGCAATGCTGATGGAACTGTTACAACCAGGTAAAAAACATTGTGCTTTTAAATAATTAGTAAAAATAAAACAAGTTCTTGAGTTGATATACAATCAGTGTAAAAACATGTATAATTATCAGATATATTAGCTACACTATTAGTTAGAGCATGAGTATAGAGCATAGTATACGTATAAAATAATATATTGCTCCTTTTACATTTTACGGAGTTGCAGTTTTTAAAACTAATATAAAATAACAATATTTTAAGCTCATTAGAATTTCCTGGTCTTGCGTTGTGCGCCAACACATTTTGAAGAAGCGAGTTGACACACCCGTGGTAAATAAAAAATGACTTTCAATAAGTATTATACAATAATCTATATTGAATAAAATCTTCGACCAACTAGACGTCGGGTCGTCGCAAGAAATCCATCTCAGTAAATAAGAGTGCACATGAGACGTGAGCTCTTGCACGTGAGAGTGTAAGCTCGCAAGGCAATAACGGGAAAAAGAACTTTATTTGTTATTACTTAAGGTTGATTTCACACCTAAACGTTATTTAATTTATGTCTTTTCATAGTTTATATTCATGCGGACAGTATTCAGCTATGATTTTGTATGTGACCCGTTATCCAGTTGGTGTTGTTGATCGAAGAATATAATCATTAATTTAATTTAATTTCATTTCATCGGCGTAGTGTTACCCATGTCTACTTATTTGTTTGTAACTTATTCTATAAAAAACATCTGATCCGGCAATGTATGGAGACAACGGAGAGTCCTTAATGTGGGCTACTCACCTTCCAGTGGTAACATAGGGACACAGTTTGCACCTAAACTTCTGCGCGTGGATTGTAATATGTTTGCGTAGTTTCCATAGTTTGCTGAAATGTACTTTGCAGATACCGCAAACATAGGTGCCGCATTTCTGGAAAAGAAGAGAAATTTAAACCTTGCTGCACATAAATAAATAAAAATTATTTATTTTCCACAAAAAATACAATGCTAAAATTTAAATAGACAGCTTAATAATTATTTGTGACAAAACGGTCTGTGACTCAGAAGACAACCATTACTACCACACCAAGATTTTTTTTTAGATTATTACCATTACAAGACGCGCATTAACCATACTGGGTCTCAATTGAAACACACGTATCAACAATAAATAAATAAAAACAATAAAAATAATTAATAAATTATAGTTACTTAAATACAAATAGATAGTGTTCTCTAACTTGAGGATAAGAGCTACATAGAGCCAGGGCCAGCTGTTGAATACTCCGTAGCGCAGTGGCTTAGCAATGAGTGGCTGCGCTGGGGGTCGCGGGTTCAAATCCCGCACGGAACAAGTATTTGTATGGCCTACAAATAATTGTTCCGAGTCTGGATGTTTGTCCTTGTGAAATTTATGTTTGTAAACTGCCTCCACGATACTGGAGAAAATCCTAGTGTAGGGGTAACATTATAAAAAAAAAGAAAAAAGAATAAGCTACTTGGGATATGTTACTTTCGTTTTTAGAAATATTGGTGTAAGGCAGCCTGCCTTACCAGTTAATTTTTCTTGCTTACCACTTCGAGAAAGAGCTCTATCTCTTGGATGGTTATGTTTTTTACTGTATGTGCGTGTTAGGCTATGTTGAATCGTTTTTTTGCTATGGTGCTTAAAACGTAGGATGCATTTTATTATTGAGGGCGCTACTATCAAAGAATATTTTATTCGCTAAACTCGTAAAGTACTTGACCAACTTTGAGAATTCTTTCACCACTAGATTGTTATGTATAATTTTAGATATCTAATATAGGGTTAATTTTATTATAGAGGGCGCTACTTTCAATGAATACGTTTTTTGGCTAATCTCAAAAATTACTAGACCGATTTTGCAAATTCTTTCACCATTACATTGCTAATGAGGGCGTTAGCTGTGTGGTAAATTTATATTATTACAATAAATGAATGTGAGATTAATATTTTCTAAATAAATAAAACTAAATACCTACCTAAGATGTTCAAATTCAATTATTATTTTTACAATTTAAGAATCGTATTTACACACTTTACTTACTCAGATTGATTATTATAGATAAAGAGGTAATAAATCTAAAGTAAAAGAGCTCCGCTTAAACGAAAAAACTATTTATTAGAATAAAACTAAATGTTGAAAAAAAGTGGTTCAGTGCGAGTCGGACTCGCAGACCCATGAAGAGTTCAGTAGTAACAAGCATATATTTTAAATCGAGTCAAAATACCACTATCATTATCGCCAGCAACAAATTATTTTGTTTTTCATAGTGTTTGTATAAATAACAAAGTTGTTTTTGCGGTTCTTTAAAATGTGCTACTTGTATCTAAAAAAAGGACTATTATACATTATGGGGTTTCTGTGGTTTATTCATTACCAAAGAGAAAAACTTATTGCGCAAAATAGGTTTTTATCCATTTCAAGTCATCAAAAGCGGCAGTCAACCGTTAAAAACTAAAACAACCATTGTTATAGGCTCGGTTGAATTCATTGACAACCTTCACATTTATAGTTATCATAATTAAACAAGCGAATTAGGTACTAGCTGATTTACCAAGAATTCTTTAGAGTATAACAAAACGCTACTGCACAAGTTAACTGTTATTCTTATTTGTTTTTAACATAACATTTAAAATGGAATCATGTTATGATAATTCAAGAAGTTAATTTCCAGCTGATTTACCACGAATTCTCTAAAGCATAACAAAACAATACAGCACAAGCTAACTGTTCTTAAAAATACATTTGAAATAGAGTTTCAATAAATAAAGGAAATTATATTTTAAAAAGCGTGCAGAACTTAAAACGCGTCAAAGATTATTCTTTTTATGATATTATTAATCGAATAAAAATCGATATCATTTCATAGATTTTATGACAGTTAAGTGGCAACATCGAATCTGACAGCTGCCTAGCTGTCACTGTTATGTCACAAGAATTCAATTGCGTGTTATTTTATTTTGTTGGAAAATGCAATTGTTGATCTCAACAATTGGTTCGAACACAGCAGGTAAATAGTTGGTACATATCACGATGTGGCATGTCTTCCTCTAAGAAATGCTTTATAAGTGAGTTTACTTGAATAATATCAATATAATAATTGTAGCTTCTTTATTAGGTACAAGTATCGAGTACAGTGAACGTGTAGTGTGGCACTCGCAAAATGCACCAATAGTTCGTCTTGAACATGTATACATCAGCTGTGGCACTGACACTTATGAGAATAAGATCACACACATTGTTTGGGTTCGATTTTCCACGTGAGGAATTATTTGCGCTACGTGAGGTAAGTGTTTAACATTTTTCAATTTATTAAATGTGATCCATATATCTGATAATTATACATGTTTTTACACTGATTGTATATCAACTCAAGAACTTGTTTTATTTTTACTAATTATTTAAAAGCACAATGTTTTTTACCTGGTTGTAACAGTTCCATCAGCATTGCGAGTATGTCTCTTTTGTGATTAACTATATTTTGCGATAACAAACATACATAGTGACAATTACTATGTATGTGTGTTATACTTGGTAGAGCCATGCTGCAGTTATATTAGAAGTATAGTTGTAGCATGAATGGGTCGGCTCGACCGGGGAAGGACCACCCTCTCACAGAATACCAGCGTGAAATAGTAGCTTAATGCTGCTGTGTTTTGTATGGTGAGTGTAGAGAACCGGAGACCCTTTTTACTGGAAACGAGAAAATGATCTTAGTCCTCATGGGTGACAACGCATCTGCATTTTGATTTGTAATCGAGGATAGATGTGGATGTCTAAGGGTCGCAGCAATGTCTCCAGCAGATGGTGAATCTCAGTTAATGACAAGATATGCTAATAAATCCAGAGCCGTGACTATGTGTCGATATGGGTAGTAGAGGTGGTGAATGGCATTTTTAAAACTGAATTTAAAATATTTCATCAAAATTACTTTAACAGGACTTCTACACATTTGATGATAGACTGCTGTGGCTTCTGCTATAGTTAATAAATTCCACACAAAAATAAGGGACAGGGATGATGCGGCTCAAATACTTGAAATAGTTCATCAAAATATGGAGACAAATAATGATTTTTCTGAGTATGCTAGGGAAAACAATCTAAATAGAGCTAGGGCAGGCAGACTTTAGAAATATAAATGAAGACTTTAAAATGTTAGGGAATTTCCTGTTTTAACTTACAGCGACTTAATATTAATTGCTTGTGTCACATACCAATTAAAGCAAGCTCGCTACTATTATGGTGAGCATATAAGATTTAATGGTTGCTACCGGATAGAACTCTGTAATAACCAGAGGAGCAGCATTATGGAAGGAATAAAGTTAAGCCCTAGCTGATCTTTACTTAGGGCTAGAATTGCAAGTCATCACTATTAGTCGTAAAGTGTATTTTATTATATAAATTCTATATAATATCTAATATATAAATTCTTTTTTCAATAGAGAAGGAGGCTTGGTACCACCTGCTTAGGACCCTGTAATTATTGAAATTCAAATTAAACCCAAGCATACCACTGCAAGACTTCAAGACACAGTAAGTTCATTCTGTAGATCGGACCATAAATAAAAATTAAAAATCTGAAGGTACTCCGGGTTAACACTGACATTGGGACGTCGGTCACCTCAGTCTGCCGTAACCATGGGTGCTGGAAAGCACCCGAAACGTCTGGAATTAAAAATCAAAGAAATAAAACGCGATAAAATCGATAAAAATAGTTGTTAAAAAAACGGCATTTGTGAAAATAAAAACTTCAAATATTTTCAAAACCCCGACTTTTTTTAAAGCAATTCCTTTACTATTTCATTGTTTTAATTGCATATTATCATATCTATATGCTTTTATATGTGGGCACTCATGGCCGAAGTGTCTATGAAGAGTGGGCATTCCCCTTTGCACACCGTGTGCAATTTGGCCCAACTTGAGAGATAGGATAGTTTTTGGCCCATGTAGCCCGTGTAACCCACAATTTTTTAACGAAAATGAGCATTTTTAATAGGGTATAACAAAGTGTAGTCGAAAATGGCCGAACAACGTAGTTATATATAAAAATCAATTGCAGCACATTAGTCTCACTATAACTCGATTATGCCTCTACTGAATTTACGAACATTTTTTGGGTGTGTTTGAGTGGGTCGGTGTTGCTGAGATCCAGAAATCATCCATACGAAGCTGGGGCGGATCTTTAGTAATATATTAAATCATATTTAGGTCTTTTATTACCTCCTCAACAATTTTAATAAAATATATGTAGGCCATGCTGCAGCTATATTATGATTGTACCACAAATGAGTTGGCTCGAACCGGGAAGGACCACGCTCTCACACAATACCAGCGTAAAATAACAGCTTAATACTAACTAAAGTTAAACAAGCCTTGCTGATTTTGTTTTCTATGTGTTTGTTCCAGTTAAGTTTACTGTCCAAGGTAAGACCTAAATATTTCACCACGGAAGAAAGTTGGAGTTTTGTGCTGAAAAGACTTGGAAGATGATAGTTATTCAGCATTTGTTTTTGTGTGAACATTACTATAACCGTTTTATTAGGATTAACGGTTAGGTCATATTCCCTGCACCATTTCTCCACAATACGGAGAGCCGCTTGGGTCAGGTCGCACACAATGCTTGCTGTCTTACCATAGACCAGTTTTGTTAGATCATCTGCATAACCGACTGTGTAGAAATGGTTAGCGTTTAATTTGCTGATGAGTTCATTAATGACCATATTCCACAGGAGAGGTGAAAGAACCCCACCCTGCGAGCATCCTTTCATGATCTGAATTGTCTGAGATTCACCAGCAATCTTTATTGTTTGTGTACTGAGCATGTTTACTATCCAGTCAATCAGTGCCGGTTCAACATTATGTCTACTTAGGGAACCTTTTATGCTGGAGAAATTTGTTCTGTCAAAAGCACCTTCTATGTCTATGAAGGAGCCTAGACATATTGCTTTGTTTTGGATGGCCTCTTCAATCTTTGTTATTACCTGGTGAAGTGCCGATTCTGTTGATTTACCTAAGCTATAGGCGTGTTGTTTTTCGTGTAGCGGCAAGTTAATTAGCGCCGACCCTCTCAACTCCCGTTCACATATCCTCTCCATCGTCTTTAGGAGAAAGGATGAGAGGCTAATAGGTCTGTAGGATTTGGGTCTGTATAGTCGTTCTTACCTGGTTTGGGTATGAACGTGACTTTCACTTTCCTCCATCCCCTAGGAACATATTTAAGAGCCAGACATGCTCTCATTATAGCAACAAGTCTGACTATTAGGACTTTACCCCCCACTGTAGAAGTGCCGGGAATAAAACGTCAGGTCCTGCTGCCTTATAAGCCTCATTTACATTCAGCCCCTGCCACTGCTCCTCGCGCTTGTCAATACTTCGCTAAATACTGCCGTAGCAGGATCGCGGGAAGTGTGTATTTACACTCTGCCCTACCACTCACATCACTTTCGGCTTTCGCTATGGCAGACGTCGAAATAATTACAGCGCCCCCACTGTGTCTTCTTGCACTACAAAATTATGTTAATAATTTAAAAAGATATCAAGTTCAAAAGAAGATAGATAGATAAAAAATTTATTTGCTTAAAAACATGATATGAAATATAGCTAATTACACAAACCCAACGTTAACACAAAATTATTGCATTGCTTAAAAGTTAGGTACAAACATTCCTTTTGAATTCAAATATGATGTACAAATACTTATACAGATCTACTCTATTTGAATTCTTATACAGTAAATTACTCATAAATTATTAATTGAGTTATTACATTATTGTTACGTAAATAATATTAAATATTATATGAAATTAGTTAAGCTATTATTATTTTAATAATTACACTACAGTATAAATTAATTCATAATTTTAATTACAATAAAATTATAATTTAAAAATCTCAGACTATTACGCAAATATTACAATTTAACATATTTTAATAAATAAATAATCAATATGAGTTACTAATTGTTTTTAAAATAAAATGTCAATGTTCATTAATTCCTTAAACTAAATTTTATATTAATATAATAAATTTGACGAATTTATAATTAATTATGTACATAGGTACTATGTTATCTCAAAAAGAAAATTCGTATACGTAGAAGATGATGAATTGTGGTTTTTATCGTTGAAATCCCATAATATAGTTTTTTTTGATTCTAGCAGTTCTAAAAACTTTATTGCATTTTCATTATTCCACGCGAAAGGCATTTTGGCAGATCGTACTTATTTAATAACAAGACGGCACGCACGTCCGTTCATCCAGGCGCTTGGCGCGAAGTGAGCGATGCGATGGAGCTGAATGTGGACACTCACTGCCGCTCGCGCTGCCCGTCCTTTGACTTCCGTACGAAAAACCGACATTTGAGCGATCATCGGGCAGTGGCAGCGGCAGCGGCAGTGTCAGCGCGAGTAGCCAGTTTACATACTGCCCTGCTCACTGCCCTGCTCACTTCCCTGCCCAACAGGGCTGAATGTAGATGGGGCATTAGGGTTGGAAACTATGAATGGCCCAATGGATTTTGTCCATCGTCACCACTCTTTGTGCTAATTCCCAGTCTTCTTTAGTTGGTGTCAGTGCATCTTCATGCCGGTTCACCCTTTCAACTACACAGCAACCTGGGAAGTGAGTGTCAATTAGGATGCGTTGGGTTTCATCCGGCGATGTTGAGTAGCTTCCGTCCGGTTCCTTTAAAGAGATAGATCCCGACGTGTTCTGTTTAGCTAGGATTTTCCTTGTACGATTTGCTTGTTCACAGGTTTCTATGCTACCACAGAATTTTGCACCACCCTGAGCGTCGATACCTGATACATTTTTTGTATTCAGACTTAGCTTTCTTATATAGAAGCCAGTCTTCATCCTTTGATCCTTAATTATTGTTGATGCAATCCGATCCGATCTATGCAAAATGAACTGACTATGTCCTGAGGTCTTGCAATGGTATGCTTGGCTTTAGTTTTAATTTTATTGATTATAGGATCCCAAGCAGGTGGTAGTCCCTTCCCAGCCTCCTTCTCTATTGAAATTGGGATGTTTTTTAATTTCAATAGCCTCACGAAAGAACACCGATTTGTGGTCTATCAAATCTGATGTAATGGTTGGGGCCGTCTAGGATATGATCGCAAACTGCAGACTTCCCGGAACATTGATGCTTCACATCAGTTATATGACGTTATAATTAAAAAAAAACCCCCGGTCAAGCCAACCCATTCGTACTACAACCATAATATAGCTGCAGCGTGACTCTACCAATGACTAATTGAGAAACACTACTATAAGAATTTCTCTCATCTTTTCCATCCTTCGTCTTGATTAGTCATAATGTAAGATAATCCATCTCCCCATTTCGCCCTCTGGGACACTCATATTACAAGTAAGAGGTCTCTATGGGAAATACAAGTAAAATCTACTTGTACAACAAGTACTTGGCTTCCAGTGGCTTCCAGATCCCATTTCAGCTCTCTCATCTCATTTACACCAGACGTACTTACAATCCTCTTAACATTTTTTCCAGACCGATACGACTTAGGAACCTTCAAAAAAGAGCTTACTCTCTTTTTAAAAGGCCAACAACGCACCTGCAATTCCCCCGGTTTTGCAGTTGTTTATGGGCGGCGGCAGTCACCATCAGGTGAGCTGCATGCTCGTTTGCCCCCTCTTCTATTAAAAAAAAACCATGAGAAACCCATCTCCAGGAATAACTTTTTACAGGTCGATAAAAATAAAAAAAACGACGGGTTGCACTCCGAGAGTGCCGGCAGAAGAGAAAACTTGAATACTAACGTTGTGTACATTTTGTTTTGTGCATTTTTTGGAATGGTTAGAGAATAATTTTGCACGAATTGCTTTAATTTATCAGTATAAAAGTACTATCATTTATGTGATAGAATACAATGTTTATTTTTTTGACATTAGCGCAAGCACCCTGCGCCGTCTAAACGAAACAGCAGGCGCAGGCATACATTTTCGCCGCGCTGTAGAAAAAGAGGGGGATACTTCCTCTCCTACGTCGCGCCGGCTCTCTACCCTCCATCCGTTTTACCAATTTTCGATCAGGTCACGTGTCTTGACGCGAGTTTAACATTTTTTACCCATTACAAAAAAGTGTACAACGCCGCCAAAGAAGTTTTCCTCTTATCAATTTTCGATCAGATCACGTGTCCTGACGCGAGTTTAACATTTTTACCCATTACAAAAAAGTGTACAACGTCGCTAAAGAAGTTTTCCTCTTACGAAATTTCGATCAGGTCACGTGTCCGGACGTGAGTTTAACATTTTTTACCCATTACAAAAAAGTGTATAACGCCTATAAAGAAGTTTTCACTACAAAAATAAAGAAATAGTTACTTACATTTGAATGTCGTAACATATGGAGCATATATATGTCTTCCTCGAGGAAGCCTTTGAAGCATTCGGTACATTTAAAGTGGGAGTATTTATAGTTGTCACTCTCTTTTCTTTTCTGAATTTCTCTGATTTGCTCACCGTAAGACAAATCAATGACAGTAAACATTGCCGGGTCCAGCACTGTAGCCTTTGATCTCCTTTTTGTAATTACGTTAGTCCCATTCATGTTTTTCTTTTGCATTTTATTTCTGGCATGCAGTTTTGCATTTTTTATTTCTCTACATTTAGTATCAGTAGAAACATATTCTAAAACAGTTTCATTGATATCCAATCCATCATCTGTCATAGATTCAAGTGAATCAATTTCGGACAGTCCAAGATTTGTCAATTCATCAGTTTCTATTGGTATCTCTACATGTTCTACTGGACGTATAGAAACAGTTTCTTTCATATCCGTTTCAGAATCAGTTAGATATTGAGGTGGATTTGTATCAAATTCATCAATAATTTCTTCATTTGCTCCAGTTTCTATTGAAGTCTCCATGTATCTTATTGTGTCAATAGAATCATTGTTTTGATCTAAATCACTTTCCTTCATATCTATTTCGTAATCAATTAGATATTCAGGAGAATAATATTCAGACTGTCTAGAATTTGGATGTTCATTTGATTCATAGTAAATTTCTCCTTTTGTTTCAGTTTTTGTTGGTGTCTCTATAAGTTGTGTTGGATCCTTAGAATCGTCTTCGTTTAGATCTGTATCACTTTCTCTCATATCCAATTCATACTCCTCTAGATATTCAGGTGAATATGTTTCGGATTGTTCAAAATTTGCTTGTTCATTTGATTCATCGATGATTCCTTCCTTTACATCAGTTTTTGTTAGTGTTTCTGTACATTTTAATGAATTTGTTTGGATATCTGTTTCAGTTTGTATGTTCGTACCTTCTAATTGACTGACTTCGAGCATGTTTATGTCGAAGTTATTTGGCGGATGTATTAACTGTATAAGATTTGATTTAACTTTTTGCGTATCGATCGATTTAAGCTTTTTGAAGCTTAACTGTAACATAAGATTAATAGGCAATAGGTTAAAAGGTAAAGTAGTAAAGTTACAGCCCATATAAGTCCCACTGCTAGGCACAGGCCTTACCTCACTTCCGAGAGGGTTTTAAAGCAAAAAGTGAAAGTTGAAGTTGAAGTGTCCGCTGCGCTGCCCCAATGTGTGTTGGCGAATTTCATATATCTTCGAAATATACAACACGTAACATAATTAACGCACTTTGAGAAAGTAGTTTGTTCAGAATCGTTTACTGAATCGATTCTTATCATTTTTAATATAGGTAAGTTTTTATCCCAAAAATAATTAAAACTACGTAAATTACAGTCACACTAAATCTGTACAGTCAAAACAAACTGAAATGGACCGTAACTTAAGGCAATAAGACTTTTAAGAGTGCAGTCTTATTTGTATTATTACTAATTCTGTCATTAAATAAAAATAAAGGAAAATGGACTTTATTTCAAGCACATTAAAGTCTTTGCTTTCGTGGATTTGTACTGTGACCACAACATTCTTCCGGAATAAATAATTTGATAAATAATCAGTGCATAAAAATGTTTAACTAAAAATTCAGTATATGTATTATGATTATAACATAATATACTAATTGGGGTGTCTGAGGGTGTGCGTTAATTACGTAACACATTGCATATTTTTCTTATTTTTCAGATATGCAGGTTTCCCCACGATGTTTGATGAACTAAAAATTCAGTGTATGTATTATGATTATAACATAATATACTAATTGGGGTGTCTGAGGGTGTGCGTTAATTACATTACATATTGCATATTTTTCTTATTTTTCAGACATGCAGGTTTCCCCACGATGTTTAACCTACACCGCCGAGCACGTTGTAAATCAGCACTTAAAATTACAATTAACTATTTCATTAGTGCCGTTAGGGATCGAACCCAGTTTGCTCGCGTACTGTGACATTTACAGCGACCACTATCTGAGCTACCACGGCAATCAGGTAATAACCGACGCCATTCTGGTGATTCGTTATATCGAATATGGTGGAATATGGCGTCAATTAATGACGTCATTTGCATTCGCCAGTATACTGAAAACATTTCGGAACATACCCTAGGTATCATAAACAAACTTTCAGAGGTTTTCAACCTTTTAATAAGGGTGTTTTTTTTAAATAGACTTATAATATACCTGATGATAAGAGGCTACTAACTTTGGGTTTTAGAAAAAAAAGAGATATATGTGTCCCAAACATCTCATTTTTTTACTGATGTTTATATAAGTTTGCGTTAAAAACCATATCATTGACGGTAGTAATAACAAAAGTGTGAGACATGGTATTGCAATTGTATATTCAAAGTAGTCAGTGTCGTGTTTTTTTTATATAGAATAAGGGTTGACAAACGAGCACACAGTCCACCTGATGTTAAGTGAATGCTGTGACCCATAGAAATCTACATTTATCTTCGATTAAGAATCAAAATAGATGCGTTGTCATGTCACCCCTGAGGACTATGATGTAATGCCTCGTTTTCAGTAAACAAGGTCTACAGATCTCTACACTCAACATACGTAACACAGCAGTATTAAGCTGCTATTTTACGCAGGTGTTATGTTAGACCATGGTCTTTCACCGGACGGGCCGACACATTCGTGCTACAACCATAATATAGCTGTGTGGCTCTACCACGTACAAATAAGTAAAAAAGTGTGGCTATGACACGACAAAACCTCCCTTTTATAAAAACAGTAGAGTATAGACGAGTATTTAAGATGAAGTCTTGGTCGCTACAAGCTACACAAAACTTACATAGCATTCATCACCGATCAGCTTCCTCAGCATCAGATCCGCATGCTTCGCGCGATCCAAGAATTTTCGACACGACACAAGTCTATGCCTGCATTCCCAACACAGCATTTTGGGAAGTCCGTCAGTTAGGTTAACCTGAAAAAAAATTAGAGTTTAAAATACTAAAACATTACGCATTGATCATGAGTTATGATCCTGGTGTGAATAGTACCTACTATTCATACGAAAAAACAAGCCATGGTAGCTCAGATAGTTAACGCTCGCTGTAAATATAACAGAACGCGAGTAAACCGGGTTCGATCCCCGCCGGCACCAATAAAATTGTAAATTGAAGTTTTAAGTGCTGATTTACCACGTGCTCGGCGGCGAAGGAAAACATCGTGAGGAAACCTGCATGTCTGAGGAATAAGTAAAAAAAATATTTCGAAGACATGTGAAGGCAGCGCGTCGGACACATCCTTGCCCTAAAACCCTTCAGAAATGAGGGGAGGCCTATGCCCTGCAATGGCACGTATATAGGCTGTAACTTTACTTTACGAAAAAACAAACGAAAATATCAACTGTACCTTTAAACCTGTGCAATTTTCATAAACTGTTCTGAGACTGCTCCTATACAGGGTGTACATTATTCTGTCAGTTGCCAAGCAAATTCGGCACACCTGGAACACAATAAATAAATTAAACGTTATGTACATATTTATTTTCACCAAACAACATTGCGTGCACGACTAAGTTCAAACTCAAACATTTTATTGCATTCATGTGGTTATATAAATAGTTCTTATGTTGGATATAATAGAGCCAAACATGAGCCCTGATAGGGCGTAGCAATATTATATATCAATTTAATTTAATTAATTTAGAAACTTTACTTTACTTATTTTATTTACCTAAAGTAAACATTACGTTTTGGTTTAATAAACATTTGCAATATTTACAAAGATATTAAAAAGCATACATATTCAATTAAACAATTATTATTTTTCACCGAAAGACTCTGACAATAAATAGAAACTTTTTCTCTCTTTGAAATTTATTTAACGATCCTTCTTTTTTAGACATTTGGGGATTTCATTATAAATTTTTACACACATACCATAGGGTGCTGATTTGGCTGTTTGTAATTTTATGATAGGTGAAGCTAATTTATTATTAGGACGTAAAAAATGAGGCCAGGAGTATATTGAAAATAGGCGCATATTCTTTTTAACAAATGTGCATACTTCTAGTATTATAAAGATGTAAGTGTTAATATTTTTAATGAGTTTAAGTAGGGTTTACAGCTCTGAGTTTTATCAATATTTGTAATTATGAGGATAACTCTTTTGTAGAAGTTCTAGTCCGAAAGGTATTGGGAGCCAATATAATAATAAGGCTGTGAGGTTCCTTCTTAGTCCTCAAAGGTGACGAGACATCTGTAGCCACTTACCATAAGATGGACTGTATTTTCGTTTATCATTTCAGTTTTAAGCATTCTGGGTAAAATTATTTTATAGTCATTTGAACCCAAGGTGTTGGCTAATAAAACGAGTTTTGGGCGTGAACTTGACCGTCGACGGATTGTTGCTCCAGTTTTACCGTTTAAATAATGGTTTGAAGTTAAAAGTAGAATAAATGCTGTACAAATGCGGTCTTTAAGGAATATGCTAGGGTTGAATCTGAATGACAGGGTGAGAAATTGCGTGATAAGAGATAAATGTGGTATGCAAGATGATGTTGTGACCAGGATTAAGAAAGGAATGCTTCGGTGGTTTGGTCATGTGGAAAGAATGAATGAGGAAAGAGTGACAAAGCAAATTTATATGGCAGATGTGAACGGCCGAGTCGGGAAGGGCGCCCAAGGAAAAAGTTTATCGACCAAATTGGCGATATTTTGAAAATGGGCCACGTTAGAAGTACCCTTAACCGACGAGTATGTATGCGTATATATATGAATGTAAAGGAGGCCAAATGTCAGGATCGTGCCAAATGGAAGTCCGTAGTCTCTGCCTACCCCTCTGGGTGACAGGCGTGAGTGTTTATGTATTATGTATATATATATATATATATATATATATATATATATATATATTAGTACAGACAGTACCTGTCAATATCATACTTTATGGGCATGCACTAATTAGGTCGGCATGCCCATAAAGTACGACATTGACAGGTACTGTCTGTACTACTAAGAAATTCAGGACTTCATAGGCGTGATTTTTACTGACAGCTGTCGCAGAGATCAAGCTATCTTTTATGAACTATATTATCATCGATCACTAATAAAAAACTAGATACACAATCAGATTGTTGTACAGAACTTTTGCATGGGATTGTATATCTAGTTTTTTATTAGTGATCGATGACCAGTGGCGAAGCTATAGCTCCAAACTAGGACAAGCCAAAGCTATAAATTGATAAAAATATAGATTTTTGTTTTTAGCATTTTTATAAAAATACACCAATCTTGATCAGTCTCCACTCTTCAGTTTCATATTCAGTGCTGTCAAGGACGTGTTTAACAAAGCACACAGAAAGCATACTACTGCTAGATATATTGTATGACATATCAGCAATTGCATAGCTTTAGTGGTTTTGAAGAAAGCCGTTTTGGTTTGTTTGAGCGAAAGAAAAAGATATTTACGTACAATACAATACATGAACAAAAGTAAAACATGAACAAAGTACAAACAAACTATGTACAAAATTAAAAAAAAAATATTTACATTCTAAATGGAATGGTTTCTCTTTCTTAAGGAAAGATTTAATTACGTCCACGTAAAATATTGGTGAACGTTTTAATTGTACGAATAACTGTTTTTTAATTGCGATAATTGATAAGTCTGAAATACACTCTTGACTTTGTGTATTATCTGAACAAAGTATAAAGATTTTACCTTTTCCTATCCGATTAGCACCCTTAACACACTTTAATTCATCACAAGGAATACTACTATCCTCCATTTTCACTAAAAATCTTTAAAAAAGCATAAATTTTCAACTCACAATATATAGCTTAAGCTAAACACACAGAGTAAGGCCGCGTTCAGATGACACGCGTCGACCACGCGCAGGACCCGCACACGCGTTGCGCCCGCATTACACCTGCGCTGGCCACGCGCACGCCTCGCGCACATCCCGCGCACGCTTAAACTACTAGTGACTGGACTACTTTGTTCGGTAGACGTAGTGGCTTCCAGGTGTCACAACGTGAGAACGTTTGAAATAAAATGGACTTGACTAAGTCAAACAAAGTTCTAATTATATAATATATGTATAAACAATGGAAGAAAGAAAAAGACAGTAAGATTAATTCCACACGAAGATATTGGGTTCACCCTATATTAACTCGCAGAGAGAAGCATGGCGAATTTCGCAATTATGATGACGAATTTTATGGCTATCTTCGAATGACTAAAAGGACTTTTGATAAATTACTGTCTGTTTTAAATATTAAACTGGAGCATCAGCAAACAGTTATGCGAGATAGTATTTCCTCTGCCGAAAGACTGGTTGTAACTTTGAGGTAAGTAGTCATGATTTCGCTTAAAATTTTTGCGTGAGCGTATAGTTTGAAATATTTTTGTATTTCTAAAAGGTTTATAATTTATATAAACAAGCACAAACATATCTAATAAAGCACATGACCTTTTTGAATAAATTATTTCAAACTATAGTACTATGACTCCTCTTTTGAACGTGACCATATATAATAAAACATGTTTTTGATTTAATCATTTTTTTAATTTCAGAAAATGTAAGCTAAAGTAATTACACTAATCAAATACTATAATTATCTTGAATCATAGCTGTAGATGTCGGAGTAGAAAAATAATAAAATTAATTATTCAGCGTCGCAAAGTCGAGGTCGGACTTTGACCAACTCGATTGTAAGAGTTAAATTCTAGTTCGGAACTATAAGTAGTAAGTCTAGATTGGCCTCTCACGTTAGAAGGTCCAGGTGCAGTAGAATATCCATAAGCTTCAGTATCATAGGTTGGCTGAAGTTGGATGGATTCTTGCAGGTGTATACTTTGAGATTCTGATGTGTTGCTATTTATATTTCTTTGTTTAAAATTCCGTAATATTGAAATAACTTGATATTGAAATTCGACAACTTCAACGTCACTGAACTTCTCTATTGTTGGAGCAATACTCTTGAAAAATTACATAATTCTGCTGTCATCGGTTTTCTTTTCTTCTTTTTGCATAGAATCGATAAATTGAATCATTTATATCTACTGCACTCAAATCTTTTTCTTTATGAACTTGTTCTTTCTTCCTTTTTCTGATCAGTGTATCATGGCTGTCGTCACTTTCAGTGTTAAAAGGTTGGTTGCATATTTGACTCAGTATCCCTATGTTGGGCTATTTTTGACAAAAATTTCATGTTGTCATAGTACGTGTACTTATGAACTATTGGATTAGCTCCCGATCCCGACTTGCTCTCGCTTAATTTTCTATGACATTTCATCCATTCGTCTCTCATCGATTTCCACTTTTTCACAACCAGTTTTCCTGTAAATAAGTAAAACAGATCTTGAAAGAGGTAGTGCCACGCTGCATGAATGCATGCAGCCTAATTGGGCCGGCACGACCGGGGAAGTACCTCTCGCTTACACGATACCGGCGTAAAGTGGCAGCTGAGCTGTCGCGTTTCGTGCGGTGTGTAAGTATCCGGTGGCCCTTGGGGTGGGATGGGGAAAGGAGGGCAACGCATCTGTATAACATCCAGACAGATGTCTATGGGCGTCGGTAGTCATGAAAATGGCTGCGACTGCTCGTTTGCCCCCTTATAATATAAAAAAATTAAATATTTTATTATAATAACAACTGACGACCTCCTTAGTCCAACGGTTTACACGTTGGACTTGTAATCTCGAGGTCGTGAGCTCGATTCCCACTGAAGACAAGCATTTTTGTGACGAACGTAGGTACTTGTTTCGGTCTGGATGTTAGTTTGTATGTATCATAAGTATATATTTTAAAAAAGTATATATAATTGTATTTATATCCGTTGTCAAGACCCGTAACACAAGCTGCTATAGTATGCTTACTATGGGCTAGATGGCGCTGTGTTTATTGTCTGTGAAATTTATTTATTTAACTTGCCATTCATGCCAGGGGGTATTAAGGCAATGATGGTGTGAAAGTTTTCGGACATAATAATATGTCCCTTACACCCTTTATACCCTTTGCTTTACACCCTGTATAGCTTGATTATTAATTATTTTATTTTTCAGGTATTTAGCAACAAGACACACTTTCGCTGATCTACGATACGGATTCAGAATCGGAAAAAGTACTTTAAGTTCTATTGTCAGAGAAGTTTGCCAAAGTATCTGGGAAGTATTGTCAGAAACATATATGAAAGTACCAACTGAAAATGAGTGGTATGAAATTGCTCGCAACTTCTGTTTAAAAGCCAATTTTCCTCATTGCCTAGGTGCTGTTGATGGCAAGCACATAAGAGTTGTAAAGCCCAACAGAAGTGGATCGATGTTTTTAAATTACAAACATTACTTTTCAATTGTTTTAATGGCGGTAGTTGACACTAATTATAATTATATTTTCATTGAGTTGGTGCATACGGTAAAGAGATTCAAATGTTTTCAAGGAGACTACTTTTTGGAAAAGCTTATTGAACAAGACGTTAAATTTGCCAACCTCTGCACAACTGGAAGGATCAAATGTCGATCTACCCTACATTTTTGTTGGGGACGAGGCTTTTGCGTTGCACAAAAACTTACTTCGCCCATTCAGTGGTCAACAGCTGGATGCGACTAAATCGGTCTTTAATTACCGTTTGACCCGGGCAAGGCGATACATAGAATGTACATTTGGCATTACGGCTAATAAATGGCGAATTCTTCATCGTCCTCTAGATGTGTCACTTGATTTAGCAGTAAAAATCTAAAGTAAAGACATGTTGTTTACTACAAAATTTTATACATAAAGAAGAGGGTATGCCTGAAGAATTAATCATCAATCTGGGTCCTGAAATATCAGCTTTACCAAGGTCGCAATCAATACAAGAAAATATACCAGCAAGTACAGTTCGTAATCATTTTGCGGAATACTTTATGTCTGAGCAGGGAAGAGTACCATGGCAAAATAAATATTGTTAATTTAAATGATAAAATACAATTTAATAAAAATATGCTAACATACATACCGTATTTATTTTTTTCCACATCAGGCAGCGTTTCAAAATCCTCATTGATCAATGTACATATGTCACGCCAAGCCTGTAGAGTTTTTCTTTTGTCTTTATAACTTTCGAAAGTTTTATCCCACAGCACATCCCTTTCCTCCACCAAAGAAATGAATATTTCTTTATCGATATTATTCATCATTTTCTTTATTAAAAAAACACGCCACGCGACTACACTTGATCACAGTCAATACAACACTAGCTAGCCACAGCGCGGGCGCAAGGCATGTGCAGCGCGTATGCGGGGTGAGCGCGAGGCAGGCGCGGGGCGGGCGCGGGTAGAATTCAATAAATGCAAATTGAGATCTATTGATGTGCCTAAAGACTCAAATAAAATCAACAAATTTCAAAGCGAGTTTGACGCGGGTGCAGAAGCGCGTGGCGTGGGCGGGGCGGGCGCGTGTCGTCTGAACGCGGCCTAAATAAACATTGAAATGTGAAATGAACTTGCAAAGGTATTGCCCGCGCGCCTCAACCAACTACTAAACACAACTTCATTCCTAAAGCCTGGCTTTAAATCTCTGTACTAATTGCTATATATACAATCGTAGTTATATTTTATTATAGAATATTTTGCCATAGGTTAGAAAGAGAGCGATCGTCTTCTCGAAAGCCCTGTAAAAAGCCCAGGCGAGCGAGAGAGACAACTAATTGCTCTATTAAAACTCATTTTTATGACAGCAGCAGTATCGCTAGGCAATACGATACGCGTTCGTCGGTCGACCTGTGTCAAACAGTGTGCGCGGGCAATTTGAAATAGTTTGAAACAGTTTACGAGTTATTTTATTAGTTGATATAATTGATTTATATTATTGATTGATTCAGTTTGATAAACCAAACCCGGCTTTTCAGGTTTTATGGAGGCTTCGCCACCGTCGATGACTATTATACGATATACTTTGTAATATGTCTTTTATTAATAGATGTAAGGGCGTCAAACACCTCTTAGTTATGCTTTCTGTACGATAGGTAAATACTAAAATTATACAGAATGGGTCCCACATATATGCAATAAATGAAACCACAAGTAATACTAGTCCGTAGAAGTGTAGAAAAATTAAATATTAAATTAAAACCGTAAAATAAAAAAGTGAAATTTTCAAACAAAATAAATATTAAAATAAATTCAGTAAAAGTGAACACTCTGTTTGAATGAATCCTTGAACATTAAAAAGCGACGTTGCCACGCAGTGCAAACTATTGGTATTGCGACATATCGACAGCGGTGTCTTTTGTCGGCGTGCCACCCGCGTGCAACGTTGTCACTCTAGTGTTCACTTTTACTGAATTTATTTTAATATTTATTTTGTTTGAAAATTTCACTTTTTTATTTTACGGTTTTAATTTAATATTTAATTTTTCTACACTTCTACGGACTAGTATTACTTGTGGTTTCATTTATTGCATATATGTGGGACCCATTCTGTATATGAATTTTTTTAAATCGTTTTTTTTCTTTCTGGCCAAAATATTGTCTCCCTTGCCCGCAATTGACATTTTTGCAACCCTACATGACCGACGTGTATCTGTTTAGCAATTTTTTTAAGAGTTTATACACCACTATCCTTTTATCCTTCCGAACTATACCTTACGCGATCGATAAATATAACCCAAATATGGATTACTAAATCTATTACACAGTCCACCTAATGGTAAGTGGATTTATTACGCCTCAGGACTAAGATGCAAATCTACTTCATCATCATTATTGTCAAGTGTCAAGGCCATTGCTCAACACAGGCCTACACTATAAATAGGGGAGATATTTGCCACATTTGCCACCTGTAGCAGCCGGGTTTTCAACCACAGGTTGTTTTAAAATATTGTACGATGTATTTTTTTATATAGGATAAGGGTGACCAACGAGCACACAGTCCACTTGTGCCGTTATTGTAGCCCACACATCTGTCCTTGATTACAAATTAAAATGCAGATGCGTTGTCACCCGTGAGGACTAAGATGTAATGCCTCGTTTCTAGTAAAAAAAAGGTCTCCGGTTCTCTACGCTCAACATACGAAATACAGCACCATTAAGCTGCTATTTTACGTAGGTATTCTGTGAGTGAGTGGTCGTTTCCAAGTCGAGTTGACACATTTACGCTATAACTATACTATATACGTTTTGAATAGTATGAATAAATAAGTTAGTTTTTCTTTCTCTCGCGGCTCTACCCATAGCTCTCACCACACTACAAAAGGTTAGCTGGCAGAGAATGCCTTTTCGGCATTAAGTTCGCCTTTGTACCAAATTGTTTTGTTTGAGTGCAATAAAGAATTTTCTATCTATCTATCTATTTATATAGCAGCAGCATAGCTCTACCTTATGTTAGGAAGATGGTGTTGCCCATCCCTGTTTTATTTCGCTCTGCCACCTCTTACATCACCTACCCATGATATTGGATAGTGGATGCTCTTACATTGTCACTACAAAGTGAAATGTTTAGTTACCAGTAAAAAAGGTCTAGTTTTCATCCATCACCATCACAAATTCAGTTGCAATGATGATAATAAGAGCCGCGGTAGCACAGATGATTAGCTCTCGCTATAAATTTTACAGTACGCGAGCAACCCGGGTTCCATCCCTTAAGGCACCAACGAAAATGTTAATTACAATTTTAAGTGCTGATTTACTACATGCTCAACGTTGAAGAAAAATATTGTGAGGAAACCGGCATGTCTGATAAATAAGAAAATAATTATTTCAAAGACATGTGAAGTCACTTCCTTGCCCTAAAACACTCTCAGAAATGAGAGGAGGTCTGCACTCAGCAGTGGGAACGTATCTAGGCTGTAACTAGACGAAGGACCACGCTCTCAAAGAATACCATCATAAAATAGCCAGCTTAATGCTGCTGTGTTTCATATGGTTAGTGTAGAGAACTGGATTTCGAGAAAAGGATTTTTTTAACTGGAATCGAGGCATTCCATCTTAATCCTCAGGGGTGACAACGAATCTGCATTGGAATTGGACAGGGGGACCGTGTTCTCGTTTGTCACCCTTATTCTATAAAAAATATTCACGAAAAGATATACAAATAATTTCCCCAAACTAGGATAATTCTGTATTTTGGGGTCGGAATATTACAGTTAAAAAATCCTCACGGGTCAAACCGACTCATTCATGCTGCAGTATCATATACTGCGAATTTGCTTTACCACATTTATAGATTTAAGTTCGTAAACTAATAGAAGTCATGTATTTATACAACAATTAGACGTCAAAATATTATAAGTCATTGTTTAAAAAGTAATAAAAATACTTCAGGTATACTTACATTAATTACTTTATCTTGTGGCGTCGAATTTTTTGGGGAGTTATACTTCCTGGCATCATTACCCTGCTCCATATTGGATGTCACCTTAAATAACAAATATGAATAATTTAAATACAATAATCAATAATACTATTAAACACAGCTCTTGTCATTTTTTATTCCGAGTGTTGTTACTTTTTTAATTGTCAGACAGTAGGGACATTGTTGACTTTTATTTACAAGTCATTCAACTCATATTGAAGTCCAATCTACATATTTTAAGGCACTGAAATTTCGATATAAAAAACAGTTATTGTATATAATGTAAGAAAATATAAGAAAGCCACCAAAAAACATGAAATATTTTGATGAATTCTTATATTTTTGCATACACTACACATTGAATAATAAAATTTTTAAGAACATTAACATGTTTAGTTTTACTTAATTTTTATTCTCAACATTTCAGTAAGTAAGGTTAGCTCAGAGAACCTTCAGCATTTTAATTAAAAAGTTAAAGGTAATCACCTTTACAAGTTAGTCATCTTTAATATTGGGTGCTGCAAAACGCTCAAAGCATCGGTTATTAAAAATTTATAAAAACTAAACACAATAATATCTGTTAAACCAGTTTTATTCAATGAGAAAGTTTCTGGGTGGTGGGACTTGTTTTTACCTAAAGGATCCTGTATTTGTGTGCACTATTCACCATATCACCAAAAAGGTGAACAGTGTATGCAATTAAGGGAGGCAGGGAGGAGGTTTGTATGTGGTAGAGCCATGCTGTAGTTATATTAGTAGTATAGTTGTAGCACTAATGGGTCAGCTCGACCAGGGATGGACCACACTCTCACAGAATACCAGCGTAAAATAGTAGCTTAATGCTGCTGTGTTTCGTATGGTGAGTGTAGAGAACCGGAGACCCTTTTTACTGGAAACGAGGTATTCTATCTTTATGCTCACGGGTGACAATGCATCTGCATTTTGATTCATATTCGAGGATAGATACAGGTGTCTATGGGGCATAGCAACCACTTACCATCAGGTGGACTGTGTTTTTTTTATAGGATAGGTTGACTAACGAGCCATCCTATCCTATAAAAAAGGTGAGACTAGTACTAAGTTCTACACAGATCATTTGCTTGGATACAATTTTTAACATCTTTTTTTTGTTACTTTATTTTGGAAACAGGTAAATTTGTTGGTAAATAATGACTTTTATAAAAAGTTAAAGGATAAAATGTATGCTACCAATTTACCAACTTGCACTACAGGAGAGCATCAGTAATCTGGACACCACACCTAATCCGGTGATTGCAGTGGTCCAGACAGGACAGTCATAGCTTCTTCAGTATTGAATTAAAAAACCTCAAGTTCATTGGGCACTTTTTTAACGAGGCATTTTCCAAATATGCATATTCTAAACAATTAGATGTTATGTTGATTTTTGTACATACACAAATAAACACTCACATCTGTCACCCAGAGGGGTAGGCAGAGACTACAAATAATTTGGCACAATCCGAACACGCCACTGTCGCTTTTTAGTGATTTTTGTGCATGTTGATAAAATATGTTGTTTTTTACATACACATATGCGTAAATTGTTAAAAGGATTATGCTTTAAATTAGGTCTTTCATTTAGATAGGTAAATACGCATGTCCCTCCCACAATGTCGTTAATCTGGACTCCCGTGTGTTTTTAGGGATTTTCAAGCTTTTAGTTCTTTTTAAATGTCAGTAAAATATACATCGAACTACCCGAATCAATAACAAACAGAAACTAATGATAAAGACAATTCAGAAAATTGCTAACTATTAAATTTAGTTATCATCATCATCACTATCATTACAGCCCTTCACAAGTCCACTGCTGAACATATACCTTCCCCAAGCAATGCCACAAAGCATGGTTCTGAGCCACCTGTATTGGACATGTGTTAATCGTAAATGATTTGTTTATTTGATCCAGGTTACATAACGTAACAAGGTATTGATGAGTGCAATTACATTTTTTGAACTTTCTGGATCAAACAATTGACAGGACCAAGGACCAAAGAGTGCAGTAATGGCCGACGAGCCGACGATGGATATTATCTAGCGGGTCTTACAGATCAAAAAGTACTGAAACTCAAAATGATCCGTTTCATAAAACCAATCAATACTTGAATAATTGGTTTACTAATAATGAATGAATAACACATGTGTAACCTGCATGCATTGACTTCCAGTTTGTCTTTCGAGGTCAATAATAACAATGTTATCATTGAATCCTAAAATGATAAATTATGATAAAATTATTAAATAAACACAACAGATCATTAATAATGTGATAAATACTTTAGCTTCTGTTTTACTTATTAAAATAAATTAAAAACTTCCATAATTGTTTATTTTTGCTAGTTATTAAATATTAATTATATCAATTTGTAAATAAATATAAGAATAATATTAAACCAAGTGATCTTTCTCTCTCTTCAATGGACAGGATCCATAATGAACTCAAATTATTTAACATATCTTTTAGCATATTATACATCTGTAATGAGAATATCGCCAGAATTTTAAGAGTAACAGAACTAGTCCAACAGATCAGTAAGCTGAAGTAGCAATAGTCCAGCCAAATGGCTTGAAAAATGGACTACCAATTGTGAAGACAGGTTCTCTTGTGGTATCTTCGTTAATATACTGGCAAATAGGCTTGGGTAAAAATTATTTATCGATATATTGAAATATCTATTATTTCTCATAAAAAAATCGATAGATATCGTCAACATTTTTAAATCGCGATATATATTGATATTTAATATTTATTTTGGGCTATCATATAAGTATCAATTTCGATATACGTTGTATTAATCGACAAAACATTAAGCAACAAATATAGTTATCCAACCGTCCCGTAATACCATTTTCGCCCTTATCCTCCTAGGTACTAAAAACACGATAATATATTGATATTTATTCAGCAATATAATATACCCATACAGTATAGCGAGGCCTGGAGTAACCAGGACCTTGATGCGTCGGGCCCGGTTTTTAGAAGCAAACCCGTTGACATGGAGGGTGTCCTAAAGCTGTGGTGCGACGACCAGAAGGCTCTGGACTGGTTGAAGGGAAATATTAACACCCTCGACCTCAAATCCAACACCTCGCTGACTATTAAGAAACAGTCAGAGATACCACAAAGAATCAAATGTGGTATCCTTATCCCTGATGCCCAAGGTGCCTGGAAGGACTCACGCGACATTGGTCGTGTGCTTGCGTACCAGAACCGCTGGGTAAACATCAAAGACTGGATACAACTCAAAGCGGACAAACAGACGGACTGGTGGTTCCTCGTTTCGGTGCCGGAGGATCATATCCCGACCCTGATGAAAGCCGGGCGCCGTCTCGCATGTGTATGTGGGGCGGTATACGTTCAATTCCAGGGTCGTGGAGGAATATTCGTTGATTCCCCACCTAGCAAAGAGGCAGAAAAGAACCCGGAAGTCATGGATACTGTGGCCATGATTGCTGGTACATCGAAATCACTGGATGTCAAGTCTAGTGAAAAACGGCCTGCACAACCGAGCCGAAGCCCCCAGTGGAAACTGTGCTCAGCGGCAGCTCACTGAGCGACAAAGAGGACTGCATTTTGCCGTCCAATTCCGACTCGATGGCTGACGATGAGACCAGAGATCTGCTGGCAGGCTTATTTTTAGGCGGGGACGGGGATGACACGGTCGATGATGGCGTGCCCTTCTTCCAAAACTAGCCTAGTGCAGGCCAACCTCCACCACAGTGAGACAGTGTCGGCTCAATTACGCAAGTGGTTGGAAGCACAAAGGACGGCCATAGCCCTAATCCAAGAGCCGTGGGTTGGGGCTGGTAAAATTAAAGGCCTAAACAACCTAAGAGGTAAGTTATTCTACAACTCTGAGCACGACAAGCCTAGAACGTGTATTTATACTACTAAAGATATCTGTGCAAAACCATTAACAGATTTCTGTTCCAGAGACATGTATGCCGTAGCATTACAAAACTCATAGGAGGAAAAGTTAGTCGTCGCCTCGGTCTACATGCCTGAGGAAGACACCCCTCCTCCTCACGACCTCGTCAGGCTGGTGAATTTCTGTGATAGGGCCTCCAACGCGCATCATCCCCTTTGGGGAATGGAAAAACCTAATGAACGAGGTAAGGTTTTAGTTGAATATTTATTTAGCACTAACCTATTTTAAATTCTGGTTCTGAACCAACCTTCATATATAAACGCTGTCGCACAATAATCAACCTCACACTTGCAACAGAAGGAGCAGCTAAACTAATAATGGGATGGCATGTGTCGAAAGAGGCCTCATACTCAGACCACAGATGGATCTGCTGCGTACTACAGGTCCATATCCCCGCTATACCACCATGGAGAAATCCCCGCAAGGCGGATAAAACAAAATACCTCAATAGGCTGACGTCTTCGCTCGTGGGTGTTGGGGGAACTAATACCATAGCAGATCAATCGCTCCTAGAAGAACAGGTAGCAGCTGTCACTAAAGCCATGATCGATAGCTACCATGAATCATGTCCAGTAATCACTCCACCAGAACATGCTGAGCAAAAGCAACAGTGGTGGAGTAAAGAACTAGACAGGAAACGTAAGAAGGTAAGAAAAGCCCTAAATAGGGCAATGAATACCTCGAAAGGATGAAGACTGGCTTCTATATAAGAAAGCTAAGTCTGAAAACAAAAAATGTATCAGGTATCGACGCTCAAAAGGGTGGCGCAAATTCTGTGGTAGCATAAAAACCAGTGAACAAGCAAATCGGATAAGGAAAATCTTAGCTAAACAGAACACGCCGGGATCTATCTCTTTAAAGAAACCTGACGGAAGCTACTCAACATCGCCGGATGAAACCCAACGCATCCTAATTGATACTCACCAGATTGCTGTGTAGTTGAAAGGGTGAACCGGCATGAAGATGCACTGACACCAACAAAAAAAGACTGGGAATTAGCACAATGAGTGGTGACGATGGACAAAATCCATTGGGCCATTCATAGTTTCCATCCATATAAGGCGGCAGGACCTGACGGTTTATTCCCGGCACTTCTACAGTGTTAAAGTCCTAATAGTCAGACTTGTTGCCATAATGAGCGCATGTCTGGCTCTTAAATATGTTGGGATGGAGGGAAGTGAGTCACATTCATACCCAAACCACGTAAGAATGACTATACAGACCCTAAATCCTACAGACCCATTAGCCTCACATCCTTTCTCCTAAAGACGATGCAGAGGATGTGTGAACGGGAGTTGAGAGGGTCGGCGCTAATTAACTTACCGCTACACGAAAAACAACACGCCTATAGCTTAGGTAAATCAACAGAATCGGCACTTCACCAGGTAATAACGAAGATTGAAGAGGCCATCCAAAACAAAGCGGATGGCCCGCACTGACATCAATCCAGCCGCGCGTTTCAACACTAAACGATGTAGAGAATGCGCCTCTCAGCAGTCTAGTGGCGTTGTAAAAATGTACTTGTATACGTCATCATCGTTGCTTTTTTTTCCATATGTAATATACAATAATAAATGCGAGAACTGTATGAGGCAGCAAACCATACGACACTAAGCTGATTTTATAGTTTCGAATGGGTCATCCGCGCACTTGCGGGCTGCGCTGATCGTAAGGGTCACTGTAAAACCACATTAAGTGACCCCCGAAGACATGATGTGACAACCTAATGAAAAGTGCAGGTATCTGATGGAAACGTGGCTGAGGACCGTGATTTGTCACAATCTATGAAAGAAGCTCACATTCAGTAGTGGACTTGTGATGGGATGCAGTGATACTAATAGCATTTTATAATATTAATAGCATTTTTTGTTATGTACAAGACATGCAATTAGTACCACTACAATTATAGAATACAATAAAATATTACTTTAAAATCTTCTTCTTCTTTCTTTTGTGGCGGTTTGATAAATTCGCCAATGACGTATTGAGTAGAAAATGAAAGCTTATGAGTTTAATTAAGAAGAGAGACTCTTTTTAATTATGAGTTTAATTAAAAAGAGTCTGTGATAATACAAGCATTCAGTTTTCCTCCGAGAATTTTGACAAATCTATTTGTTGAATTACCTAGAACAAATATGACAAACACAGGTGTTAGACTCTTACCCGTATGTTAAAAGTGACAAGGATTTAAAGTTTCATATTATTAGTATTAATAAAATCACATAAAATATACACAAAAGGAGTACTGGTATATGTTAAAAGAGAATTAAAATCTATAGGTCGAGGAATATAAGGAGGAAGGTAATCATAAAGGGAGGAGGATAATTTGGGACAGTTGAAAAAAATATGGTTTGTGGAACCTTCATCTAAGCCACATTCACACAATGAGCTATCCCTTACTCTGATTTTTGCCAGATGTGCATGTGTACAAGCGTGTCCAATTCTTAATCTACAAATGATTGAAGTTGCATGTTTATTTGCTTTGTTAAATTTAAAGAACCAAGGCTTGGGAGGAATAACCTCTTGGATGGCAGCATAGTGCTTACCTTTAACATTTTTGGAAACTTCCCATAATTTATTCCAATTTTCATTCAGTTTCCTTTTAGCTAGCAAAATTAGGTCATGTGAGTAAATTAAATTTTGTGGAATGCCATTAGCAATTGCATTTTTAGCGAGTACATCAGCTGCTTCGTTACCATGGATACCACTGTGGCCTGGAATCCAGGCCACTGAAACATGGATTCCTTTAAGATGGCATCTGAATAGGGTATTTTTTATTTTAAGAATTAGTGGAAATTCATGTTTGTTATGGAATTGATTGGACAAAATAGCTAAAAAACAACTTTTTTAATCTGTGAAAATAACTGTTTTATTAAGATTATGAGACTCTACATATAACAAAGCTTCACTGATTGCAGTTGCTTCACCGGTAAAAGTGGAGGATAGTGAGGGGCATTTAAAGTTAAGAATGATTTTGAACTTAGGAATCCAAACAGCAGCTCCAGTATAGTCTTCATCAGACTGTTTTGAAGTGTCTGTGTACATGACAAGCCAATCTTTAAAGGTGTTTTCTATAATTTCTTTTAATTTCAAATTTGCCATTGGTGAATCCTTTTCTATACCTAGATCTGGATGAATGTCGGGTTGGTAAACAATAGCCTCGTAAGGAACATCAAAGAGTGGATTTATTTTTACATTGAAAGATTGGGTAAGGAAGCTGAAGAAAAATTACAAAACTTTTAAACAAGCAGGGAGAGTCCTTATGGGTCCAGTATCGGTCAGATGAGATATACTCTGAAAGAAGGTGCAATTTAGGAATTAGGGGATGATCTGAAAGCTGGCAGATCTTAAATAAGAATCTGTCTGAAAGGTATTGCCTTCTTAATCTTAAAGGAGGATCTACGCACTCAACCTGAAGAACATTTATTGGTGAGGATTTCATTGCCCCTGTAATACTGCGAAGGCATTTCGATTGAATTTTGTCCATTACTTTCAGGGATGATTTATTGCAAGGCTCCAACAGAAAACATCCATAGTCAAGGTGGCTTCGTATTAAAGCATTGTACAGTAATTTCTGAGAGAAAGGATGGGACCCCCTCCAAACACCTGACAAAGACCTAAGAATATTTATGTTTTTTTCGTATTTTTGTGTTATATATTCAATGTATGGACCGAAGGCCAATTTCGAATCAAGGATAACTCCCAAAAATTTAACATTGCCTCTAACTGGAATAGGTTGCTTATCATATACAACAGATATATCGGGAACTCGCCTTTGGCGGGAAAAGATCACCACACTACTCTTGGCCACAGATAAAGAGAGGCCATGATTAGTTAACCATTCTTGTAAATAATCCATGGATGAGTTTAGCCGGGAACATGCCACTGTGAAGTTGTTTGAGGAGATGTATAGAGCTAAATCGTCTGCATATTGTTACGAGCTTGAGGTTCGTGACAATAAAAATTGCCGATAGAATTACCTCAATTAACACTTTAATTTACTTTACACAAATTAAAGTTAAAAACACTAATAATTAAACACACTAATTCACTTTATTCCGCTCCGAAGCTTCGCTTGTCTCGCCAAATCAACACTACTACGATCGCATCTTGCAGCGCCTATTTATATAAATTAGCAAAGAAATATCCAGAATGTTCAAGTAAACATGCGCAAGGTACCGAGAGTTCGAGTTTTAAACTTCAAGAAGTTTAGTTCTTCGGTTCAAGACTAGATGGCGCTAGTGCCACCGATTTGAGCGCGTAACACTGCCCCCTCCTAAGACATGCTCGTCCCGAGCATTATCGGCCCCATAATAACGCGCTAGGCGATCCACATGGACGATCTTAGGAGTCCCTCTTGCGCCTTTCTGTATCCGGTATGTTACATCGTTGATCCTGGTCACAATCCGGTACGGGCCGTCCCATTTAGCTTGAAGCTTAGGAGATTTCCCTTTGCTGCGGATTGGATTGTGCAACCACACAAGTGAACCTTCGTCGAACCCTTTGTTGTTCATTTTGCGGTCATACCGGGTTTTCATCTTTTCAGACATTTGCTGGCCCGATTGTCTGACGTGCTCATAAACGTCATTCATTTTGTTCCGCAAGTCATTTGCATAATCGGTTATACTGCGTGGAGCATCAGGTGGTATCCCGGTGATCAGGTCTGCAGGCAGCCGTAATTCTCTTCCAAAGTTTGCGAAAGCTGGTGTCACTGCTGTACTTTCGTGAACAGCGCTTCGATATGACAACAAAAACGGTTGTATGTGCTTGCCCCAATCTCGTTGCCGATTGTCTACAACTTTTGCTAGGTACCTCTCCAATGTCTGATTAAATCGTTCTACCATTCCATCAGATTGCGGGTGATAAGAAGTCGTTCTTGTTTTATGAGTACCCATTACTCGGCAAGTTTCCTGGAATATTTGAGACTCAAAATTCCTTCCTTGATCGCTGTGAATCTCTAAAGGTACACCAAAACGACAGAAGACTTCATGAACTAGCTTATCAGCAACTGTTGAAGCTTCTTGATTTGGAATGGCGAAGACTTCTGGCCACTTAGTGAAGTAATCCATCACAACCATGAAATACTTGTTACCGCTTTCACTCTCCAGAAATGGCCCCGCCACGTCAATGGCTATTCTCTCCCATGGTGCACCAACATTGTACAACTTCAATGCACCTCTACTACGAGTCTGAGGTCCCTTTACAGCCGCACAACTTGTACATTTGCGACACCAGTCCTCGACATCGTTTCGACAGTGGACCCAGTAAAACCGTTCTCGGATCTTCAGTAGAGTTCGTTTAACTCCCAGATGGCCTCCTGAATAATCATTATGGTACAGCTGTAGAACATCCGGTACTTTAGCTTTAGGGACAACCATTTGTGAATGACAGCTGTCTCCCCAAACATTTTCCCATTTACGGCACAGAACTCCATCCTGAAGCAGCAAGCTGTCCCACTGGGCCCAATAGCTTTTCGTGGTTGAACTCATCGCTGAGACGTCGCTCAACTTAGGCTTGGTAGCACGGGCCTTCATCCATTCCAGAATTGGCTTGATGTCCGGATCTTCCTGCTGTGCATGTCGTAGGCTGTCCCTCCACTCATTGCTGAGGTGGTCCGTCCTGAGCATCCTCACGGATACCACTTCCTTACTCTCTTGCCTAGTACAATGTTTCCGATCTTCAGGACAAGGTCTTCTTGACAATGCATCTGCGTTGCCATGAGATTTCCCACTGCGATGTCTGATAGTAAAGTCGTATCCCGGCTGCTGCTGGGCGGTGATGTTAGCCGCACTTCCCTTCTGAGATCGTTCACCTTCACTTTCTAGGGTTCGCTTAGGGCAGCTGGTTCGAAGATGGCCCCTTTCCCCACAGCCATAGCACCTAGGGCTGTATTCTTTATTGTAGTCGCGAACCGTAACTGCTACAACCTCCCTAGCGTGAGGGGAACGACGATCCTGCCACCGCCAGGCGGTGCCGTTAGCTGCACTACCCTCTCGAGACCGATCAACTTCCCTTTATACAGTTCGCTTAGGGCAGCTGGATCGTAGATGGCCCTTTTCCCCACAGCCATAGCACCTAGGGCTGAATCCTTTGTTGCGGTCGCGAACTGTAGCTGCTGCGATCTCCATGACGCGATGGGAACGATGATCCTGCCGCACGGCTTCCACCTCCAGTGCATGGGCCAAGGCGTCCTTAAGCGTCTCGTGGTGCCCGAGCCTCACAGCAGCTCTGACTTCAAGTTCGCGGATTCCGTCGATGAATGTCTGAACCAGGTTCCCTTCAATGAGCGCAGGTACAGACTGGTATGCTTTTCGCACCAGCTTCTCCACCTCGAGGGCCCACTGCTGCAGGTTTTCGTTGCTGCGTTGCACGCGATCTTTAGCGTGAAAGACGTGTTCCAGGTGAGCGTCACCATATCTCGCCTCCAATGCCTCAAGGAGCTGCTCGTAGGTCACTTTCTTACCGAGAGCTTCCAACACAGTTAAGGCTTGGTCGCGCAGGCCTAAGGTGAGTGCAGTCATGGCCTGGATTTATTCCAGCCGTTTGCCTCCATGACGGCCTCGAACTGGATTTTGTAGGCCGACAGGCAGGAAGAAGTCCCGTCGAACGGTGGTACCTTGGACCCACGTAGCGAAGGTGTAGTAGCTACTGCGGGGGCTGCAATTCCATCTCCAAGTTTGAGTTCATCCAGCGTTTTCTTAACATGGTTGATTTGGGTCTCAGCTTCCGACAGGCGGTTATCATGTTGAGCAACCTTATCCTTCATCTCCCTTATCTCTTTCCCGAAGGTAGCGTGAAGGTCCTTCATGAGAAGCATCTGCTCTTCCCTATCGCGTTTGAGCTGCTCTTCTAAGCGACGGGCCTGTTCCTCCTGTCGGCGGGCCTGTTCCTCCTGCTGCTCTTTCAACTGACTGGCCTGTTCCTCCTGTCCGCGCTTCAGCTGCTCTTCGAACCGACGAGCCTGTTCCTCCTGTCGGCGGGCCTGCTCCTGCAGCATCACCATCAGGGTGCCTAAATCAGGTGCTGCAGATGCAGGAGCTACTGACGGACCGGCCTCCGTTGCCGGCGGTTGGCCCTCCGACGTCTGCGGCGTTGCACCACCAAATCTTCTCTGGTACGTCTCATTCTGGCGTTGACTGCGGGTACGAACACCCTCCGTTTCCTCCTTAGGTAAAATCGGCATGATTTTATCCCACTTTTGACACCAATTGTTACGAGCTTGAGGTTCGTGACAATAAAAATTGCCGATAGAATTACCTAAATTAACACTTTAATTTACTTTACACAAATTAAAGTTAAAAACACTAAAATTAAACACACTAATTCACTTTATTCCGCTCCGAAGCTTCGGCGCATCTTGCAGCGCCTATTTATATAAATTAGCAAAGAAATATCCAGAATGTTCAAGTAAACACGCGCGAGGTACCGAGAGTTCGAGTTTTAAACTTCAAGAAGTGTTATGTGTATGACACTGAATTAGTGGCAAAACATATTTTTCCACTGGCATTGAGGTGTAAAAACAGTAAATATGGGGAGGAAGTCTTTGTCCAGAAAAAGTTAGAACAACCATCTGAGTTGGAACCCATGAAACGCTATTGCTGTCACTAACTGATCGTCTATTAAGTCGCCGTGCTTTAATTATAGAACCGTAGCCAGAGGGAATTTCTATAGCTGCTATTAATTCTTCTAGTGTCCACTCTATGGGAACTTGTCTAACTAGCCCCATACGAGTGATACTATATGAGGGGATGGTTGCTTCATATTTAGAAATTTGGAGAGCTGGGTGATCAATAAAGGTGTTTGCATCTGCAGCTGTTTTAAACTCCACTGATATTCTATTTCGTCCAACTTTTTTGACTCCATCATGGACTATATTTTTAATATTGTTATGATACAGAAAGTGACCGAATTTAATTGGTTTAAGAGTTACTCCAGACAGCTGATCATTTGAGATTTTACTTACGTGAACTAGAAAAGGAGCGGCATCATCTTGAGAGTACTAACTTTTTTATTAATAAAATCAGGATGGGTATATGAGGATTATATTGAAGGAAACTGTTGATTTCGATCAGTAATAACTATTTTTTGTGGATGGGCAGACTCGTTACTTACTTGGGCACGTTTACGGTTAATTATTTCTACATTACCAATGTTAATGGGTAAGGAAAAGGAATCATTGCGAACCCTTCCGGGATCGGGAGGTTCGTCCTCCATTATATTACTACAACAAAAAATTACATAAAAACGGCACAACTACAAACACTTACTAATTTACAGATATTAAAACCTCCACCAAGACAGAAAAATTTACTATAGTAAATCAACAACACTTAATAAAACAATAAATTTTAAGCAAAAAAGGCACGACACTTGTATCTCTCACTTCCTCCTTTTCAAAATCTTAAAAACTCTTACTTTAAAATAATGATATTTGAAATTCTCAATTAATGTACATAAATACAGTATAAGTATAATGCATACCAAAATGTGGCCATCATTTTTAATACAGCTTGATTCACCGTTTTCCCCTGAATGCTTCAACTGTATCATTTTCAAATGGTTTGGTAGCAATTCATTTCATTATAAGCAGCTGCAAAAGACATAAAACTTCATTACATGTATATATTTTACTGGCACTGAATTTGTTTTTAGTTATACAATTTTTTAGTAAATATGAATGCATCAGCATTAAAATGAATTGAACACAGTTTGAAATATTTTGTTGGCTGCCAGTTTTGCCTTTCAGTGGCCTACAGCCATTTCGATTTTTTCACAGTATTAAAGGGAAATCTAAAAAATTAGAATCATTGTTTATTACTCAGATGTTAAATTTAAATACATTGTCAACACATAACCTATCTTGATTTTGCAAAATTAAGAAAAACACATACTTTTACAGAATGTATTCATCAATAGGCATTAAAAATCCTTTCTATACGCCTTAAATATGATCATCGCATTTCATTTTATCATCAATTTAAACTAATACTTGCGTGAAGTGAGGAGTGAAAAGTTAATCCCCTAATTTTTCGTTCACTGCGACTTTTGCATCCTAATACACTACAACTTACCATTTTGCTTACATTACACCTTATTCACTCACTAAATTCCAGCAACCTACGCCAAAAAAACAAAATGAAAATCGAAATCACAGAATACATTTACCCTGACGGGTGATCGAAATTTGAGAAAATATAAATCTCGCATCGTACACTTTAGCAGTTTGACACATATTTTTTTATTAAAACTGGCTTTATAGCTCTGGGTTCTAGCCCTTCTGAGCCTATCATTTCTTTCATAATCTTCATTTTTATCTTGTTGTACATTGCGAAGCCCTTTGGAGCTTTTGACGATAGCTCAACCCAGCGGACAGTTAATGACGACAGCCACTCGAGTTCATAAAGTGCCCAAGCGACCAAAGTAACTTGAGGTGTAAACAGGGCCGCGCTGCCTTTGTGTGCTAAATGAGCAGCGTACACAGGAACCAAGACAATAGAGGCACAACACAACAACATATTGTTACGAGCTTGAGGTTTGTGACAGTAAAAACTGCCGATTGAATGACCAAAATTTACACTTTTATTACCGAACACCAATTAAAACTTAAAAGACACTAATAATTAATCACACTGATTCACTTTATTTCGCTCCGAAGCTTCGCTTGTCTCGCCAAATTCAATACTGCTCCGACCACGTCTTGCAGTGCCTTTAAATACACATTTTTCACCGAAACGTCCAGAATATACAAGTAAATACGCGCGCTAACCGACCAGGCGCAGAAAGTTCGAGTGTAGGGCTTCTAGGAAGCTTAGTTCTTCAATTCAATACTAGATGGCGCTGCTGGTCGAAAGTCAAGATTGACATTTTCTAGGAAGCCCTCCTCGCTCTCGTCCCCGACACAAGATGGCGCTAGTAACGGGTATTTGACATCAACTTAGGCGCGCAACAATGCCCCCTCCTAGGATATGCTCGTCCCGAGCATTATCGGCCCCATAATAACGCGCCATCGACCATCGACTCTTGAGAAGTGCACTACAGATTGCACCGATAAATAAAAGTAGAGCAAATTTCAAAAATTATACAACCAAACTCAATACTTTAGAAGAACAAGAACAATTCATACAAACCTTAAGTACAACATAAACAAAATTGTATTAGAAGAAAATGCAAATATAGAGGCCATCCCTGTGCACATAAAATGTCTTATTGCAAGAAGAAGTGAACTGGTTCAGAAGAAGTCCTTAACAAAAGAAGAAAAAGACGAACGTACACATACCTCTACAAAAACATCTACAAATTAATGAAACGGGAACGTACAGAACGCAGAATAAAAAAAGTTCAAACGCACCTCGAATCAACAGGTAGCTTAAAGAAAGGTCTTAAAAATCTTAATACCACCAAACGATGGATATTCTATATAAAAGATGATACTAATGATAAAAAAATATTGTCAAGATCTGATATCATAAAAAAGGTAACAAGATTCTATAAAAATTTATACTCAGTAAAAGGTACTACTCCGGAAGTCGAAACGTCCTACCAGAACTCTCCTACTCTAGCTAGATTCTCTACACTTGAAGTAATAAAGAAAATTGAAAGTCTAAAGTTGGACAAAAGCAACGGGCCGGATGGAATGCCAAATGAAGCACTAAAATTGGGGAAAATTATACTAGCACCATACATAACAACACTATTTAACAAGATTCTAAACGATAGAGCAATACCGAAAGAAAGGGCACAATCGGACATAATTTTACTCTACAAAAAAGGAGACCCTGCCGTTATTGGAAACTACCGACCAAGAAGCTTACAATCAAATATGTACAAACTATTTGCTTCCTGTCTTGAGGATCGCCTAGCAACGTTCACAGAGAAATTTCAACCGCCGGAACAAGCAGGTTTCAGGAAAAACTTCTCAACAATAGATCACATCCACACTTTAAATTTGATTAAAGAAAAATATATAGAGAACAATAGACCACTCTACCTAGCATTTATCGACTATGCAAAAGTTTTCGACTCTATATCACATACGAGCATGTGGAAAGCTCTAAATGAGTGCGAAGTACCATCGGAGACTATAGATTTTATAAAAGACATCTACTACAAAAGCAAAAGTCGTGTAAAGTTAGAGAGACATGGCCCTGAAATAAACATTTGTAGAGGCGTCAGACAGGGTGACCCCCTACCTAGAATTTTTATAACTGTGCTACAAAATATAATGAAAACTCTGAACTGGGAAAAGACAGGAATAAATATAAATAGCAAACTCCTCAGTAATCTTCGATTTGCGGATGACATCATACTCTTCTCCGAAACAGCATCTCAATTACAGAAAATGATTAATGAACTAAATGATGTAAGCATTACGATTGGCTTAGAACTAAATGCTACCAAGACTAAAGTCATGACGAACCACCATATTATACTAATAAGGGTCAATAACAATATATTAGAATACGTTCCAAGCTATGTTTACCTGGGACAACAAGTATCTTTCTCTAAGACAAGACACAAAGATGAGGTTAAAAGACGAGTTAACATAACCTGGAATAAATTCTGAAGCAATAAAGAAACCCTAAAATCAAAACTCCCTATAAAACTCAAGAAAAAAAAAATAATGGATACATGTTTACTACCCTGCCTTACGTATGGCTGCCAAACATGGATATACAATAATAGGACTAAAAACAAAATACAAGTATCTCAGAGAGCAATGGAAAGGAGTATACTAAATATACAAAGAAAACACAGAAAAGGAAACACAGACTTAAGAAATACAACAAAAATAATAGATGCTTTGGAACATTCCCAAAAACAAATATGGAAATGGGCGGGTCATATTGCGCGTATGGACAAAGAAAAATGGACACAGAGAGTAACTAACTGGCAAGGACCACCAAACAAAAGGAACAGAGGTAGACCGAGAGAAAAATGGGATGACGAAATAATAAGAAATGCCGGTGAAAATTGGATCACAAAGGCAAAGGACAGACAGACGTGGAAAAAAAATAGAGGAGGCATTCACCCGTTGAGCGGTCCGTAATGAATTATGTTATGAATTTTGTACGTAAACTGATCTGAAAATTTATTTTATTTAATATTTTGAAATATATAAAATTTAGAAATTATTCGATTGTAAATTATTAATTCTATTATTTTGTTATATGCATGCATAATTATGTAAATCGTAATCCTAAGATATTATTGTTCTTTTTCTAAGTCATTCATTATGGAAATAAAGAGGCTATATAATATATATTATAATAACGCGCCAGGCGATCCACACGGACGATCTTAGGAGTCCCTCTTGCGCCTTTTCATAACGACTCCGCAATGTCAAGGGCTGTCCTATCCCATGGTGCACCAACATTGTACAATTTCGATGCTCCTCTACTACGTGTCTGAGGTCCCCTCACAGCCGCACAACTTTTTTTTTATTATTTATTAATGAATTTATAAGACAGTGGTGTTACTTAATTCTAAACCCGCCAAACTTTTACGTTTGATGTTACGGCATGCTTTTCGCACCAGCTTCTCCACATCCAGAGCCCATTGCTGCAGGTTTTCATTGATGCGCTGCACGCGATCTTTAAGCTGCGCTCGAAAGACGTGTTCCAGGTGAGCGTCGCCATATCTCGCCTCCAATGCCTCAAGGAGTTGCTCATAAGTCACTTCCTCACCGAGAGCTTCCAGAACTGTTAAGGCCTGGTCGCGCAAGCCTAGTGTGAGAGCAGTCATGGCCTGACTTTTATTCCCGCCGTTCGACTTCATAACAGCCTCGAGCATGACGTCAACTTAGGCGCGCAACAATATTATTTGTAGTAGAGTATCGATAAGTAAGTGGGTACAATAGGTGCAACATATGCCTTGTAAATAACAAAATATAATTATAATGCGCTTATTGTACAAGTTTTCTGAGATAATATTCACGTGTCATCATCATCATCATCATCATCATCATTACAACCCTTCACAAGTCCACTGCTGAACATAGGCCTCCCCCAAGTAATGCCACAAATCACGGTCCTGAGCCACCTGCATTCATCGACTTCCTGCATGTCTCACCAGGTCGTCACTCCATCTAGTGGAGGGTCGCCCTACACTACGCCTACCGGTACGAGGCTGCCACTCAAGAACCTTTCTTCCCCATCGGTTATCGGTTTTTCGAGCTATATGGCCGGCGCATTGCCACTTCAGCTTACTAATCCGTTGGGCTATGTCGGTCACTCTGGTTTTACTGCGGATATACTCATTTCAGAGTCTATCACGCAGAGAAACTTCGAGCATAGCCCTCTCCATAGCTCGCTGAGCGACCTTGAGTGTCCTAATACGGCCAGCAGCGAAGGACCACGTCTCAGATCCGTAAGTCATCACTGGCAACACGCACTGGTTATACACTTTAGTTTTCCCGAACGCTGCCCAGCCGAGTTGAATCCGTCGATTGACCTCTCGGTCGAAGTTGGACTTACCTAGTCGGACTATTTGTCCCAGGTAAACGTATTCGTCAACAACTTCGACATAGTGCTCCCAACAACTACCGGCATAGGTGTGACATGGACATTAGACATGATCTTTGTTTTGTCCATGTTCATCTTAAGACCTATCCGTTGGGAGACACCATTGAGGTCATTGAGCATAGTGCTTAGGTCCTCCAGCGATTCTGCCATAAGGACTATATCGTCGGCAAATCGAAGGTGAGTGATGTACTCGCCATTGATGTTAATACCGTATCCTTTCCAGTCCAGTAGCTTGAAAACGTCTTCCAATGCAGCGGTCAAGAGTTTCGGGGATATAACGTCACCCTGTCTTACACCTCTCTGCAGTTGGATAGGTTTCGAACTCTGATTCTGTACTTGGATAGCCATCGTAGCCCTACTGTACAAACACTTCAGCACTTCGATATACCGACAGTCAACTTGGCACCGCTGAAGGGACTGTAGCACCGCCCAAATTTCGACAAAATCAAAGGCTGTCTTCGCTTTCATAGTCCACAAATGCTAAGCAAAGTGACAGATTGTACTCTTCGGTCTTCTGTACAATCTGCCACAGGGTATGTATGTGGTCTATGGTACTGAAGCTTTTTCGGAAACCGGCTTGTTCGGGAGGCTGGAAGTCGTCGAGTCTGCGTGCGAGACGATTCGTAATGACTCTCGAAAGCAGCACGTAGACGCGGCTCAAAAGGGAAATCGGTCTGCAGTTCTTCAAGAGAGCATTGTCGCCTTTCTTAAAGAACAAGACCACTTCACGCCTCCGGAGTAGTGCCACCATGGAGGACGGAATTGAAGAGCTTCTGAAGAACTTCAAGTACCGGTGTTCCATCCGCTTTCAGAAGCTCCGCTGTAATTCCATCCTCGCGCGGGCCTTGCCGTTTTTAAGGTGCTGGAGAGCCATTCTAATCTCGCTCAGACTGACGTCCGGGATATCATCGGAATAGTGTCGCATAAGACTTGCTCTTGGGTCGTTACTCACACTTGCGTATGGCTCCAACGATGATGTGTACAGCTGCCCATAGAACCTCTCAATCTCACTCAGAATCTCAGATGTCCCGGAAACGATGTTGCCACACTCAGCCTACAGCTTTGGCTCTTTCTGGCTGACAGATCTCTGGCAAAGACTTTGGAGCCCTGGTTCCGCTTGATCGCTTCTTTAATACGAGCGGTATTAAAGTTGCGTAAGTCTCGCCGCATACATATGGAGATCTGTCTGTTCAGTTGTCTGTATGCTCTCAAATTTTTTGACGATTGCAGCCTCATCTCCCGTCTAACAGCCATGAGATTAAGAGTGTGATCGGAGAGTTTTTGTGTTATTCTGTGGCGGGTCTTGCAGAACTTAGCTCCGACCGCATGGACAGTTTCCACGAGCTTGTCGTTCATATCGTCCATTGCATTGCAATCTTCTAGGCACTGAAAGCGGTTACGTAACTCGAGCTGAAAGGTTTCGGGATTCTGGATTAGAGCACGAGGGGGACGGAGCGTTGACTTCATTAGACGAGACCTCTCCAACTTAACGTTTAGGTTCAGTGTGCCTCTAACCATTCGGTGATCGCTGCCAGTTTTCACCCTTGCGATCACTGAAACATCACTGAACAGTTGGCGTCTGGTCGTCATAATGAAGTCAATCTCATTTTTTGTCGAACCGTCGGGGCTTGACCAGGTCCACTTCCAGTGGGGCCGCTTCTGGACGAAAGATACATACATACATACATAAACACTCACGCCTGTCACCCAGAGGGGTAGGCAGAGACTACGGACTTCCATTTGACACGATCCTGACATACCTCTTTCGCCTCCTTTACATCCATATATCTGCGCATACATGCTCGTCGGTTAAGGGTACTTTTAACGTGGCCCATTTTCAAAATATCGCCAATTTGATCGATAAACCTTTTCTAGGGCGGCCCTTCCCGACTCTGCCGTTCACATCTGCCATATAAATTTGTTTTGTCACTCTTTCATTTTTCCACGTGACCAAACCACCGAAGCATTCCTTTCTTAATCCTGGTCACGACATCATCTTGCATACCACATTTATCTCTTATCACGCAATTTCTCACCCTGTCATTCAGATTCAACCCTAGCATACTCCTTAAAGACCGCATTTCTACAGCATTTATTCTACTTTCGTGCTTCTTCTGCCACACCCAGCTTTCACTACCATACATTAAAGTAGGGACTAACACAGCATTATGAATTACCATACGTGCCTTTTTTGATACATTCTGGTTCTTCACAATAGAGTGTAGTGCCCCATTCACTCTATTCCCTAGAAGAAAGAGTTCATCATAAAGAGTCCCTCTTTCTCCATAAAGTCGGCCAGCTGCTACTTCGTTCCGTTGCCCTACTCCAAATTTCCGTACCTTCAGCTCACCGCTTTCTCTTGTGCCTAGTTTTGCGTTGAAGTCTCCCATCAACACCGTGTAGTAAGTTTTGGAGGAATGCATGGCTCTGGAAATATCCTCATACATTTCCTCCACCTCCTCATCGGGATGTGCCGAGGTTGGTGCGTAAACCTGTATGACCTTCAGCGAATACCGTTTGGTGATTCTGAGTATCAGGTACGCGATCCTCGTCGACACACTCCCAATCTTTACAACGTTGTTGACGAGAGACTTGTGAACGATAAATCCGACACCTCCTTGGGAGAGATGGTCGCCTTCCCGGTGATAGAACAAGTTGCCGGACTCGACGATTACCGTTTCCTTCCCCTCTCTTCGGACCTCGGATAATCCAATAATATGCCAGCGCAACTTTTCTACCTCTTCTTACAGCTCCAGTATCTTCTCGTCAGTCCTCAGGGTGCGTGCGTTATATGTTGCCAGGTCGAGTCGTCGTAGGTGGCAACCGAACCTCCACCGGAGATTCTTAGCACCCCTTGCCCCGCCGTTACCATGGTCGCCACCGTAGCCAGGAATAGCGAGGCCACCGGGGACTGGGGGCCGTTTGTTTGCGTCGTTATTCATGGGGGGATATTTGCCATAGTTGCCACGCTTGGCGAGCGGGTTGGCAACCGCAGTTTTTTATTATATCACAGTTGTTATCAGGCTGCTGCCCATCTCCTGCCTGTCTCCCTTTGTCGCCTTTTACGACACCCACGGGAAGATATGGGGTAGGGGATATTTTCAACCGCCACTACAAATATTCACGTGTCTGGTTTAATTTTACGCTTTGGGTTTTAGCTAACATTAGTTACGAACTCAGCGTTAAAATCAAAATAACTGCCGTGAGTTTGTTTGAATGAATTATGAATGTAACCCGATGCGATGCGTGCAACGCCACGAGGATTCCCCGACTTTAAGGAACGAGAGTGCCAAAACAATTGAACAATCAGTCAATTGAAAGTTGTTGCAAGGTGTGCATTGATTTTTTATAATAAGATTAAGTTCTAGCTCTAAAAACAATGCATAGTTTGTGTATTTTAGTGATTGTTTTAACGTGTTTTCACGATGAGTAATAGTACTCAAGATAAAAAAAGAAATTATCTGGTTACCAGAATTTTATAAGGAAAAGAAAACAAGAAGCATAAGGTGATAAAAATACAACTAAAATAAATAAATATTTTACGGCTCTACCATCCACTTCCAAAGAATCATTAGAGAGAGAAACCAGTCATTTTATTGATGAAGATGTTAATGATTTCTTATATTTACGCGAACACTACACATGATTAAAACTACTTTTACGGATTTTATCGCGTTTATTTTTACTTTTTATTTTTAATTCCCGACGTTTCGGGCGCTTTCCAGCACCCATGGTCACGGGGGACTGAGATGACTGACGTCCCGATGTTATTGTTAAACCCGGAGTACCTTCAGCTTTTTTAATTATTGTCGGGAATTAAAAATAAAAAGTAAAAATAAACGCGATAAAATCCGTAAAAGTAGTTTTAATCATGATGAAGATGTTATAAAATCTGATTCAAAAACGCTTCAGGTACGTACTTTTTATGTAATTTTCCTTAAAAATAAATATAACTTTAGTCTTTTTGTAATGTCAAAATAAAAATAAACATTTTCTTTTTTAATTTCATTACAAGCCCTGCTCAGCTTGGGACTAGACGTCGGAGTTTGATTGTCAAGAAGTATTCATTTATTTATTTATTTTATCATACATAATTATTCATAGATAGATAAATCAGTTTATTCAGACAGATAGATAGGTACTTATAATGTCTTTGTTTGTCTGTCTTTAATTTAAGATGATGCTGCCGAAATTACGTCCGTGCCTCTGCCTGATACACCATTGTCCCCGCCAAGACAATTATCGTCACCAATACCAACATTTTCCAAAGATGACCCTGGACTCTGGCCAAAAGTTTTCAATGCTACTTTGATCCAGTATTTAATAGAAAACCCGATTAAACAAATTAAACAATATAATTTTCCGCGTGACTGTTCGGGGCGGATTGGCAACATCTTTGCAGCAGCAGCTTTGTATTGAAGCAGACATGAGAAAAGTTCTGCTTATTTCAATAAATACTTCTCAAAAGTCGATATGAAACAGAATTTTTCAACACCATGCTTGATTCAATTATAACAAATATGTATTTGAGATTTATGGCTTTAAACCAACATTATGAAAATTTTGATTTTCTTTATGATTTAAACAAGTTAAAACCAAACCATCTAATATTAAAAAAATGTCAAGATTTACACACAGCCCTGCGAGTGGGTGAAAGCAGTGACTTTAACCTTACGAATTATATAAAGAATTACAATTATTGATCCCCAATTTACCTTACTTCGTAACAGATGTGAAACAGCTGCTCCAATACGTTACAGAAAATAATTTAAAAGAAATATACCCAAACATTTACATCGCCATTAGAATATTATTGACAATACCGATCGGTGCAGCCTCTTTTTTCTCAAAATTATAACTCATTAAAATTATCTCAGGAATACAATAACACAGGGAAGACTTTCAGCGTTGGCAGTTTTGTCTATCGAGGCAGATGTAGCATCCAAGCTAGATTCTGAGGCTATAATTAAACAATTTAGCAGCATAAAAAGCAGAAATTTTTTATTTCTTTAATTTTTTTGAAATTGTTTGGTGTTGGTACTCAATGATTTTGCATGAATAAAATTATATAATGTCAAGTGTTTTGTTTTTCATTTTAAATAATCCGTCTTTTCACGCGAGCAGAGGGCCTCGCAAAATCTATCTTGCCCACATAAAATTTAAGGCTTGCGCCGCCACTGGTGTTGACTTTAAATTAACAAACACGTTACACACGTTAACACACAATAAGAACTTATAATGTGTAAGTTATAAGCCTCATTTACATTCAGCCCCTGCCGCTGCTCCTCGCGCAGCTGTCAATACTTCGCTAAATACTGCCGTAGCAGGATCGCGGAAAGTGTGTATTTACACTCTGCCATACCACTCACATCACTTTCGGCTTTCGGCTATGGCAGACGTCGAAATAATTAGTCGCAAGGTTGATAGGGTGCGTCTCAGCCTGTTCACAAAGGCGGTGGTCTTCCCGATGTTGACCGCCATCCTCCATCTGTCCAGCTAATTGGGCATCAAGTCCAGCAGTCGCTGCAGCTTCCTTGCCGCGAGTTCTACCCGACGATATGACGTGAAGTACGCACTGTCGTCAGCATATAGGGCTAGTACGACATCGTCTTCCCACTCCTCCAGGCGGCCTTGGAGTGTGGGGATGTCGTTAGTGTACACCGGGTACAGGTGGGGTGATAGGCAACTGCCCTGCGGCACTCCCACTTCAATCAGTCGTGCTACTAAAACAGCCCCCTCAGTGTTGACATAGAAGCTCCGCCCCTCCAGGAACGACGCTATTAGCCGCACAAGCATTGACGGCAAGGTGGTATTTTCTATTAGTTTATGGAGTAGCCCTGCGTGACACAGTCTGTCGAAGGCCTTCTCTATGTTCAAGAAGACCCTCACACAGATGCTGCCACATCTAATAAAATAATATGTGTAATGTGATTTTCTCGAAAAGTTTTGCTACGTGCGGTAATAGCGTTTTTTTTTTTATTATATGGGAGCAGCTATGCAGGTCTAGGGAAAGAGATTAGTATCACTGCAACCTATGAGATCTATTGTGATCGCTGCTATGGCTATAGTTCACGGCTAAGCCCTATGTCTTCAATGAATAGAAGGAGTTGCTTAGCCGTGAGCAATTTCACTTCTTTTGGGCGGAGTACATAGTTTCCCAGATGAGTGTTACGTTTGCGCATTAAGGGTTCGCAATCAGTTAGGATGTATAGAGGCGTTTCTTCCGTTATGGAACAGAACCGACACATCCTTGAGTTGCTTGGTCCCAGGATGGACATGTGCTTTTTAAGACAACAGTGTCCAGTTAGGGCTCTTGCCAGAGTGCGCAATTTATTTTTACTTAATCTCAGGGTTTCTGAAGCGAATTTACGATCAAAAGCCCGGATTAAGGTTTTAGAATGTTTTAAGCCTGGTGTGTCAGACCAGATCTTAAGTGATTCATTGTGATAAAGAGTTTCAAGGGTCAATCGGGCTAGGCTTCTTGGGATTCCACAAAATGGCTCAGGTCCAAATTATGTGCACATTTAGCCCTCCCGTGCAAGTTTGTTGGCAAATTCGTTGCCTACAACACCCTCGTGACCCGGAACCTATCTTAAAACGACCCTATTGTTACATCCCAGGGCTTCACGGTGTATCTACCCAAATTCATACTAAGATTGAATTTGGGGCGTTCCTCGTAAGTTCCAAAGCCTACGTCTAGGCCCATTTTAGACCCATCGGTATACCATATGAGGCTACCGACCTCACAGATAACCTGGCCATTCAGCTAGTCTTCTCTGGAGGGTAATTTCACTATATACTTTTTTATCAAAAGTGTGTAGCGGACGCTTGATATCTGAGATCATGCATAAGACCAGTGATTCGGGGATCAAGGGGCATTAGGCATAGAAGTGCATTAAGAGCCGCTCCAGGCGATGATCGCATAGCTCCAGTTGCCATTAAGCAGGCAGTCATTTGTAGACTATTTAGTCTGACCACAGTCGTCTTTTGGTTGGCCTTGTTACACCAGACAATAGAGGCGTAGGTGAGAATCGGCCTCTTTATGCTGCTGTGCAACCATAGGACCATACTGGGACGCAAGCCCCAGTTGCTTCCGACCAAACGACTGCACGTCTAAAGAAATTTTTGCCTTATGGCATACGTTGCTAAGGTGAGAGTTCCACGTTAGTTTTTGGTCGATTGTTACGCCCAAGTACTTAACTTCCGTGGAAAATGGTTGTCCATTAAGTTTTGGTTGGACTAGTTTGTCCAACCGACTCTTTTTGGTAAAGGGTATTATAACAGTTTTATCAGCATTAACTGATAAACTGTTATCCCTACACCACGCACCTTTATTCATAAACTACATTAACACAAAATTTCAGTTTTGTGGGAAATCGCATTTAAAGTTTGACATGTTGAGATCGGTGACATCAGAAAATTATACAAAAAATAATAGATGGCTTTGGTCAGTTACAAAATTAGATATGTGTAGCTTAATTAACAAAGCATTAGAATGAGGTGGAAAACTATTATATTTTTATCAAGAATACACTCTATAGAAGTATTTAAAAAAAGTTCCTACTTATTTCACTTTTTACTAAAATATGTAATCGAATAATTTTAATGTAAACGGAGTAATTGAAAGTATTGCAGTTTTATATTAAAATTATCGTGTTAGTATGTGAAATGCTAGATTATTTGCAGTATTGAGATATAGGCATGAATAATTGTCGACAAAATATTCCTAATTATTACTTTCTTATTTTTAATTCAAACCTATAATTTGCATAGGTAGGTGTTATTTTTAATAAAATTAAGAAATATTTTTATGTTTACATGTTTTAATTATTTAGGAAAAAAAGGATTATTTTAGTTACACTATTTATTGATGTCTTAGTAAACAGTCTAAATACTTCAGTGTAGGTACCTACTTAAATACTACTGTGAATACCAACTTCAAAGTATTGTCGGCAATACAATTATTAAGTAAAAACTTCTAGTTAATCGTCAGAGATATTCATATTAATCAAAACAAAACAAAAATTAAAATCCTCGCAAATATTTATAAATTAATAAAATAATATATTATGTGAAAAGTTTTTAAGACTTTTCATAATTAAACATAAATTGTTTTGGTTTTCATATCACACTTAAAAATCAAATATAATGAGATCTGATTTTAAAACTTAACACACACAAGAACATTATAGTAGTACTTAAAGTATATTATTATTAAATCCTGCATAAAAAGAAGGGATTAATGCTTTTGAAATCAGCTCCCTTAAATCTTTCCTCTTTTTCCACTTATTTCTTGTTTATTAAAATAGGCACCTTGAAGTCTTATTTCTGTCGTTAGTTTCATTTTTTTCCTTTTATTTCTTACATTAACGTCCTTGTAGTCTTTATCCTTGTATGATGTAGAAAAATAAGGTAGGGTTTTCTTTAGTTACTTTAAATACTTTTATTTCATTCCAATTAACATTCTGTCCATCTGTATTTATTGTATAATTGTATCCCCACTCTTCTTGTAATGTTTTCACATCATAAAATGATTGATCATTTATCTCATGCACAATTAATGGAGGTTGAGACTTTTTGGCATTCCCAATCACAGCAATGTACTGGTCGGGTGTATATATTGGGCCAGATTTTAAGTTTTTCTTAATTTCTTTCTCAATGAGGCTATGCACGCTATCAATCTCATTTTGCGTGTGGCCCCTGATAAAAATGAATCATCTTAAAGCCAAGGACGACTCTGCCGATTGCGTTCCGAAGAGCCTCCACCGATGAGTCGTCCAGAGAAAAGGTTACTAAGAACCCATTCTCCTCGTCCCTTCATTTTGAGCCCTCAACAGCACAGCCGCCTCCTCTGGAGAGTCGGCTTCGCTGTGGGGCAAGTAGGTAATGCCCAGCTGAAGCTTAGGCAGTTTACCCTCGGGTATTAACGAGAGCTCTGCCTCCGGGCAGGGCTTCAGTTTTCCGATTTTTCACGTTACCAGAATCCAACCTGGCTTTTGGGTGAAACCCAAAAATTTTGGACCCATTCCCGGTTACGCCCCACAGGCCGTCTCAGCGATGGCCTGTGTTAGTGCCCAGTGGACCAGCCGCATCTGATCCACACTCATAGGATTCGAATTGCGAATTCCTATACGTGCGGAGCCAGCTACGGCACTGAAGCTGAGCTCCTTCTCCACCGTTGCCAGCTTCACATACTTCCTGGGCTGGTCTTTGGAGGACTCTTCCACAGACCAACTAAGTTTTTTCGCCTTCGGAACTGGGGGAGACTTGGGCAGAGGAATTTCGTCCTAAGGCTTCTGGGATAGAGAGCGGGCCCCTTCGGCTCCTATCTCAGCTGCTATCAGCCTTCGGTACCTTTTTCACGCTGCCCCACTAAGGTTATAAGGCCTAGCGAACTTTTTCTTTTCCCCTCCTTGGTTCGTTTCCGATTGTGGTTCGGCTGCAGACGTGCCCTCCACTTCACGGCTCATCCCAGATTGGGGCGCAATGTTGCTGGGTGTTTGTGAGGTGAAGAGCCTCTTCCAAACCTACAGCTTCTTCCATTAAAGGAGACTTCTCATTATCTCTTACAAAATGTCGGTTTTCATCTATTGTGTTCCCACGATTAGTTAGAGAAATACTCGGTCACCCCCGGCAGAGCCCCGCATGCCGAGGGAAGGGCTAAAATACTACCCGAATCGCTCTGATCTCGGGTAGGCACCGTTTGCGACTGGACTCCCTCCAGCCACGCATCCATCGGCACGGTACGCTTGACACCTTGGATTGGGTTAGGATAGGAAAAGGCGGAGGGATAAGAGAAAAGAAAAAGAGGATCGTCCGAGTGTTTCTGTTCTGTCTGTTTCCTATTGAACCAGACCAAATAACAGGCGACAACCACGTGAAGTAGAACTCCTCAGACTTGCCCTGGGGATCAACACGACCTGCGCTCTCCCACAGAGCCATACTGCTCGCTGGACAGGAGAGCAGAATAGGCGTTAATCTAGTCCTATTTATAATATCACAAAGTTAGGAGTAGACTAACCCCCACCCGTAATAGTTTTATGGGGCGGTAGCTAGCCAGGTACCTCCTGTCCTTACCCGGATTTGGTAGCACGACAATCTTGCCCCGTTTCCAGTTTGTTGGGAAGTGGCCAGTTCTTACATGCCGTTGAAAAATCTGGCCACCTCAACAACTCTCCTTCTGGGCAACTGCTTTAAACCCATGGTGGTGAAATCGTCGCATCCCGGCGCTTTGCAGTTAGGTAGGCGCATGATGGCGCGCCTTACCTCCGCTGGATAGATAAAGTCATCGCCCCACAGCGATGTCAATTTATTAAAACAGAAAAGTAGAAAGTATTTACATGTGCTTTTTAATATTTTTATTTTAATATTTAATATTTGAAATTTTTATTTTTTTTATTCTATTAATACAAACAGGGTGTAGTTTTTAAGGTCACCTCAAACACATGTTTCTTATATCGGTTTTTTTAATGTACATTTTATCTATATGCACTTTGCAAAATTCATAAATCAAAAAGAATTTTTAAAAAAATTAATTATTTTTGATTTACTTTTTACGTACGTTTCAGCAAAGCGTTTTGCAAATCGTGTAACGTTGCGTTATGTTTCAACCTAGAGCAAGATTGCTGATACCTACAGTACCATTGGTAAATAATTAGCACTGTAGATACAGTAAATGGAACAAGTACCAAGAGCCTATAAAAGAAATGAGTATCAATCTTATATACCTTATTCAATTTTTTACTTATGTCCATCTATCCTATCATTTAGTTTTTATTGTTGCTTAGCTATAATTTGTTCAGCTGATTATTTCAGACTATCATCGTTGAAATAGTTAAGTTAGTTAAGTTACAGCCTATTCACGTCCCACTGCTGGGCCTTACCTCACTTCTGAGAGGGCTTTAGGCATTGAACACTAGAGGAGCAAACCACATTACCGCCCGTCGATAGAAGTGTAACCACTATCTAAACGCGACGACGTAGCTTTGAAACTAATGACAATTTTACGTAAACATATATCTATCTCACTTCACAAGTTGCGAAAACAATATCGTCGCTAAGATTAGATAAAGATAGACACACAAACATGCAATGGCGGGTTGGTGTGGCTTACTATATGAAATTTTACCTAAAATACGCAATAAAAATGAGTTTTCGTTTAAGCTGCAGTTAATTGTTTTTATATTAAAAAAGTATATTTTATTTTAAAATCTTTATTACTTCCCCTTAGGAAAAAGGATACAAAGCTTATCAGATGAATAGAAGTAAACATAATGATGAAATAAAACGTATATTTATGGTACTAATAAATCAAACAATATAAAATATGTAGTAAAATATAATTAATATAAAATTTATGTAAAATTATTAATATAAAATAGGTAATAAAATATATTTAATAGATAATTCATGAATACTCTAAAATAAGAATAATTAACATTTTGTATGAAAGTTAAAACGTAGTTTTTATTATAATTTCCAAAATATTTAAAATAGAGAGTAACAAATTAACTTACTCCATTAATTATATAGTCTCCCATTAATGTAGGATAATCACAAATGCGGAAAATTGGCAACATTGAACCTAAATGGCAATATTTCATAATTTTATTTAATTATTTGAGGTTTTTTACGTTTATATGAAAACAAGAACTAAAAATTATGCGTTGAAAGTGATTCCGCTTGATTTATTACGTTTTTGTGACCTTGAATAGCATTCTTTCACTACGCATTTACCCATTTTTGTCGCGGCTCAACTCTGTCGGCGTCACATTGAACAAAGAATTCACGTTAGCTAGGCACACCTATGACTGTGGCTGTGCGCAGTGGCAACGCTTTGGCGCGGTTATTACTGATCTAGTGTTATATAAATCAATGGTTTTAGGGCAAAGAAGTGTCCGCCGCGCTGCCCCTATGCGTGCTGGGGAACGTCCCATGTCTTCGAAATATGTTTTCCTTATTTCTCAGACAGCCAGACTTACTCACGATATTTTCCTTTGCCGCCGATCACGTGGTAGATCAGCACTTAAAATTGCAATTAACAATTTCATTGACGCCAGCGGGGATCGAACCCGGTTTGCTAGCGTACCGTGAAATTTAACGCGAGAGATAACCATCTGAGTACCTGGGCTCTTCTGAGCCAACACGGTTCTCGTCGTTGAAATGAATACACCTTTTTATTTTGTATTTTTTCTATAGAATAGGGTGACAAACGAGCACACAGTCCACCTGATTGTAAGTAGTTGCTGCGGCCCGTAGATATCTACATCTATCCTCGATCACACATGAAAATGCAGATGCGTTGCCACCCGTGAGGACTAAGATGGAATGCCTCGTTTCCAATAAAAAGGGTCTCCGGTTCTCTACGAGTACACTCACCATACGAAACACAGCAGCATTAAGCTACTATTTTACGCTGGAATTCTGTGAGAGCGTGGTCCTTCCCCGATCGAGCCGACCCATTCCTGCAACAACTATACTACTAATATAACTGCAGCATGGCTCTACCACGTATAAAAAAATGTTTTAATGAACTGGTACATAATGCACAAAAAGTGCAAAAACGGACTTTAATTGTGGAATATTTTTGAAACATAAGAAATGGGTTCTTTAAAAATATATATCCATAATATTTTTTTATTTCAGGAAGAGATATGTTTATTTTAAATGTTATTATTTCGTAGATATTATTTGTGTTAAAGGAAATATATTACCTTTTTGAGAAATAATGTTGCTAAAATTATGTTAGTTATTGGAAATGTAATATAACCGCCGAGCACCCCGCGGTGCCTCTGAACGGCTTTGTCAACCGACACTATTATGGCGCATTGAGTATTATTTACAAAAAACGTTATTTTAGACTCTACATCCGCGGGAGTGACTCTTGAGTGGTTTTATGGCTTTTAAGGGAGTGAATGAATCTTTATTTCTCTACAAGTGCTGCTGAAAATTGTTTGCTCAAATAAAGTAATTAATTTTTCAATAAATATGGCACTTACGGCAAAAATTTTGATATCGGCACTAAGAATACTTATTTCATAACTTTATGAGATTTGTAAAACTTAGCAAGATCCATTTAAAGATCATGATGAGTGAATCATGTAAGGATAAAGAGAGGTTCAACTAGTCCTGGAAATAAAACCACATGTTTCTTCATGAATTTAAGTATATATTTTTAATGAAATAAAAAAAAAAACTAGTGTTAATTTTATTGAATAATGCATTAATGCCGCATCTGGTCCGAACTAAATTCTACATTGGTGTAAGTTGATTGTTGGTTCTTGTAAGCTAATTAATGCGTTTTATGATAAAAAAATATATTGGAGCCTACGATTTTACGCATCAAATATTGTAAACAATAGATTTAAAATTAAATTAAAATAAAATCGAAGTATTAAAAAACTTTGTTTCATAGAGAAATATGACAATTTTGTCTTTACTCAATATTTACTTACACATATTACTTTGGGACTTTATTTAATTTATGTACTCGTTTATAGGAAATTTCATAGAAAATTCAGAAATGTATACATATTATATAGTATTTGATATACCAAAATCAAGAAATTTGCGTTTAAACCGATTGCGCCCAATGCGCCGTCAATTTTATCAAACAGCTCCGCAGTCAACGGAGTATGACGGTTAGAGTCTCCGCAGCTGAAAGGTTAAGGTTGTACACCTTAAAATCTTAAATATAAAACTTTATTATATCTTAAATACTAAATACAGTTTTATTTACACAGGTCTTATCATTGTTAACATTCATCTGAAACAAATAAACAGTTAATACAAAAAATAGAGCTTTAATAACATCTTTTAAGCAAAGTTTTAAGCAAAATTATACATATGTAGCATTTGATATTGACTCATAAGAGATTCTCAACCTCTCGCTCTAACAATAGCTATCCTTGTCTTTCTTAACATATATCTTTTCTACTCTAAAATTAAACTATCTCTTTTTTGGAAGTGTTGGAATGCTGTCGAAACCTTGGATAAATAATATTTTGTTGAATTATTTTTAATTTTTATAATAAAATTTCCTTTTAGAATATTAATTGTTTAATCTCTCAACTGGTGTTACGTAGTCGATTATTACGTAACGCATGAATTTAAATTAATTAAAAACCGTTCATACCTCTTTACAATCATTCATCATTTACACATTCAAACACTGTCTTAATGTTCAGCTATTAGCTTTTCTACATAAAAAATGAGTTGATATCAATTTTAGGCTTGTGAGGCAACAGATATTATATACACGTATTTAATATACATTGCTAAGCTATGTCAACACTGTTTGCTATTTTACGCTGATATTGAGAGAGCGCAGTCTTTCCCTGTAGGGCCGACCCATTCGTGCTGCTACCATAATACATCAGCAGCATGGCTTTACCACGATTAAATAGATTTATAAGCTCTAAACTCTTCTACTCTCCAAACACGAAGAGAGCAGAGGTTGAACTGGTACACGCAGCATGCAAGATAAGGGTTCCCTTTCTAACGTAATCCTAAAAAAACCATCACAATGATTAAAACAGTAGATATAAAAACCCGACTGCGTAAAAAAGTTTAATAAAGAGGAAAAATTTTTATACCCTATGTCACCTACATAACTAAGGCGAATCTAAAGACACCCTCTATACAAAAATCCAAATCCATCAAGTAGTTTACGTGTGCCCTTTCATCTTCAACTTTCGTCGTCATCTTTCTATTCAACTTTCGTTTGATGTATTCATTAATTGAATGCGTCGATGAACGCGACGCCAACGTACTCATTTTGTTTCTGTCAGTGTTGAAAACATGAGCGTCGAGAACATTTTACTTGGAGAAATATGTGCCACTTACTTAGTCATAGCATCGAGAAATTCCAGGAAAAAAGAATAAAGCGAAAGTTTTCGATACGCGGCTATTATAATAATCGAAATAATATGATAAGTGAACGTAGAGAAGATAAGGATATTCTTTTTAAAAATTTTACACGCATGTCGGAAAGAAATTTCAATCAGATTTTGAAAATGGTTAAAGCAGTAATAACTGGGTTGCAGTTACGTGAAATGAAGTTAGCAATAACGCTCAGGTATTTAGCCACTGGTGATAATTTCATGTCTCTTTCGTTTTTATTCAGAGTGTCCAAACAATTCATATCAGCAATGCTACCAAATGTATTAAAAGCCATAATAAAAGTACTAAAGGATTGTGTGAAGGAGGAAGGAGAAATATAAGTATGTTTTATTTTAATAGATAATAATAGACAACATTTAGCACAACAATCATTATCTTTTTGATAGAATAAAATTCGGAAATAGCACTTAAATCTAATACTTGTGACCCAGTCGCAGAGTCATTAAGCATCTCGGTATCCGATATCTCAGTCACACTCTGCGTTGTGGCTGCACTAGTCATCTATGCCATTTCCAGTTCAAACGGTTGTATATTATTAATGCGCTGTTAATCTATTAGCCGATTAAATGAAATAAGGTTTCGAATTTTATGAGCTATTAATTATCCACAAATAGTTAACTCATCTTTTTGACTTAATTCTTCAGTAGCTTGTTTCATAAATTGGTAAGCTCCTACTCTTTATCATCAATTTTTGCACTTTTAATATTTCTCTCCTTTCTTATTGGTGGTAAGGCAAATTAATGCTCATCTTCAGATATAAAAGTAGACTGCGACGTCGCAGAGCTTTCTTCATTATTGGATATTTCAGCTGGCGCATCCTGTAATGAAATATAATTAATGCTTAACTAAAAATATTTTTTTTACAGTTACCAACAAGCGAGCAGCAATTGAAAGCGGTTGCAAATGATTTCGACAAACGATGGAGCTTTTCACATTGTATTGGCGCAATGGATGGAAAACATGTGGTCATTCAAAGACCAGAAAATACTGTGTGCGAATTTCATAACTTCAAAGGAACGCACAGTGTAGTATTGTTCGCAATCTTAGATGCAAACTATTGTTTTATATATGTTAACGTTGGTTGTCAGGGCCGTATTTCAGATGGCGGTATTTTAAATCCACTACGTTTTATAAGAAAATTGAGAAACATGAACTACATATACCAAGTAATGAACCACTGCGTGGTAGAACAATGTCAGTGCCTTACGTCTTAGTTGCTGATGATGCATTTGCTTTATCTACTTATACTATGAAACTGTATTCAACAGATTTAAAGGTGGGGTCTCCAAAAAGAGTGTATAATTATAGGTTATCAAGGGCCAGGCGTATCGTTGAAAATGCATTTGGACTACTTGCGTCTGTATTCAGAATATTTCTTAGGCCCATTGAATTAAAAGTCGACAGTACTGTAATTGATATTGTTTTGAGTAGTGTATACATACACAACTTTTTACGGTCGCAGAAAGATTGTATACATCATTACTGCCCTCCATGTTGTTTTGATAGTGAGGACGTACGCACTGGAGAAATTATTCCCGGAGCGTGGAGAGAAATAACGGCAGATGACACTGGTTACACGGCACTTCAAAGAATTCCTCGTAGGCCGTCAAATAGAGCAAACCAAATACGGGAGGAATTTATGAATTATTTCATATCAGATGTTGGAGCAATACCGTTTCAAAGGCGATATTTGTAACATATAATTTGTAAAAGAATGTAATTAATTGATGTGAATAAAATGCGTTTGAAAGTTACCTTTTCTTCCCCAGTACTACTTTCTCTAGTTTCCCTTGGCGTCACAGAGTCAGCAGTGAATAAAAGATGTTATAAGCGAACCATGGTGTACACTATTATGGTAATTCCATATGTCACCTTCAGTTTATCGTTTTTTTCGAATACATGTACGAAACTATACTATGCTGAAATACAAGCAGGCGTATAACCATTCATCCATCAAAATCCATATTACAAAATAACTTATAAGATTATTCTTAAGCTATTGACCAAGTTAAAGCTCAAACAATATAATTGTTAATAAATAAATGAATAAAACAATTTCAATCCATTTTCAATATTTGTAAACTTATGTTAGTTAATTATCACAATAAAAATTAACTACAATTTTACATCGAAAATAAAATTACTAATTGAAGACAATTACGCTTCTGAAATACAAGTATATTTATTTTCGGCTGAAAGACCATTCGTATGTTTGTAGATTGGTAATTAAAATTTTCGGGGTAATGTCGCAAAAAATAGAGATATAATAGTAAACCTTCTAACTTTAAAAGTTTAGACATTATTTAACTACGACATTTTTTTCGATTATTTATTTTTTGGTGACATAAAAATCGTGATAATCATCGCTCGGAATTTTTAGCATACTATATTTTACATCTGCGAATAGTTGGTTGCTTCGGAACCTCGTGACTCTTAGACGGCAATACAAAACACTGTTCATAAAACATTGCACATGAAGAACGATGTTTATTAACAATATATCGATGTTTGAAAGAATTGATGTATCGTTTGCTTTCCTAGTCACGCATCGAATAAGTGCACTAATTGCCCTTATAATATTATAGTGTTATTACACTGCATTAATGCACGGTGGTAAGGGCACTGCAGACCGGATCCACTTTGACGCCCTAATTATGGACCCTTACTCCCTTACTCTTATTAAACCACCCTTATTACGGGCTTAGGGACAGGGACTCTGATTCAGAATAGTGTAACTGTGTAATAGGGGTATAAATATAACGCGGTCACGAATAGCTTACTACATATCTATTTATGTATGGTTCTTGCCACGATTAACGGAATGTGGAGGGGCAACAATAACCTCTACCTCCATGAATAACAAGTCATCATCATCATCATCATCATTACAGCCCTTCATAAGTCCACTGCTGAACATAGGTCTCCCCCAAGGTATGCCACAAAGCACGGTCCTGAGCCACCTGCATCCATCGACTTCCTGCATGTCTTACCAGGTCGTCACTCCATCTAGTGGGGGGTCGCCCTAAACTTCGCCTACCGGTACGAGACTGCCACTCGAGAACCTTTTTTCCCCAACGGTTGTCGGTTCTTCGAGCTATATGGCCGGCCCATTGCCACTTCAGCTTACTAATCCGTTGGTCTATGCATTGACTTATATATTACTAGCGTAAGGACCGGGCCGACCGAACAACTAAAACGGATTAGTGCGCTGGCCCTAAAATTACAGTTTAGGGCCAACGCGAATCGGTCGACAGTAGTGCGCGCGCAGGACAGATTTGCCTGTTATAAATATGTTTAGTTGCGTGGTAAAAGAATGCAAAAATCACGAAACTAAGACTAAAAAAACATGGGATATCTTATCATCGGTAAATAACCTTATATTAATTTTGTACAATTAAATTGTAAAATTATATAAACGGATTTTTAAAGTTTTATTTTACAGTTAGTTTAGTTACGTTACCAATATTAGGCCAGGGTTGGATTCAGACCCTCAAAAATATTGTACATGGAAATTAAAATTATACTTTTTTTTTAAAGTTATATTACGTTTGACGTTTCATGTTTCTTTTTTTCCATGTGCCGGGATTTTGGCGTAACGCGACTAGTCTATACGTTTCGTTTTTTGACGATTTTATTTTTATTTCTGTTTCATTTTTGTCTAAAGAACTTAGTGTAAGCTAAATTTTAAATATTGGTACCTAATATATTTTATATTCAATAAGGGTAAAACGAAAAGAGTACAAAACAAATCATATCTGCTTAATTGAATCTGAAAATCTGACTCATAAAATATTTTGAAATTCTATTTTCAAACCGATTGCTTCTGGAGCATATAGTTTTTATCGTGGTAGCCCCTCATTAAAGTTGCATCAAGGATACAACATAAATGCATTGATCGAGCATCGATTGACCAGAAAGAGAGCTAATTCTAATTTTATTAAAAAACGCGGTACTCATGTACAATATAAAAATTCTCGATATCGTGGGGTTAATATTAAAATGTAAAAGGACCCAATGATACTACAAGTCGACCTTTAGATAAAATTATGGTATTTTCGCTTTGTATTATTACGATACTATATACTACAAACTATAAAATTATGATACAATTAGGATAATTATACTACGAAATCCGACCCTGGTTACGTCGTGTTTTGATATGACATTTGTATTATGAGTTTATGACAGATGCGCTACTTTTTCTTGTACGAAAATTTATGAGTAAAATATTTAGATGGGCCTATCCTTCCTTTTGAAATCATTGGGGCTATGTCGGATATCCTCATTTCTAAGTTTATCACGTCGAGAAACTCCAAGCATAGCCCTCTCCATAGCTCGCTGAGCGACTTTGAGCATTCTCATACGGCTAGCAGTGAAGCACCACGTCTCGGTTCCGTATGTCATCACTGGCAACACGCACTGGTTGTACAACTTAGTTTTCAGGTTTTGAGGTATACCTGACGAGAAGATGTGTCGTAATTTCCCGAACGCTGCCCAGCCGAGTTGAATGCGTCGATTGACCTCTCGGTCGAAGTTGGACTTACCTAGTCGGACTATTTGTCCCAGGTAAACGTACTCGTCAACAACTTCGAGCTTAGTGCTCCCAAAAAATACCGGCATAGGTGTGACATGGATATTAAACATGATCTTTGTTTTGTCCATGTTCATCTTAAGACCTATCCGTTGCGAGGCACTATTGAGGTCATTGAGCATAGTGCTTAAGTCCTCCAGCGATTCTGCCGTAAGGACTATATCGTCGGCAAATCGAAAGTGAGTGATGTACTCGCCATTGATGTTAATATAGGATTCTTTCCAGTCCAGTAGCTTGAAAACGTCTTCCAATGCAGCGGTAAAGTTCTGCAGTTGGATAGGTTTCGTACTCTGGTTCTGTACTCGGATAGCCATCGTAGTCCTACTGTACAAACACTCCAGCACTTCGATATACCGACAGTCAACTTGGCACCGCCGAAGAGACTGTAGCACCGCACAAATTTCGACGGAATCAAAGGCTTTTTCAAAGTCCACATACGTCAGGCAAAGTGGCAGATTGTACTCTTCGGACTTCTGTACAATTTTTCGAAGGGTATGTATGTGGTCTATGGTACTAAAGCATTTTCGGAAACCGGCTTGTTTGGGAGGCTGGAAGTCGTTGAGTCTGCGTGCGAGACGATTCGTAATGACTCTCAAAAACAGCAGGTAAACGCAGCTCAGAAGGGATATATATAACAAGTAACAAGTTGAAATTGGGAGTTTTGGCGGAAACTTGACCGTAGACGGATTGTCGCTCCTGTTTTGTCGCTTGAATAATGGTTTGAAGTGGATTTGATTCGTAAAAGTAATGCGATTTTGTAAATTAAGTGTCCGGGCGTGTGAACTATTAGAGAAAACGACGAAACAAGTGCTTTGATGTCGATATAAACCTCAAATTATTTTGATCGCTTGGGTGCCTCATGAACTTGAGTGGTTGTCGTCATCAACTGTTCGCTAGGTTGAGCTGTCGTCGAAATTTCCCAAGGGCTACGCAATGTGACATATTAGCATATTGTTAAGAAAAAGAAATAAATAAAATGAAGATTCCGCAAGAAGTGATAGATAGATAGAAGATAGCTTAGAAGGGCTAGAACCCAGAGTCGTAAAGCAAGTTAATAAAAAAAGTTCAAATCGTCAAAATGTTAAAATGTCATTAATATTGGTAGGCTGTATGGCTTAGTTCCTTTGCCTGCTCTCTCGAGCGATTAATGAAAACAACAACCAACAACAATGTAATCACCACAGAGTACATTATATATACCTGGAACAGAGTACCTTTGAATGTAATGAATGATGTTTAATATTGGTTTGGTTATAGTTTCTTTTTTGTGTTTTTATTTTGTAGCAAGGAATAAAATAAATCTTTGCTTGATATATAATTTGATTTACAATAAAAACCACCTTGCGTAACCACTGCTTTCCGACGAGCTACTGTCTTCCTAAAGTTAAGATTCATGTGCAAAAACAACTAGTTTGTGCGAAGTTACTTCGTTAATGAATACAGCGTAAATTATCTACTACATTATTTATTTACGCTACTGCACAGATTTAGCAGGAAAAAATAGAAACTTCAGACGAAAATGTGAGACACCTTAATTCACAAGTCATTAAAGTTTTTGTGCCTAGACGCGGTACGGGGGGCTTCAAAACTAAGACGCGGCCGGTATTGCTTCACCGTCATCGTTGGCTGCCGTCCGAAGTAGGAATATTTTTAGGAGAATAGTATTCTGCATATGCAATTTTTACAGTGTCGTTAACTTTAGCTTAGAAAATGCCTTCTTGTGTTGTGAAATGGTGTAAGAATAATTCCAGTTCGTGCAATAAAACTGCTGGAATCACTTTCCACTCGTAAGTATAATATCGTATTATAATAGAACTAGCTGTTCCCCGTGATTTTATCCGCGCGGAATTTCATGGGTTCTTATTTTTTTAAGCATGGGACCCTTATTCTTTTTCTAAAACAAAAGTAGCCTTAGTTACTTTGGTTTACAATTAAGTCGCCTGAATTAAGGGTTGGGGGGGAGTTGGTGGACGGACGCCTCGCGTCACTCAACGTGGTGCAGTTGAGGGAAGCCTGATCGACGGATCCCCGCTTCGTGGGGCTCTTACTTCTGAGTGGTTTATAAAAAAATAACCACGAAGGAGATGACGGGGTCGAGTGAGCGAGCAAAGCGAGCGAATAGACCCCGCCATCCCCTTCGTGGTTATTTTTTCTCTCTAACTTTGACTTTTGACTTTGACTCTTCTAACCTAACCTGTCCGAGTCGGGGTGCCCGAAGTCCCAGGCTCACTTTGCATGCTATTGCACTCAATATAACACCAAAATATTAACTTTTATAACTACTTTAATTTATAAACATAATTTATGGCTGCCAACAATTGTAAGAAGGGATCTTTGTGATATTTAGTAGTATTCCGCCGCCATAAATATTCCATTATACACCAAAATTGTGAAACTCGGAAGCAACAGAATGATGTAAAGTATGTCTGTCACTGTCAACAAAATGGCTGGCGTAGCAATTAATTTTACACATTTTTAAATCGATTCGTATCGAAATTGGATGAATCGGTTCACAAAGAATCGAAGTCTTAAAGATCAATTTTGCGAAAATTGATCTTTTTTTATTTGCATTAAGAATTTATATTTATAATATCAAAAGATACTATAAAGTACAGATAACATTGAATGAATTGAAAAATTATAATTTTTTATGAGCTGGGGTACACTCAACTAATTGTAAATAATTTTATAGTTCTTAACTCCTTGACCCCCACAGTGACAGAATCCTCGAATTCAGGGGATTTAATTGTAAACCCAACCCGTTACATTTTTAACATCAGTTATCTGTCAGTGAAAGCCCTATCAAAATTTGTCCAGGAGACCTACAGAAGTACTGTATATGCTGTTATAAGCATTTAGTAAAAAGCTGTTATTTTGACATTACAAACAGACACTTTAATTTTATTTATTTGTATTGATATATAAATAATTTTGAATTTTACAATACAGTAGAATCCCGATTATCAGAATATAGATTATCCGAACATCCAATTATCCAAACTCGTAGGTCATGGCTTTAATTGCCAATTTAAAAATGTTTTGAGGCGCAATGAGATATGTTAGCACTAGTTTATTCCTGCCTCCGATGCTATCATTTGTTTGCGCAATGGTATTGTTATTGTTTCATTTTATTTGATAGCGTTAAACTGATAGATTGTTTTTTATTTTTGTATACGTTTTGCATTGGAAATTTAAAATGTCCAAGCACAAAATAGGTAAAGAGTTGTCTCTTAAAGACGAAGTGAATATAATTAGGAGGATAAAAATGGTGAACCTGACAGTAAGTTGGTGTAAATATATGGTGTAGGAACTTCTACGATGATGAAGTTCACCCGCACGCTTGAGAAAGAAGATGGAAGCTTGCAAGGTAAAGTTATGAAAAAATTTTAAAATGAATTTCTGGAGAATGCAGCTTATAATTAGTTACACAAGAGAGCATGCGGTCAGCCCATATTTGGACCTCTTTTATACGAAAAAGCATTGGATTTTAGTCAAAAGCTTGGTGGTGATACTTCTCTCAAGGCAAGCTGTGGATAATTAGCAAGATGTAAATCTAGGCATGGATAGATAGATAGATAATTCTTTATTGTACACCAAATCAATACATAAACGAAAGAAGAAGAAAAAAAATTGTGTCACAATGGGCGGTCTTATCGCTAAAAGCGATTTCTTCCAGACAACCTTTGGATGGACAGGACAATACAAAAAAGAAATACGAATGTATACTACATATATAGATGGCACGAATTCAACGATTATGATGGTGACTAGGGATGGGCCGAATATGGATTTCACCGAATACGAATATTCGGCCGAATGTTCGGTAAAACTTTTACCAAACCGAATATTCGGCCGAATATTATTCGGCAGGATAACCTCGGGACCCAATCAATTTATGTCGAAACTTGTTACCGTAAAGCGCGCGGGATTAGCGCTGGACTCTGCTTCTCGCTCCCCGCCACACCTGACAGTTATTGCATCATCTAGTACTGAGGAAATTGCCGGCACATGCTTATGTTTTGACTATTTTTGTGATAAAAAAAGTATTTCGTTGTTTTATTCTTAGTGAAAATTAATAATTATATGATAAAAATGAGCGGCAGGAGATTTACTATTTGGATTTATTTTAGAGAAACTGATGACCAAAGTAAAGAGAAATGTACTAATGTAAGTAATGTAATGTTTCTTTGTTTGATTCCAAAAATATTTCATCAAGTTTCTATTTGCTATAATCGGAAATAAACCTACAAAAATAATCAAGGAGAAAGATTGTTTGCTAACATTGCTTCAGCCGATTTTTTTGTAGATAAATTAAAAGAATTTCTAAATGGAAAGGAATACAATTAAGATTTTATATACAATGTGGAGAAAACAAGTATTATTTAGAAAGCTTTACCATGCAGATCATTTGCATCGTGTAGTGAAAATGCAGCACCGGGGCACAAAGTGAGTAAGGATAGAGTTACAGTTATGGTTTGTGTGAATGCTAAAGGAACACATCGATTGCCACATAAATTATTTAAATTAACCCCCATCTAATTCTTCAATTATACCGAGATATACAAGGAAGCCCTAGATGTTGCTTTTAAGTGGTTTGAAAGACAGGACGATTAGGATCCCATTCAGTTGTTACAACTGAAGCACATCAGGGACTTAGCTGCAATGAAAAGATGTGATTCATTACATCAAAGATCAATAATAAGTTATTTCCAATCAAATTTTTAAATTACATATGTAGGTACATACTACGTACTTCATTATCGTTATAGCTCGTAATTTTTTATATCTTATTATCTAAACGACGTATGTAAAACCCACTACATTTCAATGTGATAGAGCCATACTGCAGCTATTATGGTTGTAGCGTGAATGGGTTGGCTCGACTGGGGAAGGACCACGCTCTTACGGAATACCAGCGTAAAATGCAGCTATATGCTGCTGTATTTCATATGGTGAGTGTAGAGAACTGGAGACCCGTTTTACTGGAATCGAGGCATTCCATCTTAGTCCTCAGGGGTGACAACGCGTCTGCATTTTGTTTTTTAAGCTAGGTTAAAGATGTCTATGGGCCACAGCATTCACTTACCAGGTAGACTGTGTGCTCATTTGTCACCCTTATACTATAAAAAAAATTAAAAAATGAATTAAAATTAAAATTTTGTTTGATTTGACTTTGAAATCAATTATATGGAATACCCTTGGTTTTATTCGATCCAGATAATCAGGATTCTACTGTACTGACATTTTTGAGGTAGATCCACACAACCGTCGAATCATAATAGACTATAAAAGACCACTGGCGAACATAGGCCTTCTCCATAGATTGCCTCATCGGGGGATTTGGTCATAGTTGCCATGCTTGGCAGGCGCATTGGCATAGTGATGTTGTTATGCAACTATCATGTTTGCAATTCATCATCTCTGTACATAAAAATCAGTGCTGTCCATTCGTCTCGCTGAAACTCAAACACGGCTCGACCAATTTTGATGAAATTTTTTGTGTGTATTTGAATTGGTCCTTAGATGGTTACTGGGATGGGTAATTACAATGATTTTGAATTTGAAATTTTGAAGCGACAGTAGCCTAATGGCAGGGCGCGGACCGCGAACTCAAAAAGGTCGTGGGTTCGAATCCGCCATTCGACTACTGCCGTGAACCACTCGTAGCACAAGCAATTTAAGCTTACCACGAGTGGTTAAGGGGAATATTAGTACAGTAAACCCTCGTTAATGCGAACACGGTTAACACGAATTTTGGTTTAAGGCGAACAAAAATTTGCTCTAGACCATAGTTCCATAAGCTTCAATGTAATTATGTTCGGTTAAGATGAACCCTCGTTAATCCGAACTTCGAACAACTTTTTCATCCCTTCACGGTTAATTATCGGATAGTACGAACTATAAAAATTCCCAAATCATGTATTTTGTGTATTTTTGTCCTTTTTCGGTCAATACAAATACCGGTAAAAAATGGCTGAAAAGATTAGAAAAGTAATTAACTCGAGTTTCCAAAAATAGACAAAGGATTAGGTTAGGATATCAAACGTTCACTCGAGTACCTAAAAATCGAAACTGTACCTCAAATTTTCTCTCCGTCTTACAAAAGCTATTGAAAAGGTTGTAAAATTTTGAAAACGAATTAACAAAAGCCAAGGCTTCTTAACAATTTGGCTTTGTTAAGAAGTGTACATATAAACTGATGGCTGATGAATACTCTTCAGTTCTTCAAGATGTCTAAGCGAAAGCAGACCTCTCTTGACGTGCAAACTAAGTACGAAATTTTGACTGAAGTTGATCGCGGTGTCTTGTCGAAAACTGCCGTAGCCGAGACGTTCCAAATTCCAAAATCTACTTTGTCTACCATTCTGAAAAATAGAGAAAAGATAGAGGAAGCTATCGCTTCTGGAAGTACCAACAGTTCGAAACATTTACGTACAGCTACCCACGAAGACATAGAATCGCGATTATTGGCATGGTTCAATCATATGCGGTCAGAAAACATACCATTGAGCGGACCTCATGTGAAAAAAAAAGGCATTCAAAATTTCTGAAGATTTGGGAATCAGTGACTTTAAAGGTTCGAATGGATGGTTATGGAGATTTCAACAGCAGCACCGAATTTCTTCACAAAAAAATTGTGGCGAGGGAAACAAAGTGAATGAAGAAACTGCAAACGAGTGGATTGGAGAATTTAAACAAACTAGAAAATATCATCATCAAGAAGTCATCCCACCAATGTCAAAGGAGGTCAGAGATGCACTCGATATTTTTCTTCGCTATGCAGCGACGAACAACGTTTCAGACGCATTTTCAGATGGGCTGGAAATTATCAACTTCGAATGTGCACGCAAACTCCGACAAACTTATCGCCAAAACAGTATCGAAATGTATTTCATGAACAAATAAAAACAAACAGTCAAAATTGGATAATATGTAATAATAATAATGTTAATCTCTTTGATCTCTTTACATTTGCAGCGTCTGGAGTCTAAGAGGTCCACGAACTTCAAATCCTACGTACTCCAGGTTCCTGCAAAATACAAAGAGACATTCCTAGCTCCCGATTTCTGGCCCTCTGGGGTAGTGTTTCGCCGATACAGGGACGCGGCAAAGAGGAAAGTTCCCTAAATAGTGTTATGTTTATATTTTATATATATTTTTAGGTTAAGGTATATATTGCTATGGGCCAATGTTCTTAATTTTTAAGTCCTTGATGCCTGAAATAAAGTTATTGTATTGTATTGTATTGTTAAGTTAAAAAATTTATAATAAAAAATTATTGTAAACATAAAATAATAATATCAAAGTTATTAATAAAAATGTTTCTATGATGAATCATAATATTGAGTTTAGAAACACGAATTCATTTTTTGCGTTGTTCGGATTACACGAACTCACCTGTAACACGAACTATTTGTCTGATTTTTTCGTGTTCGTGTTAACGAGGATATACTGTAATGTTTATAGCATTATTAATATTCTTTTTTTTAAATGATTTTAATTACAATGATGAATAGTGTATTAATATCTAACATTTAATAAGTATTTTCGGTTTTAGATTTCCACAAAATAGTGTTCTTAGAGAACGATGGACAAAAGCAGTTCGTTTGCAAAGACAGCAACGCAATTGGATTCCGAACGTGTATTCCAAAATATGTTCTATACATTTCAAAGAGGATGACTTTTATACATCAGCAAATGGATATCGTTTGCTAAAACAATCAGCAGTGCCCAATTGTATGGTAAGTTAAGCATTATGTACGCTTTTGTTTTTAGCTATATGTTTATTCATGTCATTATGTTACTTAAAACTAATATTGCACAAAACAACTTATAAACTCTACTTCAAAACAAACAAATTAAATAAGCAAAATGGAGGATTGTGTCAGCGCTACTGAAGTTAGCAAACGTGTCCTGGCCGAAAACAATTTAGTTTCGCCATTTTGCTTACAAGCGTTTGCTAGCGCTTTTTTCTGCCAAACGCACCCATTGTTTATACATAAACTTATTCTATGTAGAAGTAAGATTGCAAAGGAATACAACGTCCACCTGATGGAAAGTTAATGCTGTGGCTCATAGATACCTTAATTTATCATTAATTAAGAATTATTAATTAATAAATGCAGTTGTGTTCTCATCTTTTTATTTTATTCAATATAGATTATTGTATAATACTTAGTGAAAGTAATTTTTTTATTTACCATTTACCACTGGTTTGCTAAAAAACCTACGTCTTGATTCTTAATCCCGGATAAATGTAGATTTCTATGGGGCACAGTATCCACTTACCATCAGGTGAACTGTATTCTCGTTTGTCACGCTTATTCTAAAGGGTTTTTCAACAAGAACTTTGTTTTCTAAAACAAAATAAAACAAAGAGTTTAGATGAAGATGATTCAAATTTTTATTGTGTTACGAAGAGAAAAGTTTGGCAATTATGAATGAAAAATGATATCTGGCAAATGTCCACCACGACCACGCTGACAGATGTCGATTCTTTCATCAAAGTTTCTAATCACTTTTTGGCAAAATGGCGGGTCTATTTCGTTAATCACGTCACGGATTTTGAGTTTTAAGGCCGCGATCAATTCGATTGGCTCCGTATAGACTCTGTCCTTAACCCTTTATAAGGCAGAGGGAACTAGGACAGTTACAAATTTAAACTAAACGGATTTTGTAAGCCAATATGTTATGAATGCCTTATGTATTTTTTTTTCGTGAAAATCGAAGGGAAAATTTTGGAAAATTTGGTGGCAATATAGTTGCCGCTGCCTGTAAAAGACTATCAAAAATAAAATAAGGTTTATTCTTAATGCAACTTTTTATTTCTGTTCATGGTAAATATCAAAACAAGGTACCACACAGAGTGGAACCTTGCATCTGGAACATTGAATTTTGACCTTTTATTGTTTGTCTTTGTGCTACATACACGACACCGCCGATAAGTTGGCAAACGTTCATGTTTATGTGTTCCAACACTGGCAAAACGAAGGTCATCGATTACAGAGCCGGTTTTTTGGTAATTATCTGACATCTTGGGCTTCTTATTATGATACATTGGTTGGGTATCCAAGCTCTTTCTCCTTGATGAAAAATTATTTATAAGACCACGTGCCAAAGATAATCTAACCGCTAATTGTGGCATAATACTGTGTACGCGGCTGTTTGAACTGTAGAGAAGGTACGAGTTTGTTATTGCTAGGTCTATGCAAAAATAAAAAATGCGAAGCCACCATTTCTTGCTTCTTCTGCCGACTTCATAGGTACTCCGCTTCTGATCGTTTTTCTCCTGGGTAGAATCGGTTTCGTTCGCACCACTAAGAATATCATATAGCGTCATACCTTCATACGTATCTAAATTATCCGGTTCTTGTTCGTATTCGTCCTCCGAAATGTCGGGGTCGTCGGGTAAGCCAAATAACTCGTCCAGTGCATTTTTTATGTCGTCATCAGATAATATTTTCGGCATTTTCACCTGCAGTAAATACTGTAATATTATTATCTACACGGGCAGTGGCAGATATATTGCCACCAGTTAAATACAAAATTTTATCAAAATAATAAACGTAATTTTACAAAATACTACTCGATCGTACAAGTGACATACGTAATTACTGAAATAAATGCAAACTCTTACCAGTTTCCCAAAAGATTTTAAAGATTGAGCTAGATTTGTTACACGTTACACAAAATCACCGGTTTTTACCCTTCAAAGTTTGAAAAGTGTCAATTGAATTTGACAATTCCCACACAACAAAAAATATACGTTGACAGGACATCTCAAGCTTGCCAGTAAAAAAAAATATAAATACCAGAAAGATAAAAAGTTGCCCGAAAAAAAATTCTAAAATTGGTGGCAATATAATGGCCACTGCCTTAAAAAGGGTTAACATAGCCCCACAAAAAATAATCCAGTGGTGTTAAATCACACGATCTGGCTGGCCATTTAACAGCTGAATTTCGTGAAATTATGCGATCGGGAAATTTGGTTTGCAATTAATTGATCGTTTCGTTGGCTGTGTGACATGTGGCACCGTCCTGTTGAAACCACAACATGTTTGTGATATCGTCATCAATAATAGGCCAAAATTGAGATGTTAACATCTCGCGATAGCGTGATCTATTGACCGTTACTGCATTTCCAGCCTCATCTTCGAAAAAAAAACGGCTCAATCACGCCTCCAGACCACATAGCGCACCATACAGTGACACGTTGAGCATGCAAAGGCTTCTCAATAATCGCTTTAGGATTTTCAGTAGCCCAAATGCGGCAATTTTGCTTGTTGACGTACCCTGACAAGTGAAAATGGGCTTCGTCTGAAAAAATGATTTTTTCAAAAAAACCAGCGGGCTGTTCCTGAATGAATTGAGCGAATCTACGGCGATGTGAATGGTCGGTCAGCTTCAATTCCTGCACCAGTTGAACCTTGTAAGGCTCCAAAGCCAAATCCTTACGCAAAATTCGCCATGTGGTGGTTTTGGATAACCCCGATTGTTGAGAACGTCGAGGAATTGACAAATTTGGATCTTCTTCAACACTGTGGCTCACGGCTGCGATGTTTTCGGTTGAACGAACCGGTCGAACACGCGTTGGTGTTGGCACATTTTGTACCGAGCCTGTCGATTCAAATTTAGCGACCAAATTCTTAATAGCGGTCTCAGAAGGATGATTATGTTGTCCGAAAATATCACGAATTTTACGAAACGTAACTTTAACAGAACCACCATTTTCATAGTGGATTTTAATTGTTTTAATGCGATTTTCGAGCGAAATTGAATTCATTGCAGCAATTGCCAAAGCATCTACTACAAATAGGTCAAAAAACTAAATGTCAAAACTGTCATGTTGTTGGTGTTGCCCCAATTGAAAAACAAAGTTCTTGTTGAAAAACCCATTATAAGAAAAATGAATAAAAATAACTCCTGGGAATGAGATGATTGCCGCCATGCTGGTTCCGTTAAAATCCATATAAAAATGTACAAAATTATTGTAGTAATATGTTTAAAAGAAATCCCGCTAGGTTTATTGCTGGTTCTTCCCCAGACAGGTATTTGCCAAACCAGTGGTAAATAAAAAAATTATTTTCAATGAGTGTTATGTAATAATCTATTTTTCCAGCAACATTGCTGTACGATTTTTGAATATGTATATTTTTTTAATGGCACAAAACACCCATATTAATATGCTCGTTATTATGGGTCGGATTGAACAACAACACAATAAATCATGCCCAAATACAAGACAATATTTTTGTTTCCAGCGGGAATTGAACCCAGGACACTGTACTGTAGTGTTTCATATGGTGAGTGTAGAGATCCAGAGATTCTTTTTACTGGCAATGAGGCATTACATCTTAGTCCTCACGGGTGACAACGTATCTGCGTTTTGATTCTTAATTGGGGGTAAATGTAGATGACTATGGACCACAGCACCCTTATTCTATAAAAAAAAAACTATTTAGACATACTCATTCACCACAGTGTTAAAAATAATGTAAATGATAAATTTTGTTTTGTTGTCAAAAACACCATAGAACAGAAATTAGATGATAGAGATTCAAAAATGTTACAGATGGTGTTTTCCAGTTTGAAAAACTTGCATTTGTCTGACAATCAACAAATATTTACGTCTGCCCACAAAAAGAACTTAAACCCCAAACCCATAAGTTTGTCAAGTGCTCAGGGTGATCATCACGTAAATGAGAAGGAAACCACGGTAAGTCCATTATGTCAAAGTAAACTCCGATTGGTATGTTGCTTTTGCATACACAAATTTTTATGAAAATAACTGAATTATAATTATTTATTCCTTATAGTTGTGTAGCGTAGGTTGGTATCAACCAGGGCTTGTTTGAGTCAAAAATTCCATCCCTAAACTCATTTTCTTATGTGACAGAGTGTGGTTGTCGATTTTCAAATAAAACTTTAATATTGTTTTAATCTAATATATAATTGACAGAGTTTCTGCTTAAGGCACCTATGTAACTTACAATGAATCTAGTCGGCGTCATGCTTTTGTTTTTATACCCGCGTTATGCGGTTTACAATTATTCATAAACGGAAGTAGTTTAAAATCACCTACATTATTTATTACATCCGGAATCTAATTCTGTACTGTAATTACAAACTTTTATCGTACTTAAATATTTAATATCAAATAATAATGCATTTATTTAATCAAGTACATAATTTTGATTAAGTTAAATTTATTTAATCAAGTAATGTTTAATGATAAGAGGTTTACGAGTAAGTAAATTTATAATTATGGCTGAGGACGGGAAACATTTGCTAACACTTATTAAAAATCGGTGAAAGCCTTCTCTTAATAAAAGTCTTCTGTAAAGTTCGTCTCTAATTTTAGAACTTTTAATGCTATAGAGTTTGTTCTAAGAGTGTTAGAAAACTGTTTATTAAAATTTTAAAATAATTTAAAATTTATATTAACCATCTTTATAGCTCAGTAAAAAGAGGAAACCGAAAAAATAGGAAACACTTCTTTTTAAAAACTACTAGCAATGTTAACATTACCAAAATTGCCTTTAACCACTATTGGTAAGCTTAAAAATAATCGAATGATGGATTCGAACCCATAATGTTTTGATTTCACGGTTGGCACCATGCCATTGGCCTGCTGTCGCTTACTACACTGTATTCTATCTCATTATCTTTTTAGACGCTTTTGTCACTTTTCTCTGAGTGACAGGCTGAGAAATTGTGTGATTAGAGAAAAGTGTGGTTTGCAAGATGATGTTGTGACCAGGATTAAGAAAGGAATGCTTCGGTGGTTTGGTCATGTAGAAAGAATGAATGAGGAGTGACAAAGCAAATTTATATGGCAGATGTGAATGGCAGAGTCGGAAAGGAACGTTCTAGGCGAAAGTTTATCGACCAAATTGGCGATATATTGAAAATTCACCAAATTAGGAGTACCCTTAACCGACAAGCATGTATGCGATGCGTAGGTATATGAATGTGGAGGTGAGAGTCTACCCCTCTTGGTGACAGGTGTGAGTGTCTATGTTTTATGTATAGGACATATTTCACATGTTTTTGCAATTTTTTACTGAAATATTTAAATTATGTCCAAAATGACCTAGGTGCTATGGACCTCCCATTCCTACCCTTTCTACGCCAATGATTTATAATTGTTTTGTATTTCAAACTCCTTGTCCAAACTCAATGTACAATGGTATGTCCCCCGGACCAAATTGAGGTCATGGTAGCCAAAGGCGGCGGTTGTTGCCTAAATTTATTGACAGAAAAAACTCTTTGGTTTATTTGTTTGTTTGCTAGACTCGGGATTCGAATCCGATATTTTATGATGAAGACAGTCACTCTAGATTTCAAATTCATTTATTAATTGCCAGAATGTAGTACATAATATTATGATGATTTTATTTATTAAGATCTTACATTCTACCATTATATTGCCGTGCAATATCTTTACAATATACAAAAAATATTATTGAAATTTTATGAGGTTAAATTATTGAAGAAAAACAATTATGTAATCTTTTAAAAATATTTAAGCACCAAATTTTTAAATTACAATAAATACATGTCAAAATTTAATTAACTATGTAAATGATTATATATAAATGTCAAGTATCTAAAAAAATTAAAAAATGTCAAAAAATAAAATAAATATTAAATGACAAAAAAAATAAAAAATAATCAGTTTTTCCATTATTCCATTATTGTAGATTTATTTATAAGTCATATATTTGTCTACACTATAACAACATTTTGTTTCCAGCCATTCTGAGTTTCCTTTTAAAAATAACGAAATGTAGGTCTTTGAAAGTGTTAGGCAATTTATTGTAAACTCTAATGGCATTTATACATTTCTTTTATATATATATATATCACGTCTGCATTGAGGCAGATATAGCTTAAATTTATTTCTTGGCATGGCACTTCTACTGACTAAACTTGAGTTAATGATGAAATATTTGTAGATGATTTTTGACAAAACGCAAAGTTCCCGTATGTACATACAAGCTAGCGGCAGTATGTGAAATTTGTGAAATAAAGGCTTGCAACTATCTAAAGACCAAGCTACACAATTGACTCAATGTATAATCAATATTCTTATTCTACTTATCTTCTTCTTATTATTTTCTTTTTCTCTTCTTCTTATATATAAAGTCAATTGATGTCCGTTAGTCGATTTTTTTATAGGACAGGGTGACACACTATCACACAGTCCACCTGATGGTAAGTGGTTTCTGCGGCCCATACACATCTACATCTATCCTCCATTAAGAATAAAAATGTAGATGCGTTGTCACCCGTGACGACTAAGATGGAATGCCTCGTTTCCATAAAAAAGGGTCGTTTCCAGTAAAAAGGGTCTCCGGTTCTCTATAATCACCATACGAAACACAGTAGCATTAAGCTACTATTTTACGCTGGTATTCTGTGAGAGCGTGGTCCTTTCCCGGTCGAGCCGAGCCATTCGTGCTACAACTATACTACTAATATAACTGCAGCATGGCTCTACCACATCAGTTATTGCTGATGTGGTAGAGCCATGCAGCTATTTTCAAGTCTCGCAAAACTTGAAAATAGCTGCACTGATTGTGATGTTTTTATGTGTGTGTTTGATGGTTCCCTAGATTGCTTTTTGTCCGTGTTTTCAGGCAATGAAAAACTGCTACAATATAAGAAGGTAAATTTTGATACTTTGACAATGATCGTAATAGGTCAAGTGGATATCGAGCGGTCGCAAAATCGTAATGCCTTGGTTCGCGTCCCGTCTTCGGTCCAATTTTTTTTCCTTTTTTTTCAAGTTCCCTTCTTTTTTGAGAAAATCTTATTTCGAGCCCTTTTTTAGTATTTTTTAAAAATACGAAAATTTTAATTGAACTAATTGCCCTCATGATTTTTTATTCAAATAACCAGTTCAGCTTTTTCTATTGTGTCAATAAGATCAAAAATATTATTCATCAGTATGTAATTTGTAACTAAATGTTATTTCAAAAAAAAAACCGAGCAAAGCTCTGTCATCCGGGTACTATATAATAATTAGCTATTAATGGCGTCACAGCTCATGTGCTAAGCACTTATTTTGTCACATTAATTGCTGAGTAATTATAAATATATAAGCCATGTGAAAATCTGACAACACGTATTGGGGAAGTGTGGCAGACATGCCCTTGTCATGAGAAATAAAAGGAGGCTTGCGCTCAGGTGTAGGACGTATGTATATGTTTGTTATGTGTGTCCCACACTTACAATTTTGTAGTTTTAAAATTGAATGATTTATGAAACAATATTTTTGGTGGACTGGGGAAGGACCACGCTCTTACAGAATACCAGCATAAAATAGCAGCTTAATGCTCCTGTGTTTCGTATGGTGAGTGTAGAGAACCGGAGACCCGTTATACTGGAATCGAGGCATTTCATCTTAGTCCTCAACGGTGAAAACGCATCTGCGTTTTGATTCTTAATCGAGGATAAATATATATGTCTATGGGCCACAGCATCCACTTACCATCAGGTGGACTGATGCTCGTTTGTCACCCTTATCCTATAAAAAGGGGTCGCCTTGGACATATTGCTCTGCTTGCCCGAGCAGTTTTAGTCGCGAGCGAAATTTCGCACCCCCCAGAATACGCAGGGCAGCCTGAGCACCTACGCTCAGGAAGAGTAGGATAACTTGGTCGTGGATGCTCAGTGAGGGATTCTCCGTCACCAGGGGAGCCGAACCTCTCCTAGGGTAGTTTTTTATTTGATTCCGCTATCATTTTAAAGGGGAGGGGGGGGGGGAATTGGGCCACCAAGCGAAACGCAGAAGGTAAACCTCTACTTGATGCTGGTATTCTGTGAGGTCTTGGTACCACCCCGGTCTGAGCTGGATCATCCGTGTGACAGCAAAAACTGCCGCGTGTCTCTACCAGAATCAAAGTATTAGTTATACATAGTTAGAGCCAAAGGTGAGCCAGCATGAGACAAGGGTGGCGTTACCCTTGCCTAGCTTGGGTCAAGTCATTCCAAACCTCTTTCTCGCCGAGAAGCTTCAAGTTAAGACGCTATAAACTAAAGTCCAGATATTTTCATAATTGTTATGACCATACCAAAATAAAAAAGCCATTTATTAAAACAAATAAGTTACTGTGATTGAAAAAGCTATATTTAATCTTTTTACAACAAAAATAAGACTTATTTGGAACACAAATTGTGCAGAAATATAATTTTATCAACCAAACTCTATGTTATATTTCGTCAATGACATTATTGATTCTTAAAAGGCCATAATGGACTTTAGTGATTGAACAAAAAGATGTATTATTGTTATAATGTAAAAGGCATAAAATAAATTTTACTTAATACATTTTGTATTTATAGTGCCATATTAAGATGCTGTTTCTTTGAAGTGTACTGGTTATCGAATATTTTTTTATATGTATTTACGCTTCTTTGATTTGTTCGTTCACTGCTTAATATCGGCTGTTTGCCCTTTACTCATAGCTATGTATGTGTGGTACTCATATATATGTGGTAGAGCCCTGCTGCAGTTATGTTAGTTAACTATGTTAGTTAATAGTTGTAGTGTAGCACGAATGGGTCGGCTCGACCTGGGAAGGACCACGCTCTCACAGAGTACCGGCGTAATATAGTAGCTTAATGCTGCTGTGTTGCGTATGGTGAGTGTAGAGACCCGGGGACCCTTTTTACTGGAAACGAGGCATTCCATCTTAGTCCTCAGGGTTGACAACGCATCTGCATTTTGATTTGTAATCGAGGATAGATGGAGATGTCTATGGGCTACAGAAACCATTTACCATCAGGTGGACTGTGTGATAGTTTGTCACCCTATCCTATAAAAAATAGGCTATTTGTTGGTATTAATAATTAGACCAAAATACGCGAATAACAATGTGTTATGTTTGATTAATGTAAAAAATTGAAGTGAAACGAAGTGTAGGGCGCACCCTAATAGATGTTGTCGCGACCTGTAAGATATTCAGAAATCTTATAGTTGCATCATAAATATCAGAGATAGCTCAGGGGCTAAAGCTCGCTTTAAATTTCACAGTAAGCGAGAAAGCGCGTTCGATCCCCGCCGGAATCAATGAAATTGTTAATTGCAATTTTATAGCTCCTCTACACGATGGCCATGCGATGGCTGCAACGCAACTACACGTTGGCGACATTCAGTTGTGATCGAAACGTTTGTCGAGATGGAGGTGGAAGCATTAGCCGCTGCGGCAATTTATCTATACAACACGTACACGTACCGTTATTTTCTAAATGTGCACAAGAATAGAGTTATTAAAAAGAAATGGCGAAGAAGAAGACCTAAAGTACCCCTAGTGCCTAAAATAATTTTTTTTTTAAAGAATAAGAGTGACAACCGAGCACACAGTCCACCTGATGGTAAGTGGATGCTGTAGCCAGTAGATATCTACATTTATCCTCAATTGAGAACCAAAACGCAGATGCGTTGTCACTCCTGGGGACTAAGATGGAATGCCTTGTTTCCAGTAAAAAAGGGTCTCCAGATCTCTACACTCGCCATACGAAACACAGCAGTATTAAGCTGCTATTCGCTGGTATTCTGTGGGAACGTGGTACTTCCCCGGTCGAACCGACCCATTCGTGGTACAACCGTAATATAGCTGCAGTGTGGCTTTACCAAGTATAAATAGTCTTTAAAATTGTACTTATCATCTGTGTTGGGTTTATAATAACTTAAAAATGGTGATTTTATTCATAACCCTATTAAATATATATATATAAACCTTAAATTTAAACCCTAATTATAAACCCTATTATATATATATATGTATGTATATAAAACTACATCTTTCCTTATTTTTATCTTTGTGTTTTTTATGTGTTGGATTCCATATCATGCTTTCTCCCCGATATAATTCTAAAAATTTTATAACTTCGTTATAAGGTCACGTATTCGCTCTACATGATGGTCAAAGCTATTGGCCACTACATTCGCCACTGTGTTGGCCAACGTGTAGAGCCGCCGTTACAAATATTTAAAATTAATTTGATTAAAAATAAAATAAGAATTAAAATCGTTTATTTTGAAAACAGTGCAACACAACAAAATACTACCTAGGTACTTAGAACGGATATTAAAAATTCAAGTATAATCATAATGAAAATTTGTCAAATTCACCTTCAAACTTTGTTGGTAAAATAATATTTTATTCAACCAGTTTTAAAAATAATTAAAGACGTCACTTACTAAGCGAACGATTACTGTCAATAATCGGATTATTTTTACTAAATTACAGTCTAAAAATTTTATAACTTCGTTATAAGGTCACGTATTCGTCATCTTAATTCATTTTCGATAATTTATAAACAAAGCGCGAACATCCACACTCAACAGTCGAGCACGCACAACTGTGGAATGGGCCACGTGTAGATGCGTACCGCCATCGTTGGCCCACTACCCTTTGATGTGCGGCGGAAAAACCGACACCGTCGCCAATCCCGAGACAATCGCATGCGCCATAAGCCATCCGACACAACTACGCCCTCCACACGTTGGACAATCATAGTGGGCCATCGCGTTGGCCCAACGTGTAGAGGGGCTATTAAGTGCTGATTACCACCATCTGAGAAATATGAAAAAAATATCTAAGAGATTTTTGAAGTTCGCCAACACGTATTGCGGCATCTGGCGGACATTTCCTTGGCCTAATACCCTCTCAGAAGTGAGAGGAGGCCACTGCCCAGCTGTTCGACGTATGTAGGCTGTAATTTAAATAGCCTAGGAGCGTGTTTTTGTTGTGTTTTGTTTTGTTGTGTTAACATTGCTTGGGAAGGCCTATATTCTGTTACGAATGAAATTAATTTATAAAAATTAATAAGAAGCAGAGCGAGGAGAGCTGTCTAGAAAGTTCAGTAGAAGTCAAAGTAGAGTGGCGAAACTGGGAGAGAAGTTTCTACACATAGTCGATATATTCTGTTACGAATGAAATTAATTAATGAAAATTAATAGGAAAGAAATGGGAAGACCTGCATTTAGTACTTTTCTTCTTCATTTGATTAAATTTATTTACTTATTGTATATATTATTCAAGGAAACATCTGAAGTGGAGCGATTTACTGAACCCAGGAATTATATCACTGCAAACAATGTAACGCAACAAGATAAAGAATTTGGAGTAAGTATAAACAAATATTTATATTAATTTATATACTGCTGCCCTTTTTACCGCCTGGAAAAAGATAAAAACAAAAATTTTGAATTAAATAAATAAATTAATTTAAAAATCTATCTAAATTCAAATTCTCTGTTCACATGTCACACCCTATTTTTTTCCAGACGGTGAAAAAGGTCATCCAGTATAATGATTTTTATCTTATTTTGACACTTAATTGCAACATGTTGGCATAAATAAGCCAACATTATAGAATAAACACATAATTACTATTAGTTTAGCCACACTGTAGATAGTATTGTTACGAGCTTAGGGTTCGTGACAGTAAAAACTGCCGATTGAATTACCAAAATTAACACTTTAATTACCGAACATCAATTAAAACTTAAAAGACACTAATAATTAATCACACTGATTCACTTTATTTCGCTCCGAAGCTTCGCTTGTATCGCCAAATTGAATACTGTCCCAGTAGCAGCCTGGGACAGTATTCAATTTGGCGATACAAGCGAATGCCTTTTTCACCGATTCATCCAAAATATTCCAGCAAATACCGGCCCCCGATAGACCAGGTGCAGAAAGTTGGAGTGTGGAGCTTTCTAGAAAGCTTAGTTCTTCTATTCGTTACTAGATGGCGCTGTTGGGAGAGTTCCAGAAAGATCTTGACACTCCTATTTCTGATACTTGATACCAGATGGCGCTAGTGCCATCAACTGCGGCGCGCAACAGTATTGTCATTGCTAATATACTATATACAGTATTCATTCTTAAGTGGTAGAGCCACGCTATAGCTATATTATGGTTGTAGCTTGAATGTTTTGGCTCGGCCGGAGTAGGACCACGCTCTCATAGAATACCAGCATAAAATAGTAGCTTAATGCTGCTGTGTTTCATATAGTGAGTGTAGAGAACTGGAGACACTTTTTACTGGAAACGAGGCATTCCATCTTAGTCCTCTGGGATGAAAACGCATCTGCATTTTAATCCTTAATCGAGGATAAATGTAGATGTCTGTAGGTCACAACATTCACTTACTATCAAGTGGACTGTGTGCTCGTTTTTAACCCTATCCTATTAAAAAAAAAATTTTCCCAATGATTTGTTTCAATGATTGCCACATAAAGCGGTCACGCTTTATGTGGCAAAATCATTGAAATTTGTAAATTAAAAGCATAAATGTCTTTGAATTAATTGTAGTATGTATTGCAACTAGTAACTACCTGGCCCGACAGATGGTTTTCTACACTTTTCGCTAGGTGGCGCTAACAGTTTCACTTCGAATTCACACTGGACTTTTAACGTTGTAAATGTAAAACCAATTATGACTCCAGAACAGAGTCGCCTCGACTTGGTTAAAATTTTCTTTTGTGACAAAAAATATGTTGTATATTTTGAATACGAGTCATTATGCTACATAAATATAGAATTTGTTAATAATTTGACTAAAGCGTAATCTATTGTATTCTAGTATAGCTATAAATCTTGGCCTCGACAAAACATATATATTAAGTAAATTTGACTTTAATTGGTTACGTTGTTTAGGAGTTACACAACAAACTGGTTGTTTTTTTTACATAATCTATATATATATACAAAGAAATAAAATTTAAGTGTTTGTCTGTAATGAGAAAATAACAGCTTTTTATTAAATGTATAAGAAATTAATGATACGTTACTTATAATTTTGATGAAATGGCTTGATCGATTTTGACGGGAATTTCACTGGCAGATAGCTGATGTTTTAAGGAGTAATATTTAGGCTAAGTTTATTATTGGGAAATAATTAGGGTTCAGCGAAAAATAATTAAAACCCTAAAGGGCGAAGTCGCGGGGAAGAGCTAGTATTTTATATGTACAGTTCTTCAGATTAAATATTGTGCATCGGCTAATTTCGTATTTCCGAATATGACCGACCGCATGGATGCGATGTAATATATTATATAGAGCTGCTCTTACGAAATAATTATTGGAACATTATCAGTGTTGCGACACATTTTGTTATATATGTCTTTGAAAAAAAAAACATGACAGCGGTTGTTAAAAATTAAAATATTTTTCATTGTGTAACAAAGATATATTGTTGCGACATCTTACATTGTAAGCTGGTACAGTGTTATAGTTGATTGATGAAGTGTTTAAAATACTTGTTCCAGAAGGCCATACTCTTTCCTAGCCTTGTTCTATTGTAAACTTATTAACTAGCTGTTATCCGCGACTGCGCCCGCGTAGAATTTAATATTTGATTTCATTGGTTTTAATCTTTTTGCCTTTTTTCTAAAATATAAGTAGCCTAAGTTACTCCTCCTTACGTTATACATAAGCTATCTGCCAGCGAAAGTGCCGTCAATATCGGTCCAGCCGTTTCGCAGTTAGCCGGAACGAACAGATACACATTTTTTTTTAAAAATTGTGTTTTTGTTATAAGTACCGTGTATACTTTCATATGCATTTAGTAAAAAGCTGTTATATTGATATCACAAACAGATACTTAAATTTTATTTATGTATATCTAAAATACGATTTTATCAAAAGTTTTTTTAAGTTCACTAGGCTAGACCCTCGCGCACACTTTGATGTGTGTATGTGTGTGTGCTATGTTGGTGTTCTTAGGAATTATATTGACATTTATATGTTTCCGTTCAGTTCCAGGTGTGCAGAATCTGCTTAGCGACTGACAGAAAAGTGTATAGTCTGTGCCGGAGCAGTCTCAGAACGGTTTATGAAGACGTCACAGGTTTAAGGGTACAGTTGGCATTTTTTTAAAGAATATTTTTCTCTGCTTTATTGACTTTTAAATACAGTGATTTCTTATATTTATGCGAGCACTACATATTTCAATAATGCAAGTTTTTACGGCAGCAATAATACAAGTTTTTACGGCAAGTCTTTACCATGGTACCATGCTGTAAAGTACTCGAAACGTCAGGTAAGTATATAAAAATGTTAATATACGCCATAAAATCGGTAAAAACTTGTATTATTAAGACTTTTAAATAGTTCAGTGATCAACGGTCAGAGATGTGATTTGCAAGAAATACAGATTTCACAGTTGTGGTAGTTTGATGTGAGCGCCGTTTTCTAACATAGTAGGGGCACGCTGCAGCTATATTATGGTTGTAGCACGAATGGGTCGGCTCATATGGGGAAGGACCACGCTCTCAAAGAATACAAGCGTGAAACAGTAGCTTAATTCTGCTGTATTTCGTATGGTGAGTGTAGAGAACCGGAGACCCTTTTTGCTGGAAACGAGGCATTCCATCTTAGTCCTCACGGGTGACAACGCATCTGCATTTTGATTCGTAATCGAGGATAGATGTAGATGTCTATGGGCCACAGCAACCACTTACCATTTAACCTATTTAAAAAAAAGCGTAAAATAGCAGCTTAACGCTGCTGTTTCGTATGTTGAATGAAGAGAACCGCAGACCTTTTTTACTGGAAACGTAACATTCCATCTTTGTTCTCAGGTGTGACAAAGCATTTTTTATAGAATAAAGGTGGCAAACGAGCACACAGTGCACCTGATGGTAAGTGGATGCTGTGGCCCATAGACATATATATTTATCCTCGATTAAAAATCAAAACGCAGATGCGTTGTCACCGTTGAGGACTAAGATGGAATGCTTCGTTTCCAGTAAAACGGGTCTCCGGATCTCTACACTCACCATACGAAACACAACAGTATTAAGCTGCAATTTTACTCTGGTATTCTATGAGAGCGTGGTCCCTCCCCTGTCGAGTCGACCCATTCGTGCTACAACTGTAATATAGCTGCAGCGTTGCACTACCACGAATGAGAAAAAATGTAGTTATCTATGGGTCACGGTATCCACTTACCATCAGGTGGACAGATTCCGCGTTGTCACCCATGTTCTATAAAAAAAATATGATCCTGTTAACTAACTGTCAAAACAAATAATCGAACTCGAATTCTCAAATTCTTAAAATTAAAATTATTTTCCCCGTACATTGGCAATTGAAATATATAATAATGTACTCAATATCCCCTAAAAATATACACATCACTAAGTCTTTTATAAAGAAATGTTGTCACCCCTGAGGACTAAGACGGAATGTCTCATTTACATTAAAAAGGGGTCTTCGGTTTTCTATACACTCACCATACAAAACACAGCAGCATTAATTTTCTGTGAGAGTGCGGTCCTTCCCGGTCGAACTGACCCATTCATGCTACAGCCATAGTATAGCCGCAGTGTGGCTCTACCACGTAAAAACTATGCTATCAAAAACATAACTTGTAAAAATGCCAAGTCTCGCAACTCAGTTCTTCTTAGGAGTGGTCGTTACAAAACGTAACTAGTTACTGAAACTATTTAATCACACAATAGCGGGTAGCGGGTTATTGCAGTGCAACGAAACTATTACAGTAGATGTTTTACTCAGTAACACGATTCACGTTTCACGAATCACGAACGAGCGATCAGTTACAATAACAAAACGTTTATTCGGCTATTTTCGCGACGCTTCGTCGACGGCTTCGGCTGTTGAAGTAGAAGCACATGAGTAAAGAAACCGACTCTTTACGCTGTGGTAGAAGTACCACCGGTCGTCGAATGTCGAGTGAGCGCGGGTGCTTTTGCATTTGACCTATGACTCTATTCCCTTCGTATAGATGCGATATTAGAAAAATGAGAAAGTAAGTGTGCATGTTTTTAACAAAAAAATAGTTCAAATTCCATTATTTAAGTGACCTAGGCTCGGTTTAAATTAGTCTTGTGTTTGAAGTTTAATGACACGGTTTGTTTTTACTTTTTAGGCACCTTAGTTATGCAACCACAAGACCATAGGGTTGTTACGGTTCGTACTTAGAGAGGGCTGCATAAGCATTAGACAGTATCCAGTAACTGTAGAGTCAGCGCTTTTGGTTGCATGAGGCATCAGGCGGAGCTCATGGGAGCGGCCGCTTCGTTCTGACATCGACTTCTGTCAAGACGTATTAATTAAGTAGTTATAATTATAATTGTATTAAGAAATAAAATAGATTTTAGATAGTTTTTAAAAAATCATTTTACGTTCCCGTAATCTTGACTCCTTTGGTAATATTTTTGTTTTCTTTTTGTGCAATAATAATAATATTTTTAGTAAAATAAGAACTAAATACATTTGTATATATTAGTGTTAATAATAATTGTATAGTAATTAGTATAAGTAACTAAGTGTAAAAATAATACTAAAACTTTATGTGATAGTTATCAAAAATATCTCGAAGTAATGCCAGTGTACTTTGGGACTTTTTTACAAAAGATACTACAACCATGAAGGCCAATATTCTATAAAAACATCAATACATGTATTCATTTGATTTATTACATAAAAATGTAGGCTTGATATGTCTAAAATAAGCATTGTGATAATTATTTGCTATAAAATCAAACTTATATTCAATATTTTATGCTGAACTTGGGGGTGAATTTATCATAATCGTAATTATTAAATAAATCGTTTGCCGTTAAATCTTTTCAAGTGATATTTTTATCAAACCGTGCGAAATGATTTAACAAATAAATAAATTTAACCATTAACACCGTGTCTAATTCTATACAAAACGGTAACAAACGAGTTTTCTCTTGAAACGGACATCGTTTCATTCGCAACGTTTATCAATTAAACACGTCGTGAAACACTCTATTGAAGCCGCTATAAAAATAGAGTGTTTCAAAACCCTCTATTAAAATAGAGTGTTTCAAAAGCCGCTATTGATATTCGATAGATAGTTTCGTTTCGTTACTCAAAAAAGCCGCTACTACCCATCGCTAGTTCTTCTAACGTAAAAGGTTGTGAGATCCATGTAATACCAAGTCGGTTAATTTATTCAGTTCCTACTTAAGAGTCCTTCTGTCTTAAGTTATTATGTAATTAGCTAACATAATAACATCTTGTTGTGACCATATCAATATTAAAAATCTTTTATGTTTTAAATAAATAGATTTATTTGGGCCATCGCTTGAAAACACAATGTATCTCACAAGTAATACATATTGTTACGAGCTTGAGGTTCGTGACAATAAAAATTGCCGATAGAATTACCTAAGTTAACACTTTAATTCACTTTACACTAATTAAAGTTAAAAACACTAATAATTAATCACACTGATTCACTTTATTCCGCTCCGAAGCTTCGCTTGTGTCGCCAACTCCAATACTTCCCCGATCGCGTATTGCAGCGCCTTTATATAGGGCTCTTCCACGAAAACATCCAGAATATTCGAGTAAATACGCGCGCCAACCAACCAAGCGCAGAAAGATCGAGTGTAGAGCTTCTAGAAAGTTTAGTTCTTCAATTTGATACTAGATGGCGCTAGTGCCGTCAACTTCGGCGCGTAACAATATTATATTAAATTCGATAGCTTAGTGCGATTGCCAAGTCAATCTATTTGTTTAAAACATAAAAGATTTTTGATATTGATATGGTCACAATAAGATGTTGTTATGTTAGCTAATTACGTAATAACTTAAGACAGAAGGACTCTTAAGTAGGGACTGTATAAATTAACCGACTTGGTATTACATGGATCTCACAACTTTTTACGGTAGAAGAACTGAGTTGCGAGACTTGGTTTTTTACAATTTATGTTTTTGATGGCATCTCATTTATTTTTGAAGATAGTAATACTTTTTTCCTTCTGGTACCTTCTACTTATTGATTACCCACAATGTACCAATCTACGCCTTTTATTCCATTACATTATACATATACATTACACAGGTACACTGATTCATTCACTGCAAATGTAACTTTGTAATCCTATATATTTATATAGGATTACAAAGGTATTTATGCAATTATTGTATCTAGAAAACTGGACCGAAATTGAAAAATATTTTAGTTTTTCCTTGATTTATACAATAAACACTAATTATGCTCTAAGTTTGAAGCTTCTATGTCTACTAGAAGTGCCTTAGAGTTTTGATGATCGGTAAGTCAGTGAGTGACAAAATCAAGAAACTTTGACTAATTATAATTCCTAAACTACCGGTTCAATTTGAATGAAATTTGAAATATACCGTGTCTATACAATGCCTGCTTGGTTTCTGAAAACTCATGTTTCTAGTTCTATCCACAACGAAGTTATAGGGGGTCGAAAATGGCCTGACTTGCTTCGAGAAAAGTATGGTACGGCCGTGCCGCTTTTTTGCTCGACTAGGCGGGGGCACTGCCGTGCCCCCAGATAACTACAAAAACTTTAAGATTGATACGATCAACTCTGCAACACTACTCGATATTAAAATATATTCAGATCTAAATTGGAAACCCCACATACAAAGCCTAACATGTAAATTCCTTTCGTTTATAATTGCACTTTATTATATTATTACTATTACTATTACATTTAAAAAAGTAACGGACTTAAAAATACCTTTTTCGGCGTATCAACATACAAAATAAAAAAAATCTTTTCTTATCATCATCATCATCATCATCATCATTACAGCCCTTCACAAGTCCACTGCTGAACATAGGCCTCCCCCAAGTAACGCCACAAAGCACGGTCCTGAGCCACCTGCATCCATCGCCTTCCTGTATGTCTCACCAGGTCGTCACTATACTACTATACTACTTTCTTATCGTCATCCAAAATTAATATGTTAAATAATCGGCTATACTGTAAGGCAATAACAATTTTGAATAAATTACCCCTGAACATTAGAAACGAAAAATAAAATCGCTTCCATTTAATAAGAAATAAAAAAAATTATACAAAGCTGTTTTACAATTTGGAAGAATATCTAAAAAATAGCCAATTAAACTATTCTTCAATATATTAATTATAATATATTTCGATTAGCAACTGAAAATAAATGTCTATAAACCACAGCATCCACTTGTTCTATAAAAAATTGTAGACAAAAAAGTAAAGAAATTTTTTCAGACGTCCGAAAGTAGATGAAAACTATAATACACAACGGCTGTCAACCTTATTTTATACGACGTTCGGCGTCGCCGGGAGCACACATACAAGCAATTACGTTCTATTATCAGTAATCACTACTACAAACACATTTTAGATTTTTGATTAATGTTCTTGACACGTATGTAAATATTTCTTTATTTTTGTTTCTAATATTCACAAAATATAAATAGTTTCGACTTACTGGTTGTAGAATATGTCTCATTTATTTAAATTCCATTTCCCGCTATTCTTTCGACACGTAATTATTGCACAATTTGCCATTTTTTAAAATAATTTGCATGAAGCCACGCTTGATACGAAAATTGGAAACGATTGATTATGTTAACATTTACACGTGTGAGTTGACATGTTAGTGGCTACACGGGCTCCGCCCACTCCCCCGTTCTATTATGTATGTATTTATAGTATTCTATGGTTTTCACGTACTTTCGGACGTCTGAATAATCCAAAAATTTGCCAAATATTAAGATATATAAGATCCGATAGAAAACGACGACGAGACGAAGGTATAAGTTTTGATAACTATTAACTTTGGTATTACGTGCAGTCGCTGGCACTGGTATGTATATTACTGTAATAATATCAGACGTAGGTGTTTGCATCTTCTTGCTGGTGACTATATCTAACTACTTAAGATCAGCCGTTGTTGCTTAGCATCTAATCGCGTCCGATAATTTATGTTTATGTTCTGTTATGTTGTTTGTTAATATGTGGATAGTGTATTTGACTACATATTTATTTAAATTATACTAGATTTTACGGATTTTATGGTGTATGTTTAACTTTTTAAATACCCGGCGTTTCGAGCACTTTACCGCACCCATGGTCATGGGGGGGGAGACTGAGATGTTCAACGTCCAGATGTCATAGTTAACCGCGCTTACCATAGATTAAAATTATTAATTTTTGTTCCGATCTACACAGTATGAACTTAGTATCTTGAAGTCTTGCAGGTTGTATGCTTGGGTTGGGATTTAATTTTATTAATTATAGAATCCCAAGCAGATGGTAGCACCCAGCCATCTTCTCTATTGAAATTAGGATGTAGTGACGGGGGCGATCCTGTACGTGTTCACAGACTGTAGACTTCCCGGAGCGTCGATTCTTCACATCAGCTATGTTCTTTAACGCGGGTTTTAATTGATCTTTTAGTTTGTCTTATGTAGGAGAGACCACATTCACAATCAAGCTTGTACACTCCTGCATCTTGCAGAGGGACGTTACACTTGACTGATGGTAAAAACTGACCAATCTTCTTCGGCGGCTTGAAGTATGTTTTGATGGAAGCGCGCTTCAAGATGGAGCCAATCTTGTCAGTGACTCCTCTAACATATAGCAGTACAGCTGGTACACGCTCGACTGTGGCCGGCTTCACTCGTTCACTGTGACGTAGGCGCGGGACCCGATATTTAAAATGTTAAATATATGCGATAAAATCCGTAAAAACTAGTATTATTTAAATGTCTAGTGTTCGCGTAAATATAAGAAATCATTATACATATTTATTCTTATTATTAGGTACATTAGCTAACATTATTTTGTGTAACAATATACTATGTAGTTGTTTGCTATTCCTGATAAAGAGAAAAAAAAAATAAGATCCGATGACAATACAATAATTTCGTGACTCTAACCTAATATTCATCTCTCGTCCTATAAACCTTAAGTCTGTTAAAGGTTTACATTCATTTTGTACAAACATTATTAGACTTCATATCCATTAATAACATTAAACTATAAAACTTTTGCCACTTACCTATATCTAATTTTACTACGTTAGCAATAATTTTGTACAATTATATACCTATGTAGATTCATTCGAAAATAACTGCCTTCATTACATACATAACTTTGTAACAGAGGGTTACGTAAGTCTATCTACGGAAACGGAAACTAAGGTATGTGAGAGTAATATGGTTAGCTTAAGCTTTGCCGTCCTATAAAGCCAAAACTAGGAGGACAGAAACAAAAACACAAAGTCGTATACTATAACTAATATATTAAGAAAAAAATGGCAAACAAATTTTGGCAATAAGTAGGTACACAAAATTTAATTAAAAAAACTAACTGCACTACAACATTAAAATTGACAAAAATATTTACTATAATGTCGACTGTTAAAATGGTGTCGATAACGCGAACGATATTCGCAATCGCAGGGATAATAGTAGGTTATGCGCAGTTGGTTCAAGAACGGCATTGATGCATAAAAGTATTTTCTGTCTGGCGCCAATAATATACAATAAAATCCCCAAACACATCAAACAATTGCCTACCAGACTTTTTAAGCTACATCTTAAAAAATATTTGATAGCCAAATGTTATTACAGCTTGTCTGATTTCTTAAGTGATAGATTTGTTTAAAGCTAAATTATGAATTGCAAATTTTACGAGACATCATTGAAATTTTTGCACATCTAAAATTATGAACATAGTGTTAGTTAATTTGTCTTGTAGAATAATTAATATATGTAGAATATTTTTTGTACGCCATAAATGGCAAAACATGTAGCTCGTATTAAGTTTTTTTTAACACCTGTATTTTTTACTCATGTTTTACAAAATAAATATCTTTATCTTTATCTTTAACGCTGCACCCTTATGACCCTTTATTATTTGACGAGCTATCGTATCACAAAGTCCTCTATTCAAACAGGGCTGTAGGTTTTGAGTTATAAGAAAGTGATCATATTACCCTCACATACTAAAGTCGAATACACTGTGCTTTTCTAGAATTACTTGACGCTGGCAGAATCCGTTGTAAGTTGTCAAACTAGGAATATAAAACCTACTATTCTGTTCATAATCTGTAATGTTGTAATTGAGCTCATAATCTATGCATAATCTTTTAGTTTTTTATAATTTATTTTTACTACAGGTTAACCTAACAGATGGACTGCCTAAAATGCTGTGTTGGGAATGCAGGCATAGACTTGTGTCGTGTAGACAATTCGTGGATCGCGCGAACCACGCGGACATGCTGCTGAGGAAGCTGATCGGTGATGGATGCTATGTAAGTACGGCGCGTATGACGCAGTTTACAGGGTAGAACCACGTACCTTTATAAGGCAGCTGAATTTCTTGCAGTTTTTCTGTTGCTCGATGCAGGCGCGTTTTAACCGACTTCAAAAAGTAGGAGGTACGCTTCGACTGTTTTAAATGTGTGTTACCTCAGAAATGTTTTCTAAGTGAACCGTTTTTGATGATTCCTTTTTATTTGAAAGCTGGTGCTTCTCATGTGACCCCATATAAATTTGATCAAGATCTGACAAATAGTTTTTGAGTTATCTTCAAATGATACATATTTAATAATAAACTTTGAATACATTGATTCGGTCATATTGAAGTCGGTTGTACAAATTTTTTAATTTTACAATTTGACGCGGTAGAGCCTTACTGCAGCCATATAAGTAGTATAGTTGTAATACGAATGGGTCGGCTCCACCGGGGAAGGACCACGCTCTCACAAAATACCAGCGTGAAATAGCAGCTTAAGACTGCTGTGTTTCGTGTGGTGAGTGTAGAGAACCGGAGACCCTTTTTACTGGAAAAGAGGCATTCCATCTTAGTCCTCACGGGTGACAACGCATCTGCATTTTGATTCGTAATCGAGGATAGATGTAGATGTCTATGGGCCGCGGCAACCACTTACCATCAGGTGGACTGTGTGCTCGTTTGTCACCCGTCTATAAATAAATATTACTTGTTAAGTTATTGCGTGGCGCTGACGTCGATTAGCTTCTTAAGATGCGTTACGTTCTTGTTATGAAGATGGAAAATAAATAAGATATATATATATATATATATATATATATATATATATATATATATATATATATATATATATATATATATATATATATATATACTTGGGACTACCGTTACCGTTACAGCCTATTAAAGTCCACTGCTGAACATAGGCCTCTCCCAAAGATTGTCTCATAAATGGGATATTCGCCATAGCTGCCACACTTTGCAAGCAGGTTGGCAACCACAGACTTTTTTATTTTTAGTCGTTATTAGGAAGTCGCTGCTACCCATCTCCAGATTTGTTTCCCGTCTGTCGCCTCCTACGAGACCCACGGTATGGGTATGGGCTAGTGGATATTCTTATACAGCTACTACACGGCTTTGCCACTATACTTTTGGTTAGGGCGTTCATTAAGGAGATATGCAACATTTGAATATAAGGTGACGTTTTCGCGTCAATATATGGTGTAGCCGCATACAACCAGGTAGCTTTATTTATGTAATGGCCCGTCTACAAGTCACTGTTCCTGTAACACAGGTGGATTTGCGAACGTGGTACCAGACGTAGGTAAACGTGGTAAAGCCACGCTGCAGCTATATTATGTTTGTATCATGAATATGTCGACTCGATCGGTGAAGGTTCACACTCTTACAATACCAGCATGTGTTACGTGGTAGAGCCATGCTGAAGTTATATTAGTAGTATAGTTGTAGCACGAATGGGTCGGCTCCACCGGGGAAGGACCACGCTCTCACAGAATACCAGCGTAAAATAGCAGCTAAACGCTGCTGTGTTTCGTATAGTGAGTGTAGAGAAGCGGAGACCCGTTTTACTGGAAAAGAGGCACTTCATCTTAGTTCTCAGCGCTGACAACGCATCTGCATTTTGATTTGTAATCGAAGATAAATGTAGGTGTCTGTCTATGGGCCACAGCACCCACTTACCATCAGGTAGACTGTGTGCTCGTTTGTCACTTTTATTCTATAAAAAAATGAAATAGCAGCTTAGTGCTGCTGTGTAAAAACGTTCTAGTGTATGTGTTTTTAGGAGCTCATATATAATCTTACCCATTCATACCTTGTCTTAAATACAATTTAATCCTTATAAACAATTTATTTTATTTTACAGTTGTACAAGTTCAATAGTCTGAAATCGATTGACACGCAAAAAGAGAACTTAAAGTCAAACCTTACAAAAATAATACATCCGCCAAATGACTTTGACATAAACGTGTTCGAAATTAGTTTATTAAAAGGTGTGAACGATCAAACAAACATAAAAATAGAACCATTAAGAGATATAGATACAAACATAGAGATACCGATGAATACTGAAGTAAAAGAAGGTATCACTGTACCAAACAAACAGCCAAATGTTGGACAGTTTGAGACATATTCACCTAAATATCTAATTAATTACGAGATGGAAATTAATGAAAATGTTTTAGATTCAAACGAAGACGCTTATAAAGATCCAATAGAAATTGATACAAAAAAAGAAATTATACATAAAGCAAATGAACATGAAAATTTTGTTCAATTCAAATCTCATTCACCTGAGTACCTAACTGATTTTGAAACGGATATGATGGAAAGTAGTATAGAATTAAACGAAGACTATTCTACTGATCCAGTAAAACATGTAGAAATACCAATAGAGACTGAAGTAAAAGAAGATGTAATCAGTGAATCAAACAATTGGACAAATCTTGGACAGTCAGAAAGTGGTTCACTTGAATCTCTAACGGATTATGAAACGGCTATGAATGAAGCTGTTTCAGATCTAAAAGAAGACGATTCTGCACATACTAAATGTAAAGAAATGAAAGCAGTTAATGAAATGCAGAAGAAAAGCGTGAAAGTGATTAAAAATGACAGAAGAAAGAAGAAGTCTTCAGAAGCGCTGAACCCCGCACTGTTTAGTATCACTAATTTGTCGTACAGAGATCAAGTTAATGAAATAGAGAAAAGAAAAGAGAGTGACAACTTTAAACTCTCTCATTATAAATGTATGGAGTGCTATAAAGGGTTCATTGACAAAGATTCTTTCAATGCTCATATGTTGCGACATTCAGATGTAAGTAACCATTTCTTTCTTTTGGGGCCATCCATAAATTACGTCACACGAATTTTATAGTTTTTTGACCCTTGTGATACCTCTAGTGTGAAATCACATATTTTCTCATGCACTCGCCGACGACTTAAACCTACATAAGCCTTTAAAATATAGACCGAGTTAGTAATACTTATTTTTAAGTTTTGGGTTTACACGTAAATTTCGCGTTTTGGTGTTTTATATTTTATTAAGTGACGTTACGTAGCTTTTAACCCCCCCCCCCTTCTCCCTTATCACAAATTGTCGCATTTTGTTGGAATCCCCCTCTCCATTAAAATTGATGTAATTTATGGATTGCCCCTTTGTGCTTTTTAACCACTAACGAAAACAGAGAGGTTTTATAAGTATGTAGTGTGTATTTGTGTTTGTCTGTGGCGTCGTAGCTCCTGAATGGATGAATCGATTTTGCACGTTGTAGAGCCACGCTGCAGTTATATTATGGTTGTAGCACGAATGGGTCGGCTTGATCGGGGAGGGACCACGCTCTCACAGAATACCAGCCTAAAATAGCAGCTTAATACTGCTGTGTTTCGTATGGTGAGTGTAGAAAACTGGAGACCCTTTTTATTTGAAACGAGGCATTTTTTCTTAGTCCTCAGGGGTGGCAACGCATCTGCATTTTGATTCTCAATCGAGGATAAATGTTGATGCCTGTGGGCCACAGCATCCACATACCGTCAGGTGGACTGTGTTCTCGTTTGTCACCCATTTTATTTTCTATTAAAAAAAAGTTTTTTTTCTTTTAAAAGGTGTTTTAATCAAGAGTGTTCTTAGCTATGTTCCAAGAAAATCTGTTCATCCGTTTGAAAATCATCAGCTCTTTTTGTTTCGGGTTTTCTAGTTTTTAAATTTTTAATTTAAGTTATCTTTACTCAACTTCTGGACCTTTTTTTTTACTTAAACGGAAACAGGAACAGAAACTTTTTTATTCAATGTAGATTATAACAATACTTATTGAAAGTCACTTTTTTCATTTACCACTGGTTCGCAAAAAAAAACCTCTGTCCTGGGAAGAACCAGCAAGAAACCCAGCGGGACTATTTTTTTTCCAATAATAGCTTACAATCATGTTTACAATTAACAACACAAGACAAATTAGAAATAGCTTGGTAGCGATCACCCTTCCCAGGGGTTATTATCATCCATAAATTGCTTAATATTATAATAACCCCTTTTTTACGAGCCAGCCAGTACTTGGCTATAATCCCACCTATTGGTAAGTGGTGATAGCACTGGAAAGTAAATCGCACTGTCTTAATGTAACAAAAATTATTCACTGTTGACGTTTCGAGCACTTTTCAGCACCCATAGTCACGGGGGAGCTGAAGTGTTCGACGTCTCAATGTCATAGTTAACCGCGGTTACCCACAGATTAAAATAATTAATTTTTGTTCCGATCTACACAGTATGAACTTATGGTATCTTGAAGTCTTGCAGTTGTATGCTTGGGTTGGGATTTAATTTTATTTATTATAGGATCCCAAGCAGATGGTAGCACCCGGCCATCTTTTCTATTTAAATTAGGATGATTTTTAATGTGTAATGTTAACTATGACTAAGCTTATAACACATAAAAATATTATATAAATAAACATACAATCGAATTGAGTACCTCCTCCTTTTTGAAGTCGGTTAAAAACGTAAAACGGTTTACAATTATTGGTTGCACAATATTTAGCAATACAAAACAAGTTAGAAATAACTTGGTAGCAATCACCTCAGTCCCAGAGGTTGTTATCGTTCATAAATTACTTAAGGGGAAATATAACCTCAAATGGCTTAGCAAGATTCTCCGTTATGCCGAAAATATTGCAGCACTAATTTTGAAATAAATATATGGTAAAGTTGAGGATTAATGTTAGGTACTATGTTAGACGAAAACACGATTCCGTAAAATTTTCTCGATAGAAAAAAAAAACCAAAGTTACCTCCAAACTGAACAATAAACCGCTGTTATTCATAAAATACTTTAAATAAGATTATGAAACTTTGCATACTAACTGAACTAACTATAAAGCAGGGCTTATATTTTTTTTAAATTACCATTATTTTCAATGTAAAAAGAAATTACCTAAACTATCGGCGTCCTGAAGCTTGGAACCGTGCGGCAGGAAACAACTTTACCATATATTTATTTCAAAATTAATGCTGCAATATTTTCGGCACAACGGAGGATCTTGCTAAGCCATTTGAGGTTATATTTCCCCTTAACATTATAATAATAACCCTTTTATATAAATATAATCTTTGTTTAATAAAGTTTTAAAAAAATGTACAAGATTTGACCTTCACAAATTTCAAAAATTTTATTAGACTAAGTTTGTATAAGAAGGGTTATTATAATAATAAACGAGGCATTCCATGTTAGTCCTCACGGGTGACAACGCATCTGCATTTTGATTCGTATTTCAGGATAAATGCAGATGTCTATGGGCCATAGCAACCACTTACCATCAGGTGGACTGTGTGCTCGTTTGTCACCCTATCCTATAAAAAAAAAATAAGGAATTTATGGATGATAATAACCCCTGGGAAGGGTGATCGCTACCAAGCTATTTCTAATTTGTTTCGTGTTATTAATTGTTGTGGGTTTCTTGTGGTTCTTCCCAGGACAGAGGCTTTTTTTTTCTAACCAGTGGTAAATAAAAAAGGTGACTTTCAATAAGTATTATTGCACGCCTCATAAACGAAGAGTAAAATTTGTATTTCTACTCTCACCTAATGGAAATCCAGTAATTTTCTGAGCTAAAAATGTCTTTATTTTTTACTATTGCACTTTTAGAATAATAAAAATACACACATATCGTGAAAAATCACCCGTTTTCATGTTTCTATTATTTCTAAAAGTAATTTTCTGTATTTAGTGTAAAAACAAACGGATTGAAAAAAAAATATTATAATCTAATAAATCTACTCAGGCATGTCACCCAAAGGGGTAGGCAGAGACTACAGCCTTCCATTTGGCACGTTTCTGACATACCTCTCTCGCCTCTTCCACATCCACCTACGTACTACATACATGCTCGTCGGTTAAGGGCACTCTTACGAGTATTGCATGCTCTACTTATAATATGTCCTATAATAAAAAGAACATATTATAATCTATATAAATATATATATATATATATATATATATATATATATATATATATATATATATATATATATATATGTATATATATATGTATATATATGCATATATATATATATGACTATATATATATATATATATATATATATATATATATATATATATATATATATATATATATATATATATATATATATATATATATATATATATATATACATCACGATATTGATTCTACGTCCTTTCATTTCGCATTATTATAGCGTCCACCAGTTGTAGGCAATTTTTGAAAACTATGACAGCGTATATTGGTCCATTAAACAAATTCAAAGATAGTGTTCAACTCATTTTTTTGAATATTTAGTATATGTCGATATACAAATATACGTATATTGCCAGACGGAGGGAAACCAATCGGGACTCCCTTCCATATTACCAATTATTCAGAATCCCCGTAATATACATAGTTTTTAATTCATTCTCCTGCTTATCGCAATTCCTTTGTATAGTGCGACGTTGCCACTCTTATTAGTTATTCTGTTTTGTAATATTTTATTTATAGGTGATATTTTGTTTAATGTAGAACTATAAAATTTATTGAATATAACCGCAAAATTTTAATTGACTATATAATTTAATTTTAACACATTATAATGTGAATTATTATGATGTTAGTAATAAGAATAAGATTATTTTATGTTAATATAATTATCAGAAATTTTCATTTTAATAATAAAATAAAAAATATTTTGTATTTAATTATTACTTTTCACACCGGCAGGTATATTGCAGTCATCATCATCATCATCATTACAGCCCTTCACAAGTCCACTGCTGAACATAGGCCTCCCCCAAGTAATGCCACAAAGCACGGTCCTGAGCCACCTGCATCCATCGACTTCCTGCATATCTTACCAGGTCGTCACTCCATCTAGTGGGGGGTCGCCCTACACTACGCCTACCGGTACGAGGCTGCCACTCGAGAACCTTTCTTCCCCATCGGTTATCGGTTCTTCGAGCTATATGGCCGGCCCATTGCCACTTCAGCTTACTAATCCGTTGGGCTATGTCGGTCACTCTGGTTTTACTGCGGATATCCTCATTTCTGAGTCTATCACGCAGAGAAACTCCGAGCATAGCCCTCTCCATAGCTCGCTGAGCGACCTTGAGCGTCCTCCACGTCTCAGATCCGTAAGTCATCACTGGCAACATGCACTGGTTGTACAATCTAGTTTTTAGAGATTGAGGTATACCTGACGAGAAGATATGTCGTAATTTCCCGAACGCTGCCCAGCCGAGTTGAATCCGTCGATTGACCTCTCGGTCGAAGTTGGACTTACCTAGTCGGACTATTTGTCCCAGGTAGACGTACTCGTCAACAACTTCGAGCATAGTGCTCCCAACAACTACCGGCATAGGTGTGACATGGACATTAAACATGTTCTTTGTTTTGTCCATGTTCATCTTAAGACCTATCCGTTGGGAGGCACTATTGAGGTCATTGAGCATAGTGCTTAAGTCCTCCAGCGATTCTGCCATAAGGACTATATCGTCGGCAAATCGAAGGTGAGTGATGTACTCGCCATTGATGTTAATACCGTATCCTTTCCAGTCCAGTAGCCCGAAAACGTCTTCCAAAGCAGCGGTGAAGAGTTTCGGGGATATAACGTCACCCTGTCTTACACCTCTCTGCAGTTGGATAGGTTTCGAGCTCTGGTTCTGTACTCGGATAGCCATCGTAGCCCTACTGTACAAACACTTCAGCACCTCGATATACCGACAGTCAACTTGGCACCGCTGAAGGGACTGCAGCACCGCCCAAATTTCGACGGAATCAAAGGCTTTCTCATAGTCCACATACGCCAGGCAAAGTGGCAAATTGTACTCTTCTGTCTTCTGTACAATCTGCCGCAGGGTATGTATGTGGTCTATGGTACTGAAGCCTTTTCGGAAACCGGCTTGTTCGGGAGGCTGGAAGTAGTCGAGTCTGCGTGCGAGACGATTCGTAATGACTCTCGAAAACAGCACGTAGACGCGGCTCAGAAGGGAAATCGGTCTGTAGTTCTTCAAGAGAGCGGTGTCGCCTTTCTTAAAGAACAAGACCACCGCACTTCTGCTCCACGCCTCTGGAGTAGTGCCACCATGGAGGACGGAATTGAAGAGCCTCTGAAGGACTTCAAGTACCGGTGTTCCACCCGCTTTCAGAAGCTCCGCTGTAATTCCATCCTCGCCTGGGGCCCTGCCGTTTTTAAGGTGCTGGAGAGCCATTCTAATCTCGCTTAGACTGACGTCCGGGATATCATCGGAATAGTGTCGGATAAGACTTGCTCTTGGATCGTTACTCACACTTGCGTGTGGCTCCAACGATGATGTGTACAGCTGCCCATAGAACCTCTCAATCTCACTCAAAATCTCAGGTGTCCCGGAAACGATGCTGCCACACTCAGTCTTCAGCTTTGACAGTTGGCTCTTACGGGCAGACAGATCTCTGGCAAGGACTTTGGAGCCCTGGTTCCGCTCGATCGCTTCTTTAATACGAGCAGTATTAAAGTTGCGTAAGTCTCGCCGCATGCATTTGGAGATCTGTCTGTTCAGTTGCCTGTATGCTGTCAAATCTGTTGACGATTGCAGCCTCATCTCCCGTCTAACAGCCATGAGATTAAGAGTGTGATCGGAGAGTTTTTGTGTTCTTCTGCGGCGGGTCTTGCAGAACTTAGCTCCGACCGCATGGACAGTTTCCACGAGCTTGTCATTCATATCGTCCACTGAATTGCAATCTTCTAGGCACTGAAAGCGGTTACGTAACTCGAGCTGAAAGTTTTCGGGACTCCGGATTAGAGCACGAGGGGGACGGAGCGTTGACTTCATTAGACGAGACCTCTCCAACTTAACGTTTAGGTTCAGTGTGCCTCTAACCATTCGGTGATCGCTGCCAGTTTTCACCCTTGCGATCACTGAGACATCACTGAACAGTTGGCGTCTGGTCGCCTTAATGAAGTCAATCTCATTTTTTGTCGAACCGTCGGGGCTCGACCAGGTCCACTTCCTGTGGGGCCGCTTCTGGAAGAAAGAGTTCATCATAAAGAGTCCCTCTTTCTCCATAAAGTCGGCCAGCTGCTGGCCCCTTCGGTTCCGTTGCCCTACTCCAAATTTCCCTAACTTCAGCTCACCGCTTTCTCTTGTGCCTAGTTTTGCGTTGAAGTCTCCCATCAACACCGTGTAGTGGGTTTTGGAGGAATGCATGGCTTTGGAAATATCCTCATACATTTCCTCCACCTCCTCATCGGGATGTGCCGAGGTTGGTGCGTAAACCTGTATGACCTTCAGCGAATACCGTTTGGTGATTCTGAGTATCAGGTACGCGACCCTCGTCGACACACTCCCAATCTTTACAACGTTGTTGACGAGAGACTTGTGGACGATAAATCCGACACCTCCTTGGGACAGATGGTCGCCCTCCCGGTGATAGAACAAGTTGCCGGATTCGAGAATCACCGTGTCCTCCCCCTCTCTTCGGACCTCGGATAATCCTATAATACTCCAGCGCAACTTGTCTATCTCTTCTTCCAGCTCCAGGATCTTCTCGTCAGTCCTCAGTGTGCGTGCGTTAAATGTTGCCAGGTCGAGTCGTCGTAGGTGGCAACCGAACTTCCACCGGAGATTCTTAGCACCCCCTGCCCCGCCGTTACCATGGTTGCCACCGTAGCCAGGAATAGCGGGGCCGCCGGGGACTGGGGGCCGTCTATTTGTGTCATTGTTCATGGGGGGTATATTGCCATAGTTGCCACGCTTGGCGAGCGGGTTGGCAACCGCAGTTTTTTTTTTGTGTAATTGCTGTTATCAGGAAGATGCTGCTGCCCATCTCCTGCCTGCCTCCCTCTGTCGCCTCTTACGACACCCACGGGAAGATATGGGGTAGTGGATATTCTTAACCGCCACTACACGGCACGGCACTACATATATTGCAGTATTTTTGTTAAATTGTTGAGACCTATTGTAACCCATATATTGCCAACGAATAAATGAACTTGAATTTAAATTTGAATTTCTCTACACTCACCATACAAAACACAGCAGCGATTTTACTCTGGCATTCTGTGAGAACGTAGTGCTTCCCCGGTCGAGAAGAATCATCTTTACGTCAAATTAAAAATATATTTGATTCGTTTAGCACGAATAATATAGTTTTTATCATTCTGGTTCAGATTAGATTTAATTTTAGTCACTTAAGTTTCGTATATTGTGCAAAATAATGAAATAAATGTACAGAATGTGCAATGTGAAATTGGGAAAATATAATTTTTGTCTACGGCAAAAAAAATAGACTATGTATCATGATTAATTTACCAACTAGTTATTCGTTGAGTCAATACAAAAAATATCAAAAATTGCCGAGCCGTGATAAATTATAGATTGAATATATTATTATTTACTTTAATTGTAAATACGTACTGATGTAAAATGAAACAAATATTGAGATCAAATAAAACGTTTATTGAACAAGCATCTTCTTTCAAACATTTGTTCAATGAAGTAGATACTTAGAATAAAGATTTATAATAAGGAACATAATTAACACAATTTGGCACTTGAAATAACATAGGTAGTAATTTAGAGCAAAACTTTTGACGCACACAGTGCCCCAAAAACCGCTACAAACGGCAACATTAATTAAAAAAGAAATAAGAAAGGTGTTCTAAGCGTTTTATCATTTCTAGAATTGTGTAATGTGAAAAAACTGTTCTAGAAAAGTGACTATTTTACACCGCATGGCATCCCTACACTGAAATATAAAAACAATAGCGAAAAATGTCATTAAAGCAATGGTCATTAAAGTGTGTTTTATACACAAGGAATTAAAATATAAATATATTCATGGTTATATGGACGTCAAATATCGTGCGGTATGAAACTTTACCGATAATCTGACGTCCACATATAAAAATATAACAAAATTCAAAAGTATGGACGTTAAATATCATTCTGTACGAATGTTTTAGGATATTCGAACGTCCGTATTATTATATGTAGCTAAATCTAAGGACACGTAAAGAAATTTGAAAGTAAAAATAGCACTGAGTACAGTATAAACCGACAAAAAATACCAAAATATACCTTGAGCACTAAATAAATAAGTAATCAACATAAATAAATAGTAAAACGCAATAATCAACAACATTGGACATCAGATATCAAAGAAATGGATGTCAAGTAAAACTTTGTGAGAATATTTTAGGATATTCTTACGGCCGTATATGGGTAAATACTCAACTATACATTAATCAACTTAAACAAGTTTAACTAAGGAAACTTAAATGCAAGCAAACAAGCGTGGAAAGTTCTTAATGTGCGTAGGTCACAGTACGGACGCCAAATAAAGCACGATATGCATGTTTTTTAGTAATATAGCGTCCAATATGAATAAAAATTATAATTGTATTTCAACTAAATGCAAAACCAAACATATCATAATTTAACAAAAATAGCCTTTCACAAAATAAAATCAAGTTAAGTAGATAGTAATTTCTTACAGATTAGGTACAATAGTCGCACTCATCCTTAAGATAGTGATCATAAACAGTAAACTCGCAGTGAGAGCACCAAAACCAACACGATCAAGTAAATAAATTATATTTTCGGAGTTATTCATGTCAGCAAAATTATGCCACGGTCTGTTGTAGGAATTAACAAATCTTTGGCAACTAATCCAGTAAAACCTTTTATTAAAATTAATTTCTTCCCAAGGCCATATTAGGTTATTAGTCAGAATATAACAAAACAAACTTCTATTTAAAAACCTGTCAATATCTACAATTAACTCCATCTTTTTGTACTCAATCAGAAGGTAATTTATACTCAAACAGAATTATGGGTTGCTTACGACATAACAAAAGTTCTTATAGGCAGTTTAGTACTGTACAGTACATAAATGTAAAATGTAAAAATATAGTGCAGCATGACGTAAACCGATAATATAAGTCCCTTCATCAGCTATGAAAAAAGCTTATGACCTTAAGACCGCACCCAAATCGGTTCACCTCTTTAGGAGCTACGGTGTCACAGACAGGCAGCCACACAGACAAACATTCACGTAAAACTTATAACAATCCTCTTTTTACGTCTATTATTCATGGATCCAATCAATCATTAAATTCGATAAGGTTGGACTAAGAGAGCGAGATGGAATTTTGACAACCAGCAATGTTTTAAAAACAAAATACGAAAGTAAACAAAAATACCACAGTAATTCGTAGGAGAATTCCCGAATATGGCTATTTGTTGTTTGTATAGGCATTTTGGACGAAGACTTTTATTTTTAACCAGTCTTTGTTGTGCAGAATTTCAGTATGTTGACTACGAAGTTCCTCGCACTCATGGCGTTTTGGCGGTTGTTTATTTTTAATATGTTTGCTAAAAAACTTTTTAACTATACTTTTCTGTTCTGTGGTCCAAGGAACAAGGTTTCGTTTTTTCTTTGTTTTAATTTGTGTAGCATTGGTAGCATCGCTAAGTAGAGTTGACTGCGGAGTAAGGACAGGGTTATCGTCTGTGAACTCCGTTTCTTTTGATTTTTCAGTTGGTAATGCAGCATCGTAATCTATTAATTCATCACTGTCGTAATTATCGTGGCCCTGTGCGTTTTCTAGTAAATCTTGTTCTAAATCTAAGTTTATGTCATCCAAACATTTGCCTCTATAAGAGTCTGCTTTGCCACTCTCCATGAGCAGCAGTAGTTTTGATAGTTTGGCCGTCTGATACACGTCATCGGGTAATCTATAGTTTTGTCTGTGGACAGCCTGTGTGTGCCCCATAAAGTTAGCTAGTTGTTCAATGTCTGATTCTTTAAGGTTAAACATCTGAGTCAACGTAGCCAAATGTTTGCGTAGCTTAGTCGAAGTAATAGCTGCAGGATTTCGAGCTCCACTTGCAGTGGTTTACTTTTTCAAGAACTTATAACCACATAATGTACTTTCAGATCCGGGTTTTGCAAACAAAAAGTCGTTTTTTTCACATATCGTCGGCCTAATTCGTTAACCTTCTAAGTCCATATTTTCATAGTTTACAGGACGAAGAAAAAACTAAATAATATCTTTATTAATTTAGCAATCAAAATTCTGAAAATCCCGTTGGTGTCTCCAATTTTTTTTGATATTTTAAAAATATAATTAGTAGTATAACTTATACACATTTTATAAAATTCAAGAAAAAAAATATTTAGCAGTTTTTCGATGTGAAGTTTCAATTTACTTGAGGACTTAGCAGTTTTTGTCTTTAATTTAGTATGGTGTATAGATTAATGAATTGCGTAGTGAAACACATTCAATCAGTAATCAAACTATTTATTATTAAAAATTAAACAATCAGTCTTCTTTAATAGGAAACAGGGTTATAATATCTAAGATAGACTCTGCATAAAAAATCTGTAATAGTTTTAATATACGTGATTATGTGGTGCTTTTGTGGTATTACGAGTTGTCCTAAAAGTATCTTATTATTATTAATGACAAGCATTTAAACTTGTTTTACTACTACAGGTATCACAATCAATTATTATTAATACTAAGATAAAACAGAAACAATTTTCCAAGAATTTTAAATTAACAATAAGTAAAGTAAAGTAAAGTTGTAATTTTACTTAAAATCTAATTATTAGTAATTTTTATTTTATTCATGAGGCAAGTCATCACAATATTTATGATAGTCAGAAGGAAGGGTCTTTTTTATTTGCTGCAAGTTTTCAAATTTTCGTGCAGTGATTTTACGTCGGTTCTGATACAATTGAGATAGTTGAGTAATCTCGCAAGGATTACATTGCAAAGATCGTCTTTGTGGTAAACTTTGCCATTCATCCTTATAGCAAGTTTTATAAAGAATTGATCCATTGCTTTCGTAACGTAGTGCACGAATGTCAGTGACCTTAGGATCCCCTTTGGATCTTCCTGGGCGAATACTTTTATAAAACTGAATTTTGTCGAAGTTTTTGAAGAAGTGTTGTCCAAATATGTTACATAATAGGGTACTGGGCATTTACGAGCATGCTTAGCAATAGATATGTATTCAGTTGGCATATTTAAGACCTTGTTCTTAAGCTGACGTTCTATAGTGGAATGCATTGAATCGGCCTACATTTGGGTGTGACCAACCTCTAAAAATTTTTGTTCAATAGCTAAATTTTTGTGCCTCATGACAATGTTCAAAAGAGCGTTAGATAAAATACAATTTCTATTTTGGTATGTGCAACCGTCACTATAAATTATAATTGTCTTTTTCCCATCTTCAGCATTAACTTCAGGACGTATTATTTTGTTTCCTATAAAGTCAACCCAAATGGAGGCAAATTCTTCAGCATTAAGTCCACCTTCTACCTCATTCCATATGAAACAGAATCCATCTTTATTTTTTATATTAAAAAAGCAAAGGTTGTGAACTTGCAGCTTCGTTTTATAGTATAGCATTCATTCGATTTTGGTTCTGCTTCCAATTTTGATTTTGAAAACTCCTGCTTCCAATTTTGAACCGTCCATCTTCCTAAGTCCAATGTGTTCAAAAACATCTTTCGACATACTTTGACACTTTTATCATTTACTTTTAAATGATAAACAAAGGTGTTAGCCCTCTTGGTTGTCCCTTCGGTATTTCGATTTCGTGGCCGGACAATTGGAATAGTTGTAACCCATTCGTTCACTAGGGTTTTTTTTCGCCCCATGTAAGATTTCAAAAGCAATTAAAAATGCTCCTTCTTACATCTTCATCTACTGTTTCACATTTCAAAGTACTGTGCTTCCCAATTTTACAGGAGCATCTTGATTTAATGGAACGTGCTTCTTTAGTTTTATTATAATTCCAACAGTCCTGCCTTTTCTCTCTCCCAAAATATGTTTTACCTTCTTGTCTTCTTTGTTTATTCTTTTCGCTAACCTATTCTTTTTTATCAACGTTAAAACGTTTCTTTCGTTTCTGAATCTTTTTGATCTTAGCAAGTGATCTGAGTCAGAATCAGAAAAAGGCACAAGCTTTTTATCTGTATCGGTACCATCCGATATTGTTGGATTAGGTATAACATGATGTGTATTTTCAACATGAGTAATAATTTCTAAAGAACTAGTACTTGTTTCATGAGATATTATATTACCTAATGTTTGAATGGTATCCGCATCGGAATTGTGTATGTTGATTCTATTTCAATTTGTGATGGTATTATAATCAAATTCTCGTCTGTCGTGAAAGTGTTGTAAATATCATAAACCGTGGACAACAATTTATCGTCTAAAGGCACGTCATTGAATGTAGTATTGGGAAATGTAATGTCAGAACAAATTGTTTTCTGTAATAAAAGTATTTGGTAGATCTAGATCAGTCAGTGATGTTATATTGATATTGACATTTATCTCATAATAAGTTTTGTCAGTAACTGAATTTGAAGGTTCTGGTATAAACTTTCTTGATTTTGAATATTGTAACTGAATATCTTCCAAAACGTGTACTACTTTATTTGGACTTTATTTTTTTTATTTTACTTTATTTGGGTCTATCCTGTGAGTTACAAGCCTCAGAAACCAAAATCACAATTTTTTTCCCCCGATTCATTCTGAAAATATCGAAAAAACCATTATTTAATCAAATAAAATTGAATAAGAAGAAGAATAAAATTATGACAAAATATGTGAAATTTATTATTTATACAGACCTTAAACAGACTTTAACTTAACAGTTTATTTGTGTACACATACTTAAAATATTAAATTGATAAACTGCTAAATCCGTGTACAAATAAAATAATATAGTTCGTAAACCTGCTAAGTCCCTTATGTTTAGGTTGGGACTTAAATGTGATGAAACACATTTGATTTGGACACTAAAAAAAATAAAAACTTAGAGATAAAACAATATAAACTTACCTAGTTTATAACTAATTGTTTAAATCCTCAAATATATGACTAAAACACGACAAAACTTGACGCGTCGCAAGCGGCACGTGGGTTTGGAAACGTTTTGATTGTAAAACTGAGGCCCCAATAGGATTTAGCAGGTTTGCGTTGTGGAGATTGGCTGTTGGTCAAAAAGCAGTTTTTCGGGCATAGCATTTGACACCTTTTTAGGCTAATATCGCTGCTATTCTCTAAACGTTACGAAAGATATTAGACTGAACTTTTTGACTGGTATAAAAAGCAAATTTTGCCAAAAATGGACTTAGCAGGTTAACGAATTAGGCCGACGATATGTAATTACGTCTCACAGAGATAAGCAAATTGATGTCACTTTGGACTACGTCAGTCAACAGAACGGGCACACCTCGACCTCTTTTACCCCGTATAACAATACGCTTAAAACTATTTACCAACACTTTTTCCGCACTTGAAATAGCTCGGTCGAATTCCTCATATGCGCTTTTGTCATTGCTGCTCTCTTGGTAGATGCTGAGTGGGAGACGTTGCAGTTCACCAGGCCGACGTCTGTTGAGAAGAAGAACGCGGCAGTAAACTGTCTCTGTTAGAGTGTTGTACGCTTCAATATTGCTAGTTTCGGATTCTATTAACTTAGATGCTGCAGACTTAGATTTTTCGCAAAGATAATTTTTAAGGAGTTTTAAGTCTTCCGCAAAAGGAACAATTGTAATTTTATTCCATTTTTTTAAGTTTAAGTCATTGCAGGCCTGGCTTGAAACATCAAACTTCCAATTAGTCTTGATGAGATGAATTAGCGTCTTTAGATCAGCCTCTACTGCAGCAGTTTCCACACTGCTGCCTGATTTTAATGTAGTCATTATGGCTATGTTGCAACACTGTTTTAGGCTAGTGCTGATGTTCATGGCATATGTTGGAGCACCATAGCGATCTGTTTTACAATTGTAACTTGATACTTTTTTAGTTGCAGTAACAATTAGATCATAGTTTTGAGGTTTCAAACAATCCATCAAATTTTTAAGTGACGGTTTCAGCGTCTTCAATTCTAGTAACAATTTAGCCAATTCTCTCATTTTTCGCGATGTAACGTTTACGAAGTGTTTTTCTCGATGAATCCTTAAATATTGGGCTCCAAACGCACAGATTAACGTGTCTCTTTTAGCTTCTAGTGATATTTTGTCAGGTCTCATTTTTGGAAATACCTCATCTTTAAGTTTTTTGTCAATATTTAGGTTGCGTAACATAAAATTTTGAGACTGAACTTGAGTGTTGGCGGTATCGGATAACGGTTGACATGTCTTCTTATGTTTCCACAATTGTTTCCTAGAGTAGAAGCCTAAACATTTTTCACATGGTAAGTAATCGATGTGTGGATAAACATTACTCTTTTTCATAGGTTTAACACATTTTATAAAATTCCGAACATAGTTTCCTCTTTTGCGTAAGTTGGTTATTAGGTTTTTGCGTACGCAACTTTTCGTAGGATGAGAGATAATATTTTGTACTTCGGGTTCCGTACAATGATTCCGCAATAGATGTCTCGCAAAATTTAGCACATCGACTTCACAAAAAAAACAATAATCCCTGGCTCTGGTTCTTTTCAACTCTTTCGTCTTTTGGCAACTTGTCAAATCCTAAAAGAGAACATTTCAATGAATTACAGAATAAATTTGCTTTATGAATTATCAACATTTTCACATCTGGTAACGTTATGTAATTCTTGCCGCACGATAACATACGGTACAGTAACGTGCATTAATTACAGGACGTTACCGGAATGTCTCAAGAAGCACTTAGGCTCTCGTGATTGTATTTTGTTACAATAAGTGTCTAGAGGGATAGGCATTCTAAAATTAAAGGTGAGGCATCCTTTTTAGTCACAAATTAAATAGTTATCTCCCTAAGAATCCTCAAAATTAATATTTATGCCCAACATTTTTTTAACAACATGAACATTGTACAGTTTTAATTGATTTGAATAAAAAAATCAGAAAGTTATCTTCAAGATTTGATGTGAAACAAAAAAAGAAATATTTCTGTCGCGTAGCGAAACTAAAGCTTCATATTCCTGATTTATGTTCATATTGTGAAATAAATATATTCATGAGCATACAATGTTGATTATTGCAGCTTCATGGTTTCAGAATTTAAGTAATAAAGAAAAGATCTCACCTGGGGTTCCTCTAAGCTACGACGTCTAAGACACAATTGCTGATTTTGATGTGTCTTATTCAATACTTCTTCCGTTTCTTCAGTATAACTTGTGATACTGGAGGATTTCTCGAATGCAGAAATGTACGTTGGATCTTTGTCAGAGTCGTCACACTCAGAGCTATTGTCATTAGAAAAATTAGGAATGCCATCATTGGAAGCGCCACCTGACGTAGTAGGTACTGAGTCTTGTATCTGAGTGGTATGGTCTTGTGATAATGATTGGCTTGTTATTGTGTGATTTTTTGTGAGATTACATTCATTAGGATTACTTAGTGTTACATGCATTTGGTACGGAGATTGTTCCAATACGTTTGATAAGGACTGGTTAGTTATAGTAAGACACGATTGACCACTTTCACTATGCATTGGGTTCTGAGGTTGTTCCAACACATTTAAATAATCAGAATTTTGGATAACTGAATTATTACTGTTATCAGCCAGAATGTTTGCGTTCGCTTCGATAATAACGTTGCTGTCAGCATCTAGCAGAGGAGGACTAGAAGTTGCAACTGAATCTGACAACAAAGTATTCCGCGGTGTCTCGATGTCAGTCATTGGTCTTTGATCTGGCAAGCATGTTTCGTTATAGTTCGAATCCGAGTCATCAGCATCATTCGTTATATCATCCATCAGAGTATCCGTCAAGTCGTTATTTAAATTTGAACTATTTGCAGTATCGTCGTCCGTAGACGGTAGATATGTTTCATCCCTATGTTTCTCATTATCAATTATATCAAATGAATCATCAATGCTAGTATTTGGCGGTGCGTATGATGGGAGATTACGTCTGGATCTCTGTAAAATAAAATGAATTAGACAATGAGACATCACACACATCGATCTGATGCCGAGATAATGTAGTGTATGTAGGTATATACACGATAGCCTATAATATCCTTGATCTTGGGTCAAAAATATCCAAGCCGGAGTCTTTCATGGATATCTCGTTGTAAAGTCGACACATTCTTATTATCGGGTTGTAAAAAGAAGTAGAATTCTTGTAAGTCTGCAGGTAAAATGTCTTGCTAGGAATTCGGGGATTGCGCTTTGTAATTAAGTTTAATTTACTTAAGAGGTAACCGGAATCGATCTCATTGTGGAGAATTTTATGTAAATATATAAGGTCATATTCCTTACGGCGAATAAGTAAGAGGTCATTTTAAATTTGTCGAGTCTCTCACTATAACCGACAAGACTGCGACCAAGACCACATTTGTAGCTAAGTATTCTAAGGGTTCTTTTTTGGACGCTTTCTATACTATCCGAATGCACCGTGTAGCAGGGAGACCATTATAACATTAAGTAGCTTAAGCACTTGTGTTACGGAAATCAGAATCAACGAAGCTATTACAAATAAATACATAATAAATATATTACACCCAGATACAGAACAAACACAATGTTCATCACTAAGTGTTTGTCCTGAGCGGGGATCGAACCCACGACCCCTGGCTCAGAAGGTAAGAGACTACCCTTGGTCCAACGGGCCAGTAAGTATAACATTTATGTACCTTTTAGAAAAGCGTATGACCATAAATAAAAATAGGCTACTTACTAATGACATTCTTGATTCATGATTCACGTAATAAGAAGCATCCCTTTGTTTTCGAGATTCAGTTGGAGTTGTAGCATCTGAAATAATCTATTAGATTAGGTATATAGTTTGTTGCCAAAAGAATAAATAAATATGCTATCGGTAATCTGTATAAACCGAGATTATATACCCAGGCAATGTACAACACACCTAAAAGGTAAACTGAAATATTATTCATTTTGTACTTTGCCTAGGTAGATCGGTACTGGCTTCATTTGACAGATGGATGTGACACAAATCGCCTCACCTCAGGCACATATTCCTTATATCGGTTTTTTGCACATGTACATTTTATGTGTATTTACTTTGCAAAATTCATAAATCAAAATGCAAAGCGTGTAACGTTGCGTTATGTTTCAACCTAGAGCAAGATTGCTGCTACTTTTTTTTACTTTAGAAGTATAGTTGTAGCACGAATGGGTCGGCTCGACCGGGGAAGGACCACGCTCTCACAGAATACCAGCGTGAAATAGCAGCTTAATGCTGCTGTATTTCGTATGGTGAGTGTGGAGAACCGGAGACCCTTTTTACTGAAAAGGAGGCATTCCATCTTAGTCCTCACGGGTGACAACGCATCTGCATTTTGATTCGTAATGGAGGATAGATGTAGATGTCTATGGGCCACAGCAACCACTTACCATCAGGTGGACTGTGTGCTCGTTTGCAACCCTATCCTATAAAAAAAATACTAACAGTACCATTCGTAAATGAATAGTACTGTAGATACAGTAAATCCAACAAAAGTACCAGGAGCCTTTTAAAGAAATGAGGAGCCATGTTATATATTTATTCAACTAACTATAATTTATTCAGCTAATTATTTCAGACTATCATCGTTGAAATAGTTAAGTTGGTTAAGTTACAGCCTATTTACGTCCCACAGCCGGGCCTTCCCTCACTTCTGAGAGGGTTTTAGGGCAAAGAAGTGCCGGCTGAGCTACCCCTATGCGTGTTGGCGAACTTCATGGCGAAAAAAATATGTCCTCGAAATATTTTTTTCTTATTTCTCAGACAGTCCGACTTCCTCACGATGTTTTCTTTCACCGCTCAGCACGTGGTAGATTAGCACTTAAAATTGCAATTAACAATTTCATTGATGCCAGCGGGGATGCACCCGGTTTACGAGCGTACTGTGAAATTACGAACGAAACGACGAGAGCCGTGGTGGCTCTCCTGAGCCACCACGGCTCTCGTCGTTGAAACGAATACACCTTTTTATTTTGTATGTTTTTTTTTTCTCTATAGGATAGGGTGACAAACGAGCACACAGATTGTGAGTAGTTGCTGCGGCCCATAGATATCTTCATCTCACTCATCTCACCCTCGATTACAAATCAAAATACAGATGCGTTGTCACCCGTGAGGACTAAAACGGAATGCCTCATTTCCAGTAAAAACCGTCTCCGGTTCTCTACACTCACCATACGAAACACAGCCAGCATTAAGCTAATATTTCACGCTGGTATTCTGTGAGAGCGTGGTCCTTCCCCGGTCGAGCCGAAGTATTCGTGCTGCAACTATACTACTAATATAAATGCAGCATGGCTCTACCACGTATAAAAAATGTTTTAATGAACTAGGAAAAAAATCGGACTTTAATTGTGGCATATTTTTGGAGCTTAAGAAGTGGGTTCTTTATAATATATATACATAATATATTTTTTATTTCAGGAAGAGATATTTTTATTTTAAATTTTATTATTTCGTAGATATTATTTGTGTTGAAGGAAATATTTTATTATTTTGGTAATTGGAAATGTAAAATAACCGCCGCGCACCTTGCGCCGCCTTTGAACGGCTTTGTCACTCGACACTATTATGGTCGAGTATTGTTTACAAAAACCGTTATTTTAGACTGTACATCGGCACCTTTAATGGTTCTATGGCTTTTAAGGGAATGAATGAACCTTTATTTTTCTACAAGCGCTGTTGAAAATTGTTTGTTCAAATATGTAAAGTAATAAATTTTTTAAAAATATGGCATTTACGGCTAAAATTTTGATTACTTACACAGTACATTAAGAGTACTTATGAAATACTTTGTGAGATTTGTAAAACTTAGCAAGATCTATTTAAAGATGACTGAATCATGTAAGGAAAAAGAGAGTTTCAACTAGTCCTGGAAAAAAAACCACATGCTTCTTCATGAATTTAAGTATATATTTTTAAAGAAATAAAAAAATACTATTTTTATTGACTAACGCATGCCGCTCTGGTCCGAACTACATTCTAAATCGGTGTAAGTTGGTTGTGGGTTCTTGTAAGCTTATTATTAATGCGTTTTATGATGAAAAATTGTATTGTAGCCTATGATTTTGCACACAAAATATTGTAAACAATATATTTAAGTTTAAAATTAAACAAAATTGAACTATTAAAAAACTTTGTTTCATCGAGAAATATGACAATTTTGACTTTACTCAGTACTTACTTACACTAATTACTTTAGGACTTTATTAAATTTATGTACTCTTTTATAGGAAATTTCATAGAGAATTCAGAAATGTATATATATATAATTGTATATGATATACCAAATTCAAGAAATTTGCGTTTAAACGGATTGCGCCCAATGCGCCGTTAATTTTATTAAACAGCTCCGCAGTCAATGGAGTATGACGGTTAGAGCCAACGCAGTTGAAAGACTAAGTTACTTAAGTCACCAGACACCAGACACAATGTGGGTTTAATAGGTAATTAGGAGTAGTACATTGTACATGTTGTATTGTATATGTATAAGTGCAATTGTATTATGTTTTTTTTTAACATAACACTGGCTAATATAGACCAAAATAATTTAATAAATTGACAATCCAATATACGGATGTCGGAAGCAAATAAGACGCCACATTATATACAAAAATGGATATAGTGGACGTACAATAAGTTACGGGATATCAATAACGTACGTCGTAAATATATTTTAGACGAACGGACGTACCTACTTTTGAATAATATACTTATAGATAATTATTTTCTTATAGGAGTATACTTTTTTTATTAAAAATACAGTAAGCAGCATATTCGGCTTGAATTCACTTCTAAATTACATAAAATTCTAGACTTCGATATTTTGAACTTTGAGTTTCAGTATCTATCTATAGGCTTAAATCAACCTATTTAGAATATTTATTCAAGGTTTCAAAAAACCGTCATCTTTCTAGCACAGTTATAAGTCCCCTCAGATTATTTTTACAAATTTTTAAAAATGATCTAGACGCCACGTTTTTTAAAAATTAACTAATGAACAAAATTTGAAAGAAGCCTGACTTTCAAAATAAAAGATATAGATATAGCATTTCACTCCTCCTTGCCCTTGTTTTCCGCAAAAGTATCTTAAAAGTATTTTGTTCTTGACTTGACTTGTGAATTTCGACAAGAGAAAAAGTTTATTAATCATTAAAGTATATAAAAAGAAAACTCTTTCTATTAAACGTGGTGGAACATTAAGGTCCGATCCTCATTATAATGCCGCTCACAGTTCATTAACGATCAGATTTCGGTCTGTTAAAATATTATCAAGTAAAAAATATGTGTGTGCACTCATACTATCCGTAACAGTCAAGTTTCGGTCAAATCCCATTCCATTATAATAAGTCAGACCGAGAGCGGACCGAGAACGAACTGTGAACGGCAAATGAGGATCGACCCTAAAAGCACTTTATTTTTTATTTCAGAGTGTAAGGTGTAAGTAAGTACCTACTATAAATACCTAACTAACATCTTTATTGTATAAGCAGTAAGCATGGGCGTTTTCAGTTCTTATCTGCAACGGTTACGTAACCGATATCTAGTTTTCATATCGTTATTGAAAACCGTTTTCAGATATCGATATCAATAGTAATGGTTTGCTACTGAATGTGCAAACGACAATCGTACCATAACCGCAAACTGTACTACGAGTGCAACATGTATTTAATGAATTACATAGATTATTCTAGATTAGAAGTCAGAGGTTCTAATCTTATTGTTATCTTAGATGTAATATTTAAAATGTATGTTAATATATAATTTTTGTATATTCAATGTTATGCTGTAATAAATTATACCGTCACTGTTACAGCTTATTAAAGTACAATGCTGAACACATAGGCCTTTTCATAGATTGTATCATAGGTGGGATATTTGCCACAGTTGCCACGCTTGGCAAGCGGGTTGGCAACCACAGTTTTTTTGAAGTGAAACTTTTTACGGGAGGGCTTTGAGTGAAATGCTGATCCGCTATATTTTTGTATGACGAAAAGTGGTGGGTGTAAACACTACGTACGTACTGGGCATTCGGTCGATCATTCAAGTCGCAAACGCAAGGCATTACATACCTTAAAGTATATAGTAGTACAATTACAAGCTGACAACGGTCTTTTGTATCAAATACTAATCTTATATTAATTTTATTTAAGACAGTTACCAAGGTACACGTATTTATTTTAGTAAGATTGAGCTGAGCGCACTTCAGTAATAGCGCCAGTATGTTGTATAGGTAAAGATATTTTGTCGAACAAACACTGATTGACCCTCAAGGTGGTATGTAGTATAGATGCTAGATGACATAAACCTAAAAACTTGCTGCCCATCTCCTGATTTGTTTCCGTGTAGTGAATAAAATTACGTTCATTCTATCCTTTTTTTTTTCTATAATTTTGTTACCCATTTTTTTCAAATTGAGACGTAGGATCAGAGTCTGATTTCAAAGTCTATAATTAAAGTGTATTCTTTTTTTAATTTGACAACTCTCACAGCTACACAAACTTAAAAATTAGGCAATTTTAACCATTTGAAATTCGACCCTTTTGCTTTAGGTAATTATATCCAGATGTGCATTGCGTACCTACCGTGTGAAACTAAAATTACCAAAACAGAAATCCTCTCTTTCTATAGGAATTTATGATACCGTCGCAAGAACAAGAAACAATGAATATCAACGCAGGACATCGCATCGGTTTAGCTCGTAGGCCGTTTTGGTTTCGTTTTCGTACGTTGGTTAGGTATATGGTTTTGGTTGGATATGTGATAACGGTTTTGCACTTGGGTTTATCGATATGATACGATATTTGATAACATAACGTTATTAGTTACGTTTTGATATATCGGTCTCATGCCTAATAAGCAGTCCTGGTAATACACGCTGAAGACGCGGCCGACAGCGGCCCGCGGCTATAACACAAAATTTACTTTACGCTTGTAAGGTTAGGTACATTTTTGTTCGCAGCGTCTAGCGTGTCGAAGGAGTAGGCAACTATAGCAGTACGTAAAGAAAATTTTGGATGGAGTGATTTATCTATCTGTAATGCTGCGGCTACGGAGAAATGCCGTTAATTATCGCGTTGATGGACGTTGAATGTAGGTGTGGCCACGAATTAACGCGATAATTTGACAACGGCATTATATGTGTGCCACGGAGTTGCACGTATGGCTGCGATGGAGTGGAGTAATGAAAAAGGTTTTAGAGATTGAATTAAAAAAATACTTCAAAAGTACTTTAACTTACGGTATGAAACTAAGAAAAATAAGCAGGAGAAAGAAAAACAATTTTTGCAGGTCAAAATTCATAGTGTACAGTGGTACGAAACCCTGGGTACGTGTATCTAATTCGCACTTGACCAGTATTTATAATTGGCTTATTAGTTATTATTTCATTAAAATATATTTACGTTTGTTATTTTATTTAGCTTAAACTTTTATACGTGGTAGAGCCATGCTGCAGTTATAGTAGATGTATAGTTGTAGCACGAATGGGTCGGCTCGACCGGGGAAGGACCACGCTCGCACAGAATACCAGCGTGAAATAATAATATAATAATAATTTATTTGACTCAATTGACAGGTTACACTTATTGTATTATATCTATTTTAAATTAAAAAATTACATTTCAAAGAAGTGGAAGGTGACAAACAAGCACACAGTCCACCTGATGGTATGTGGATGCTGTAGCCCATAGACATCTACATCTATCCTCGATTACGAATCAAAATGGTAAAGTAACTATTTAGTAATCTGTGGTGTAGGTTCGGACTAAAGTAGGTAGGTACCTAATATTATAAATCAAAAACAAAATCAAATCGAAAACTGTAAACTTACCTTTGATTCCTTGTATCATTTTCAATATCCTTGCACTTCGACTACTTTTACTAGTCATTTTGCTTAGCGAGGCGGACGTCACTTCTCAAATAAAATAAATGCGGCGAGCTTACACACAACGCGCGTATACTAACAAAGACAAAACAAAACGAAGTAATGTGATTTTGTTTGTTTAAAACTTATTTGAACGGAACGGCAACGTCGCATCCCCTAATTTTGTGCGGAAGTCAAATACGCCCATGAATGAAAGTATTCACAAATAGACAGCAGCGCTATTATTTTTGCTACGAAAACTAGCGGAACTACGAAAATATTCAGTACAGCGAGATTGGAAGAAAAATGACGTCCAATTTTATTTTTAGATTTTGACATTTCTATGATCAGCATGACAATCTGCGAACAATGCGCTAAGTCTCCTATTTGACGTCCGTATATCGGACGTCGTAAGCAGGTTGACGCCACATTATATATATATATATATATATATATATATATATATATATATATATATATATATATATATAATATATTGAATAAGAAGTTCTGTTTCTGTTTCAAACAAGTCAGATTTTGTATATAAATGAGATGGGTATACCTCCGCCGCGTCATGATATGACATTTTTCTAATATATTTTATAGTCGCTTCTTATGACAACCTTAGATCGAAATTCGTGAACGCACTACACGGCAAACGTCCCGATACCATCCACACCATCTGGATGCCTGGCGGTCCACCACTGTACGTTTCACAAGGAGTTTTCTTCCGCGTACGACCTCTCTGTGGAATAGTTTACCACCGGCGATTTTTCCGGACCGATACGACCTGGGGACCTTCAAGAAAAGAGCTTACTCCTTTCTAAAGGGCCGGCAACGCACCAGCAATTCCCCTGGTGTTGCGGTTGATCATGGGCGGAGGTAGTCACTTAACATCAGGTGAGCCACATGCTCGTTTCTATACAAAAAAAAAAATAAAAGAAATGGAGAGCTCGATTCTTTTGCGAAGGAGTACATTTTTACTGGCTCGTGAAGAAGAAAGATGGAAATGAGAGGACTTGTTATGCCCATGTATTCCTATTGGTGGTACGTATATCCCTAGGGGTATATGACATTGCCTGAAAAGGTGTACGGTCTTGAGTAAGATAAAAACTTAAATAACCGATGTGATTCTTAATAAAATTGTTAGGGAGTTAATAAATAGCGAAAAAATGATTTTAACTGTAAAGAATTTGTCGCTAGAGCTCTTTCTCGAAGTGGTGCGCAAGAAAAATAATTAGGAATGTGTAGACCTTTTTTTATATAGAATAACGGTAACAAGTGATCACACAACCCACCTGATGTAAGTGGATGCTGTGGCCCATAGAGATCTATCTCCGATTAAGAATCAAAATGCAGATTTGTTGTCACCTCTGAGAGCTGAAATGGAATGCCTCGTGTCTAGTAAAAAGGGTCTCCGGTTCTCTACGCTCATTATATACGAAACACAGCATTAACCCTTCAATCCCTTCAGTCGCATGCGTCCGGCATATGCCGAGCGGTCGCATGCGACCGCACCCACCCACAGAACTTTAAATCATTAAATCTTATATTTAGAGACTACTTTTCTATGAAGAAGTTTGGCATTATAAAATCTATACAAAATTCTCAATCCTGTGGTCTAAACAAAAGTCAGGTTTTACTTCATTACAAAAGCATTTTGTTGTATTTTGATAACAAAAAAAAAATAGATATACCAAGCGGATGTTGGCAGCGTGAAAATCACAATTATTTCTACATATATTACTCGAATTTATTTACGTAAAAACACAAAAACTTTAATTATAATTTTATAATAAAACACGAGACGGCGAGTAATAAATACATATCTTGTATAACTAGAGAACAATCGCTAAAGAAATTAATATTTATAACATGATGTAAAATTTAAAGCACCCGGTTTTCGAACTCTCTCGTTATGTACTCGTAATAACTATAAAATCTCAATAGTTGTGTGATGTACACGTAGCCCATAATATATTGTCTATGTTTGTTTAATATAATATATACTTTTTGAAGAACAAAGCCATACTGTCCACAATCGAAGAATTTAAAGTCATGTTAAATAATATTATCTTACTTGATTAAATTTCGGTAATAACGAATTCAATACTAAAACACTAATAAAACACTAGAAAAATCCAAAAATCAATACAATAACATTCACACGAAAGTGGCGTACGAAATGAACGTAGATTATAAATAAATATACATAAACTAGGATGGAAACTTTAATATTGATTTTGTAATGACAAACTTCTTCAAAGAAAAGTTGTCTCTCAACATAAGTACTGATGGGTTAAAGTGCTGTGGGTGGGTGCGATCATATTTGACCTCTTGAATTTTGACAGAATATCGAAGCGGTCAAATTTGGACGCTTGCCGTTTGAGAGGTTAAGCTGCTATATTACGCTAGTATACTGTGAGAGCGCGGTCCTACCCCGGTCGAGAGATTTGTGCTGCCACCATAATGGTGCTGCAGCGTGGCTCACCGGGTAAACTTACACGAATATCTCTAACAACAGGTGATGTGACTCCTGCAACAGGTTTAAATTTCTTTCTTTTCAGAAATACGGCCCCCACGTTTGCGATATCTGTAAGATACACTTCAGTAAGCGAGTTGCACTGAACAAACACATCTACAACCACATGCGGAGGTTTAACTGCAAACACTGTTCCTTTGTCACCACCAGACGGTGAGTAAAATTTAAGTTATATAGTCTATATCACAGATCACTAATTATTTTTATTGCGAGTATGTATATAAAAAATACAGATCTGTCACAGTCCGTTTGCTAGATCACTACCGAGAACCGAAATTCAAAATGTAAATTGAGAAATAAAAACAAAAGAAATCAGAATATTTTTTTTAATCAAGGATACATGTAATTAAGAAATAACAAATTCAGTACCAAATATTAAGGCAAAAAATGGCTTTTTTTTAATCTGAACAATCTGTGTGAAATCTGGAATTAAGTTGGTGCATGTTATTGTCATTAATCCAGGAGATGGTCATTGATAACTGGTGACGCGTTAAAGTGGACTGTAATAGGTAATTGGAATTAGATTTCCTTGAACTTTGCAATCGACACATAAAACTTAAGGCACGCACCTGGTGAACGCTGGCAGCTTCTTCTCGTACCTCAGGTTGACACTCGCGTGGTGCACTCTTAGTTTTCTAGCGCAATTTACAATTATTTAACACAATTCACGGCCGTGATTTTAAGTTTATGATAATTAAGCAGATATAGCGAGCGTGACACAATGCGCTTCCGCGTGCGGGCGTGGTCTTACTTAAACTACCCTTCTACTCTGTTGCCGGTTGCAAAAGGGAATGAGATGGAATGAATGAATGAAAGGTATTATAGAGGAAATCTGATTCGTCAATAAGATTGACCAACAATGCGGAATCTTTCAATTTTCAAGTGGCGGTAACAGTAACACTAGATCGAAATTAGTTTTAAGAGTTCATCTTAAAAAACGTTCCTTCACAAAATGTTGATCTAAACATACAATAATTGCGTCCAGACCGAATTTCGGTCACGGCGGCCTCCTTCAACGGAGGCTAGCCATCGGCGCAGGACAGGATTATAGTGCCCAAGTGTATGCGCAAGCACAGGTGCACTCTCTATTCCCTCACTCTCATAATCCGGTGGGGCGGTAAACCGACACGACCGGAGAGAGATCAGGCGCAGAACCAACGGCTTTACGTGCTTTCCGAGGCACGGGGGTGAGACACCGCCAACTTCCTGACTCCGGGCAGCTATTGAGAATTTCTTGACGGAAAAACCCAGGACCTCATGATCAGCAGTAGCACTACTACAACCACTAGACCAACGTGGCAGTCAAATCCAAACATATACCTCACTGAATACCAGCGTCAAATAGTAGCTTAATGCTGCTGTGTTTCATATGGTGAGTGTAGAGAACCGGAGACCCTTTTTACTGGAAATGAGGGGTTCCATTTAAGTCCTCACGGGTGACAACGCATCTGCATTTTGATTCGTAATCAATGATAGATGTAGATGTCTATGTCACAGAAACCACTTACCATCAGGTGGACTGTGTGCTCGTTTGTCACCCTATCCTATAAAAAAAGTTGGTGCAAGATATTGTCATTAATCAAGGAGATGGTCGTCGGTAACATTAGATCGAAATTAATTTTTAGAGTTCATCCTAGAAAATGTTGTTTCACAAATTTATGTTGATCCAAACATTGTATAGAGTTTCAAAACCAATTGCATAGTTCTGGTAATTAATTTGCACAAACCAATTTTATTCGAAACTTTTGACAAAGAACTTCCGGAATATTTGTGTAAAACGGAATAAAATTCAATTATTTGCCACATAGCTCAGCGAGCAATGGAGAGGGCTATGCTCGGGATTTCTCTGTATGATATATGATAAACTTAGAAATGAGGATATCCGCAGTAGAACCAGAGTGACTGACATAGCCCAACAGATTAGTAAGCTGAAGTGGCAATGTGCCGGCCATATAGCTCGAAGAAGCGACTACCGATGGGGAAAAAAGGTTCTCGAGTGGCAGCCTCGTACTGGTAGGCGAAGTATAGGGCGACCCCACACTAGATGGAGTGACGACCTCGTAAGACATGCAGGAAGTGCTTTGTGGCGTTCCTTGGGGGAAGCCTATGTTCAGCAGTGGACTTGTGAAGGGCTGTGATGATGATGATGATGACTTGCAACAAATTTTTATATTTATATTGTTAATTCTTCTGGGTACATAAAAATGGATCGGCGGTACGCCATTTGGTTACCCCTGGCCGATATAGTAATATCAAAGTGTATTCTTTAAACTATATTTAAAACGATATGGGAAATAAGAATAGAAGGGGAGATGTTCGAGCAAGTACATGAATTTATATATTTGGGATGTGTATTCAGCAGGGATGGGAGATATGATAAGGATATTGAACAACGAATGAATGCAGGAAATAAAGTAAATGGGGCTCTACACTCTATTGTGAAAGGTCAGAATCTGTCAAAAATGGCACGTATAGCAATTCGCAATGCTGTATCAGTCCCTACTTTAACGTATGGTAGTGAAAGTTAGGTGTGGCAGAGGAAGCACGAGAATAGAATAAATGCAGTAGAAATGCGGTCGCTAAGGAGTATGTTAGGGCTGAATATGAGTGACAAGGTGAGAAACTGTGTGATAAAAAAGAGTGTGGTTTGCGAGATGATGCGGTGACCAGGATTAAGAAAGGAATGCTTCGGCGGTTTGGTCATGTAGAAAGAATGAGTGAGGGAAGAGTGACAAAGCAAATATATGTTGCAGAAGTGAATGGAAGAGTCGAAAAGGGACGTCCTAGGCGGAAGTTTGTCGACCAAATTGGCGATATATTAAAAATGGGCCAAATTAATAGTACCCTTAACCGACGAGCATGTATGCTTAGGTATATGGATATGGAAGAGGCGAGAGAGGTGTGTCAGGATCGTGCCAAATGGAAGTCTGTAGTGTCTGCCTACCCCTCTGGGTGACAGGCGTAAGTGTTTATAGTTGTATATATTTATTATTAATTATCTCCTATTAAGTATATAATGTTTGCCCTTTACTATGTATGTGTGGTACTCGTATATACGTGATAGAGTCATGCTGCAGTTATATTAGTAGTATAGTTTTAGCACGAATGGGTCGGCTCGACCGAGGAAAGACCACGCTCTTACAGAATACCAGCGTAAAATAGCAGCTTAATGCTGCTGTTTTTCGTATGGTGAGTGTAGAGAACCGGAGATCCTTTTTACTGGAAACGAGGCATTCCATCTTAGTCCTCACGGATGTCACGCTGATGCCTCTAAGCTTTCTCATAATAGTTTTGTAGGTTCAGTTGTCTGGATACCAAAAATAAAATTATTTTAAATTTTAAAAATTCAAACACTACTTCATTTTCACCGGTGAAGCTGTTGCTATTTTAGAAGCAATTTTATTTATAGAAGCGCATAAAATTAACAAATTTATTGTTTTTACCGACTCATATAGTTCATTACAAAGCATTTCAAATAACCGGTTTCGAGGTAAATCAAAATTCCCAATTATTTTTAAAATAAAAGATGTAGTCACTGTATAGATGTTTTTGTCAAGGTATTAACTTGAAACTTGCTTGGCTGCCGAGTCATAGTGGCATATGTAACAACGAAATTGTCGATTCCTTAGCAAAACAAGCATCTACTTCCGGTACGCTCATGCATCATATAAAATATACTCATGACCTTATTTCTCTTGTGAAAATCCATCAGATCAGGAACTCTCTTTAGAAAAAATCTTAGAAGTCTATCGGTAAATATTATGCGGAACTACAACCTGACATCCCCTTCAAACCATGGTTTTTTAAATTCAGAAATGGCTCCAAACATAGTACATCTGTAATATGTAGAACTAGATTGGGACACACTTGTTCATTTGTATTTTTGGTAAAACTTAAGATTAAAGATAGCTCAATTTGTGAGTGTAGATTAGACGAAGGTACGATCGATCATAAATTTTTTAACTGTCCTAACCTCTCCGTTTCACTACGCAATTTCCTTCTCAATAATCCCTCGTCCTATAAATCTTAAGTTTTTGATAAATTTACTTTACACTCCTTTTGTACAAACTTTATTAGACTTCATAGCCATTAATAATATTAAATTATAGTACTTTTACCACTTACATATATCCATTTTATTATTTATATTAGCAATAATTTTGTAAAACTATTATATGTTAATTCATTCGAAAATAACTAATTTCGTATCATAAAGCTAAGTAAGCATTTCTACGGAAACTGAAACTAGTCGCATACTCTGTGTGACTTTCATGAAATACTTGACGCTGGCAGAATCCATAAGAAGTTGCCAAACTAGGAAAATAAAAACGTCACTAATCAATAAATGTTTTTGTTGTGTGCTGCTATTTCAAATGTTATTTCCTGTTCTTTACCAGCAAACAAAGCCATTATAAAATGATTGGACAGTTGAGAACCGTTTAAAATGTGTTACCCTATTTTTGAGTACAGTGTATAAAGACCTGGCCCAGACCGCATATCGGAATCTCGGAAACGGCTCCAACAATTTTCATGAAATTTAGTGTCCAGGGAGTTTCGGGGGCAATAAATCGATCTAGCTAGGATTCATTTTCAGAAAATGTCGTTTTATCCGTGTTTTCAGGCAATGAAAAACTGCTATAATATCGTTAGAATAAGAAGGTAAATTTTGATAGTATACTAATGATTATGATAGCTCAATTAGGATATCGGGCGGTCACAAAATCATAGTACCCTCGTTCGAGTACTGTTTTCAGTCCGACTTTTTTAATTTTTTTTCAAGTTCCCTTCTTTTTTGAGAAAATCTATTATTTCGAGCCCTTTTTTAGTACTTATTTTGTTAAAAACACGAAAATTTAAATTAAACTAATTGCACTCATGATTTTTTATTCAAATAACCAGTTCAGTTTTTTCTATTATTACGGTAAGATCAAAAAATATTCATATTTCATCGGTATGTAATTTGTATCTAAATATAATTTCCAAAACACATGAATTAAAAAAAAATGCCGAGCAAAGCTCGGTCAACCAGGTACTAAGTTTTATAAATGCTGTTTTGCTTTTATTGGCTGAGATCAAAGATCAGGCATTTACCTTTGTCCTTATGATGAAAACGCACCTGCTCTATGATTCTTAGCTAATGTTCGTCTAAAGAATCCCATATGAGCCACAGTATTCACGGATGTGGATATCCTTACACCGTCACTAAGCTGTTATCTACCACCAAGTGATTTGTTGTATACGTTATTGTTTCAGAAACGCGGTGAAGATGCACGAGGCCTACCATAACGGCACCAAGTACCAGTGTCCGCACTGCCCGGAAAGTTTTGTGTAAGCTTACTTTGTTTTTATAGAATAAGGGTGACAAGCGAACAAACAGTCCACCTCATAGAATACTATAATACATAATAGAATGGCTGTCAACCTTATTTTGTACGACGTTCGGTGTCGCCGGGACCACACACATACAAGCAATTACGTCGTGTTATCACTACTACAAACACATTTTAAATTTTTGATTAATGTTTTTGACACATAAATATTTCTTTATTTTTGTTTCTAATATTGACAAAATATAAATAGTTTCGACTTACTGGTTGTAGGATATGTCTCATTTATTTAAATTCCATTTCCCGCTGTTCTTTCGACACGTAATTATTGCACGATTTGCATTTTTTTTAAATAATTTGCATGCAGCGACGCTTGACACGAAAATTGGAAACGATTATGTTGACATTTATACTTGTGAATTGACATGTTGGTGACATGTTGTGGCTACACGGGCTCGTCGCACTCCCCCGTTTTATTATGTATGTTTTATAGTATTCTATGGTCTACCTGATGGTATGTGGATGTTGTAGCCCATAAACATCTATCTAATTCATTATGCAGATGCATTTTTATCCCTGAGGACTAACATGGAATGTCCATTAAAAAGTGTCTCCGTTTCTCACTCGTCATATGAAGCACAGCAGTGTTAAGCTGCTGTTTCACGCTGATATTCTGTGAGAGCGTGTTCCTTTTCCGGTCTAGCCGACCCATTTGTGCTAGAACCACAGTATAGATAGAGTATGGCTCTACCACGTTATAAAACGAGCCACCAGCTATTAATTTTTCTTTCCTTCGTCATCAGCTCGTAAACCTCCACTGCATGGTAAGAGCTTCTCCCGTAGAGTAGTCACGTCACGACAACAGCACATGTATGCTTTCGTAGCTATTTTTGAGTTTTGATGCTTAATATTTAGTCGATTAATACAACATTTTAAAATATGTCGTAATTGATACGAATTCGATACTTCTTAATAAATATCGAATATCGATATTTCGAGATTTAAAAATATCTGCGATATATATATCGATATTTTTTACCCAAGCATACTGCTAGGCACATGCATCCTCTCATTTCTTACAGGGTTTTCACGCATAGAAATGTCAGCCGCACTGCTCCTTTGGTCCTTCACTGCTGGCCGTATGAGTACGCCCAAGGTCGCTCAGAGAGCAATGGAGAGGGCTATGCTCGGAGTTTCTCTGCGTGATAGACTCAGAAATGAGGATATCCGCAGTAAAACCAGAGTGACCGACATTGCCCAACGGATTAGTAAGCTGAAGTGGCAATGGGCCGGCCATATAGCTCGAAGAACCGATAACCGATGGGGAAGAAAGGTTCTCGAGTGGCAGCCTCGTACTGGTAGGCGTAGTGTAGGGCGACCCCCACTAGAGGAGTGACGTTCTGGTAAGACATGCAGGAAGTCGATGGATGCAGGTGGCTCAGGACCGTGCTTTGTGGCGTTACTTGGGGGAGGCCTATGTTCAGCAGTGGACTTGTAAAGGGCTGTAATGATGATGATGATGAGGACTGCTCCAATGCGTGTTGGCGGACTTCCTTTTTTGCCTGATATTTTTTTTAAATTTTTAAAACTTGTAGGTTTCCTTCTGATGTTTTCCTTTACCGTGGAGCACATGATAAATCAGCAGTTAAAATTGTATTGAATATAACTAAATTCACGGATTTTATCGCATTTAATTAACTACTTTTACTTATTTTTGACGTTTCGGGTGCTTTACAGCAGCCATGTTCACGGCGGGGGGGGGGGGGGGACTGAGATGTTTGACGTCCCAATGTCATAGTTAGTCTGGTTACCTTCAGTTTTTTAATATTAATTTTTGGTCCGATTTACGCAAAACGAACTTACAGTATCTTGAAGTCTTGCAGTGGTATGCTTGGGTTTGGGTTTAATTTTGTTAATTATAGGATCGTAAGCAGATGGCAGCACCCATCCATCTTCTCTATTGAAATTTGGATGTTTTTTTTAATTTCAATAGCCTCGCGTATCATCCTTGGTAGGAATCGGTGTTCTTTTGCGAGGATTTGTGGTTGATCAAATCTAATGTAATGGTGGGGACGATCTTGAACATGTTCACAGACTGCAGACTTTTGCGATAAAATCCGTAAATTTAGTTTTATTCAATGTGTAGTGTTCGCGTAAATTTAAGAAATCATTAGTTAACATTGTAATTAAAAACTTCATTGGTGCCGGTGGAGTTCTGTACGCGATATTTACAGCGAGCGCCTATCCCCTGAGCTGCCACGGCTGTGAACTTGTTCTAATTGGTTGCAAATTTTCAGCAAATCCACCACGTACCTGGGTCATTTGCGAATAAAGCACCCGTCGGACTTCGTGTGCGAGTTGTGCGGGTACTCGTTCATTGGTAAGAGAGGGTTGGCGCAGCACAAGAATCTGAAGCACCGCTTCGATCAACTAGCGGTGAGTAAACGGTTTCTCACTGGGTGCACGTCAATTTCATTATATACTGTTCAATAGTAGGATAGTGGTTGTAGTAGTGCGACTGCTGATCATGAGGTCCTCGGTTTGAATCCCGAGTCGCGCCAAAAAATTATTTATTAATTTTTTCCGTCAAGAAATTCTCTGTAGTTGCCCGGAGTCAGGAAGTTGGCGGTGTCTCACCCCCGTGCCTCGGAGAGCACGTAAAGCCGTTGGTCCTGCGCCTGATCTCTCTCCGGTCGTGTCGGTTTACGGTCCCATCGGATTATGAGAGTGAGGGAATAGAGGGTGCACCTGTGCTTGCGCATACACTTGGGCACTATAATCCTGTCCTGCGCCGATGGCTAGCCCCCGTTGAGGCAGGCTGTGCCGTGGCCAAAATTCGGTCTGGAGGACATTATTATTATCTGCCCAGGATATAGTCAGGGTAGGTGCGACTCTCTTACCAATTTTTGCCGTTAAATAATAATAATAATAATATCATCTAGGAATTTCGGTCACGGCGACCGATCTCCACGTAGATTGAACTATCAGCGCATATATATTTTACGGCGATTATAGTGCCTGAGTGTATGCGCAAGTACAGGTCCACTCTATTCGCTCACTCTCACAGTCCGATGGGACGGTAGCTAACATGACCGGGATAGATACGGCGCAGGACCAACGTCGTTACGTGCTTTCCTAGGTACGAGAAAATTTTTACTGAAAAAGAGGCATTCCGTCTTAGTCCTCAGGGTTGAAAATGTATGCGAATTATGGTTCTTAATTGAGGATAGATGTAGATGTCTACTATGCTATTCAAATAAGAATGGGACTGACCTGGCGTCATCTTGTGACGTCATAGCTGCTAGTCAATGCAGAACAGTTAAGTAGGTTGAGCAAAACAGATATTTATGAAATAATATTTTGAACGAAAAAGTAATTGAATAAAACTAAATTTACGGATTCTATCGCGTTTACTTAACTGATTTTACTTATTTTTAATTCCTGACGTTTCGGGTGCTTTACAGCACCCATGGTCACGGGGGGACTGAGATGTTTGACGTCCCAATGTCATAGTTAGTCCGGCTACCTTCAGTTTTTTAATATTAATTTTTGGTCCGATTTACGCAAAACGAACTTACAGTATCTTGAAGTCTTGCAGTGGTATGCTTGGGTTTGGGTTTAATTTTGTTAATTATAGGGTCCCAAGCAGCTGGCAGCACCCAACCATCTTCTCTTTTGAAATTAGGATGTTTTTTAATTTCAATAGCCTCGCGTATCATCCTTGGTAGGAATCGGTGTTCTTTTGCGAGGATTTGTGGTTTATCAAATCTGAAGTAACCTTACTGTACAAACACTTCAGCACTTCGATATACCGACAGTCAACTTGGGACTGCTGAAGGGACTGTAGCACCGCCCAAATTTCGACGGAATCAAAGGCTTTCTCATAGTCCACATACGCCAGGCAAAGTGGCAGATTGTACTTTTCGGTCTTCCCCCCCCCCCCCCCCCCCCCCGTACGAACACCGAGAGGGAAGATCCCGTACGAGCACCAAGAAGGAACACCCTGCGACGTACCACTATTACAGTGGTGACCCGTACGAACACCGCGAAGGAAACCCGTGGCGAACACCGAGAAGGAAGACTTCAATATTTATAAAATCAGTTAATCAAGCCGTCATTATGGAGCAAGGGGCGAACACATATACATCAATAGTCGAAGAAATTCGGAAGCTATCATACGAAGTCGCTGCACTCAAAGCTTCCCAGCATCACACCAGTTACCAGCAACAGTACAACCAGCGCAATCAGCAACAACGAAGACCACTTTTTCGTCGCAACCGCTCTGCAAGTAGAAGTCGAATAAGCTCAACATCAAGATCCCCTTACTGCTACTATCATCGACGTTTCGGGTTCGGGGCAAGAAAATGCACAGAACCGTGTACATTCAAAAATGAAAATGCGAAGGCGCTCGAACTAACTAATACGCTCAATGCGATGGGATCCAGCGTAACAGCAAAGTCCTACCGTCTTTTTGTCATCGATAAAAAAAGCAAACTTACTTTCCTTATCGACACCGGAGCAAATATCTCAGTGTTACCGCCGAAGCGAGGACAGAAGTTGAAGCCACTGGATTTTCAACTCTATGCAGCAAACAATACGGTAATTCCTACATATGGAGAAAAAACAATGGAACTTGATTTAAATCTACGCCGACCATTCAAATGGAGATTTATCGTCGCTAAAGTCAGCAAACCAATCATCGGTGCTGATTTTCTTCAACATCATCAGTTGATCGTCGACATCAAAAATAGAAGAATCATCGACGGGAAAACCAATCTTGCATCTCAGTCTTTTGTCCAAGCAACCAATCTGCCTACAATAAGAAGCATAGATGTTCAACAACCGTATCACAAGATCCTCGAAGAATACCCTGGTATCACAAGAATAACTTCAATGAAATTAACACCGAAGAACGACGTTGAGCATTTCATCGACACCAATGGACCACCACTTCATTGCCGTGCACGTCCAATCGCACCACACCTATACGAGCAAGCTCGAAAGGAATTCGAAAACATGATTGAGCAAGGAATATGCCGTCCAAGCAAAAGCCCTTGGTCATCACCACTTCACATTGTACCGAAGAAGAACGGAGAATTACGAGTTTGTGGAGATTACAGAAGACTGAATTCTATTACCACTCCTGACCGCTACCCAATACCGCGAGTCAGGGATTTCACTCATCAACTATCTGACAAGACTATATTCTCCACCATCGATCTCAACCGAGCTTACCAACAAATAAGAGTACGCGATGAAGACATAGAGAAGACAGCAATAATTACCCCAATGGGATTATTCGAATTCCCAAGAATGATCCCAGGATTAAAGAACGGAGGTGAAACTTTCCAAAGATTCATACACGAAGTACTTCATGGACTGGATTTCGTTTTTGCATTTATTGATGATCTCCTTGTTGCAAGCCCTGATAAAGAAACGCACGAAACCCATCTACGTACCGTGCTACAGCGATTAGAAGACAATGGAATCACAATCAACCCTTCGAAATGCATATTTGGACAGCAAGAAGTTCAATTTCTTGGTTTCACCGTCAGCAAGGAAGGAATCAAACCGCCTGTCGAAAAAGTCAGAGCAATCATCGATTATGCAAAACCTAAAACTATCGAAGAGCTAAGGCGTTTTCTTGGGATGATAAATTTTTACAGAGAACACATACCTAAAGCCGCTGAAATCCAAGCACCACTTCACGCCTACCTTCACAACACGAAGAAAAAAGATAAAACGTCAATTGAATGGAACGATGAAGCCACGAAGGCATTTGAAGCTTGTAAAGTTGCGATCCAAAATGCAGCTTTACTCGCTCACCCATCACACGAAGCAACCCTTGCTATCTTCAGCGACGCATCCGATCTCTCAGCGGGAGCCGTTCTCCAACAATACAGCAATGGGAAATGGCAACCACTTGGCTATTTTTCGAAGAAGTTCTCCGATACTCAACGTAACTACAGTACATTCGACCGAGAGCTACTCGCTATTTACATGGCTATCAAGCACTTCAGAAAAACGTTCGAGGGTCGAAACCTGATCGTTTTTACCGACCACAAGCCATTAACATATGTACTTTCAAAGAAACCATCACTATCGGAAACACCACGAAGAGCAAGACAACTTATTTTCATAAGCGAATTCACTACCGACATACGTCACATCAGTGGAAAGGACAACATAGTCGCCGACGCACTCAGTCGCGTACCAATCGACAGTGTAACGTGCCCTACATCAATCGACTATCATAAGATCGCCGCAGCACAAGACAGATAGTGACAACATAAACCATCTATCGAAGCAAGGTAACTTGTCCATCAAGCAAGTTACAATGCCAATGACGCATCTACCTATATACTGTGAAGCCTCAACGACAACCATGCGACCATACCTACCAGAAGAATGTCGTCGCGAAGTCTTCAATGCACTGCACAACATCAGTCATCCAGGTGTTAGAACAACAAGAAAACTCATCACTGAAAAATTTTTTTGGCCTTCAATGCAAGTGGATGTTGGCAACTGGGCGAAGCAATGCATTCAATGCCAGAAATGCAAAGTACAAAGGCATACATCAAGTAGCCTAGCTACATTTCCAACCACGGAGAGATTCGAACACCTGCACGTTGACATCGTCGGACCATTACCTACTTCACCGCAAGGACGTCGTTACCTCGAAACAATGATCGACAGAACAACAAGATGGCCAGAAGCAATACCTACCGATGATACTTCAGCCGAATCCGTCGCGAAGATAATTTATGAAAATTGGATTACTCGTTTCGGATCACCTAAAACATGTCACAACGGATCAAGGAAGAAATTTCGAAAGCAACCTATTCCTCAAACTTCTTCAAACTATGGGAATACAGAAGACACGTACAGCAGCATACCATCCTCAGTCAAACGGAATAATCGAACGATGGCATCGTACATTAAAAACTCGTTTATCTCAACATACAAAGTGTATTGATGAGCTACCTACAGTGCTACTCGGACTACGAGCAACACCGCGTGCACACTAGTCTCAGTGCCGCTCAGCTAACCTACGGCTGCAGCATAAGACTGCCGTGTGACTTCTTCAGTTCAGCAGCGTCAAACAAACAAGAAATGGATTACGATTTCGTAACTCAACTTCGAGAATCAATCAACAAAGCCTTATCGTCGAAATGCACCGAAATGCAATCACACAGAAATAATAAATCAGTATTCATTCTGAATAAAACTATTATTTACGGATTTTATCGCGTTTAATTACTTTAATTTATTTTTATTATTATCCCGACGTTTCGGGTGCTTTACAGCGCCCATGGTCACGGGGGGGACTGAGATGTTTGACGTCCCAATGTCATAGTTAGTCCGGCTACCTTCAGTTTTTTAATATTAATTTTTGGTCCGATTTACGCAAAACGAACTTATAGTATCATGAAGTCTTGCAGTGGTATGCTTGGGTTTTGGTTTAATTTTGTTAATTATAGGATCCCAAGCAGATGGTAGCACCCAACCATCTTCTCTATTGAAAATTGGATGTTTTTTAATTTCAATAGCCTCGCGTATCATCCTTGGTAGGAATCGGTGTTCTTTTGCGAGAATTTGTGGTTTATCAAATCTAATGTAATGGTGGGGACGATCTTGAACATGTTCGCAGACTGCAGACTTCCCACATGTCTGCGAACATGTTCAAGATCGTCCCCACCATTACATTAGATTTGATAAACCACAAATTCTCGCAAAAGAACACCGATTCCTACCAAGGATGATACGCGAGGCTATTGAAATTAAAAAACATCCAAATTTCAATAGAGAAGATGGTTGGGTGCTACCATCTGCTTGGGAGGAAAAATAAAAAATTGTTACCATTGGTAAACCAATTGTGAGCCGGCCATATAAATATAGGCAAGATGCAAATATATTTCATTCCAGTCCACAGTCCATTCTATATTCTATATTCATACTCCAGTTGGACTTACATAAACAGTCGTTTCAATTTCTCCACCTTAAAACCACTCGGAGTCTGTTAATAGTGGACCGTGCATCTCCACTATTACAAGGGTATGTATGTGGTCTATGGTACTGAAGCCTTTTCGGAAACCGGCTTGTTCGGGAGGCTGGAAGTCGTCGAGTCTGCGTGTGAGACGATTCGTAATGACTCTCGAAAACAGCAGGTAGACGCGGCTCAGAAGGGAAATCGGTCTGTAGTTCTTCAAGAGAGCGTTGTCGCCTTTCTTAAAGAACAAGACCACCGCACTTCTTCTCCACGCCTCCGGAGTAGTGCCACCATGGAGGACGGAATTGAAGAGCTTCTGAAGGACTTAAAGTACCGGTGTTCCACCTGCTTTCAAAAGCTCCGCTGTAATTCCATCCTCGCCTGGGGCCCTGCCGTTTTTAAGGTGCTGGAGAGCCATTCTAATCTCTCTCAGACTGACGTCCGGGATGTCATCGGAATAGTGTCGGGTAAGACTTGCTCTTGGATCGTTACTCACACTTGCGTGTGGCTCCAACGATGATGTGTACAGCTGCCCATAGAACCTCTCAATCTCACTTAAAATCTCAGTTGTCCCGGAAACGATGCTGCCACACTCAGTCTTCAGCTTTGACAGTTGGCTCTTTCTGGCAGACAGATCTCTGGCAAAGACTTTGGAGCCCTGGTTCCGCTCGATCGCTTCTTTAATACGAGCAGTATTAAAGTTGCGTAAGTCTCGCCGCATGCATTTGGAAATCTGTCTGTTCAGTTGCCTGTATGCTGTCAAATCTGTTGGTGATTGCAGCCTCATCTCCCGTCTAACAGCCATGAGATTAAGAGTGTGATCGAAGAGTTTTTGTGTTCTTCTGCGGCGGGTCTTGCAGAACTTAGCTTATGACCGCATGGCCACTTTCCACGAGCTTGTCATTCATATCGCCCACTGCATTGCAATCTTCTAGGCACTGAAACTCGAGCTGAAAGCTTTCGGGATTCTGGATTAGAGCACGAGGGGGACGGAGCGTTGACTTCATTAGACAAGACCTCTCCAACTTAACGTTTAGGTTCAGTGTGCCTCTAACCATTCGGTGATCGCTGCCGGTTTTCACCCTTGCGATCACTGAGACATCACTGAACAGTTGGCGTCTGGTCGTCATAATGAAGTCAATATCATTTTTTGTCGAACCGTCGAGGCTCGATCAGGTCGACTTCCTGTGGGGCCGCTTCTGGATGAAATATATTAAACAAAATTTCAATAGAGAAGATGGTTGGGTGCCGCCATCTGCTTGGGATCCTATACTTAACAAAATTAAACCCAAAAGTTCGTTTTGCGTAAATCGGACCAAAAATTATTATTCAAAAACTGAAGGTAGCCGGGCTAACAATGACATTGGGACGTCAAACATCTCAGTCCCTCCCGTGACCATGGGTGCTGTAAAGCACCCGAAACGTCGGGAATTAAAAATAAGTAAAAAAAATAAATAAGTAAAATCAGTTAAATAAACGCGATAGAATCCGTAAATTTAGTTTTATTCAATGTGTAGTGTTCGCGTAAATTTAAGAAATCATTACGAAAAAGTAATTTTAAATTTATTTAAATCTAGCATTTCAATTTTGCTTATCCCTACATCACGGTCTGAGTAGTTATCATTGTCATCATTATCATGATTGTTGCGTTCCATTATAAAATGAACATGAATTTACGTACGTATTAAGAATTTTCCACCGACAAGTATCAATATTTATGATTGATTTGGTAATTATAAGACGCTAATAATTAAAAAAAAAAAAAACTAATTTTCTTTGCAAGCCGTACTTTTCAAGTGACAGAGACAGATAGCACAGTATGGAGCACAGAATCCACTTACTATCATGTTGACTGTGTGCGCGTTTGTCACCATTATACGAGGGTGGATTGAAAAGTACTCGGCCTAACACAGATCCATTCAATTCTAAAAATCAAATCTACCCACATTATTTAGTACAGTTCAGACTAGTTCATTGTGTGAAGTTCGAAACGTGTTTATTTTATAAATTTATTAACAAAGTAATCGGACATAATTTCTGCGAATGGAGCAAATCGAGCAGCGTGCCGTCATTAAGTACCTCCATAAGAAGGGGCTATCATCAAAAGCCATCCATGATGACATGGTCAGTACATTAGGCGATTGTGCTCTGTCATATTCATCCGTCAAAAAATGGATAGCAGAATTTAAGCGTGGTAGAGAGAGTGTGAAAGATGAACCCCGCTCTGGAAGGCCTTCGACGTCAACTACTGACGAAAATATTAAAAAGTACTTGATTTAATAATGGGAGACCGCAGATTAAAAATTAGAGAGATAGCCGAGATTATAGGCATCTCTTATGAACGAACTCAAAACATCATTGTCAACGAGTTGGGTTTCCACAAGGTGTCTGCGAGGTGGGTTCCGCGACTGCTTTCAGTTGAACAAAAAAGGACGCGATTGACTATTTCACGCGACTGTTTGGAGTTATTTGAAGCCGATGCAGATGATTTTTTGAATCGTTTTGTTACTATGGACGAAACATGGGTTCATTACTGTACACCGGAAACAAAACAACAATCAAAACAGTAGAGAAGACCTGGTTCACCACCCCCTAAAAAGGCTAAGTCGATTTTGTCGGCAAATAAGGTGATGGCTTCAGTATTCTGGGACTCGAAAGGTGTTATTATGATTGATTATCTTGAAAGGGGTCAGACTATAAACTCTGATTACTACTGCACCTTACTACGTCGTTTACGAGAGGAAATAAAAGAAAAACGTCGAGGAATGCTCAGAAGAAAAGTCCTGTTTCATCAAGATAACGCCCGTGTTCACACGTCAGTACAGTCAATGGCTGAAATTCACAACTGTGGCTTTGAACTGTTACCGCATCCGCCGTATTCACCTGATCTGGCACCATCAGACTTCTTTCTGTTCCCTAACCTAAAAAAGCACTTGGGAGGTCAAATATTTTCGACAAACGACGAGGTCAAAGCAGCTGTAGACGCATATTTTGACTCTAAGGAAGAATCATTTTTTTTCAACGGTCTAAATGCTTGGAAGGGGAGGTGGCAAAAGTGTTTTGAACTTGATGGTGATTTTGTAGAAAAATAAAAATATAACTGATTTAGTATGTGTTTATTTTCTTGGTTAGGCCGAGTACTTTTCAATCCACCCTCGTATTATAAAAGAAATGACTCTAAGTTGCTAAATAAATGCATGTCTATTGTCTATTGATTATTGTCAAATATTGCTCCAGGTGCCAGAAGATGGTCCGTGCTGCGAGAAGTGTAACATCCGGTTCGTTTCAAAGGAGGCGCTGCAGACACATTTGGACCTATCCAGCAGGCATAAAGACGAGTGAGTGTGAACTGGTTGCTTAATTATAATAAATAAATATTTAATGTCCTACAGACCGAATTATCACGGCGTCAAAACTCAACGGAGACTAGCCATTAGTCCTGTGTCGATCGCGATTGATCGACTCTTTATGATTCGGTTGTGCAACCTCTACACGAGTGATCGAATCATGGATCTCTAAAATATTCGATCTTATTTGACCCGATTTCAAGGTGAAAAGACAAACCAAATTCTACTTTTTTTGCATTGTTTACATAAATATAATCGATCGAATCGTGCAATCGATCACACAACGACTTAATAAACAAAATGTCTTCTGTCTCCTTCGTTTACATAAATTTCAACCCATAGAAAAATCGTAGTATTATTACTATTATAGCACTTGTTCAGCATTCTTCATGCGGTCATACAAAGTATACAAACGAGCTGCGACCCAAATGATCGAAACGATCGAATTTTTTTAACCCGATTACCATACGAGTGGGTCATGATCGACCCAGGTCACGAGAAGTGATCGATCGACACAGGTCTACTAGCCATCTTTTGGCGAGCTTTGGGTAGTGCCAGTGTATGAGTAAGCACAGGTGCACTCTCTATTCGCTCATTTTTCTCGAAATTAAGCATAGGATAGAATGGCTCTACGTGCTTTCTAAGACATGTGCGTGAAGTTCCTCCAACTTTCTATTTTCGAACTGCTACTGAGAACTCAAAACTGATTTTTCAACTTCCCAGTGGGAAGTTATTGTAATGGGACCGATTTTGCAAATTGAAAATTTTAACATATCTCCACGTTTCAAGGTCTTTAGAGTCGAATAGTATGGTTTTAAAGAGGATGTCCGTGTGTGCACATGTACGTATGAATGTATGTATGTATGTTCTGATTCAATTTTCGCCTCGTATATTTCGAGAACAAAGAGTGATAGTGACGTGGGACCAGTTTCATTTAACGCATAATTATGTAACTTAGACTTCATTAAATTTTGAGCAAGAGTCATTTTTTGTGCCGAATGAAAAATTGTATAAAATATTATAACATAATATGATATTTTTTTATTCTTTCCACTGGGAAGTTAGTCGTGTGAACCTTTCGGGTTGCACCTAGACCGCTTTTTTTGTTCGGGATTCGAACCAGTCAGCTCAGTCCCAACCGACATATTATGGTCATACGTCGAAGATTTAGGACTAACTGAGGACTACGATGGGATGCCTTGATATTAGTAAATACTGACATGAAAATATAAGACTTGACTTGACGGTCTTGTTGGTCTAGTGGGCGAACGCGACTGCAGATCTAGGTCACGGTTTTTTTTTATTAGAACAAGAGTTAGAACAACGGTTACAAACGAGCACACAGTCAACCTGATGGTAAGTGGATGCTGTGATATTTACATCTAGATGTAGATATCACAGATGCCCTCGATTAAAATCAAAATGCAGATGCGTTGTTACCCTTGCGGACTAAAATGGAATGCCTCGTTTCCAGTGAAAAGGGTCGATCCGACCGATTCGTGTTACAGCCATAACATAGTTGCAGCGTGGCTCTACGTTATTGAAAATATAACAAATCTAGTGTCCGACCGAAGCTTTAGTTTCGGCTTAGAAAACCACCTTCACACAAAATTGGCTTTCAAAACTGTTTGTACCGTGAGTGAGTTTCTAGTAAACGTCGAAAGCGAAAGAACTGTTACGAATAAGCGAGACCGCTATGGACTCTAGATCAACTTCTAGAGCTGATTAAAATAACCTCTTTATATAATACAATCAATGTAAACCTATAACTTAAGTTTAAAATAATTTATATTATTAATTTTAGGAAATCTCTAACTGAATTTTTAGGGTTTGTAAGCCTTCGTCTTCGGTCAGAAATGGGCCTTCGGTCGGACACATACAGAATCGATAGAATCAGGCGTTACTTTACGGAAATCCATTATAATAAAGATATTAATAAATACTTTGCAACCATCCGCTCAATTAACTAAAATGATTTGACTCACCTAGTTTGAAGAGCACCTCCCGCCCTCCCTCAATTGCGTGCACTAATCCTGTCACCGTCACCGTAAGAAGTCTTAGCGGTCAGCCGCCGTAGAGTCTACTTAACCTGAAGTTGCCTCGTGTAGAGGCGAAACACGTGTCGTATTATCGTCGACGGTGTCTCTTTCCTAGAATTGTGGTGTTGGGAGTAGTGGTGCTGGGATTGGTGGTGACGGTATTAGTGCACGCAATTGAGGGAGGGCGGGAGGTGCTCTTCAAACTAGGTTAGGCATCATTTTAGTTAATTGAGCGGATGGTTGGAAAGTAACTAACTATTAATATCTTTAACATAAGGAATCGTTATTTTGTTTTACATACCAATTGTTGCAGACTGCCAGAGGTGCAAAAGGGCCGGACACCGACGAACTTCGATGCGTTGAGTGATAATAATATAATGCCTCAAAATGAAAAGAGAAAGAGGAAGAATCGCAGATATAGAAGCAGGAAACGGGAAGGTCCCGTACCTTGCGAGCAGGTGCGTACTTTGATTGTGATGATCTCTGTCTTCCGTATTAGTTTTATATCTTTTAAATTGACCACTACCACTGAGTATGTGCTACCGTGCAGTGTCGGTGTATGAATATCCACTAGCCCGTATCATCACGTGGGTGTCGTAAGAGACGACAGAGAGAAACCAGTCTGGAGACGGGTAGCAGCGATTTCCTAATAAGGACTTAAAATAAAAAAAATACGGTGTGGTTTCTAACCGACTTTTTTACTTTACTTTATTATTTTCGCACATTCGGCCTTGTAGAATATAAAAACTTGTATTTTTTACATTGAAGTAATATGTACTTACGTACTAGAACAGCTATCTCAAAATAAAAATATGCGCTACTCTGTGTTCGCGCGGTTGTTTTTTTTATCATAGAATAAACATAGGTAGAATGACCCGTATGTAATGGCAGATTGTATAGTTAAATAGGTAAATTATATTGAGAACAATATTTAAATTTTGTCATTTATTTTGTATATTATATTTGCTTATTTAATATAATATTACATAATATTATATCACAATTACATTTTAATGATATTTTTATCCGAATATTTTAAAAGGTATCTATGTCAAATATAAAAAAACATACTAAATGTATGTTTAACAAAACTTATTAATATAACATTTAAACTACAAATATATTTATTTAAATTAGGTTAAGAGTCGTTCATAAATGCTGGGCACGCGAGTAATAATATATTCGTCCTATACCTAGTACCCACAGAAATGTCGCGTCTGAACATATTAATTTCATAATCTATATTCCATGACACGAGATGGCGTCTTAGGAATAATTTGTTTTATTATTAATCTATAATACTTTTTATTGATTAAGTATATTATTAACCGATGAAAAGTAATTCCTTGGTTTTACTGACATTGGTGCAATATCTAAGTACACACGATGGCATATTTTTATCAAGTGATTTTTTTAAATCCACACAACACGTGACAACTCTACGAGCGCCTAGCGAGTGACTGATTAAAGTGCGGTGTATGCACCGCAGTTGAGTGGAACAGAGTAGCTGAATGCAGTGTCGCCTCTAGTACGTAGTACATAATAGCTCAATGATTTTTTACATGATTTATAGCGAAGTGCTACTTCTTATTAGTTTGTGGTGAAAACTAACACTTTACCATTTCATTTTAGTTACTTCTGACTACTTTATTTCTCACGTGAACGACACAGTATTTGAAATGTAAATTTTATAAATTGTTACGTTACAAAATATTATAAGCAAATAGCTTTTAAAAACAGATAATTTCTTTACCTTTTGTTTAAAAAACGAACAACAAAGTTACTTTTTTTATACGTTCTATTTTTTTTTATTAATGTAGTGCTCTCTTGCACTCACGCGGTGTAGAAAATAGACTGAAGTATATGAAGTTGACGCGATGGTTAGGTAAAGGCGGAAACTCCTCATTTGAAGTAAATCCTCCTTATTTAGAGAAGTGTAATTTAGTACCGCACCGATTTCTCAAACAATTTTTTTTTTATAGAAGAGGGGGCAAACGAGCATGCGGCTCACCTGATGTTAAGTGACTACCGCCGCCCATGATCAACTGCAACACCAGGGGAATTGCGGGTGCGTTGCCGGCCCTTTAGAAAGGAGTAAGCTCTTTTCTTGAAGGTCCCCAGGTCGAATCGGTCCGGAAAAATCGCCGGTGGTAAACTATTCCACAGAGAGGTTGTACGTGGAAGAAAACTCCTTGTGAAACGTACAGTGGTGGACCGCCAAGCATCCAGATGGTGTGGATGGTATCGGGACGTTTGCCGTGTAGTGCGTTCACGAAATTTGGCGGCTGGGATTAATCCGAACAATTCCTCAGAGCACTCCCCGTGATAGATGCGATAAAATACGCAAAGAGATGCAACATCTCTTCGCAGCGCCAGTGAATCGAGCCGATTGGAAAGCACTCGGTCGTCGACGATTCGAGCCGCTCTGCGCTGGATGCGGTCAAGTGGAAGGAGCTGGTACTGGGGAGCCCCAGCCCAGAGATGGGAACAGTATTCCATGTGCGGCCGAACCTGCGCCTTGTAAAGTTGCAGGCGGTGTGCCGGCATGAAATACTATCCCGCTCTGCTGAGCACGCCAAGCTTTTTAGAGGCCAATTTGGCCTTCCCTTCCAAGTGACCACGAAACTGCACGTCACTCGATATGTCGACGCCGAGGATTCCGATACCGGCTGAGGCAACAAGGGGAGTGCCTTGAAACTGAGGGGATACGACAAAGGGGTTCTTTTTAGCGGTTAACGCGCAAACTTGTGTCTTCTGGGGGTTAAACTGGACTAGATTTAGTCGTCCCCAATCCGAGACTGTTCAGCAAAGACTCGACTTCAGACACAAGTTTGTCCCGGCACTCGGAGACGTTTTCCCGAGAAATATTGGCTCGGCCGGTGTAAAGAGCATCACCAGTGCTGTCATCTGCATAGCAATGAATGTTACGGGTATGCAACATATCATTGATATGCAGAAGAAACAGCGTTGGCGATAGCACGCAGCCCTGTGGAACACCATTATTAATAGGCTTGCAATCGGAGCTTGCACCGTCTACAACGACCTTGATGCTCCGATCTGCAAGAAAGCTGGTGATCCAATCGCACAATTTCTCGGGAAGCCCAGGAAGGGAGCTTCGAAAGAAGCGCTTTGTGCCAAACCCGATCGAAGGCCTTCGCAATGTCCAAACTAACGGCCAATGCCTCCCCCTTGAACTCTACTGCCTCCGCCCATCTGTGAGTGAGGTAGACCAGAAGATCACCAGCTGACCGACCACGGCGAAAACCGTATTGGCGGTCACTAATCAGCTGGTGATGCTCAAGGTACCTCATGAGCTGGCAGTTTACAATGGACTCCATTGTTTTGGAGAACAAGGAGGTGATGGCGATTGGCCGGTAGTTGGACGGGTCTGAGCGGTCGCCTTTTTTAGGGATCGGGTGGACGAAAGCCGTCTTCCGTGATTTTGGGACTACGCCTAGGGAGTAGGAGTACCGGAAAAGACGCGTAAAAACCGGTGCCAACTCTGGAGCACACGTCCTCAGCACAATTGGGGGGATTCCGTCAGGCCCACTCGACTTGTGGATGTCCAGGGAGAGGAGTGCTTTGCGAACCGAGCGCTGTGTGAACTGTACTTCCGGCATGGAGCACTCACACCGCGGGATGGTCTGCGGCGTACTCCCCCCGTCATCGAGAGTCGAGTTAGACGCAAAGAAAGAGCCTAGAAGATCGGCTTTCTCCTTTGCAGTATGGGCCAGTGAGTCGTCCTCCCTGTGCAGAGATGGAAGAGATGGCTGACAGAAATTCCCCTGGACAGCCTTGGCGAGAGACCAGAATGCACGGGTTCCAGAAGTAAGGCGAACTAGTTTCTCGCCAATTCTGCCTACGTGCTCTGACTTTGCCTTGGCAATGACTCTTTTGAAGGACCTAGAGGCGGAATTATACTTCTTTTTTAAAGCGCTGGGGTTTACATCCCGGGACGCTGATGCATCAACCCAGGCTTGGTAGCACTCCTGCTTATAGCATGATGCTATTTTACAGGAGCGACCAAACCATGGCTGAGATTTGCCTCCAATGGGCACCACAGAGGAAGGAATAAAAAGTTCCATACCCTGAAGTACCACATCAGTAACAGAATCCGCAACAACGTTGGGATCATCCGGCGAGAAGCAAACCCGCCCCCAAGGGTAGGATGCAAAGAAATACCGCATCCCATCCCAATCGGCTGACCTATAGTGCCAAACACGGCGGCAGCCTGCAGAATGCAACCGCGATTTCACCGTGAGTGGCACAACACTCCGGACCAGACAATGGTCCGAGGAGCCTAAAGGGGCGTCGACGGAAATCTGATATCCGTCCGGGTGAGAGGTCAGCAGAAGGTCCAACAGGGAAGGTGCATGATCCTCCACATCTGGAATCCGCGTAGGCGAAGTAACCAGTTGTGTCAGACCATATGCCAAGGCAAAATCATCTCAATCACGATCTCTGCTGTAGCAACGAATCTGCAGCCATTTGGACGTGGTCGAAGAGTCGGTCTGTTTCGGCATTACCGCTATGGGACCTATAGAGGCACCCGTAGACGCGCGGATGGTCGTCGCTGTCTACGCGTAGCCAAAGGATGGACAGGTCCGAACCTTCAAGTCTGCCGAGGCGTCGAGAACAGATGTCCTCTCTGACGTAAACGCAAACTCCAGCCCGAGGCACAAAGGAGTGTTCCAGTTTGTACCCCGGGTAGGAGAGATACGAGACATCAGCCGGAGAGGACACCTGCGTCTCGGTCAGAAAGAGCAGAGCTGGCCTCGCCGTCTCGAGATGGTAGTGGACGGCGTTTAAGTTAGAGTGAAGTCCCCTGATATTGCAGAAATTCACGGACAGCATGGCAGGGGTCGCCTTGGTCTTGTTGCTCCGTTTGCCCCGAGCAGTTGTAGTCTTGAGCGGAATTTTGCCCCCCCCCCCTCCCAGAATACGCGGGGCAGCCTGAGTATCCACGCTCAGAAGTGGAGAAACATGGTCGTGGATGCTCAGCGAGGGATTCTCCAGGGGTGCTGGTACCCTCCTGGGGTAGTTTTTCCTTAATTCCTCAATTTTTGCCTATCCTAAGCCAGGATGAAAGTAGGAAGAAAAAGTTATATCACAGGTTATGTGTACCTATTTTGTTTTTATGTTGAATGTTACGTAGGTAGCTAGCGCGGGCGGTGATCTTTACAGTGATTACGTAACTCGGGTGCATAGGGTATCCATGAATTTACGGACGGTGTCGGACAGAAACTTTTTAAATTTTATGAAAGAAAATAGCCTTTATTTTTTTAAATTCATTGAATTCACGTTCTATAAGTGAAACCAAACCACTGGTTTCCAGGACAACGGTGTTTACACTAACATCCTGTATATGTATATATATATATATATATATATATATATATATATATATATATATATATATATATATATATATATATATATATATATATATATATATATATATATATATATATATATATATATATATATATATGCTCAACTCGTATCGGTCGAAGTTCTGAGCGGTGAGAACCGCACAGGTACGCGGGCGTACGGTGTGTACGCGGTGAGGAGGCAATAGAAAGTGCACTTGTGCTTCGCAGATGGCTAGTCTCCTTTGAGACTAGCCGCCGTGACCTATATTCCTGTAAAGTTGTAGCACGAATGGGTCGGCACGACCGTGGAAAGACTACGCTCTCATAGATTACCAGCGTAAAATAGCAGCGTAACGCTGCTGTGTTTCGTATGGTGAGTGTAGAGAACCGGAGACCCTTTTTACTGGTAACGAGGTATTCCATCTTAGTCCTCAGGGGTGACAACGCATCTGCGTTTTGATTCTTAATCGAGGAAGAAATGTAGATGTCTATGTGTCACAGCATCCACTTACCATCAGGTGGACTGTGTGCTCGTTTGTAACCCTTATTCTATAATAAAAGATCGTTAAGTCTTGTGTCACGGTCACTTTGATACAAAGTCATAGAGACGGCACGACGACTACACGGCGTCTTAAAATTGATATACCGTTTGAGTATTTATGCCCGCGATAAAAGCTATTGCATAGCTGCATAGCTTTGAGCGTGGCGACCGAATCAAGAAATTCCGTAACGAAAATAAACACTGACACCCCCACTCCGACCGGCACAGCGGTGCGGCATTGAAAGCCGTGCATCGTCTAACGTCGTTTCAGTTCGGCGGACTTCGGCACGGTGTTTGTGTGCGTGCGACTAGACGTATGCGTGTAGCTATAGCTTCAATGATAAAAATTCCTGAATAACCTACATGTATTGTGAGATAATGGGTGCGTTTGGCAGAAAAAAGCGCTAGCAAGCGTTTGTAAGCAAAATGGCGAAACTAAACAGTTTTCGGCCAGGACACGTTTGCTAACTTCAATAGCACTGACACAATCCGCCATTTTGCTTATTTAATTTGTTTGTTTTAAAGTAGAGTTTATAAGTTGTTTTGTGCAATATTAGTTTTAAGTAATATAATAACATGAATAAACAAATACATGTTATTAAAAATTCATAATTGGTAAGATTTTAATATGAATACTTTACAAACATATTTCGTGTCCTAAAGGAAAATAGCTACTTACGATTTGACAGCGCTTATCGCTTATGATCGCCATTTTGCTTACAAGCGCTTGCTAGCGCTTTTTTCTGTCAAACCGCCCAATAAAAATATTTTAAACAATATTAACTTCTCATTTATTCAATAAAAGAAAATATTGTTTTCTTATCGGTCACCACGCTCAAAAAGTGTAATTTGAATTAATATCAAAATAAAAAAAAAACAAAAAAATACTGCATAAATAAAATAAATAAATAATTATAATTGCTTAAGTTGATAAAAAATGCTATGCAATAGCTTTACCGCGGCAGTCCCCGAGTGCCACACGAATTTTTATTTTATTAATTTGTTCGCAGTGTGAAATGATACTGGCGGACTATTTGGCGTATTTCAGACACTTCAGGAGGGAGCACCCGGGCATGCATCGTACCAAGTACGCATCGAAGAGGAGCCATTTTATGTGCGAGGTGTGCGGGAAGATGTTTCAGGTAACCGTTATATTATATTTTCATTTCATTTATATCATCATACTTTGACTTGACTTTCGTCGACACAAACTTCTTTGGGAGAATAGTACCGTCGAAATGAGTTATTTAAGAAGATACCTTGAAAATGAATCGATGTTTTTGGGGGCGTGGCTTATTCCTTTGTCGGTGAAGCTCACGGACGACTGAGGGAGTGTCAAAATATTATGAGATAGCTATACTGAGCAAGCGCTCGGAAAAAAACTAAGTAAGCGCCAAACAACATTTTTATTTATTTTAACAAAACTACTTAATCGATTAATAAGTGGTTTATGAGAACTTAGATATGATTATTTACTATGCCTCAAAAACAATTCCATGAAATTATTCGTAAGAATGTTGTGGTGTCATGGAAAAATGTAAATAATTAGAGCCTACTTTGCAATTTTTTTCTATCCAGAAAATTACATGATATCCTGTTTTCCTTTTATGCAATTCAAGATCATATAGTCAAAAATCATATACCAAATTTTGTTTTGTAATCTATAAAACTTAAAAAATATGTTAAATAGAAAAACCACCAAATTTTCGAGGTACCACCTTAATGTATCTATCAGACTGCATATTGTATAGATTCTGTCGGTGGCATCTGCTATTTCATTGTCAACGAAATACGGACTCTGCAACAACAGTTTGAATCTATTACGACTCATGACCGAACGTGCAAAGGTTTGTTTGAAAACTGTCCTCCAGTATAGATTTATTTTTGGGGGTTTGATTAGTCCCATGTAAATAATAAGTCCAAAAAGACTCTTAACTTCATTTTTGTTTGTTGGTTTCCTATCATTCAAACGCGATGTAGGCTTTGTGCTTTTGCGTCGCTCGGCATACACGTTGGTTTGCACTGCTGTACCCTCAAAAATTAGTCTGGAGACTAATAATGGAAAATAGGCTCCTGGGACTGCATTTCGTAGTTCTTTATCATACGGTTTCTTGATACCTAGAACAAAGCCGTTCTTTGGTTATTCAAGAACATACAAACAGAAAGCCAGTAGCCTACCATTTTAAAAAAGTTAGAACATTCTTGACTTTTGAGTTTAAGGGTTTCGATTCTTTCATTTTGAGGTACGAGACTCTAAAAATTAAAAAAATACAATTGACGGAAAAATCAGGTAACATACTTATACACAAAAAAAACGTGGTACGAAACTCCAAAAAACATAAGTACAGATAAATTGAGAACCTCCTCTATTTTAAAAATCGGTTAATGAATAGAAACACATCATGAATACCTGTTGGCTCCGTGAATGCAATCAGCGATGGTTGGTGTCCCCTTGGTTCTCTCCATTTTGTAGTCTACTTGAAGACATAAGAGCTAAATTTTCAGTGAAAAAATTTTCCACCGAATTACATTCACTTTCCGAATCGCTTCTTATAAAAGACGTCTTTGGGGGGGGGGGGGGATGAAAAATCTCATCTCCACTCTCCTCTAAATCGTATACATTATCGGATATCAGATTTACTTCACACACCAACGACTTTTCTAGTAAATCAATTTCACATAAATTATCCTGGGTAAAAAATAAGCCCTAGAGTTTATATGTACCTCGGACATTGCGACACTAGATAGTGGTAATCGCATGAGACGACGTAACGTCCGTTCTGTGATAATCACAGAACACATATACCCCTAAAGGGTAGGAATAACGACTCCATACAAATTGTATGAGGAAATTTTTTCTTACCGACCGGCGCCATCTGTGTACCGCCCACGAAAACTAAACGGTAGAAGCTAGGAAGGGAATTTCAAAGCACAGTGCATTTTACAGATAGGTACGTTGCATTGCATTTTATGCACAACTACAGTGCGTTTCTCGTTATTTTCCTTCAATATGGTCAATTGTTGCTCAGCAATAATTGACCGTCTTAAAGGAAATCACTGCACAAAATCATTATCGAGAAACACAGTGTACATGTGCATACAATGCTGAAAGCAATATTTAAAGAAACAGTCTAATAAAACAAACATTAGTATTTGACTTTTTTATTTCGCATGATATTAATTATAATTTATCAGATTTTCATTTGGGCAACTATGACCAATTTTACGCACACAAATAAATGTTTTTGGATTATATATTCATTTGGGACAAAAGGTGTTCACAAGTCACAGGTCACGTGTATTTAATCAGTTAATCTTAAACAAAAATTAATCGTAATCTAAAAATGAGATTATGCATATAATTTGAAAATACAGCAAGCATATTCGAACATAATTACAAATATGGACAGGTCTATTGCATACAATTTTAATATCAAAGACATTTAAGTACGTAGTAGTAATAGACCGGACATCAGCAACGAAATTGTCGTCTGTAACTTTTGTTCTATAGGATATATCTCCAAAGTGACATCACCGAAAGGTTGAGACGCATTCGTTTCATAAATTTATTAAAGAAAATATGCCCGGTTGTGCATTAAGGTATAGTAAGTCACGATATGGAAGAAAAAATTAATATGATTTCGGTTTATTATCCTAAGAATAATGTATATTTAATCTTTAAATTTTATTATTTCTGGTAGATTATTCTAGAAGAAAGAAAAATTATTGTAATAAGTGCCCTCTGTTATCCAGTAACGTCACTATTTATTTACAAATCTGTTAGTAATTGACGACGTGCCTAAAACGGATTTTTACCTTATGTTTAGAAGCGTCACCTAATGGGGAATAGCTAAAATGTTTTCCAAACAAATATTCAGCGTAGTATTGCTATTTTTCGCTGGAGGGCTTAACACACGCGCGTGCTCACAGTTTTTGTATGCAAATGTTTCCAATGTCCGCTCTATAGCATACATTGACATCTCTTTGTTTAATATCAAAATCTAGACAAGGTCAAACACAAGTTACATGTAACCTCTCAGCAGTCCGGGCCAAAATAGCCGCTTTGGCGCATCTGTCAAACCCTAAACGAGTGATATATTGCCTACGTGGCGCGTGTCATTAAAATGGCAATATCTTAATATTTATGTATGGGAACTATATAATATGATATGTTGTTAGAATTATTGTTAAATAAGCTAATAGAATATGTGTAAATGTGTACGTTCACCCTTTTGGTATGTTATAAATTCGATGGTAAAATTGCTAGAAGCGATTTCTTTCCAGTTTGTTGAATATAAAATGTAATCATTAAAAAATTAAGCAATTATTTCAATAAATATTTACTTCATTTACTATACGATAACACACTTTACAATAATGAATAAAAAACACAACTCTACAGTTTTTTCACACCACAAGCTCGACAATAATGTGGGCCACTTAAGATGGCCCGAAACAGGCACAAAAAAGGCACATTTTGTACTTCAATATCGGCGACGTCTGAGGCACAATGGGCTTTAAATCTTAACTTATTCTATAGTTTAGTCTTTGTTCTTAATATAAACAGTTTCAAATGTTACAACTATTTAGTTATTAAGAAATGAACGAGTTGTAACAAACACTTGAAAAAGTGACCCTAAAAAAATGCTTTCTAACTTTTGCATTTGTAACGAACAATTTTGTAATTTATTTACATGTGAATGTATATTCCTAAATTTAATAACATTTCCTAAATAAAAACTAAACAAAGAAGGCATTTTTCATACAAAATTATGTTAGAAATCATCAACTAAAAGTTACACATTCACTACAAAAAGCACCAAGTATGACGTAGTACCCAGCTATGCTAGTATGGATACGCTCTGTGGTGACTTCTTTAATAATTATAATCATGAACATAAAATTAAAATGAAATACAAATTAGTTATTTTTCTTTGCTTTTTTATATTTATAATTAACATTTGAATGTTATTATAAAAAATGTTTTTGTTGACAATTCTTTTTTGCCAAAATAAAGGTTTTTATTTTTGTTATTTTGATTTTTTTTAATTTTAATTAATTTGAAGTGACCCTAGCTTAGAGATAGCTTGTGTGCGAGATCCATAACAAAGGTTAAGCAATGCACGCGTTAGCTTGCAACTGGATGGGTGACCGTTTCGTACTTTGAGGCTATTCCAACTAATAGCACCGCAACGAGCTAAGGCTTATTGCTTAGCAATAAAAACTACTACGTACAAAAAGCAATCTCTTCCAGATAACCTTGAGAGAGAGAGAGAGTGTTTCGCTTATCAATCAAGTGCAAAAAATATAATGACATGCACATACAAAAAGTAAAACAATTTACTGACAAAAAATAAAACAAATAAGAAAATCAAATAAAAATCCACACCAAAAATTATCGTAAAAATATACCAACACTGGCATTCCCAAAATCGTATCCATACTATTCAACCTGCTCTCTAAGATGGCGGATTTCATGTGAATAACTTTACGACCCATGTCTGTCCACGACCGCCAGGTGGACGCGAGATTTAAGCAATTTGTTATTTTTAGTTTTATGAAATATTTAATCGAAACTATACAATTGTAATCACTGTTATGTTTGTAAATAAGTATGTTAACGATATTAAAACAATGTTTACCATTCACAATTGTACTTTTAATTTAAAACAATTGAAATTAATATGAACATGGTATCAACATGGCGGTCGAAATGGCAAGCAATGTTTGATAAAATGGAACAATTTATGTACAAATCGTCATCTAATATGTTTTAAATTAATAGAAAAGTATTTATGACTTACCCATTCATGTTTAACGTTAACCTCTCAAGGTCTCAAGCGTCCGAAAGACACCATGTGCATGTGTCCATAAGCGAAAAGTGCTGGTAGCGCCCGAAGGACACCATGTGTCCGTAACGTAGACAGAGAAACCTATAGACTAATGATCGGCGTGGCCTCGAGTGAGAAGGGACAATAACAAATTTTGAGGTTATACAATAATCTTTATGACTTTTAAACACATTTAGATAAAAATTTTAATTGTTCTAAGAACTGAACTGAACAAGATTCACCAATCTTAAGCTCACAAAACACTTTTTTCTCACTTAAACCAACTTGTAAATTCCTTAAATCGCTACGCTGTTAAAGTTATTTAGTAAACTGTAGTTTGCTAAACAAAAAAACCGGCACGGAGAAAGGGACAAACAATCACACTGCTCTATCTCATTTCTATGCAAGTGCGAATGCGAAAGAAGGCGTCAATTTGTCTATAGGTTTCTCTGTCTAGGGTCCGTAAGGAGTCGATCTTCTTTTGTCTTTGATATTCAATCTGCGTGGTGATTGGTTGTTCAAATTTTTCCTCGTTCGCAAAGTTCAACTAATCATTCATTCATTCATGTGTGATACACCAATCAAAATTAAGAAATAAAGGGAAAAAAAAACAAAATTTGAAAGTCAGTCGTGACGTTCATTCTTTTAGCCGCCGTTTTCAATTTCTGTGCAAAAACTGTTTCGTGTGGAAGAAAACTAAAGCTTTCAAACGATATGTGTTTATTTTATAAATTATATATCAAATTACTAGGAATTGAATACAAAATCGTTTTATCATATTTACTCAAGACACAAATTTCATTTCGATAGTAAAAAACAGTGAAACTTTTGGAACGCATCTTATTCAGTTGTATGGATGTATGGCCGGGCGGCCATTTTATGCCGGTTTCGAAATAAATTATTTATTATGAAGTAACTACTTGTTAATATAGAATAAAATTATGCAAATCCGATAAACAATCTATCAAACTTTACGTTATTGTTTGTGTTTTGTGAAATGTGGCCTTGGATTTAGCACAATTTGTGAATAAAGTGTTGGTGTCGGAACACAAAACAGAAGAAAAACGCAATGTTTTTAAAACAGAAAGTAATAATTCACTTACTATGTAAGTAATTACATTATTATTTATAAAAACGAATAGTAAATTTAATCCCCTTTCGAATGATACATAACATATAAAACGTTATTTCACCTATTGGTAAATATTTTGTTTTTTCTACGCAAAACCAGAGAAATTTCATTTGTACTGGACATTACAGGACTTTGAACCCTCAAGGACGCTTGAAAGGTTAATATTAACTTCCGAAATCACTTTCAACAATTAATACTTTGCACGTAAACACACGACACCGCGTCACAGAACGAGCAACTGAACGGAATAAATGTATAACTATTTAACAGCTTCTATGGTTCATTTATGAAGCGTGTGTGATATTAATTGCCGTCTTTGTTTAATTCTCTGCATGTTGTACTAGTTATAGGGAGATACATATACTTTTACTTGGGCTGTTTCAAATCTGAATTTTATAAGTAAACAGCAACCTTCTGATGGTTGTGGACAGATGCGTACTTTTTGACAGCAACCTTTAGAAGGTTTTGGACTGACGAGAGGTTAACAGACATGTATGTATTATTTAAAGAGTATTATTTCAGTTTAATGTTATAAATAAATGGTTAGAAGATGCTTATTATTTTGGTTGAAAGCAGACAGATCTGACAATGTAGCTACACTATCGCCTATTTATAAAACAAGTTGTAAAATAATAAATAAAGCATAATCAACTTATAATGTTCCCACAGCTGGAACACATGCCTCCTCTCTGTGAGATGCAGTGGGCTGTAAACTACCATGCTGGCTCATTGCAGGTAAATCTGCACTAAAAAGAAAGATGAACGTAATCTATTCATGTATAATTACTTGTCCTAACTGACTGCACATCAACATAGAACAAGTTCCTTTTGTGAAATAGACATCCACCATAAAAAATTTTTGGAAATTCTATTCATATAGGGGATAGAACAGAAGTTTACATGAAAGTCCTTCACTTATTAAGTAAAATCAATGTGAACTGGTATTTGGACAACAAATAAAACGCGTTTTTGAGCGAATTCGGAAACTCGTACGTGGTAGAGCCATGCAGCAGTTATATTAGTAGTATAGTTGTAGTACGAATGGGTCGGCTCGACTGGGGAAAGACCACGCTCACACAGAATACCAGCGTAAAATAGCAGCTTAATGCTGCTGTGTTTCGTATGGTAAGTGTAGAGAACCGGAGACCCTTTTTACCGGAAACGAGGCATTCCATCTTAGTCCTCACGGATGACAACGCTTCTTCATTTTGATTTGTAATCAATCGAGAATACGTGTAGATGTCTATGGGCTACAGCTATCACTTACCATCAGGTGGACTGTGGGCTCATTTGTCACCCTATCCTATAAAAAAAACTTAAACCCTAAAGCATGAGGATTGAAATTTTGTATGAGACTCTGGTGCTTTTTAAAAATTGAGTATTTAATACAAAAATAAATAAATATGTGTTGTATCATCTTTAGTGAAAAAGTCTAAAATTCAGGCGGATGAATTTGTGTGCAAAGGTGCTAGTTGAACATTTATTTATGTATGCTATTGTTACGAGCTTAGGGTTCGTGACAATAAAAATTGCCGATAAAATTACCTAAATTAACACTTTAATTTACTTTACACAAATTAAAACTTAAAACACTAATAATTAAACACACTAATTCACTTAATTCCGCTTAGCTTCGCTCGTATCGCCAATTCAATACTACCTCGATCGCATCTTGCAGCGCCTATTTATATAAATTAGCAAAATATCCAGAATGTTCAAGTAAACACGCGCAAGGTACCGAGAGTTCGAGTTCTAAACTTCAAGAAGTTTAGTTCTTCGGTTCGAGACTAGATGGCGCTAGTGCGCCGATTTGAGCGCGTAACACTGCCCCCTCCTAAGACATGCTCGTCCCGAGCATTATCGGCCCCATAATAACGCGCTAGGCGATCCACATGGATGATCTTAGGAGTCCCTCTTGCGCCTTTCTGTATCCGATAGGTTACATCGTTGATCCTGGTCACAATCCGGTACGGGCCGTCCCATTTAGCTTGGAGCTTAGGAGATTTCCCTTTGCTGCGGACTGGATTGTGCAACCACACAAGTGAACCTTCGTCGAACCCTTTGTTGTTCATTTTGCGATCATACCGGGTTTTCATCTTTTCAGACATTTGCTGGCCCGATTGTCTGACGTGCTCATAAACGTCATTCATTTTGTTCCGCAAGTCATTTGCATAATCGGTTATACTGCGTGGAGCATCAGGTGGTATCCCGGTGATCAGGTCTGCAGGCAGCCATAATTCTCTTCCAAAGTTTGCGAAAGCTGGTGTCACTGCTGTACTTTCGTGAACAGCGCTTCGATATGACAACAAAAACGGTTGTATGTGCTTGTCCCAATCTCGTTGCCGATTGTCTACAACTTTTGCTAGGTACCTATCCAATGTCTGATTAAATCGTTCTACCATTCCATCAGATTGCGGGTGATAAGAAGTCGTTCTTGTTTTATGAGTACCCATAACTCGGCAAGTTTCCTGGAATATTTGAGACTCAAAATTCCTTCCTTGATCGCTGTGAATCTCTAAAGGTACACCAAAACGACAGAAGACTTCATGAACTAGCTTATCAGCAACTGTTGAAGCTTCTTGATTTGGAATAGCGAAGACTTCTGGCCACTTAGTGAAGTAATCCATCACAACCATGAAATACTTGTTACCGCTCTCACTCTCCGGAAACGGCCCCGCCACGTCAATGGCTATTCTCTCCCATGGTGCACCAACATTGTACAACTTCAATGCACCTCTACTACGAGTCTGAGGTCCCTTTACAGCCGCACAACTTGTACATTTGCGACACCAGTCCTCGACATTGTTTCGACAGTGGACCCAGTAAAACCGTTCTCGGATCTTCAGTAGAGTTCGTTTAACTCCCAGATGGCCTCCTGAATAATCATTATGGTACAGCTGTATAACACTTTAGCTTTGGGGACAACCATTTGTGAATGACAGCTGTCTCCCCGAACATATTCCCATTTACGGCACAGAACTCCATCCTGAAGCAGTAAGCTGTCCCACTGGGCCCCTCCGGGATTGGTGTATTCTAATTTGACTCTAGTTTGAGTGGAGATATGGATGCTGTGAAACTGATCTTCCATGTCAAGATCTTAAAAAAAGTAGATTTGAATATGTATTGGTGTTGGTTCTCGTTTAGAAGATAAATCTATTCTTTACATACTCACCCACAGTATCATCCCTTACCTCTCTAATTTTCTCTCTCTGGCGACGGATCACTCTATGGACAAAAGCAGGGACTTTGAACCCTCCGCCCATTAGGATAGCAAACCAGGTTTTCGGATCACGACCTTGTATCTCGATCCAAGTCTGATCAGCAGCATCTAATTCTTCTGTGCCTCCTCCATCTCCCTCACCTGATGCGGCAATTATATCATGACCATAATCGTGTTCTGTTCTCGAAAACTGGGGATTTAATTCTCCCCCTCGGGCATACACCCAAGCTATCAGGACCGCGTTCAACCCGATATCAGAATAGCTCCCCTCAAAGATGAATCGGGCATTTAGAGATCTATTGTGCCCGAGTAAGGATCCAAAAAGATGTACCCATGTGTACAGATAAGGATTAGCATTTGAGGAATACGCTGACTTGGATACCAGACTCATATCAGCTTGATACGGAAAATAAGAGTCCAACTTTCCTGACTCTTGACCCGGTCTCGTCATTTGGATGACTTCATCTCCCATCCTTTTGATGAAGACCCAATCAATGAGATCTCCTGGTTCAATGTTCAAAATGGACATTGCATAACCGAGAGTCATAAGACCTGCACAATCTCTGAAACGACTGCTCAATGATCCGAGTCTCAATATTGCATCTGGATGATTTTTAAACTTGTATAGGAACATATCTATACCTGCAACCATTTTCAGAAATCCTCTATCACTTACCCAGCTACTATATAAGCTTTTTGCTCCATGAAATGATATTCCCTTCCCTCCTTCAGCTATGACTTGATCTTCCATCCTTCTTTGTAGAAGGTCGGAGTATTCCTCATTCTTTATCCGGATCAATCTGTACATGCATAAAATATAAAGCATTATAGACTTTTCAGTCCAATTTTGAGGATCATCTGGTGCTGTAGCTGCTTGTCTAGCCGGAGGATCAATCAAAGTCTCCACCGGAACTAGATTTTCACTATGAGATATAGTGATAATGTCCCACGGTGTTACTTTCCCTAATCCCACTCCTATGTGGCGCCCAAATGATGTCCACTGATTTGGAGGGGTATCTTCCATCTTCTGACCATAATAAAACATAAATTGTTTTGCTGTATTTAAAGTTAAATTTGCCCCTCTTATTCCTCCTTTAACCGCTCTAATTAAGTTTTCTGCAGTTCCTATGTACCCTGGGACTGCAGCAGTGGGCTTCTCATTGTCATGGGAGCTGAACCATTGTGATGGGTAATCGACGTCTCCTCCAGGGTAAAATCGGCATTATTTTATCCCACTTCTGACACCAATTGTTACGAGCTTAGGGTTCGTGACAATAAAAATTGCCGATAAAATTACCTAAATTAACACTTTAATTTACTTTACACAAATTAAAACTTAAAACACTAATAATTAAACACACTAATTCACTTAATTCCGCTCCGAAGCTTCGCTCGTATCGCCAATTCAATACTACCTCGATCGCATCTTGCAGCGCCTGTTTATATAAATTAGCAAAATATCCAGAATGTTCAAGTAAACACGCGCAAGGTACCGAGAGTTCGAGTTCTAAACTTCAAGAAGTTTAGTTCTTCGGTTCGAGACTAGATGGCGCTAGTGCGCCGATTTGAGCGCGTAACATTATTATTTACTCGCCTCCTCAGAAAACATTCTGTTTTTTAAAATACAGTATCTCTTTATTGAAATATAGAAGACACTATTAAGTATGAATGTAATATTTAATTGTGTTCCATGCAATCTTCGGGGAAGTCATAATTTATATAATATGAGTCCATTAACAATTGTGTTATTCTCATTTTATTATTTTCTTTATACGCCTCTTTTTCTAAAAATATATTTATAACGCTTGCACCTTTCTCTACACAAGCTATTAAATTCTTTGAGGCGTATGTAAGAGATTTTTTTACGTTTTCATAATTTTTAAACTGTATAAAATTATGCACTTATCCCTCTGGCGTTTCGGAGACTAGATTTTTTTACAATTAGTACAAGTGTTTTTATTTTTTTTTAATTCCTTCCTCCAAGTCTTCTTCCAGAGAGGAAGAAATACTTTCTCCAATTTCTTTTTCTATTTAGTATGCATGTTCCTATTGCTCTGTATTAGTGCATATGTCTGTGGCTGGTGTCAGCAAGGTTTTAAATTTTTTATAATGGTACTGTTGCCATCCAGCTCGCAATTGCCTGAGCTAGGTGTGTGCCATGTTACTTATCACAACAGTTTTTAACCCAGCAACAAACTTTCCAACTGTTGGGTTACTATTGGAGCCACAGTTGTAGCGTATGCAACTAAATAAATTTTCCAGTGAGTCCTGCTGGAGTCTTCTCGTAGACAGACTTATATTTGTCACTAAATCCAAATCATTTCGATGCGATTGAGGGTCCAAACCCATCCATCTTTTGATGGAGGATTACTCTGCAACCTAAAAATTCAAAATTTTTATTCTATTGAACATTTGCAGACGTTCTGTAGAGTTTTTTATGTTTGTCGAAAAAAATTTTCCTCCTTAGGTCTGGTGTCAATGGTTTACACCATCAAACAGTTCATCCATGTTTGTAATTAAATTGGTTGTTGCCACTGATTCAGTCGGCATGACTCCTGAAAATTCACAATAAACAAATAAAATCAATATAAGTAAGCATATTTTCTGGCTAGTTTTTTTTAAACCATTAATAATCCTTGCTTAAACCAGGATTAGGTAATAATAAAGGCCAATATAATTACTAGACGGTTTCACCCTTTATAAAAGAGACAACCCGACATTAACATTCTGTTAAAACAAATTAGTAAGAAAGGGTGTTGTTAGCTTGTTGTTAAATGTTCATAAGTATCATGCATGATAAATGAGTTTGACTGACTATTAAAGATATCTTACCTTTAGCTATTTTGGAATATATTCCTGCTGTAACTGAGTGGCTTAAAACATGTGCTGCAAATTTTACCCTAATTTTTTTCTTGGTATTAGGGTCAAGGTGCTCTTTAGTCAAGCATGGTGCATATACAAAGTTGGGTTTATTATTGTCCTAAACTAATGTACATATTATTTATTAATAAACAATTTTTTTTAACTAAATAATAGTGACTTACCAATTCCTTGTTTGTTTTCTGATGTTATATTGGTCCTAAACTTTACATCATATTTCATAAAAAAAATTCTGAAACACTTCAGCAAGTGTGGTGTGTCAAAAAGAGTGACAACTTTGTGATTGCTCACTTCTATGCAGGGATTCTCTACAGAAGCTCTTAACAGACCTAGAGCTTTCTTGTTGACACCATCCAAGTCGCAAACTGAAGCGCATTTATTAAGTCCAGCATCAAAGCAAGAATTTAAGACCTGAAAGTATTTTAATGCAGATTATTGACATAGTTTAGCAGAGTTAAATAAACATGATCATCATTCAAAATGAAGAAAAAACGCACTTGATAAATAATAAGCCATAGGCTGCTTAATTTGCTTCCTAACTCCAACTACCATAAACACAAGGGCATATGAAGCTGCCTGTGGAGATCTACCTTGTGTACCATGGTCTTGGAAACCCTCAATATGATCCGCCTTCGAGTTGTACCATAAATTTTTTCTTAAGGACATTTCATCCCACAACAATATGTACTCTCGTTCGGATGGCCCAAGGTTTCTTGTTATGTTTTTCCACATGGTAAGTGTTGCTTTGTGTGTCCCCACATTTATCTGAAATCTACTTAGAGGGATTTTATTGTGCTGGGTGCTGGTAAACAAATCATTCTGCTCAATAACGTATATAACAACAAATATCTAAAAATTGGTGACATGTTGTAGAGCCTCAATGCTATTATTTTAGCTTCCATGTTCCACCTGCGCCCAGGTTTCTTCCTGTTATAATTCTGCAGTTCTCCTTGCAGTAACAGTGCAAATGATGAACTCATTTTTTTATTGAGGATTTCTTTTACTGTTTGACTGTTACAAATTTCATTTAAAAATGCTTCATTTTTTAAATGTTTTATAGTTTTTTTTAACCTATATACTTTGTTCATGTTATTTTTCAGTTTCCTTATTAAAATTTTATTTTTCTGATCACCTTCATGTTTTGAAGACTCATACACAAACATTTCTGAATAATTGGTTGGAGTAATAATGTTTGGTTTATGTTTTCTTAAAGGATAAACTCTGGATGGACCGGCAATAGGTTCAAATATGGCAGGTTGATCTGGCAGATTAGATATTCTGTATCCTGAAAATGAAAGGTTAACATATTAAAAAAAAAACAATTCTAATCCCTAAATTAAATGAGTCATAGTTAAGATAAGCAAATATGTATTAATATAAATAATTATATTTTATTTGGGCCCTTATAAACTTGTAAACTGAGTCATAAATCATTATTATCGGAGCTCTCTCTTACAGACCTTATGGAGACCTTGTAAAGATCACATAATATTATATTATGTGATCCTTACAATAATACTCAAACAGGTCTCGAAGCTTGCGATGCTAAAGGTGAACATGTGCAATATTTTATTGAAACTCTTCTGTAACTTACAACAATTTAACCCTTTAATGCATGATTTTTTTTACTAGCTTTAAAAAAATATAGGCAGATGGAAAAATGTACAAATATTAAGGGAAAAATAAAGAAAAAAATCTTATTATTAAAAATCATATATATATATTTAGAAAAAAACATGTGATGTAGATATACATCATTATGCAATTACTAGCTTTTTATTACTAGTATGCGAGTTATTTATGAAAATCTCTAAAACAGTTATTGCGTGCGTTCAGACACAGAGGTATGTTACACTTTGAACATGCCCACTGCGTAGTACCTTTGCACTGTGGAATTTTGCACCGTAATCTATTTGAAAAGATAGGCCAGTGTTCGACTCCATCGGTTCGTATATCCTTGCAGGGGACTGGATGACCCGGACCCTTTGGCTTCTTGGCATGTTCGCGCTCCAAGTCCACATTAGAGGGACGCCCTCTTTTAGCACCATTTGAAGTTCCCACGTTACAAAGTGCATCGGCCAAGATGTTACGAAACTCTCCAAGATTTGGAAGCTTTTTCTCAGGAATACCCTTTGCTGTGCAATTTTTTTTCAAAAGAACCCACGAATTTATAACGGCGAGGTCTAAAAGATGGTAAAAGAGGCGCATGTACCATTTTCGGCTCTTTATGCGTATGCGATAGCGTCCCAGGTAGCTGTCCATCAAGTCCACTCCCCCCATGTGCATGTTATATTCTTCGACTATCTTTGGACAGGGTATATCTATATTTTGTTTAGTCTTCTTATCGTACCGACCGACTGTTGTAGCAGGTTCAGCACCTACATATGTAGATAAAAGCGTGACAACTTTGTTGTCTTTCCATGCAGTTGCTGAAAAGTCGACACCATCGTAGTGAGTAATTTTTTCTTGATATGTACCTCTAGAAACATTCGCCTTCATGTATTCCTTTTTGTCAGGGAGTCGACAATTTGGGAGCCTATTTTGCTGTACAGTTCCAAGGCTGTGAATGCCTTGTTTAGCCAAATGAAACATCAAAGGCAATGAGGTATAAAAATTGTCAAAAAATATGATGTGATTGACCATCCTTGGAACAACTCTAGCCAATCGCAGTACAACATTGCTTGTTGCGCCTAAATCTGGTTCGTCTGCATGGCGGTCTCTTTTGTCTTCTTGGCCAGAATATACTTCAAAACGATATGCATAGCCCATGAGATTACATAAAACAAATAGTTTGTAACCCCACTTCTGGGGTTTATTTGGCATATACTGTTTTAAAAAGTGGGAAATTTTCGTAGAGCACATTTGCTCATCAATGGAAAGGCGCTGGTCTATGGCTATTGAAGAAAAAGTTTTATTCAGCTGATCTATTACAGGTCTAATCTTATGTAAGCGGTCATGGTCTGGATGCTCCTTTGGAAGATGTTTGTTATTGTCATTGAAGTGTAAGTGTCTTCTAATAGCCTCAAAACGGTTAACTGGCATAACTTTCCTAACAGGGTCGTAACCAAACTTCTCATTCCAATAGGAGCGGACACTGGGAAAATGTTCAACAGACATAAATAATAAGATACCTAGATATTTTTTTAGTTCGGCGTCACTTATTGAAAATGATTTTGTAGGATTTTGTTGCGTGGCATACAAATTTGTTTCATTTACTATTTTTTTAATGAATTCTGGCGTGAAATAATGTAGGAAGCACCTGTATGGTGTATCGAGGTCAGCTATCTCAGGGTCTGTAACACTAGCTTTATGTGTAAGATTAGATTCGTCAAAAACTAAACTGTCTGTTTTCCAAATAAGTTTTCTTTTGTCTAAACAAGAATTCAATAAATTTTGATTTCCTTGCCTAGGTTCAGGCTCGTGCACAGGATCCGCCTTTTCATCCTGAACAAGTGGAGGATCGTTATCATCATCAGGAGTATCGACGTTCTCTTCTTCTAAATCGTGGATAATTTCTCGTACATTGCTATAAAAACGTTCCTCATCATCATCCTCGTCTTCCAGGCCATCATCGGAAATATCACCACTTTCCAAAGCAGACAATAGATCTTCTATATCTCTATCTCGAAGTGACATTCTGTAATATTGAATTGCAAAGTTATAACATAAGTATCGCCAATAGTTTAATTTATACAATGAAAGTAAACTAAACCATACAACTAAAATTTGCTAAGATGTGCTTATAATCACCTCTAGATCGCACAAAATGAGAAAAAATAAAAGATTATGAAATCTATAAATTCACACATGATAACCGAAAGAGTAGTGGTTAAAAGAGACCGATTTTGCATGATGATGTATTTCTACATCACTGTTTTAAATACAATTTTTCGTAAAATTATTGCATTTTCGACCAAACTATGATTATAATTTAATACACTTACCTTAGTTCTTTGTAGAAATCAATTTTTATATAATTTCTTTTATATTTATTCTCAAAACACGAATTCCAAAAACTTGCTAACACGAAGTGATGCAAAAGGCGGGAACAGTGAAAAACAAATGACAATAAAAAAAATAAAACTTGTCAAAACTTTTATGATTCGTTCAGAAGTCAACTAATAATGTTGCTAGTGTATAAATGTATTGGAAATATTTTGGTAGTTTTTAACATAAAAGAGAAAATGTTGCCAAAACAAAGAATGTATATCTACATCACTATGCATTAAAGGGTTAATCAAGTAAAAATGGTCTCCGTTTCTCTACACTCGCCATACGAAACACAGCAGCATTAAGCTTCTCTTTTACGCTTGTATTCTGTAAGAGCGTGGTCCTTCCCCGGTCGAGCCGACCCATTCGTGCTACAACTATAATACTAATATAACTACAGCATGGCTCTACCGCGTATAACAATTATAACCATTTACTTGATCTCTTTTTATCCAATGACTATGTAAAAGTCGAATACTGCCAAGATCCCTTGGTGCCGGAAGACCAGCGTCACAAAGATTTATCCATTTGTATTAACTTTGTCGAGCTTCAACCCCTTTCTATACTCTAAACATGTCTCATTCTCTTACAACAAAGTCAATTATGGCATAATTAACTTAGACATAGGTTCGACTCATTGGGACGAAATTCTTAGTAGTGGTAATATTGATGATGCGGTCAACATAATATAAAATATTCATCATAAATATGTTCCCCATCATTTAAACACAAAAGAAAATATCAACCATTGTTTAACCGTGCACTTATGAAATTAATTAATGAAAAAAGTAAGTATCATAAAAAGTTAAAAATTCATGGTAATTTAAGTGATAAAAATACATTTATCATATTAAGAGAAAGAGTAAACAGAATTGAAAAGGATCTGCATGACAAGTATATTAGTAATGTTTTTTACGTGGTAGAGCCATGCTGCAGTTATATTAGTAGTATAGTTGTAGCACGAATGGGTCGGCTCGACCGGGGAAGGACCACGCTCTCACAGAATACCAGCGTGAAATAGTAGCTTAATGCTGCTGTATTTCGTATGGTGAGTGTAGAGAACCGGAGACCCTTTTTACTGGAAATGAGGCATTTCATCTCAGTCCTCACGGGTGACAACGCATCTGCATTTTGATTTGTAATGGAAGATAGATATAGATGTCTATGGGCCGCAGCAACCACTTACCATCAGGTGGACTGTGTGCTCGTTTGTCAGCCTATTCTATAAAAAAATGTTAAAAATAGCTTAAGCCATTCTAAAATGTTTTTGGCCTATATCAGAAATAAACAGAAAAATACTTCATATCCTTTTTGTATGACACACTTCGGTATATCTGCTAATTCAGGAGATGATATTTGTAATCTCTTTGCTCAATATTTTAATTCTGACTTCATTCAATCTAGTAACTCAACAGTAAACCTAAATAATATAGCTTCTATAACTGTAAATGATATCTATTCAATCGAAATTATTTTTTGTGAATTAAAGAGACTGCTAAAATCACTGGATTTAAATAAAGGATTGGATGGTTTCGGGAGCAATAAATCGATCTAGCTAGGATTTATTTTTAGAAAATGTCCTTTTGTCCTTGTTTTCAAGCAATGAAAAACTGCTACAATATAAGAAGGTAAATTTTGACACTGTGTTAATGATCGGTAACAGCTCAAGTGTATATCGAGCGGTCGCGAAATCGTAATGCCTTGGTTCACGTCCTGTCTTCGGTCCGACTTATTTTTTCCTTTTTTTTTTCAAGTACCCTTCTTTTGTGAGAAAATCTATTATTTCGAGCCCTTTTTTAATATTTTTTAAAAATACGAAAATTTTAATTAAACTTAGTTCACTGCGTCGCCTTCGATCATTTCTTCCCATTCCTACAAAAATTATGCTCGCACAGTCTTTTCTCCTTCCGATTCTCGACTTTGCTGACGCAAGCTATGTAGACATAACTAAAGACCAGCTAACTAAGCTTGACAGACTTCAAAATACTAGTATTCGGTTCATATTTGGATTGCGCAAATTTGACCATATTTCCCAATTTCGCTCACGTCTCAAGTGCTTACCTATCCAATTTCGCCGAAACATGCATATTCTTTCTATTCTGTACTGTGACTTATTTCACCCTTCTACTTCTCCTTATCTAAAGGAGAAGTTTAGTTTTGTTGGGCTCCCAAGGGAACCTCTACGCTCTTCAAGAAAACTCATTTTAATTTCGTACCTTTGTATATACGCAAAACACAAACTATTGTAGTCTTTAAGTGACTTCTTAAAGAGCGTTACTTGTCCCAATCGTTCGAAAATCATTAAGATAATTTATGTGATTATGTAGTTTTTGTATTTATTTGTTTATGTTATTGTTTGTAGAATATATTAGAGATGAGCACTCATGATTTTTTATTCAAATAACCAGTTCAGTTTTTTCTATTATGTCAATAAGATCAAAAAATATTATTCATCAGTATGTAATTTGTATCTAAATGTAATCACCAAAAAAAACCGAGCAAAGTTCGATCATCCGGGTCCTTTACTATATATATTGAATATCCTACAACAAATTATAAAAGAAATTTTAGAAAAACAAAACAGATGTTGTTTTTCTAAAGCTCCTTTGTGTTAGTGCTTTTTCTTCCGGTTTATCTGAGAAAAATACCGAAAAATAAACAAAGTTACTTTCGTGAGCCGCTGTATAATTTTTGATATACGCTCCTGAAGTCCTGAAAAATGAAGGAGAAGGTTGCTGATCAAACAAAACAGTAAGAAATATCATAAAAAAACATATTGAAGCAAGAAAAAAAATCATTATAATTGAAATTTTGAGAGATTGGGCTTGGCGGTGAGGGTGTTAAAAATTACTCTTACTAAGATTAATGAAGACTGACATTAATGAACTATTAAATATTTAAAAAAAAACAAAAGGTATTTTGAAAGAGGACTGAAAAAATATACCTATTTATTATAGAAAAAGAAATTTAAAGGCCATGGAAGTCTTGTAGTTTTGGTGTAACAATGGTTCTGCAGTGGGACCAACGGCTTCCATTCGCACATCTTCATCTGAATACATGCTAAAATCTTCATCAAAAGACTCGGATGTGTCGCTTGTAACATTAATTATAAATTTATTCATTTCCATATTCATCAGCCTGTTTGATTTGAAATATTTGCCTTCTATTTTTTTACATTTGGACATAAGTTGAACCATTCTTCGGTCGTTACTGTTCTGAATTCCGCCTCAGTAATTACAGTTATTTCGCTAAGAGCTTACAATTACCCAAATCTTTTCGAGGGGATTTAAATCGCTGTGGTAAGGCGGCGAACGGAGCCTCGTGTCCATGTTCATTTGACATTTGTTTTATTTCATCTGTGTGATAATGTGTAATAAACCCCTTTGTGTCTTTTGATTAATTCGTATAATTAAGCTTCTGTTCAAAAAGCGTCAAATTCAATATCTACTATTTCTCGTAAGGCACTCTTAAAGCTTTATTTCGTATTGCCAATTGTAGGCGCATTGTGTATCTGTGTGCAGTAGTATAGCGCATTATTCATCGACACAATGGCATTCGTTGGTAGATTTGGCACATATTTTTCTTTCATTCATCGCATGAAGTCACTCGATTTGGATTTAGAAATGAACAGTAGCAGTCCGTTTTCAACTACCGACGCTATCAGAGGCAAGAATAGCAGGCTGTTCATCTGGTAGCCAATATTTTTGAAGGTGGTATGAAGCATGTATACACGTTTAGTAAGATAAATGACAGGTCGACTTTCTTCCTGACCATTCATGCGCAGCCTCAGGATATTGTTACGAGCTTAGGGTTCGTGACAATAAAAACTGCTGATTGAATTACCAAAATCACACTAATAATTAATCACACTTAACACTTTAGTTCACTTCATTTCACTCCGAAAGCTTCGCTCGTATCGCTCATTCAATACTGCCCTGATTGCGGCTTTCAACGGCTTTATATAGGCTTTTATACCGAAACATCCAGAATATTCCAGCAAATACCGGCCCCGACCGACTAGGTGCAGAAAGTTCGAATGTGGGGCTTTCTAGAAAGCTTAGTTCTTCCATTCGATAATAGATGGCGCTAATGGGAGAGCTCTAGAAAGATCTTGACGCTCCTATTTCTGCTGCTTGATACCAGATATCAGGCGCTAGTTATAGCGCGCAACAGTATATTTTGACTCCCAAGCTGCAATATCACGTCGTTCTATCAATACTTTTCGTTTCGTCTGGCACCTATTGTATTTTGCAGCCCATAGTTCCTGATACATAGTCTTTAAATTACTCCTCAACGATGTGCTGCCATATTTAAAATCAATATCAGCTTTAAATACCAACCAAAATTTATTTATGGCAAAATCTCTTTCTTCACGACGTAAAAAAGATTAAATTAAATGCCTTATAACCAATATATCAAAATCGTCTTAATCACAATGTTACCCTTCATAATAAAATAATAAAAATATTCTGAAGTGTTTTCTTTTTTTTTAGTTGTGTTGTGTTTTATCTATAAATAACCAAATGAAGTATACACATAGAAAGAATTATAAATAGGCTTTCTAATGATATTAAACACAATATAGGCTTAGAAATATACAAAAAAGACCCTTTGTTCTAGCCAGAGCAATTCACGCACACACATAAATGAGGGACTATGTATGTGTAAGTAATAGAGTTGATTTTTTGTGTAAATGTAATTTTGTGGTAAATTTGTAATATTTTCATGTAAAAATATTTAAAACACTTATTTATAAATAAATAAGAGCACTTGCAAATTGTTTTTTATGCAAATTGTAAACTACCTAAGCTTACGCAAACATTTAGTTTGAATTTTTTAAATATTTTTGGAATGGTAAATATTTAGTTTTTTTTTTATACATATACATATTATAGAGAATATTTATAGTACTTACAGTGGTTGTTCAAATTATTATACTCAAACCATGAAATAAGACTTTTTTTTAAGTTTTTTAAGTTTAACTTTTTTTAAGTAATAAATTTATCTGTTTACTGGTATCATTTTTTCACTAGAGCTTATAAAACTATTTCTGAAAATAATTAAACATGTTTTTGGTGTAAAAAGTTAATTTAATTCAAGTTTTTTTACAATTTAATATTTTGTAAAACCACCCTTTTGTGCAATAACTTCTTGAAGTCGACGACGCATGCTATCTATGCAATTTTTTGATATTGTTTTTAATTCTGGGGTGTTAAACCAAGCTTTGATTATCTTCTCAATCAGTTCTTGTTTATTAGTTATGACTTTTTCTTTAGCTATTTCCTTTTTTAATGCAGCCCACACATTTTCTATGGGGTTTAGATCTGGAGAGTTACCAGGCCATTCCAACACCTTTATCTGATGGTCATTTAGGAATTTTTTCACTTTTTTTGCTTTATGACATGGGGCTGAGTCATGCATAAACAGGAAATCCTTATTAGGAAACCATTCTGATGTCTGTGGTCAGTTTCTTATGATCAGTTTTTCTGACAGAACTTTAATGTACTGATCCTGCCGCATGGTGTTTTCCACTATGTAGAGGCGTCCGTTACCCTTTGCACTGATAACTCCCCAGATCATTATGGATAGTGGATGCTTCACTCTCTCTACAATACAGTCTTCTTTGAATTTCTCATTTGGTCTCCTACGAACAAACTGCGTATGGTCTTGCAAGATCTAGATACTCGACTCATCAGAGAAGCAAACCTAGAAATCCCAAACATGATCAATTCGCATTTGTAAAGACATGTCCATACAGTGATACAATATAAAATATGTTTAAAATACAATATATTACTTTATGAGAGTCTTCTGCAGTCCAGTGTTTATATTTTTTTGCAAACTCTAGGCGTTTCAGACGCTTGGCAGGAGTCAATTTCGGCTTCTTAGATGGACGACAGCAGGAAAAGTTTTGTTCCTTCCATCTTCTACGTAACGTCATGTCGGACAGAGTCACTCCAGCCTCTTCGAGAATATCTCTAATGACTTTTCTGGGTTTATTCCGATTTTCTATGGTTATTTGCCGAATTTTTCGCTCATCTCGAGGCGTAGTGATGCGTTTGCGTCCACATTTTCCGGAACGTTTCGGCGTCATGGACTCCCCTTGTTGCACAGCTTTACTGATATTAAGCACTGTAGATTGAGAAACCTTGTACATTTCTGCTATTTACCTTCGAGAATATTTACAGTGTTGTAGCAGAGTCTTAATTTCAGTTTTCTTTTTTGGAGACACGTCAGACCGCTTCCCCATCTTCAAATCTATTGAAAGTGAGGTTATGTTGATGAAAAAGACGAATTTTAAAATAACATATGTATTAGACAGCAAAAAACAGCAAAATGCAATAACTAATTACAAAGTAAAACCAATAAAACATACCTTTTACTGAATAAATTCTTCACTTAGTTATAATAAACACACAGAAAGAATGTGCTTACAGAAATGCAAAATTGACAACGAAACAAAATGGCGGCTATACAGTGTTGCCTAGTTAAAAGTAGACAATTTTAGTGTTGTAAACTATAAAGCATAAAATTATTAATCATTATCAATTTATTTGATTGAACTAAAACCGTCGTTGTAAAGTATAATTGGTTTTAAATACTAAATAAACGGAATAAATATGTTGAGTATAATAATTTGAACACCCACTGTACACATTTTCAAAGAAGAAATGCAAAAAAAAACAGTAGATCACAAACAAAACAATATTTTTTATAGTAACCTTCGCACTAAAGCACAGTCGCGGAATGGCTTTGAATGAAATCTGATTTGAATGACTATTGTTATAGTTATGTGATTGTGGCATGAGTGAATAGTTTGTTTCTTTCTCTATCATTTAATATATAGAACATGTGATAATATATCGTAGTTTAGAATTTATAAGGTTTTAAACAGGCCGGTATGGAATTGGCCAGCCGGCCTTGACGTAGACAACGCCGTGGTTCGCCGGCGACCTAGCCGTCCACTAGAGGTTAAGTATGTTAACGCCTGTAGTTAGTCTAAAATAATAGTTTAAATGTGTATTATGAAAATAGAAGCTTTACCTTTATCATATTTGTCAGAAAACAAAAAAGAAAATACACATTTAAATCATAACTTTTGAGGTTCTTTAAAAAAAAAGAGTATTATAACATCGTGGGTGTGGTACTTTAATTTTCTTTGTAGTATTTTTCTGAAACCTGTGATGTGTGGGTCTGAATATATTAAAAGGTCATAAAAGAAATTTTCCGTAGTCTGTTTTCTGGAGAAATTTCTAGTAAAACCTTCACGATATTTAATGATTTCTTAAATTTACGCGAACACTACACATTGAATAAAACTATTATTTACGGATTTTATCGCGTTTAATTACTTTTAATTTATTTTTATTATTATCCCGACGTTTCGGGTGCTTTACAGCGCCCATGGTCACGGGGGGGACTGAGATGTTAAAAACTGAAGGTAGCCGGACTAACTATGACATTGGGACGTCAAACATCTCAGTCCCCCCCGTGACCATGGGCGCTGTAAAGCACCCGAAACGTCGGGATAATAATAAAAATAAATTAAAAGTAATTAAACGCGATAAAATCCGTAAATAATACTTCACGATATTTGTTAATATCTTTGTCCTTACTTTCTTGGGCCTCTTCAGATAGGTTATATAGAGTTTCTTTAGGCCTTTGGTTGACCCGTCTGACCATGCCTGGGACCTCGAATGGGACGAATCTGTATATAACTCGTCCGTACAAAGAATTGCCTTCCTTCTTCTCGGATTTTGAAAGTTTGACCCTAGAAAGTTTATATCTTCCCGTAACTTTTGTCGTAGTTTTGCGATGGTAAGCATTTCTTTATTGGTAAGATGGGTAGTTATGAAGGCATCTTTTAACAACCCCCTGGTCAAAGTTATCTAATTCTGTGACAGAATGCTTTCGTGGTCTTTTTTGACTGACGTTCTAAATACGACTAGAAATTCTGAGTCGTTAACTTCTTTATCTATACGCCGTACAGCTACTGAGATATTAGTTGCCTCAGCAGTCTGTTTATGAACATCTTGTTTTTAAATTTGTCGGGATTGTTTATTTAACACCGGATTCTTTCTTCTCTGCGCATTTCAACCAAAATCTGAACACTCAAATTATAACAACAAAAATAATTAACAAGAAATAACAAAAATAATTAAAAATATGAAATACACAAACAACAATTAACGAAGTAAAAAAAAAAACAGTTAACAAAAATAAATTAGTTAAAAAGTTGTCACTAAATTTCTCTCAAGTGTATGATAGCCGAATACGTCCAAACCCAATAGACAACGAGCGTCAGTATAGTCAACGTCATGTCCACCAATAAAAAGTGCTCACGACTCGTGTCGGCAATTATACCTAATGTTGCCAGCTGAATTAATATTTTCTCCCTCATTAAATCCTATTACTAGCGAACAGTACGCGCTTGTGTGGAATGGGTACGTGTTGTTAATTTCCTAATGTCATGCTAAAATTCATGCGTACTTCCCAAACATTATAATTATATGGCAAAGACTGTGCTCTGACCCTTGAAAGTTTATGTCTTCCCGTAACTTTTTTCGTTGTTTTCGTAATGGTAGGCATTTCTTTATTGGTAAGATGGTAGATATGAACACATCTTCTAACAACCCCCCTGGTCAAAGTTATCTGATTCAGTGACAGATTGCTTTCGTGGTCTTTTTTGGCTGGCGTTCTTAATACGACTAAAATTAAAGAGTCTTTAACTCCTTTAACTATACGCCGTACGTAGTGTGTTTATAAACGTCTATCATGTTTTTCTCAATACCTAATTTTTTTCATGTAACAAAACACTGAATAGACCATTTGTCGAGATTGTCTATTTAACACCGAATTCTTTCTTCTCTACATATATAGACCAAAATATGAACACTCAAATTATAACAACAATAATTAACAACAAGAAATAACAAAAACAATTAAAAACAAGAAAACACAAAGAGTGTAAGGTGGCCAACGGAGAGCCTCGTGTCCATGTTGATTTGACATCTTTGTGTCTTTTGATTCATTCGAAAAATTGTGCTTTTGTCCAAAAGTAGTTAAATTCAATATCGACCATTTCTCGTAAGGCACTCTTGAAGCTCTGTTTTGTTTATCCGTGTCCAGTAGTATAGCGCATTATCATTACAATGAAATTAGTTCGTAAATTTGGCACATTTTTTTCTTTCATCTATCGCACGACGTAAGCGGACTTTATATCGTGTTGATAGTCACTCGATTTGGATTTAGACGTGAACAGTAGCATTCCGATTTCAACCACCGATATCAGAGCCAAGAATAGCTGGCTGTTCCTCCGCTAGCCAACTTTTTTGAATTTTCTTTTTTGCAATATCACCGCGTTCGATCAATAAACCAACCAGACGTAATTTTTTTCCTCCGGTTCCTAATTTTTCCCGGCCACATAATTTTAAAAGGTGACGTCTGATTTCTGGAAAAAAATACATTCAAATTTGAAAAAAACCCAATTTTGAAAAAATTTATATAGAATTTTAACTAAAAAAACCTCTCTTACCAAATCATTAAATTGCTAAATAGACTCTTGTGTCTTGTTTCTGTTGTTGTATTTTATTATTTTGTTTACCCGTACACCGTCGAGCTTAGTGTATTTTAATTTCAATTCACTAACTAGCAATTATTTTACTTATAGGGATTAAGATACAGATGATTCCAATGAGCCTTGCTATATTTAACAATGAACTAGGATACGATGTACTTACTATTTTGTACGTTGTACAATTAATATGGTAAGTACTGTTCCGAGCTTGAGGTTCGTGACAATAAAAACTGCCGATTGAATTACCAAAATTTACACTTTTATTACCGAACACCAATTAAAACTTAAAACACTAATAATTAATCACACTAATTCACTTTATTTCGCTCCGAATCTTCGCTTGTCTCGCCAAATTCAATACTGCCCCGATAGCGGGTTGCAGCGGCTTTAAATACACATTTTCCACCGAAACATCCAGAATATTCTAGTAAATACGGGCGCTGACTGACCAGGCTCAGAAATTTCGAGTCTGGGGCTTCTAGAAAGCTTAGTTCTTCAATTCGATACTAGATGGCGCTGTTGGTTGAAAGATTACTCAGATAGATAGATAGAGATCATGTCATTTTCTGGAAAGCTCTCCTCGCTCTGTTACCCGACACTAGATGGCGCTAGTGCCAGACTTCAACTTAGGCGCGCAACAGTACATTAATAAAACCGTGCTTCTTCTTTATAAACTTCGTTTTATTAGTTTATTTTAATCATAATCAAATAATACAGACCATTTTATTTCGGTTAAGTTTAATTAAATAAAAGTTGAAACTTGAACAAAAATTAAAATTTTAATATTTATAATGAAATTATCATGAAAAAGCACTATAAAACCAGCTTAGTCGACCTATTTTATTATCAGTAACTTTATTAATAATAATCAGTATTGTAATCATTATCGTATATTGTATATAACATATAGCTAGCTAGCTTTTCCCAATGAATGCCACAAAGCACAGTCCTGGGACACCTGCATCCATCGACTTCATGTGTGGCTTACCAGGTCGTTACTACATCTCCACCAACATCCACTCTTTATTAAAAGTGGTGACACTATCAAGGCCGCAGGATTCTAGTTTTTTAAATGATAACTGATCTGATGAAGCCATTCTAGGCCTGCCATTTTCTCACGATCCCAACTATCAGGAGTTTTTATATTACATATAGTTGCCATTTGATATTAAGCAAGGCTGTGGACATCTTTAGTGGATAATCCATAAAATTTTGATGCGAATTCCTTATATGTTCTTCCAGTACTTTTTCTTGGTCATATGTAAATATTTTGTTGACATCATAATTGGGTGTCAATCGCTGGTTTCGTAAATCCGTAGTACTGTTTTCTTTAAAAATGACGTTGTAGTTTCGGATGGCGTACGTTACACTCCTCAGCTGCCTTTCTGGTGCTCAGTCCTAGCCCATATAGTTCGATTGCTCTAAGCATGTTATCAGCAGTGTGGTTACTCTTCTTGCTTTTGTTAGCTTTAGTGTGCGCCATCTAAAATAAAGTAAGAATGTAAAGTAAATCTATAACATGTAGCGTTAAACAAAAGAAAAAGCTCTTAGTGGGTGATTTGTGTAGTACATAGTAAACAACACAAACACTAGCAATGGGACACATGATAAACAAAGTTTAATCCAAAGAATACATTCTTTTAATTTATTACACAAATTTTGACTTTATATGTCTAACAATAAGGGTTATAGCATTTTTTGATACAAAATTATGGGTTAATAGTTTTATGCCACACTTGTGGTTAAAAAATATCATGTTATATTAGACTTTGAAGGTCGGGGTGTATTTTGTGTCTGTTATTTCAATACTGGTTATGGTTAGTGGTTATACCCCTACGCAAAAGGAAATTATCCCGTATCTATAAATAATTTAGCTTCAAACCGCTAGATACTAAAATTGACATCAAAGTCTTCCCAGATGTTGATGCTCCGCTTGCTTCAGTAGCAATTGGAGGGTCGATTGTCACTGTTTCAACATTAATGTCGACGACATTTCTAAAAAACAAAAATAATATTGAAATATTCGTATTTAATAATTAATAATAATCTTTTTTTCTACGTGTTTTTTTTTATTTCAAGGCATGATGTAGATATGTAAATTTGTGGCCACGCCACCACTAAAGGTGACAGCTCCATTTGTCGCCATGGAAGATTGGCTGTAGGTCGTCTTTTAAGTATGTGTCGATCTCCTTGATAGCCTTTGATAAAGGAGTCCCGACTGTGTGCTGCTTTTGGCCTATTATTTCGTGCAGGGTAGCACTCTATAGAGACCTCTTTACGAATATTGTAGTCAAATCTCTCGTAACGTGGATAGCTGATCTTTTTATTTATTTATTTTTTATTTTATTTAAAAGGACAACCAACAAGACGAACACTAATACATGGATTTTAAGGTAACATGAATATCAAACTAAAGCTAAGCGTCATCTTAATTATAGGCTGCCACGGCATGCAAATGTGGACTATGCAAATAAAACTTAAATAGGTTAGTTAACACTAAGCAAATGACAACTTAAACATTTTAATCATCATTTAACAATCATTATTTTTATATGTTAAAAAATCAAACAATAGATATAGATACTTGAATCAAACAGACACCATTGACTTGAGAAACTGACCGAGCTTGCGTCTAAATTTCAACGGCTTGTCAGAAAAGATGTCGATGTTGTAAGACTTAGATATTAAGTTGTACTGTCTCTGTAAGCGATTCATGGTGGCATGGTGACCTAAGCAACTTTTGGCATCTTTTGGTGAGAATGGAACGTAACGTACGCGACGCGGCAACTTGTATGGGATATTAAAATTGACAGATCGCAATAACGCAGGGCAGTCAATGAGGCCATTGATAATCTTATAAAAAAGCAATTGATCCAAAAACATTCTTCGCTCTTGTAGGCTAGTCATTTTAAAATAGGCAAGACGTTCCTTATATGAGGGCAGCAGTTTAGCTTTGTTAGATTGGTAGGATAGGTGCCAGAGAAATCTCTTCTGTATTCGCTCGATTCGCCTGATATGAACCTCATAATGTGGGGACCAAACCTGACTACAATATTCCAAACCCGAACGAACCAATGCCAAATACAGGAGAACTTTTGTTGAGGGCTTTTTGAATTCCATTGCATTCCGCAGCACAAACCCTAGCATCTGGAAACCTTTTGTTGCGACATGGTCAATGTGCTTATGAAAACGTAATTTTTTATCCATAATGACGCCCAAATCGCGAATAGAGTCCACCTCTTGCAATTTTTGACCGGCAATATTGTAGGACGGCGACAAATTCGTTTTGCATCTCGAAAATCTGATAAATTTACATTTTTCAGTATTTAAATATAACCTGTTCTCCCTACACCATCCAGCGAGTCGATCTAGATCCTCCTGTAATAGCAATGAATCATTAATACTTCTGATCTGCATAGACAGTTTCATATCATCAGCGTAAAGGAAACAAGCAGCGTGATCAAAGATACCCGCGATATCATTAATAAATATATTAAAGAGGATTGGACCCAGATGCGAACCTTGTGGAACGCCGGAAGTTGGCTGAAAGGAATGCGATGCGTAGCCATTAACCACAACGTGCGACTTGCGCTGATAAAGATAGGATTCAAACCATTCCAGAAGGCTGCCATACACACCCAAACGAGAAAGTTTACCCAGTAAAATTTTGTGATCAACTGAATCGAAAGCCTTACTAAAGTCGGTGTATATGGTGTCTACAGTAATACGGGAATCAAGGGAGCTAGAAACAAAATCCACAAACGGGATCAAATTAGTTACCGTTGAGCGAGATGCCAAAAATCCTGATTGGCAAGGAGAAATTAAATGCTTTATGTGATAGGACAAGACCGGGCAAACCAACGATTCAAATGCCTTCCCAAAGACTGAGAGTATCGAAATGGCCCTATAGTTCTTCACGGATGCCGAATCTCCCGACTTAAAAACTGGAACAATTCTCGCCTCCTTCCAGATCGAGGGAAATACGCCATTCGTTAGAGACTCATTAAATATTATTGTTAGAGGAAAGGAAAGAGATTCACAGCATTGAACTACAAACAACGAGGGTATTCCATCTGGTCCAGCTCCCTTATTCTTATCTAGTCCTTTTAGAGTTTTCAGAACATCCTCCCGCCTAAGGGTGAGACTTCCAAGGAAGCAAGAGACTGAGTATTCTAGATCAGGTACATTGCAGAGAGGCAAGCTTGGTCGGTAAACCGAGGCAAAATAGGAGGCAAAGAGATTACAAATACCAGTACCAGAAGTTTCTTCCTTATCATCGAAAGTCATTGCAGATGGATACGCATTGCTATTGACTTTTTTACTCTTGAGAAAGGTCCAAAACTTTTTTGGATTTACTGATAGGGACTTTTCGAGATCAGTTATATATTTAAGATAACAAGATTCTGTTAAATCAGAGCACCGTTTTTTAATTTTTTGGAATGCCAGTTCGTCGAGTGGGTTATTGTACTTTTTGTATTTTATCCTGAGCTTATACTTCTCACGTGAGAGGCGAATAAGATCCCTGGTATACCACGGGGGAAACTTTTTTGATGCTGGTTTGCTTTTAGGAACATATTTTAAGATAGAACTTCTTAGTATTGAGTAAAATTTGTTAGTCATTTCATCCACTGAGGAGCACGAAGCCAGGTCACTCTCCCATGGTATCGAGCTTAAATAATTAGATATTTTTTCAAAATCAGCTTTATAGAAGTTATGCCTCTCATTATAATTACGGGAAAGAAGTTTAGCTGAATACCTGGAAGGCAGCGTAAATACCAGCGGTGGGTGATAATCATCTACAGAACTGAGCTCAGAGTTACTTCGTGTCACTTTCAACTGAATACTAAGATTAGAGAGAACGAGGTCCAAAATTTTGCCTTTATGGTTTAGGACCGTATTATATTGTGTAAGATTATTTAAAGCCATGAAGTCCAGTAAAGTGCTTTCAAATGAAGACTTAGTCATATTATTGCCATTTACAGCAAACGGTACCTCCGTATCGTTCCAGGCAATACCACTCAGATTAAAATCTCCCAAAATTACCGCTTTTGCGTTAGACTCTAAGACTCTATTAGCGTTGTCGATATAATGTTCCAGAAAATGTTTTTGAATGGGCGACGGGAGGTAGACGCCACACAATAAAAGCTTATTTGGGGTACCTTTTTCCGTAGGTATATTTAATTCGATCCAAATATCCTCACATTTACTCTCAAAATGGTGTAGCCTACGGGAATAAATATGCTTTGACACAGCCACCAATACCCCGCCACCAGATTTGTCCTGATGGAAGCCACTAGTCTCGCGGTCGCGTCTAAAAACTGCGTAACGATCACTAAACAACTCGGAGTCAAAAATAGTGCTATTTAACCAAGTCTCACATAACACTACTATATCATAATCGTATTTTAATATGTTTTTGTACAAGTTTGTCGTCTTCGTTCGAAGACCCCTAACGTTTTGAAAATATACATTTAAACTATTGAACTTTAAGCCATATACTATTACACGATAGATTACAAAATAACGAAAAGAACCTAAGATAAATTGTCCAGGGTCGATTTATTACGCACTAAGACGTATTCAGATGTATCAGTTTTCCGCATATATATACGGCCGCCCCGGACCCATACATGTTTGTATTGAAGTTCTTTTGCACGTTTACGGGACAAAGCGTGAAGAAGCTTATTCTCAGGTGAAAGATTTTCTACTACATATATGGGAGTCTTCCTGTTAGGCCCCAATCCTACATGCTCCGTGTTCAATTTTTCCTGTGAGTGAGTTTTATTGTATTTCAATGCAGCGGCTAGCAGGGAGTCCCTGGAGCGAGGGCTGTTAAGTTTAACTAGAATAGAGCGAGGACGGGTACTCTCGGGGTTCTTCTTAGCAATGCGTGAACAATATAAGATATCCGACTCGTTTATAGGGCAGCATATGGTTTTGCTCAAATTTGTTACAATAGATAAAACGTTTTCAGACTTACGCTCAGGAACACATTGGATTTCCAGGTTCGATGCCCGAGAGATTTGCTCCATTTGATTAAGACGGCTAGTAATGATGATAAGATCACTCTGTAGGGTTTCCTTTTCCTTAATAATTGTGTCAATTTTAGTCTTACAGCCACTCAAATCCTTTTTACATTGCTCAAACGAATCACTCATGAATTGTATTGATTCCGTGAGACCAGTGATCTCTCCCCTAAAAGCCTGTAGTTGTCTATTCAGGTCAGCTTTCAAATCTTTCACGCATTCTTCCATGATGACCCTCATCTCCTCCTGTATAATAACACGCAACTCCGACCGTGATACATTAAAACTCGTACCGGCGTCTGACTCAAGGAGTGAATCCGGGCCTTTACGGCGCAAGGTGACGTTAGCTTTGGGGTTACTGGGCGTCGATGGCCGGACCGGTGTATTAGAGTTATCGCTGCGCGGCTTTTTATTCTTACATTCAGGGCACAGCCAATCTGCCTTAACTTCAGTCGATAGGTTTTTAAGCTGAGCAGGCGAAATGGCGACACATATGCAATGATAGTATGCCACACAGACACAACATTGCATGCATTCAGAGTCCTTAATCTTAGTATGACAGGCGGAGCATTGATGCATATTACGTTCAAAATCGCGGCAACTACGTATACATGCAAACAATGCAGGTGCAAGCGGCGCTTGAATGCGACAGCAATTATGTCACTTGTCTCTTATCGCGCCGGGGGTGAGGTGAGGTACCCCGCGAGTCCACAGGCAGCTGCCGAGTGTTATAGTATTAAAATATTATTTTTATAGTTAGCACAACACACGGGATTATAGCCGCAACTGCTATTAGAAAGCGCTTCGTAAGAAGTAAACTCGCACGCACTGACACTGGATTTTTGCTACACTAATCGACAACACGTCCACTTACGAGTAATATATTGACTGAACTGATCTTTAAAAAATGTGGGCTGGTTGAATAGTTAAGATAGCTTAAATCAACTATTTGTTCAGCAGTGGACTTGTGAAGGGGTGCTGTAATGATGATGATGATGATGAACTTTGTCCTTGCAAAATTTAACAGGGTCATTATATTTTACCTTTGCTATCGGCAGATGTGAATGGTAACACGATATAAGAGGTACCCTGGTTTTAGATTGGATTTCAACTACGCTCGACTTAGCAGATTTGTCCATGATACTTTACGGAAATATTTGAAAGATTACTTTTTTGAATGTTGCTATTCTGATTTTACTTATTTTTCCCGTAAGGTTACCTTTGAAGTACTTTTCAGCCACATAATCCCACTTATAAAAATTTTCAAAAGTCTGTTTTTTAACCTCGTAGGGGAAGGGGTCCTTTCTAGCTGTGGTTAAAACAGTATACCATTGAGATGGTGCATAAATAATTGTTTTATGTAGATTTGCTTCAATAACAGCATGAACACTGTCGACTGGCATATACGTATGACCAGTTAGTAAATAATTTATATGTACGTTTTCTAAATGATTGCATTGCTGTAACGTCGAGTGTATCATTGTCAACACCGTCCGATTCCGGTTTTCAGTTTTCAGTGTACAGAATAATCTGAAAAATAATCTACTGGGACTGTACTCTGTTCTTTAGTTAGATGTGCAGGTACGAATTCTAATGTGGGGCCTGACGAGCCACTGAAAATTGTATCCAACAATGCTTGACTATAATTTTGCTGCTGTTGATCGTTATTTATTGGGCCAATCATCTCCATGTTATTTCCCGCTGTAACAGTCTCAGAAGTACTTTGAAAGGATGTCATTTCAGGGCCTTTATCTGAAAGTGTCTCATCCTGAAAAATAGGTGTTTAGTTCGTTCAGTACAAATTTAACAACTTACACTTAAAAGCGTGTAGAGCAAGAGAAAATAGAGCATGTGCACCACATGTTACAGATTTGCTCGTAACGTGATACTACAGCGTGAAAAATTTATACAAATTGGTAACAAGCAACGCCCAAGAAAGTATTAATTCTGCTAATTCTACCATTCTTTCAGTCTGTCTGAGAAAGGTCTTAAAGATAGGTGTAAAACTACGTTTATTAATATTATCGGATGAAGATTTCTCAACCTTCATCCGATAAAATACTAGACAAAAATGTGTACCAAGCGATGTCAAAATAATCGAATCGAATCGAGTCACAAGTAAATTTAATATAAATTAAAAACATACCGGCACAATAAACATAATATTAAGTTTTTCGCGAACTTGTTCCAATCGTTGCTGATTTTTATCTTTGCACGTACGAGTATTTTCTCGATATATTGGCCCCTAAAAATTGAATTAAATTTAGTTGCTTCTAATAGTTACAATAGAGAGAATAATGATTTATTTTTTAACTAAGCAGGTACATTACCAAGGTCAAATCCCTGCTATCCACACCCGCGTTTGTCATATCTTGCTTATTTATATTATCTGTTCGCTTATTACGATTCATTATGTAACTAAAACAATAAATATAAAAGCAATTTATAAAATGCGTGTCAAATAAGTTGCAAAAACACTCATACGATCTTTATAATGAAAACACTTACCGAGTACAGACCGTGCCACGAAAGATGAGACTTGGCGAGCGTCAGGAGTGGGGAGCTTGCGCAGGTACTGTCGTGTACGAAATATTATCCATAATTTGTATATCTATTCAGGGATTTTTCGACGACATTTGAAATTAACACAACGTAACAAAATTCTGAAATTTTTTTATTACGAAATAATAAATTTAAAGATAAAAATGGCTGATTATCCTAGTCACTGTCACTGTCAATAAATGATACACCAGCGGGAAGATTATCGTTTGTAACGCGGCTGCAACCAGGTACATTAACTCTAGACAATACACTACTTGTTCCAGGAGTTAACAGATTATCGTTTTCGTCAGATGACGATGAGGAACTACATGAGTCCCCTGAGTCGCTGTCTGACGAATCTTCTCCTAGTCTGATAATTATCTCCGTATCCGTCAAATTATCTATTATGTGATCACTTTCTATGTAAAAGTCTTCAATTTTTTTTTGTTTTATCACAGAGCTTTCCATTCATTTGGTTTAAAAGTTTTTCCAAAGCTGTGGAGCTTGTTTTTAAAATGGCGAATGATTTTTGTAACCTTTTCTAAAATTGCTTGAGCCGTTGTGAGGGCATCCTGAACTATTAAATTCAAAGTGTGGCCATAGCATCCAAATTGCTTCCAGCCGATGTTATGAACGGCCTTCTGTACATTAGCAGCGTTGTTAGCTACGGCACGTATTATTTTATCAGTGAGGCCCCATTCAGCCACAATATTTCTAACATTTCCTGTATATTTTCACTGGTATGAGAGTCATGTAAATTGCAAAAATCAAGTAAATTAGGTTTCAGCTCAAAATCATCTGTTATATAATGAGCGGTGACAGATATATAGAACTCGTTGAAACTTGAGGTCCATAAGTCTGTCGTAAGACATATCGAATATTTGCACTCCGTGCCTTCATTTTTTTTTATTTCCGATTTGGTTTAATTGTACAATGTAGACTATATGGCGGTAGAAATTGTTTTTCTACTTAGCAGCTGGTAGCCGGGAATCCATCGAGCAAACTTTTTAACCCTTTAATGCGCAGAAAAATAAAAGTTATGTAAACATGTTTTTTTCTGTTTAATTGCATTAATGTTGACTAATTATAGCCAAAAAAAAATAGAAATTATTATTATTATTGTATACTTTATCAAATATCGTATGTTAAAAATACTTAACATTGCGCGACATATTGGAACATTACCTAATAAATTGAGCGTTGAGTATTTTCAACATTGCCCTTGTAAAGGTAGTTTACTAATATATTAAAATAAAAGAACAAACTATAGAGAAAATCAAATAAAGTTTTATTTCTTATTAATTAATCATAGAATAAGTTGGCTAGACACAGCCTTAGTAGAAAAAATCAAATTCACATATTATTACTTAACATGGTAATTATAAAAACAGTTTCTCTTACTAACTAGACACAGCCTGAGGATACATTTTGAGCAAGTAATATTTGTGTACCCATTTTTACAGTATTTGCACCGTCCATACGACACAAACATGGGTAAATGTCCATTGTTGTCATATCGTACAGCATCAGTCGGTCTTGGAGCAGCTGGAGTAATTATTTTTTTAGGAGGATCGTTTTCCTGACTCACTGTCACCCTCGTTCTGTTTTTATGTAAAAGCTCAGATACTATCTGTATCCGAAATTTTTTGAGAGGTAAACGGTCTTTAGGATCAGCATGATCTCTCCTATGTAATAACCAAGCATTGTTGACGCAAATATCCAGAGATTGTGAAAACATGGTCATGTACCACCTCTTAGTTTTAAAGTTTGAACGGTATAGAGCGATAAGCATGTCCGCCAAGTCTACGCCCCCCATATGGGCATTATATTGCTTCACAATCTGAGGACAATTGACCTCCACCCTAGATTCTGTATCTTTGGAATACCTTTGAATCTTTCCCATTGGATGGGAATCGACGAATGAACTAGCCAATGTCACCGGCTTATTGTCATACCGTCTGACAACAGCAAGTTTCGTGTCATTGCAGACGATCTGGGAGCTTGCACCCCGTCCTTTTTTTGCGAGAACTTTATCTGCTAGTAGTTTATTTTGACAACCTCTCAAACGATTACTTTTTATGGTACCAAGACTAAAAATACCGTATTCTTGACGCAAATGGTGAATTAGCTCCAATGACGTAAAGAAATTGTCAAAATATACGACTGCAGGTTTATCCTCAATGGTCTTGCAAAGTGCTAGCACAACTTTTGCTCCAAGACCGAGGCTCTCCTCGTATTCAGTAAAAGAATGATTTCTAAACGTGTCTTCTCCACCATAAGGAATGAAATCATACACTAAACCAGAGACGCCTGCTCGAACGAATAACTTCATCCCCCATTTTTTTGGTTTTTTAGGTAGATATTGGTGCCTACTTCCCGCTCTTGTCCCTTTGTATGGGACCATCATTTCGTCGACGCTGTAGCGTTGTTCCTCCTTCATTTTTAAGCAATTAAGCCTAATTTTTTCAATAATTGGTCGAACTTTGTAGTAACGGTCGTCGTTAATGTTGCTGTTGTCGGCGAAATGTAAATATTTCCTTATTTTCTCATACTTTTTTAAAGGCATGATATCAGCGACAGCTGGATATCGCAAAAATCGACTCCAATAATCTCTGTAAGAGGGCATTTTCACTACCCCCATAATGAGTGTAATCGCTATGAAATCTTTCACATCATCGTTTGTTATATTTATAGATCTCGAATCGGTTTGAACTGAATATAAGTTTGTCTGTTCTACTATTAATTCGAATATGTCATTTGAAAAAAAGTCAGTGAAATAATCTAAGATTGAATGATGTGGATCGGGTGAGAAATCGTGTTTCGGTGGTTCAAATATAGCTGCGTACTGTAGTTTTCCTGCTCTGAATTTGAATGATAGAGGTTTTCTTACAAACTTCTTTACTTTTTTTGCCGCTGGGTGTTTAGGTTTTGTGTTCTGTCGTCGCTTTGAACGTGTATTAGGTGCTGCTGGAGACATGTTAGGTGATAATACTGATGAGACCGAATTCAGTGTGAATGGGAGCGGCTGATTTGACGGGCCTGGTGAAAACATTTGGTTAATTAAAGGAGACAAGGGAATTGTTGGTATGTGGAGTATGGAATCATTCATTATATCTTGTGGCATCGACGCAGACGAAATCGGAGTTTGGACTTCAGAACATGGTACTTCAGGTATGTTGCAATCATTTTGTTGAGGCGGAGTTGGCGATGGAGGCGTCGTCGGACGAGAATTTTCTTTGGAATTGGGTAAGTATGACTTGCTTTCATTTTGTAGCTGTAGTGGCCTAGGTGATGGCGTCGCAGGAATCTCATCTTCGGAATGTGAATCTAAGCTTAAGTCATCAATTTCAGAGGGATAAGAACGTGGTTCAGATGATTCGTAGTTGTGTTCTGAGTCAGATGATTGTTGTTTTTTCGGTTTTGTGTAATTATTGATTATAACTTCATCTTCAGATGTGCTGCTGTCATCGGACGGTGCTTTTGCGGGAGGTACAAGCGCCATAATTTTTTGCGTGCGTTGCCATTTAAGCATTTTCTGAAGCAAAATAACACAAAAAACGTAGGGCATCCAAAACCAAAGCGAAAAATGAACAATAATAGGGTCTCAGATAAGAGGGGAATAAATGTTAGTACACGCGCAATGTTGAATATACTCATCATGTTAAGTTATAGGACAAAACCTAAAGCATTTCGCAATGTTGAAAATACTCAACATAGAAAAAATCAGGTGAATAATAGTAACATTCGCATTGTTGAGTATATTCAACATTCAACTTGAAAACCATCAAACACATACTAAACCACAATATTTTCAGGCTTTTTTTCATTACGTGCATAAAATAATAATTTAAAATTGAAATGCAAGGCAATAATAGGTATCAATATGATTTAAATTGCTAATAATAAATTTTATTTACCTTAGGTCCAAACGGTGCAGATGAACGTGATGCCATTTTGCCGCCACTGTCAAAATCTGACGTTTGTGACACACAACTTACTTTTTACGAGTTGCGTTTCGTTTCACCTTTTTTTCAAAGTAAAAATATTTTTTCTACGCGTTCAAGTTTTCATACAGGATTTATTTATTTCGAATGTTGAGTATTCTCAACTTTACGAATTAAAGGGTTAAACGCCCTTTGCTCCACCAATGAAAATGGCTGCTAACTATCAATAAATAGATCTAATAGATCTCGGTCAATTTTCTTTTTAATCTTATTGGATATTCTTTTTGCCGTGCCATATCTTTCTATTGTTTGCTGCTTCGTAATCTGCGAGATATGACTTGCGGCATTTGACGTACCAGCGGCAGATGACGTACCATTGAGAAAATCGTTTAAATTCATATCTGTCAACACCGAAGACGCACAAGAATTGTCTTTGTTGCTGATATGTTTTCGCTTCTTGTTTGGCTTTATTTAATTTCGTAAAAGCATCTTTTTTTTACAAATGTGCGTTAAGGTTGTCTCTTGATTGTATAACTATAAATTTCGCAACAAATATATCGACTATGTCATATTTCTCAAAATAATTCCATATTACGCTTGTAAGTGGATGAGACATATTATTGTTAAAATAGGTTTAATTAGTACTACACACTGTCAAACACTAAACTTGAATTGATTTGTTAAAGAAATGTCCAGTATATGGAGTGTAGATGTAGTTGTGGTGTACATAAGTAGGTTTGTTACCTGCTGGTAAAGTCCGTTGCCGGAAAAAAGTAGAAGGCGACAGACAAAGTCAGAATATATAGAAGATGAAAGCAGAAGTTATCACTTAACAATTTACGTTAATTGCAAGGCTAAAGATCGGCGTAAGCGCAAGTGGCACAGATTTCGCGTCAGACGGCGAGATCACGACTGGTCGGTTGATATTTGAATGCGGTCGACGTACATTCCGTGACGTAGGCGCATTACTCATACTCAGGTACACGGCGTTGATAACAAAATGAAGTTCTGACCAATGTGTTTCGACTGGCCGGCGCTGAGAATTATACAATACTATAATAAATACAAATAGGATAATATATATATATATATATATATATATATATATATATATATATATATATATATATATATATATATATATATATATACATATCTGTTAAATAATTATTTCTTTAAATAAGATTAAATAAATGTGTGAGTCGCCACAAGTACCTACTTAACATCTATATAATATTTTTGCACTTCTTTTAATAAACAAGAACAGTACAAACTTAAAAAAATTATATATACATCAAACAAAGAAATTATCAAATTAAAATTAAAATTTCGAATTCAAAAAAATCAAAATTCAAATTAATATCACAAACGAAAGCGAGTAGAGAAATTACATAAAATATGTCATCTGCATAAAAGACTAAAAATATCGCACAAAATTTTCGTACAAAGGTAAATTATATCGAGTACAATTTTTAAAATTTGTCATTTATTTTGTATATTATTTGTGCTATTTTAATATATTATTACGTAATATACAACTTATTAAAACTTACTTAGGTGGCGACAGGGGTGACGGGGCGGGTTGCCTACTGCTCGCAACGCTGCTCTCTAATCTCATGTAGATTAGACGGTGATGACCAATCTCGAGATATCGTGAACAGTAATTGTTCAATTATTGAAAAGAATAAATATAAAACAATTAAACCTTTTAAAAGTTTATATTGTACCAATCTAATTATATTGTAATAAAATAAACCAAAAACAAATTAAATATATGAAATTATTCCGACATATCCTCTGAAGCACTTGATTCTAAACTCTCTGAACTTGATTCAGAATCGTTTGTAAGTTTGTAATGATTTCGTTCATCATGGTATCAAATCTCATATCATGATTCCAGTATTCTCGTTCGCTTTTTGTACGTGGTCATCGCATTTTTGCCACTGTTCGGCAGAGAATTCGGAAAATAACCTGGTTAGTATTGTAATTTTCTTGTCCAATGTAGCATGCCAGGCAATTTTTAATATTTGCCCACACAAGCTCAACAAGTTGAGATCTGGATGACATCGAGGTAGTCTTAGGACAGTATGACTTACAGCTTTCAGAAGTTCCTCAATAGTGTATATTTGTTCTGATTGGGTCGTATTAATCAACCTGAAGAGTTCTGCTTTGATCATCGTGGGAGAAAATGGCACATTATGATTTTGCAACCAGTAGTGCATATTAATTTTAAAACTGGACATAGTCGGTTTCTTCTCAACTTGCACACAATGATAGGCAGCATTATCCTTAACTATGACTTAGTAAGGTGGAAGTTTAGGTATTATTGATTTAAATTTGTAGAGTTCATGTCTACATGATAATCCCCCGTTATTGAATCTGAAATCGTCAACTTATCCGTTCCGGCTACCAGCGCGAACTATTATTAAACGCCTTCCTTTGCCTATAGCTGTATCCAGATATATTCCAGGCTCCGAAGAAGATTGCCAACATTTTTGGTCATTGTGACTGTTTAACGTAAGTTTCGTCCAAAAAGAATATATTTCGTTTGTCTTTTCTGAATTTTCTTATGGCACTCAAATGTTTCACTCGCCATTCAACTATGTTTGGTCTCTCTATTAAAAGGGATCTCTTCGATTTACATTTTTTAAATGAATACACAAGTTTGTGCAAAAGTTCTCTAAAAAAAGTTAATCCGCAATCTAAAATATTATCCTCTTTTAAACACAGCATTTAGTTTTCGTAGACTTGGAATTTTTTCTCTAAAACTGATTTATTTTTCTTCTTATTACTCCTAAATCAAAATCATCAACTTGTATTTTCTTTTTTATTTCTTTTGGTCTCTGCGGAGAACTAAATTTTGTTTCACCTGTATTTTGCAAGGAAGTTTTATTTTCAACAATCACTCTCCTTACACTTCGTTCTGATATCCCTGTGGCTTCTGCTACAAATTTATGTATATTCGCATCAGTTTTATATTCTAAACTATTGACATCGGCTTTCCGTTTTTTAAAAAACGTATGCGCTTTAAATATTATTTCCTTAGATTGTATTTTTATCGGCGGACTCATCTCGCTATTGCAATCTCATGTGCGTTTTGTCTAAACTAGCCGGAACTTTCAACGCGTGTTGCCGTCGCGAAGTACGGTGCCGTACTGAGTAATGAGCACTGAAAATGAGTAAGCACCCCCGCCTCTCCGTCCTACCGCTCACATATCTAAGGCGCGGCCAACTAAATCTGCGTGCATTATAGTATGGTAGACAAATTCAAATTCAAAATATTTATTATAAGTTAAGTGTAATTAATAAGAAACATTTTACTTGTTACATAGATTTATTATTATGTATTATAATATAATATAGTAAGAAAACAAAATAAATAAAATAGCTGAATGCTTATTTAAAAATGTGATGACATATAAGAAAAATATTTAAACTTATCCAAAATAATTCCCTACTCAAAGATACTTCTAGGTGTAAGTACCTAAAATTATCTTTTTGAATTTGGGAGGCTATTTGAAAAAAATGTCTATGTACGTTTTTTTCTGGAGCTCCATTGTATTGTCGTTGCAGCCTGTTCATGATCGCGTGATGGCCGAGATTGTATTCCTTGGTAGAAAATGGTTTATTTCCCTTTTCTGGGATTTTATAGGGTGTATTAAGCCGAACATGTTCCAGCAGTTCAGGGCAATCCAGACTACCTCTAACTATTTAATACAAAAACAAATGATCTAATATAAGCCTTCTATTTTTTAAGTTTTTCACTTTGAATTTTGAAAGTCTATCGACGTGCGAAGGGAACTGCTTAGCTAGACTAAATTGAAATGAGACATGCCATAGAAATCTTTTCTGCACACGTTCAATTCGATTAACATACACTTCGTAGTGTGGTGACCAAATCGGGCTGCAATACTCCAAAATTGAACGAAGATATGCGTTTATATAATAAAATTTTTGTAGCTCATTATAGTTCCTTACAGTTACGAATTACGAATATATTTTTTGACCTTAAAAGTTCAATTGGGTTTTCGCAACTGCTAATATTTTTCCACGAGTTGGTATTTCTTTTATTACGCTATAGAAACTCCACAATATTTCTAATAGCACAAATCGTAAATCGTCAATGTCGTTGCAGCCTGTTCATTTTGAATTTTGAAAGTCTATCGACGTACGAAGGCAACTGCTTAGCTAGACTGGATTGAAATGAGACATGTCATAAAAATCTTTTCTGCACACGTTCAATTCGATTAACATACACTTCGTAGTGTGGTGACCAAACCGGGCTGCAATACTCCAAAATTGAACGAAGATGTGCGTTTATATAATAAATTTTTGTAGCTAAATTATTTCCTTACAGTTACGAATTACGAATATAGTTTTTGACCGGAAAAGTTCAATTCGGTTTTCGCAACTGCTAATATTTTTCCACGAGTTGGTATTTCTTTTATTACGCTATAGAAACTCCACAATATTTCTATTTATCGCTGTGTTTTTGTTTTACATCCCAAGTAAAGAAATTGTTTGATTTGTGTTAGCAGTTGAAAATACTTGTTGTCAGTGGAAGCTACCGTCACCACTGAGTTGTACATCCATCGGACAACGACAACATCGCTGTTCGCTTCTTCATTGTGTTTACTTTAGCAATGGGACAATCTTTAGTTAATCGGTTTTGTCGAAGCGTTTCAGTGCCTCCATATCCTATATATAGCTTTTAAGTGTAACGAAAGTTTAGCTATAGAAAGGCAATATTTTGAGTTTGACAAGAGATATGTGTTACGTGTTGTTCCTTCTTCCTCGTGTTGTTTTAGGACTCGGTGGAAAAACTAAGTTCTAAATATAATAGTTTTTAATATTATTTGCAACTAAATTTTAGAACTAAGAAAAGAGCGTGAAGTGCAAAATTAATTAAATTATAACCATTTTTGTTTTGCTTTTTGGAGATAAATAAAATGTTTTGGACATGTAATTATTCTATATTTATTTTAAAAAAATCGTTGATAAATGCTGCCCGTACAGAGTTATTTAATATGTGTATGACTGGCACATTTTCATCATCTTCTTATATGTACTACATCCTCAAGCAGATCTTGCTATTGCATTGCAATGTATATAGTTTTGTATGCTCTTATTTAGTATTTACCCTCGCAGTAAACACCGAAATCTTCGCTTCCCTCCAAAGCATCGTTCTACAGTGTTACGGGCCCTGATGTGCGACCGGTTGTACATTTCTTCTTCTTGTTTATTAGGACGCAAGATAGAAGTGAATAAATAAGGAGTACAAGCATAACCAGAAACTCCGAGAAGTCTGCCTTTAAATTCTGAGTGCTCAAACGTTTGTTTTAATGCGACTTTCATTAAATATTCTTGAGTCATGTGAACAAAGCACTCATAACCTCTTTAATATGAAATAATAGATTGAGGTGATTGTACTGAATCTAAGGAAATAACCAAGTAACTATATGGCAAAGATGGGCTAGCCAGGTGCTATAAAACTTACTTGTACATTTATTGAACTGTATCCTTTCCTGTTTATGTAGTATTGTCCGATGTTTCCAGCGACTTTCGGGATTCGAATATGTGGCAATCAAAAGCCCCAGTCACTTGTCTGAATCCACATAACGAATAAAAACCTGCAATCACTTTATTCTGCTCCACATCATTTTTCGCATTTTAATCCATTATGCTGTATTTGTTACTAGTGCTTACAACTTGTGAATTTAACACGGGTAACAACGCGCGTAAACGTAAAGTTTTACAAAACGTCAAAATACGCGACTAGTCTATGCTTACTCAGTCGTTAAACTAGGTACCGCCAAGGATTAACTTTTATTACGAGAGTAGATTCGGATTAGTTTACTCCCTCCTTACTCTATGTTTATTAGTACTGAAATTAGATATTTTAAAGCTTTAAACTAGAAGTAAAGTTAATCTTGCTCAAGTCTATTTATGTCTCATGTCATCAGGTCTATGTATGCTCAAGTCTAGTATGGGTAGGGCGGACGAGACTACATAGAGTCGGAGCATGCTAATTCGGTTTTAGAACCGATTCGACCAATCGTATCTATAAAGTCAGATTGCCCTAAACTCTGCTATGATAGTGGTAAATGAACAATTTAATTTTTTATTCCATTTATTATATATTATATACAGCATTTATTGCTCGCATAATTTCTTTAACCCTTTCAAACCTGAATTATTATTTTTTATCCGATGGATTTGGTAAATTCCATGCATCTTAAGTATAGTAAGGAGACTAAAAAAATTTAAAAAAAATCTTAGCCTTTAACTTTTCGTGAAAAAATAGTTTTTCTTAATGTGCACAAATGCGGACACCCGTTCTACATAGTTATAAGAATAAGGTATGTAAAGTTGTTCTGAAATGAAATAATGTTTATTTAGGATGATTTTTATTACAAAATTATGAATGAAATAACATAGTTAAATTCTTTTTATGAAATAAAATAAACATTTGGCAGGTTTTTTGGCATATTCAGTCATTGGCACAAATACAACAAAACAATGAAAACTATAATTAGGAACAAAAAATATCTTTATCTACGTGTGGAAAGCTAAGAATCAATTCTTGTCTTTGGTTAGACATAAATGAACTTTGCACTATATGCATTTGACACGCCATTTTCCCTTGCATCCCACCATTTTACACCTAGTCCCAGTTCCATCGTCATGTGCAGGGAAATGCCCGACACTGTCACGAGCTAGGGTAAGAAGTACAATGATTGGCCCTTTAAGGTCATTGAATTTGAAAATTTCTTATACCTAAATAAGGTTCATAATCATATATCATTTGCTGTCAAGTTGTGTCTTAAGAACCTGGGAAATTGAATAAATCACAACCATAATCATTTTTCATATAATTAATAACTTTATTGCACTAAACATAAAAAAGGAGCCAAAAGTACAATCATTGGCCATTGGTGTATAGAAATTGACATATCAAAAGTATAATTATCGGCATGTCATGTCATGTCAATCATTTTACTTTGTGTTTATTAGCACTACCAATTATTATACCATGTTAGGGCCAATCACTAAAAAAATTATAATATTTAAAGATAGTGATGTGCAGGGTATAATTTTTTATCGATTTATATTTACATCGAGCTTTCGTCCATATTTAGGTATTCATCATTAAGAAAATTACTAAGTTCTTCTTCATTACGGAATGTCTCTCTTTTGTTTAGTATAGAGTTGGGTTTGGATAAAACGAATGGTACCTTTGTATCAACGCAACTGTTTACATTAAAAATATTTCTTGGATTATGCATAACTGGCGCCTTCACAACAGACAAAATTTTAATGTTACTTTCTTTATTAGCCTTTGGAGTAGTTTTTTTAATCTGGTCTATATCTAATAACTCAGTCTTGGTATCATCACACTTAAAAATATTGTTCTCAGTCTCTTTATCACATACATCTATTTAAATTTTTTTATTGTATGCAGTGGTTATTGATTTATCATATTTTCTTTTTCGTTCTTTTATTTCGGTTTTTGTTTCATATTTATTTTTTCTTTTATTTTCTTCAATTTTTGAGTTTTTATTTAATAGATGCCTAGGAACTTTTTCTTCTTGTCTTAATATTTCAATGTTTTCTAAGTTTTCCGAATCGATTTTCATATTTTTGGTATGCTTTGATATTTTTGTGACGCTTTTTACTGTCTGTTTTCTTTTCTCTTCTCTCTCTTTTTTACGTTCTTCGTTCTCTTTTGTTTTCTTTTCCTCGATTTCAATCCATTTGCGGCTAGTCAAGACATAAATGGGATTGTAGGTCATAATTTTCCCTTTACGTTGTGGTATCTGGGGCCAATTGAGAATTTCTTTTAATTTTGGAGGTGTCATTTCGCTGTCGCATTGTCAAAATTAAAATCATATTTTTTGTTATTTTCTGTCTCTGCTATTTGGTTTTACTTACTTACTTATCTTCACGCACAATCCCTAACGGGGTAGCCAGAGAGAACAGATCGCCAAGTGTCACGATCCTTACATAACTCTTTCGCTTCTTTCATGTTCATTAACTTCTTCATACATGCACGTCTAGGTATCTGAGTACTCTTGACCTTCCCTTCTTCGAGTAATTTGCTCACAATGTCTTCGAAAGTTAGTCTCGGCCTACCTCGACACCTTTTAATATTTACTTTCGCGCTATATATTTTCTTCACCATTCGGTCTTCACTCATTCGCTCAACGTGCCCAAACCGTCGGAGTGCGCCCCTATCAATTTTTGTGATAAGTCATCTTTCAATCCTGCCATATTGCGAATCTCTTCGTTTCGATTTCGGTCGGCTATGGTAACGCCGCACATTTTACGAAGAGATCGCATCTCCACTGCATTCAACTTGCTTTTATGCTTCTTCTGGCATACCCAGGTTTCGCTTCCATATAACAAAGTCGGCACCAACACTGCGTTATGTATTGCAAAGCGTGCACTCTTCACTACGCCTTGCCTTTTGACTAACGCATTCAGGGCACCATTGACTGTTCCCGGCAGCGACACGCCTGTCCACATCTAAATCACATCTTCCATCCCGGCTGAAAGCAAAGAAAAAGAAAAAACCAAGTATACAATTTCATTTACCTGTTCTAGACATTCCTGATTTACCCATATTTCAAATTTCGTTCTCTCTTCGTCCTTTTCAAATACCAGAACCTTAATTTTATTAGCATTCAAACGGAGACCTTTAATTTCACATTCCTCTTTCATACACGTGACTAATGCCTGCAGTTCTGCTTCTGATGGTGCAATAAGCACTGCATCATCAGCATACAGCAGACAATTAACTTTAATGTCACCCAATTTCACACCCAAACAGCTATTTTTCAGCTTCTGTAAACAGCTGTCGGGATACAGTATGAACAGCCAGGAAGACATGACACAACCCTGTTTTACGCCCGCTTGGACGCTAAACATGGGTGACAGGTCATGCCCTACCCGCACACAGGCTTTACAGTCATAGTAAAGTGACTGCAGAGCCCTTAACAATCGACCATCCACACCATATTCCGGCAACAGTTCCAACATTTTCTTCCTTATAACCATATCAAATGCTTTCTCCAGATCCAAAAAAGCACAGAAAATCTTCTTATTAACACTCAGAAGCTTCTCCGTGATCATGCAGAGAGAAAACATTTGATCCGTGCATCCTCTTCCAGGTCTAAATCCGCATTGTGCCTCCCATAAAAATCTTTCCGATTTCTCTTGCATCCTACGTGTCAAAACCTTCGAGTAAACTTTGCTTGCTAAACTGGTCAAGCTGACTGCCCGATAGCACCCGCAGTCAAAATGTGAACCTTTACCTTTATATAAAGGCACAATGACCGTGAATCGCCAATCATCCGGGACACCTCCCGTCCGCCAGCACAAATTGCACAGCAGATGAAAGCTGTCCCAGACGCGAGGCCCACCGTACTTGACCATTTTAGCAGTAACTCTGTCTAGTCCCGCAGCCTTACCACATTTCAAACTATGAATCGCACGTTCAATCTCTTTCATGCTGATGACCTCACTGTCATCGAGGTCCGTGTCTGGCGTGCCGGTCACGGCGTCACCCCCGGATCCTTCACTAAGATCATGACACGCATTCATTTGTCTATAAAATTCACTCCATCGCTGCATGACGTCCGATTTTTCTGAGAGGACGTCATTGGTTCTCGAAAGCACTTTGTTCATTCTTAAGGCTGTCGCACCACTCCGGGACCTTCCAACCTCTTTCCAGAACAGTTTGGAGTTTTCCTTAAAGTTGTGTGACAACCTTTCGTCCGCTTCTATTCTACACGTACTTCCTCAATCAGTGTTCGCATGAACTTTCTGCAGCTTATATCTTTCTTTCATCTTCTCTCTCATAAGCTTATTGTTACTAGAAACCAAGTAGTCTAACCATGCTTTTTTCTTCTTTTTTGCAGCTTCTCTCACTTCATCATTCCACCATGCATCTCTTCTTTTACTACTACCTCTTTTTGTTGTTTCACATACTTCTTCCGCTGCACTTACCATTCCATCCCTAAGGTTCTGTCATGTTCTCTCCACACATTATTTCCTGTCATCGATGGTGTCAAGCTTTTCGGCTACCTGGACGACGAAGCTACCGGCGCATAAACAGCTAAAAGGAATGACTTCGTCAGTCCCAGTTTAAAGCGAACCCAGAGAAGTCTTGAGTTCACAAGCTTATATTCAGTCATAAGATCGACCAACCGGGACGAAAGCAGCACCCCCACTCCCTGGCAGGCGTTCTCGCTTTCCGGGACTCCGGACCATATAGCTAACGTCCCGCCAGGGAGCTCTTCAGTACCACTGCCTTTCCGTTTGGTCTCCGACATACACACGACGTCTAATTCTCTTTCTTTCATTATTTCGATCAACTCATTCGTCTTATCTCTCATGCCGCCTCTAACATTCCACGTGCCAACTCTGCACCCCGTCCTCCACCTTCCGCCGTGTCGGGCTGTGCGTGACGGGTGGCGATCCCCATCGCCGCTTTGCGCGCTGCATTCGACACCAACGGGGACGAGCTGGTGTGCGTCGCCTTGGGGGCACGCCCTAACCCTCGTTTGCATGGGTGCGCAGCTGTGTAGAATTGCAGCCCTGAAAAGGGCTGGCAGGGGTCGCGATGAGCACGCTTCTACAATGACCCCCATATTTAGTTCTGCTTATTAATATTTGATTTTGTTTATTAATTTGGCTATTTGGTTTTGGTTATTAATATTTGATTTAATGATTTCTTAAATTTACGCGAACACTACACATTGAATAAAACTATTATTTACGGATTTTATCGCGTTTAATTACTTTTAATTTATTTTTATTATTATCCCGACGTTTCGGGTGCTTTACAGCGCCCATGGTCACGGGGGGGACTGAGATGTTTGACGTCCCAATGTCATAGTTAGTCCGGCTACCTTCAGTTTTTTAACCACCAAAACTTAATATTAAAAAACTGAAGGTAGCCGGACTAACTATGACATTGGGACGTCAAACATCTCAGTCCCCCCCGTGACCATGGGCGCTGTAAAGCACCCGAAACGTCGGGATAATAATAAAAATAAATTAAAAGTAATTAAACGCGATAAAATCCGTAAATAATAGTTTTATTCAATATTTGATTTATTAATAGTCTCTGCAACGTTATCTATTACTAATAAATTTGGGTTTTTTATTTCATTTGACTCTTTGTTTAGAACATTAACAGTCCCTGTACGTTCGCTCGGTTAATTTAGGTGACATCAATTGATTAGGGCCTTTAACGACATTATCACTGGTAGGTACCAGAACATTTAATATTTCATTTTTTAAGTACTTTTGAGTGTCTGAATCTGAATTGGCTATAAGTTGGCTCTGTTTGTAATTATTATTCATTTCAATAGTATTCCGAATATCTGCTGACAAATTGTAGGACTCTGTTAGGTTTAAGGTCTCCAAATCGTCAAATAAGTCTGTTGTAAGTAATTCAGTACTCTCTGTAGTTTCAGTTTCAATAGTGTCTGTATGAGATTCTTCAATATTATTGGAGTTTGAAATTACGACGTATGTCATTTATTGCCATCAATTCATTTTCAATTGCTAAATAATCGCTTGAAATAGTATAGTCTTCCTGTTCTATATCTTTGCCTTTCAAATGGTCGTATATGTCTTTTAATGCTTTGTAAAAACAATTTGATTTATCGGGTGTCTCAAAAGTAAGACGGGATTCGATGTTTTGTCCCACGATTTTTTCAAAGTCTGTGAATGTTATTGCCCTTTGTGGTCTCTTTTCTTGAATTCTGGTCGATTGGGTCACATTTTTGTTAAGGCATTTTCGGTAGTTAATTGCATTTCAGATTCCAAGGATACAATCCACAAGCTCGAAATCCGTTTATAATAATTTGTCTATATATTTCTTTAATACTATGCTTAGTATTGGTCCAAAATCAATTTTTGTCAAATTTTTTGTCGCATTTTCCCTTCTCCATTCTGATACTCCCTTTTTCCATGCACTTTTTATCGGCTTAAAGGCAGCTACATCTGCGGGTTGTAAGATGCGAGTCATGTTTGAGTATAATGCTATAAGTATTATACCTCTTTCTTTGCATGCTTTGCTAAGTTCAAAATTAATAATAATAATAATAATAATAGTACATTAGTAATGTATTGTAAAAATAGATCTTTGTTCATCCATCCATTTGATGACAGACCTATACCCCATTCTCGTGGTACAGACGCCGTAATATCTGCTCTGTTACGTTTGAGTGGGTAGATAATTATCGGTGGTGTAATAACTCCGGTAGCCGAAAATGTGAACATCACTGTCAGTCCACATTTCGCAGGCACGTTATCCACTTCATACACGTCGCGAGTACCTTTTAGGGCTAAAACTTTGTAGGTTTTTGGACATAACAAGAAATTTGTTTCATCGCCGTTAAAATACGTTTAGGATCTTGTAGAATATGCAGGAATTCTTCTTCTTCTAACCAAGTTTCAATTTGCTGAAACCATTTTTTGATGTTCTCTTCTGATGCATTGGCACTTGCCGAAGTAACAGCTTCAGTCGTTCTTTGTACTATTTCGGGGTGACGTTTAAGAAACAACTTGTACCACCCCTCTCCTGACTTGTTATCTATAAAATTATTTGGCCTAGGTGATTTCTTTAGAAAGTCTGTAACACTTTGTAATAGATCTTCTTTACGCCGTGGAAAACCTTTTCTACTGCTTTGTATTATCCACTCAACCATAGTGTTTTCCTCGTCATTTGTAAGGATTATAGGCCGACCCGGTCTCGTTTTTAAAAAATTCCCTTGTAATCGAAACTGCAAAGTTCCTCGGGGTATCCCAATTACTTTGGCAGCTGCTCTTTTAGACATACCATTTTGAATTGCTTGGATTGCCGCTTCTAAATCTTCCTCAGTATATTTTTTTATACACTTCTCCTTTTTCAGACTTTTGGATTTTTCTGCAGCAACGTATAAGCTTATTTATTTTTTTTGGTATAAATCCCAATGGTGTTTTTAAATATTGACTTGTTTTATTAGTTACTATGTAGAACTTACGAAACAGTAGAAATATAGCATGAAAACAAAAACTAATAAATTATTTTTGAAGCTAAACCAGATATATATGCTTTACTAAAAAGATAAGAAAAATCTTAAGTTTCAAAAGTTTTAAACGATATTAAGCTGAATTAAACAACATATGACACACTCAAATTTACCAAATCGCTAAGGCAAATAATTAGACATTTAAACATGCGTTTAATATGTAACCCATAAAAATACATTAAATAAGTATACATAATTTAGTATCGACATCGGTACGTCACTGCGTATTTAAGATCTCTTTGTACAAAAATTAGCATAGCTAAAAGTATAATGATTATCACGGCTAATAACGTAAATGTATAATGATTGGCCACGCCAAAATATAGTTACTGCGAACTTATGACATTTTGATTATTGTTATTTAAAAGGGAGTTGTCAGTAGTATTTATCAAAAGCTTAAAATATTGGAGTTAATTTAAAACACTTACTACTATTACTGGCAGGGATGTCAATCAATTAGTCTTTTATATCAACAAAGGATACTAACTTTGGCCTACTTATTTTTAGGTTATCTTGAGTATTTTTCCATCAATTACAGTATAAAAATCTTAATTGAATGGTAATTAACATATAGAAATATCTCACAAATAGAATAAGAAGAAAGCGGGTAAATATCAATATAAAAGTACTTACTCAAACACTCCCTTAGTTGTAGTAGCTGCAATGTGATTTTTTTCGAGTGTTGCTAGCTGTTTAGTTTTAAAACAACCAGTTACGTTCTAGTGTTGTCATCAAAGAGAAATATAACATTTTTTTTCTACCTTTTACTCAAGGCTAACTCTTAATATATTGATTTTACATTCTAGAGGCCAATCATTGAGGGGGGGGGGAGCAACATTACTACTGCTTACCCTATTTCAGCTGCAGGACGAATCTCTCCTGGCCTTCTTGGTATAATTTGCATCATTGGGCTACTACTGTTACTTGGTCGACCTCTTTTGGCGATAGAAAATTTAGCTTATAGCACCAAACTGTCAGCCAACCGTCGACGAAAGTGAAGCAAAGTAAGCCGTTGCTTTTTGGAGTGCCTAATAAGTCGTTATCTATTTGGTTTTCTCGATATGCCTGAACAACTGCCAGATCTGATGCATGAAATATCATACGCAGGGTCCATTTTTTTGATTTTATAAATGTTCTGTAATAGCTCATAAGTTGATCTAATAAATCAATGCCACCCATTGCGTGATTATAGCGCTTTACGACCTCAGGTCGCTCAACCTCAATATATTGCTTCTCTTTTTTACACTATCTTTTCGCCAATACCAACAAAATTGGAGGCCAGATGGGTAATCTTAAGGTCAGTGCATACAGGACGGAATCAGCACGTGCACGGGACGGAGACGGAACGTGGTTGTATGTCAACACGGACGGGAGTTTAATGCATACGCAACGTGACAGTGACTCGAAAATAACGTGCTAGTGTTGTGAAAGATGTATTTTTCATTTGAAGAATTAGAATTAGTTGCTATTGCTTTAGATGATGAAGAATAATCATCAAGAGTAAAAGAAGATTTTCTGTACATCCTATGTGGCAGAAAAGAGGACTACGAGGTGAATACCACACTCTCTATAAAGAACATTTGGATGGCAAGACTCAATTTTATGTATTTTCGTATGACACCGTGAATAAAAAATAATATATACAAACCAACTGCAAACGGTTAGTATAAATGTATACTTACCGTTTGCAGTTAATAATTTTGTGTCCAAAATGGTGTACAAGACTATACAAACATGGATATGATCATACACATTTAATTAGTTTTTCGTCATCCATTTAGTTCGGTACGACACGCGCATCACTGCGTAGCCAACGGGGCGACTGTGCATACGCGGCGGAACCACGGACGGGACGTGGCACGCCCCGGGCGGGACGGAGTAAACATCGTCGCCGACGATATTTTTCCCGTCCCGTTCATGCCACGTCCCCGTCCCGTCCGTGCATCCGTAACGTATGCATTATCACGTACGTTTTCTATGAAACGATATTTCCAAAATTTCACGTCCCGCTCCGTCCGGGATAAAACACGTTACGTATGCAGCGACCGTTATTGTCGACCCACTTTACAACGGTTATATCTCCGTCTCTGCTACATACTTCTTGAGAGAAACCTTTAGGCTTTTATTTGTTTCCTTATCACTTAAAAACGGTGGCTTCACAAATCTGTTAACGCGAGCTGTGCATGCGGCCATTATGCCTTTTTGTTTTAGGATTTGTAGTAAATGGTAAGATGAAAAATAATTGTCATAGTAAAGCTCATGACCCTGGCTTTCTCCGATTCTCTTTGCGAGATGTACAACTATCGAGGCACCATAGCCAATCTTTTTTGCGATATTACTATCAAGTTCTGGAGAGGAGGTCTGGTAAAGAATAAAATCATAGGCCTGGCCATGTTTACCACATAAAAAAAGATTTTGAGACCCCATGGACAAGGCTTACCTTTTATATAATGTTTGGCTACATGTTTTCCAGTGAAAGGAACCATCTGTTCATCAACGCAAAGTTATTGTTCAAGTGGTAACTCTAAGCATCGATTCCTGACAGCATCATAAATCGGTCTCACTTTGTGAAATACATCTTTGCAATCAGCTGGAATTTTGGTGTTGTCAGCAAGATATTAGCTGTGAACAAGGGAATGCTTATGTTTGTCTCTCAATACATTTTCAAACAAGGATAACTAAATATTCCTGTAAACCAAATAAAACCTCTAACTCCCCTGTATAAGTAGGTTTGAATTTATGCTTGTTCGACTGAGCGGCGTGTAAGTTAGTCATTTCTGCCATTACACTAAACAGTTGTTTTGGGACATATCTATAGTTATAATCTATTGGGGCTTTGACAGTCGGATCAACAGATACGGGTGGAAGCCAACCTGATGGTATGGTATTTACCAATTCTCGGTGTCTCCATGCAATCCTCTGTTTTGGTGTGAGTTTCTGTAAAATATCTTCAATTGTGGAAGGTATTTCTCATTGATTCTCCGCCATTTCACAGGAGTTGACCGGATCTTATGGTTCCTGATCAGGGACGCCGTCATACAATTCGCTAGGTCCTTCGTCGTCATCAGATTCTGGTGGAAATAATTCCCGTTGATTTTGGTGAATTACATCTGCGCCAACTCTGTTAGGTAAGGGTGCTGGACGAATTGAACAAGTGAATACAGCCGTTTTCAATCGGAAAGCTTGCGAGTTTAATATTTATTTTTCAATTTATATCTTATGTCTACAATTTAATTTTTTATTCTATTTATTTAATATATTTTATATACATGCTTTATTGCTCGCATAATATCTAAATGAATCCTTTTTAAATTTTTCTATATTTCGCCTCCACAACTACTCCACTAAAAAGTCTGCAAAATTTTGTGAATTATTATAATTTTGTTTTTTAAAAAAACGTTCACTGGTCTTCACTGTGACTCAATTCGCTGTGTATGAGACATCTTCAGCCACAAATAGATTGTCTGGGTCTGAATGATTAACTCTTTTATGGGTATACCTGTGTTCAGCCAAGCAATCATATGCCCGTCAATAATCGGTATGAATTATGGAACCCGCTGCCACATGTTTTCGTATAAGCGGTAAAGTTACATTATAACTGTTGTTCATACAATCCAACACTGGTCTTAGTTTGTATAGTTTGTCATAATTGCTGTCCTCTCTGGCTGGCATTTTTGAATTATCGTTAAAATATAAATACTTCATAATCATCTGGTGTCTTTTCAAGGGCATAGCTTCAGCTATTTCAGAAAATTGCGGCAAAGAATTACTGGAACAATAATCTTCAATATTCGGCAATACACGTATATCCATTTGGATTAAGACTCCAATAAATGATCTCATTCTCGTGTCACATTTGTCCAATTCCGAAATTTTTCTGAGATGCATAAGGGTTTGTCTGGCCTACTAATATGTCTATAATAGCTTCATCAAGAAGCAAATCGGAATAAATAACAGGTCTGGTTCTGTTTGGTAGTTGTCCTGTAGACTGTATCGTCTTGGAATAAATGAAAATTGTGTCATGATATTGAATCCATTCCTGTTTCTTCCAGTCGATCTCGTCAGCATCTGAAACGTCATCAGATGACGAGGAGAAATCTGAAAGCTGATCCTCATCATTCTGAATATTATTTATATGATATGAATCTGTGGTTCCGAGAATGATTGTTCCTGATCATCATCGAATATATTTCCATCTGGAATTGAAAATATTTCTTCTAGTTCATCCTATATTTGGCGATATGATGGAGGGATGTAGATGCAATTCATATCTAGAAAGCAAAACGATAAAATGATGGTGCCACAATATATTGCAACCATGACTTACTTCAGAATTGATAACAATTATATGGCCACAATAAAAATTCGATATTATTAAAATACTTAGACAAGATGTAAGAATGTAAGAACATTCAAAATTACTGAACAAAAATTCTAAATACAATAGTATTTATTGTAGACCGCCCTTTTCTTGTGGTGATTCCCAGTCGGGAATAGTGGGCGAAATGTATCAACACGGGTACAGCCAATAGCCTCAAGAATATCTGGTAGACCATGCTCTGCTGGGAATGCTCTAGCTACATTTTGCCTTGCTCGTTATACGCCGTATAGTATTCACTTGGGTATTAATTAACACGTTCGCTGCGGCAACTATTTGAGACATTATTCTCCCAATGCGTTACCAGGTCTATAGGCCTTATACCTAAACTTTTCACCGGTGCGTCAATGGGTCAATAAACCTGGTAAGATATGGGTCACTTCAAACTCTAATAACTCTGCGAAAACTTTTGATATTGAATATTTTTTTTTAACTAGGCTATTGAGAAAATGTAAGCCTGTCTTATACTAGCGTCGCAAATTGCTCCGATGGCTAATTTAGAAAATATACAGAAAAACAAACATAAGGCTTATCGACCCATTACCGCACCTAGGTAATGGTATAATTGGGATAATTTTCGTGATGGGAAATAACATAAGTACAGAAATATCGAGATCAACTTTTTTTATTATTAACTGTTATCTGTTATAGATGATTTTCGTAAAAACATTTAGCGCAATGTCCCTTGTTGCACTCAGCGCAATACGATTTAATTTTTTTGGTTTTTCTTTGAGCATCTTTGCTATTTAACGTTGCACGAAGCTTATTGTAACAACTCGCACAGTTTCTTCTTTTTATTCCTTTGGTTTCGAAGGTATGATTCGTCTTTGGCATAGCAGCACATTCATTAGCTGTAATAAAAGAAACAAATTAAATAATAAACCAAGAGAGGAAACGCCGTGTGAGATTGTTGCTATTTTAAAACTAACTTTATCTTAAAACTTAACAACTAATAAAAACCAGCTTGCTCCGAGAAAAAAATGTAAGGTTATTGTATCAGTATTAAATTACAGTTAAGTATTTTATTATCATTTTTAGTTATTTTTTTTTTCAGACAGAATATCTTCACCTAGTGCTAAATATTACGGAAAAATATATTACCTGTTTCTGTTAATATCGGCACCTGAGTCAAAGCTTCAATAATTGCTTCCATAAAATTCTTCTTTGGCATTTGAACTGGTTTTTCGTGATTGTATAATACCCAGCTGTTTATTATGACTGTTCCAAATAATATCTCCATCATTACTTTTCTGAACCATTTCACGCCTCTTTTCAAGCCAGAATAATATGAAGACATTTGGTCGTTAAAATCGATGCCTTTTTTATTCTCATTGTATGTTATGACGCATTGTGGTTTTTTAATTATGTTTCCAGTGATTCGGTTCGTCTTACCTGAAAATGAGATAAATACAAGTTAAAATATTGTTAGATACAGTGTATCTATAAATTTATTCAAATTAAATTTCTCAAAATTTGTAGATTTTATCGCGGGCGGATACTAGTTTATTTATAAAAAATACTCCTAATTTCTCAAATTTTTACCTAGTTATATTTTGTTTTTTATTTTTGCGTCATATATATTTTTAATTTTTTCATTTAAATAATTATGTAAATAGTTAGTTATAATGCTTTAGTGCCAACTGTAATGTTACTTCTATAAATAAATAAAACAGAAAAAATGAACTAACATCCTTATCTAAAATGACACATATGTAATAAGTACCTGTAGAGTTAAGAGTCAAATTGTGTTTTCGGCACGTAGAAATCATATGAACCGGTCTCTTATCTGTCCACTTTATAACTCTTACCCCATTTGGGTTCATTTTTCCTACTATTTGACCTCGTTTCAATTTTATGGATATTATTTTCTTAGGATTTCCTTTCCGATTTGGTCTCAGAGTACCACACATGAAGGTCTTTTTACGTATAAGTTCTTCCACAAGATCAATGGAATTGTAGAAATTATCTGTTATATCTGAATTATTCTTCCATTATTTTCTAATCCTTTTATTAATCTTAATACTGTTTCCTTTCCATGATTAGTTTCTCGACCATTATCTCCTTTACCTGTATATATAATACAGTTTCTTGTGTATCCTTCTGGAGTGCAGAGCTTATATAGTTTCACTCCATATTTGTGGGACTTGTTTTTAATGTATTGGCGAAATTTCAACCTCCCTTGCCACGGAATCATACTTTCATCTATGATAAGATACAGACCTGGCTCCAAAAGGGTTTGCATTTTTTCTAAAATCTTATTAAAAGTATCACTTATCTTTTTCAATTTGTCTGTATCGTTAGGTGACTCTTGACTAAAATGCCAAAATTTCAAAATTAGCAGAAATCGATCTCTTGTCATAACTGAACTAATGTATTTATTATTGTAGATGTTTCTTTTCGACCAGTAATCATTTAAACGTGGTATTCTTACAAGACCCATCGCCAGTAGCACTCCTAAAAATTTTTTCATCTCCTCGGAAGTTGTAGAAGTCCAGGCTCGCAAGCGTGATTTAGGCTTAGGATTACTTAGATTACTAATAAGATCTTGTGCGTAATTGTTTGTGTTTATTACTATTTGCTCAATAATTTCATCCATTACAAATAGACTGTAAAAATCTGCTGGCGTTATAGTAGTATCCGGAATGTTTGGTCTACAATTATCTGTGAATTCATCGAAATCAGGTTTTGTATCGTTAATGTCTTCCCACTCGTCAAAATTATTGTTTTCTGTACATTGAGTATTTTCAAGTATTTTAACTAATTCGGTTTCAGAACTGTTTTCATAGTAAGTTATTACGCTATCATCACCATCCCTATCGTCGGAGTAAGAAGAATCAGTTTCTAGGTCAGACGAGTTGGGAGCATAACTATCATCAGATGAATCGGGTTCAAAATCTTTAGCAGAATTTGCAGGAATATTCAAATATGTTAATAAACTTTGTTCATTTTGCGTTTGAGTGTCATATATTGCACAGATTTTCTCGGAAGGGTTGGGAGTATAATTGTTATTAGATGCATCTGGATTTAAATCTTTACCATAAATTGTAGAAATATTCAAATTTGTCAATGAACTTTGATTATTCTGCGTTTAGGTGTCATATATTGCACAGATTTCCTCGTTGGATAGTGGGCATAATAAGGATTTTGCACATGAAATGTCACTAATAGAACTAGTCCTGCTTGTAAGATTTGATACGTTCGGAGTTACTGGGGTTTCTTTTCGTAAATTATAATATTTGCGGATAGGAGTTGCAAGTCCGTATTCAGCGTTTTCCAGTACATGAAGAGTATTGCCAGTACTAGGACTAACATAAACATCGTTTTCTGATTTTTGTATTTTCTTTCTTTTAGGCGTAAAGCCTAAAAAAGTCTTTCTAACTTGAGGACTTACTCGCATTGAGCTATCGTGTAAAGTTGAACTGAAGCTAGGTTCTTGAAAAGCAATAGATGAACTGCAGCGAGGTTCTTGAAAAGTTGTAGTTTCACTGCTTGTAGAAGCTGGCTTAACAATTATATCCTGAAGAATTTGAATTTGTTTTTTTTCTTGTAAACTGGCACTGTTATTTTGGTCCACCACTTCTTAAGCATTTTGAAAAGATAGCTCGAGCATTTTTCGACAACGTTTATTGACTCGATGCATTTTTTATGAATCGTACGCACATGCATTTGTAAAAGCTGTCAACACAACACTAATTAATTTTGACTCTTCAATCGGTGCGGTATTAGGCAGATAGGCATATTACTTCCCATAAGGCCTATGGGCCTTGTATCCGCACTGAATGTCAATTTTTACTCTCCAGTGCGGTATAAGGTCGATAGGCCTGATACAAATATTATTATTTAAGTGAATAGCCATTGAAAAGACGATCTTAAATATATACTTGTCTTTATCACTTATAGAGAAATCTTTAAGTTACTGCGTTCGCACCGGAGGGAGAACGCTGTATTTTCGCTCCGCACCGACTGCAAGTTCATGTATCAGGCCCAAAAGCCTTGTGCCGCAGCGAACGTGTTAAAAATAATATGAATGAAGTAGATGCACTGCAACTTGTATGTATTTACTTACACAAGAGGGTAATTAAAGTATACTGTTCCCCACATTCTAATGACTTAGGATACCTAATAACCATATATATATATATATATATATATATATATATATATATATATATATATATATATATATATATATATATATATATATATATATATATATATATAGACCCAATAACTTAGGTCAAGTCTTTGCTGATTATTTGTTGTTTGATCAACAGCCATTCTATGGTCTTGACTTGTCTCGTACTTGACTCGTATCTTTCTGGTTACTAAGTTAGCCACATATATTGATCGCTAATATATGATGTTTTTGCACAAGGTGGTTGTAATAGATGCTTACTTTAATATGCACTCGTAGTCAATCCACAAAGTTAATAGGCTTTAAAGCCTCACAGAGTTTTTTTTACAAAAATACAAAACACAATGTTTGAGCATCCAAAACCGTTGGGAATTCCAATGGATTAAGTACTCTGATCAAGTATCGATCGCCGATGTAATTTTCTCTCTTGTTTTTGAAATTCTGATACGAAAATGTAGTTGAAGTATGCCCGAGAAATCTTTTTTTATTAAAGTGCTTTGAAGATAAACTTAAATCACGTCCAATGAAAAAGCTTAATTTTTTCTCTTTCATTTGGCCCCATGCTACGGATGGGGGATATATGTGTACTCGTTATGTCAACCGGGAATGTACTTCTCCTTTCTTCTGTTGCCGTGATCTGGCATAGGGACAAGATAATTTTGTCTCTTGTCAGTGGATATAATCGGGGAATAAAATCTTTGTCACTAGCCCATGTTAGCTCTTCTGAATGTAGTAATGGGACTCTGTATATAATTTACCTGTATCAAGGACATCAATGTTCATAAAATTCTATCATCCTAACTAGGAAACCACAATGTGAATAACAAACCATTATGTCAGACCCAGTAAGGAGATTTTTTGTATTCCACCAGCGATTACCCCATTCTTGGTGAGAGTTTACAGTTCACAAAGTTTGCTTATTACATGTATTTGTTTTACAATTGATGCTTAAAAAGTAGTATTATGACATTATATAGTTCAATAGAGATTGGTTGCTTATATAATTCCTTATTATACAGTGTGAGTCTTTATAAAGTCCACATATCAAAACCAAGGAAACTACATATAATTTCATCGACGGAAAAATTATTAAAAAAATATAAAAATTTTTTTATGAATATTTTAAAATTTGAAATTGCGGCTGCTAACCCTATTTAAATAAATTGTTATAACTTTTAAAGTGATGGTCCTATCAAAGTGAAATAAATTTTTAAATGATTGTTAATAATAAGCCATGCCAATAAAGTATATAATTCCAAAAAAAGAAACGCCATAAAATTAGAATAAAGGGCTAATTGATGAAAATCTGGTATTTTTTTCATCTTTTTTACAATAACTTTAAAATTTCTCGAAAAATCGTCATCCTAATCCTACTTTTTTTTAAATCTTATGTTTTTCTACATCGTGTTAGCTTTCTAATGGTAAAAAATGCACGTTTATTACACAGATACAACTTTATTAATAAGCATTTAAAAAAAGCACACAACTCAGTTAAGCACCGTAGCAGGTAGAGAGAACTACATTTTTAGGAATAAAACTAGATTTTATCTACATAAATGATTTATTTATTAAAACAATTTGAAAACAAAAAGCCTAGTGAAACAAATGTTCAAAATGAAGACCCCGTTGTTGCAAACACATTGTGGCGCGAAGCAAAATTTGCTCTATGGCTCTACGTATCATTTCGGGGTCATTTCGAATTTCATTAGCAACACGCAAAACTCTTTCTTCGAGTTCCGCTTTGCTGTTTATGGGACTGTTATACACTCTTTGTTTCATTGTCCCCCATAAAAAACAGTCGAGCGGCGTCAGATCAGGGGAACGCGCCGGCCACCCAACAGGTCCTTGTCGGCCGATCCAGCGGCGCGGATAATTTTCGTTCAAAAATGTCCTGACAATTCGGGAGTAATGGGCAGGGCATCCTTCCATTTGCAGCATCATTCTTCGACGCGTTAGCAGCGGCACATACTCCAACAGCAACGGCAATTCGTCCCTTAAAAGTTTAAAAAATCTCTCTCCAGTTAGGGTCCTCGGGAGTATAATTGGACCAATCAAAATGTTGTCAATTAGTGCGGCCCACACATTTAATAAGAATTTAACTTGATATGTTGAAGCCCTTTTCAGCTTAGGGTTTTCACCTTTTGGACACCACTTACAGTGGATGTTCAAATTATTATACTCAAACCATGAAATAAGACTTTTTTTTAAGTTTAACTTTCTTTAAGTAATAAATTTAATCTGTTTACTGGTATCATTTTTCACTAGAGCTTATAAAACTATTTCTGAAAATAATTATACATGTTTTTGGTGTAAAAAGTTAATTTAATTCAAGTTTTTTTACAATTTAATATTTTGTAAAACCACCCTTTTGTGCAATAACTTCTTGAAGTCGACGAGGCATGCTGTCTATGCAATTTTTTGATATTGTTTTAATTCTGGGGTGTTAAACCAAGCTTTGATTATCTTCTCAATCAGTTCTTGTTTATTAGTTATGACTTTTTCTTTAGCTATCTCTTTTTTTTAATGCAGCCCACACATTTTCTATGGGGTTTAGATCGGGAGAGTTACCAGACCATTCCAACACCTTTATCTGATGGTCATTTAGGAATTTTGTCACTTTTTTTGTTTTATGACATGGGGCTGAGTCATGCATAAACAGGAAATCCTTATTAGGAAACCATTCTGATGTCTGTGGGATCAGTTTTTCTGACAGAACTTTAATTTACTGATCCTGCCCCATGGTGTTTTCCACTATGTAGAGGCGTCCGTTACCCTTTGCACTGATAACTCCCCAGATCATTATGGATAGTGGATGCTTCACTCTCTCTACAATACAGTCTTCTTTGAATTTCTCATTTGGTCTCCTACGAACAAACTGCGTATGGTCTTGTAAGATCTGGATACTCGACTCATCGGAGAAGCAAACCTAGAAATCCCAAACATGATCAATTCACATTTGTAAAGATATGTCCATACAGTGATACAATATAAAATATGTTTAAAATACAATATATTACTTTATGCCAGTCTTCTGCAGTCCAGTGTTTATATTTTTTTGCAGACTCTAGGTGTTTCAGACGCATGGCAGGACTCAATTTCGGCTTCTTAGATGGTCGACGTCAGGAAAAGTTTTGCTCCTTCCATCTTCTACGTAACGTCATGTCGGACAGAGTCACTCCAGCCTCTTCGAGAATATCTCTAATAACTTTTCTGGGTTTATTCCGATTTTCTATGGTTATTTGCCGAATTTTTCGCTCATCTTGAGGCGTAGTGATGCGTTTGCGTCCACATTTTCCGGAACGTTTCGGCGTCATGGACTCCCCTTGTTGCACTGCTTTACTGATATTACGCACTGTAGATTGAGAAACCTTGTACATTTCTGCTATTTTCCTTTGAGAATATTTACAGTGTTGTAGCAGAGTCTTAATTTCAGTTTTCTTTTTTGGAGACACGTCAGAACGCTTCCCCAAATCTATTAATAATCTAATAATTCAAATCTATTGAAAGTGAGGTAATGTTGATGAAAAATACGAATTTTAAAATAAAATATGTATTAGACAGCAAAAAACAGCAAAATGCAAGAAGAATAATAACTAATTACAAAGTAAAACCAATAAAACATACCTTTTACTGAATAAATCCTTCACTTAGTTATAATAAAGACATAGAGAGAATGTGCTTACAGAAATGCAAAATTGACAGCGAAACAAAATGGCGGCTATACAGTGTTGCCTAGTTAAATGTAGACAATTTTAGTGTTGTAAACTATAAAGCATAAAATTATTAATCACTATCAATTTATTTGATTGAACTAAAACCGTCGTTGTAAAGTATAATTGGTTTTAAATACTAAATAAACGGAATAAATATATTGAGTATAATAATTTGAACACCCACTGTATGTAAATTACGACAGTTTACGATTCCGTCTCTCGTGAAATGAGCTTCATCCATCCACAAAATTGTTTTAGAGTATTCGGGATTGTCCCTTGTTTTTCTCAAAATCCATTTGGACATAACGCACCTTGGACGCCAATCCACATCTTCATGTAAGTGCTGCACCCTTTGATAATGGTAAGGATGCAAGCCTTCTTATTGCTGAGCTCAATTGTGAATGCTCCATTGTCAAGGACGTGCTCACCGTAATAGCTTTTGGCCTGTTTTAGTTGATAAACGCCCAGAGCGAATAATAATAATTCGTTCTCATCCATTCTTGGAAAATCTACAAACTCTGGCATATCTGCAGTCATTAAAGTAAACTGAGCACGTCTGCGATTGTAGTTATGGCGTATTACAAGATCTGCCAATCTATTTTGCATATTAATTCTTTGGTGGATAATCTCTAAAATCGCAGCAGCATTTGGATTATCTTCAATCAAAACATGGAAACGATTTATCATCGCCGCTGCTATTTGTGAAATAGTCGAACATGCTGGGAAGAGCTCTGTTATTATATACGGTCCAGAATAAAAACATCGCCACTCCTATAAAACCAGTGGAAGGCACTGTCAGCATTATTAAGCATATCATTCATTATATCTGCGTCAGACGTGGTGGCAGCATATGGTCCGTTAACTTCGATAATGTGTCCATCACAAGATACCAAGAGGAACGGTTTTAGGAGGTTTCTGTATTTGTGATGGCTGTAAGACTTGCGTTGGAAAAAATAATTTTCACTTTTTTGCAGATAGATATACGTGCCATCACAAATCGTGATAGCTTTCCTTTCATCTTCTGGGCTCGATGGGTTCCCAAACAGATTGTTGGGTAGAAAAAGATTCCTGTGTGCTACATCCTCACGGGAAATATGGTCAAACCCAACATTTAAGGGCTCAATATCTTCTTTATCTTTTAGATTTTTAACCACGTATGAAACGCTGTTTCGCTACATTTAAAAATATTAGCAAGCTGCGCGTTCGAGTCACCTGTTCTTAACTTGACTAATACTGCCGCCAGTACGGTTCTTTTATTCTTTTTAGTTCTCAGACTTGGTGAACTGTCTAATAATTCAGTAAACTGATCTTGAGTCAGTCCTGTCCAAGTATGAAACTCGGCTGGTGCTATATTTTCATACTGCTCAAAATCAAGTATTTCCTCCGTAATATGTCTTTGTAACATCGACACGATAGTCATTATTTGAGCTGCAGTGAATTCCTCAGAAGAGTTGTCTTGTACAGGAAGTAAATGCCACAGATTTTGCTCCACGTGTTCATTACAGACACGCGCGCTTTCTGGCACGAAATAGCTGTAGAGCATACCATGCGAAAAATTATGTTCTCTGGAACACGACGGCGAGATTCATTCGTACAATGTAGGAAAATGCAACTATTTGCGGTGTTTGGAGCACGAAGAAGACCTGGCAAAATCAGCGAAATTGGTCTTGAATTTGGAACTTCCGATGGATCACGGTCTTGATCAGCTTGCTGTTCAGCCTCCCGAATAAGTCGCTGGTGCGTTCGTTCCGTTCTTTGCCAACAGGGTCGACAAATGAACGCAGTAGGCTCCAACTGTCGAGCTACTGTATCTTCTATCACTATTTGGGCGATATCAAGATATTGCATTTCTCTGGAAACCCAACCATATCTTCGCCGATTCTCTGTCGATGCACGGCACGCGATACACAACTCTGCCATGACTCGCAGCAATGTTCAAACTTAACGATGGAGATAACAAAAACAAAACAAATCAAAGTAAAAGAACTAGTGGGCATCACACAGACATACACGGCAGCGTTGCTTTTGGTACTAAACAATAAACGCGAATGCTATCAAACGAATGAGCCTGGCGCGATGGCGGTAGTTCGCGGGAAAGAGAGGGGCATCTGCTCGCTGCACCGTATTCCATTGTTCGCGTGAGTGTTTACCTGCGCGGCCATTGTTATTGCCATTTTCTAGGAAAAAGTCCCGGCATCCCAGCCGATTATGCAGTAATATTAGTGGTTTAAATGTTATCTTGTCAGAAATAGGTAAAGAACCAATATATTTTACTAAACGATGTTCAAAATAAAAATATGGTAGAACAAATCATTTGTTTTTGTTTATTAAATTCACTGAAAATGTATGAAGATGTTGAATTTTTGAACTCCAATAAAACCAAGGACAATGACCCTACAGCTTTGGTGTCATAATAATAAATACTCAGGGGGACAAGTTCTAACGGAATACAGCCTATTTTTTTATTGGCCGGCACTTTCATATTTGGACCAAAAAAGATGATTTGTTTTTAAATTGTCACATTATATTATTTGAATAAGTATTGCATTAATGCCTTGCTATTGGATACAAGGCATTACTAATGAGTTGTATTTTACAGTCTGCATTATGATGTTTAGCATTATTTATTGTTGGGTGCTGTGATTATTGTTATAGTTACAAGTCCTTATTGAGAATTGTTGGAATGAAGTATATAAAGCTAAATCAGTTTAAAAAAAACTAGTTAAATATACTTTTTTGGATATAAAGCTGTGATATAACCTATATTTTACATTAATGAAAAGAAAACAAATAAGAGGAATTAATTTTATAACTTAAATTAACATAACTATTACATTTTCTTTATAACTAATTGCCGTGTTGTATCCAGCACTAGTAATTATTAATTAGTCTCCATATATTACTAAATTAAACTAGACAAGTCTTATTCTTTATTAAACTCAATTCCTTACAAATCAAAGAAAATAAGGTCAGATAATGTAGGATGGGTGTAAAGTAAGATGTGTATTTAGTATACCTGTGTGGATACCAGCCTAAGACCGTAATCTATGATTCTCATCCTTATAACATCTGGAAGGGTCATTCTTTCTTTTTTTATTCTTTAATGTAATTACACAGTATATCACCAGGTGTGGTGGTATATCTCTCAGCTATTGCGATATTCAATATTTTTATTATTTATCATACACTTGAGTTAAATCTACTAATGAAGTTCTACTAAAGAAGCTGACAGCATAAAATTTCTGGGTATAACTTTGGACAGATTTTGTAATTGGAAACAACATGTAAATGATGCTTGTCTCAAACTAAATAGATTTTCCTATGCCCTTAGAAAGCTTCGGACCGTATCAGATGAAAAGACTGCAGGTATAGCGTATAAAGGCTATGTAGAATCAATCCTTAGATATGGGTTAATAATATGGGGGAATTCTACTGATGTTGGTCAAGCATTCATTGCACAAAAGAAATGTTTAAGAGCTATTTGTGGAGCAAGTCCACTTGACTCCTGTAAACCTTTATTTAAAAAACTTAATTTACTGACATTAACCTGCATGTATGTTCTTGAGGTATCAGTCTTTGTAAGGAAGTATAAGGATTTTTTTAAATTCAAGGGGGATCATTTTAGTAAATACAAACCAAGAGATCCAACTAAAATAATGATTCCATTTTGTAGAACAGCCTTAAATAAACTGAATGTATATCATATGTGCATATCAGTTTTTAATAAACTGCCTAGGAGACTACGGGAACTTCCAATAAAATATTTTAAAAGTAAGTTAAAAAAATGGCTAGTGGATAAGTGTTTTTATACGATACAAGAGTTCATGCAACATAAAAACTAATGTATATGATTATTTGTAATTTTAAATAAAATGTAATATAATAAAAAATATAATATAATAATAATAATATATAATAATAATAATATTTTGTATATAATTTATGATAAATAATAACATAACTTGACATTTTTGTAAGTATCATAATAGTATTTTAATTGTTTTATATAATTATAAATATTTGCATGCCTATTAAAGGCAGAATATAGCTTGAACTATGCACCACTGTTAAATCTGGTACCACCTGTATTCTGTGCAAATAAATGTTTCTTTCTTTCTTTCTTTCTTTCTATACTATGTTCAAAATTGCACAAATCACTCCTACCAAATTTCACTAACAATTTAACAGGATTCAGGTACAACGTACCATTTGATCCTATCATGTGCGAAGTATTTAGAACAAAAATATATAGATCTTTTTTATTAAAAAAATTGATTCTAAGTTTAGTAAAGTAGGACACCAAGCGTTCATATCTTTAAATTCGTGTTTCGTCAAAACCAACTGTCATCACCAGCAAAGATACCGGAGTGCACTTAATCCATATCTAACATTGTAGCGACAACAGCCACCAAAAATCTGGTATTCTGACAGAAGGTTGAAGCGTCTCCTGATTTACATTGGTAGTCCACCTTATATTTCACACCATTTTCGATATCTGTCAAAATGATGTGAGCGTATGCATGATACAATAAATCTATATAAAATTGTTTTACCCCGAAGAGATCCATAAGTATGCAGTCAAAAATTAATGTTGCCAAACCTTGACTTTTATCATATTTTGATGTGTCAATTTCCAACCTTTGTGCTCCTTGATGTAAAAGTTTTTCAAATTCATTTCAAATTCATCAGATGGGATAATATCGTCCATCGCAGCAGAGAAATCTTCATTTGTAACACGTGTAAATACCCTAAAATTGTCTTTGTACATGTATGTTATCCTCAAATATAGCGTTATGAAATTTTTCTTGTCATGCTATTGTTTAGAGCGCATTATTAACATACGGGGCGGTCAAGTCAAGAGTAGGTTACTGTTGGTTTAATCATGAACTTGTAACGATTCCAATCCCATTCTCATATGATGTGGTCTGGTCCATCAATTTGATTCCTAATACTGGGGTCCTGAGTCCTCAATATCCTTTGAATTGGGTACTATGGGTGCGTTTTTTTTTTAATTCATGTAATGACTATAATTTGTCTTTTTTAAAATAAGAACTTTTGAATTGAGTTATCAACCGTTCTCCTAAGGCGTGAGCATCGACCATACTATCCAGTTCAGGTACGGCCATGTTTCTTTTGTTCAAAGCGATCAAAGACTCAATTTGTGATCGTCTTCTAGAACAAGGCATAAATGTTTGCAGTATAGGTCAAAGTTTTCAAATTTACTTAATTTCGCTGGTCTTTTGCTTTCGATTATGAAAATCCCTTCCAATTCATTATTCAACATATTTGTAGCATCTAAATACTGATCATACTAAGAATTACCAGATAATATCAAATCATGGTAGTACATCAATGTATTAATGTCTCCAGAAAACAAATTCTTTAAAGGAGCTGTATATATCGGTACTGTGTAATCAATTTCAGAGGATTCAATTTCTAATTTAATGACATTAGTTTCAAGAGCCTTAACTATCAATGTATTGACGTGCATGCATTGAGTGTTCTCTTCTGGTCTGTTATATGTAAAATATCATCGCTTTATTTAGCTCCACCTCGTAAATTAATTTTTACTTCGTTAAGTAATTTAGAGTCAACGTGTTTATCTATTATCGTCTTGAGAGTGTCTTTTACAGGTGTATAATATGCTAATGAATTAGTATGTCTACTTATAGCGACGAGTATATGAGATTCAGACAGGTAAATCTCTTCTTTAAGTTTAGTCGATGTACGCACTATAATGTTCTACGCCTGTTTCCCCCTTGATACTCGTGTATAGTGGAGACATCGTAACCCGCTTTCTTCAACAAGTCTTTTTCGGATTTTTTAAACACCAAATACTTATATAAATTGTTGTCCAGTGGTACATTAGATAAGGCAGTATATGACTTGTGAACATACTTTTCATAACCTTGGAAGTAAATTTCGTTCCTCCTTCGTATTTTCCGAATAGTATCGCCATGACATCGACTGGACGTCTGAACGATATATTTAAAAAATTTGAAGGTCTGAAAAATGTTCTAGAATCACCATACTTTATACACACTGACCCTATCCTATTAATATAACCTATTTGGTTGGGGTCTCCTAACATATGCGAATTACTACAGTTTGTGAATAAACACACTAATAAAATTTTGCCTGGATGTTTCATTAAAGCCTCGTCTATCCAGACCTCACTATAACGTCTCATGTTGTGTAATAAGTAGTGATAGTATAATCGGATGCATATTTACCTAAAGTTCATTTTTGGCTAGGAAATTATGGAAGCGGCTTCATAAAACATGTATTTTTTTTTAAATATAATACAACATACTTTGAGACCTTTGCTTTTAAAAACTTTTTTGGTAAATATTTTAATTCTTTGTTTTAAGTAATTAACACAATGCCTGTTGAATTTTAGGGAAAGTTATGCAAATACTAATTAAATAACTCACTAATCCTGGGCGGCAAACGCTCTTGCGCGTTCAATAAGTATTTCATGTGATACTATTATAGAGAATGTAACCACTAGAGAGCGAATAGGCAGATTTCTTCTTAGCACATGACTTACTACTGCGGGCCGGCGGACGGGGAAGAGCGCTCGGCTGCAAATGGTCAAGTTGCGTAATTATGCCTTTCGTTAAATGATTTGTTGATTCTATTTCAAATTGATGTAAAGTAATATCCAGGAATAAATTACATCGAATCAGAGACTTTTAAAACGGATTTTATAAATGTAATTGGTATTATATGTATTTCGAAGACAGCACTTTCGAACCATTCCCGTTGATCGCCCTCTTAATAAAAGTTTCACAACGACGACAATTGTCAATTACTGTGGTGGATCCGTGCAATAATTTGTCTTATGAAATTGTAAGGCTTTCTAATTTGGTACACTAAAAAGCGCCCTAATGCAAGTTTGGCATTTTATTTGCTTTATCAAAGCATGAATAATGTAGCCGGCCATATATTGTATTACTTTTTCACCGAAATCAGAAAAAGGAAACAGATTTTCAAGGTCCGAAAAATCCAAGCACTGAGTCTCAAGATCTATGTTTTGGTCTTTGTATCTTGTAGTAATAATGATGCGGTTAACCGCAGAAGTGCATTGCAAAATTGAAATTTGACCAATAGCGCTTCAGCTACTTGTATATGCTTTCAAATACCCTAGCACTAGGATTGTTGTTTGGTCCACGGTTGCATCTTAATCTTATGAATCCGGTATACCGAGGAGATTTAACGAGTTAAACTTCCTGTAGTAAAACTAAAAATTTGGGTTGCTAAGCTTTAACAATTTTAGTTTTAAAAAATATATGAGCACTCCTAAGTCGATTACCCACATGAAAATTATCCGCTGTTTGTATATTATGTAAGTTAACCAGATATTCCCACGATATAATATTGCCCCGTTCGTCCTTCAAATTTTTATAAAATTCAAATGCATTTTGCAATAACTTGATCATGTGTGCCGGATCTGAAAAAAGTAAGAGGGAGTTTTAAAGGTGGAATTTATTTTATTAACTTCAAACAGCCTAAATTTTTAGCCATAGTAATATTTGTTGGGCAGCCGTCAAGTATAACGGCTATGACGTTTACACCTGCTTCTTCTACCAAATTGATCGCCTCTGTTAGAAGAGCAGCGTTTTGATCTGCATTAATGCCATTTATTAAAAAATATCTTTTTGGAGTTTTCCAGGATGCATTTATTGGTACCAGAAATAAAAACAAGTGCTTTTTTAGCTTATTCTTGACAAAATGTTTGTAAACTGGTGCCAAAACTCACGTAGCCATAGCACCTTCTGCTTTGGGGATGACATGATTGCCATTTGTCGAATATTATAGTGGCGTAAAGGAGACGGGCGAATTTGGGCCTAACGTTACACAAGTGAAATATTTATCAATATTTTCTTACAGTTTTTTTGTAGTTAATAATGAAATATTAAGCAGTTTTATCATGGCAAAAGAAATTAAATATTTAATAAAAATAATACTGACTTCCGTCATTTTCATTTTTAAACAATGCTGCCGGATGAAATAGCTTAGTTAATCGATTTTAATACAAAAATAGAAAAAAAGACAATAAAAGTGATAATGAAATAGGTAAGATTAAGAAACTTATTATTTAAATAATGGTTTTCTCGTGAGACACTTCAACGTTTCAAAAAAGTCGTAAAAATAAATTGACTAAATAGATTAATAAATCGATTTCACAATCGAGAACAGACAGATCTCCAAATGCATGTGGCGAGACTTACGCAACTTTAATACTGCTCGTATTAAAGAAGCGATCGAGCGGAACCAGGGCTCACAAGTCTTTGCCAGAGAGAGAGAAATCTGTCTGCCAGAAAGAGCCAACTGTCAAAGCTGAAGACTGAGTGTGGCAGCATCGTTTCCGGGACACATTGAGATTTTGAGTGAGATTGAGAGGTTCTATGGGCAGCTGTACACATCATCGTTGGAGCCACACGCAAGTATGAGTAACGATCCAAGAGCAAGTCTTACCCGACACTATTCCGATGATATCCCGGACGTCAGTCTGAGCGAGATTAGAGTGGCTCTCCAGCACCTTAAAAACGGCAGGGCCCCAGGCGAGGATGGAATTACAGCGGAGCTTCTGAAAGCGGGTGGAACACCGGTACTTGAAGTCCTTCAGAAACTCTTCAATTCCGTCCTCCATGGTGGCACTACTCCGGAGGCGTGGAGCAGAGGTGCGGTGGTCTTGTTCTTTAAGAAAGGCGACAACGCACTCTTGAAGAACTACAGACCGATTTCCCTTCTGAGCCGCGTCTACGTGCTGTTTTCGAGAGTCATTACGAATCGTCTCGCACGCAGACTCGACGACTTCCAGCCTCCCGAACAAGCCGGTTTCCGAAAAGACTTCAGTACCATAGACCACATACATACCCTGCGGCAGATTGTACAGAAGACCGCAGAGTACAATCTGCCACTTTGCCTGGCGTATGTGGACTATGAAAAAGCCTTTGATTCCGTCGAAACTTGGGCGGTGCTACAGTCCCTTCAGCGGTGCCAAGTTGACTGTCGGTATATCGAAGTGCTGAAGTGTTTGTACAGTAGGGCTACGATGGCTATCCGAGTACAGAACCAGAGTTCGAAACCTATCCAACTGCAGAGAGTATAAGACAGGGTGACGTTATATCCCCCTAACTCTTCACCGCTGCGTTGGAAGACGCTTTCAAGCTACTGGACTGGAAAGGATATGGTATTAACATCAATGGCGAGTACATCACTCATCTTCGATTTGCCGACAATATAGTCCTTATGGCAGAATCGTTGGAGAACCTTAGCACTATGCTCAATGACCTCAATAGTGTCTCCAAACGGATAGGTCTTAAGATGAACATGGACAAAACAAAGATCATGTTTAATGTCCATGTCACATCTATGCCGGTAGTTGTTGGGAGCACTATGCTCGAAGTTGTTGACGAGTACGTTTACCTGGGACAAATAGTCCGACTAGGTAAGTCCAACTTCGACCGAGAGGTCAATCGACGGAATCAACTCGGCTGGGCAGCGTTCGGGAAATTACGACACATCTTCTCGTCAGGTATACCTCAATCTCTGAAAACTAAAGTGTACTGGTTGTACACTTTAGTGTTGTTATTGATGTTGCCAGTGATGACTTACGGATCTGAGACGTGGTCCTTCACTGCTGGCCGTATGAGGACGCTCAAGGTCGCTCAGCGAGCTATGGAGAGGGCTATGCTCGGAGTTTCTCTGCGTGATAGACTCAGAAATGAGGTTATCCGCAGTAAAACCAGAGAGACCGATATAGCCCAACGGATTAGTAAGCTGAAGTGGCAATGGGCCGGCCATATAGCTCTAAGAACCGATAACCGATGGGGAAGAAAGGTTCTCGAGTGGCAGCCTCGTACCGGTAGGCGTAGTGTAGGGCGACTCCCCCACTAGATGGAGTGACGACCTGGTAAGACATGCAGGAAGTCGATGGATGCAGGTGGCTCAGGACCGTGCTTTGTGACGTTACTTGGGGGAGGCCTTCGTTCAGCAGTGGACTTGTCAAGGGCTGTAATGATGATGATGATGATGATGATATTTCCGATTCCAAATTTTGACTCGTCGATTTGAACAACTTTTCCTGGGCCACCAATCTTGCCGATGGCCTCTTGCCGCTATATTTGGTAAATGACGATTGTCTTCCGGCAGTCATTGTACAAATCGCAGACAGTCGCTATGGCTGAACAGCCTTCCTCCATATGTTTTTCAGGGTCTTCATGGATTTCATCTTCACAGCTCCAGCGATATACATAACAGAACATCGGATAGAATACCCGTGGCAATGATATTTTAATATTTTCAGACCAGGTGCCTTTGCCACGAGCTACCCTGGATCGGGCTCCGCAATTTCCTCTATTGCACACAAAGGAGCTCACATTTTTATTTTGCCCATATTCCTCTTTCATTGGCACTCTATGGGTGCGGCACGCCTTCGTGGCAGGGATTGATCCATTTTCAAAAGCAAACTTCACAGCTTCCTCTCTGGTACCGAGTTCTCGAACGATTCGGGGTAAATTAAATATTTTTGCTTCTTCTTCCACGTATAAACGCCTGCGCACGTAATCGCCATAAAGCTCCGCGAAGAGTACTGCATCCGTTGCGGCGGCGTCGCTTGTGTTCGACAGGCCGACCGAACTAGTTGATGAGGTGGGCTCGTTAGCTATCTTGGGTCTCCCAGGTGGACGGGCAGGTAGGCAAAGTCCAAAAAACGTGCAGGGTAGGGCAAATCGGTGGTCCGGTATTTGAGCGCGGGTCTTCGTCAAAGAACATCACAGGTCCAAGAAACAAGCAGAGGTCGAAAGCAGGCGGTAATCGAGCAAGGGTCAAGATTTGGTAGCAAAAAATGAGCGCAAAACATTCCAAGTCCGAAGGCGAAAGTGGAATGGTGACTAAAAAATAGTCTTTTTTCATGTTGGGCTTCATGTAACACAACCGTGGTTTAACATTGTATGTTAGAGTAGGATAGCACTAAAAACAGATCATACAAACAATACTATTGCTCTCTTTCTAATAATTATATTGTTAACATAAATAACATAACATAAACACTCACGCCTGTCACCCAGAGGGGTAGGCAGAGACTACGGACTTCCATTTGGCACGATCCTGACATACCTCTTTCGCCTCTTTTACATCCATATATCTACGCATACATGCTCGTCGGTTAAGGGTACTTCTAACGTGGCCCATTTTCAAAATATCGCCAATTTGGTCGATAAACTTTTTCCTAGGGCATCCCTTCCCGACTCGGCCGTTCACATCTGCCATATAAATTTGCTTTGTCACTCTTTCCTCATTCATTCTTTCCACATGACCAAACCACCGAAGCATTCCTTTCTTAATCCTGGTCACAACATCATCTTGCATACCACATTTATCTCTTATCACGCAATTTCTCACCCTGTCATTCAGATTCAACCCTAGCATATTCCTTAAAGACCGCATTTCTACAGCATTTATTCTACTTTCGTGCTTCTTCTGCCACACCCAGCTTTCACTACCATACATTAAAGTAGGGACTAACACAGCATTATGAATTACCATACGTTCCTGTTTTGACACATTCTGGTTCTTCATAATAGAGTGTAGTGCCCCATTCACTCTATTCCCTGCATTTACTCGTCGTTCTATATCCCTATCATATCTACCATCCCTGCTAAATACACATCCCAAATACACAAACTCATCCACTTGCTCAATTAACTCTCCTTCTATTCTTATTTCACATACCGTTTTGCTTTCTTCTCTTTCAAAAACCATCACTTTCGTCTTACATGCGTTCACTTTCATTCCCCTTTCTTTTAATTCTCAGTTCATTAATGTAACCATCATTTGCAACTCAGCCGCCGATGACGCAAATATGACTTGATCATCGGCATACAAAAGGCATTTGACGGTTAACTCGCCCATTCTTAACCCACATTCTTCATCTTTCAAAGTTTGCAAACACCGGTCCATAAATAGGTTGAACAGGCAAGGGGAAGCTACACAGCCCTGTCTGACACCTTTTTGGATACCAAACCAGTCCGAGTAGACCCCATTGATCCTGACACAAGCACTAGAGTCCCTATAAAGAGACCTCAATGCCTGTATCAAACCATCGCTCAAACCATATGAGTTCAGTGTTTGCCATTACACATTCCTGTCCACTCTGTCATAAGCCTTTTCCAAGTCCATGAATGCACAAAAAACTTTCTGGTTTTTGGCCAAAAACTTCTCCGCAATCATGCGCATGGAAAAGACTTGATCCGTACACCCCATTCCCTTTCTAAAACCCGCTTGCACATCCCAAATTTTTCCATCAGTTTCTTTCATAACTCTTTCAATTAACACCTTAGCATACAGTTTACCCACAATACTAAGCAAGCTGATACCGCGGTAGTTTTTGCAGTCCTGCTGTGACCCTTTTCCTTTATATATTGGTACTATAACTGCTTTACACCAGTCATCCGGTACCCGTTTTAATTCCCAACATAAATTAAACAAGGTGTACAGCAGGCCTGCCACCACTGCCTCTCCAGCCCTTAGCATCTCGAGTGATACTCTATCATATCCAGCTGCCTTACCTGCTTTCATGCTTTTCATTGCTTTCATTATTTCATCTACACTTATCTCCATACCCATTTCCACTTCTTTCGGAATTTCTAGTTCATTTAATTCAGACGACTCTTCACTCATAAATACGCTTTCAAAGTATTCCTTCCATCTGTTTAAATTCGAAACTTCATCATTCAGAATACATCCATTCTCGTCTCTTATAGCATTTATTATAGGCTGTTTTGTATTTCCCCTGGCAGTTCTTACGAGTTTCCAGAACATTTTTATGTTAGCCTGGAAATTATCAGATATCCTTCTGTCATTCTTATCCGTTCTTTCTTTCTTTTTCCTTTCAACAACTTCTTTTTTACTCTCTTATTTAGACGTCTAAATTCTGCCTTTTTTCTTTCAATCTCATCATTCATACCAGAAGAATTACCAGCTTTGATTGCTAGTAAATCTAACCATGCTATCTTCTTTGATTCAATTTCCAGCCGTACCTCATCATCCCACCATAGCGTATTACTTTTCCTTTCATTTGTTCTCTTACTTACACCACATACTTCGGTGGCGGTATCCACCAAACCTTTCTTAATATTGTTACGAGCTTGAGGTTCGTGACAATAAAAATTGCCGATAAAATTACCTAAATTAACACTTTAATTTACTTTACACAAATTAAGGTTAAAACACTAATAATTAAACACACTAATTCACTTAATTCCGCTCCGAAGCTTCGCTTGTGTCGCCGAGTTGAACTCTGTCTCGATCGCATCTTGCGCCACCTATTTATTTAAATTAGCAAAATATCCGGAATGTTCAAGTAACCACGCGTAAGGTACCGAGAGTTCGAGTATAGATTTTCTAGAAACTTAGTTCTTCGGGTGGCGCTGTCGGTCGAGAGATCGGTGATGTCATTCTCTGCAAAGCTCCCCTCGCTCTCGTTCCTGACACTAGATGGCGCTAGTTGACTTATTCACACAACACTGCCCCCTCCTAAGACATGCTCGTCCCGAGCATTATCGGTCCCATAATAAGGCGCTAAGCGATCCACATGGACTATCTTAGGAGCCCCTTTTGCGCCTTTCTGTATCCGGTAGGTCACATCGTTGATCCTGGTTACAATCCGGTACGGGCCGTCCCATTTAGCTTGAAGCTTAGGAGATTTCCCTTTGCTGCGGACTGGATTGTGCAACCACACTAATGAACCTTCGTTGAACCCTTTATTGTTCATTTTGCGGTCATACCGGGTTTTCATTTTCTCAGACATTTGCTGGCCCGATTGTCTGACGTGCTCAAAAATGTCATTCATTTTGTTCCGCAAGTCATATGCATAATCGGTTATACTGCGTGGGGCATCAGGTGGTATCCCAGTGATCAGGTCTGCAGGCAGCCGTAATTCTCTTCCAAAGTTTGCGAAAGCTGGTGTCACTGCTGTACTTTCGTGAACAGAACTTCGATATGACAACAAAAACGGTTGTATGTGCTTGTCCCAATCTCGTTGCCGATTGTCTACAACTTTTGCTAGGTACCTCTCCAATGTCTGATTAAATCGTTCCACCATTCCATCAGATTGCGGGTGATAAGAAGTCGTTCTTGTTTTATGAGTACCCATAACTCGGCAAGTTTCCTGGAATATTTGAGACTCAAAATTCCTTCCTTGATCGCTGTGAATCTCTAAAGGTACTCCAAAACGACAGAAGACTTCATGAACTAGTTTATCTGCAACTGTTGAAGCTTCTTGATTTGGAATGGCGAAGACTTCTGGCCACTTAGTGAAGTAATCCATCACAACCATGAAATACTTGTTACCGCTTTCACTCTCCGGAAACGGCCCCGCCACGTCAATGGCTATTCTCTCCCATGGTGCACCCACATTGTACAACTTCAATGCACCTCTACTACGAGTCTGAGGTCCCTTTACAGCCGCACAACTTGTACATTTGCGACACCAGTCCTCGACATCGTTTCGACAGTGGACCCAGTAAAACCGTTCTCGGATCTTCAGTAGAGTTCGTTTAACTTCCAGATGGCCTCCTGAACAATCATTATGGTACAGCTGTAGAACATCCGGTACTTTTGCTTTAGGGACAACCATTTGCAAATGGCAGCTGTCTCCCCGAACGTTTTCCCATTTACGACATAGAACTCCATCCTGAAGCAGCAAGCTGTCCCACTGGGCCCAATAGCTTTTAGTGGTCGAACTCATCGCTGAGACGTCACTCCACTTGGGCTTGGGGGCACTGGCCTTTATCCATTCCAGAATCGGCTTGATGTCGGGATCTTCCTGCTGTGCATGTAGTAAGCTGTCCTTCCACTCGTTGCTGAGGTGGTCTGCCCTGAGCATCCTCACGGATACCACTTCCTTACTCTCTTGCCTAGTACAATGTTTGCAATCTTCAGGACAAGGTCTTCTTGACAATGCATCTGCTTTGCCATGAGATTTCCCGCTGCGATGTTCGATCTCAAAGTCGTATTCCTGCAGTAGTTCAATCCACCTCGCAACTTGTTCTGCTTCTGGGTTTTTAAACTGCAATAGCCATTTTAGTGCAGCATGGTCAGTTCGTAAGTGAAACTTTCGTCCCAGAAGATATTTGCTAAAATGCTGCAACGACTTTACCACAGCGAGCAATTCGCGTCTTGTGACACAATAGTTCCTTTCCGGTTTTGACAACGACTTGCTGAAGTACGCTATCACGACCTCTTGGTCACCACTCCGTTGAGACAGCACACCGCCAAGTCCTATATCACTTGCGTCTGTGTCAACTATAAATTCTTTGCTTTCGTCAGGGTATCCCAAAATAGGTGTTTTGCACAGACGGTCCTTGAGCTCCTGGAATGCGATATTGCAACTTTCATCCCAGCAGAAATGTCGCTTCTCCTTGGTTAGCTTGTGCAGAGGTTTGGCTATATCTGCAAAGTTCTTCACGAATCGCCGGTAATAGGAGCACAAACCCAAAAATGCTCTAACCTGCGTCTTGTCTTTTGGAACCGGCCAATCCTTGACAGCGGCGATTTTCTCTGGATCTGTGCGGATACCTTCTTCCGATACTACAAACCCCAAAAAGTTAACTTGCCGTTGGAATAGTGAACATTTCTTCGGGTTCAACTTGAGGTTGGCACTCTGAATCTTCATAAGCACGCGTTCCAGGTTTTGAAGGTGTTCCTCAAACGTACGGCCCACGATGATGAAGTCATCCAAGTAGACCAGACAGGCATCGCCAATTAGCCCGGTAAGTACAAGTTCCAATCAGCCTTTCAAACGTTGCAGGAGCATTGCACAACCCAAACGGCATTACTTTGAATTGCCACAGACCCTTTCCCGTCGAGAACGCAGTTTTCTCCTTGTCCTTAGGGTCAATTTCAACTTGCCAGTAGCCACTTTTTAGATCCAGCGTGCTAAACCATTTTACTCCTGTAAGCATGTCCAGCGTGTCATCAATTCTTGGCAAGGGATAGCTGTCCTTCTTTGTAACGTCGTTCAGACGGCGGTAATCAACACAGAACCGCATGCTGCCATCCTTCTTTTTCACCAGCACTACTGGCGAACACCATGGACTAGAGGAAGGTTCAATAACACCATCCTTCACCATTCCTTCAATCATGGTTTCCACTTCCTTTTCACGTGCTACCGGCAATCGTCTTGGCCGCTGACGGATAAGCAACTCTTCACCTGTGTTTATTTTGTGTTGAACTAAGCCAGTCTTTCCTATGTCAGCATCGTTTGATGAGAATACATCGGCGTACTTGAGTAACAACTTCTTCGCCTTGACCAATTCGTTCGGGGAGAGAACACTGCGACAGTCTTCCAAAAGTGTGGTCACTCTCGTTTCTGCATCCTTGCTGGGGGTCCCAGTCGATAGATATTGGCACCGACGTAACCAATCCACTTCCTCACAAGTACCAATCAGTGTGCCTTTTTCTATAATCTGTTCCCGGTCGCAAAGGTTCCGCACACGTACTCCTGAGATGTCAGTGGTCCTGACCAAGGTTCGAGCTACTTTCCATGGAAGGTCATTGTTTACCCTTTCCACAAGTACACAACGGTGAGCTTGCCCAGTGTTTCGAGGAAGACTAACCGGAACAATCGTTTCCGATCTAGGCGGAAGAACAATCTTCCTAATGCTGTACACGTTCCCTGGTAACGCACCTTCCATAAAAAGTTCCTCCTGTCCACATTTCAAAACACCTTGCTTAACGTCGATCTCACAACAATTATTCCTCATAAAGTCTAGGCCTAGGATGCAGTCGTCCATTATATCAGCCACGATGACATTATGCAGGTAGGTCACGTTGCCAAGCTTCAACTCCATCTCCTTCTCTCCACGGACGGGTATACGCTGACCGGTGGCTGTTACCAAATTAATGCGTTCTCGGTTGTATGCGGAGTCCCCAAGGAACTGACTTATAAGTTGGGAACTAACAACCGTACGAGAGGCTCCAGTGTCTATGGTCAGTTTACACGGTATTCCGTTGACCTCGCCCTTGATGATTAGACTGTTCCCATCATGGGTTTGTGAGATCGAGATCCTTGGGGCTCTTTTAACATCAGCCAGCACCCGCCCCGCAGTTCTGGCTTTTACACGTTTCCCTGCTGCTGCTGGGCGGTGCTGTTGGCCGCACTACCCTCCTGGGATCGTTCACCTTCCCTTTCTAGGGTTCGCTTAGGGCAGCTGGATCGAAGATGGCCCTTTTCCCCACAGCCATAGCACCTAGGGCTGTATCCTTTGTTGCGGTCGCGAACTGTAGTTGCTGCAACCTCACTGACGCGATGGGAACGATGATCCTGCCGCACGGCTTCTACCTCCAGTGCATGGGCCAAGGCGTCCTTAAGCGTCTCGTGGTGCCCGAGCCTCACAGCAGCTCTGACTTCCAGGTCGCGGATGCCGTCGATGAATGTCTGCACCAGGTTCCCTTCAATGAGCGCAGGTACAGACCGGTATGCTTTTCGCACCAGCTTCTCCACTTCTAGAGCCCACTGCTGCAGGTTTTCGTTGATCCGCTGCACACGATCTTTAAGCTGCGCACGAAAGACGTGTTCCAGGTGAGCGTCGCCATATCTCGCCTCCAATGCCTCAAGGAGTTGCTCATAAGTCACTTCCTCACCGAGAGCTTCCAGAACTGTTAAGGCTTGGTCGCGCAGGCCTAGTGTGAGAGCAGTCATGGCCTGACTTTTGTTCCAGCCGTTCGCCTTCATAACAGCCTCGAACTGTATTTTGTAGGCTGACCAGGAAGAGGTACCGTCGAACGGTGGCACCTTGAACCCGCGTAGCGAAGGTGTTGTAGCGACTACGGGAGCTGTAGCTCCATCTCCGAGTTTGAGTTCGTCCAGTGATTTCTTCATGTCAGCCATTACGTTGTCAACCCGATTGTTTACTTGGTCGATTCGGGTTTCAGCTTTCTCGATTCGGTTTTCAGCTTTCGCGATTTGGGTTTCAGCTTCCGACAGGCGGTTGTCATGCTGAGCAACCCTATCCTTCACCTCCTTTATCTTCTTCCCGAAGGTAGCGTGAAGGTCCTTCATGAGGAGCATCTGCTCTTCCAACCGACGGGCCTGTTCCTCTTGTCCGCCCCGCAGCTGCTCCTCCAAACGACGAACCTGGTCTTCCTGTCGGCGGGCCTGCTCCTGCAGCATCACCATCAGAGCACCTAAGTCAGGTGCCACAGACGTAGAAGCTGCTGACGGACCGGCTTCCGTGGCCGGCGGCTGGCCCTCAGACATCTGCGGCGTTGCACCACCAAATCTCCTCTGGTCCGTCTCTGCTGGCGTTGACTTCGGGTACGGACACCCTCCGTTTCCTCCTTAGGTAAAATCGGCATTATTATATCCCACTTCTGACACCAATTGTTACGAGCTTGAGGTTCGTGACAATAAAAATTGCCGATAAAATTACCTAAATTAACACTTTAATTTACTTTACACAAATTAAAGTTAAAACACTAATAATTAAACACACTAATTCACTTAATTCTGCTCCGAAGCTTCGCTTGTGTCGCCGTGTTGAACTCTGTCTCGATCGCATCTTGCGCCACCTATTTATTTAAATTAGCAAAATATCCGGAATGTTCAAGTAAACACGCGTAAGGTACCGAGAGTTCGAGTATAGATTTTCTAGAAACTTAGTTCTTCGGGTGGCGCTGTCGGTCGAGAGATCGGTGATGTCATTCTCTGCAAAGCTCCCCTCGCTCTCGTTCCTGACACTAGATGGCGCTAGTTGACTTATTCACACAACAATATTATCCCACACAGTATTCACGTCTAAATCATTCATACACAACTCATTCAAACATCTAATATTTTCTCTCAGTCTACATTTATACTTCTCTTTCACATCTTCATCTTGTAACTTCTCTATTCTTATACGCTGTAACGCAGTGGTAGACGCAGATGTCCGATGCCGCCAACGCTTGAAAAGACCATTAATTCGACATAAGACCAAGTAATGATCCGTCCCTACGTTGGATCCCCGGTAAACCCTTGTATCTACGACAGCGCTCCTCATTCTTTCATCCACAATTACGAAATCTGTCATGCTTCTGTCATTACCTCTTTCCCATGTATACATGTGAATCTTCTTATGACGAAAAAAAGTATTCGTCACAAAAAGATTCTTTTCCGCACATACGGTGAGGAGGTCTTCACCATTCTCATTTATACTTTCATCACCAAACGTTCCCAATATCCTTTCATAACCAGACCTCTTCACCCCAACCCTTCCATTAAAGTCTCCTAACATAATAATATTTTCATTTTCCTTACATTTTGTCAACACCATCCTTACCATGTCCCAAAACTGCTCTCGGATGTAAGTGGGCTTAGACATGTCTGGGGCGTACACCCCTAGCAGGAACAGCTTCCTTAAGCCCACTTTCATTCGTATCCATAGCAGTCTCGGGCTTACACATTCATACTCTTTCACACATTTACCCATTCTTTCTGAAAGGATGAAACCGACTCTCTGGCATGCCCGTTCGGTCTCGCCTACACCAGACCAATACGCGGTATACGTGCCATGTGCAGTGGCATCCTTTCCCTTTCGTTTCGTCTCATTCACACATAACACATTTATTCCTCTGTCATTCATCATTTCGCATACTTCATCCATCTTATCGTTCATTCCTCCACATACATTCAGCGTAGCCAGACGGGTTTCCGCAATCCACTTTTCGCCCCTCCGGGAGACAGAACGTGACGGGTGGCGAACCTCGTCGCCGGTTTTTCTCCCGGAGATTCTTCGCACCCCTGCCCCATTTAAGGGGCGCCGGGAACTCGGGGCCATTTCTTTTAATAGCTGCGTCATGGTGCGAACAAGGGGTGGTGGTAGATTTTACGCCGCTACCATACGGCGAGGAGCCGAGTCTATTTTTTTCGGCTTTGTCGCTCGTTTAGCCCCACCCGGGGGACACGTGTAGGGTGGGCCTAAGGTTAGGTGGTCGAAGCCTACGGACGCGAGCGACTCATCCCCCAATTATATTGTTGTTGCGTGTTATTTTTTAAAACAGATGCAGACCATGCTCTATTGCTATCTCTTTCTATCAATTATATTGTTATTTCGTTTTCGTGTCGTTTTTAAATTGATTTAACCTCAAAAGTATAATTATCGATATCGATGGTAATCAATAGCACCATTGCCTGTCAACTAGACTACTGGTCGTGGTAGGGCAAATCGGTGGCCCGGTATTCGAGCGATTTGATGTTCGATTTTGATGCGTTAAAATTGTATAAGGAATGAAAAATCTATTAACATTTGTCTTAAGTTGGAGGAGCAACGAATCGGACTGCATGTCCAGTCAATTGTGCTTAAATTAAAATTGGTAAGTATGCGTAATCGGGCGTGTAAAAATAAAACTTCAGAGTTTTCCTATTTTTTTCTGTTAATGAACTATATTTTGCATGAGTTATCATAATTGAAGTTTTAATTAATAAATAAAATGCATTTTAAGATAAAAATACTCTTTATTACATACATACAATTATGGCACTTTAATCAAATTTTAGAAAAAAATCAAGCCTCTAACACTTTTCCTTAAAATTATGTATTTATAAAAAACAATAACTAGTTTTAAATGTTTTCATAAAATTAAATCAGCTTGTAATAATACTTTATAAGTCTCTTAGTAAAAACAGTCTTGACAAACATCAATATTGTGTTCTCCACATATAGCCTTTTTGCATAATTTGCAACACTGCGCTTTGGTCATCCGCCTTTTTTTATATGAACAAAATCCATAATAGCGTCGTTTCTTTGGTTCTGGCTCATCACTAATATTTTACGGAGATGGCGGTACCACATTTTTTAAAACATTTGTTTTACTGTCGCGTAGAGTCCTCTTCAAAGTAGGTGCTTGTAGTCGTTCTTGCATCCAAGGTGTCGTCAGATCTGTGCTTAATTTTTTCATAAATTCTTTGCGGCTCATTGGTTTTTCTTGTTTATTTATCTTATTGTGACAGTATATCATATAGGAGTTCACAAACGCCATATTCAACATCCTGTAAAAGACCGCCATCTGCCACCTATTAGTCTTCCTGTTAGCAGATATAGACTTACACATCTGATCAAAGGAATCAACGCCGCCTTTTGTTTGATTATAAAACAATATCATGTCCGGTTTTCCGTTATTTTCATGATAACGGCATTTTCATTACAGGAAGACAATAAAAATACCATTTTCGACGGCTTTGGTTTATTTATTAAGGTCAAAGGGCCATCAAAGCAAAACATTGAGGATCCTACCGGCCTTGAGCGAGAATTCTTGATCTCTTCAGGTATTTCTCTTTTGTTAGACCTGATGGTTCCTACTGTTGTTAGGTAGTATGGAGCCTGGAGCATGTTCTTGGCTAATGGGATAGACGTGAATCAGTTGTCGCAGGTATCATTTCTATTTGTGCCGTGTACTGTTTTAGTCAGCTCTTTTACATAAAACTCGCCCAGTGGTAAACATTTGTTTTCGTACTTTTACCAAGGTAAGGTATGGCATCTATCATGTACTTTGTGGCAGCGTCACACATCATGGAGAATTTTATGCCATATTTATCAGGTTTATTAGGAATATACATCCGGAATGGGCAACGGCCGCGAAAACCCAAGAATTGCTCATCTACAGTACAAGTTACTACCAGGAACGTAGTTTTGTCTGCATTGATTGATAAAAATCTCCCATATTTTGCTCACCGGTAAAAAAGCATCATCGCTACGAAGTCGCAATGTTTTATCGTCCATTTTCAAACATCTTATTAGGAATTCAAATCTCTCTCGGCTCATTACTGATACATATCTGGTGCCAGAGAATTTAGCGTCAAACAACTCATCAGTTGAGAGGTGGTTAACTTTCATAACAGCCTTCAGAGTGTGAATTCCGACTAACGCCCAGATCTCCATTGTATTTGTATCCCTGTAGCTTGCTTAAATGTTTTTCAAATTTTGTCGTTTTACTATCATCTCGACGTTTGTCCACTTGACTATTTCATGAATTATCTCGCCTGTTATAAAAGGTTGAAAACAGAGCAGTGGGTCAACAATATTGCGACACATTCGCGTTGGTCCCCTATTTGTGCGTATAATATTGATAGCAGAAGTCCTTCCCGTCGTACGTCCCTTTGTAGTTGACCATACATGGTTGTTTTTTCCACGTATTGGCCGCTGAGGCAAACTAATTATTCTGTGTGAAGTCAATGAAGTTACCTCAAGATTCGGCGATTCCTGAGAAGCAATATTGTTATCGGGGTCCTCTTGCCTGCTTGTATCTTCAACGAAGTTGACCATCGCGTCCTCGTTATCACTCCAGACATCATCTTCAACTACACGATCTTCTTCCTCGGAGTCCGAATCCAGCGGAGAATAATCGTCGTCATTTTCTAATATTGTGGCTATTTCGTCCTGGTTTAGCCGTTGACGGGACTCCATTTTGTTTTCAACCTGAAAATATTAATATTATATGAAAAATATAACGAAACAATACGATTAACTCAAATAAATCACAAAAATAAAAAATTTGAAACAATTAAAATATCAATTTGGGCACTTAAGCACTTATGCTCCAAACAAATAGGAATTTCACACTTGACGCACCTAGTTTTAGATCCCTGTTTCTTGGGCAGAAACCACAACATTCCTGTGAGTGACATTCAGTTATAGGAGGATCGACTAGAATGGGTTATTTTAGGATTGCTGCAATACTTTGTTTTATATTACTCCTCAAATTAGGGCTTTGTAGGCGTTGCTCCAGATGGTCTTGTATGAGATTGAGTCCCAATTACTTCAAAAAATTTGCGTCGAAATTTATCGCTGGCTTACCAAAAGCTTTTGAACATGTGTATAGAACCCGGGAGTTATTGCCTATGGCATTTAATAATCCATAAAAATGCACATGAGCCAGTGTTTAGTTTTTCTTAGAACGAAGTAGTTTTTGCCTATTGCATCAAAAACGTCGACACCTCTTTTTGTTTTATTATAATAATTAATAATTTCTGGAAGCTCCACTCTATTGTTTTTGTCCGGAGTGTCATGAAGTGTGGACAACATCGTCACAACTTTCTTCTTAGTTGATCTTGGTGGACAGTATGACAAAAGAGTGAGTGGTCCATCATATGCAAAAATAGCCGTGTACTTTCCTCTCTTTGTCAGCTCCAAAAATGATTCCGTTATCTCACCTTTGTTTTTACGGTTTGGTAAAATCTTTGTCTATTAGGTGCTTGGCTAACGGTATGCTGGTGAACCAGTTGTCGATAATGATGTTGCTGCGTGAGCCAACTTAAGATTTCGAGAGTTCCATAATGTAGTATTCAGGCACGGACACATTTGGAGGTGAAGATGTTGGTGATTTTTGCTCTGTGATTTTTGATTTTTTGCTTTGTGATTTTCTGAGAAAACACTTTTGAGTCTTACAAACTAAAAATAAATAAGTAAAACAAATTAAAATAATATTATTGTTTGAAATCAAAACTAAAATGTTAAATAGTTTTTTTTTTTTGTTTATGACTATGTTGTAATGTTTTTAAAAAGTTCGATATTGCTGATCTCTTGCTTACTCAAATTGCGACATATGCGTCTTCTATAAAAATATTTGGTTGTTATCAATATTATTGCGGAAGTTAATGGAACTAAATATTCTATAGCTTTTTTGCATTGCTTGTAATTGTCATGGACAAATATTATTTTATTGAGTCTCCGGGAGCTCAGGCGAGATCTTTTTGTATTAATTACGAGCCCTGCAACAGAAAACACTCGTTCGCTCAGAGTGCTTGTTGCAGGAATGCATAATACTGCCTGTGCTAAGGATGATAACCATGGGTAAGTATTTCCTCTTTTCTTCCGGTAACCCAGGAGATCGCTGTCTTCGAGCTCTGCGGGACATTGAGATATTTTGAATCGAATCTTCTCTGTATTTGTTATTACTTTTTTGAAATGACTCTCATAAATTTGGCTGAAGTTAAGTATCATATTTTGCTTGCATTTACAACTTTAAAATTTTTAGATGCTTGCGTAATACAATCGGCATATTCAGAAGTCGTAAATATGTAATCTTTCCTTCTATTAAACTTTTCTATTACGCCGAAACACCGATCACACGGTAAGAAGCTGTGTCCTGGTTCTGGAAATCGATGAACAATCTTCTCAAAAGATGAACACCGCATAAGCGTATATAGATACTGAACTAAAGTCGAGTTCTTGTTTTGTGCTGCTGTGTTATCAGAAAATAAATACAGTACTTTAACTGTGCTTGGTGAAATGTCATTTATGTAGTGATTTATAAAAGATATGACTTCGTTTGGTGATTTTCGGCCTATGGTTTCGTCATATAAATAAAAGTGAGCAATCCCTGTTTTTGCTGAATGAATACAAAAATTATATGCCCAAAGTTGACGTTTATAAAATGCTTCACCTGCTGGAATTTTAGGTAATGGCATATTCTGCTGATAATCAAATGTTAGTACTTCGCATTCTTCATTATTAAGAGCAAGTTGACTCTTCTCTTTTAAATCAACAAAAAAAGTGTCGGCCTTGGCTTGATGAAGACTCTTCTCTATCTGTATTTGTTGGGTTTCATCGCTATCCAATGTCTTATCTTTTAGTTTGTTACTCAGCATGTCGCACTTCTTGCAAGTATCTGGACGAGGTGACCCAAAACTGCATTTAAAATTTTGTTTAAAGTATCTGTAGTAAAAATCAAATGATACTATAGGCTTAGCAGATGCTTCAAGACCAAGCTCACGCTTTTTCAAAATAACTCTTACATCCTTTTAATGTTCAACTCTGGAGACAGATAATAACGTGAGCTTTTATTTCTACTGTAGTGTGACTCGCGATGTGGGAAACTTCTAATATGAGAGTCAACTTTAGAAACCCATTCACTTGGAATACGATTTGGTCTATTTTGATGTTTTCCATGATTAGACTGAGCTGGTGTAGTTACAGTAGGATCCCGATACTCTTTAGCAACATTGTCTACACGCTTTTTGGATATTCCATGGGTAGATGCAAAGCCATTTCTGCAAATTTGTATTTTTCTATTTCCTAATTTAATATAATATTTGTGTGAAAAACTCCGTTTCTTCCCCGTACCAGTTTTAGATCTTTCCCTTTCAACATTCTCAGTTTTAATTAAACCGCCTAAGTATACGTTTTGCACATAGGTTTCTTCCAATTTATTAAAATTTTTCAATATTAGTTTCCTATCTTCTTCATTAATTTGAACAAAACACTTATACTTCTTACAACAACAATCCGGTCCAGTTTTTCTTTCGCCTATTTCACGGCCTTTATAGTTTAAATAGCCCTTTCCAGTAGCAATAGACTTCTTTATTACATTCCGTTTCCATTATGATGGATTCGCGGATTTTCTTTTTTTCGGCGCTATGCCACTCGTCGATGGGCATGGATTATCTGTATTAAATTCATCCAAAATATTCATACCTTTATCGTTCGCCTCATTAGTTTGGTTTTGAAATGTCAACAAACCATCATCGCTTCCATCATCATCTGAACTGGTTGAACATGACTCTTAGACATGCGGCTGGTAAATATCTGACGAGCCGCTACTAAACGGTTCAGTGTCACTCATTTTAATACACACTTAACGTATCAAACTTGAAACAATTATTTAAAAGAATAATACGCATGTCCTTTCGGGCCGAGCACAAAACGTGCACTGACTTGTTTACAAATGATGTAATAATTTCATTTGTTGCAAGAAGGAGGCAGGTCCGGATCTGCTCCCTTCTTGCACCAAACAGAATAAGGTAGCAGATCCAAATTTTGTTACAGCGCGCTTGTTTGTCGTCGGATTTGCCTCCTAAATGCACCAAACCATAGCTAATTTTTTGTTTAAAATGTAGGTGAAAAAAAAGGTAACTGGATAAGGATCTGCCTCTCTTTTGCTGTAAGGTCCTCAATTGTATTAGTTCGAAGAATCAAATGACTGGGCGCCTTCTTATTTGTCTTCATTTTGTACATGAAGTATTTTTTCTGTTAGATAAAATGGGTTATGTTCCATGGCCATTTACTCTGACATACTTACAGTGTAGTCATCTTTATTTAGGTATTTATTGACATCCGTTATGTCTACCAGGCTCCTACGAAAAATAGATTAATTTTATTAAAAAATATTAGTGAAAGTATATGATGTTGAATATGTTCTTAATTTAATTTTTCGTGTGTATCTCTGTACCAATTTTATTACTGGTGAGAAAAGAAATGCCAATAGATTGTTTCAATTTTGATGTTATTGCTCGAAGCATTAAGGTTCATCTTCAGACTCATCTCATCCGTACAAAGCACACTTTTTTTTCGGATGGTGACATATGCTTGATTGTAGTTGATTTTTTTATTCTTTTTTTAATTTAGGCACTTTTCATCATGAAAGCAAACTTGATACACGGAATTTGTCCGGAACGAAGTCGCATTGCTAATAGAACATATTTTCTATTCAACGATTGTGGTTGATAAAACATATCACATTTGCTGGTTAAGTTTAGTTTGCATACTTAGGTACATCTTAACTAAAGTTGATTTAGACTGCAAATAAATAGTCTTCGATAAAAATCGATAAGCGAGCTCGTGTAATATATATTTAAGCAAATAATTTGAATTCTCTGCTATATCTGTTGTTTTATAGTGGGGTTTTAAACACATTTGTGCCTTTACAATCGCACTTGACTTGGGGGATAAAAATTTATCACAACCATTCAAAAACTGTTCCGCGGTAACATCTTCATATTTTTTAGCAGTGCATTATCAATTTTTACTTATTTTTAACAATTTTTTTCTGAGTTTTCTTTTTCGGGGAGTAAAGTCAGTAGTCGTGCTGGTTTCTTAAAACTATATTCCATACCTTTCTGTATATTGCTTATTGTCGGTGCGATCTGAATTTTGTGATGAAGAACCTGTTTTTTTTTAAATATGGCGTTTATCGGAGAGATCCAATATTACATCACTTAAAATTTTGATTTTAAGATCGGTCTAGGTATGGATAGAGTCGTTGGTTGGTAACGTTGGTATAGCTGTTTTCTTCAGTGATTTCTTCCCGTACATTCCCTTTTCGAAATACAAAGTGCAAATGTATGTATTCTTTAGACTTTCGAAAGTTCTTTCAACTTAATCAGGTCATCCAATATAGTACCTATTAAAATTTTCAATACAATACCTATTAATAAATTTTCATAGTTGTCACCACAGAAACCTCTAACTCGACATTCGTATCGTATTATTAAAAAATCCACCATCTTGGATTTTACAATGGATTATATTTTGGTAATCGGCACCCCAAAACACCTCGAAATCGATACACATATTATATTATTAATTTTTTTTATCTTACCGTTTTTGTAATCATCATCCCGCGAAACCTCGAAGTTGAAATCCATATCAACCTAGAAATGGACCCCTAAACCTTAATATTTTATAAAAAACTTCGAAAGATCGAAGACGTAGCACTATAGTATGGTCCAAGACCTTAACTTATTTATTTGGACCTTTGTCCAACCACACGATTTAGACGAAGAAGAAAAATCAAACTTTGAAACACATGCCCAGTGACTAATAACTATTTTTTACGTCCGCCATTTTTTCACGTTGGCGATTTGGCTTGACGTAACAAAATATACACAATGTTAAATAATAATAACAATATTTATTTTCGTTTCTTCTGTGTGCGGAATTTGGTGAAATCGCAGATCTTTATTTATGCCAGATGACGACTGGCAATCTCTCACAGCACTCGTCGTATGCACATATTTAGTTACTTGTAATTTATTAATTATTTAATAGTTATAATATGTAATTTATTAATTATATTATTATTAATTAATTAATTAATTACTTATAATAACCTACACTAAATTTAACAATAATAAAAGCAAACACGTGTTAACCCTGGAAGTCGTATCCCGAGCTACTTATACGATTGGCATGAGCAGCTCGGGCTCGTCGCGTCTCGCCCCTCACGCCCCGCACGATTTCCCTGTCTAGACTTCTTCGTCAGACGAATGTATGGATTTATAGACTGTGATTATACTGTGCCAAATGTCTGTACTGTTACCCATTCAAATTGTTTACAATACAACTGGTCGTTCTAAAGCCTCATTTACATTCAACCTCTGCCGCTACTCATCGCGATTCCGGCCGTACTTCGCTAAATACTGCCGTAGCAGGATCGAGAGAAGTGTGTATTTACATTCTGCCCTACCATTCACATCACTTTCGACTTTCGACTATGACAGGCGTCGAAATAATTACAGCGTCCGCGCTATGTCTTGTAATACAAAATTATGTTAATAATTTAAAAAGATATCAAATTCAAAAGAAGAAAATTGGTCGTCGTAGAAGATGTTGGATTATGGTTTTTATCGTTTAAATCCCATATAGTTTTTTCTGATTCCAGCAGTTCTAAAAACTTTATTGTATTTTCATTATTCCACTCGAAAGGCATTTTGGTAGATCATACTTATTTAATAACTAGACGGCACGCACGTCCGTTCATCCAGGCGCTTGGCGCGAAGTGAGCGATGGAGCTGAATGTGAACACTCACTGGCGCTCGCGCTGCCCGTCCTTTGACTTCCACACGAAAAATCCACAATCGAGAAATCGTCGTGCAGTGGCAGCGGCATGGGCAGTGACAGCGCGAGTAGCCTATTTACATACTGCCCTGCCCACTTCCCTGCCCAGAAAGGCTGAATGTAAATGGGGCATAAGATACAATTCTCCGAAAATATTAGTTAAATTAAGTAGCTTAATAAGAAGTATAAGTGTTAATAAGAAAGGTCGTATAAAGCAGTGTTTTTATAAGGCGATCACATAGCATTTAGCCGGGATCAGTGATTTGGTCAATATAACTGGTATGTTGTTCATAACGATGTCGGCGCAAAGGGTTTTAACAGTATTTTGTTAAAAAATTCCAAATTTTACTTTTCAATTTATATATTGGGTGGTGTAATGTCATACGCATTGTATTTATATATGCGGTAAAGTGTATGAAGGGAATTCGGTCCGACCGTTCACTGCGTATTTCCTATGGTACGGTGGCGAGGGTTAAATCATTTGGAGAGGAATTAAACTTAGAGTCTGGTCAAACAACAAGGTCTATTCACTTTCACAAACGTCTTTACGCTACACGTTATTTCAGTTACGAGGTTTAGAGACGACTGACGTGACTAAAAGCGTTCGGTGTAGGTGACATACAAAAATGTATTTTCAGCAAAATGCGTTACAATGTTGCAATTACATACCTCTCCTTTTTAAAAAAATTGAAAACTTTTTTTGTGAAACATTAAAACATAAGTTGAACACGAAAGTACAAGAAATATATTGAAACTGCAAACTCCTTACACTCTGTCGCCCAGTCGTCTTGCTTACACAGCTATTTAAAAACAAAGTAGCACTGTTTTAATTTCATATTATCTTATTAAGTTTTAGTACTGAGAACTGTTGTTGCAATGATGAAATATTAAATAAACATAACAGTATGCTGAAGTACAAATTTATTTACCCGACATTACTTTTGAAGTATTACATTTTTACACACATGAAATCACAAAATATTATGCAAATCACTGTATCATTTTAGGTGAAAATTAAAACATGCAAATAAATATAATATAAACAGAAAAATATTTTACATCTACATTAAAATGCTCTAAGCGTATGACGTTTGCATCTGCTGTTGAGTGCACTGGGTTTCTTTAATTGTTGGACTTGTAAGCCACATAGACGTCATATCATTTCTTACCCATTTCTTCAAACGGGTACAAAATGCTTACCTCATAAACATATGCGCAATACTAAAAAGATGCCGATAAGAACAAAAATGATTACCCTGTACGTTTTAATTTCTTTATGTCACGAATTTGCTTTGGCCTGATTAGTTCCTTATTGAGCGATTATAACCTCTTCATTCTTTGTCTGATAATTTTCTATTTAGGTTAAAAATCAACAACGAGCATCGGTGTTATATATTACAAAATTATAATAAAATATTGTGTAGTACAAGTGTTTGATTAAAGTATTTAATATTCGGTTTGTAGTATTATCTTTAATTCGGGATGCAGGATTGAAACGCAGATCACAATATTAATAATTTAATACTAGTTAACATTTAAATATTCACATTGTTCTCTAAGACAACCACTTCTACTTCCTTTTTTCCTTTCCAGCCATTCTTTTATCCCCTCCGTTAACCAGAGTCGCCAATATAGTTTTTCAAAAAATTACCAAAACTCCCTGATTAATTTAACAGAACCTTACATTCGACTGTGCTGACAACGTGTATGACCTTATGACTTACGACACGCTTCACGTGAAAACCTTACATTCATGTGATTAAGGCACCGACTAGATGTGCGCGCCGAGTTAATAAAAACCGGCGGCGGCGCGCCTTCAGAATTACCTCAGCGGCGGCGTGACGTCGGCGACGTGAGAATTTAAGCTTATTTTCGTTTAATAACTGTAAAAAGTTATTTTTTTTTAAATCAAAATCAAGCAAGGATGCGATTCTTGACATCTTTTTTGCATTGCTTGTAATTTTCACGGACAAATATTATTTTATTGAGTCTCCGGGAGCTCAGGCGAGATCTTTTTGTATTAATTACGAGCCCTGCAACAGAAAACACTCGTTCGCTCAGAGTGCTTGTTGCAGGAATGCATAATATTGCCTGTGCTAAGGATGATAATCATGGGTATTTCCTCTTTTCTTCCGGTAACCCAGGAGATCGCTGTCTTCGAGCTCTGCGGGACCTGCAGTTGCGATATATTTCTAGACTTCTTGGTCGATATATTCAACACTCTCTGAATTATAGTGGGAGTAGTTATATTTGCAAGATAGCTGAGTTAGTTGTGATTCTTACTTGTACTTGGAATTTGGGTTAATTCTTGTGCATCTTCACTTTGGTCTCGAGCAATGGATTTTATTTATGTTGCGCGCTCCACTAAGAAAGACGCAGGTGTCTTCCCTTTGGCTTCGAGGTGGGTTTCTATTTTATAAGCCTCATAAAACGGCAGTCTAGTAAGGCTGCAGTGACAAGTGTATCTGTGGTCTGGAACCTTTTATCCAGGTTGGCTAACATATTGTTTTTCAAAGCCAACATGATCAACGTTTCGTCATCTGCAATTAAATTAAGCACTTCCTTTAACTTCGTTTTGAAAACAAGTCCCAGATTAGTAGTGTATCTTTTTTGAGATGATAAAACCTCCACCACTTCTCGGAACTTGCCAAAAAACTATCAAATATTCAAGCAAATTCCATTCCATTTGCAAAATTCGTCGTCGTGGCCGATTCTTCTCAAAATTTTGTTAATGGGATTTCTGTTACAACAATGTGCCATACTTTTAGGTATCTCTAGGACACTATGCCAACGTGTGGGTATGGACGTTTTAGCGCTAGGAACATTTGAGAAATTTCCGAAAAGACAGCGATCTTCTACGACTTCGTTTTCACTCCCTCAATTAGGATCATTTTCATTGTCTTCAACAGTTCGACCTGCTGTTTCTACAAGGTTGAAAAACATATTTTGTTCGTTATCTGCATCATTCTCTAAATCTGGCAATCGGTGTCTTACTGCTTTTACTATTTTTTTGCATTTAATAACTAAGTTTAAAATTTCTGTTGTTTTTTTCATCCCATCTACAGTGACAAGATTATAGAGACGATGGCCTAGGCAAAGATGGTTATCAGTATTCTTGTAACTGCCCGTTTCACATTAGCTCATGCATCAGTAACTCTGCAAAACTTCTTGTCAGGATTGCAAACACTTTTTTTGTTTCGTCTTTTGCTTTCTGTATCTTTTTTCCACTCTTAACATTCCATTAGTTCCTTCCATTAGTTCATTTTTAAGCTTGAAAGTTTTCAGCTCAAAGCCCGAAATAAAAAGAAAAGGACCAGCTGAACTAAGCAGGAGAAAGCAAAACACATAATTCAATAACGATTATGTTATGGTAGAGTATGGCAGGATTGAAAGAAGAGTTATAGATGAATTCGTTAGGAAAGGCTACATCGTGAAATAATATGTACTTAGTGAATAAAAGTGTCAAAGCCTTAACCGTCAGTCAGGTAGTGCAACATAAACGTAGTATAATTGAGCCGTCTACAGCCGTCTGTCCACAAATCGAAAGCAATTGCTAGTTGAAATGCATTGTCGGTTAATATTTGGATCTTTATGTTATGAAGCATACTTTCGTAAACATCGTCTAATCCAGCTCGACTGACTGAATCATGTGAGGTCATGTCGGAAGCGGTAATAATTATGCCATACTTCTGAAACACAAACATGAATAAATAAATATTAATTGTAGCTATTTCTTAATTATTAGCTATTAAGAGTAAGCTAAGTTAATAAAGCCTGATTCTGTCAAATGTTAAAAAAGCACACATAACCTTAAAAAAATCTATCATTCCTTCGTCAGCAACGGAATCAAATTGCATGAAAGACTTGCACATTCACAAAGATAAATCTCTTGTTGTGTTTAAAAAGTGTGTCAATATAAATTCGTTTCACGACTCCTAGTCATAACCATAACTACATGACTGATAGGTAAACGTACCTATCTCTCAAATGCTTTTTTCAAAATCTACTTACGATGCAAATGAAAAGTTATCAGCACATTCATCCTTGTCCGAAGTTAGACAAATACTGCAAAACACCGGGTCTTCTAAAACTTTTTTCTTCTTGTTGACGTTCTCATCGGTATCGTGGAGAACAAGATAGCCGAAATATTTCCAGCAAGTGTTGTTTTTCGTTTTAGAATTAAACAACACACTCACTGAAGTTTATTCTCTATATCAGTAGAAGTATTTCTTTTTACCAGACTTCATTATTTCATCATTAGACATAATATAGATTTAAGTACGCAAAATTTAACTACACTGCGAATATGCGACGTCAGAAATGCAAAATATTTTTTCGCGGTTTGTCTGAGCTAAGCTTTGACGCGAGTTTACCGTGCCGTGCTAGCTGGCCAGCGGAGGTAAAGGAGGTGTAGTGTGCTTTACGTAATACTTTAACATTGGTTAATTAATTTAATTATAATTTTTTGTTCATTATGATACTTAAATTATTAATAATTTAAGTATCATAATGAACAAAATACAAAACGAGAGGAAAAAAAGTTCCTTATAACGTCACTACACAAATTCAAATTTAGTTGTAAATTTTAATTAATTTTCTTATAAAATCTAAAATAAATTTAATCTGAGATAATAAATTATGATATATATAACTTATTGTTTATTTTACTTCTAGATATTAGTAAATACGAAAAAAAAAACATTCCTTGTAAAGTACAAAGTTCGTTCTAAATCTTCATTAATATTCTCATAAAGTCTAAAATACATTTATTTTGAGATATCAATAAACTATAATGTGTGGTTTACTCAATGAATATAATTAATATAAAACTTATTGTTTGTTTTACTTCCAGACATAAGTCAGGTTATTAACATTTTTAGCAATACACTTTAAAATGGGTCACCTTCTTTGCTAAAACGCTAGAATCTGCGAGCCAAGATATTGTCTCTTACTGTGAGATCGCTACGTTCTCATTCTATATCAGCATCGTCTTTAAGGTCGTCAGTAATTATGTCCCACATATTTAAATTAAATTAACCTATTGCTGCTGCAGAAGAATAATCGTGGAAATATTGTTTTAAATTTTATGGTTTTATTCATTGAAATTGAATGATATAAATCTTTCAAATAAAATTGTCAAAACTTGACGAAGTTTAAATGCGATTTGATGAACAATATAGCAGCGCATTAAAATACAAACAAACAAACATTAATTTTTATATGTTAGATAAATAAGTCTTGACACATTAATTCTAAACCTAACCTAACTCGGGTGTCTTTTTTCACTCGAGTGAAGCTATGATTGGAGTAAAGATGTGACTTTTATGAAGTAAATAAAATAAAATATTAAATATTAAAAATCAAATGTTTAATATTTGCTATATATCTTCTTTAGTGGCTTATTTATAATATCTCTTATATTATTATATAAATTAAAACCTATTTTTTTGGCTATGGTTTTACTTTAACAACATAGTAAGTTATTATAAAAACAATAAAATACAAAATCAAATGATCAAAAACAATAAGAAATCTCGAAGTTATGTCAAAAAAAATATTTTTTTTTTTCAAATTCTTTCTCCTTCGATATCTCACGAACGAATGAACCGACTTTTATTTTCCTAACGGCATTCGACGTCATTTTTTGAGGTTAAAAGCTGATAGTTTTTAAAATCGATCCGTAAAGCCGCGGTAAAAGTTATTAGCTGGTTTTTTTTAATTACGGGTACATTATTGTTAAGTTTATTGGCAGAAACGCCTCTGTCAAACAAAAGTAAATTTCATATGTGACTTCTTTCAATGGCATTTATTTTGACTTAATTGATGCATCTCGCCGGTACATATGCTAAGCGTTATTAACGCATATATCAAGGATTTGCAAAAACAGAGGTAGATAAGAGCGATGTCTCTTGAATTCTGTTCTTTATAATGCAATAAGCATATCTGCTAAATCCACGCCACCCATATTGGAGCTGTACTCCTTTATCATTCGTGGACATGGTACTGGTATTTTCTTTCTCAGTACTTTGTTATACCGTGGTACAGTTTGGAGATAATGTGAGTCTATGTATGTGCTTGCAACAGTGACGCATTTGTTGTCGTATCACTTGGTAACAATAATCTTATTTTTGTTACACACAACCTGAGCATGTGAACCTGTCCCTTTCTTTTTTAAGTTTTTATCAATAGGAAGTTTCTCCTGTGCTCCACGAAGTCGGTTGGATCTAACAGTTCCCAATGAAAAAATGCCGTATAAAAGAAAAAATATTCAATTGGGTTCTTGTCTTCTTGAGGAAATTCCAAAGAATCTTCAACTTCAGCCGAACCAGTGAATTTCTGACAACGCCAATTGTTCTCTAACCTTTTTGGTTTTAGTACTTTCTTTTTTGTGACAACAGTAGGTTTTCGAGATCAAGTATGCGGGTGAAGGTGCACAGTATGGTGATGTGGAAATTAGCGGGGATAGCACAAGTGTTGGCTTAGTGGATGAAGATGGTACCGTATTTGTGGAATGGCATGTCTCTAGCTTTGGTGAACTAATTTTAGCAGCTTGTAACAGCAAAGTTAATGATTATTGCCTAGGTGACAAAATTTATGGCGAAGCGCAAGTATCACTTGCAGGCGATGAGTATAGTTGCAAAGCTGGAGCGTTGTGCGTTATTTGCTCTATCTCCTCATTGCTATCCGATAATAGGTTTAGATCCAACAAAGACGACGGAAAAGATGGAGGTAGGTGGAGAGCTACTGTCTGAAAGAGTTGGAGGGTCATACTTATCTAACTCATCAGCTAAACCTTCACTGCCACCTACGTCTGATTTAGCTCCAGATTTTGGAACTAGGGCGAGAATTCTGCGGGCTCTGTTTTGTTGTTGCAGCTTTTGTTGTAAAATCTGGAAACAAACATTAATTATCGTACAGCTGATCTTAAATTATTAGTATGAGAATTTGTACCAAAGCATACATAATTATAAAAAATATTTATCTATCTAGTACAGTAACTGTACAAGTGTTAAAATATTTTTTTTAATTTAGTTAAATGTGTTAATTAGGAATATAAAAAAAACCACCATTATCTTTTTTTTTGCATAGACATTGCATATCAATTTTTTTAATTATGTACACGTTCACTGATAAACTGACAGTGTATCTTCATAGATACACGTCAAAAAAGCACTTATTTTTTGCGTAACTGGCAGTGTACCACCCACTACACTCAGAGATACATATGGACAAGCTGACTTGTAAAATCGAATATATAAAGTTTTGGTATCAAAAAACTACATCCAGGGATAATGTAACATTACGGCATTTACTTTTACTTCAAATAATAATAATAATAATAGCCATTTAATTCCCAATTTTCATACAACAGTCGATATTAGTTAAAGCCAATTACAATATTATTATTAGTCATGGATTTTTTTAAATTAAAAGACATGATAATGCCAGTGTCAATTTTAAAAAAAAAAGTCTAAATTAAATTTACGAAATTGATTTTTGATTATTTATAAATAACGTTAAGGTAAATAATCAATTTATATTTATGTTTTCAAGTAACTTATTGTCAACTTATTTTGATTTTTGTCACAAAATACATAGTTAAAATAATAAAATTGAAGTTAATAATAATCCACTGAATTTGGCTATACACATAAAATAGAGTCATAATTTATTATATTAATTTTAATTAATTATGGGATACCCATTTCCGGGTGAAGGCCTCCTCCATCCTTTTCCATGAAGTTCTGTCTGCCGCTAGCCTCGTCCACGTTGCTCCTGCCAGCTCTACAATGTCGTCGCACCAGCGTGCCCGCGGTCGATGCGGCCAATGTAGCACCCGTTCAGTCCATCTTCCATCACTGACTCGTGCCACGTGTCCTGCCCATCTCCACTTCAGTTGACACGCTAATTTGGCTGCGTCTATGTTATTTGTTTTTTACCGTATATCACTGTTTCTACGTCGATGTCTTAGTTTAACGTTAAGCATGCTTCGTTCCGTTGCTCGTTGGAAAACTTGTAGCTTAGATATTATTTTCCTTGTGAGAGCCCAGTTTTGATATCCATATTATAAAGTTGGGAGTACAGTAGTATCCAACGCTTTCTTTTTTAGTTTAATTGGTATTTTTGCCTTGAAAATATGTTTTAGTGACCAATATTTGCTCCATGCTAATTTAATTCTTCTATTAACTTCCGTTATTGTTAAGTTGTGAAATGAAATATTGTGCCCAAGATAAATATATTCATTAACATATCTAATTTGTTGGTTTTGAGCGTGTACAGGCATTTTTGTGCTATTTGTCAATATACAAGTTTTATCTGGATTCATTTGTAGGCCACATTTTCTGCTTTCTATGTCTAAAGACTGAACCATAAGGTCTTCGTGATTTTCGCTTAATATGATAATGTCGTCTGCAAAACGTAGATGACTCAAAATTTCTCCGTTAATATTAATGCCTCGTTTGCCCCAGTCAAGTTTTGAGAAAATGTACTCTAATAAACAAGTAAATAGATGTCTGCTTACGGTCCGCCACCTTGCGGGCTACTGACAGTTCAGTGTTACAAGAAATAAAACTATAAATCTTACTAAATATAATAGATCTTGGACTAACTTATTACAAGAAAATCTATGTCAAAATTTGTTTAGTTTTCTATCAATATTTTTAAAGAGCAGTGTCCACTGATGCACTCTGCCAAGTTAAGAGCTAATGATAAAAATAAACAAATTATTATACTCGAAATATATTTTTTATTAGGAACTTGCCATCACAATGTATGTAGTCTATACAATTAAAAACTAGACGTGAAATTAACAATTAGTGTCTAAAAATGTATATCAACATATTATAACAAAAATACTTTTTTCCCATAAAGTTAAGATCTCTCTAATCACAAATGTGTATTCAGAAAATTGACAATGGTCAAACTTTGATATTTTTATTGACAGTCTGAGCGTAACTGTTTAGCATACGTGCTTTCCACATGCATTGCATTGGTAGGTTGATTTGCGATTCAACTTAAGAGAGCAACTGGCACAAGTTTTTCGAGTTTTAGCATGATTTCGGTGTTCTGTGATTCAGGTGGCATGTCTGAACCCAAAATACACGCCAAATTTATTCGTATATCGCGTGGAACATGAGTATTGTAAATTCTGCACTTCATATGTTCTAAAACCGCGTTTCTGACCAATATTTTTATGAACTGTCCTCGATCAATATCGTGGGCACCATCAGCTTGATATAATACATGTGCATTCACTGTATTTAAGTCCAACAAACGATAAAATATTAGGCCGTCTTTGCGTTCGACGACTGCAGGTGAACATTTTTTATCTATCTCATCAACTCTTCCTTTTGTTGAATTGTACTAGGCCATAGTTTCAGATTTGCGATTCTATTGATAAAAGCACAGCTTTATCAACAGAATCGCAACGATACATCGAAGAAACGAAAATCACAGCTTCACTTTTCTTTGGCACATGAGATATCAAAGTATTTTGATTGGTAAATCCGTAGAGCGTAGATATCACAACTCTTGATTTAGATGGAAAAAAGTCTTTGGAAATTTCTCTTTTGTCTTTTTTTCACAATACTCACACACGTAAAGCCTCGTTTTTTCAGTGCGTCTACCAGTTCGATCGACTTAAACCAATTATCAAAGGTTACTACCGTATATGGGTTTCGCCAAACGAATCACTGCTTGTGGTGGAACCAACAACTGCTTTTATTCGTTCATCAAAGTTTCACCATCAGATCCTCTTCTACAGTAAAGCCATTATAGTAGTAATTGTTTTTAGCATCGCACAAGCACATTATTTTCAAACCGTACTTTTATAGTTTGTTTGGCATATACATAACGAAATAAGAGCGACCTCTGAAAGCTACCGGCATTTCATCGACTGTTGCACAGTCTCCAGATATTGTATAGAGATTGGCAATTATTTAGAAATATTCCGAATATGTTGGAAATTGCAGCTAGTTTATCATTCTGTAGTCTTTCTGCTCGGTCTGCTCCATTATCAAACCGTAAGCACAGTAATAAATTCAAGAACATTTTCTGTGACATAACACATCTAAAAATGTCTGGACCGGTTCCATCAGTTGCGAATAGGTATTAACAACTTTCGTGGTTGGACTTGAAAACAGCTGTGTACATTAGAAGACTAAGAAACGCGTGCAATTCGATCATATGTCTGTCTTGTAGTTCTGGACGATTTTCTCCAGTGTACTTCAATTTGAGTTCATGTCTGTCTTGTAGTTCTGGACGATTTTCTCCAGTGTACTTCAATTTGAGTTCGCAAATTTTCACATTTGTCCACTTCAAAATTTCTTCTAAAATGCCAGGAGTCATAATTTTCTTCCATATAGAATAGGGATATTTTAATTGCATTCGTTCAACTAGAACTCAGGCATACGTGCTATAATATTTGTTGGCCTGTTCGTACAGCTCTGTTAGGCGGATTTTTGACCACTTGTACCGGTTTTTACCATAGAAACATCTACTTATACCAGATAAAATTTCGTCATCACTGTCACTTTGTGAAGGCTGATTCTTCTGAATTGTTTGCTCATGACTTGTTGTATTTTGCGTTCTTCGTTATCAGAAGCACTTTCTTGAGTTTCCGAATTGTGGTCACTTTGTTCTGGGACGTAATTTTCACAAATATCTTCGACTTCCGAACCACTTGAATCTTTATGTATCAGCCATTCTTCAATTTGACTATCCGATGGAAGCTGTTTGCTGGAGCTTGGTATAACATTTCTAGATCTCGACTCCTTTTTTAGATGTTCCGAATTATCCATTGCATAAAATAACTGTAAAAAACAAAAAACACTACAGAAAAATTACTTTAAAACTCACGTAAGTGGTGACATAAGGCCGCTCCCAAACTTTACATGGATATTACTCACCGATTTGGACGTGTCTGACACAGCTATCCCTTTCAACAGCGTGGCCACAACTGAACTCGAAACTACTCAAGAGCTGAAGAAAACGGAGCGCGGGGACGGGGATGAAACGACGTTTTGTTGATGCCGTTCGGCCTGTGAGACCGCTTGTCACCAGTTATAGGTTAAATAATATTTTTTTCTTGTTGAATAGAAAACGTGTATACGATAAATATTTTCATTTGAAAACAGTGTCAAAAATGGGGACCTCGAAGAAAGTACTTTTAGATAGCGGTTGAATAGTTTGCGATTTGCTCCAGCCAAATACGTAAATATTATACACATCCATTTTCGTTTTCCAATCCGGTTGCAGAAATTTCCTGGAAGATAAAACTCGACAGTAAATTGATTCAACTGTCGGAAGAGAATTATTTAACTTCGTTCATTAATTTTTGCCCATTTGTAAAAAGGTTAACTGTATCTTTAGAATTGCGAGTGCTCTTGCGTGATTCTTGAGTGCTCATTCGTCCTATTAGTGCTGTTGAGAACTGGAGGCATTTTTAACCGACAACGACGTATTCTGCACTTGTAAGCACTTCAGGCGCGGCCACGCTTATACATTTTAGGCTAAGAACTCACGGAGCGATTTTGAACCGTGCCCGCTGCGGTGGCGGAACTGCGGTTTTATTTCCAAACTCACGAGACCGGTTATTTGCGCGGTTACACAGCCGTCGCGGTTGAGATTATCGCCCGCAAACGTGGCGGGCGATGATCGCTAGACGCAAGACGGGCAGTTAACCGATCAGTTGAAGTCCAGACCGCCATGGACATACATCAGAAACGAGCTGTTGCGTTATACTTACTTCACAGAAGAATTAAAAAAAAAGACCCAAAAGGTTCTGGGTGCATCCACTGATTCAGGATAGAGATCGTTATGGATTATTTGTTACCCTTATTAGTGAATTAAAGAAGGACGAAGAAAAATTCTTCAATTATTTTCGAATGTCCGTCTCTAGTTATTTAGAACTTTTGAAAAAAAAAATGGAAACTGTTCTTCAAAAAAAACATACTAATATGCGAGATCCTATATCACCGGAGGAAATGTTGGCAGTCACATTAAGGTATGTATGCTTATTTTAATAAAACAAGTAATAATACGTATTATATTTAGTTATTCAAAATACACATCATCTTACAAATTGGATAAATTACTATTAATTGAAGAGACTGATGGAAGATTTTGTAGACTTTGGGTATTGCTTTCAGGAGTAGATTGGTAAGAAGAGGTACGATAGCCGCAGTAGTTATTACTGTTATTTTCTTGACTGTAATTATATGATGTATACTGATGAGATGAAAATGCTGGAAGATTATTATCAAGATTATCAATAATTTGTAGAACTGCTATTTGAAATTTTCTTGTTTTTGCTTCATCAAAATTTTGCAATGAAGGTAAAATTCCACGAAAAAATGACAAATGTTTATCTTCACGCTGAGACAACAACTCTATTAATGCTTTGTCGGTGTCGTGCTTTTTTTTCTTTTTAGCAGTTGTTTGAGAAGAGACTGGTGTAGGTGTAGCAAAAGCATCTGACGTTGATGCAACGGTAGTAGTACTGGTAGTTTGTTGAGTTGTAGCAATGTTTATTAAGGTTGAGGAGGTATTTTCAATAGGCATATTTTTTTTTCAAAAACTGCAACTGATCATTATAAATGTATTGTTTGGTTTTTTTAGCTCCCGATCCAGATTTTGTTTCTGTTTCAACTTTTTTGTTGTTCTTCATCCAGCAATCTTTAATATTTTTCCATTTTTTAATTACCACGTTTCCTGAAAAGCATATTTATTTATTTCAGATACCTAGCTAGGGGAACTTCAATGGAAGATTTGCATTACACATTCAGAATTGGGCACACAACTATGTCGACAATTATAAGAATAATATGTAAAAAATTATGGGAGGTGTTATTGCATGAATGTATTCCGGTAATCACAACAGAAGTTTTAAAAGAAGTCAGCCAAAAATTTTACAAATACGCAAACTTCCCTCATTGCGTTGGAGCAATAGACGGGAAACACATAAGAATAATTAAACCAGATAACAGTGCTTCAGCTTACTACAATTACAAGGATTTTTTTTCATTTGTGTTTATGGCTGTAGTTGATGCGGATTACTGCTTTGCATCGAGCATTTAACCTGAAATAGAGCGGTATTGTTATTTGTTTTGTAAGAAAACAAATTCCGCCAAAACGCTGCGCCGGTCGCTGCGCTCTGATTGGCCGATTCAAAGTCAAGTATTGCACTAGAGCTGTCCAATAAAATATTTGTTACCGTAAACCGTAAAAATCGTAATCGTAGGTTTAATATCTATCTCGCGAGTATGTAAACTGTTGAAAGATTTTGAACCCGTAACATACTGCTTACAATGTAACGCATTATTTTTCGGTAGATTGTAATAATATATCTTAAAATAATATATCTTATTTTGAAATTAGTCAAAAGGTTGTTTTGAGCGAAAGTTGTTATAAAGCTTAAACTTTGTTATGGTTTCGTACCTGAAAAGGAAAAAACGAAACCCTTATAGGTCAGGTAAGTATTATGGGACCAGGTAAGTAGGTACGTAACGGATTTATATATAATTTTTATTTAGGACTATTAGGTAAGAGTATATGGAGGTGTAAGTACGTTTGTGTATGTTTATATGTGTGTTCGAAATAATAACTTTTAAATGAAACTTCCATACTTAAAAAATATAGTAATAAATGAAATAAAATTGAATTTAAGGCTATAAATGAAATTATAAAAAATTAATGAAATAAAACTATTGTATCATATGAAAAATTAAGGAAAAACTCGCAAAATGTCAATATTTTTGTTTATTTAGTTATCGATCATAGCTTTGGTAGGTATAATAAATTCAAGATTTAAATGCTACTTATGCGTTACTATTACTGATTTTAAAGTGAATTAATTTAGTATAAATTCTTCTCACTGCTTGTTTCTCGTTATATTTCTTTCTTTTGCTGAGGAATGTTAGTCTCGTATCTACATATTTTTTTATGATACTTTGAGCTAAATCAGTTATATGGTTTGTCTCTTCTGTGTAATTTTGGTGGTACTCATATTCGGGAAATAGTTTTTCTCCTACAAAACTACTCATTGTTTTGTGAACTAAGAAGTCACTTGTACATCGTCGTACTAGGTCTACACTCTCAATGAAAATTTTTTTTATGAATTGCTCCGAACGGCGGTAAATTTTTCGCACATTAACTGATGGATATATTAAGTCCCCCTTATCTCTGTAAAAAATTAAGCTTCTCTTATTTTCTGACAAGCATACTAATGCTTGCACGCCAGTGGCGCATTTAATACGTTTAATTAGTGCGCTAGACACATACCCTGCTATGTATTCTATCACATTCTCAGAAAACTGCGAAAGCTCGACAGCTTCCATCCGAATATTAAATTCTTCTTCGTTTTCATGATCATCATCATTAACAGTCTGCTCAGTTTCGCTGTGAGTGGTCAAGTTTATTCTTGTGATTGCCGAAGAACAATTAAGAATTTATATCTTCTCTAACGGTATGCAGTTACCCGTCGATGTTTGTAATAATTCTGTATGAATTAAGCATTTCCTGTAAATGGCTTCGAATAAGCGGGGTGTAGGGTTGTCATTTGAACCACCATGTGATCTCATATTAGCAAAAAAGAGTTCTATGTGATCCTGTGAAATTTTGTGCATAGGTAAGTATCTTATAGGACAATTTTCATCACAAATTAATTCCTTAAATAAACCTTTAGTACTTTCGATTGCAACAAAGAAACCTAGAAATCCAGTAAACCGTGGTGATTCTATCAATTTTACGTGTTGCGTCTTCTTTCGTATTATTATTTTTGTAGTGACAGTCACCAAAAATCTTTTGCATTCCTCTAGTCTATCAAAGATTCTAGTATGGTTATCAAAATTCAAAGCCCGTTTGTATCCATACCCGTGAACTCTGGAATCTAAAATATCAAATAAATCGTTTATGAGTAGGATCATTCTGGATGTCGCACCAACTCCTTGAAAGTCTGTCAATTTTAACTCTACTTCACAAAAATCTTATGCTGTAGCTACGCTGCGACTGAACAATTGTGTAGCTAATTTTACTTTCATTATATTCCTTTTAAAATAAATGTGTTCAGCGTGTAACTTATTGGCTAGGTGAAAATTCTCTTTTTCTTGGAGCTCCTGTAATAATTTTAGGTAATCCCATCGTATAGTGTTGCCGTTCTCATCTTGAAATTCTTGATATTTTTCAAAAGTATTTCTGACCAATTTGAGCATATGCACGGGATCCAAAAATACGAAAACATTAGCACTCGTCACAGGATGTTTAAAGCTCGTCTTTAGCTGCTCTTGTAATTTGCATCCTAGTTGCTTTGCCATTGCCAAGTTTGCTGGACAGCCATCGAAGGTCAACGCTTTGACAGTAATTTTGTTTTCATGGCACAGCTCAAGAGCAATATTTACCAGGTTAGCTTTTTGTTCTCCACTGGTTTTATCAACTAGAAAGTAACCAATTGGTACTTTGAAACTTCCGTTGAATGGGACTACTAAAAGCACTAGTGCTTCTGTGCATTCATTATTGTAGTCAGTTTCCAGTTGATTACCAAAATCCACGTAGCCGAATGAACGTTGAGTTGATGGTTCATATTCTATCTTGCTTTTTATTTTCATCTCATCGAATACAAGGGTATACATCAACTCTTCTTTGGATGTTTCTGCTCTGGCTTTTAAGGCGTTGAAAGCCTCTTTCGTGAAACCCGGCCTACCGTCCACAGTCTGGTACCATTTTGTTAGTGTTCACATGGAAGGTAAACAAGTATTGAAGGTATTTCTTACATATTTGTAAGCTTTTGATGAATAAAAATTCAATGTGAGAGCGAAAGTTCTCAATTCAGACGAATATTTCTTTTTAATAATTTTTCCCGTTTTACATTTCAGATACTGACGATGAACGATTTCTTGATTAAGTACACCAATTTTTTTTAAAATATCTGCGTCTTCGGCTTTAATGAGATTTTTCTTTTCTAATTCCTTTATTATAACTTTTAAAGATGCCACTCTTTTTTTATAGTAACGGACTTTGTCCCTTAATACCTTAATTGTTTTATTTTTATGCTTAACTTGACTTGTTAACTGCAAAACACGTCTGCAAAGACGTTTTTTGGTCGGAGAGTGAAACTTTGGAGGAGTTTCAGGTTCGGTAGCTTTTCGTTTAGTTGCCCTTGGTGTAGTTGATATCGATTCCTTTTGAGAAGACGATGATGGTATCGGACTTGCATCTTCTGGAACTGATATGTTACTCTGCAAAGAAAACAAAATAATACATATATCGAGTCTGTAAAGACAATAGGTTTGATAATGAAGTTGAATAAAATAGATTATTTATTATACAGGGTGTCCGGTTTCCGATGTCCGATACTTTAAGGGGTTAAAATACAATTAATTTTATCGACAAATCAGGGATCAATGATTTTTTTTTGCCATCAATAAAAAAATGGCAGCACTTTAAAAAAATTGTTGGCGAAGCATAGATGCTTGTATTAATTTAAGAATATCTACCCAAGTAGAAGACTTTCAAAAACAAAATTGGTCTCAAATGTTAGTTAATAGTGTAGACAATAAATCTAGATTCAAAATATTATTTTTTAATTTTTCAGTATTAGTAAAAAACATTTTTGAAAAAATAAATTAGACAACAAATCGATGTTGTTTTTCAGATTCTTAGCTTTAAAAAAACCATCGTGTTAACCAATTTTTTTTACTTGTTTTTATTATAATACAGGATATTTGCTATAAATGCACATTTAAATCTTAACTCTGAGTTAGATAGTTTAGGAGCTATGATAATTTGAATGTAACTGTTCAAAGTGCCTCTACCCCGATATTAGATAACTAAACACCCATTCCAGTGAGTAAGATAAAATTCTTCAATAATTCAAGGAGTCGTAAGCAAGCACAATAGCATCCTTTGTGTGAGCAGATAAAAAACGCTGTGCACAACAGTGCGAGCGAGACAGAATAACGGCTGTCTCCAGGTAAAAAGGGTGCAGTGTGCGCTTGTGCCGTCGAGCAGTCGTCCCTCGCTCTGCGTTGTGATAACATTCCTGGTTTTAAGTAAATCTACTTACTGTACATAATTATTGTTTGTTGTTAGACTTTGTTACGTTTTTGTTTTGTTGTTGAACTGTTACTTTTTATTTATTACAATGAACGAGTACTCAAGCCAGCATATCCCTGACATCCATTTCGTGTATGGATTGTGTAACGGGAGTGCAAATAGAGCTGTTGTAGAGTATGCACGCAGATTTCCTAACAGACGTACGCCGAATGCTCGCACTTTCGTGAGAATTCATTTGAGACTTTTGAAAATGGAATAAGAAGGCTCGGTAACGAACGTACTCGTGTTTTGTCGCTCCAAGATGAACATCAAATATTGCAAATGATTACTCAAGACCCTAGCCTGAGCATTAGACGCATAGCTAATCGTCTCAGTCTATCAAAATGGTCGGTGTGGAAAATTTTAAAAAGAGAAGGATTACATCCTTATCATTTTCGAAGGGTGCAAGAAATACTGGAACCGGATTATGTAAGAAGAGCAATATTTTGTTCGTGGATATTGAGAGAAACGCGATATGATCCAAACTTTTTAAAAAGAATTATGTGGACAGACGAAGGTACTTTCACGCGATCAGGGTATATGAACTACCGTAACGAACACCTGTGGCTTCAAGAAAATCCACATGCGATCCGCCCAAGTTCTTTTCAACATAAATTTTCTGTCAACGTTTGGGCCGGAATGATTGACGACATTCTAATTGGACCAATCATTTTACCGGAGACAATGAAAAGCCCAAGATTCCTAAATTTCCTGGAAACGAATTTTTTGGATGCTTTATTGGAGTTACCATTGGCCTACAGGGCCAGAATGATTCTGCAATTGGATGGTGCTCCGGCACACTTCGCGCTTCTTGTGCGGAATTATTTAAATGCACACTATTCGTCGTGGATCGGACGCGGAGAAACAATTGCTTGGCCACCGCGGTCGCCGGATTTAACACCTGTCGATTTTTTTTTGTGGGGCACACTCAAACGAAGAGTGTATGTAAATGTGCCAAATACACGAGAGGAGTTAGCAGAAAAAATAATTCAAGCAGCAAACGAATTGCGAGAAGACAAGGCAATGATCCAGCGCTCTACGCAACACGTTGCACTAAGAGCAACAGCATGTCTGCAGAGACAAGGAGGTCACTTTGAGCAGTTTTTGTAATTATTTTGCCGAATTAAATGCAATTGATATAAATTATTTTGTTTTATTTCATTTGCTAGTGTATCCGCGCTTTTCAAGTAAGTATGTTTACACTGTCATAGTTCCTAAACTATCTAATTCAGAGTTAAGATTTAAATGTGCATTTATAGCAAATATCCTGTATTATAATAAAAACAAGTAAAAAAAATTGGTTAACACGATGGTTTTTTTTAAAGCTAAGAATCTGAAAAACAACATCAATTTGTTGTCTAATTTATTTTTTCAAAAATGTTTTTTACTAATACTGAAAAATTAAAAAATAATATTTTGAATCTAGATTTATTGTCTACACTATTAACTAACATTTGAGACCAATTTTGTTTTTGAGTCTTCTACTTGGGTAGATATTGTTAAATACAAGCATCTATGCTTCGCCAACAATTTTTTTTAAAGTGCTGCCATTTTTTTATTGATGGCGATAAAAAATCATTGATCCCTGATTTGTCGATAAAATTAACTGTATTTTAACCCCTTAAAGTATCGGACATCGGAAATCGGACACATTGTATATCTTACCACTACAGGCAAATTTAGTGTAGGAATTGCGGTATCAAACAAGAGGTGGCGACTTTTTGATGTATAAAAACAATCTTCTGTAAAATGTCTAGAGCAAATGACACTATAATTACTTGGAAACCAGTTTTCCCTTTTTGCACAATCTATCCATTGTTTTTTAAGCTTCGGATCCTTAGGAAACCTAAAAAAAACAAATTACAAAAAATGTTGCACTCGCACAGTTCCCGTTTCCGAGGGGAAAACCGGGATATAAACTGTCTGTGTGCTAAATTTCATTCAAATTCGTTCAGTAGTTTTTAGCGTGACACGCAAACATCCTAACATATAAACATCCAAACTTTCAGATTTATATTTTTAGTAGAATTTGTATTATTATTAGTAGGATATTTTTTTATTGAGGTCTGGTCTGCTTAAATTAATCGACAAATAACTCACTAGCTACTACTCACTCTAGATCGACTTATTTGAACTTTGTCTTGAAATGTATTCAATTTATTACATCTACTTATTTGTTTAAACAAATAACCTTTTCTGGTAAATATCCGGTAAATTAAAAAAAACCGGTATAATCCGGTAATTTGATTATGACTCAGCACTAGTAAACACGTAATAAATAAAATGAGATGGCTTATATTGGTTACACCTAGGTAAGAGCAAGACGCATAGGCAAGCGTCGAAGTGATTCATACTAAATGGCCAGTTTAACTTGAGCCGTATTAAATGGATGTAAATTGAAACAAAATCAAAGTTTATTGATACTTACCGATGAAACGTGATTCCGTCTGTTTCATATACATGGATGCCCACCGTAATATGGGACCATAGCTTCGTCGATACTGTGACACTCTTGTAAAGGAGCATGCTTTAAAAAATTCGAGTTTAGCACATAAAAGAGAGGTTTTAACTTCGCAAATTTGTCTCTCTCATTGAGTTGCGAGTTGTTGCAACAATGTAAATGGGATACTATAAAATTAAACCTATTCCTTGCCATAGCTGATGAGACAAATGGTACACTGCAGTCTGGAGCATTTTCCCAGTATATATTTCGTCTAGGAACAACCACGTATCCACTATACAACAGTACTCACAAAAAACATTTCATCTCCCTTGCTGTCACGTTACCCTCTTTATTCTTCTTTGTAGCATATAAGTTAGTAAATTCCACAAGAATGTTCAAAACCACGTCGTCAAACATGCAATCAAAGTTATCAATGGGATTTTTATCACCATACTGGTCAGGACGCTGTGAGTTATGCCAAGCACTGTGCGTAGGCTGAATATCTTTTGAACTCCAAATATATTTAGTAATTTTGAAGTTGATCATAGTTGGAGCATTTGTTGAAGTAGAAGGTACTGGTACAGCAGATGAAACCGGATCATCTATTTGTCCTTGAAGAAGCGAGGCTTGGGATGTGGAAGCACATTCATTTTCAAAATTTAGACGTCGCCCTTTGTTTACTTCGGCTAATGATAGATCATCATCACTCTCCCAATTACCACAGCTGTTGCCATACTGGACCTCAGCAGCAGCCCTTAGTTGAGATCCCGGCAAGTTTTGAAGTGACACCAATTCTTCATCTCCAGAGTCTTAATCCGTTACCTCAGCATTACAATTTTCCGGTGGCATTATTGTAATAGATTCTGGGATGTCATCATTATCATTTTGCGCCAATTCCTCAATAATCTATTTTAGAGATAGTTGCATTCCAAACTTCCTGTAATCAAGACAAGTGACCTCAATAATAGTAGTTCATTCTCCTACTGTGTCTTTTACGGAACATGAAAATGATTTGAAAAAAATACAAATAAAATAACCTAAAATTATTTCATTTGTTTTACATTGAGTGACCTAAGGGATCAAATATGATATATACGTGTTCGGTAATAAAAGTGTAAATTTTGTTAATTTAATTGGCAATTTTTATTGTCATGAACCTCAAGCTTGTAACAATATGTAATTCTAATCTCAATCACAATTCAACTAATTGGACTTGTTAGTAAACGAATCTAGGGATATAATAAGCATAAATACAATAAAATAAGAGTATAATTTCATGCTTACCTTGATGCTGGCAATTTTTTTTTTCTTTAGAAGTTTATTTTTTCTTTTTAAGTAATAATTAAAAATTGGTGTAGCATTGTCCCACACTAATTGATGAGATGATGTTGGGGTTAATGGAATTTACCACATCTTTTCTTATTATTTTCATAGCTCCCATTTAAAGATTCGAAGAATTCATCAAAAATAATAATATGTCGGCAGTATCCTTGCAGTCATTGGTTAGAATTTCTTTAGCTGGAAAAAAAATTAATGATGACATTATTAAATGGTTAAGTTATTAATAAAACTACCTACAAAATATATTTATTTATTTGGCTAATGTATCTCTCACATAAATTACCTCATAGGCAGTACGTTTGCCATAGTTGCCATGCTTGGTTGGCAACCACAGGATTTTTTAGTTATTATTATTACATTATTACCCTCTATCACTTTTTATGACAGCCACAGAAAAATATGCGATAGTGGAGATTTTTAAACCACTACAACGCTCCTATTCATTTGCAAGAATGAATGTAAAATTTGTTGGTTAGTTATGAGTTGAGACACTAACAATGTACGAGCCCAGTTTATAGATTTGTAAATGACAATAATGCAAGAATTATTTCTTCTGTAATGTTTGACTCATATGATAATTATAAATATCACATTCGTAACTAAAATCAGATTGAATGAAAAATTATGAATATTATATTCAAAATAAAAATAAAATGCAATTTCCACCATCATTCAGATAAGAACATTTTGTAACGATCCCCCCTCTACTATATAAAAAAAATATTTTATAATATTAAAAATTATCCCCTTTTCAATAACATTATATATATGAGACCAGGATTAATAAAATATATTTAGATCTTTCTAAATGATCTTTCTAAAGGTTTAATAATAGGCCGTTTATAATATTTTGGCGTGATCGTCTTAGTTAGGACCCTTATTTACGTTGTGTTTGCTTAGTAACTTAGTTCTTTTAGGTGTCTTTTGGAAGAATGAATATTCACTAGGGCAATTGAAAGCTGTTGGTAGTGCCTTATAAGCTAAGAGAACCCCGTTCACGAAGACAGGGCTCGAAAAAGGTTAAGAACATAAAACGTCTTTATTCCACTTGTATCAGGTTGACATTATTAATTTATTATTATTTATCCCTTCCCGCTTGGAAAAGGCTCACAATATATTTATACAAAAATACCCGATACAAGGGCTTCGCTCTCCTACATTTATTTAAAAAAAAATGTAGGGGAGGTACACGGCCCCACACACGCCGTGCACGGTGAGCGCCAACCATTTTGATGCACTCCCCCCGCAGGGAACGCTAATTCGGGAACTGGACCGTAGTCCACAGCAAAATAACTGGCGAACCAGTAAAAGAGGCTTGGCCCCTTGTTAGTGCGTAAGCACAAACATCGACCGAAGTCGCGCATGTCAATGCGTGTAAACGCCATACAGAATACGAACGAATCCAGCCACAGTGAATGTACGTCACACGGTTTAGGCAAATAGGCACACTGGCCGTAAAACCTCCGTGAGCGCCACCACCTGCCAGACCGCTGCTCCTGCAGACGTAATGTAAGTGTATGGCATCACCACCAATTGCATGATCACCTCAAGGGAATGGGGTCCCACGTTGTGCGGCTTTCGGCCGCAGCCTTGAGAGTCTCCTCAGATCCTCCCGCCAGCTACCACCCGCATGAGGTCGACACATATGCTCCACCAACCAATACAACGGCAGATATAGCCAAAAGGCAGTTATAAGCTAAGAGTAATAATTCGCCATCAGAAAGGGTTTGTGTCACTGACGTTGAGTAAATGCATTTTCGATCATGTTTGTCTCACCCACCAACAAGTTGCCTTCAATCATTCAAAGGTGGGAAAGTTACAGAGATATAATATTATATTTTTATATAAAACATCGTTGAGGGCAGACAGTCTGCAGTCCCGCAATGAAGGGACCCAACTTGGGCAAAGCTACTTAGGCGTGAGTCAAACCAAGATGCAGAGAGCGCCACTGAGAATAGCGTCCCACCAAACAACCATTGCAGAGACGCAATGCTGCAGAACGCAACAAGCATCAATACGACTATCGTCGGGCTTACACTATTCCAAGGTCCCCCATACATCTCAGCAGACATCACCACCCGCATACCTCCATCGACCAGAACCACAAGAGAGCGTCGAATCAGGCGCAACACACCCGCAGATCCATCACAAGACGCAATACCGCAAGTAGCAGTAAGCATCAATGCAACTATCATACGACCGGCGCACCCTCACAACATAACCACATGACTCCTATCGACTTTGGCAACAAAGTTAGTATTGTTGTTATATAAAAAATATCACTAACGTATCATAGTAGCACGCTACTAAGACGTCAATGAACAAAACTCCACGTATCATAGCGTTAATGCACTAAGACATGAAGTTGAGTATGCCTGTTACACTTAAAAGTGCTACCAAACACACTCATCATCCCAATCCGAAATGTAGACGACGCATCGCTATGCGCTACTACGCCGCCCACAAACGGTATGGGTGTGCGATGTCCACGGGAAAGCCGTATTGCTACAACAAACCCGCTTACCACCGACACTAAGATGTTAATTGTATACCTCCATCGACCAGAACCACAAGAGAGCGTCGAATCAGGCGCAGCACACCCGCAGATCCATCACAAGACGCAATACCGCAAGCAGCAGTAAGCATCAATGCAACTATCATACGGGCGGCGCACCATCACAACACACCCACATGACTCCTATCGACTTTGGCAACAAAGTTAGTATTGTTGTTATATAAAAAATATCACTAACGTATCATAGTAGCACGCTACTAAGACGTCAATGAACAAAACTCCACGTATCATAGCGCTAATGCACTAAGACATGAAGTTGAGTATGCCTGTTACACTAAAAAGTGCTACCAAACACACTCATCATCCCAATCCGAAATATAGACGACGCATCGCTATGCGCTACTACGCCGCCCACAAACGGTATGGGTGTGCGATGTCCACGGGAAAGCCGTATTGCTACAACAAACCCGCTTACCATCGACACTAAGATGTTATGTTTAGGACACATCGGTTAGCGAGTCCAAGTTTACCTCGGACCAATTGCTCGTGAAGCAGCACACACGCCACCATAATATTCCTTTTCAAGTCCCTAATAAGGACTAGTCATTTTGCTACAGTACTAGGAGCAGTCAGTCACCCGACCACCCCATACAATGCTTATGCATCAAGGAGACCTCCTATAATATTGCTTTTGTATCATAGACCTTACTTTCATAAGTCATGTATATATAGGATTCGAACCCATGACCCTACTATTGTAATGCATATTAATCATAGAGACCTTCTATAGTATTGCTTTTGAATCATAGACCTTACTTTCATAAGTCATTCATATATAGGATTCGAACCCACGACCCTACTATTGTAATGCATATTAATCACAGAGACCTTCTATAGTATTGCTTTTGAATCATAGACCTTACTTTCATAAGTCATTCATATATAGGGTTCGAACCCACGACCCTACTATTGTAATGCAAATTCATCATGGAGACCTTCTATAGTATTGTTTTTGTATCATTGAGTTTAATATCATAAGTCCCTAAGATAGGACTAGTCATTGTGCTACAGTACTTCAGGCAGTCGGGCTCCCGACCATCCCATATATATGTACAACTGCAGGTATGTATCTCCGGCACCTCATCCATACAAGACGTCTATACGTGAACACCTTCCATAACTTAGGAAAATTTTCTTTAATACATGAACTCCTTCAACAACTTAGAAAAATTTTCTTTAATACATGAACTCCTTCAACAACTTAGAAAATTTCATCTATACGTGAACTCCTTCCACAACTTAGAAAATTTCTTTTATACACGAACACCTCCCATGACTTAACAATTTTTAACAAATTTTCTTATTATCTTATAAAAGTTATTTAACTTAATTTTATAATATTTTTTTTTGACTTGTATTTCTATTATTTATCTTATTTTAAATATTTTTACAAGTTTTTTATAATAAATTTACTTATTACGAGAAACAATAATTTTGCCTTTAATTTGCTATGTTATTGGGATAATGTCTGAAATATATTAACTTTATGTTTATTAATTTAACTTTATTGCTTAATATATATGTTTTAAAACTATTTTTGACGCCCCTTTATATTGAATTTAATTATTAATAATAATATTGAGCCGTCACAATTTCATGACAAAGGTTTATATATACATTCATATTTAGTTTACATATTTAAGTTGTCAATGCAAGGGTACAGTCTGCTAGTCTCATAGAAAGAAAAGATTAAACTTCAACAATATTAAATAAAAGTTGTCTGTTTGAAATTACCTTCAACAGGTGCTAGCGATATGCTAGGCTTTGCAGTGTTTGTTGATGGCTGGTGATCAAAACCAACATTTATATAGCAGCCTGAAAATATACGAAAATTAAAAATGTGTATTTGACTGTTTTATATCATATATTTTGAGGTAAAAATTTAAGTAAAATTGCATGTGTTTGTAATTTATTATAATCGGTATAGAATAAAATTTCGATATTATATTTAAAAACATCAGTAAGAATCATATTTACATAATACCAAAAAATTTTGAGCCTCACCACACATTGAATCAAACATCATTTACCTGGCAAATGTAAAGTTGGTACTGCATTAGGTGCAAATCTTTTACTCCATGTCTAATACTTCGACTCAAAGTGGAGATGACATACTCTGCGGTACTTAAATACATTGCCATCGTTCAAGAACGAAATCGATCAGCTTGTTTGCTTGGGTTTGGAAATACATGTAATATAACATTATCCGATCCTGAAACAACATATAAATTAAATAGTATTATTATATAATGCTAATTTAATGAGATTTTCAATCGTCTTATATTGAGTGGATATGAATAAAATTTAATAGAGATAAGTAATTTCATGCTTATTAAAACATTAAATAATTTATTATTTTGTTTTGTACCTTAAAAATGATTTATATTTCTTTATAAACAACACGTTAAACTAACCTGGTACATGTTCAGGCTATCGCAATTACAGCAATGTTTAAACAAAAAAAAGACGTGTGGCACTCGGGGACTGCCGCGGTAAAGCTATTGCATAGCATTTTGTATCAACTTATGTAATTATAATTATTTATTTATTTTATTTATGCAGTGTTTCTTTTTCTTTGATATTAATTCAAGTTACTTAGGTTAATCCAATCAAATTCAACCGGATTTAACCGAACCCGCGTTATAACGAACTCACTATTTGTGAAAAATACTGTATCACCGGACCGCGTCGCAAAAAACTCAGGTTCGCGCAGTACATACGTCAGGGCGGCCGTACGGCAATTATATTAACAAGACGCGCAACTACTCAGTTCCACGCTCCACGGCAAGATTTGTCACTTATTATTTACGGTCCAATTAATTGTCTTTAAATTCAAATGGCACGCTCTATTATAATCAATAAACGATAATCGCGTATAGTGAATTTCGAGGTAAATTATTATATGTAAACGTTTTTGAATCGTCGTAATGAAACATATTTCCTAAAGAAAATATCTACACAATTAATTTGATGTAAAATAACATTAGAAATAACGTATAAAAACAGAAAAATTATCAAATTTTTGATCGAGTTCCTAACCAGTACACAAGCAAATATGGCGAAATATCATTTTCAGATTTTTTTCTATATAGTTATTTGTTACAGAGTACACAGATAAAATTCACTCTCACAGATGACAAATTTCAAACACCACAATCTCTAATTTTTTACTCTGCTATCTTCAGCGCTGTACACGAACGGAACGATGTCGTTGAGAGCCGTGGTAGCTCACATGGTTAGCGCTCGTTATAGGCATCACAGTACGGGAGCAACCCGGGTTCGACCCCACTGGCACCAATGAAATTGTTGCGTACTGATTTAGCTATAAGTTGGAAAGTCTGTTTTTCTGGGCCGTTTTGTTTTGTTACACTGACATCTCGCAAGTCACCTAGGGACCTAGGAGGTTGTCGGTTGCTTATTTTTTATTTTTCTTTAAAATTTTCGTCGGTAAAATAACATATTTATAAAAGTAAAAAAAAGTAAAGTTACAGCCTATATACGTCCCACTGCTGGGCACAGGCCTCCTCTAATTTCTGAGAGGGTTTTAAGGCAAGGAAATGTCCGCCACGCTGCCTCAATGCGTGTTGACGAACTTCACATTTCTTCGAAATATATATTTTTTAATTACTCAGACATGCGCTACCAGCATGCGACGACGCGGCCCGCGCCTTTTCGCCACTTGCGTTTGTGTGTGTGTGGCGAAATCACAGTAATATAGGTATTTTATAAACAGCACCTGTCTAATATTATGAAATATGTAGATAAAACTTAAAACTTACCTTGATAGATGTATACCCTTTTGTTTGTAATATTTTTTAGACCTCTCTTCAATCGTTTCTGCTTATTCCCCATGTTTTACAAACTAAACTTTAAACATTAATAAAACTGTACAATTAATAAAACTATAAAACACTACTATTAAACAAGAATCAGAAAAAACCTACTCCACTATTAACAAAATTAAATTTTTGCAGTAATATTTTACGATTTTATTTCGTAGTGCTGAGCTCTCGCAACGCGGCGTACGTCCACCTAGCAACACGATGCGCCCCGCACTGAATTCGTGGACGAATGCGGGGGTGATATAGACGCAGTATTTAATCGGGACGCATTTTTAATTTATTATCATAAAAATAATACATATTTCTAAAAAGTAACCAAACCAAATTATTTTATTTTGTATTGCAAAGCAGTAGATATTTTTTTTATATTCCTTTGATAAACAATGAAGGAGTAAAATGGTTTCATCTCAACGATTTGGAGGTGATTTGGGTATTTTTTTATTTATTATGTGACACCGATAGAAAAATTATGGCTAAACCAAATTACGTATCAGATCATGTAGATTACTAGCTATTTTTTTCATATGTAATTTCTCTGTAAGTGTCGACGAAAAGTTGGTTCATCTGCACGCTTTTTTCAAGCTTTTTGCGAGAAAGCAGCCTTAATAAATGCACTTTGTTCATTCATATTCAAAATTCAAAACTCTTCGACGAAGACAACAAAGACTGAGGAAAAGAAACGACATTAGACCGTCGTTAGACAATGCACGGCCTTCAAGCCACACCTCCGTGCCCGTCGGAGAGCGTGAGGTTTGTTTCGTTACGAAATTTCTGGATTTTCCCGCACTCAAGGCCCGCGATAGAAGCTATGCAATAGCTTAATAATATCAAGTAGGTTTTAATTTTGTACCTTGTAATAATTTTATGATATAAATACTTACGGTTTTTGTTGTAATTAGGTACACAGCATCTTTTTTCAGCAGCCATGGTACGTAGGCGGTCCCATAATGAATTGGCCTAACTATGAACCAATGAAGGAAATGAAACGAAACCAATTTTATTTTTCAATATAATCACCATGAATACTAACACACTTCTGACATCTGTGAATCAACATCTCTAAACCTTTATAAAAATAATCACATTTTTTATCCTCAAAATGACTGAAGACGGCCGCCTGCAACTCTTCATCGCTTGAAAATTTTCTTCCTCTTAAGTCCCGCTTTAAAGGGGAATGCCCAGTCTTCATAGACACTTCGGCCATGAGTGCCCACATATAAAAGCATATAGATATGATAATATGCAATTAAAACAATGAAATGGTAAAGGAATTGCTTTAAAAAAAGTCGGGGTTTTGAAAATATTTGAAGTTTTTATTTTCACAAATGCAGTTTTTTTAACAACTATTTTTATCGATTTTATCGCGTTTTATTTCTTTGATTTTTAATTCCAGACATTTCGGGTGCTTTCCAGCACCCATGGTTACGGCAGACTGAGGTGACCGACGTCCCAATGTCAGTGTTAACCCGGAGTACCTTCAGATTTTTAATTTTTATTTATTGTCCGATCTACAGAATGAACTTACTGTGTCTAGAAGTCTTGCAGTGGTATGCTTGGGTTTTTAATTTCATTAATTACAGGGTCCTAAGCAGGTGGTAGTACCAAGCATCCTTCCTAAAAAAGAATTTATATATTAGATATTATATAGAATTTATATAATAAAATACACTTTACGACTAATAGTGATGACTTGCAATTCTAGCCCTAAGTAAAGATCAGCTAGGGCTTAACTTTATTCCTTCCATAATGCTGCTCCTCTGGTTATTACAGAGTTCTATCCGGTAGCAACCATTAAATCTTATATGCTCACCATAATAGTAGCGAGCTTGCTTTAATTGGTATGTGACACAAGCAATTAATATTAAGTCGCTGTAAGTTAAAACAGGAAATTCCCTAACATTTTAAAGTCTACATTTATATTTCTAAAGTGTGCCTGCCCTAGCTCTATTTAGATTGTTTTCCCTAGCATACTCAGAAAAATCATTATTTGTCTACATATTTTGATGAACTATTTCAAGTATTTGAGCCGCATCATCCCTGTCCCTTATTTTTGTGTGGAATTTATTAACTATAGCAGAAGCCACAGCAGTCTATCATCAAATGTGTAGAAGCCCTGTTAAAGTAATTTTGATGAAATATTTTAAATTCAGTTTTAAAAATGCCATTCACCACCTCTACTACCCATATCGACACATAGTCACGGCTCTGGATTTATTAGCATATCTTGTCATTAACTGAGATTCACCATCTGCTGGAGACATTTCTGCGACTCTTAGACATCCACATCTATCCTCGATTACAAATCAAAATGCAGATGCGTTGTCACCCGTGAGGACTAAGATCATTTTCTCGTTTCCAGTAAAAAGGGTCTCCGGTTCTCTACACTCACCATACAAAACACAGCAGCATTAAGCTGCTATTTCACGCTGGTATTCTGTGAGAGGGTGCTCCTTCCCCGGTCGAGCCGACCCATTCATGCTACAACTATACTTCTAATATAACTGCAGCATGGCTCTACCAAGTATAACACACATACATAGTACTTGTCACTATGTATGTTTGTTATCGCAAAATGTAGTTAATCACAAAAGAGACATACTTGCAATGCTGATGGAACTGTTACAACCTGGTAAAAAACATTGTGCTTTTATATAATTAGTTAGCAGTACACTGTGTGATGTATGATCTAAGCTTTGTTGTTCTGGGTGCAATACATTACTCACTTCAGATTGCAACGAGGATGGACTAGATGATTCAGATGGTTCCCGTTCTGCAGTTGAACATGATGCTGTTCTATCAGTTCATTGCCAGCAATTATGATATACACGGCATGACAACTGAAACAATGTAAAATACAAAAAATGAAGTCAAAGTGAAAAAATAAAAATAAAATAGATATATTTCAAACTCAAATATAAATAAAATGTTTATCAAGTTAAATGTTACTGCACAAGGACGGATTTAATGCCCTATATTATTTAATAATTAAGGACTGACAGACTACCAGCAGTCCAAAAACAATGAAAAATCAACTGTCTCCTTTCTTGGTAGTTGATAAAACTGGTTAATCTCATAAATAAGCTAGTATGTTTGTCAGATATAGCTAGTAGGGCAGATGTGAAAAAATAAAACAAGTTCTTGAGTTGATATACAATCAGTGTAAAAACATGTATAATTATCAGATATATGGATCACATTTAATAAATTGAAATGTTAAACATGTTAAACACTTACCTCACGTAGCGCAAATAATTCCTCACGTGGAAAATCGAAGACAAACAATGTGTGTGATCTTATTCTCATAAGTGTCAGTGCCACAGCTGATGTATAGATGTTCAAGACGAACTATTGGTGCATTTTGCGAGTGCCACACTACACGTTCACTGTACTCGAAACTTGTACCTAATAAAGAAGCTACAATTATTATATTGATATTATTCAAGTAAACTCAGTTATAAAGCATTTCTTAGAGGAAGACATACCACATCGTGATATGTACCAACTATTTACCTGCTGTGTTCGAACCAATTGTTGAGAGATCAACAATTGCATTTTACTTTTACAACAGAACAATAACACGATAACAACACGTAATTTAATTCTTGTGACATAACAGTGACAGCGGCCTACCTGTCGGATACGATGTTGCCACTTAACGGTCATAAAATCTATGGAATGATATCGATTTTTATTCGATTAATAATATCATAAAAAGAATAATCTTTGACGCGTTTTAAGTTCTGCACGCTTTTTAAAATATAATTTCCTTTATTTATTGAAACTCTATTTCAAATGTATTTTTAAGAACAGTTAGCTTGTGCTGTATTGTTTTGTTATGCTTTAGAGAATTCGTGGTAAATCAGCTGGAAATTAACTTCTTGAATTATCATAACATGATTCCATTTTAAATGTTATGTTAAAAACAGATAAGAATAACAGTTAACTTGTGCAGTAGCGTTTTGTTATACTCTAAAGAATTCTTGGTAAATCAGCTAGTAATTCGCTTGTTTAATTATCATAACTATAAATGTGAAGGTTGTCAATGAATTCAACCGAGCCTATAACAACGGTTGTTTTAGTTTTTAATGGTTGACTGCCGCTTTTGATGACTTGAAATTAATAAAAACCTATTTTGCGCAATAAGTTTTTTCTCTTTGGTAATGAATAAACCACAGAAACCCCTTTAATGTATAATAGTCCTTTTTTTGATACAAGTAGCACATTTTAAGGAACCGCAAAAACAACTTTGTTATTTATACAAACACTATGAAAAACAAAATAATTTGTTGCTGGCGATAATGATAGTGGTATTTTGACTCGATTTAAAATATATGCTTGTTACTACTGAACTCTTCATGGGCCTGCGAGTCCGACTCGCACTGAACCACTTTTTTTCAACATTTAGTTTTATTCTAATAAATAGTTTTTTCGTTTAAGCGGAGCTCTTTTACTTTAGGTTTATTACCTCTTTATCTACAATAATCAATCTGAGTAAGTAAAGTGTGTAAATACGATTCTTAAATTGTAAAAATAATAATTGGATTTGAACATCTTAGGTAGGTATTTAGTTTTATTTATTTAGAAAATATTAATCTCACAATAATTTATTGTAATAATATAATTTATCACACAGCTAACGCCCTCATTAGCAATGTAATGGTGAAAGAATTTTCAAAATCGGTCTAGTAATTTTTGAGATTAGCCAAAAAACGTATTCATTGAAAGTAGCGCCCTCTATAATAAAATTAACCTTATATTAGATATCTAAAATTATACATAACAATCTAGTGGTGAAAGAATTCTTAAAGTTGGTCAAGTACTTTACGAGTTAAGCGAATAAAATATTCTTTGATAGTAGCTCCCTCAATAATAAAATGCATCCTACGTTTTAAGCACCATAGCAAAAAACGATTCAACATAGCCTAATCCGCACACACAGTAAAAACATAACCATCCTTTTTCGTCTGTAGTCGGTAAACATTTGGTTAATAACGGTTGCGTATCGACTGCTTTGGATAAATATCCATTGTCAACGGTTATTTTAAACCTATATCATAACATCGTAATAATTATCGAAAGATCATATAAGCATTGTAATAATGACACCATAAGTAATCGATCGAAAAGGGGAATCGATTTTTTAATGATTTTTGTGATTGGCAACATTTTTTATTTTATTCACAGACTAATGAATTACGTATTTACCTAATTTTATTTTTATCTTTTCGGTACTTTTAATTTGTGCAAAAATATTTCCATTGTTTTAGGATAAATGAATACCGCGATTAATAACCATAAATAAAGATATATTTTTTTAACAAATGCACATTGTTGGGCGTTCCATGGCCTAATATGGGCATCCCCCTTTGGAAATAAATAATAGTCGGACGGGGCTATGTCTGGACTGTAAGGTGGATGTTGAACTTCTGTGAACCCGCATTGAAGAACTGCATCCTTCGAAACACCAGCGGTATGAACAGGGGCGTTGTCATGGAGCAACAGGACACCTTTAGACAGCTTGCCTCTTCGTTTTTCCTTTATCTTGTCTCGTAATTTATATATTAAAGAAGCATAATATTCGCCGTTCACGACTGTATTACGTTCTTTAAAATCCACCATCAAAATGCCTTGAAAATCCCAAAATATTGTGCACATCAGTTTTTTAGTCAATTGTTGCACCTTTGCCTTTCTAGGGGGCTTTTCACCCTTATAACGCCATTCCATTGACTCGCGCTTGCTTTGTGGATCATAATACAAGATCATAGTTTCATCACCAGTCACTAGCCGCTCGATCACAGTCTTTGGATTTTCGCCACAAAGATCCAAAAACTCCGAAGCGCAGCGCACTCTTTCCTGTCTCTGTACCGCTGAAAGAAGTTTCGGTACCCATCTTGCACTCACTTTTTTCATGTGAAGATGTTCATCGATCGCGCGATGAACGTTACTCTTAGAGAGCCCAAGCCTTGCTGCAATTTCTCTTATCTTCAAACGGCGGTCACTCAGAACCTCCTCTTCGATAAGAGCAATCGTTTCGGGAGTGAGCACTTCCACAGGTCGACCGTCGTGGCCAAAGTCTTCGACGGTTTCTCTCCCGAGGCGAAACTCTTTCACCCAATTTTTCACTGTGCTATAGGAGGGGGCAGACTCCTTATACACGCCATCCAATCGTTATTTTATTTGGGCAGGGGATAAACCTTCTTTAAACAGAAACTTTATGACACTCAGTTTTCGACATTTTGAAAAAATACGCGACTCTCGTTATTCAAATGCCTGTTAAACTAAGACTAAGCATTTCATGTCGATGCATGTTTCTTATATTAAGTGCACGATAAACGTACTATTTAATGCAACACAACATGTAGCGACATGTCGCGTTGAACTGTATCAGGCCAGTTCATTATGGGACCGCCTGGTAAATGTCGATAGAATCCAAGTATTAAGGCAATCCAAAATCCGAAAAGAAGTCCGTGAGTTAACGTAAATAGATTCAAGGTACGAAGTCCAAAAAGCAAGCCAAAATCGTCGAAAAACCCACAACTACAAGCAAAGGAACACATTCACGTAAACAAATGTCAAACGGAATGTATTTGAAATTTGAATTGGTTTCCAAGATGGCGGGCAAAGCAAAAAAATGCGCCCTCTGGGGCTTAATGTTTGAAACATAAACACGTCTAAAACACAAATAGTATAAAAATGATAGGCCCCTGGCACTAACGGTTCGAGCTCGTCAGGCGAAGTTTGCCGATAGATGACGGAAGTATCCGAGTGCTTACGATCGCGCAAATGTGCCTGCATTTCGTTCAATCACCATAGCTCCCATTGCCCGACTGCTCTCATTACCCCGTGTTCCCCTATTATTTATATCTATTACGTTAAAAGTCATCATTCAATTTCATAAGGTTTCAGAGATCTAACTCAAAATAAGTGCACAAAGAGGTTTTTTCGTTATTTTTATCGAACTTTTTTTTTATCGAATCGTGTTTTCGCTTCAACATATTTGAAGATTGTCCAAGTTTAATGTGTCCAAATAGCAAACTCTTAGGTCTTATAGGCACCGAGATCGAGGTCGCTCAATATCATCAAAATAGCATTATATGGACTCTTAATAATAATGAGGGAATCAGACAGTGCACCTGTGCTTGGGCATTTACTTGGACACTATAATTCCGTCTTGCAGATAGCTAGTTTCCTTGAGGCTGGCCACTGTGAACGGAATCCTGGAGGACATTATTATTATTATTAAGTGTCTTTGGGCCACAGCACCCACTCACCATCAGGTGAACTGTGTACTCGTTTGTCATTATACTCTCTAAACTAGTAACAGATTTTTTTATACGTGGTAGAGCCATGCTGCAGTTATATTAGTAGTATAGCCGTAGCACGAATGGGTCGGCTCCACCGGGGAAGGACCACGCTCTCACAGAATACCAGCGTAAAATAGTAGCTAAATGCTGCTGTATTTCGTATGGTGGGTGTAGAGAACCGGAGACCCTTTTAATGGAAACGAGGCATTCCATTTTAGTCCTCACGGGTGACAACGCATCTGCATTTTGATTCGTAATCGAGGATGGACGTAGATGTCTATGGGCCGCAACAACCACTTTCCATCGGGTGGACTGTGTGCTCGTTTGTCACGAAAAAGATTGTCATCCCGATTCATTGTTACTAAGATTTGTCTCAAAATGCAAAACAATCGTGACTTTATTAAACATTTTTCATCCATTACAGTCTCAAGCCCAGCTGCGAGATCACAGCTGGAGCCACACGGAGTCGAAGCAGTTTGAGTGCCCGCAGTGCCACAAGCTGTTCCAGCGGCGTTACCTTTTGATCAATCATCGCCGATCGCACCTGATGCCGAGGGCGAAGCGTCAGTGCACCGTCTGCAACAAGACCTTCAGCAACCCCAGCAACCTGCATCGACACAAAGTGGTCAGTGTTACGCGATTAAAACAACTATATTATTATATAATTCAACTTTTTATAGAATAAGGGCGACAACCGGAAACACACTGGACATCTTTCCTCGATTAATAAAGAAAAATTTCACCCCTGGAGAATCCCTCGCTGAGCATCCACGACCATGTTTCTCCACTTTTGAGCGTGGGTGCTCAGGCTGTTCCACGTATTCTGGGGGGGGGGGGGGGGGGGCAAAATTCCGCTCAAGACTAAAACTGCTCGGGGCAAACGGAGCAACAAGACCAAGGCGACCCCTGCCACGCTGTCCGTGAATTTCTGCAATATCAGGGGACTTCACTCCAACCTAAACGCCGTCCACTACCATCTCGAGACGGCGAGGCCGGCTCTGCTCTTTCTGACCGAGACGCAGGTGTCCTCTACGGCTGATGTCTCGTATCTCTCCTACCCGGGGTACAAACTGGAACACTCCTTTGTGCCTCGGGCTGGAGTTTGCGTTTACGTCAGAGAGGACATCTGTTCTCGACGCCTCGGCAGACTTGAAGGTTCGGACCTGTCCATCCTTTGGCTACGCGTAGACAGCGACGACCATCCGCGCGTCTACGGGTGCCTCTATAGGTCCCACAGCGGTAATGCCGAAACAGACCGACTCTTCGACCACGTCCAAATGGCTGCAGATTCGTTGCTACAGCAGATCCCCTCCGCAGAGATCGTGATCTTCGGCGACTTTAACGCCCATCACGCCGAATGGCTCGGTTCACGTTTAACCGATCATGCGGGGAGATCTGTTCATGATTTTGCCTTGGCATATGGTCTGACACAACTGGTTACTTCGCCTACGCGGATTCCAGATGTGGAGGATCATGCACCTTCCCTGTTGGACCTTCTGCTGACCTCTCACCCGGACGGATATCAGATTTCCGTCGACGCCCCTTTAGGCTCCTCGGACCAATGTCTTGTCCGGAGTGTGGTGCCACTCACGTTGAAATCGCGGTTGCATTCTGCAGCCTGCCGCCGTGTTTGGCACTATAGGTCAGCCGATTGGGATGGGATGCGGTCTTTCTTTGCATCCTACCCTTGGGGGCGGGTTTGCTTCTCACCGGACGATCCCAACGTTGTTGCGGATTCTGTCGCTGATGTGGTACTTCAGGGTATGGAACTTTTTATTCCTTCCTCTGTGGTGCCCATTGGAGGCAAATCTCAGCCATGGTTTGGTCGCTCCTGTAAAATAGCATCATGCTATAAGCAGGAGTGCTACCAAGCCTGGGCTGACGCATCAGCGTCCAGGGATGTAAACACCAGCGCTCTAAAAAAGTAGTATAATTCCGCCTCTAGGTCCTTCAAAAGAGTCATTGCCAAGGCAAAGTCAGAGCACATAGGCAGAATTGGCGAGAAACTAGTTCGTCTTCCTTCTGGAACCCGTGCATTCTGGTCTCTCGCCAAGGCTGTCCAGGGGAATTTCTGTCAGCCATCTCTTCCATCTCTGCACAGGGAGGACGACTCACTGGCCCACACCGCAAAGGAGAAAGCCGATCTTCTAGGCTCTTTCTTTGCATCTAACTCGACTCTCGATGACGGGGGGAGTACGCCGCCGACCATCCCGCGGTGTGAGTGCTCCATGCCGGAAGTGCATTTCACTCAGCGCTCGGTTCGCAAAGCACTCCTCTCCCTGGACATCCACAAGTCGAGTGGGCCTGACGGAATCCCCCCAATTGTGCTGAGGACGTGTGCTCCAGAGTTGGCACCGGTTTTAACGCGTCTTTTCCGGTACTCCTACTCCCTAGGCGTAGTCCCAAAATCATGGAAGACGGCTTTCGTCCACCCGATCCCTAAAAAAGGCGACCGCTCAGACCCGTCAAACTACCGGCCTATCGCCATCACCTCCTTGTTCTCCAAAACAATGGAGTCCATTGTAAACTGCCAGATCATGAGGTACCTTGAGGATCACCAGCTGATTAGCGACAGCCAATACGGTTTTCGCCGCGGTAGGTCAGCTGGTGATCTTCTGGTCTACCTAACTCACAGATGGGCGGAGGCAGTAGAGTCCAACGGCCAATGCCTCCCATTGGCCGTTAGTTTGGACATTGCGAAGGCCTTCGATCGGGTTTGGCACAAAGCGCTTCTTTCGAAGCTCCCTTCCTATGGGCTTCCCGAGAAATTGTGCGATTGGATCACCAGTTTTCTTGCAGATCGGAGCATCAAGGTCGTTGTAGACGGTGCAAGCTCCGATTGCAAGCCTATTAATGCTGGTGTTCCACAGGGCTGCGTGCTATCGCCAACGCTGTTTCTTCTGCATATCAATGATATGTTGCAGACCCGTGACATTCATTGCTATGCAGATGACAGCACTGGTGATGCTCTTTACACCGGCCGAGGCAATATTTCTCGGGAAAACGTCTCCGAGTGCCGGGACAAACTTGTGTCTGAAGTCGAGTCTCTGCTGGACAGAGTCTCGGATTGGGGGCGACTAAATCTAGTCCAGTTTAACCCCCAGAAGACACAAGTTTGCGCGTTAACCGCTAAAAAGAACCCCTTTGTCGTATCCCCTCAGTTTCACGGCACTCCCCTTGTTGCCTCAGCCAGTATCGGAATCCTCGGCGTCGACATATCGAGTGACGTGCAGTTTCGTGGTCACTTGGAAGGGAAGGCCAAATTGGCCTCTAAAAAGCTTGGCGTGCTCAGCAGAGCGGGGCAGTATTTCATGCCGGCACACCGCCTGCAACTTTACAAGGCGCAGGTTCGGCCGCACATGGAATACTGTTCCCATCTCTGGGCTGGGGCTCCCCAGTACCAGCTCCTTCCACTTGACCACATCCAGCGCAGAGCGGCTCGAATCGTCGACGACCGAGTGCTTTCCGATCGGCTCGATTCTCTGGAACTGCGAAGAGATGTTGCATCCCTTTGCATTTTCTTTCGCATATACCATGGAGAGTGCTCTGAGGAATTGTTCGGATTAATCCCAGCCGCCAAATTTCGTGAACGCACTACGCGGCAAACGTCCCGATACCATCCACACCATCTGGATGCTTGGCGGTCCACCACTGTACGTTTCAAAAGGAGTTTTCTTCCGCGTACAACCTCTCTGTGGAATAATTTACCACCGGCGATTTTTCCGGACCGATACGACCTGGGGACCTTCAAGAAAAGAGCTTACTCCTTTCTAAAGGGCCGGCAACGCATCTGCAATTCCCCTGGTGTTGCAGTTGATCATGGGCGGCGGTAGTCTTTTAACATCAGGTGAGCCACATGCTCGTTTGCCCCCTCTTCTATTAAAAAAAAATGCAGATGCGTTTTCACCACAAAGGTTGGCATTCCTCGTTTCTAGTAAGGGTCTCCGGTTTTCTACATTCAGCACACGAAACACAACAGCAGTGAACTACTATTTTACGCTAATATTCTGTGAGAGTGTGATCCTTCCCTGGTCAAGTTGACCCATTGGTGCTACAACCATAATAATATAGCTGTAGCGTTGACCCACCACGTAAATTCAAATTCAATTTGATTTGCGTATACAATATTAATTAATATTACAGTATTTCTTTAAAAAACGTCCTATATATACGACTCGTGAGCGGCGTGGTATGTAATGTTTAATTAATAAATGTAATGTTAGTAGTTAATTAATAAATAAAATATAAGTAAGACGTAGAGGCGTTTCGATTATTAATCCAGATTAGATGTAGATGTCTTTGTGCCACAGAATCCCCTTATCGATCGATATTAAAATGAATTATGTAACTACTATCATATTATTTTAATTAAATTAAATGTAATAAAATTATTATGATGATTTTGAAAACATGTTATTAATTTATTAGATGTGAAAATGTAATTAATGTATTAGATAAATATTTGTATGTCAACATTATGACAAAACATGCTGGACTTAAATAATTTACCAACCTGTAATGTACCATGTTTTCTGCAAGTAAATTATGATTATGATTACCATCAAGTGGACTGTGTGCTCTTTTGCCATTCGTATTTGATTAAAAAAATATATTCAATACATATTTGTTAAATTCCATTAGAATGTCAATCTGCAGGAATAGGTATAGAAATTTTAATGAGTAACATGTGAAAAATCGTATGAAATACATACGTCGCACCTGCTATATTCGTTCACATTCTCTGCTACAAATAGCAAATTTGTGAAATCGCCAGATCTGCTCTTAATATAACAACGCCATTGGCTATTCTAATCATTGACTATTCATAATAATAAAATTATGGCAGTAAATATTGTATGCAATGCAACGACTACACAGCCCAAATAGACGCCTAATGCAAGGTGAACACTTTCTGTCAACACGGTAGATAAATACGTCTTTTATTAAGAAAACGATCGCACGTTCTACTTTAGTAGCGACCATCTTGCATGTGAACCGTGAATTTCCGACAAAATTGGTGCGGAAATAGTAGCCAAATGTGTAATTTCAAATAAAAATGCCATCACTTTTCATAGATAAGTGAATTTTAATTTCCAAATTCATTAATTAAAATTAAATCAGAGCTCATTTTCTCAAAGCATCGCGCGAATTATTCGGATATCTTTGGATATTCTCGGACTATGCATCTCTTTCTTTTACATGTAGTTCATTGTTGCTATACTTTCAGGCACGTGTAACTAGTATTGTACCAGTTAAACTATAACATTATTAAATATAATTTTTAAGTGACGACAATCCGCTCTCTTTACTGCTAATACGCCTTGTCGTGTAGGAAACGGAAGTGAACTTGACAGTTTAAATAACTGTTGCTATTATTATTTCAATATTGTAAAGGAAGCTTGTTTTAATAAAAATATCCTTTAAAACGGAAAATCATAGGTATTTTACTAAATACGATATCTACTTAAATAAAACTTCTTTTGTAGTTTTTTATTTTGTACTAATTTATTGTAGAATATGGTTCTGGTACTGATTAAGTAGACTTGCTTGGCTACCAAATTTATCAGTTAAAATTCCCATCACTATTTGTCTATTAGCAAGGGTCGCACCCTTGAATTTAACTAATTAGCGTGCATTTCAACCCGCCTCCCCCTTACCGCTTACCTCAGACTTTTGACAGACAGGTTTGGATGCAGAAGTACATACACTAGGCGTCTATTTGGGCTGTGTGGTCGTTGATGCAATGCCAGCCAGACTGCCATGCGTGCGGCGGCTAATAGGCATACATAGCAGTACTGAGTGAGGATAAAAGTACATGTCTATGGGCCACTTCATTCGCTTACCGTCAGGTGGATTATGTGCTCGTTAGAGTTTTTTGTTACTTGAAAAACACGCAACGTTCCGTCTTCATTTCCTTGTTTGGTCTTGACAAACTAATATTATGTAATGAGTTCTCAGCTGTATGTCAACAAATTTCTTTCAGATCCACACTGGCTTGAGAAATCAAAAGTGTGAGATATGCGGGAAATGCTTTAGAGACTTCGCCACCAAAAAAATTCACATCACATATGTTCATTTGAAGAAACCGTGGCCGAAGAGGAATAGATCTAAGTCGGCGAAGGCGACACAGGTACATTTTTATTTATTTATGTATTATATCCACTTACTGCTATCATTACAGTTAGTGTTGCCCAAATGCAAGAACAAGACGAGACTTAGCCAGTCATGGTCTTGGTCTTGCGCCAATACACCTGGTCTTGTTCTTGGTCTTGGTCTTGCAGCAAGAGCCTCGCAAGTCTCGCAATTACCTATTAGCCTATTATTATTTATCAAACGTTACTTTAGATCTTAGATCAACTTAACAGAGTAGGCACATTTTGAGCTTGAATTAACATAGCCATAGAAAGACCAATCAAATTAATAAATGTCTAAACATTTAATGAGAAATTCGAAAAATCAACTAATACCGGGTGGGGTTTGAACCCACGACCTAAGCGATCCGTGCCGATGCTCTAAGCAACTGAGCTGTCTACCAAGTCTCACGGCCACGGGAGTTAGTCTGTTTCTTAATAAACGTTTACATTTAATAAGCTTACTTAGTCAAAACATATAAAAAATAAATTAATGACATTAACTTGACTGTAGGGTAGCGCGGGGCTTAAAGGTCCGCGGGTAAAAAGGTCCACCATGTCTATCTCAGAAAATAAATGTCCGTTAGACAAGCGAGTAACAGGCGTTTGAAGGGGTTACGGGGGGGGGGGGACGCATGCCGACTCCCGCAGTGAGCTCTCGAGTGCCAGGGAGAGTGTGCGCTAGACATGTGTAAATCACTCATTTCTAGCGACCGAATCATTCTAGTACATTTCGTCACGCGTACCGGTACATTTGGGTCGATCATTCAAATGGATCATTCCCGGCTCCAGTACTCTGTGTCTGTAAGATCCATTGGGAACAAATGGGAAAAAAATCTTTATGACTTTGTAATGCTATCATCGCCATCTAGTGCATGTTATAGATAATAAAGCATTTTATCGAACAAAAATTTATGGATTTCCAAGGCGGTAAGTCCAAAAGATGCTAGATGGCAAAAACACAAAAACTTCAGTTGATTTGATTTCATTGATAACTTTATTCAAGATTATTATTATATATTTTATTGATTTAAATAAATGAGATTTAAAAATAAATAAATTTATTTATTTTTAAATTTCATTCTTAACTATACTTAATTTAATCGATTCTTATAAATTTACTTTGCGTTTAGGCCATCTAGCATCTATTGAGCGTACCACTTTGAGTCTCATCCATTTTGGTTTGATTTCGATAAAATTAGAAATGACTTTAACTATAGATCGTATAAGATGGCGCTATTTATTAGAAAGCAACATGGCGCTATTTATTCAATGCTGAAAGCAATTTTTGGTGAAAAGAAGATATTATTTTCATTTAATACTATAAAATTTAGGCTTCATATGTCTAAAAATAAGGATTGTAATGTATATATCCTACAAAGTACTTAATATGATGATTTTATTATAAGAATATAAGATAAACTTTTATCTTATAAGAAAATCATCATAATAAATAAATAATCTGCCATGAAATCTTTTGAAGTGTTATTTTTAGTATACCCCACGAAACTAAGGTGTTTTTAAAGTCCTTTTTTATACGCCTTTGCCACGAAATGATAAAAATAATTAAATGTAAAATATTTTTTTATTTTACTTATATAATAATAAAAAACCCTTATATAATAAATACTCTTGTTACCACCTGATACTCAGCTACTTATAGGTAATCAGCTCAGCAGTCTGCGTTGAGCAGTGTGCATCTGCATTCGATTTGCTTTGCTTGTCTCTCGAAGTAGTTTAGTTTTCTGAAGGTTTCGTTCGTTTCTTCCTTATGTTTATTTTTAATAGCTTAATATATTTATGAGATATTTTGTCAGTAATATTTTAGTAAGTATATCATTTTAGGTGTTCAATAAAACCATAACATTTATTTAGCTGAATTTGGTTATGGTGGTTTTAATCTAAGGTATTGGTGGCTTGTAATCTCATTTTAAAAATTGTAAATTGAAAATTAACAGTTAAAATGTCTACGCCTCAAAACAAAAGGAGTGAAATTTGGAAACATTTTTCCCTTGTGTCAAATGGGAAGGCTAAATGCAGCTACTGTCAAAGGACACTAAGTTACATCGGAGGGGCTGCAGAAAATTTATTAAGGCATATGAAGTCACAGCATAAAGGAGTTTCTCTTGAAAGAGTAACGTATACTCCTGATAAATGTACTACAGTCACTGAACTGGCGCATGGTACAGAAATTTCTGCCTCAATAGAGCAAACAGAATCAGTAAAAAGTAGTAAAGAACCCAACCCTAAGCAGTTACATCAAACGAAAACAGCGCCCGCCCTAACCCAAGGCACAATGTCCACATATGTACGCAGACCTATATCAGTATCTCTTTCGAAACAAATAGATGAACAACTTTAAAGGGTAATAGTTAAAGCATATTACCCATTTAGTATAGTTGAAGATAAAGAGTTTAAAAAATTAATTTTCTTGTTGTGCCCTGCTTACTCCATGCCAACTCGAAGAACTGTCTCGAATTCACTTATTCCACAATGAAACAAAAGAAAAGGTTGTAAGAACATTATCCTCAGTGGACGCAGCGTGTCTTACTACCGATGGTTGGACGTCTATAACTCCGCAAAGTTACGTTGCTATAACTGCACATTTTATTCGTGAAGTAGATGGCATAAGTACCTTACAATCATGCCTGTTAGTATGCATACCCTACGATAGTAGTCATACTGCACAAAATCTAGGTATGTTCATAGCAGAAGAGGTGAAGAAATGGGATCTACAAAATAAAGTAATTTGTGTAGTCACAGATAACGCACCAAACATTGTAGCTGCTGTAAGAAACAATAATTGGAGACACATACCTTACTTTGCCCACTCCCTGAATTTAGTTTTAGGAGATGGTTTGAAAATAATACACGCAGAATTGTCCAAAATAAAGGATATTGTTGCTTATTTTAAAAGAAGTTCTAAAGATCTAGCAAAATTATCTGTTATGCAAAATCAATTAAACCTTCCGGCCATAAAACTAAAACAAGACTGTGTAACCAGGTGGAATTAAACGTATGATATGTTATCCTGCATCTTTAAAGTAAGGGCAGCTGTAATCGCTGTTCTAGCAGTTTAAAATCCAGAGTTAAATTGTTTATCGCCGTCAGACTGGGCAATGTTGGGCAAACTGAGGAAATATCCGCTGAAAAAAATGTGACATTGTCCAAGTTAATGTTAATGATAAAAGCCATAAACAAACATTTAATTAAAGCATCCGCAGAATACGTTAATGATGTAAAGGTTACCAAGCTTGTGCAGGAGTTACAAAATTCCATGTCAGTTAGATTTTATGAAATGGACACTCAAGAGCTTATAACGCAGGCAACTTTTTTAGATCCCAGATTTAAAAAATTTGGTTTTAATGATGCAGTAAAATATGAGAGGTGTGTAAATTTCTCAAAACGCAAAATTTTGACCACTCCATATCTCTGCTCTAATATTCAAGATCCCCAGCCATCTACATCCCTTCCACCGCCTCCTTCATCGCTACTTTGGGAAGACTTTGATAATCAAGTTGAATACATCCTTTCTAATCCGGATCCTCATGCTGCTAGTGTCATAGAGATAGACGGATATATGAATGAACCACTTATACAAAGAAATGATGATCCGTTAATGTGGTGGGATAACCATAAATATATTTATCCAAGATTATACACATTAATGAGGCGTAGATTGTGTATTATGACCAGCAGCGTGCCCTGTGAACGCATATTCTCCAAAGCAGGGTTAACTATATCTTACAAACGTAGCAATTTGAAGCCTAATAAGGCAGAGCAATGTTTATTTTTAAATTATAACTTGTAAATATTTATTTAAATAGACTTGGTGATATAACCTAAAATCTTGGTTAAATAAATTGTTGTCTGTGTATTCTCAGACCAAAACATGAGATAATCATTAACCAAATGTCACCTTTGCAGATATGGACCCCTTTCTACAATTCTTTTTTAAATTTTGTTTATAAGAAATAAGAATTATACAACTAAAATTCCAAAAAATTTATTATATTGTCTCTTACTAAATATAAATAACAAAAATTATTTATAATGATAAAAATTATTAGTTTTTAAATTTCATTTGAACATTTTTGTATGCTTTATCTAGCATTTGTGGCAATTGGTTGTCTAATTTTAATCTAATAACATCTAATCCATTTAGGATTTTAACAATCACATTACACCAGTTCCATATACATATTTTTGTTCTAATTTTCTTATAGAATTTGTCCAAAAGGCATTCATGCTCCGATGAGTTCCGATCCGATGAGACAGGTTACACCTTGCCTTAAGGGTTTCCATTTGTTATCCCGTATAACAATAGTCATGCTTATCACACCTGAAAAACAAAGATAATGATTATTTTCGCTTTACTTCAGTTGTATTCACATAAAAGTAGATATTAGATCAACGTTTTTATTTACACTAAAAAGAGCATTGTTAATGATAATGTATTTTCATATATTAGTAAGTTTAACTTCATTTTTTAAATTTCTGAGGAATGAGATATTCATCATTTATAGGTATTATTTTACTGCATGTTAACATTCAGATAAACAAACATCTAATTGTCATACCATTTTTAGATTTAATATAGTATTTTCTCAAGAAAATAATTTGTTATTCTCAGAAGATTTGAGGATCAAATATAATCTTAAATCTTTTAGCCTCTTATTATGATTGTGTCATCTAAAATGAAAACAGACTTTTTGTATTGGTTAACAAGCAATCAAAATAATAAAAATACACTTATGCTAATTTTAACACTGAACGTTTAATTTCATTTACATAATTATCTTACCAGTATTTTCCCTGGCCAATATTTTTTTTTCTAGAATCTTCTTTCATCCTTCAACTTAATGGCTGATTGGAATGATGTTCTCTGATCTAATACCAGACCTAGAGCCACAGGAATTAATCCGGTCCTTTTTGCCTTCTCTATCACTTTCTCTACAATATTTTTATTATCAGTGCGGGTGTAGCTACTTGATAAAAATAAAGTGCTTTCTTATGACACATAAAGAACTTTCCACGTTTGCATTGCACTTTGCATTTGCAGCTTCTCTGAACTGAGCTACTTCAATCTTGCAAAATTATAAAAGAACGTTAAATTAATCCTATCCTCCATCTATGAGTACACTTCATCGTCACAGAGACCAGACCGGGGAATCCAGAATACAGATATCTAACTTTGATTCCGATTTAATTTGTTTGATTGACGTATCGTATTTCGTTGTTCATTTCATCTTTATAGCTTTATACCTCTCGCCAGAGATTAGTTAGTATTTAGTAATAGTACCTATGTTCCGTTTCCTTGCTCTGTACGAATAGTGTAGTGTTACCTATTCTAGCCGAATCCAAGTCGCCAAAAATTTGACGCAGAGTAAAAGTTAAAAGTCTTAAAAAGTCACCCAATTTTATAAGAAATATTTTAATAAAATGCTTTAATTTAAACTTATGTTAGGTACCTTTAGTGTTATATTATTCATCAGAAGTAATAAGGATTGTAACCATAGAAGTCAGTTGCAATATCTTCATTTTATTATTTTCTAATAAAAGGGTTATAGAATAAATATCCTTTACAATCGCCTTCTTTCTGAGATGGCCTACTCGGGTAGAAAATCACAATCTTGGTCGCTCCGATTACTTTAAAACTAGTCTAAATAGCTAAAAATCGCCTAACTTGGCAACATTTCCGAATGCGTGCACTGATTATACTGAACTGGTATACCCTACATTAAAAACAATTCATTCAGATCTTTCGGGATTCGGTCGGTTTGCGGCTCATTCACAACTCAAACAAATCGCGGGTTAAAAAGGTACCGTCAATTGTTTGTGATTGGTTGTACTGGTACATTCAAAAACAAATGAATGAACCATCAATACTTTTAAGTGTACCAGCTCAAACGAACGAATCATGCATGATTGACACATGTCTATGCCGATGTCTCACCCCCGTACCTCGGAAAGCACGTAAAGCCGTTGGTCCTGCGCCTGATCTTTCTTCGGTCGTGTCGGTTTACCGTCCCATAGAATTAAGGGACTGAGGGAATAGAAAGTGCAGCTGTGCTTGCGATACACTTGGACACTATAATCCTGTCCTGTCGTATAGAATAAGGTTGACAAACGAGCACACAGCCCACCTGATGGTAAGTGGATGCTGTGGCCCGTAGACATCTACATCTATCCACCATTAAGAGTAACAAGATGCAGACGCGTTGTCACCCCTGAGGACTTTTTTGTTGAGTTGAGTTGAGTTGTCTACACACACCATACGAAACACAGCAACATTGAGCCGCTATTTTATCGCTGGTATTCTGTGAGATCGTGCTCCTGCCCCGGTCGAGCTGACCTGTTCGTGCTACAACCGTAATATAACTACAACAAGGCTCTACCACATATAAAATATGGTGAATGTAGAGAGTCGGAGACCCTTTTTATTTGAAACCAGGCGTCCCATCTTAGTCCTCTAAGGTGACAACTCATCTGCATTTGATGTAATACATGTAGCTATCTACGGGCCACAGCATCTACTTACTGTCAGGTGAACTGTGTACTCGATCATCACCCATTTGCTTTAAATAAAATATGTATTTTTCGTAGTGATGTCATAGAGTATACGTGTCAGCATAAGTAAACATCAAAGTCAAAACTTTTCATTCAATTTTAAAAACAACTACACCAGTTCTCAGAGAAGAACCAGTAACACCCTGGGGTCTTTATTTTTAATACAGTCTTACAAAACCTCAATGATATTATAATCAATAATCATCAATAAAAATCTTAATGCTCTTGGGTGACAACTGAACTTACTACACATATGCATTTTAATATTTAAGCGAAAACAGATGCAGGTGTCTGGCAGGTCCTGCCCTTATCCCAAGTTATTTAGGGTCGGCATATAATGACTTCGCGAACTCCTTTACTTACTTCTAACCACAGTCCTAGCTCGGTCCATCCATCTTTTTTTGGGCTTTTTCTTCTCTTACATCCATCCACTTTTATAGCCAACATTCTTCCTGTTACATGTACACACAATTTAATAATACGAAGTGAAAAACTTTAATCACACCATGCAATAGCGGTGTAAGAATATCCACCAGCCCTTATCATCCCTTGGGTGTCGTAAGAGACGACAGAGGGAGACAGGCAGGAGATGGGCAGCAGCGTCCTTCTAATAACGATTAAAATATCATAAGTCACAATAGGGATGTTATGTTCATCTCGATTTTTAATCATTCTCTAAGCTTCTCAATCTAACCTTATTATTTTTCAGGCTACCCTCAAACAAATTCCACTGCCCACTAGTGAGAGCGACAGGAATACTGAGCAACCCACGCGGTCCGAATCCATCGTACCGTAGGAAACTGCTGTAGTCAACTCTGTGTATTTATAAAAAAATATGTGCGTATAATTATGTACTATTATAATCATAACTGTAATTGTACGATGTGAAACTTCTTTACGACATATCATTCTTCTTTTATTTATTATAATATATATTGTAATATGTTTATAATATATAATATTGTACTAAATTTTTCTTCTACGTCAATAAAGAAGTTTCACTTCTAAATCAAACAATTGTGATATTATTTGTATTTCTATAGATATCGGCATACGAGTTAAGATGAACCTCACATGACTGCATTATGTACTGATGGCAAAAAAGGTAAACGTATTTATAACAAATACAGTTTAAGTCAGTTAGCAAACTTTGTTACGCTAGGCGAGCGAATACAATCAGTGTAAGTTAATCCCGGATCTAATCGTAATACATTTAAGCGAAATCTTAAGAGTGATGGCGATTACTTCGAAAAAGATCGACTTTAAATCGATTCAAATCGAAATCTGTAAAATCGATTCACAATATCGATTTTTAAGAAATCGATCTTTTAGACAGATTTTTTGACTTAGACTTTTAGATTTTTTATATTTTTGCTTTTCGGGTTTGTATTTAAAATATCAACAAACAATACAACAAAACACAGATTTATATATAGTAATGTATAATAACGCAACTTTTTTATTTCTTTAATCCGTTAAGAAGAAGCGAAAGAAACAGCACAAAGCCATCTCGCGAATTTTTGTATTTTGAAACACTGTTATTTCTTTTGGGCAAATTCAACTAATTGTAAATTATTTTATGGTTCTTATCAAAACTCAAAAAAACGAATCTCGATTGTCTAGGGTGAGATATTGATATACATAAAAATTCATAGTTTGATAATAAAAATAATAAATTATACACACGACACAGAAGCTGACAAACGATACAATACGTGATTATTTTTCAAAGAGTAGCCGAACTTTAAACTTAAGTTCAAATATATAAATAAAGATATACCATTATTGTGCTTTTAGAAAATACCAGTAAATAAGGCTTATACTTTTATTTGAAATCATCCTAAATTGGGATAATGTTTTAAAATTGGACTATTTTAAAGAACTTTTTAGTCAGCTTCGATTACATAGCGTGGAGTTTATTTTGAAGTCATTTCACAAAAAATACTAACGACGTTGTGTGGGTGACCTCTACTCTTTTACTCCGACACCTCTGACTAAGAAAAAAGGACTTTTGGTTTAAAAAATTGGCGTACACAGTTAAAAAGAAGTTTTAATTAAAAAAAAAAAGAATTTAAACACTGCATTTAAAGAGTTATTTTGTGTAATAAATTATTTGTAAGGAATATTGAAAAATAAATGTTTAAGAAAATCGCGGTCGTTTTCATTATTTTATCCTAATAAGTTGTAGAATGGCCGTGTAATGGAGTGTAAGAATATCCACTACAGCGTATCATCCCGTGGGCCTCCTGTGGTGCAGTCTATGGCGGAGGCCTGTGCTCAGCAGTGGACTTTAATGGACTGTGACGATAATAGTAGTTGTACAAGTGAGCAACCCGACACCACCTCTCCATGGCGAGAACTCATGATGGAACTGCAGCCACTTGATTGGTTAAATATTCAAACGTAACTCAATATTAGAATGTCTATTTAAAAAAAAAAAAAACACTGCTACATTGCGTAAATAACGTGTAATAGTGTATGTGAATAAATATGTTGTTGGAGACTCTCAAAACAATTAAAATGAACGTCTCAGTACCAACTGTACGTTATAAAAGATTCATGGCACACATCAGAAGTAAATACGATTATAGGTATGTCACTGAAATAAATGAAGTATGCAAACTAACAACACCACCGTCCAGCACGATGCGATAGGGCAGCCACACTGCAACATCACCTTAGCTTGTACTAAAGGGATTATCACGACCGACAGACTCGTGGAACGACCTAACCTAGACTGCTAGTTGCCTGCGCAGTACTATGTACTAATTGAACGAGTGTGGGAGTTTTAACGCTTATTAGTTTTCTACCTTTACTCGTAGCAATATTAATGCTTCTCCGATAGTTTTGCTCAGACATTTAAATTAAGTTTTTCGAGAGAACACTGAAACTTATACGTGGTAGAGTCATGCTGCAGGTATATTGGTTAGTATAGTAGTAGCACGAATGGGTCCGCTCGACCGGGGAATGACCACGCTCTCACAGAATACCAGCGTGAAATACGTACTTAATGCTGCTGTATTTCGTATGGTGAGTGTAGGCGACCCTTTTTACTGGAAACGAGGCATTCCATCTTGGTTCTTAAACGCATATATCATACCATCAGGTGGACTGTGTGCTCGTTTGTTACCCTATGCTATAAAAAAAAAGCCAGTGGAGAGCTTCTTTCTGCGAAGACTTGTTAATCTTGAAACTCTTTTTCCTACTTTACGATCTTCCGGTCGGTCATGCTCTAAACTGAATAAGGATAAGCCCTTTATTACACGTAATGACGTACATGTAGAATGGGTCCGGAAGTGATTCCGGAGGCTGCATATGTCACGATTGTGAATTCACCTTTACAGCCTGTCAAAAGTCCACTGTTGGATAAGGCTACCTTATAGATTGCCTCATAGTGAGAATACCTGCCACAGTTGCCACGCTTAGCAGGCGGGCTGGCAACCGCAGTTGTCAGCCCTACCCCTAAGATAAGGATACTCTTATTAAATTGAATATAAAGTTTTTATATTAACTTTCAGCAATCCCATCATATGGGAACAGTAAGAAACTGATAACTTGATGTCGTCCAGGTAGAAAAGATGGGTCAATTTTGTGCCCACCCTTGCTAATTGTTATTACTGTGAAATCCGACCATTGTGTGGATGTACTACAGCAAACAAATGTATCCGGTAATGGACTGGATCAATTAACTCTTTAATTTTAAATTGTGTTTAATTTGCACCTGCCAACATTTTTGTTATATTCCATTTTTCCAGGGTTAATTAGTAGAGAATTTTATAAGGCTTCAAGTCCGCCATTTGTATTCCCCAGTTGATTTGCATTAAAATATAAAATAATCGTAATTTGAGGTTTAACACGTTCCTGTCCAACTCTAGGACCAAAAACTTTCTATTAATATAATTTCTATTACGATTCTATTATTGGTTTTAACTTGAAATATTGTAAATAAACATTTCATTTCGACATTATCATCATCATCATCATCACGTAATGCTAAAAAGCAGGGCTATGCTTACATAAACCACATGCAACCATCGACTTCCTGCATATCTTACCTGAGCGGCTCTATTTAGTGGGCGCCGCCCTACACCGCCTACTGGTACGAGGCTGCCACTCGAAAACCTATATTACAACTCGGTTGTCGGTTCTTCGATCCATATGGCCGGCCCATTGCCACTTCAGCTTGAAGATCTATTATATGAGATCTATTATATTAGATAGAAGATGAGCCCTTCACAAGCCCACTGCTGAACATAGGCCTCCCCCAAGTAACGCCACAAAGCACGGTCCTGAGCCACCTGCATCCATCGACTTCCTGCATGTCTTACTAGGTCGTCACTGCAGCTAGTGGCGGGTCACCCTACACTACGCCTACCGGTACGAGGCTGCCACTCAAGAACCTTTCTTCCCCATCAGTTATCGGTTCTTCGAGCTATATGGCCGGCCCATTGCCACTTCAGCTTACTAATCCATTGGGCTATGTCGGTCACTCTGGTTTTACTGCGGATATCCTCATTTCTGAGTGTATCACGCAGAAACTCCGAGCATAGCCCTCGCGACCTTGAGCGTCCTCATACGGCCAGCAGTGAAGGACCACGTCTCAGATCCGTAAGTCATCACTGGCAACACGCACTGGTTGTGCATATATATATATATATGTGTGTGTGTGTATGTATATATATATATATATATATATATATATATATATATATGTATATATATTTATATATGTATATATATTCTTATTGTAATTATGTATATTATATATTTTATATACATATATGTGTATGAATATTAATATAATTTTATCTATTTTTTGCGATGTACCGTTTATATCTAATGTATTTTATTTCCATGTATTACAATTTTTTTTGTTATTTTATTTAAGTATTCGCATATTAACTTTTTATTACACCTACTTCATTCTATCTCTGCATCATCCCAAGGTAGACTGGGAGAGAATGCATTAGGCATTAAGTCCGCCTATATACCACTTGTGTATATGAAGTTTTAAATAAATAAATAAGATCTATTGTATTTTTATGGTGCATAATTCTATGGTGTATCAGAAAATAAAACAATGTATATATACATATCAAATCCAATTTTATTTTACAAAACCTTAATACTAATAATAAATAAATGATTTCTAACAAAGCTGTGTTTTTATAAAAAGCTTATTTATATACAATCCGATCACTGGACAATCGATTCACATATTTTATATACCGAGCTCCAATTTAAAATCAAGTAAAAACTAACCTAATTTTACAGGAGAGCGACGAAACTTCTTCATACCAGCCCAGTCCACTGCTAAATACAAAGATTTAAATAGTTAGAAGCGCCCTTACCACAGTATGACCACTCCAAAATGTGTCCATTCTCAAATGAGTGAGCTCACTCATTCGCAGTCAGTGCTCATTTGTGCGATAGAGAAAGTAGTATACACAATTTCTGTAAGATAATAAGAGATGACACTATTGCATTAGCGTGCGCGCGTCAATGTCTCAAAACGAACTCATCCAAAAATAATGTTACGGTTTTAAAGACGAAGGCGCATCTAACTATTTAAATCTTTGGCTAAATATGGACCTCCCCGTAGATTGTCACATCATTTTATTTGTCATAGTTGTCAACCGCAGTTTAATTATTTTCAATTGGTTATGGCAGATTACCAAATGAAAATAAACCGACTTAAAACACCAACGGATTTATATGAGGTGGAGGATATGGTTACACATATCCTCCACCTACATACATGGTTGGCACTCTATATATAAATCGATGCAATTCTTAGAATGTTTTAACAATAGTTTGAAAACTAGCAAAATATTAAAAGAACTGCTGTCAATAAAGTTTTTAATATTAAAAGTAATTAAATGTTACAGCCTATACTGCATGGCCATTTTTACCATCTAAAAAAAATAGGGTGTAACATGTGAACGGAGTAGAAGCCTATGGCACTGATATTTATATACATTCAAAATGTTTGTTTTTATTTTTTGTAAAATATCAGTGCCATAGGCTTCTACTCCGTTCACATGTTACACACTATTGTTTTTAGATGCTAAAAATAGTCATTCAGTATATGTCCCATTACTGGGCACAGATCTCTGACTTCCGAGACCTTTGTATTAATACAGTTAAGCATAACTACTGTTAAGATATTATAATTTTTAGTAATTTTATATATTTAATGCAGGTATTTTCATCTTGTAGATAACTACTATGTTAGGTTTTAAATATTGAATATTTTATAATGTCATTTACTGGGTTTTTATATGGAGAAAACCGACGTAATAGTTTTTTCGAATTACCACTCATGTATTTTTCTGCTACTAAATAGCACAACAGGCGTGTTCCAGAAAGGTATAGAGAGCCGGCATAGTTACAGGCTGTGAGGCATTCAGTCTTAGATGCTCGGAGACTCAGAACTAACAGGGATTTGTACGAAACTTCATGAATTACTTCCTATGTCTATGGAATTCTTACGTCCTTTACGTTCCACGTCTCATCACCGACCAACTCATTCCTGAAGTTGTGGAGCAAGAAAGACCATCGCGCTGTCAAACACGCTTATCACCCTACAGGTTTTCTCGCTATGTTTCCTTCACCGCCGAGAATGCGCTAAATCAAAATGGCAAGTAACATTTTAGTCAGTGACGGATGATCAACGTAAACTTAGGAGATTCTCAAAAAATATGTCAAACAATTCACTAAACATAAAAACACAAACATAGTCAGATCTCTACCTTTGTTAAAAACACTTGATGCTATTTGAGTCAGTAATAACTCAAACTACTCTTGAAAATTTTATTTCAATGAGTGGGTGATATTAGTCGCATGGTGTATTCGAACTCACGATCAAAGACTTCTATGTATATTTCTAGACGTGCTCTACGGCCTTATACATTAATACAAGTTACGATAATATTAAGTTACGGTGAGTTATCCGCAACTCGTTTAGTCGACTGCGAGCGGGCGAGAAGACTAGTTCTTTGTTTTGTAAACCGCGAACTTTGTTCCATATCTAACAATGATGTTGTTTAATGTGACTAAGAAAACGAAGAAGACGCTGTCATCACGGCTGGTAATCATTCAGCAAAACTCTATGACCGTATGAAATGCTGTGAGCAATTCATTACATGACGTTTCTCTCGTCCCTCTCACCTCATGCTCCTTCACTCAATTGCCATTTTGTCATGTTACTGTCGCTTAGCCATTGCTTCCTCTACACTACTCGCGAAGTAGATCGAAGTTGGACGAGGCGAATAGTGTAGAGAGGTACTTCGATTCACTTCGTCCAACCTCGCTTCGCCTCGGGCGACTTCCGATCGCTGTCGGTTTTTTGCGCCAGAGTCAAAGGACTTCGCGAAGTACCCCGATCATCTCACTACACTAGTCGGCGTACGTCCATTAGCGCTATGACGCCGTACTGTTCACACGTGGGTGCGCGCGCATAAAATTGGGTACATATTATAATGAGTGCGATTTGGTCACAGGAACAAGTCCTTTTCTTCTTGGAAACACTGACAGAGGACATAAAGATAGAAAAAAATCAACGATGCTGGGGTGCGCATTCAAGGAATTTTCAATATGCCTATCCTAGAACTGAAAAAAAAGAAAGAATCTCTTTTTGCCACCTACATGGGGTATTGCAGAAAAAAAACAAGAGTCACTTAAATCCGGGGCCGGCGTGGATGATATTTATCTTCCAGTATGGTTTGCATTTGAACATATGGATAATTTTTTGGGACCAGTATTTAAATGTAAACAAACAATGACAACGGTGAGTTTTTATTATTTAATTAATGAGTAGGTTAAAAATCAATTCATTTCAATGCATGCTAATGTAAAGTAAATGCACACCTGCTTCACTGCTTTATTCAAATACGAGTATATTATGAAAATGTATTTTATTTCCATATTTCATGAATTCCAACAACAGACAGGCAAAATTTCACAAAAGTATATGAATGGTGTTGTTACTGTTTCTTTTTTGCATTTGTATGCATTGTATGATTTTCATTACATTTAGTAATAAATTTTAACCGACTTCAAAACGGAGGAGGTTTGCAACTCGAGTGAGTTTGTTTTGTATGTATGTTACGCGATATCTTCGCAGATTGTTACACAATTTCGATGATTCTTTTTTTATTAAATAGGTGATCCTATATAAGAGTGGTCTCATTATAACTTGGAGAAAAAAAATCATCTCAAAGGGTAGAAAATAAATAACTTTGTTTTTAGCGATTTGAATTCGGTTTTTACTTTTTGTCAAAATTTTATAACTTTTATTAACAAACAAAAAACGGGACAAAAAAGTCTTTTATTGACCAAATAATCTTTATTAGGTTTTTTACATAATTAATAGTATTTATATGCCGGAATTCCATATCCAAGGATTTAATAAGCATACAATAACTAATTATTTCTAAAAAGATACTCCGCAAAATGATCTCTTATCTGAGTTGCAGATAATGTTGATCTGCGTAGTATTCGTGCAATATTTCTCAAAGTACAGTTTTTATCAACGTTCTGCCGCCAAGTTTCAGGTTGAATTAATACTCCGTTTTCATCATATGTGTCCACAACACCGGGTGGCATATAAATATGAGATGAATTATTACTTTTTCTGAGAAAGTTGTGCAATAAGAGACAAGTCATTATAATAATAGGAACGGTGTCGATATTTATATCAATTGGCTTTTTGAATATTCTAAAATTGTTTGCTAAAATACCAAAAACATTCTCAACTACAACCCGAGACCCTGACAAGCGTGTATTAAAAATTCGTTTAGGTGAACCAATATTATGAGTACCATGATAAGGTTTCATTATATTATTATGCAAAGCAAATGCTCCGTCAGCCAAAAACACGTAGGGAAAATTAGCTTTATCAGCGCTAGACAATGAGCGTGGCTTAGGCAAATTAAGAGTTTCGGATGAAATTTTTTGCCACAACGAAGAATTTTTAAATACACCTCCGTCACTGATCCTTCCCTGACTACCAATGTTGGCATACATCAATTTATAATTACAGTCCACTAAAGCCAATAGTACTATACTGAATGTCTTCTTATAATTGAAGTACTCAGAACCCGAATTGTCTGGACATTGTATAATAATATGCTTTCCATCAATTACACCAACAGCGTGCGGGAAATTATTTTTAAATCCGTTTTCAACTTCTAACCACTGCTGCTCATTGATTGGCATTTGAAAAAACAAAAAAAAAATATTTATAACTAGATTGCGTTTTTGATTTCAGGACACTGCAACTGTTCCTAATGATCCACTCGATCCAACACCAACGCAAAATAGGACTGTCCGGCGTCGTCTCAACCCACCAGAATTACAAATTGCCAGCAAACAAATGTCTGAGGCATTTAACAATTTAAATAAAATGATTAACAAGCAAGATGTTGTTGAAGATGAGTGTGACATATTCGGCAAACTGATTGCTAAAAAATTAAAGAAGATGCCTGAACATGAAGGGCAAGAAATAATGTTCGACATTCATGCCTTATTTCGAAGACCACGTAGTGTTGAAAGATCATCTGTTGATTCGTTACGCTCCCCTACACCAACTTGTAGAAATTATCCTAATGTCACAATGACTTCTCCCAGGACAAACTCATCATTTTCAGAGCCTCACAACTCATTTGTAGCATTTTCCGATGGAACTGACGGAAGACAATACATGTTACATATCCCGGAAACAAATGAAAATACTTTCCTTAATGAAAAATCTTCAATGGTTCACATTATAAGGGACGAAGTTGTTAGGCCAGCCGATAAAATTTCTTCGGTAACCAGCCCAACTACAATCCAAATTCGATTCGTCCCCTACCAAACGTCTCCTATGAATAATATAATAAATCAAGCATACTATAAGTCTGAATAATACCTACTCATCATTTTAATTGTAACTTTAATTAGTAATAAGTTTAAATTAAATTATGTTCAAAAATCTTAAACATCTACTTTTATGTCATCCTTGAGAACGTCGTTAAGAGCTTTGCAAACATCAACAACTATTTTTGAAATTAACTGACTTGAAATTTTAAATAAATAATGCAGGCTTTTAAAATTGTCGCCAGTTGCTAAAAACCTCAAAGTGACTACTAAACGAATCTTGGCAAGTATAGCTTCCCTTAAATGAGTATCTTGCTTAGAGATAACAGGCAGAACTTTGGAAAGCAAGTAATTAAAATCCGTCAATGACATTCGATGGAAATTTTCGAATTCTCCAGATGGTTCTTGTATGAGTTCAGCAAATTGTTGCTCCATACTATGTCTGCAAAAATATGAAATATAAATTAAAAATAATCATAATAGTAATAATAATATGTGCCTATGTTTAGACTTTTCTACCTATGGTAAAAGTTCTTAATTGTGCCTTGTTTACTAACCTAGTTCTGTTCCGGTGCATTGCAATCATCCACCATCTTTGTTGTATATAAAACACGCACGTAATTATAATACGCGAGGGAACACATTGCAACAGCAGTTGCCTCTTGAACGTTATTCATGTTAAGGGTACGGGAGACTCAAGACGACGGAGCTCTTCGCGAAGTAGCACGAGTGTGTGGTCACGTACTTCGGCTTCGATCGACTTCGACGAGCACTTCGTCGAAGTTACTTCGCGAGTAGTGTGGAGGAAGCAATAGATTAGTATATATACTAGAGACGTTTAGCTGTCAGTTTTTCACTTCTTCAGTTGTTTAGAGGTTTTCTTGGATATTTCGTTGTTTCCGTGAACCAACAAAATAAACTTTTACTTAGATTTTAGTGCTGTTTTACTAAAGGACGTTATAATTTATAAGCTAATTTACGAAAAGACGTTTATTGTGTACTAGGTTATATACGACAGGACGTTTCTTTAGCATAAATGTATTTTAATTTTTAGTTTTAAAATGTATTTTAAGTGTTGCATTCCCAATTGTGCAAGTAAAAGAGAAGAGACTAAGTTACATAAGTCTCCGTCTGACGAAGACCAACGGAACAAGTGGCTGGACTTTATAAACTGTGACACTCTTAAAAGTATGCATTCCAGTAACCTTAACAAGATGCTGGTTTGTCACAAACATTTTGAAAAAAGGTTTCATATTGTAAAATCTGGCATTAAGAAGACAGCTTATCCCACACTTTTTTCTTTGGAGGAAATTGAGTCAGGTTTCTCATCAAGATCATGCAATAACAAAGGTGTGTACATTTAGTTATTCTTCTTAATAAGATATCTTATTAACAAACATAACTACAATATATAAAATTAAATGTATATATTTATAAAGATAAACAATCCTTTATGTTTTTATTTCAGATGATACAGTTAAAATAAAAGGTGCATCACTTAGTGTGATATTTGATCCACCACACCTTATAAAAGGTAAGGAATAATTTCCTATCGAAACATATAACAACTGATAGCAAGGTATCAAAATGGCAAGATATTGTTGATGTATACCTAACGGACTGCAAGCATAGTCAATCTCGGTTGTTACACAAACTGAATGATGAGCATGTGATTCCCAACAAAGTAAAAAAATGAAGGTAATAAATAATATGTAAAATTTATCACAAAACAGTCACCATTCTCAAACCTTAACTAAGAATATATTTTTATTTGAATTAGGAATATTTTTATATTTTTGAGCAACTCTGGTTTGATCTCCGCCTACACCACTGAAATGAATGAATGAATGTTAATAGGTTGTATTACATTTAACTTATTTTTATATTTTTTACTTTACAGGTGAAGAATTGTGTCCGGGTTTTCAGTAAAACTATGGCAGCAGCTTTATCATATACTGCTGAATTCTGTAAGTTTTATTTTAAATATTGTTTTAATATACGATAAAGTTTTACAACTACTTCTAGCCTCCCAACCTTTAGTTTCAAAACATTTCTAAAGCATATTATTTAATTAACTTGGATATGAATGATAATTATGTCCAAAAATTATTGAAAATTTCTGTATAATTGTAAGTTTTATAATTGTAAGATTTATGTGAAATACGGCTCGACAAAGGGAAGGACCACAACTCTCACAGAATACCAGCATAAAATAGCAGCTTAATGCTGTTGTGTTTGGTATGGTAAGAGTAGAGAACCGGAGACTGTTTTTTCTGGAAACGAGGCATTCCATCTTAGTCCTCACGGGTGACAACGCATCTGCATTTTGATTCGTATTTCAGGATAGATGTAGATGTCTATGGGCCACAGCTTACCATCAGGTGGACTGTGTGCTCGTTTGTCACCCTATCCTAAAAAAAAGTAACTGTCTAATTACTATGGCCTCTAGCTAAAGAAAAAACTAATAAAACTTGTCTTGACATTGTGTATAGGATTGTCACTGTCCTGGAAATAAGAGAGCTTCCATTGAAATGTGATTAGCACCCATATTAAAAGTCAACTACTTTTATTTTATGATTTATTTAAATATTCTTTCTTTCAGCTCACTACACTGATGACAGACCAGTTAGCAATACTTTAAAAAACACTTCGGAGACTGTATCATTTCTGAATGATTTATTCGATAGTATAAATGGCTTCTCTCTTCATCACAAGAAATGTGGTAGAAAACCTTTAAGGAAGGCTGTTACTGACAACTCATTGCATCACAACTTTTGGAGGGATGCAAAGAAAAAAATTGAAAAAATGAAATATATTGACAAGGGCAATGTAAAGTCCGTGCCTATTGTTACACTAAAAAATTGGCTGACAACAATTAAAAGTTACGAAAAGGTGTGGCAAGTGTTACACAAAAAAAAATGTAAAAATCATGCGACCTCGGTATTTCAATTCAGATCCCATTGAAAACTTTTTTGGGCGAGTGAGGTCGTATAATCCAACTTGCCACATTTTCATCAGTACTTTCAAATCTTTATTGATAACAGGCCACATTAAATTTCATTCAGAAACCTATAATTGCGAAGATGATACTTGCTATCAGTTGATAAATGCGTAGTCTTTACTTAGAAAGCGATCTGAAGAGATAAACTATAATACTGGATGTATATCAATCAGGATATTGAATGTATTAAAGAGAATCTTTCTACTGAAAATATTCAAGTGCAGGCAGCAAGGGAGCGATGAAATGTTCACTCAACAGCATACACCACTAGATGGGTTATAAAAAAATAGAAAATATAGCAAAATAAATTGCCAAGAATGTGAGGCCAGTTTATGTACTAAAGTAGATGGTAATGTACATAAATGGATCTCACAAAGAGAATATAAAACAATTAAGCAAAGAAAGCTGACCTATCCCTCGGAGTATGCTGTGAGGCATTTTAATTCAATAATAAAAGAAACAAATAGATACTTGGAATATTGTGCACACAAATAAAATGTAAGCCAAGAAATCAAAAAAACATATAAAAACCAAGTATCTATTTGAATTCCTTAATTGTAAAAGCCATGAAGATATTATACTTGAATATTTTCTAATGCTTTCTATTAAACTAAGCATTTTCAACTAGTGCAACATAATTAATAGGATTCTGAAGGGCACGGACATAATTAGAATTGAAAAGCGTACATTGCCACCAATGCAAAAAAAGCGTTGAACAAGTACAAAAAAACGTTAAAAAATAAATCATATTATAAATAATACACACTGCATTTTATTTCTACTAATTCTCTTTGTTCATAATAAAATAATAATAAAAATTAGCAATTAAACGGCAAGAGTACTAAATTATGCTTGGTTGAAATAAAATTATACCTTTGCCTACAGCCGATTTATATTTAAAAAAAACAAATGTCATGTTCTAATTTGCTGTACGGTCCAAACTAAATATACCACAGACGTCCGTCTGACGGGTGTATCTAGTTAGTTTGTGGCTGTCATTATTTATGTGTGCACTTTGTCAACGTGATATGAAGTTTATTTGATATAAGTATGTAATTTTAATTCATATTGACTTATGAACAGTAACTGTGGTAAATGGAAATACAACTGCATGGCATATTTACCGTGTCAGCTATCCAGCCCACCACGATGCACAGATGTGACACAGTTGTGCGTGGTAGAGACACGCTGCAGTTAATTAAGGCTGTAGCAGGAATGAGTCGGCTCGACCAGGGAAGGACCACGCTCTCACGGAATACCAACCGTGTCTCACGGAATACCATTAATGCTGCTGCGTTTCGTATGGTGAGTGTAGAGATCCGGAGATCATTTTTTACTGGAAACGAGGCGTTCCATCTTAGTCCTCAGGGGTGACAACGCATTTGCGTTTTGATTCTTAATCGAGGATAGATGTAGATGTCTATGGGCCACAGCAACCACTTACCATCAGGTGGACTGTGTGCTCGTTTGTCACCCTTATTCTATAAAAAAAAAGGTTTTTGTTCTGAATTACCGCTCCAGTCGTATACATAGAAGTCTTTGCTCACGACTTAAGTTCGTTCCCGGTCTCGGTTTTACACCTGGTACATGTATTGCCCTCTATTGGAAGCTATGACATTTTCTGTGGTCACCAATCCTCTTACGACACTCAATGGTCGAAATGAGAATTATGTACAAAATTTTTAATTTTACCACTTGTATATCTGTCGATATACAAGTGGTAAAATTAAAATTTTTTACAACAGACTTCAATATAAATGAAATGAGAATATAATCAATGTAGATCTTGATCAAATTTATATGGGAACATGTGAAAAGCATCAGCTTTCAAATAAAAAAAGAATCATGAAAATCGGTTTACCTGAAGAAAAGTACTGAGGTAACACGAATAAAAATACAGTTCAATTGAGTACTTCCTACTTTTTTGAAGTCGGTTAAAAACGTATCCTAATCAATTTACGTTAATATAGTATCGTAAGTTTCTTTAAATTTTTACAGACAACAAAAGAGATACCCCGTGTAGTTGCAGTGTAAGAATATTCACTAACACATATCGTGCCGGGGGATTCGTGTAGGCGACAGCGGGATACGAATCAGGATATGGGCAGCAGCGTCGTCCAAATAACGACTAGAAATAAATGAATGCGGTTGCCAACCTGTCGGCAAAGCATCGCAGTTATGGCGAATATGAAGCAATCTAAGGAGGGAGCTATATACAGCAAAGAACTTTCATAAGCTGTACCGATAACGGTAATCGAGGAGATAGGCTGCTGAACTCCTCATAACAACCAACTATGAAAAAATCCCTTATATATTACAATCTATGACCGAGACCTATCTTCAGCAATAGACTTTGTAACCTCTTAAGAATATGCCTATACAGGGTGTCCGGTCACGGACTAGCGATATTTTAGGTACTTATAATACAGTATTTTAATATAAAAATACACTACACACTGAGGTCTAATCCCCTCCACCTCTATTTGGCAGCCATTTTGTTTTTTTCTTGAGATATTCTCTACGCGTTTACGAAAAAAGTCATATCTCTCAAAGTTTTAGTCTTACTGAGATAAAAATTAACTCATTCGGAGGCCAATAATATTGTTTATCGTTTACATTATCAAAATTTTTGTTGACATACGAGTACTTGTAACTTTGAAGAAAAAAATTTAACTTCAAATAAATATCAAAAAAAAATGCTAATCGGCAAATTATTGTAAATTACTGCAAAAACAACCCCGTTTACCCTTCTTATTTTTATACTAGATCGACAGATTTTTAGTTAAGCTGCAATGCAACACAAAGTTTACATCTGTATGTTTATTACTTTAAGAATTATTGTTGTTTGAACATGGCGTATGCCCAAACACAAAAGGCCTTTGTTAAGTGACAACTGGCACTGCCTGCCTAGGAGTAATAGTGCCTAAGTACCTAAAATATCGCTAGTCCGTGACCGAACACACTGTATATAATAATAATAAAGCAAGTAATATGCGAAAGAAACGAATATACTGTCAGTGCTTAAACTCATAGTTATTCTCAAACAAATCCACAATCCCGAATCACACTTCACAAATTGAGATCTTTATTACAATATAATAAAACATAGTATGTTAAAACAAAGCACACACACGCACAACACACAAGTGACGCTGTTGAAATATACAATCACGATAGACATGTGTCAATCATGAATGATTCGTTCGTTTGTGCTGGTACACTTAAAAGTATTGATGGTTCATTCATTTGTTTTTGAATGTTTCGGTACAACCAATCACAAACAATTGACGGAACCTTTTTAACTCGTGATTGGTGTGAATTGTGAATGAGTCGAAAACCGGCCGAATCCAGAATGATTTGTAATGAATTGTTTTTAGTGTAGGGTGCTGGAGCCCGAAATGATCCATTTGAATGATCGATCCGAATGCACCGGCACGCGTGACGGAATGTACTAAAATGATTCGGTCAGAGAATTGAATGATTGACACATGTCTAAATCACAAAAATACAATGCGATTCAACTAAGAACAGGAGCGTCAATGACCTCGATCCGACAACTGTCACTTGAAAAGTACAACTTGCAAAAAATATTTAAAATAGCGTTTTTTTTTTTACTTTACTTAACCGAGTCGTATTACCAAATCTATTGAAGTCACAAGTAATAAAATGTCAACTTTTCTTTAAATTTAATATTAAATGAAATAACTTTAAAGGAATATTTTTAATACCTAAATAAATGCATGCTCCATTTTTATAGGGGAAAGCAGCAGTTATGGTAATGATGGCGACGATGACTACTCAGACAGTGATGCAGAGAGGAGCGAAATTGAAGTGCTAGATTCAGATTAATACGTTTTTGTTCACGGTTTTTTGTAAATAAATATTACTCCAAAAATATCTGTTTTGCTCACCCTACCTAACTGGTTTGAATTGGCAGCTAAGACATCACAATATGGCGCAAGACCATTTCTATTCTTATTTGGATATCAGTGTACACTCTGTTACAGTTCGCAGGTGGTTGTGCGCTTTTCTCACAGTGAGAATGTAATCGACACGCTCGGCAATCGCTTCCTGCTGTAATTTTTTGATTTTAACGCCATTTATCGGAGACTACATACGTATTTTTATTAAAATACCATCACAGTAGGATTTTTCATTTTGTATAGACATCTATGCTCCCATCTCGTGTCATTTTTCTTCAATTCATTTAGCAGTTATTATAAATATTTTAATTACATAGTAATTCATTAGATACGTACATTATCGACCTATAGTGCCGAAAAAAATTACTTTTAGAGTTAAAAATATAAGTTAAAACGTACTTCAAGCAGAGCTATAAAAACAACAGTAAAATAAAATTACGTTACAGATATATATCTAAGTATTTAAATACTAAACACAAAATGATGGCAGAAACTCAAAAAAGCCTCGACCAAATAAGATACAATGAAATAAATAAAAGGGTAAATAATTCACAAAATTACCTCGCAAAAATAATCCACCATCAGTATTTTCTGATTCCACGAAATACCAAAAAATCTGTGATAAAGTCTGTTCGGCAAGAGTTAATAAATATAACAAGGAACGCAGCAGTTGTAAGCGCTATCTTTCAACAAAAATAATTAGCAGGCCGTAATATGCAATGAGCTTAGAAAAACCCTGCATTTTTATTATTTAATATGTATATACAATGAGTTTAGGAACCCTGCCTTTTTATTATATAATATCAGTCAGCAAAAATAATTAGCGGGCCGCAATAAACAATGAGTTTAGGAACCCTGCATTTTTATTATCTAATATCAGTCAGCAAAAATAATTAGCGGGCCGCAATAAACAATGAGTTTAGGAACCCTGCATTTTTATTATCTAATATCAATCAGCAAAAACAATTAGCGGGCCGCAATTTTAATAAGTTTGGGAACCCCTCTTTTCTATCAATTCTCGCCAAACAGACTTTATGTATCAAGACATTGTATTTAAAGTGTTCAACGTCTCATACTCCGATCACTAATTCGACTACCTAATGCCCAATTTACATTCAGCCTTTCTGGGATTTCAACGATAAAAACCATAATTCATCATCTTCTACGACGACGAATTTTCTATTTGAGATAACATATGTACATAATTAATTATAAATTGGTCAAATTTATTATATTAATATAAAATTTAGTTTTAGGAATTAATGAACATTGACATTCTATTTCTAAAAACAATTAGTAACTCATATTGATTATTTATTTATTAAAAAATTTAAAATAAAGTATTAAGTTAAATGGTAATATTTGCACAATAGCCTGAGATTTGTAAATTATAATTTTATTGTAATTAAAATTATGAATTAATTTATACTGTAGTGTAATGATTAAAATAATAGTAGCTTGACTAATCACATATAACATTTAATATTACTTATGTAACAATAATGTAATAGTTCAATTAATAATTTATGAACAATTTATTGTATAAGAATTCAAATAGAATGGATTTGTAAAAGTATTAAATTGTACATAATATTTCAATTCAAAAAGAATGTTTGTAAATAACTTGTAAGCAATGAAATAATTTTAAAATGTAACATGGGGTTTGTGTAATTAGCGGTATTTCATATCATTTTTGCATGCCAATTATGACAAAACATGTCAGTTCCACATCATTGATCATCTTATGTACCATGTTTTAAGCAAATACATTTTCTATCTATCTATTTTCTTTTGAATTTGATATCTTTTTAAATTATTAACATAATTTTGTATTACAAGAAGACACAGCGCGGACGCTGTAATTCTTTCGACGTCTGCTATAGTCGAAAGCCGAAAGTGATGTGAGTGGTAGGGCAGAGTGTAAATACGATACGGCCGACGTATCTTGGCGAGTCCGACCTTCGCGCAGAAGGTTGCGCAATAGCTTTTTTAAGGAACAAAATGGTGGCATGAGGCGACGTACGGGGGGCGGTGGTCTAGGCTAGAGATTGACCATAAGTAAACACAATCGACCCTTTAGTCATAAAATATCGCAATCGATTAGTTTTATTTAGAAGTTATTGATTTTTGTTTATATAAGATATTAAACGAAATAGATTTACAAATATAGTGAATTTTGTTGATAATAAACAAGATTTCGACTTAAATAAAAAAAAAAAACTAAAAACATATTATTTTCTCAGCTGAAAGACATAATGTACTTAAATATCAATTATCTATTAACGTCTTCTTGAGTAACGACTATTTGAGAAAATTTAGAACCTCCTTATAAATTGCAAATAAATATATTTTTATGTCTTAATTTTAATCGATTTGAATAAAAATCGATTAAACAACACCCTCAGGCACGCGTGTTGGACATCCCTTTCTGGTTACTTCGTAAAGCTTCGTGCTTATTCGGCAATGCTCGGTACACGGTAATATTTCTCAGTCACACGTTAGCATTGGTGTCGTGTTCGTGTCGCTATCTCTGTCTTGAGCACAGTCGGTTACAAAAGTTTTCGTTGTTATTGTTGTTTGTTTTTATTAATAGTGTTAAGTTTGTTTTGTTTGTTTTATTTGTTTTATTTGCAAGTGTCAGTTAGCACTTATATTATTCGCCAAACATGCCACCAAAACATAACAGTGTGTTAAATCGCCAGGCGAGAAAAATTATTTACGATTTAACGCAATATATGAAAAAAGAAAAAGAAGAAGGCGTAAAAGATGTCGATAAAGTTTATTTAAGAGTTGCTAACGCAACTGGTGTGTCCCAACGCACAGTACAGCGGATCGCAACTGAAGGCAATATTTCGGGCTTACTTTCAGTATTCCGCACGCCTGGTAAAAAAAGGTCTAGATCAAAACCTATTACTGATATGGATAATTTTGACCAGGGAGTAGTAAAAAGATGCATACACAACTTCCACAAAACTGAAAAAGAAATGCCGACGATAAACAAATTACTAGCGAAACTCAAACGGGATATAAATTTTCAAGGTGGTAAAACGAGCTTAAAGACAATTATCAAAAACTTGGGTTTCAAGTGGCGAAAGACCGAAACCAATAGAATGGTTCTTATAGAGAAGACCGACATTCGCCTGAAAAGGATCTTGTACTTGAAGGCAATGAAAAAATACAGGGACGAAGGGCGACCAATTGTATTCACTGACGAGTCGTATGCCCACTCATCACATACAAAAGGTAAGGCGTGGTCAGATGGTTCCGCTCAAGGACTAAAGCGCCCGATATCAAAAGATCAGCGGATAGTGATGGTACACGCTGGGTCAGAAGCAGGGTTTGTTCCGAACGCGCAACTAATGTTCAAATCTGGCAGCAAAACCGGAGACTATCATGATGACATGAATTTCAAAAATTATGAGAAATGGTTACGGACCCAACTGATTCCAAATTTGAGCCCTAACTCGGTGGTGGTTATCGATAATGCTCCGTACCACAACAAATTAATGGATCCTGCCCCTACATCTAATGACAAGAAGGCAAAAATGGAATCGTGGTTATTAGAAAAGGGTATACCATATGAAAAGGACATGCGTAAACCACAACTTTACGATCTAATAAAAAAAAAACAAAGACGTGAATAAAAAATACGTAATAGATGAAATGTTTAAACAAAACAACCACGATGTCCTTCGTTTACCCCCATATCATCCCGATTTAAACCCCATCGAGATGGTGTGGGCTGCCATTAAAGGGCACGTAGCCGCTAAAAACGTAGACTGGAACGTAACCCGGACAATGGAGCTCATACAAGAAAAAGTAAATTTAATGGGTCAGAATGAATGGAGTGCTTTATGCAGAAAAGTGCAAGAGGTCGAACATGACTATAGGAAGAGCGACCATATTATTGACGAAATGACGGATCAATTATTCATCATTAATACAGCTTCAGATTCAGAAAGTGAGTCTGAAAGTGAGAGCGACGATTACACATGGTACACAAGGGGCCGACGACTTTATGTTAGGAATTTCCCCCCTCAGCGACAGTGATTAAATAATAATAAGTGTAAATAAATAAAAAGTATTAAATGTAAATAATATTGTATGTGTTTGTGATAAAATCTGCCCCTATCGAAAGGTGAGGTATCAAAATTGAATCTTTAATTTATAATGTCTCCAAAGTGTTTTGATATTTTTGGTCACTGTATTAGGGAAATTTTATTTGTACATTGGTATATATAAAAAAATGACAATAACAGTTTTCTTCACGAGTGTTCATGCGCTAAACTTCGCAGAGCCTATATTCAGACTCGCCAAGATACGTCGGCCGTATTGTACACACTTCCCGCGATCCTGCTACGGCAGTATTTAGCGAAGTATTGCCGGCAGCGCGAGGAGCAGTGGCAGGGGCTGAATGTAAATGAGGCTTTAGTTCCAAGTGTAGCGATTATATAACAAACTAGCAACCCGCTCTGGCTACGCCCGAGTAAGGTTCTATTCATTTGGCGTTATTTACATTTAAAATAATCAAAGACCATTTATTTCATTAATTTTTCTTCTCTTTTTTTTAGATAATATATATATATATATATATATATATATATATATATATATATATATATATATATATATATATATATATATATATATATATATATATATATATAGTAATATATATATACGGATCACTCCTGGAATTGTTTTTTATCTGTTCGTGAAGTTTCATTACAAATACAAATATTTTAAAAATGGCTATTCTTATAACGGGATTTTAATAACCCCCTCGGCTTAATATAAGGCAGATTACGATACTATAGGCAGACACTTCATTTATTTATAGATGCTCATATACATATATATATAATAGGTAGAGAAATAGTTTTTTCGTATTTTATATGCATAAAATTGAAGAAAAATTTCTTTAGTTGTACTGTTTGTAAGTGGCTGGTTTTAATATCAATACACATAGGACATTAACAAAAAGAAAAGTAAAAAGTAAAAAACACTTTGCCGCCATTTTTCAATTTTTTTTTCTGTCCGCCAAAACGAGTGAATTTAACGAATAAATTCGATACATTCTGAAGATATATTACAATTTTTTGTAAAATTAGAAAAATGGGAAAACTGCGTCTCAAGGCGCGAAAATTTTTTGAGACGTTTATGTACTTAATGAATTGTCAGTAAGAGTAGCACAAAGTTGGTTCAAACGTTTTCAGTCCGGGAATTGTGATGTCAAAGATAAAGTTTGCTTTGGTCGCCCTCATACGGATAAGGTCGATACTACTTTTGATAACTATATTAGTAGTTACGACATAGTCGAGGAGTTAAGGGTTGACCACAAAACAATTTTGACCCATTTGAACCACACAAGCTCACTGAAAGAAACTTAATGAAAAACGTACTAATTTTCTATTCTCTATTGAAACGTAATGAAACCGAACCATTTTCGAATTGATTGATCACTAGTGATAAAAGTGGATCACCTATAACAAGAACGTGTGAAAAATATCACGGTCAAAGAGTAGTCAAGCTTCTCAGACTGCAGCAAAATCGGATTAACACGCAATAAGGTGATGGTGTGTGTGGTGGAATGAGAAGGGCATCGTTTATTATGAGCTTTTACCACCGGGTAAACCCATCGATTCGGGTCTCTTCTGCCAACAGCAAGACTCAAGCAAGAAATTGATAAAAATGCTAGGAATTGATCCACAGAAAAGGAGTGGTATTTCATCATGATAACGCCCATAGAATACTATAATACACAATATAATGGCTGTCAACCTTATTTTGTACGACAATAGGCGTCGCCGGGAGCACACATACAAGCAATAACGTCGTATTATCACTACTACAAACCCGATTCGCTGTGTTGACAGAAGGATTTTAATAAATATTTATTTGTAAATAGCGAGTTACATATACCTATGATATGAAGATCGCTGACTACTACACCTAGAGCAGTTGCTTTGTAAACCGACAGCAATGCAGGTGCAGCAATTCAAGCCACGTGCCGGATGTATAAAATATCACGTACTCACTTACACAAGGCTCATTCTGTTAGATTTAATTAGGCTATAGTAACATAATTTGTAATTTTATTTTAAATATATTTTATAAGTAAATTTGGTTTTTTTTCGAACCTCCGGCCGCAGCTAACGTAATTAGCGTGCAATTTGGCGTTTTCTAAATAATTTGCATGCGAAATTTGGAAACGTGTGAATTGACGTATTAGTGACATTTTATTTAGTAGCTCCGCCCACTCCCTTATGTTCTATTATGTATGTAATTATAGTATTCTATGATAACGCCAGAACACACACATCTTTGGTCACATAGAAAATATTGAGAAAGCTTGGTTGGGAAGTGTTTATGCATCCACCATAAATCTAGCCTCAGATGGGCGCCTGTTTCAGTCTCTTCAGAATTCTTTGAGTAGTGTTAGGTTTACACCAAGAGAAGACTGTCAAAACTACTCGTCTCATTTTTTTAAATTCAAAATCCCAAGATTTCTACAGCAACGGATTATGTCGTAAGATGGCAACAAGTTATCTAACAAAATGGCACATATATATTATAATTAAATGTAATTGAACTTTTTAAAAAAATGTCTAACTTGTATATAAAATACCAAGAAACTTTTTCCTCGACCTAATATATAATTATATATTGCTGGGTGTCTCTAAATCCATTTAGATTCTATGTAGATTAGGTGTCTACCTAATCTACATAGAATCTATCACATAATCTACACTTGCTCCGTGCGGGATTCGAACCGAACCTCAGCATCGCAACTCAAAGCCTAGCCGGTGCGCCATCGTGGCATAAAATTGTCCAGCATAGCTAAATTTTAATTTTTGCTTTAACCATTTACAAAATAGTCGCTTGTGTGAGAATTCCTACATAAATTATAGTTTAGTATATGCTAGGTATTTATAAAAATAATCTCAAACTCAATACATCTAATTCCAGAAGAAGAAGTGGTTTCTCACAACAGTGGTTTGGAACGATCTGAAAATAAAAGTTCAATTTTCAATGAATGCAGTAGGGTGCGATTTCAGATTTAAGATTCACTTCGATATCTTTTCTTTTTAAACCAAAATGCATATGCGTTGTCACCCGTGAGGACTAAGATGGAATGCCGCGTTTCCAGTTAAAAAGGGTCTCCGGTTCTCTACACTCACCATACGAAACACAGCAGCGTTAAGCTACTATTTTACGATGGTATTCTGTGAGAGCGTGGTCCTTCCCGACCCATTCGTAGTAGTTCTAATACAGCTGCAAACCTAGCGGCCAACAATTTAGCGTTAGAGTATATTTTATGGAGTGTAGAGGTAAGGAGAACAATCTCTCATGGGAGAATAGTTGGTTAAAAATGTGCCTCTGCAAGCAATAACTAACAGTTCAAAAACTCTCCACAACAGCGCTGGAATAGCTACAGGAAATTAACGTAGCAGTTGTCGACGGTGTGAAGTGTGCTGCTAAACTGCTCAGTAGCTTTAAACTCTAAAATAATTTTATTTTGTATATATAACCTCGAAAAAATCGTCTATCTCACTAATATTTTTCAGTGCGTTCTTTAAAATTTACCCCGTAGCTATAGTGGCGCCACCCTTATTTAACGGTTTTCTACGGACACTGTTTAATACACAGTCTGTACTCCTTACCTCTACACTCCATAGTATATTTACTTCTTTTTTCATAGATATAGATATAGTGGTAGAGCCACGCTGTAACTATATTATGGTTGTAGCACGAATGAGTCGGCTCGACCGGGGAAGGACCGCGCTCTCACAGAATACCAGCGTAAAATAGCAGCTTAATGCTGCTGTGTTTCGTATGATGAGTGTGGAGATCCGGAGACCCTATTTTACTGGAAATGAGGCATTCCATCTTAGTCCTCAGGGGTGACAACGCATCTGCATTTTGATTCTTAATTGAGGATAAATGTAGATGTCTATGGACCGTAGCATCCACTTACCATCAGATGGACTGTGTGCTGGTTTGTCACCCTTGTTCTATAAAAAAAAGATATCATATGAGATCTATATAATATCTAAGAAAAATGAATGAACCTAAATCGGCAGCCTTAACATTATTAAGGCACAAACCAATGACATACAATGCGACTCAACTAAGAAGAACGTCAATGACCTGAAATGACCGCGACCTGTCAACTGACACTTTAAAAGTACGGCTCGCAAGGAAAATTAATTTTTAGTATCAGTTAAGTAAAGTGGTGTTTTTTTTTCTTATGTGATGTTAATCGTCGAGTGCGAATTTTCTGGCGTTCCTCATAGTCCGCCCTACAAGACTCATGTGACAAAATAGGGTGATGGATCCTCTTAAACCATAGAATACTATGATACACAATAGAATGGCTGTCAACCTTATTTTGTACGAGAGTCGGCGTCGCCGGGAGCACACATACAAGCAATTACGTCGTATTATCACTACTACAAACCCGATTCGCTGTATTGACAGACTGAGTAAATTTAAACATTTTAGTCTTTTGGTTAATGTTCAAGATCATCATGAAAAAAATCGTTTAAATTTTAATACATATTTATTTGCAAATCTAAATAATTTGCATGCAAAATTCGGAAACAATTGTAACGTCAAAACACATCTCGTGTTGACAGTTATACGTATGAATTGACATGTTAGTGACATTTTAGTGGCCACTCGGGCTCCGCCCACTCTCCGTTCTATTATGTATGTATTATAGTATTCTATGCCTTAAACCGTCACCGCAGCGTCACCGGAGCGGAAGCTATCAGTAGGGACTCACCTAAGCAGGTGGTGGGTGGTGGCGTCAGTCCTCGAGCGCGTGCGTGCGCCAGTCGAGCTGGTCGCGGCGGGCGCGCGCGCGCTTGGGCCAGGGCTTCTTGAGGTGCACGTGCTCGACATGCGCGCGCTGCTCGCCCGCCGTAGTGAAGCACTTGCCGCACGTCTCGCACTTGAACGGCTTCAGTCCCGTGTGGATCTGCCCACACATCACAACATTTATATTCCATTCCTAATTCTCTTTACACATCTAATGCTCGCCTGATTTGTCCAAGCGACACAAGCAAATAAAACAAGTTATGGAAATCTTCCTTATCACAACACACACAAAAAAACTATGGTTACCAACCACCTGCCAAATTTGAAACAATATGGCAAATGTCCCCTCGAAAATTCATGAAAATAATATGTTTGTGTTTATCGTTACCGTGAGTTTACACTGATGCGATTTTCACAAAAAACATGTTTTAAACATTGTTTTCTGTCAATGTATCAAAAATCGTTTGCATAGTCAAAGAACATGTAGTGAAATATGTTTGACAGTTTATTGTACATTACATATTTTAACTATATTATATCTTTATATCTACAAAAACAAAATGTTTGAAAACAAATTTGTAGAAATATTGTCATGGTGAAAGATAAGTGTGAATATCTGTTGAAAATTTTACACAGTTTTTGTGAGTGCGAACGCCACCATCAACAAAACATGTTGTGTGATGTATTTTATGCGATTTGTTTCAAAACATTACGCGTTGGATGTTTCCCAGTTCGAACCGACTTATAATTATTCATATTACAAACACTGCTTCTTTAGCTTGACTCCAGTTATCACTTGTAAACAATGTATAAATTAAAACGAGCAAGTTCCTCTGACCATAACTTTGGACTTTGGACGTTACCTGCACCCTTAAGGCTTCAGAATTACAAACGTGAAACTACATCTATACTAACTGGTCTATAATCCAATGAAATGCAGACAATAAACATATTTGAAAATCTCAAAAAATATACAAAATTCGTTCTCGGACAAATTTAAAAAATTTATAAAAAGATTATTAAAATATTAAGGAATTTATGAATAATAATATAATAAGTTCTAGCTTTCAGAGGAGCGCTAACAAACTATTTCTAGTTTGTTTTGTATTGTTAATTGTGTAACATATGAAAATATTGTGTTTTTTTTTTTCAAAAAATAAATGTCTCGCTGAAATCCTTACTAGATCTTCTTATAAAGGTATTTTCCAAACCAGTGGTATTTGAATGAAATAAAAGAATGACTTAAGTAACATATTTTATAATATCAGAAATGAGCAGCGTGTGCAGTAGTGGACGCATGCAGGAACTTTTTTTTATAATCTACTTGGGACAAACAAATTGCTATTTCTAATATAATAACAATAATAATAGTAATAAAGATCAGGTTATTAAGACCAAAAACTATCGGAGATGATACATCCTAAAGGATGGCACCGTCGACGTCTGTCGAGCTTGTCGTCATCCCAAGGTGTCACTTAGGCTTGTCATCTCCGGTTGTTCGGCGTTTTCTAACTCTGAGTACTTGCACACGCACAACCTAGTAACCAGAATTCTACACCGGAAATTACCGTATTACAAGTACTTGCCGGAAGCCGTGCTCGAAAATGACCGCGCCAGGCTCTACTGGGACCGGGCCATCATCACAGACAGGACTATTCTTGCGAACAAGCCTGATATTGTGCTGATGGACCGGGCACAGTCAAGGATATTTTTGGTCGACGTTATTTGATACATTCCGTATGACGAGAACCTGGTGAAAGACGAAACAGATAAGCGAACAAAATATCTGGACCCGGCTCACGAGGTGACCGACATGTGGAGTGGTCTGCCGGCCGAAATTATTCCTGTAGTCCTTTCTGCGAATGGGCTACTCCCGGTCAGCCTCTCGGGTCATCTGAGGCGACTGGGACTACGTGACGGACCGCTCCGGGCTCAAATGCAGAAGGCGGTGCTCCACGATAACGCCCGCATCGTCCGCCGGTTTCTTTCCCTTTCCCCCTAACCCTCGGCCGGTCGGTCTCCCCTGCCGAGGGCTTCCATCTGTTTGCCTTTTTTTGTGTTTTTTGTATTTATTTTACTGTATTGATATTTATGTATATACATAACATGAAAAGATAAATATTTATCTTGAATAAAACTATTATTTACGGATTTTATCGCGTTTAATTACTTTAATTTATTTTTATTACTATCCCGACGTTTCGGGTGCTTTACAGCGCCCATGGTCACGGGGGGGACTGAGATGTTTGACGTCCCAATGTCATAGTTAGTCCGGCTACCTTCAATTTTTTAATATTAATTTTTGGTCCGATTTACGCAAAACGAGCTTATAGTATCATGAAGTCTTGCAGTGGTATGCTTGGGTTTGGGTTTAATTTTGTTAATTATAGGATCCCAAGCAGATGGTAGCACCCAACCATCTTCTCTATTGAAATTTGGATGTTTTTTAATTTCAATAGCCTCGCGTATCATCCTTGGTAGGAATCGGTGTTCCTTTGCGAGAATTTGTGGTTTATCAAATCTAATGTAATGGTGGGGACGATCTTGAACATGTTCGCAGACTGCAGACTTCCCGGAGCGTCGGTGCTTCACATCAGCTATATGTTCCTTCACGCGGGTTTTTATAGATCTCTTTGTTTGACCTATGTAAGAGAGACCACATTCACAATCTAGCTTGTACACACCTGCATCTTGTAGAGGAATATTACATTTGATGGATGGTAAAAATTGACTAATCTTCTTCAGCGGCTTGTAGTATGTCTTAATGGACGCTCGCTTCAAGATGTAGCCAATCTTGTCCGTGACTCCTCTAACATATGGTAGTAGAGCAGGCGCGCGCTCGACTGTGGCCGGCTTCACTCGTTCACTGTGACGTAGGCGCGGGACCCGAAGCTTGTTGTCTTGCAATACTTGCTTGACGTGCTGAAGCTCCGCGGCCAGATGTTTTCTGTCACAGATCCCTCGTGCTCTCTGAAACAAAGATTTACCCACGGTAGCTAACTGTGAAGGATGATGGTGAGATTCACCATTTAGATATCGGTTGGTATGGGTCTTTTTCCTATACACAGTGTGACCAATAGTGTTATCAGGATTTCGGATGACTAAAACATCTAGGAAAGCTAAAGAATTATTTGCCTCTAACTCCATTGTGAATTGTATTTTAGAGTTTATGGAGTTAAGGTGGTCTAAAAATGCAGTTACTTTGTCAGATGGTAAAATTGTGAAAGTGTCGTCTACGTACCGCTTGTAGAACCTTGGATTTACAGGAGCAGTAAGAAGGGCTTTCTCCTCAAAGTCCTCCAAGAATATGTCGGCGACTATGGGAGACACAGGTGAGCCCATCGCCACACCATCTACTTGCTTGTAGAACTCCTCCTTCCACAATAGATAGCCAGATGTGAGGCAATGTTCAAGTAGTATTGCATATTCTTGAGGCATGTTATTTTCTTCTAGCTTCCTAGTTACAATTGAGATGCAGTCCACAATAGGTAGGCATGTAAATAGTGACTGAACATCAAAACTGACCATAGTATCATTGTTAGCGAGATGTAGGTCTTTTATCTCACTCACAAAATGGCATGAATCCTTTGTGTGTGCTCTGGTATGTCCTCTTAGTGGTGATAGTATTTTTGCTAAGTATTGTGCCAGCTTATAAGTTGGTGAATCGATCTGACTCACTATGGGACGTAGTGGAGCGTTTGGTTTGTGTATCTTCGGTTCGGTGAGGTTGTATGGGTTACCGAAGATACACAAACCAAACGCTCCACTACGTCCCATAGTGAGCCAGATCGATTCACCAACTTATAAGCTGGCACAATACTTAGCAAAAATACTATCACCACTAAGAGGACATACCAGAGCACACACAAAGGATTCATACCATTTTGTGAGTGAGATAAAAGACCTACATCTCGCTAACAATGAAACTATGGTCAGTTTTGATGTTCAGTCACTATTTACGTGCCTACCTATTGTGGACTGCATCTCAATTGTAACTAGGAAGCTAGAAGAAAATAACATGCCTCAAGAATATGCAATACTACTTGAACATTGCCTCACATCTGGCTATCTATTGTGGAAGGAGGAGTTCTACAAGCAAGTAGATGGTGTGGCGATGGGCTCACCTGTGTCTCCCATAGTCGCCGACATATTCATGGAGGACTTTGAGGAGAAAGCCCTTCTTACTGCTCCTGTAAATCCAAGGTTCTACAAGCGGTACGTAGACGACACTTTCACAATTTTACCATCTGACAAAGTAACTGCATTTTTAGACCACCTTAACTCCATAAACTCTAAAATACAATTCACAATGGAGTTAGAGGCAAATAATTCTTTAGCTTTCCTAGATGTTTTAGTCATCCGAAATCCTGATAACACTATTGGTCACACTGTGTATAGGAAAAAGACCCATACCAACCGATATCTAAATGGTGAATCTCACCATCATCCTTCACAGTTAGCTACCGTGGGTAAATCTTTGTTTCAGAGAGCACGAGGGATCTGTGACAGAAAACATCTGGCCGCGGAGCTTCAGCACGTCAAGCAAGTATTGCAAGACAACAAGCTTCGGGTCCCGCGCCTACGTCACAGTGAACGAGTGAAGCCGGCCACAGTCGAGCGCGCGCCTGCTCTACTACCATATGTTAGAGGAGTCACGGACAAGATTGGCTACATCTTGAAGCGAGCGTCCATTAAGACATACTACAAGCCGCTGAAGAAGATTAGTCAATTTTTACCATCCATCAAATGTAATATTCCTCTACAAGATGCAGGTGTGTACAAGCTAGATTGTGAATGTGGTCTCTCTTACATAGGTCAAACAAAGAGATCTATAAAAACCCGCGTGAAGGAACATATAGCTGATGTGAAGCACCGACGCTCCGGGAAGTCTGCAGTCTGCGAACATGTTCAAGATCGTCCCCACCATTACATTAGATTTGATAAACCACAAATTCTCGCAAAGGAACACCGATTCCTACCAAGGATGATACGCGAGGCTATTGAAATTAAAAAACATCCAAATTTCAATAGAGAAGATGGTTGGGTGCTACCATCTGCTGGGGATCCTATAATTAACAAAATTAAACCCAAACCCAAGCATACCACTGCAAGACTTCATGATACTATAAGCTCGTTTTGCGTAAATCGGACCAAAAATTAATATTAAAAAACTGAAGGTAGCCGGACTAACTATGACATTGGGACGTCAAACATCTCAGTCCCCCCCGTGACCATGGGCGCTGTAAAGCACCCGAAACGTCGGGATAATAATAAAAATAAATTAAAGTAATTAAACGCGATAAAATCCGTAAATAATAGTTTTATTCAATGTGTAGTGTTCGCGTAAATTTAAGAAATCATTAATATTTATCTTTTCATTTTAATTTATAATTATATACTAGCTTGCCAGGCAGACGTTGTTCTGCCCTTTTCGACGACCCTTTATCATGTCCTATTAAAAATCCTTAAATTAGCACAAAATATTGTGAGTTGTGGGCAAAAAACTATCCTATCTCAATTTGATTAAAATCAGTTAAGTAGAGTTTAGGAGTCCATCGCGGACAAACAACGTGACACGTAATTTATACATATTAAGATTTATAGAACCCAACCTTATGAGAAAACTATAAAGATACCCCAAGTAATAATAATCTTTATTTGCGTAAAACATGGTATAAATGTTTACATGTAAGAACAAGAGCTCATGTTTTGCTTATTTTACATAACATGCAAATATTTTTAAACAATGTATATTTTAAAACAATCTATAGTACTACTTTCCTAGACATTGCATTTGTGATTATATAAGCAATGTGCGAGCCACCCATTATTCCACAATTTTCCATTTAAACTTATATTTTTGGCTTAACTTAATCCGAACATCACTTTGCTCTTTCGGACAATGCATCTGTAGATGCAGATAGAATGCAGCTCTAGCTTATCATCATGTATACCGTAACTGTGTTAGCGCACTGCATCCCAAGTATGAAGTTAACAATATCACTAATTCGGATATAGGCTTGAGGTTCGTGACAATAAAAATCGCCGATAAAATTACCTAAATTAACACTTTAATTTACTTTACACAAATTAAAACTTAAAACACTAATAATTAAACACACTAATTCACTTTATTCCGCTCCGAAGCTTCGCTTGTCTCGCCCAAATCCAATACTGCCCCGATCGCATCTTGCAGCGCCTATATATACAAATTAGCAATGAAGCATCCGGAATATTCAAGTAAATGCGCGCAAAGCGACGAGTGTTCGAGTGTAGATTTTCTAGAAACTTAGTTCTTCGGATGGCGCTGTCGGTTGAAAGATTTGTGATGTCATTTTCTGCAAAGCTCCCCTCGCTCTCGTTCCTGGCACTAGATGGCGCTAGTGTATGGCGTTGACTTATTCACGCAACACTATTAAACTTATCTTATTTATAAATCGAGGGTAGATATAGATGTCTATGGGCTACAGTATCCAATTATCAGCACGCTGTGTATTTCAGTAAGAGCTATTTTTTTTTTAATTTTTCGAGTGGGTAAAGACTATTCTTTCCTTAAAAGTTAAAAACAGGTGAAAGAACATTATTTATCGCTATCTTCTATGTAAGTTTCAAATCTATGATATTTAGCAGGGATGGGAGATATGATAAGGATATAGAACGACGCGTGAATGCGGGAAATAGAGTAAATGGGGCCCTGCACTCTTCCGTGAAGAGTCAAAATGTGTCGAAAAAGGCACGTATGGCAATTCACAATGCTATGTTGGTCCCTACTTTAACGTATGGTAGCGAAAGTTGGGTGTGGCAGAAGAAGCACGAGAGTAAAATGAACGCAGTAGAAATGCGGTCGTTAAGAAGTATGTTAGGGCTGAATCTGAATGACAGGGTGAGAAATTGTTTGATAAGAGAAGAGTGTGGTTTGCAAGATGATGTTGTGACCAGGATTAAGAAAGGAATGCTTCGGTGGTTTGGTCACGTGGAAAGAATGAATGAGGAAAGAGTGACAAAGAAAATTTATGTTGCAGAAGAGAATGGCAGAGTCGGAAAGGGACGTCCTAGGCAAAAATTTATCGACCAAATTGGCGATTTATTGAAAACGGGCCAAATTAGGAGTACCCTTAACCGACGAGCATGTATGTGGAGGTCTATGGATGTGAAGGATGCGAGAGAGGTGTGTCAGGATCGTGCCAAATGGAAGTCTGTAGTGTCTGCCTACCCCTCTGGGTGACATGCGTGAGTGTTTATATATATACATTTCTTAACTTATTAACCTATAACATTCAATTATATTTGTATACTTATTATTTTAGTTAGTTATACATAGTAATTAGTTTAATTTTTTAAATTATTATTTGCGTTAATTATCAACTACCTAATTATTTAATGCATGGACCACGTTCGGGTAAAAGCCTCCCCCAAGGAATGCCACCCTTCTTTGTCAATAGCTTTGTCCAGCCAACTACCACCCGGTGATAGAAAAATATTCAGACTTTAATAAACCCCTGTATTTATCTTTCATAGACTACAAAAAAGCTTTTGATTCAATTTCACAAGACAGCATCTTGGAATCGCTGAAAACAGTAAACACAAATAAAAAGTATCAATATCCCACAAAATATTTATTCTAACAGCACAAGTAGAGTCAAACTAGATAGAGTAGGCGAAGAAATCAACATAAAGAGAGGTTTCCGGCAAGGAGACCCGATCTCACCAAAAATTATTCATAGCCGTCTTACAACACGTAATGGGAGAGCTGCCATGGTCCAATCAAGGTATTAATATAAATGGAAATTTTTTAAGTCATCTCATATTTGCCGATGACATATAATTTTATTTTCGGAAACCCCTCACCAAATAAACGAAATGGTAAATGAATTAAACCGAGCTAGTATAAAAGCTGGTTTAGGAATGAATCCGGAAAAAACTAAAATTATGTCTAACCGCAGTGTAACTCTCGAGTTTGTTAACAATACATATACTGAGAAAAACAAATCTCCTTTAGTAAGGAGAGAAATACTGAGGAACTTCACCGAAGAGTGGCGATTACCTGGAACAAGTTCTGGCACCATAAGGAAATACTAAAATCGCAACTTCCGCTACCGACCAAGAAAATAGTCATGGATACTGGTCTTCTACCGTGCCTCACCTATGGATGCCAAACGTGGACTTTCGATCTCAAAACCAGGAACAAAATTCAGACTACCCAGAGAAGAATGAAAAGAAGTTGCCTAGGTATAAAATTTGAAGGATAAGGTAAAGAACGTTGACATTCGAAAGAAGACCAAAGTATGCGATGCCTTAACTTTTGCAATGAAGGCTAAATGGAAATGGGCGGGTCATGTAGTGTAGCGGGCACGTTACAAGGACGACGATCAAGATGTCGACCAAAGGCCTGATGGGCATGAAATTGTAGCGTGATATTTACTATACCGTTCTGTATATATGTATGCATATTTTTATATTAAATTATGACTTTATATTATATTAAGTGTTTATGTACGTATTTGTGCAGACGTATGTATTTATTTTATCCCCATATGTGTTGTATAATAACAAAGTGAAACTGGAAACTGGCCTACAGAAAGAAACTTCATTATGAGATAATAGAGCAAACTTTTCATCACAATCCTCTCCTTTACTTGTATGTACATAAATAGTTAAATAAATAAATAAAGCAAGTACTCACGAACATATGGCGGCGGCGGTTGTTGAAGAAGGCGAAGTGCTTCCCGCAGAGCGGACACTCGTAGGTTGGCCGCGCGGCGCTGTGCACCCGCATGTGGAACACCAGGTTCGTCTTCTGCGTGAAGCTCTTGTCGCAGCGCTCGCACTTGAACCGTTTCTCCCCCGTGTGCACCCACATGTGGTCTTTCAGCAGCGCCATACTCTGTTACCACGTTCAGATCTTTATACATACAACATGTAACAAAAACCCCGTGGTTCTAGTTAAGTGCGGTATCAGAATCAGAATTCAAACGCATAGAAATAACTTTACTTCAGAAAACGCTACCATATAAAATTAAAATAAATTTTTACTTACTCCTCCTACACAAAACATACAATTTGCAAATAACTATTTATTTAAACTTAAACTTACTAACTTACTTTTTGTACGTGGTAGAGCCATGCTGCAGTTATATTAGTAGTATAGTTGTAGCACGAATGGCTCGGCTCGACCGGGGAAGGACCACGCTCTCACAGAATACCAGCGTAAAATAGTAACTTAATGCTGCTGTGTTTCGTATGGTGAGTGTAGAGAACCGGAGACCCTTTTTACTGGAAACGAGACATTCCATCTTAGTCCTCACGGGTGACAACGCATCTGCATTTTGATTCGTAATCGAGGATAGATGTAGATGTCTATGGACCACAGCAACCACTTACCATCAAGTGGACTGTGTGCTCGTCTGTCACAATATCCTATAAATAAAAACTTAATTTCTTAATGGTCGAGGTTATTTCTATACGATGTTGATAACGCACTTAACGATAACTACTGGGTTTTGTTGTATATTGTACGTTATGCACCAAGTGATGAATCAGGGCATTATTTACAATGCCCGGACAATATGCATAATGAACAGTCAGTAACACTTGTCTGAAATTAATATTGATTTAAAATTCATTATTTATCATATTACCTCGTCATTATGCATATTTTTAAGTAACTGTTAGGCAATTTGATATAACCTAATCTAACCATAGACTGCTTGACTTTTAAGACAATAAGTTCATAATGTACGAAGTCTGAAATTAACAAGTCTAAAAATGTGAAGTAAGGGAAAAAGCAAATATGGAGTATCAAATGGCAGCAATGGGGTATATCTTACTTTATTCTTATAGTGGCTAATTGTTAAATAGTTTTTATATAGAATAAGTGTGACTAACGAGCACACAATCCCCTTGATGATAAGTGGATGCTGTAGCCCGTAGACATCTATTTTTATCTTCGATTAAGAATCAAAATGCAGATGCGTTGTCAGCCCTGAGGACTAAGATGGAATGCCTCGTTTCCAGTAAAAAGGGTTTCCGGATCTCTACACTCACCATACGAAACACAGCAGCATTAAGCTGCTATTTAATGCTGGTATTCTGTGAGAGCGCTATTCTACCACATATAAATATATGACACCAAAATAGCTAACCTATCTTACATAATCTATCTTTTTATAACACTGGCTAATAACTCACAGACTTTATTCATAAGGCCCGAGAGCCATGGTCACTCAGGTGGTTAGCGCTCGCTGTATATATCACAGTACGCGAGAGAACCGGGTTCAATTCCCGCCGACACAATGAAATTAATAATCGTAATTGTAAGTGCTGATTTACCACGTACTCGGCGGTGAAGGAAAACATCATGAGTAAACCTGCATGTCTGAGAAATAAGACATAGAAATATTTCGAAGACATGTGAAGTTTGCCGACACGCACTTCGGCAGCGCGGCGGACACTCCTTGCCCTAAAACCCTCCTAAAACACTCCTTGCCCTAAAACCCTCCTAAAACACTCCTTGCCCTAAAACCCTCCTAAAACACTCCTTACCCTAAAACCCTCCTAAAACACTCCTTGCCCTAAAACCCTCCTAAAACACTCCTTGCCCTAAAACCCTCCTAAAACACTCCTTACCCTAAAACCCTCCTAAAACACTCCTTGCCCTAAAACCCTCCTAAAACACTCCTTACCCTAAAACCCTCCTAAAACAATCCTTGCCCTAAAACCCTCCTAAAACACTCCTTGCCCTAAAACCCTCCTAAAACACTCCTTACCCTAAAACCCCCTAAAACACTCCTTGCCCTAAAACCCTCCTTGCCCTAAAACCCTCCTAAAACACTCCTTGCCCTAAAAAACTCCTTGCCCTAAAACCCTCCTAAAACACTCCTTGCCCTAAAACCCTCCTAAAACACTCCTTGCCCTAAAACCCTCCTAAAACACTCCTTGCCCTAAAACCCTCCTAAAACACTCCTTACCCTAAAACCCTCCTAAAACACTCCTTGGCCTAAAACCCTCCTAAAACACTCCTTGCCCTAAAACCCTCCTAAAACACTCCTTGCCCTAAAACACTCGCAGAAATTAGAGGAAGCTTGTGTTCAGCTGTGAGAAGGCATATAGGTTGTAACTTTAACCTTTTAATCGTTTTCATAATATTGAGCTTTTTTCAAACTGTCTAGACACTATGAACAATGCCCTATTATTTATTTGGCCCATAACATATATAAACCTTCTAGATATTTGTTTGTTACTGAACTCGTAAAAGGATCAATGGCTGAAATTTGGTGTGTGTTTCAGTGGATCACTAGACGATTTCAATTACTCGTGCGAAGCAAGAGGCGGACCGCTAGTTTATATTAAACTTTTTGAAGTGAAAATTTCTTAAGACAAGGGCAATTCCTGGTTGGGTAAAGGCTTATATAATATTTTTTATGTTTATCACGACGGTTGGCAACCGTAGTTTTAAAGTTATTCTCAAATTGTTATTAGAAAGACGCCGCTGCTCATCTCCAAATTTATTTCCGTCTGTTACGAACTCTTACGAAACCTGCACAGTTAGGGGTAGTAGAGGGTAGTCAATATTTTATACTTTAAGAGAATTGAGAGTTGAAGAACAATTCTAGGAGAGATCTACGCAATATTTTTTTTAAAACTTGAAAGTTTTGAAACATCCAGGCGTCGTCGGGTCGTGTCACTAGTAAATAAATAATTGTTGAATCTCTTACAACGTAACCTGGGAGAGGATAGTAGTTGTGGCTGACCTGGAAGATCCTGCCGCACTGCTCGCACATGCAGGGCGTCTTCATGGCCGGGTACTTGGTCCGGTTCTTGTCCGGGTGTGCGCGCCGGAAGTGCTGCGCGTATAGCCGCAGGTCGCGCAGTTGCACGCCGCACTGCAAAACAAAGAGGAAAGAAAGAAAGAATGAAATAAAACTTTTATTGCAACACGCCGCAAACATCACTAGGCACTTAAATTTTAACATTTCTAGATACATCAATCTCAAATAGTTATTTAAACGTTGTTTTCATTTATTTATATGAATATTTTTTGTAGAATAACCTAATGGTAATATGATATGGGCATTTGTATATATATAGTAGAGCTAAGCTGCAATCATATTACAGTAGCAACGTAAACGGGTCGGCTCGATCGGGACCACGCTCTCACAGAATACCAGCGTAAAATAGTAGCTTAATGCTGCTGTAATGATTTCTTATATTTACGCGAACACTACACATTAAAATAATACTAGTTTTTACGGAATTTAATTTCCGAATCAGAACAAAAGTTAAATTTTAATCTATGGTAACCGCGGTTAACTATGACATGTGGACGTTGAACATCTCAGTCCCGCCCGTGACCATGAGTGCTGTAAAGCGTTCGAAACGTCGGGTATTTAAAAAGTTAAATATACGCGATAAATTCCGTAAAAACTAGTATTATTTTAATGCTGCTGTGTTTCGTATGGTGAGTGTAGAGAACCAGAGACCCTTTTTACTGGAAACGACGCATTTCTTCTTAGCCCTCAGGGTTGGCAACGCATCTGCATTTTGATTCTTAATCGACGATAGAAATAGATGTCTAAGGGCCACAACCCACAACATCCACTTGCCAAAAGGTAGCCTGCGTGCTGGTTTGTCATACTTATTCTATAAAGAAATGCCAAATAGACAGTCACATTACGTAAGGCTCTATGAAACTTGTGTGCTCACCTGCTCGCAGGCAACAGGACCGGTCTCCGGCCGCTGGTCTCGGTCCGCTAAAGACCGCGGATGTACTACCGGTCTCCTCTCGATGCGCCGCACTGTTCTACCAGCCCGCTCGGAGTTCATACTCTGAGAGTCGTTTCGAATTCGATTTCTGGTGAGGTGAAATGAAAATTATCTGTACAATCTCCAATGTAAGAATATCCACTTCCCCCGTATCTTCCCGAGGGTGTCGTAGGGGACGACAGAGGGAAACTAACACCGGCGATGGGCAGGAGCATCTTTATCATCATCATCATCACCCTTCACAAGTCCACTGCTGAACGTAGGCCTCCCCAAGGAATGCCGCAAAGCACGGTCCTGAGCCACCTGCATCCATCGACTTCCTGGATATCTTACCAGGTCGTCACTCCATCTAGTGGGGAGGCGCCCTACACTTTCACTATGCTCACGGTTTCTCTACGTGATAGACCTGAGCATATACGCAGTAGAAACAGAGTGACCGACATAGTCCAACGGATTATTAAGCTGAAGTGGCAATGAACCGGCCGGTTCGAAGAAACGACAACCGATGGGGAAGAAAGGTTCTCGAGTTGCAGCCTCGTACCGGTGTAATATTGGAAAGTGATAATGAAAAGAGAGGCGTGTTGCTTTTGCTATGACTTTAATAATACTGCTTAATTATTCTACCCATAGAATACTATAATACACAATAGAATGGCTGTCAATATTATTTCGTACGAGGATCGGTGTCGCCGGAAGCACACATACAAGAATACAAAACAATTACGTCGTATAGTGATACTACTACAAACCCGATTCGCTGTGTTGACGTTACGGTGACGATACGTTGTGTAAATAGCGTGCAATTTGGCATTTTCTAAATAATTTTCATGCGAAATTTGAATACGTGTGATTTGACGTGTTTTTGACATTTTAGTGGCTACACGGGCTCCGTCCATTCCCCTGTTCCATTATGTATGTATTATAGTATTCTACGATTCTACCTTAACACTAATATATATTAACGTTGGAGCTATGCTACACTACACTACGTTACCTTACACTAAATTAAATACTTCACTACACTACACTACACTACACTACACTACACGACACGACACTACACTACACGACATTGGCAGGCGAAAGCTGTGGTTGTCAGTAAAGTATTTAACACATTAGGTTTTTTTAATTACTGTTTCAACATGCTAATTTCGCTTCAACTACCGAACTCGTTTATAGCCCCAAGTCGTGTAAAAGCCATAATGATTGTTGAGTATTTCATAATATGTATTTTGTTCCATTAAATACTTATATGTAAAGTTAGTGTCTAATTACCTTTACCTAAGTAAAATAAGTTTACACGAGGCTCACGCCTAGCAATGGACTGCTATTAAACTGCTGGTTGAGCCATGCTGCAGTCATATTAGTAATATAGTTGTAGCACGAATGGGTCGGCTCGACCGGGGAAGGACCTCGCTCTCACAGAATACCAGCGTCAAATAGCAGCTTAATGCTGCTGTGTTTCGTATGATGAGTGTAGAGAACCGAAGACCCTTTTTACTGGAAACGAGGCATACCATCTTAGTCCTCACGGGTGACAACGCATCTGCATTTTGATTCGTAATCGAGGATAAATATAGATGTCTACGGGCCACAGCATCCACTTACCATCAGATGGACTGTGTGCTCGTTTGTCACCCTATCCTATAAAAAAACGAATAAAGAAAAAACATAAACACATAACTTACGGGTCGTTGTCGCTGCTGTGCCTCGAAGACAGCTTCAGATGCCTCGTATGAGCCTCTTCCGATATGAATCGTACCTCGCACACCTCGCAGTACGGGCCTTCGATTGTTATCTGAAAAAATATAATTTTACTTTTTAAACACCTACGCAAATCCTTTTTAGTGGGCTTCAAAAAAGGTCAGCAATTCGTCTGTATTTTTTTTTTTTGTATATCATGTGATATATTTGCCGATTTAGTACACGTGGTAGAGCCATGTTGCACTTTTGGCCTGTGTTCCGAAATAGAACCCAGTATAATAGCCAATGCAAATGACGTCATAAATCGACGCCATACTGGTGAATCGTTTCAAAACATTGGCCAGTATATGACATCATACATGCTCTTGACCACTCTTCCTCACTAAAAAAGAATGAGTATGATTTTTCATTCTCTTCATCGTACGTATTTAACTGTTTAAACTCTGCCGTTTTTTGTATTTTAATGAATAAAAACAAATTCTGGTGTGCTTCGTTCAGCGTACACACAATTAAAAATTGTTTTTCTTAAGGAATATTAACAATGCTATAAACATTACTAACATTCCCCTTAACCACTCGTGGTAAGCTTAAATTGCTTGTATTACGAGTGGTTCACGCCAATAGTCGAATGGCGGATTCGAACCCAAGACCTTTTTGAGTTCGCGGTCCACGTTCTGCCATTAGGCTACTGTCGCTTAATTAAAAGTTTTAATGTGGCGGGATATCCGACACAATATGGCGGCGGCACGCCAGTACGATATGGTGTCGATTAATGACGTCATTTGCATTCTCCAGTAAAATCCGTTAATATCAGTCCAGTCGTTCTCAAGTGATGATTTTCCATACATGCGAAGGTATATTTAAGATAGATCTTAGTCCTCACGGGTGACAACGCATCTGCATTTTGATTCGTAATCGAGGATAGATGTAGATGTCTATGGGCCGCAACAACCATTTACCATCAGGTGGACTGTGTGCTCGTTTGGCACCCTGTCCTATAAAAAAAATTATAATGATAGTGAAAAACTAGCACACAGTCCATCTGATGGTAAGTGAATGCTGTAGCCCATGGACATCTTTAATTTAATTTAATTTATTAGTCTTTAATTTATTTATTTATTAAACAATTATAACATCATTACAGTTATTAAACCAATGCGATACTATAACTAACCTAAATATAAACAAACTACTGACTAATAAATAATGGTATCTAGTATGAAATCTATCAAATTGATGGTAAAATAAAATACTAATTAAAAACATTACAATTTTCGACGCATTTGTATGCTGCAATCATGAATTTCGTCTCACTACATGCAAATATGTCAATATCCTGTGAGATGATATTAACATAGTGTATAGCCCGTGACAATGGTGCATTCTGAAGCAACTTCGTCCTAGCACCGGCACGAGGAGTAATGGGGGACGACGACGAGCACACACGTAATTATTAGGCACCCGCAGCTTTAACGCAGCGAGCACATCTGGGTGATATATCCATCCACGTAATACCTTCCACACATATTTAATAAGCGTGATGTCTCTTCTCACACTCAGGCGGCTGTAACCAGCCATCCCCAGTACAAACAGACTCGGATACATCAGTGGAAAACAAGGATAGATTCCGTACTGCTTAAAGTATAAAAATCGCGTGAATTTATTTTGAATTTTTTCAACCATGACACTATACTTGCTTTCATGTGGACTCCAAATACTTGCGTTCGTTTCAAGTTGACTTCTCACGAGAGCATTATATAAAATTTTAATAGTTAACAAATTCTGAAAATCCCTACACTGCCTTAATATAAAGCCGAGACTCTTGAAAGCTTTTTTACAAATATTTAAAATGTGCTTACGAAAATTAAGTTCCGGGACCATCTCAACGCCTAAGTCTCTAATATATGTAACGCGCGGGATTACGAGGCCGTTCATTTCATAAGCATATTTTTGAGGGTCTTTTGCACGACCATAACTCAAGATACAACATTTATTAACATTGAAATTTTAATAAATGTTGTATTTTGAGTTTGTTTTCCATTCCCCAATGTGCCAATCTGTCAATGTCCCTTTGCAGACTTTGGCAGTCAGAAGCATTGTTTACTTTCAAAAAAAAATTCAGATCATCGGTAAATAGCAAACACTGAGCCTCTTTAACGACCGTAGGAAGATCATTAACCATTAACATAAATAATAAAGGGCCAAGATTACTCCCTTGACTCACACCAGAATATGTACAATACGGCAAATCTATTCCAGTAAAACTTTATACGACACACGAAACACAATAGTACCGAGCAGCTATTTTACGCTGGTATTCCGTGAGAGCGTGATCCTTGTGGCCGGAGAAGGACCACGCTAGCTATGAAGTAGTGATTGTAGAGAATCGGAGACCAGTTTTACTGAAATCGAGGCATTCCATCTTAGTCTTCAGGTGTCACAACGCTTCTACATTTCGATATTTAATCGAGGATAGATGCAGTTGTTTATGGGCCACAGCATCCACTTACCATCAAAACGATAGTGTGCTCGTTTGTCACCCTATAACATATAAAAAAGTCGCCATCGGCAATTTTATAGTACATGTTCGACATTCGGTCGTAGCCTGTAAAAGTCCTCACTTGCATACAACAACAAAATAAAAATAATTGTAATGATAATTCAAAGCGTCACACGCTTCGTGACTCACGTAACGACACCACTAAATATTAGAGTTGGGCCGATTAGCCGCCGACTAATCAGTGAAGCCGATTAATCGGTCCATTAGTAGTCACCGATTAGTCGCCGATTAATCGGCTAAAACGGCCGATTAATCGGCTTTTTATTTTATTAATTTCAGCAAAGGTTTTTCGTGATTTTCTGCGTGGTAACTGCGGCTACATTGATATGAGTAAAGCTTTAAATTTAATAAAAGTGTAGTTTTTCTCCCGTGCGTAGTCTCAGGTCAGATTTATATGTGGGTTAATCAAATAAATTTATTGAAAAATCAGTCTCACATGTTTTAATGTTAATTATTCTGGACATAGGAAATTTGGAAAAAAAAAGAATCTGAGGTAGATATTTAAAACTAAACGAAAACCTAAGTAAAATTCCATGAATAGTTAATGTAGAAAGTAAAGTCAAAAGTAAAGTTAGTCCTCACGGGTGACAACGCATCTGCGTTTTGATTCTTATTCGAGGATAGATGTAGATGTCTATGGGCCACAGCATCCACTTACCATCGGGGGTACTGTGTGCTCGTTTGTCAACCTTATTTTACTATAAAAAAAGATAAGGAAGATGTGTACGCATCACTCACAGTTTTGTCATGCAGCCGATGTTTCTTCTTCTTGTGCACGTCGATGCCCTTCTTGCTCACGAACGTGTACCCGCACAGCTCGCACACAAAGTCAGACACGTGTTTAATCCTTATGTGGCCCATGTAAGTCGTTAGTTTGCTGAAATGTATAAAATTTATATTTCTACTAATGCCTCGTCGGTCCATAGATTGTAAATGCGACTGCTGATAATGTGATCCCAGGTTCGAATCCCAGGTCGAGTCAAAATAAAATCAGTTATTAAGTTTTTCCGTCGAGAAATTTTCAGTAGCTGCCCGAAGTCAGGAAGTTAATGTTCCAACTCTATGTCTTGGAAAGCACGTAAAGCCGTTGGTCCTGCGCCTGATCTCTCTTCGGTCGTGTCGGTTTACATCGGATTACGAGAGTGAGGGAATAGAGAGTGCACCTGTGCACTCTGGCATACATTGAGACTGGCCGCCTTAATCGAAATTCGGTCTGGAGGACATAATTATAACTACCAGCCCATTAAGACTCAACTGTTAAACGTAGCTCTCGGATAATTAAGATGAAGACGATGATATTAGGTGACCCGTATGCTCGTGCCGTCCATTTTATAAAAATATGCTCTCTTCTATCTATCATCAATTAAGTTCTACTGCTGAACATAGGCCTCCCCATGGATTGCCCCATAAATATCCCCCATATTTGCCATAGCTGCCACGCTCGGCAAGCGAATTGGTAACCACAGTTTTTTTATTGTTATTAAAAAGACGCTGCTGCCAATTTCCTGATTTGTTTCCCTCTGTCGCGACTTACGACACTTACGTGATGGTACGGGGCAGTGAATATTCTTACACCGACACTATACGGTATTCTATTCTATTCTAACATAAAAACATCACGTTGGCCTATAAAGAATATAGGAAAGTGATAAATAATGAAATTTAAATCAGTATTAAGGTGTTACCTCGAAAATTTGGTGGTTTTTCTAATTAACATATTTTTTAAATTTTATAGATTACAAACCAAAATGGTATATGATTTTTGACTACCTACTGACTTACCTTGGATTGCATAAAAGGAAAACACGATATCATGTAATTTTCTCGATAGAAAAAAAAAACTGCAAAGTAGGCTCTAATTATTTATATTTCTCGATGACACCACAATATTCTTATAAATAATTTTATGGAATTATTTTTAAGGCTTACTAAATAATCCTATCTAAGCTCTCATAAACAAGTTTTTTAAATAAATAACGAAGTTTTGTTAAAATAAATAAAAATGTTGTTTGGCGCTTACTTAGTTTTTTTCCGAGCGCTTGTTCAGTATAGTTATCTCATAATTTGCGTACTATGAAGTCATTGCATCACTTTCATTTTGACACTCCCTCAGTCGTCCGTTAGCTTCACCGACATAGGAATAAGCCACGCCCCTAAAACTTCGATTCATTTTCAAGGTATCCTCTTAATTTGACAAATATTACTGTCTGGTTATTATTCATATTGACCGGGCAATATAAATAGTGCCCTGATTCATCACTTGGTCGCACATATACGTCCCACAACTGATCTCAATCCTACACCATTACATCTTTTAAAAATAAACATGGTTATAAAGTTCACAGTCTCTCGATATCCTGTAGGATACATTGTCTTGTATTGTCTCAAAATTTAATTTGTATATCAGTTCTTATTTACCACAATACAGAATATATTTATAAACTATTAGAGAAAATTATATTTAAAGGCGGTAAAATGTTGAAAATTATAGACTGAATATTCCACAAACCAAAAGCGTAGTCAGGTTGCCTTTATATGTCAAGTAAGCCATTTTCATTTTTCAATTCCATTTGTATGTGCCATAGTACTAAGGCACGTTTCATGCCAAAGTTATAGCCTCTTAGGCTAATGGTGATCCTACAATAATTAAATACAATAAGGCGAGTGTGCGCAGGAATTACATGGTTTAATTCCTCCCCCTCCCCCCCCCTACCAACCAGGCGGTGGGCAGGTATTCACCCCTTTGTTGTCGATATCCCACGCATTAGAACCAAACAGTTTGTTGCATCCTTTGTAATGCCTATAGCAAAGGCCTATATAATGGGTGCGTTTGGCAGAAAAAAGCGCTAGCAAGCGCTTGTAAGCAAAATGGCGATCGTAAGCGGTAAGCGCTATCAAATCGTAAGTAGCTATTTTCCTCTAGGACACGAAGTTAGTTTTAACTGGGGAACCTAACCTAATTTAAATATATGTTTGAAAAGTATTCATATTAAAAACTTACCAATCATGAATTTTTAATATCTATATGTTTATTCATGTCATTATATTACTTAAAACTAATATTGCACAAAGCAACTTATAAACTCTACTTCAAAACAAACAAATTAAATAAGCAAAATGGCGGATTGTGTCAGCGCTACTGAAGTAGCAATCGTGTCCTGGCCGAAAACTATTTTAGCGTTTATAAGCGCTTGCTAGCGCTTTTTTCTGCCAAACGCACCCGTTGTCTCCATCCGATTACAATCTGAGCATCTTCAAGGCAAGAGTGGATAGGCTTTTGTTACGATAAGATAGTGCGTGAGACAGTAGACATACCATCTAGGGCTTCATCACCACTTACTACCAGGTGGGAAAATAGCCAAGCACTGACTCACGATATGTTAAAAAGTATATGTAATAATAGAAGTCAACTTACTCAAACTCGCACGGGCAGTGCGGACATTGGTATTTAGTCCCCGCGTGCCATTTCTCGTGCTCTCGCGCTACTCCTCTGAAAACACGCAAGCAAAATTAAAGTTAGTTAAAGTTACAGCCTATATACGTCCCTATATAGGCTGTAACTTAAACTACTTTCTGAGAGGGTTTTAGGGCTGCCCCAATGCGTGTTGGCGAGTTTTACGTGTCTTTGAAATTTTTTTTCCTATTTCTCAGACATGCAAGTTTCCTTGCGATGTTTTCCTTTTCCACCGAGCACGTGGTAAATCAACATAACTGCAATTAACAATTTCATTGGTGCCAACGGGGATAGAACCCGGGTTGCTCGCGTTAAAAGAAATTTACAGCGAGCGTTAATTAGTAATATTTTATATTAAACAGGTTAGAAATTAATAATCTAAACTATGGATACTCCTAAAGATAGAAAAATTATAAAAAGAGTTAAAAAATCTGCAAAAAATTAAAGCAAAGCACTGAAATATTGTTTTTACCGAATTCAAAAGGAGGAGGTATTCAATTTCAATTCGACTGTTTGTTTTCTTTTAAGTGTGTTACCATACACTTTTCTCTGGATAAGCCGATTTTGATGATTTTTTTATCTAAAAGCTGGTGCTTCTCGTGTGGTCCCATATAAATTTAATCAAGACATGACCAGTAGTTTTTAAGTTATCTTAATAATGCGTATTTAATTGACGTCGAATACGTTGATGATGTTCTCATTTCATTTATATTGAAGTCGGTTGCATAATTTTTTTTTACCACATGTGTATAGATTAGAAAATAATAAACTAAACTACAGATATTTCTAAAAGTAGATAAATTATAAAGAGTTAAAAAATCTGCAAAACATTAAAGAGTAAAGCACTGAAACATTGTTTTGCTTTTTTACTTACTACTATAGAAACCGATTATATTTTGGGTGTGTTCCGAAGTAGAATCCAGTATACTGGCCAATGCAAATGACTTCATAAATCGACGCCATATTGGTGATTCGTTACAAAACATTGGCCAATATATTACATCATATATTTGCGCCATATTGGAAAAGTGTTGGCGATTATTTTGTCATTTTGTGCTCCAAAAGTCATTATATCCTCCTAATGGAGATACCAGCAATGATTCTATAATGTTTTCTCGAATACGAATCAAAATACAGATCCGTTGTCACCGATGAGGACTAAGATGGAATGCCTCGTTTCCAGTAAAAAGGGTCTCCGGTTCTCTACACTCACCCGAAACACAGCAGTATTAAGCTACTATTTTACGCTGTTGTCAATACCCACAAATACTAAATACCTAGCCTCATGTTTAATGGAATTGTGCAATTTATAAGAGTGTAGGAAATTATGCTATTTGTTACATAATTTAGAATTCATTACAGTCAGTTAGCAACTTAGTATCTATATATACCTATATATATAGTAAAGAATGATATCTTTTAAATTTTATAGATGACAGAGCTAAACACCACATTGTGTGAAGTGTGTATTATAATTATCCAAGAGGCGATGAAGGGGTGCCTGTGTCCCCAGCGTTTTTTTTTACACCTCATAGTGTAAAACAAACGTGGTACTGCGCACTAAATTACACTTCTCGGTTCAATATAATATAACTTATTGCTGATGTAACTACGGTCAACTTTAACGTGGTGGAGCCATTGCTGCAGCTTTACTGTGATTGCAACGCGAATGTGTCATCTCGACCGGGGTAGGACCACGCTCTCGCAGAATACCAGGCTAAAATAGCAGCTTCATGCTTCTGTATTTCGTAAGGTGAGTGTAGAGAACCGGGGACCCTTTTTACTGGAAACGAGACATTCCATCTCAGTCCACAGGGCTGGCAATACATCTGCGCTTTGATTCTTTATTGAAGATAAATGTATGACTAATTGAAGATAAGTCTATGGGCCACACCGTATCTACTTACCATCAGGTGGACTGTGTGCTCGTTAACACCCCTATTCTATAAAAAAAGTCAATCCCGTTATATCACAACCCATGCAGCATCACAGGCATAATAAACGAGCGTCTAAACTTAGTAGTTTATAGTGTTTTAATAATTGTATGTATGGAATTCTAAAATGGTAACACTTATGGATATTGCGTAAAAAATTATTTTGGATCATTTCAAATTTATAATTATATTTTTTGTAGAAGCATTGACTTACCATTAGGTGGTCTACTCAGTAATAAGGACAGACTCACCTATTCCTGGTGACGAACGGGCAACCCTTGCAGCTGAACTTCTCGGTATGCTGAGCCGTGAGGTGTTTACGTAGGGCGCGGCCAGTCTTCAGCCTGGTCTTGCATATAAAGCACTCATATGCACCGCTTTGCTGGAGAACGAGGATACGTTGTGAAAATCAGTAAGGAAACATGATAGATGTTGGACAAGTCTCCGTATCTCAGAAAAGATTGTCTTGAGATATAGTGTTGTAGTCCACACGACATAATTATGTAATAGTCTTAAGTTTAGAATAAAAGAAGTCTAAATTGTACGTGGCAAAGCCACGAATGGGCCGGCTCGACCGGGGCAGGACCACGCTCTCACAGAATACCAGCGTAAAATAGTAGCTTAATACTGTTGTGTTTCGTATGGTGAGTGTACAGACTGGAGACCCTTTTTTACTGGAAACGAGACATTACATCTTAGTTCTCAGCGGTGACGACGCATTTGCATTCTGTTACGTAATCGAGGATAAATGTAGATGTCTATGGGCCACAGCGGCCACTTACCATCAGGTGGACTGTGTGCTCGTTTGTCACCCTTACTCTACAAAAAAGCTCTAAAAAAATAAAGTTCTTTACCGTGTAGTGTCGGTATAAGAATATCCACTAGCCCTTATCATCACGTGGATGTCGTAAGAGACGACAGAGGTAAACTAATCACGACATGGGCAGCAGCGTCTTCCTAATAACGACTAAAAATAAAATACTGCGGTTGCCAACCCGTTTGCCAAGCGTGGCAACTATGTCAAATTGGCAAATATCCCCCCCCCCCTCTATAAGATAAATCATGGGGAGACATATTTGGCTATGGACTTTAATAGGCTGTAAACACTCAGTAGACATAGTCCTCTCCCACTGTAGGAAGGACGATTGGCATTGGATTGAGGATCCCAGTACTAGACGTGAGCACTTTTGACGCTGTATTCCGTCACTGGTTTGGGACATTTTTTTATAGAATAAAAATGACAAACGAGCACACAGTCCACCTGATGATAAGTAGCATAGAATACTATAATACATACATAATAGAACAGCGGAGTGGGCGGAGCCCGTGTCATGACACTAACATGTCAATTCACACGTATAAATGTCAACACAATCAACCGTTTCCAATTTTCGTGTCAAGCGTCGCTGCATGCAAACTATTTAAAAAATGGCAAATTGTGCAAAAATTACGTGTCGAAAGAACAGCGGGAAATGGAATTTAAATAAAAGAGACATATCCTACAACCAGTAAGTCGAAACTATTTATTATTTTTGTGAATATTAGAAACAAAAATAAAGAAATATTTATGTGTCAAAAACATTAATCAAAAGTCTAAAATGTGTAAATTCGCTCAGTCTGTCAATACAGCGAATCGGGTTTGAAGTAGTTATAATGCGACGTAATTGCATGTGTGCTTCTGGCGACACCGATCCTCGTACAAAATAAGGTTGACAGCCATTCTATTGTGTATAAAGTATTCTATGATAAGTGGATACTGCGGTCCATAGACATCCACATCTATAATGATTTTCTATATTAACGCGAATACTACACATGGAATAAAACCAAATATACGCATTTTATCGCGTTTAATTTACGGATTTTATAATTTTCTTGATTACCGACGTTTCGACTTGCTTGTGAATGTCGTCTCTCTTACATAGGACAAACTAAAAATTCTACTAAAACCCGCGTTAAAGAACATATAGCTGATGTGAAGAGTCGACGCTCCGGGAAGTCTGCAGTCTGTGAACATGTATAGGATCGCCCCCGTCACTACATCAGATTTGATAGAACACAAATCCTCGCTAAAGAACACCGATTCCTTCCAAGGATGATTCGCGAGGCTATTGAAATCAAAAAACATCCTAATTTCAAGACAGAAGATACCTGGGTGTTACCATCTGCCTGAGATCCTATTATTAATAAAATTAAATTCAAACCAAAGCATACTACTGGAAAACTTCAAGATACTGTAAGCTCGTTCTGCGTAGGTCGGACCTAGAATTAATATTTAAAAGTTGAAGGTAGCCTTCGTTAACTATGATATCGGGACGTCAAACACCTCAGTCCCCCCGTTACCATGGGTGCTGTAAAGTGCTAGAAGTTTCGGAAATATTAAAACTTTCTAGTGTTCGACACCGACACCTCGAGAATCGAAAAAGTTAAAATTAAACGCGATAAAATTCGTAAAGTTGGTTTTATTCCATCTTCTTTTATCCTCGATCAAAAAATCGCCACGTTTCCGGTAAAAAGGGTCTCCGGTTCTCTACACTCACCATACGAAACACAGTAACATTAAGCTGCTATATAACGCTGGTATTCTGTGAGAGCGTGGTTTTTCCCCGGTCGAGCCGAACCATTCGTGCTACAATCACAATATAGCTGTAGCATGGCTCTCCCACATATAAATAATATAATATAAATGATGGATAAAAGAGTTTAAGAAGGGGGAATGGGGAAGAAAGATTCTCCATTGGCAGCCTCGTACCGGTAAACGAAGTGTATGGCGGTTCCCCACTAGATGGAGTGACGACATGCATGCTGGTGGCTCAGGGCCGTGCTTTGTGGTTGTCCTTGGGGGAGGCCTATTTTTATTTTTTTTATTTAATATTCTTTATTGCACACCATATAAAAAATTACTAATTATATATACAAAAGAAGTATGCAATGGGCGGTCTTATTGCTGATAGCAATTTCTTCCAGACAACCAGTGAATGGACAGGATTACACAAAAATTACAAGGGTAGGGCACATTGGTGTGATAAAAAAGAATACACGTCAAGGACCATTACCTAACACTTTGTGGTTATTTATAACCAATTCTAGCAACAGATAGTTATTCTGTGTTTTTCTTTTCCTCTTTTGTTTTGTATTTATTTATTTATTATCTATGTATATATATGTATGTGTATATATTTGTATATTATGCCTATTTATTAATATTATGTATGTTTATTTCATTATTATTTTTTATGTATTGTTGTGATATTTTAACAAAATATAGTTTAGTTTATTTAGATATTAGAATGTAAGTGTAACATAAAACGCACCACCTCCTACTGTTCTTAATTCCAGTTTCTCCTTAGCCCAAAGGTTGTCTGGAAGAGATCGCTCTTTAGCGATAAGACCGCCTTATTGTACATACGTATATATTAAGTTTCCTCTGTAATGTATTTATTCGTTGTATATGTGTGGTGTACAATAAAGTATATACTACTACTACTACTACACATTTCATATATATATATATATATATATATATATATATATATATATATATATATATATACATATACATACATACACACATATAAATACATATACATACAAAAAAATATATATTTAATTATTTAACTAACTGCAATCAATATACTACATATATATTATATTATATCATATTATATCATATTATATTATATAATATTATATTATATTATATTATATTATATTATATTATATTATATTATATTATATTATATTATATTATATTATATTATATTATATTATATTATATTATATTATATTATATTATATTATATTATATTATACTATATTATATTATATTATATTATATTGTATTATATTATATTAAACGACTAGTGTGGGCCTATGTTCAGCAGTGGACTTGTGAAGGGCTGTAATTATGATGATGAATGAAATGGATGAATGGATAACAACACAAAGCCTTACCTCGCTGTGCCTCACAATATGGGCATCATATCTGTCCTTGATCTGGAAGCCTCGGTAGCAGACCGTGCATTTGTAGGGGGCGTTCTTATATATCGACGTCTCCTGTCGCTTGCTTATCTCCTCGATCTGCTCCTCGTACGTTAGTGTGGTTATCGTAAACAGAGATTCATCCAGACCATCGTTCGTTCTTCGCCTCTTTACATCTGAATTTTTATATCTGAAAGAGAACGCTGAAATAGATTTTCTAATTGCTTCCTATTCTAAACATAACATATAGAATGAGGTAGTCGCTTCCAAGCTGTTTCTAAAATAAATATTAAATATGGTTTGTAAAACAAATTTTACGTGGTAGAGTCATGCTGCAGCTATATTGTAGTAGTATAGTTGTACCACGAATGGGTCGCGACCGGAGCGGGATCACGCTCTCACAGAATACCAGCGTTAAATAGTAGCTTAACGCTGCTGTGTTTCGTATGGTGAGCGTAGAGAATCGGAGAGCCGTTTTACTGGAATCCAGGTATTCCATCTTAGTCCGCAGTGGCGATAACGCATCTGCATTTTGATTCTTAATCGAGGTTATGTGTGGTTCTTAGTCGAGATAGATGTCTATGGGCCACAGCATCCACTTAACATCCCAGGAAAAAAGAAAAAGTTGTTAAAATACGTAGTTGTAGTTGTTTAAATAAATGATCAAACACGATTATTTTAAATCTAAACAACGTCCACTTTAATAGACCCTATCCAAGCAAAGCCATGGCGGGTCGCTATTCTTTATATATAAAATTCGTGTGTTCGTAATTATTCTTCCTCTAATACGGTAGACCTATTTTGATGAAATTTATTAGGTACTTATGGAGTCACCTGGACAGAATTTAGCTATAGTTGGACCCGGTAGATGACGCTGTTGTTGACATTCGAAGCCGGTCCACTCGCTAGTTTTTTAACTGACTTCAAAAAGGAGGAGGTATTCAATTCGACTGTATGTTTTTTTATGTGTGTTAACTTCAACTTTTCTCTGGGTCAACCGATTCTGATGATTCTTTCTTTATTTGTAAGCGGGTACTTCTCGTGTGGTCCCATATAAATTAGATCAAGAATTTCAAGATCTAAACAGTAGTTTTTGAGTTATCCTTAATAATGCGTATTTAGTTGACTTCGACCACATTGACGAAGTTCTCATTTTATTTACATTGAAGTCGGCAGAATCGAAATTCAATTATTGCTTCAAGTAGACTTGTTATGCACACTGATAACCGTGCACCGTCAAGTTAACCGGACGCCGCTTCAAGCGCGCTGCAAACTTGACGGTAAATTGGATCGTGTATGGCATCCATACACCAGGCAATCTTGCGGTGCGGTGCGGGCCGAGACACGGGCGGAGGGCTTCCGAGCGGCCGTAAGTCGCTCGGGAGTTGTCCTGTCACGCAAATCAATTAAAATGTTTCACACTACATGTGCGGTGAAAATCTGTGGATCATCCTCATTTAAACCTAAGGAATTAAAGTTCATCAGTTAACACACAGGAATTTGTTTAAACGCGAAATTACATAAAATCAGTTTTTTATAATTTTTTTATAACTTACCGTTCTGTCAACCCTAGCCTACCCTTTATGTCGGCTTTTCCAACAATATCAAACGCGATGATTGACTGTATGTTCCCCTTAGGCTGTCGCTTTTCTATAAGAGCAACCACGTCTCATAAAACATACAATGTAATGTACTATAAAGTGACTATTATTTTGATGTCAGCTAAGTTGGCGAATAGACCCTCAGGTGGGCTGTAAGTTCGTTTGACACTTCGGTTTTAGAATAAAAAAGAAGAAATATCAAGTGAAAATTTAAAAAAATTATTTAAAAAAATTATTATACCACGTCTATTTTATACTCTTACATTGTCCTCTGATTCTGCGCTATGTTCGAAATTTCAAGTCTCCGGCTAATCGGGAAGCTAGTTTAAAATGAATTACTAAATTTGAATCTAACAGACATACACGAAACCGTGTTATAAAAACGTGGTAACACAGCTCAGATTTAATTTCACATTACCTGTGCAACAGAGGTTTGATTTAAGGCGAACAACACGGGTTCAGTCCCCGCAAGCGAGTGTAAAATTGTAATTACTATTGCAAGTGCTGATACCATGTGCTCGGCAGTGAAGGAAACCCGCATGCTTTTTCCAGAAATATCCAGCTGACACAGAACAAGAAAAGACAACAATATTATAAAAACAACATACTTATCCATAGTAGTCGACGGATTGTCCTCATCTTCCCTCTTTTTCACAGCTCTAACCGGCTTCACTTTCTTCTCCAGTCTCTCTTCTCTCAATTTCTTCTTCTTCGCTTTACTCTTCGGCTTCACGTACACCTCGCTCAGTTTCTTGTCGTCATCGCTGTCAAAATTGTCATTATACTCATGTAGGAAGATTTCGTTGTTCTCATCTTTCACTTCCACCTCCATTATTGGCGGTATATCCTCCGTTTCTTGCTTTACTTCGTCTTCAGGGGTGACGTCATGACTATCGTAATTGACGTCATGGCTGTCTTGTGTGACGTCGTCGACGCCGTTCAGGTCATTAACCTCGGTCTTGAATACGATCTCGTTGTCGCGCACGTGCAAGTCGCAATCGTTCGCGTCGTACAACTTTTGTATCAACGGCGACTTCAGACCGTTTGTCGTTCGATTTATTGACTTGACGTCGCGTATTGTGATCTAAGTTGGACAAAAAGATGTAATAAAAATTAAAAAAAAAACATGCATTCATTATCTCTCAGGAAATTCTATAGATGTATATGTTTGGTCTCTTTTTGGTGTCGCTATTTCGTTACATCGACTTCCAAATCACAACGACTCTAAATACGTTTTCACCTCAAATATCAAATATATATATATATATATATATATATATATATATATATATATATATATATATATATATATATGTATGACCTGGTAAGATATGCAGGAAGTCGATGGATGCAGGTGGCTCAGGACCGTGCTTTGTGGCATTACTTGGGGGAGGCCCATGTTCAGCAGCGGACTTGTGAAGGGCTGTAATGATGATGATGATGATATATATATATAATGTATCTCACTCCTCTATTCTGAGAGGTTTTTGTATAATTCTTAATATGTTCCTGTAATTTAATAAGTCCATCACTCTATTTCGTCCAGGGGTTTTATTAAAAAGGTTCAAATACATATTGATCTGTGCTTGAAAATTCGCACAGAACGAAGAGTACATAATCACTACCATGGAGTATAGAGATGAGGAGAATTACCATCTCTATGTTTTAAAAAGTGTCCGTAGGAAAGTGTTAAATAAGGGTGATGCCACTGTAGCTAGAATGAAAATTTAAAAGAACTTTTTACTGTACAAACTTTCACCACAATTCTTTTTATAATAATTATTTCATTGTTTTTAAAAATTTTATTTTTAAAATCACTCGCTGTCACGCGTTTCACGGCAACTTTTTCTAGGTAAATATACTAAATTATTTTAGACAACGTGAGTTAGTTGAGGTTTTAAATACTGCAGTTACATCAACTACTAACCCCGTCGACAACTGTTAAGTTCATTTTAGCTACTCCAGCGCTGTTGTGGAGTTTTTGAAGTGTTATTTACTGCTTACAGATGGATACTTGTTTAACTATGGAAGCGACAGTAGCCTAATGGCAGGGCGCGGATCGCGAACTCAAAAGGTCGTTGAATCGAATCCGCCATTTGTCTACTGTCGTGAACCACTCCCAACACAAGCATTCCAAGCTTACCAGGAGTGGTTAAAAGGAATATTAGTAATGTTAATTAATAAGATTACTAATATTTAAAAAAAAATATTCTCCTATGTGAGATGGTTCTTCTTCATCCATGATTCAAAAGGTTTAAATACATAATGATCTGTGCTCGAAAATTCGAAGCGAAGAGTACTCGTATATCAGCACTACGTTTTAGCACAAAGTAGCCAACGAAAAATTACTGACAGATTAACTGAATGATCTATGAATTTTGTGTCAATTCAATTTGAATTTTTTTTTGTAATAGATGCTTTAGTCCTTCACTGCTACTCACGCTCAACGAGCTATAGAAAGGACTATGCTCGTGGTTCCTCTGCCTGATAAAATTAGGAATGAGAATAGGTCCGACATAGCAAAACAGATTAGTAAGCTGCAATGGCAATGCCGGTCATATGGCTCGAAAAACCGACAATCGATAAGAAAGAAAAGTTCTCGAACGGCAGCCTTCTTACCGGTAGGCGAAGTGTAAGGCAACCCTCCACTAGATGGAGTGACGATCTGGTAGTAGATGGAAGCAGGTGGCTCAGGACCGTAATTTGTGGCATTCCTTGGTCGAGACCTATGTTCAGCAGTGGACTTGTGAAGGGCTATTGTTATGATGATACTAGATATCTGTATATTCTTGCTTAATATACAAAGTTTTTAAAAAAATGATCCAATTTCGACCCCTGGGCGACCACTAGTAAAAAAAATTACTTAATTACTTGACACTAGCAAAATTACAACCGTGCGAGTCCATTACAAAATAAAGAAAGAAAGCACTTACATATCTCTCCGTGTCTAAAGATGCCAGCATTAGTCGGTGACACGTCAAAGCCTTATTTCTAAATCTTAAACTCGAAAGCAATCTGTGGGCGCACTCCCAGCATATCTTCTGTGGTAATTTGTCTTCTCCACTCAGCTTAAAAAACACATAGGCAATTAAAATAACATATCACTGCTGGACACAGTCTTCTAGTTTTTTTAACGATTAGAAGCCTCGGCTTGACCACTATCCCACCAGCAGGTGGTGATTTTTTTTGTAAGATAGGTTGACAAACGAGCGCACAGTCCACCTGATGGTAAGTGCTTGCTATGGCCCATAGACATCTACATCTATCCTCCATCACGAATCAAAATGCAGATGCGTTATCACCCGTGAGGAATAAGATACAATGCCTTGTTTCCAGTAAAAGGGGTCTCCGGTTCTCTACACTCACCATACGAAACACAGCAGCATTAAGCTACTATTTTACACTGGTATTCTGTGGAAGCGTGATCCTTACCCGGTCGAACCGACCCGTATGCTGCAACAATACTACAAGGTGGCCCATAAGTCGTTAGAAATGTAAATTTCGAATAAAATACAAAAGGCACGCATGAAAGACGCGCGCGGTGCGGGGGGAGTACCGACGGTTCCTGGGAATTCAGTCGCCATGGAGCGTTTCACCGGTGCGGACCGTGCATTTTGTGTGCGCGAGTTTTATCGAAACAATGATTCGGCTACCATTGCGCGGCGTAAATTTCGAGAATATCAGAATTTACGCAACTTTAAAGATATACCAAGTGTTCAAACGATTAAGAACTGGGTTATGAAGTTCGAAGAGAGTGGTTCGACGTTGGATAAACAACGGTCAGGTCGACCAAGGACATCACGGACGGAAGAAAACATCGATGTAGTGAAACACTCAATTCGTGAAAATCCTACCCAGTCTACTCGTAAGCGTTCCAGTGCATTAAACTTACCCAGAACATCGTTACAGCGATTTTTAAAGAAACATTTACATCTTCACCCGTACAAGATTCAAATAGTATAGGAATTAAAAGATACTGACACTATCCACAGAATAAATTTCGCAAATGAAATGTTGAACCGCTTTACTTCGTTTAATAACGTGTTATTCTCTGATGAGGCTCACTTTCACATCAACGGCCATGTCAATAAGCAAAATTGTCGCTACTGGAGTTGCGAAAATCCAAATCGCAAACATCAAAAACCCTTACATAGCCCTAAAGTGACAGTTTGGGCGGCTATGTCAGCGCATGGCATTATAGGCCCTTACTTTTTTGAGGACGGCAGAGGCCGCGCGCTTACTGTTACTTCACAATGGTATGTAGCTATGATCCAGGACTTTTTTACACCTGAGTTGCAGAATTTTCCAGGCTTCAGTACGCGGACCTGGTTTCAACAAGATGGAGCAACTGCCCATACCTCTAACGTCGCTATGCCGGTCGTCCGTCAACTTTTCCCTAATAAAGTGATCTCTCGAAGAGGAGATATTCCTTGGCCACCACGTAGTCCAGATCTGACCCCAATGGACTTTTTCTTATGGGGTTATCTTAAGACTAAAGTGTACGAAACCAACCCGCGGACAATTGACGTCCTGAAAGAAAATATCCAAAGAGAAATGGCAAACATTACAGAGCTTACTTGCCGCGCAGTGATGGATAATTTTAAACGTTGCTTACAGGAGTGCCGCGATCGTAACGGATTACATTTAGATGATGTAATTTTCAAAAAATAATTCCCATTTTATAAGGATTATGACCAAATAAAAACCTTTTTCATAATGTCATTAGTTTTTTTTTAATTATTTTTTTACATTTCAAGGGACTTATGGGCCACCCGGTACTAATATAATTGCCAAAACCTATTCACTCTTGCCTTGATACTTTAACTATCGAATTAATTCTCTGCAACGGCTCTTCGCTAAGTCTTATGAGCCCCATGATACGGAACGATCCGTCGTAACAATCAATAGGAAAGGATATCGCGACGATAGATCGCTTAAAGCTTACCGCTCACACACGAAACGATTGGTCGTTGCGATCGATCATTTACTTGTTTGAAAAAGAACGGCAAAGACGTGACATATAGAAAATGAGCTTCTTTTCTATGCCCATTTGGCGGTAAATTTAATACGGCTACATAAAAAATAGAAAATGTAGAAAAGTGTGGGTTAAAAGGTGGCTAATAAAACGACATCAATATTTTCTTATAAATATTTTAAAGGAATAGAGGTTCCACTCAAAACACTGGCACAGTTTATGAGATTGACAGAACCGACGTATCTACCTCGTCGATCGCAGTCGATTTATCGTTACGATATTCATGATTGATGCATGGCTTTGTTGCGATCTCAGATCTTCCTGCTGTGTTTCGTGTGGTGAGTGTATAGATCCGGAGACCCTTTTTTACTGGAAACGAGGCATTTCATCTTAGTCCTCTGGGGTGACAACGTGTCTGCGTTTTGATTCGTAATCGAGGATAAATGTAGATATCTATGGGCCATAGCATCCACTTACCATCAGGTGAACTGTGTGCTCGTTTGTCACCCTTATTCTATAGAAAAGGAGTTATCGTAGTGCCGTCAGTGAACATTTATACAGAGGCACTCGCTCGTCATAACCTGCTCATGTTCGACAAGTGATAACATTGGAGTCACGCTTAAGACTCAGTGGCGCCGTAGCTTAGTAATGAGTTGCAGCGCTGATGGCCGTGGGTTCGAATCCCGCACGCAACAAGTATTTGTATGACTTGCAAATAATTGTTCTGGGTCAGGATGTTCGTCCTTGTGAAATATGTGAATGTAAGCTGCTACCACGATAATGAAGAAAACCTCAACGTGATGTTTCTTTTTTTGAAAGTCAAACATGAACTATTACAACTAACTAATACATAAGCACAATAATGTGTTTTTGTTCATGAAATTTTACTTCTGCTGTGTTTCGTTTGGTTAGTGTAGAGAACTGGACACCCATTTTACTGGAAACGAGGCATCTCATCCTCATCCTTAGGGTTGACAACGTAACTGTATATTGATACTTAATAGAGAATAAATGTAGGTGTCTACTATGGATCACAGCATCCAATTACCATTTTTGTTATATAGCTTTTTTTATGACTTAGCAAATATTATTTTCATGCTTACCCTCAACCCAGTAACCTGCTGGTACGCGCTGTCTAGTTTGTACTCCATGATGTGGTACAGCTTAGTATCAGTCGCCAGGCACACCCTGCATACCTGATTAGAGAAAGTTAAACATTTACGATAATAATTATTAAATAGGGTAAAAGCCGGATATTTGCCTCAGATAGAAACATTTGGCTTTGAATACGCTATCTTACGAATATAAGTTGCGTTAGCGCTTGACAACAATAAGAAGTGACTCCCTGCAGGTCTCAGTGCCGTGTACATAGTTAATCTTAATATAATATATATATATATATATATATATATATATATATATATATATATATATATATATATATATATATATATATATATATATATATCCGTGTCCGCAATGGACTCCAAAACTACTAAACCGATTTTAATCAAATTTGTACACCGTGTGCAGTTTGGTCCTACTTGAGAGATAGGATAGTTTTTTTGTCCATGAGTGACCCACAATTTTTTTGCGAATTTAAGGATTTTTAATAGGATCGTTTTGAATAGGTCATCGAAACGCTCATATATGCCCTATACATAGGGCATATATGAGCCACTTTAACAATTTATTTGGTGACGATACGATTAAGTTATAATAGATGGCGTTAGAATTTAAAATTACCCAAAAATACACTAGGGGGCGCTATCACCTTGGATCGATATTATTTCGTATATTTAATAAATAATAGGAAATGTTCATAGTTAGAAATTAATTCGCTATATACAAAACTTTCTATAAGGTATTCATTAGTATACCATGACACGACTTGCATTGTTTATTATCTAAAATTTATACCGCAACATTTCAAACTTTGATAGCGTGATTTAGGTTTTGGTATAAATAATAAATGTTAGCAGTGGCGCCATCTTTTGAGAAAAATGTGTAATAATGGTAGGCAAAATAGTGTTTTTAACGACTGTGAAATGGTGCTAGTATCAACGTAAAACCAAGCTACTGAGGACTTCATGCCCCTGGCCGTGTAAGCCATTACAGGAGGCGCAGGTGACTTGTCCGTGTGAGCGAAAATCTTCCGTGACTAAACTTTGACAGGCATTGAAATTATTTTGGTAAGTAATTTTATTGAATATTTGTATTACTGATCGTGTTTTCAGTCAACTTATTGTTTCTTTGCATGCATTAGAGTTCAAATTAAATTGTTTATTCCGTTTTATTAATGAATAGTTTTTATTTATTTTGGAAATAAAAAGAGCAAGTATCCGTATCATAAAGGATAGTCGCCCTAAGGTGGGTGATTCAATAAAGCCTACGTCCTAATAAGGACCATTTTTTAAATTTTCTCCTTCACGATTTCAAATGGCCGCCTAATGTGTGCGTGTACATTAAACCATTTACCAGTACCACACATTAACCAGTAATGTCATATCTACCAACTTTTTGGTAGATCTACCAATTTTCACTTCAGTCTACCTATGTACCATCCTAGACCTAAAAACTACCTATTTTTTTATTATTTTGACATATCACCACTTTGAACTATTTTTATATCGACAAGCGTTCGCCGTTCGCGCCATTTCGCGCCCATAGACATTATTATACCGTTCTGTGGCCCGTTCCCGGTTGGTTTGTTGCGGAAACAATGGTGAATCTTTGCTCCTGTTTCGTGTTGTTTGTTGTTAGAACTAAATAACTACGTATTAACCGGTGCTGATTGCCGTTTGTTCTATGTTCCGTGCATTTATTTATATAATTAATTCCGACAGAGGCGAAAGCGATGCACAAAGTTCTAGGTTAGGAACTCCGCCACGAAAAGCTAGAAAAAGGCACTATGACCAAAAATATTCGAAATTATGGGAGAAAGACAAAGAATTTGCAGGTTGGCTTCAAGAAAGTGCCAAGGGTGAAGAATATTTTTATTGCAAAACATGTAGGTGTGATCTTAAGTGTTCTGGTGAAAGATTTACGAGTATGTGTGAAAGGTGAACTTCTATTTCGTGGTTTTAGAAGGATATTTTTATTGCAAAACATGTAGGTGTGATCTTAAGTGTTCTGGTGAAAGATTTACGAGTATGTGTGAAAGGTGAACTTCTATTTCGTGGTTTTATGCTCAATTTAGTTTAATTAATATTGAATAATTAATTAAAATTTTACAAACGAAATTACTAACAATCAATTAATTTATCATTGATTGCCTAAGATTGTGCATGTATTTTAAATCCTAATTTTACGCAATTTCGTTTTATCTATTTTTTAAATATATAAAACACCAATCTCTTAAAAAGTTAACTACTTATGTTCAGCCATAGCAAGTCAACTAACAATTACCCAGTTTAGGCAAACTCAGTCAAAAAAGTCGTTTGAGGATAAAATCAAATTTGGAGAAATATGAATCGCTTTTTTTTGGCAAAAAATAACCTAGCTTTTAACATTGCTGGTTAGTATGCTTGCAGCTTGGTCTACAAATGCATTATTTAATAAATATAGGCTATGTTTTGTTGTATTTCATTCACAATTTCAACACAAATTGCATGCGGAGTTTACCTTTAAGTAATTGTTGCACTTGTGTTAATACTTTTAAGTAATTGTATTAATTTGATGTGTTAGTGTTATCAATTGTTGGTGAACCTAATAAAGAGAAAAAAAAACAACAAATTAATTTCAATTAAGACACTATAGGTATTCAAATAATATTATTTTTCAGGTGACCTAAAGAAACTTGTTAAAAATGTTTTCTCTCCTTGTCTCCAATGTTTCCCCTGCTATATGAATTCGTGAACAAATTACTTGCACTTCCACATAGTAGCGCCAACGTTGAGAGATTGTTTTCTGCAATTAATAATATGAAAACCTTCCAGAGAAATAGAATTTGCACGGAGACTCTAGAGGGATTGTTGCGTACTAAAAAATCATAGCAAACAACGGACAGCCTAGCGCAGAACATTTAAAAATTTTCAATAAAAATATGTATAATTTCCAAAAATAAATATTTTAAGGAAAACTTCATGCATTTTTAATCTTAAAAAATCTTCTAAATTGAGGTGGTAGATCTATCAATTTTGCATTTTACATTCTACCAACTTCTAACAACATTTGGCACATAATCTACTAATTTTCTGAAATTCGGGTTGGCAGCATTGACATTAACTAACACCCACAAGCACAGCAAGTGGCCACTGGCCAGTGCCGCGAGCGTGCTGGAACCTGCAGTCAAAAACAACAACGACGCGGAGCGCACGCTTGTTTTTATAAAATTCTGGTAGAGTAAACAGTAAGTATTTTATTTTTATTTGTACACGGTGTGCTGTGTTTTATTTATAGGATAATTATACGGGTAGCCATCTCACATCTCACATAAATGAAAAAGCTGTAATATCGGTGTATACCATATAATTGTTTTGTTTACCCATGTGCCATGCCCTAATAGCCTACAAAAAAATGTGTAGCCCTTAGAACGGCAGAGGCACAGGCCTTATTAGGACAATTTTTTATGTCAGTTGTAAAAGTATCACAGTAAAATAGTAAACCCGTGTTTTCAATAACATCGTGGAAAACTTATCAAAAGCTTCTACCACAAGGAAAATAGGGCTCAATGGACATCGCAACAGATGGAAAACTCTGTTAAAATGTTAGAAAGAGGTATATTATCTACATATGCTGCTGCAGCCAGATACATCACAAGAAGAACCCTACGCAACCATCTAGCGAGTGGGTCGACTACACGAAAGCTAGGTCGGTCGGCTATATTGACTACAGAACAAGAAGCTGGACTTGTCAGAAGAATCATACGTTTGGCTGATGTTGGAGTGCCGTTGACCACAAAGATGTTGGCGCGTACAGGCTTTTTCATTCTGTAAAATTAAGAAAATTCCAAACACTTTCAATGACACCAAAAAGGCCGCGGGGAAGAAATGGTTGAGGTTATTTCTCAAACGACACCCTGAATCAGCACGTCGTAAAGATCTGATGATGAATCCAGTTCGTGCTCAAAAATTAAATAAAGATATTGTTAGTGGTCACTTTTCCAAATACAAAAGTGTGCTGGATAAACTTGGAATTGAACATAAACCTGAAAGCATTTACAACATCGATGAAAACAATTGTCGCATATCTTTGCACCATCTGCAGGAACTTCTGACAGTCAAAGGGAGAAAAAGAGTTCATCAAATAGCGAATAAGATATATAGAATTGGCTATTCCGCCAATGATATTGTTCAAAGGCAAGAGACTAAAGCCAGAATTCCAAGACTATTTACCTCCAGTCTCCGGTGAAGATGACGCCAAAAGGAACTATGACGAGAAACTACTTACTCTTACAAGTATGGCTGAAATGCACGACTATTACAAATATCTAGAATGGGTTTCGCGCTACAGGGTTATATACATATAACCCAGATGCTATTCCTGAAGAGGCGTTTGCGCCCTCTGCGTTGGCAGTACTTCCAAATCCTACAAACAGTGATAATATTGCGGTCTCATCTGATGAATCGGGGGAACAAGAGATTTCTATTGCAAATGTGGAAGATTCAGATGGATCAGGCACAGATGATACTGAGAATTTGCCACTGTCCTTGCTCTCAAAAGCAATCTGTATGCTGGAACTCCACAGAAGACAATCAACCAACCACGTGTAAGATTCATGAATTTTTACCAACTCCTAAGTTTAAAGTTGTAGCGATTGCTCCACGACGCAAAAAGTCTCTGAATTACAGGGCTCAAGAGGTAACAAAAGATTGTTTTGGTGACAGTGCTACGAATTCCACATCACAGATTACCATCGTCAAGAGTAGAAGATATTCTTGGTATTTCATCCATGATAAAGATTAACACAAAGACACCAAAATCAGCGTCAGTTACTGGCTGTACATCTGCGCAAACTGCAGTTGCTGAAACGCGAAAGCGAACCTCAGTAAAGACTGCTCCTTTGACAGCAGATAAGTTTACGCGATCTAAACTAAAACGTCACAATAATAAAGCTTCTTGGTACCGTCCAGCTTGTTAAGAAGATTGAGTTGATGATATGCGACAATGTCTTCCTTGTGGCGTTTGGTATTATGAGGTGTGTGTTGGACCCACACCCGCTGCTAAAATATTTTACTGTTCAGGAGATTATTTAAAAAAAATATATATGAAAAAGGCTAATTAATATAGTACCTTTACATGATGAGAAACTCGTTAAATCTGATCCAAAATGATCAAAAGTAATTAATGGGATCTCATTAGATTTAATATAAGTATTGACAACGTTTTATATTCATTAAGAAGTTGAATGTTTACTTGTTTTTATTAAGGCTTTATTAAGACAGGGTTTTCAATAAGGCCAAAGTGACAATTTTGTTTAATTTATTACAAAGTTTAATAAAAAAATATAAGGATTTCAAATTACCAGTGCATTATTATTATAAACCCGCTAGTGAGATAATAAAAAAATTAAGGTGGGCCTTATTTGGGTCACCCATCTTACTTACTCTCGCTCATAGTTGCCCGTAGTATGATTCATTAACGAGCAAAGGCGGATTTATTTCTTTTCTTGTTTTTTTTAATTTACTGTGACTATAACTTGGTTTACTGAGTGAGCAAAATGCCTCGCAAGTATCAACGAAAACCAGGCGTGGTGCCACGCCACATCAGCTGGACAGAAGAGAGCTTAGCACTTGCGTTCGAAAAATTGGTAAAAAAAACAGAAAGGTACGAGTATGAATGAAATATCTTCTGAATGGAATGTCTTCAGGCCTTTTAAATCTTTCTCCAGACTTAATGATTTTTTTATATTTACGCAAACACATCACATTGATTAAAACCACTTTTACGGATTTTATCCCGTTTAATTTATTTTATTTTTAATATCCGACGTTTCGGGTGCTTTCCAGCACCCACTATCACGGGGGACCAGGGCCTTTGTAGTTAGAACATTTTTTTGTTCTATAGAAACTGACATTGCATATTTAGTTCCATAACTCCCCCAAGGATAAATAATAAATAAATGAATAAATAATATTTATTTATTTGCTTAAAGCCTAGTTTATTAATTTAATTGGAAGATGGAATATTGGTGTTCAAATTTCTAAGCGTGACCACACACCACCACCATTTTGTTTGTTTTGAATTTGACATTGGCGTTTAGTTTTGCTGACGTAACGAAATGTGCTTTGAATGTTTTGGATTTTTGATATTTTTGTGAGCTACACGTTACACATTACTACACATAATTATCTAAAAGGTAAATATGACCCATCCTCACAATTGACGAAACAGTTACGCGCTTCTTTTAACTTTACTTCTCCCTCCTTCTTTTTATTAATTAATTTTGTTTGGCGGTAATAAATTGAGTTACTTTTGCGTTATATATTAATTTTTGTCATAACCAATATTTCATTTCCTCTTTTAAGGTGACATGAATCGAGATAGTCAAAGCATTTTGTCAATTCTTGAGGAATCTAACTTAGACAAAACTTGTCTGATAACGATGACGCAGATGTAGAGGATGTTTGTAGTCAGGCAAACGATACGAAACTAAAAATCTCAGAAAGTTATGACGATAATGTCCCGCTGAGTGAAATTAGAATGGAGTTCAATCCAGCTCGTCTTCGCTGCAACAAGAGCCAGAAACATCTTTACGGCGTGAGATACGTCTACAATATCTTGGTAAGGATGGGACAGTTTGGTTTAAAACAGCTTTTCGGTACAATGTGCACTAAACTAATTATTTACTAATTATCCTACTGTATTTACACTTTATAAAAACACTTCTAAAATATTTAAAAAAAATTTAGGTGAAGATAACTTTGTACTTCACAAATTTGCGAATCCTACAAAGGATCCAACACGCTTTTGCACATGGATACAAGCAGTTGGTGGAAACCTTCTGTGCTTAAATGATATGTATGTGTTTAAGTACCGAAAATTTTTTCATACACTTTTTGAATTCAAATACTAACTAGACCAGGAATAAAATATTAAGTAATATTGCAATACCAACATTGCATGTGAAAGGTTAATCAAGATTTGCATTAACATTATTGTAATGATCTATTGTTTATATAATGAATATTAAAATTAATATGGAAGTTTGTTCCTCAAATAATTATTTTTACTATCAAACATGGGATTGAATGTATAAATTTTGATTAATTGTTAAACTATGGCCTACAACAGTAATTTTCAACTTCCATGTTTACAAAATATGTAAGACATGCAAAGCAATTTTATGGAAAGTTTGTTATATCTAAGTAACTATTTGATTCAAATGATGATAAAAAGCTTATAAATTAAGGCTTTTTTAAAACTCTTATGAATATCAAATTCTACATCAGTTCACAAAAATTAAACTTTCTCAGAGTACAACTGGGAAACTTAAAAACCAGGTATTGACAAGAAATACAAACTCCACAGGCGTACGTTTTTAGAATTTTAAATATAGAATCGAATAACGTTATATGTGACATTAGCTTCGCATAAAAAAAGCACGGAGTGATAAGCGACGCCCCGCGGTGAGCAGAGGCGGCGCGGGCGTCCAGTCCGTTCGTCAGTTCAGCCGCAGTTTATTTGAGGGAAGGAATTTTTGTATCATGCGGTTAACTTTTTTCGGTTTGATGAAAAAAAATTATTAAGTGTTTTGCATGGGTTTTAGAGATGTCACGATCACCAAAAATGTTGGATATGCTTAACGAAGATGCATAAACGCTTGAGCTTAGTTCGCCAATTTCAAATTTAGTTGATGATTCCATTAGTATTATTTCGTGATAGACACTACAAAGTTCTAAAATTAATAATTATAATGTCTATATTGCTGACGATTCTTGACGGAGAGATATAGAAACCAATTTTTACTGCAAAATCACAACCACCGTAATGCTCCTATCCTATACTATTAAACGAGCAATTCTTGTATATATATATATATATATAGGTTTTATTTTTAGAAAATGTCTTTTTGTCCGTGTTTTTAGGCAATGAAAAACTGCTACAATATCGTTAGAATAAGAAGGTAAATTTTGACAGATTGTTAATGATTAAAAATAGCTTAATTGGTATAATGGGCGGTCACTGAATCGTAAAACCCCGGTTCGAGCCCAGACCGACCGACCGACTTTTTTTAATTTTTTTTTCAAATTCCTTTCTTTTTTGAGAAAATCTATTTTTTCGAGCCCTTTCTTTAGTAATTTTAAAAACACGAAAATTTAAATTAAAATAATTGCACTCATGATTTTTTATTCATATAACCAGTTCCGTTTTTTCTGTTATGTCGCTAAGATCAAAAAATATTATTTATATTTCATCAGTATGTAATTTGTATCTAAATATAATTTCCAAAACACACGAATTAAAAAAAAATCGAGCGAAAAATACTGAGCAAAGCTCGCTCAACCGGGTACTAACAATAAAACATAGAAGTCTTATGAAATATTAAGACGATTTTATAGGAACATTATTGAACTTCTAAGGCGTACATTACACGCTCATGCAGGCGCCAATCAATTCCATCAGTCATGATTGATAAAAAAAAAATTGGTTGCCTGTAAAGTCGGTATACGGGCGAAAGTTTTACGTGACAACGACTTTGAGTGGTAAAATAATTTTAATGTGAATATTCATTCGTATAGTAGGAAGAAGGATGAAATAACACTTTTTATGTCTGTCTCTCTCGCTCTTAGGCGGGCTAACCATGCCCGAGTGGAAGGGACGCGTGCCTCTCACTCGCTCTCATTGTGAGCGCATAACGTGAGCGGAGCGTAACGCAGTTTCTTGAAGTGTCACCCGGCAAACCAATTTATAAGACGTTGTCACGTCAAAAACTGGTGACTGATAAGCGTACATTACGCGCTCATGCAGGCGTCAATCACTGCATTACACGGTAGGTTATTCGTCAATCACAATCATGATTGTTGTACAACTGACAGCCTGCATGACTATAGATATATACAGCATGCATACCTAAAATTATATACAGTTCTTTTTTTAATTTCAAATTTAGGCAACTGGGTGATCGAGCTATGTAGTGGAATTTCATCATCAAATATTCCGATAAAATGAAGAAGAAAAGATGCCTAAATCAAGATACTTCTAATAATAGGAAAAATACTTATAAGTATAATCTGCCGCCGATCACGGGTTGCTTTATTACTCTTACTGTTTCAACTCGTATCTTAAAGACTGCGTGAAATAAGTACAATAAACGTGCTATTTTAAAAGAGAACATTATAGATGACGCAATAAATCGCATTAGATACGCAAGAATAGCTAAAACTCTGCCTACAAGAAGACTTAAGTATTGCCAAAGTGTTCAAATTGTATCTTGAATTGTTTAACCCCGAGAAATACCCACATCTAAGGCTACAAAAGAACGCCAGTATCACGACATTGTCAACTCAAACTTCAATCTAGCTTTCCATATTCCCAAAAAGGATCAGTGCGACGAATGTCACGTTTTCCGGTTGAAAAGAATCCAACAAACCAATAAAAAAAAACTTTCCAACAACACCAGACTAGTAAAAAGGTCGCAAAGGATTTAAAAAGCCAAGATAAAAAAAACGCTGAGGATTCAAATGGAAACATGGTTACTGCTGTGTTCGTTATTGAAAAAGTATTGCAGTGTTCTCATGGCAAGATATACATATATACGCAAAAAAGCGAACCCGATTATCAAGGTATGTGACACGATGGTTCCTAGCGAGGGTTGTGTACGCAATCTCGGGTTGTTAACGGACGAGAACCTAAGGTTTGAGCGGCACGTACGTAACAAAATGGGTTTATGTTTCGGAACACTTTAAAAGTTATATCAGCTTCGAACATTCCCGAGGAAAGAAATCAAGCTGTTATTGTGTAATAGTTTGGTATTATCGCATCTAACTTACTGTGAGATTATTTATGCTCCTTGTCTATTAAAAAAACAACTAAGATTGCGCAGAGGGTGCAGAATGCGTGCGTGCGGTTCTGTTACAGTGTCCCCAAGAGACACCATATTACACCAGTTTTAATTGAGAAAAAAATACTGAGTAGGGTAGGGTGGTGTAAGATTGCGCGGGCGATAAGATTGCGCACTCATCATTACTCGACACCGGTGCGAAACACGCTGCTAATGTCAGTAGTGGTTGGATTGCTTTGGATGCCAGCATGCGTTCCTGAAAAAATATTGAGATACGAAAGAAAGCGGGAAGTCCAGGTGAGTTCAAAGTATTTGTAGCCGTCTGATCTAATTTTTTGACATTTTGTACGTATAACTGATGAAACACCTGTTGGATTTATAATGTATTACTGATCGTTTTACTTGTGTTTACTGTTGAAATTTCGACTAGTGACAAAGTAATTCAATAATTATCTAAATGATGGCAGTAGTCTCAATATGGTTGCGTGGGAGGCCAAGTGTGTAAGTTTGCGTACTTAGAGGGTGGATAATATTGCGCGCGGAGACTTACACGCCGTTACGTAAATTTATATTAATAAATATTGATACGAGATTCATTTATATTATTAATATTGTTTGTTTTCATTAGTTTTAACAGCGCTTCAATTTGTTGTAGAATTTCATGAAGACCACGCAAAAGTGACCGTAAAATTTGTACGCCTTCTACCATCGAGTATGCTCGTAAACGTATTGAAAATGGAGAAAGCAAGAGATTAGTTGATTTGTCTTTAGGAATTTCTAAGTCAACACTAAGATACCGGTTGCAGCAACCATTATGTGCAACCAAGCTAGGTAGATATGACGCTACATTTAGTGCAGAGGTAGAAAAAGGTTTCAGTGACGACTTGATAACCCTGGATGAAATGTTTTCCGGCTTGACAGTCAAACAATTAAAGAGCGCGATTAACAAGTGTGAAGAAAAGTATAAAATACCCCATCGTTTCAATACACATAAAAATTGCGGGGAAAGCAAGTGCCACCCCGAAACCGCTCTTCAACAGCCTACTTCCACTAGCATTGCGCTGCTTGCTATGGGGTTCAACGGGCGACAGGTGGAACGGATTTTTATTATGTGAAGATGTCGGCTAGAAGCAAGAAGAAAATTATTAACACGTTAACTGCCATAGTAAAATTTTGATGACGTTTTTTTTATTTTTGTTTTTTGGTTGTATATTCGAGTAAATCACATTATATGACTATTTTAATTTGTTTCCGGTGATTATAATGTAAAATAAAGCAAAAAAATAAAATATCTGGCATATGTGCCTGACGAGGCCCAAACGAAACAAAACATAGCTATTGGGCCATGTCAAGTATTTTGTCAGGCACCGTCCGCCGGCCGCCAATTTATTTGCGCGGGAAATCACTCGGGCGGCGCTCGGCCGTTTGAACAAAAGTACCTACGCGTGTCGTAGTTCATTCCTTGCAGGTTGCAACCCGTCCGGCGCGTGCCATGGGATATATACCTAGAGTGTTTATTTAGTCGCTTCGAATTATAACTGCCATAGTAAAATTTTGATGACGTTTTTTTTATTTTTGTTTTTTGGTTGTATATTCGAGTAAATCACATTATATGACTATTTTAATTTGTTTCCGGTGATTATAATGTAAAATAAAGCAAAAAAATAAAATATCTGGCATATGTGCCTGACGAGGCCCAAACGAAACAAAACATAGCTATTGGGCCATGTCAAGTATTTTGTCAGGCACCGTCCGCCGGCCGCCAATTTATTTGCGCGGGAAATCACTCGGGCGGCGCTCGGCCGTTTGAACAAAAGTACCTACGCGTGTCGTAGTTCATTCCTTGCAGGTTACAACCCGTCCGGCGCGTGCCATGGGATATATACCTAGAGTGTTTATTTAGTCGCTTCGAATTATCTGCGGAAGTGCACGCACCCATTGCTCTAGTTTTTTTGTGTTTTTGGAGATTTTGTGTGACGATAACTATTGTAATCATGTCCATTATTGATAATACGTGTGATTTTGTATTATCGTTGGTAGATCTGCAAGAAATTGACGAACTAGAAAAACAACTGACTCAAAGAGATTCCCCGCTTTTAGAAATTCCATGTTGTAGTGAAATATGTGACGATACAGAAGTAATTTTGCATAGGCGAGAAAACAGGAAGAGGCGGTATGTGATAGAAAGTGGTGACGAAGATGAAAACCCTGAACAGCAGGTTAGCACAAGGCTTGAGAGCGATTTATGGTATGAACCAGCGGGTAAGCAAAGAAGAATTATACCTTTCACAGAGTGCCCTGGTTTGAAACCTTATAGTTTGAGAAATAAGATGGCAAAATCCAAACCAGAGGATTTTTATTCTTTGTTAGTTCCGGATAGTGTGTTTCATGATATAGCTATGGAAACCAACCGATTTGCTGCTCAGACAATTACTAAACTTAGTTCAAAAAATCAAATAAAACGAGGATCGCGACTGCTTAGTTGGTCTGATACAAACCAAGACGAAATCAAAAGGTTTTTTGGTTTGATTTTATATATGGGCATAGTTAGATTGCCTAAGCTAGCTGATTATTGGTCAACAGACCCTCTGATTTGTCAATCTTTCCCGCGTACGGTTATGTCTCGTAACAAGTTTGGAATTTTGTTACGAATGGTACATTTGTCTAACAATGATAACCAAAGATATGGCGACCGTCTGTTCAAAATACGTGAATTGGTAAACACTTTGAATCTCAACTTTGAAACATATTACTATCCTCAAGAAAATCTCTGTATTGATGAGTCTCTGGTACCATTTTGGGGTCGCATTATATTCCGACAATATATCAAATTGAAGAGGCACAAATATGGAATTAAAGTTTTTAAATTATGTACTAATCCAGGCTACACTAACAGAATTCAAATATATGCGGGAAAGAGAAGTGAGACCGAAACTACAACCCCAACCAATGTTGTGATGTCACTTATGGAAGGATATCTTCAAAAAGGTCATACATTATATACCGATAACTGGTATACCAGTATTGATCTTGGACGCAAATTGTTGGACAAAGAAACGCATCTTGTGGGCACTTTACGTAAAAATAGAAAATATTTGCCTGAAGATGTTATAAACGGAAAGATAAAAAAGAAGAGTTTAGAGCTAAAGAAAATGAAGATGGTATGACATGTATGAAATGGAAGGATAAAAGGGATGTTTATTTACTGTCTACGAAACATTCTATTGGATTTACAAGGACTTGCAAAAGAGACAAAGAAATAATAAAACCGAAAATTGTAGTCGATTATAACAACGCAAAATCTTCTGTAGACCTATCTGATCAGATGATCGCATACTCAACACCTTTGAGAAAAAGTGTAAAAAGTGCAGCTTGGTGTTGAACTGTTGTTGAACATTGCATTACTCAATTCTTACATAATTTATAAAGACACCACGAAGTCTAAAATAGGGATAGTAGAATATAGGAAAAAGTTGTGCAAAAATCTAACAGAGTCGGGCAAAGAAAACAGTAATCCTGACATGCCATTGACAATAAATAAGAGGCCAAAAGCATGAGCTAAAAAAGAAAGAAGGACCTGTAAAAAATCTAGAAAGTACTGTTCACGGTGTTATAAAGTAAATGTTCAAACAATAGACAGAAATTATGCTAGAAAGAAGACTAAGCAAGTGAATACTTATTGCCCACAATGCCCTAAAGAACCACATTTTGCCTATCTTGTTTCAACGAGGAACATAAAACAATGTAACTTTCCCTTGGACTCCTTGACTGATTATTGCATTTCATTACTCTAAATTGCATCTTTTTATAATTTTCTAAGCTGTATAAGCCCAAAATATGATTATTTCGAACAATAAAAAGTTTTTATAGTTTCATTGTGTCGCATTTTATTTTTCCCAATAAAACCTAAATAAATCCAGTTCTAAATATAAAAACGTTAGGCCAAGTTGAACATAGTTTTTCCAGGGCCTTGTCAGTCAATTTTAATAGATAATAACGAGCTAAACGTGCCGGACAGCTCCCTGAGATCATCTAAATTATATACTGTGGCGTCAGTCACCCGGGACTGACATGGCAGTTAACGTGTTAATGAAAAAGAAGCCCAATACAAAAACTAACGCAAAGCGAGCTAAAAAGGAGTTTAAAAAACGAAAGAATTTACCAAAAAAGAAGGTATAGCGGTGTGGAGGATGCACTGAAGTCTTTGTACAGCCTATTGTCGAAGACTGGATCAAGTGCGATATGTGCCAAGTGCGGTAGCACGAAAAGTGTACTGATAATTTGGGTTTTTGGGTATTGAATGTGATTTATGCAAGTAATTCGCCTGAACAAACACTGCGCAATCTTATCGCCACTTATGCGCAATATTACACACCGAGGTATGTAAGGTAGCGCAAGTCTCGACATCGTTTATTTTTGTTAATTAAGTAAAAAGTGATGGTTTGCTCAATAATTAGTATAATAAGTTATTCCCAGATAAGTTCTGATTTAATAATAATAAAGAAACCTGTGATTAATTCGTGTATTTTATTTTTATGACCCAATTATTAGAAATTGCGCAAACTTACACCACCCTACTCTACGGCCGAACAATTTACCTCAAAATATGCGTGTTTTCTGCACTCTTTGCATCATTTAAAGTCACCTGCCTACCTTTATGATAAACTTTCTCCAAAAACAACAAATTTAAATCTCTAAGGGATCCGTATAGCGGGGATACAAGCTAAATGTCCTGAAACTGAGGTTAGTTGGTGTCAGAGGCTTTTTTAAGCATACTGAAGCAAAAATATGGAATGATTTACCACCGCCAGTTCGATCGTCGTTAAAGCACTCGCTGCCGTCGTCGCGACCAGCTGCTCCACAGGCAGTCACTTTCACTAACTGACTACAAGCTTGCCTAATAAAAGGCCCTTTTAAAAACTACATATACGTTAATTATAATTTTAAGATAAGATACTAACTACTACTATATGCAGACTACCATGCATGCATGTTTAGGCTATGGCAGAGTACCAGGGTCTGTGGGTCTCCTACATTCACTGAGCCGTAGACCATTTTATCTCCAACTAGCATAATAAAATTTGTTTATGTTGATGAATTTGTACTTTTTTGAGACAGATAAAGATTATTATTATTATTATATTTTACTATAAAAGAAAGATATCTTATTTTAACTTAACAGTTTTTAACATGGGGAAAAGGAAAGGCGTTTGCTGTATGTGGGATGAATACATTATTTTCTTTTTCGCTGCTTCTTTTTAGAGCTGAATTCTTTTACTAATTCAGCGAAACAATATTAATTATAATAAGTACTCAACTAAGTAATTAGATGTTTATCTACATACAATTTCATTGCTATTGTTAGGGTTACCTTATTCTAATTAATATAAATTACCATAAATGTAAACACATGACTTGTGAAACGATCCGATCCGATGCCGGGGAATCATTGTTGCTTCGGCATCTAGCAGCGGGGGACGCCTAAGTATAAATAAATTGTGTACTGAAAAGGGATATACATGGAACCTGATTGTGTACTGTGGTAAATCGAAGGAACCTGACACATTCATTTCATTTTTGCATATTAAATTTATAGAAAACGTGTGCCTAAAAGGTACACAGCACTTTTACCAAGTAGAAGGATGTGTATACTTTTTAAAACTCAATGTTTCAGACACTGTGTACCAAAAAGATGATACACATGACGCCAAAGGTTTTAATAAAAACTGTAAAATGTGAACTTGTATCGGTATGCTACTTGCCGACAAATATAAGGAAGCACATCTTTTTATACTCGTACAATATAAAGACAATGGTGGGCTTATGTACCCATCTCCTGATGTCGTCGTAATTTGTAAGAGAATGGAAATTATCATAAAAACAGCTTGTCTTGCCAATGTTAAATTAACAATTAAAACTAGAAATGTCAAACAGGAACTCATGGCCATGGATTCGCCACATTTCATAGGATTTGATCTTGTTCATAATGTTAAGTTTTGCTAATTAGAGCAAATCCCGTTGAATAATCACATTATATTTCTTATAAAGGCAGTCATGGAAAAATACATTAATTTAAGATTACACTATTTGATAAAAAATGCCACCTCAAAAATATCAACACGTCAAGTGCTGCACAAATGCCTTCACTTTACTGGTCAGTGTGTAAACACCATAGCAGTGTTCCAAATTATCTACTGCTTCAATCCACTATAATAGCCTAAATCAACATAACCGGATTTTTTTAAATAATTTCTTATATTTACATTAATTAAAACTAATTTTACGGATTTTATCGCATTAATTTTATTTTATAATTCCCGACGTTTCGGGTGCTTTCCAGCACCCATGGTCACGGGGGATTTAGGTGACTGACGTCCCGATGTCAATATTAATCCGGAGTACCTACAGCTTTTTTAATTATTGTTTATGGTCCGATCTACGCAGAGAGAACTAGCTGTGTCTTGAAGTCTTGCAATGGTATGCTTGGGTTTAGTTTTAATTTTATTAATTACAGGATCCCAAGCAGGTGGTAGTACCCAGCCTCCTTCTCTATTAAAATTAGGATGTTTTTAATTTCAATAGCCTCACGTATCATCCTTGGTAGGGAATCGATGTACTTTCGCGAGGATTTGTGGTCTATCAAATCTGATGTAATGGTTAGGATATGATCGGAGGATCGAGGATATGATCACAAACCTAGGCGGTCACTATCCGTTACATTTTCAACTACTGGGCATATTTCCTTCTTTCTTATATTTATGATTTTCAGGTGCTGTTGCTAAAAGGCCACCCTTAGCTGAAGTTACAAATAAAAATAATACACTTAAAACAAGCTATACACAAGAAATTGCCTCAACATCAAGTTATGTTCAAGAGACAGCTACTGCTTAAACATTCAGTACGTTAAAATTTATTTTATGTATAAATGAAGATGAAGATAATAATATTATCTTTATCTTCATTTGTGTGTTCAAATTTCTGAAAGAGACTGCAGAGCGTCATGCCAATAGCAATACAATATTTTATTCTGACAACTGCTGTGGTCAGCAAAAATATAGGTACATTTATAGTCATTATTTTCGCACAAAAACAGAATTAAAATTAACTATTTTTTCTGTATTTAAGTTATATTTTACTTTTTCAGTTTCCTTCTTGGCATGTATTGCTATGCGGTTGAAACTCTTCCAATAAGTTCAATCAAACACACAAAACAAAAACACAAAAAAATTGATGAGATATTAAAGATATTGGCAACATCAAACAACCCAGTACGTTCAAGAACCATGTGGAAACGTTAAAGAGGTTCACCGACAACATAGATTTAATTATCTTTGATGTTGGTGAATTTAAACATACCAGTGAAGCACAAAAAAATTACTGGAAACAGCCCATACCAAATGGTTGGTCTATGCTTGATGCATACCAAAATTACTTCAAATTACTTCAACCAGGAGGTAGGGCATTGGTTAAATTCACTGGGTATTTCTAAGGGGGCCTTGAAATTTTCTAATAATTAGTTAAAAGCTTTAAAAAGATAGGAATATTCAAGGTAGGTACTTCCTCATTGTTCAGTACAGAGTTTTACATCTTCTTGGAGGGATACAAGAATAGATATGAGGCTGACATTGCATCTGTTAGAAATGTCTGGAACCTAATGGGTTGTTATATCCATGACAACCTTCAAAAAGCACATCAAATCCTAGCTTGCCGAGGTAGGGGTTACTCAACCCTAGTAAGAAATGACTGGTACACACTACAGGGAACTGGAGTGTTGTACCAACCATTGGGCAAGACCGACATGCATGCTGGAGGACTAATTCAATATGACCTAACGGGAAAAGAAATAAAGGTCAATTGGAGCCAAGACTACAACCAAAAGCTAAAGGTCTGGAACGAAGAAGTCAATGCAATGACTGGCTCCAAAGTAAAAATTGAACCAGCTGCAAAAACAGTTTTTGAAAACTTGAAATCCTTAGGGTCTATCAAACGAAAACAAAAGACCAAAATTGAAAAAGACCAATATAACGGCTTGATCAGCGACGCTGTTTACAACATCTTTGGCATAAATAAGGATAATGCCACATACGGTCAGACCCAGTACACACCGGAATGGAGGGATGCTGCCATTAAGAAACGACTGGACACCAACGCCGGATCAACACCACCTCACGTACTAAAAGAACTGCACCACATAATAGAACTTATGTTAACTGAAGAAGGGGTAAGTAAGAAGGATTCATTCGACTTTGCCACCAAGGAAGAGGTAATGTCATACATTAACAACCAGGGAGCAACAGGACTCTTTGATAGAGGACACAATCTAAAAGAGTTCATGGAAAAATTCCCTAATTAGTATGAATTAGCCTTTAAACTTAGAATTGATAAGTGGCGAAGAGGCGAACCCACCGGATCCTACAATACAGTCCGTTATAAGCCTGAGTCTAAACAGAAAAAGGTCGTTACTGATGGGAAGCTAGATTATGAGCCGGGTACTAGGAGAGAGGTTATTGCTGAAGGCAATAATCTAACTCCTAGGTTCATAACATTCTTTGACTCATTATCTAGACTTGCCCATTACATCGTTATAGGCAAGTTCTTGTCAGTGGCCGGTCAAAATAAAATGTACAAAGGCAGTATAAACGGACTCCCACCCCACAAAGTTGGCAGTTTTACGAAAGGTGTTTACGATCTACACCAGCCATTAGCCGACCGCAGCGTAACACCCACAAATGGCTCATCAAAGACTGTTACTTTCACCGAGACTGAGAAGTTTAAGCAGCACAGTGGTCAGGTCGGCTGCTTGGATTACTCAAACTGGGATGCAACAGTAACAGCAGAAGAGCGGATGTTGGAAGCACTGCATGTTAAGTCGTTCTTTAAAGAGAAACACAAAAGAACTGTGGAAAATATGCTTAAAGATATGTGCTTCGCCATTTGTGTTAATGACGAGGGAGATGTATGGCTGCGCAATGGTCAACGAGGTAGCGGTGAACTGATGACCAGTTATGGCAACACCCTCCTAGTTCAAGCTAACACTGTAAGGGCAATATGCAAATGCTTAGGACTTAGCCCAGAACAAGTTCTTGAGACAAAATCAAAATGCAGTGTTAATATAGGAAATAACAAAATCAAGAACTATGAGATAACTGCTGTGCCAACATACTCTGATGGTGATGACACAGTAATAATTACCGATGAAGACAACATGACTAGGATCAAAAACAACATCTCTGAAATTTTAGAGGAAGCAGGTAAAATCATTAGAGTAGGGAACAAACCCGGAATGAAGGTATCTAAGAGCTTTGCGGACCTTGAATTTTGTAGCCACCGCTATGAACCGGTTCTGGTTGGTCCCGATGCCAGCAACTTATCGATGAATAGAGACCAGATTGAAAAAGGCAAAGATGGCTATGAACTTTTATACTTACCTACAAAGTATGCAAGTGACATAATCAGTAAAAGTAGATTAACACTAAAAGTGGTCACTAAAAACTGGAGGTTCCCCGCCTACCGCGGATCTGTTAACACGTACAGTCTGTATCTCTCTAAACAAAAATCCAATTAAATAGTTCGTATGGCGTTTTTCTTATTAAAATTAGTGTTAATACAAAGTTAAAGTTCACTCCCATAAACTGACGGTGAAAAAACACAACGAAAAGTTCTAAATCAAATGTGTGCATTCGCTTACAAATTTAAATAAAAATCAAGTGTCCGTTAGTTAAAGTGAATCGAGTGTCGAGCGATTGGCTATGAGCGCTGATGACTCATGTTGTTATTGCTAACTAGTGACGATTTACGGACTTAGAAGCAAGCAATCACATTTTTCACTTATAACTTGTAAGCTTCCGTAGCCTAGTGTGCAACTGTGCGGACTGAACCCCGTCGATCTAGGTTTCAAATCTCAGTGAAGTTTTTTTTTTTTGTATTATCTGGATTGTATTTTTGATTTTTATTCTTATTTTTTCGTAATGAAATTTCAGTAAAATTTTCCTAAGATTCTGGGAGGGAATTTGAAGGAAACAATTAATACGAACTGTATAAAGAGCAGAATTATAGTTCAATAAAGGATAAATAAAAACTGTTAAAATGTCAAACTCTCAAAATTGTGCCGGCTGCAAAAACTCCATAACGAATAAAGACTCTCTACAATGTATGCAATGCAAGGGGAAATACGATCCGGATTGTGCAAACATCAGCCCAAAGAACTTTCGTCAAATGGAGCGAAAAAAAGAACATTGGAAATGCCCGGAATGTCTAAGCAAACTACCGAAAAGAGGAAATTCTAACACCCCTGTACGAGGCACCACGGCAACCATAGAGGGAGGAACAACCCTACGTACGGATTCATCCACCGTGTCGCATGTCCTCAAGAGTGGCAATCCTAATGTAACGGTGCGATCCAAGGTGTTAAATCCACCCCCACTCAGTGAGATGAGCAACCCAGAACAAGGCGTCGAGAACATCACCATCAACTCTTACGCGGATATTCTGAATGACTTAAAAATCTACATAAAAAATGTATTGCACGATGAAATGGACAGAGTACAAAAAGCTATCGGTAGTCTTACAAATGCCATCAAAGACCAAAACAGTCGGATTGAGCAACTGGAGGCTAGAGTTTCGATATTGGAGAGTAAGTCGGAAACCAAGCCTGCCCAAACCCATCCAATTGAGGGCATCGTAATGCAGTTGCAGGCTGATATTGCGGAAAGAGACCAAACCTTACTCTCTAATGACCTAGAAATAGCTGGCTGTCCAGAAACAACCAATGAAAACTGCACCCACATTATTCTGACGGTTGCTAAGAAAATTGGTATGGAGTTGGACGATAAAAACGTCGTATCAGCAGAACGCGTGGGCCCACTTCGTCCAGCGAAACAGGACAGCACAACACCGCGCCCAAGACCTATAGCCGTGCGCCTTGCACGCCGTGATACACGGAACGACCTGCTTCAAGCTGCGCGCTCCAGACGTAATCTCAACAGCGATGGCCTCGAATTACCTGGACCCACCAAACTGTTATATCTTAATGAACGCTTGACAACATTTAACCGTCAACTTCTTCAAAAAGCACGCTCCCTTGCCCGCGAAGTACAATTCAAATATGTATGGGTACGGGAGGGAAAGATATTTGTGCGCAAGGAACAAGGGAAACCGCGGATTCGAATTAGAAATGAAATGGACTTATCAAAGGTTTTTAAGTATAATGACAGCTGATATCTTTCCATCCCGTACACACCAACTGTTTTTTATGTGTTTTGGTATCGTGCAAGGAATGTATTTAATCGTTTCTTTTAAATTTACTTCCTGAAATCTGTAATTGAGACTATTTCTACACATACAACTACACTTTCTGACACACCGTACACAACCCACTTATTCATCAACACAAGTTTTATATTACTTTAAATATTTATTATCATATCAAGTTATTATATCCTAAATGGTTAGTATTAAAAATAAATATCTAAGAATAGGTCTATTAAACGCCAGATCTCTGAATACTGGGCAGGATGAATTTCTTGTGGCTGTCCGTAATCACACTCCTGATATATTAGCTATAAATGAAACGTGGTTAAAAGATGGAGAAGATGAATTTGCGCCTATAATACCAAATTATAAGTTTGTGCATAGAGGTAGGCAACAAAAAAAGGGACGAGGTGTAGGCTTCTATATTAAGCAGGGAATAAATACTAAAGTACGGAAACACCCAGCGTCGTCTCTAGAGCAGATGTGGCTAGAAATTCAACTCCCGGGAGCTTCAATGGCCCTTGGCACGGCCTACAGACCTAACAGTGTGGGTGTTACAGAAACACTGGACGCTCTGAGTGACTCCCTGAATTCAATGGCACAATGCGATTACACTTGCATACTTGGCGATTTTAACGTAGATATGACTAACAAACATTGCAATAGAGCAAAAGATATAATGCAATTCTGCTATCAACATAACCTAGAACAACTCGTCAAAGAACCAACGAGAGTCACTGATCAGACTGAAACTATTTTAGATCTCGTCATGACTAACACTCCCTCAAGATGCAAAAATATTAAACTTATACACAATCGTTTTCTTAGTGATCATGCATTGGTGCTATTAGATTTGGACATAAGAAAACCAAAATTTTATAAACAAGTAAAACAACAGAGATTACTAAGAAATATTAATTCCGAAGCTTTCGCAAGAGATCTGACACTTATACCCTGGGACTCTATCTACAATCTAGAGAACGTAGACGAAATGGTTCAAACTTTCAACGCATATATGAGTCAATTACTTGATGCTCATGTACCTGCCCGTACGCTGACGATAAGGGACAAACCAAAGCCATGGATTACAGATATGTTGCTATTCATGATGAGTTTACGTGACGATGCGTTAGAAAAAGCCCAGAAGGATAAAAAAGATTGTTCAAATGAATACTACCGAACCCTTAAAAATTTAGTCACAGCAACCCGTAAACGCGAAAGAAAAGCTTACTTTAACCATTATATAAACAACAACTTAAAAGATCCGAGGTCGCTGTGGCGTAATATAAAAAATGCTGCACAAATTAAAACTACTCATTTAAATACAATTCCACACCATCTCAATGACCCGAATATTATTAATGACTATTTTCTAGACTTGCCGCCATGTGACAAACCAGAACTCAAACAAGGTTATAAAGTATGTAACGAATGCTCACACGATACCCTATTCGACCTTAACCCGACAAATGAAATAGAAATCAGTAAGATTATCAATAAAATAAAAACAAAAGCCGCAGGGCACGATAACTTAAATATTGAAATGCTCAAATTAACTTTACCTGTAACTCTCCCTATTATTACATTTATAGTAAACAAGTCGATCGAATCCAGTACATTCCCAACGCAATGGAAAAGAGCTCTAGTCAAGCCCATTCCTAAAAAGAACACAGCAAGTGAACTAAAAGATCTGCGCCCTATCTCGATCCTCCCGGTGTTGTCTAAAGTCTTGGAAAAGATTATACTTTTTCAAATGCTAAATTACTTAGAAACGAATAACCCCCTACCAAAGTTTCAATCAGGGTTCAGAAAAGGGCATGGCACGGAAACTGTCCTCTTAAATGTCACTGACGATCTAACAGAGGCCTCAGATATGGGATTGAGCAGTATTATGGTACTGTTGGATTACACGCGGGCATTTGACTGTCTACAACCTGAAATCCTCTTAAATAAATTAGAGCACTATGGCTTTTCTAAAGACACATGTAGATGGTTTCAGTCATTCCTATCCAACAGAGAACAAATTGTGGTAACAGATGGATGCAATGGTGGCAAGAAATTCTCCACTCTACGGAAAATTGTAAGAGGAGTACCCCAAGGCTCCTTACTCAGTCCCATTTTGTTCTCTCTGTACACAGCAGACCTACCTAAGCAAATAAAACATTGTAAATACCATTTATACGCAGACGACACCCAGCTGTATTATTCTTTTGACCCCAGGGATGTTAAAGAGGCAATAAACAGAATAAATGAGGATCTCCATAATATCCAAACCTGGTCCCAAAAATATTCTCTAGTATTAAACGCAACTAAATCACAAGTACTAGTTTTGGGCACAAAAAACCAAATAAAAACTATTTTAGACAGCGAGGAAACGATTAAAATAGAAGATGAAACCTTGACACAAGTAAGATCCGCTCGTAATTTAGGGCTTATACTAGACGGAGAGCAGAAATTTGTAGAACATATCAATAACAAGATAAGAAATTCGTACTTTAAACTTAAAACTTTATACAAAATAAGACCGTATAGAATGGTTGGCGTAAACCAACGCGCGTATATCAAGCGCCTTATGGAGATCGACGTATTTCAATGTGCAATACCTATATTGCCTAGTCTAAGAGTCGACACTTTGTTTGTGATAAGAGTGTGAGCCGACCTGGAGCTTAACATGTTACATAAGCAACTTGACTCGCAGTGTTCTCGGAATTGAGGCATAAACAAAGAGATTTAAATATTTACTAGGTACTACTACAAGTACTACTAAGACATGAAGTCTTTAGGCATAAATAAACTTGTGTCGCAGTAAGGCATGTTATTTTAGAGCTTGTGTGGTGAAAGAAGTGTATTGGCAGGTGTGTTATTTTTATAGATTAATGTTAAATAATATATCTTTAAGTAAATGAAACGGAATATTTATCAAATAAAGGTTTATTATAAATATAGCGACTTATGGCCTACAATGAAGTAGAATAAAAAGTAGCATATATTGATTTCAAAATAAAATTGACAATATATTGCAGAGTGACACTGTTCTTATTCGTATGTAATTTGTTGGCTTGTTTTATAACGATTTCAACGACGTAAGTATTATAATGGCTCTTATAAAAAACTTTAGACTCAATTATAGTCAAGTCGCAAGAAATCGTCAATTTTGTTAATTGTTACACGCGACGCGATCGCGCGAGTTCCCACAGGCAGAAGTTACGCGACGGATGCGCTTGGTCACGTAGAGGTGCCGTGACAGTCGGGGAGGTTAAGTGCTGGTGACGATGAGGATGAACCATATCGAACACATTTAAACATGGTGCATTCTTTCTTGCAATAGATGCTTTACTTTTGCACGTATTATAAAACGTTGGTTTCCATTAGTTATTTTTCCCTCTTGCCATTAGTTTTTTTCTGTTGTATTAAAACAATAAAAGAAAATATAAGTGAGGATAAAACGGAAATGACATGTCGCAACGATGAATTATAGAATGAAATGAGTGAAACATAATATATTAGGATTTCACACGAAGAGATCACAATTAAATATGCTTACTTTTCCATGTCCATTTAAATCAAATAATCTTTTCACTTAGTCGATGAAGAGAAGGATAGTTAAGAATTACACGCATTGTTATCACTTTAAGCTTTAATTTTTTTTAAGTTCCAGAGACATAGGTGGAAACGGTGACCGAGGTCAAGGGCTTATTGGTAAAAGCCGAGGTCAAGGGTCACAAACGAATGATGCCCGAGTTTAAGGGCCTGATATTGGTGCCTAAGGTCAACAGCCTGATATTGATGCCCGAGGTCAATGGCTTAATACCGATGCCCGAGGTAAAAGGCCAAATGATGACGCCCGAGTTCAAGGGCTATGGATAGATGATACCCGAGGTCAAGAGTTTATGGCTGATAATTGTCATGGGCAAGGCCTAGGCGGTGAGAATACCTATAGTCGACAAATTTTAATGCCCGAGGTCAAGGGTACCAGTACAGGACTTTGGATCATATAGAAGAAACATCGGGACAATCACGAGACAATTTAAGTTTACCGAAACGTACCAAGGATAGAACGTGTTCTTTGGAAGATTGTGATGATAACAAGTTTAAGGAGAGGCAATTCAAAAGGGCGGAGAAGAAGACCGTCTAATGAACGGAGGTCAAGGCGTAGACTTAGACGTCCCAGTACATCATCAGAATCTTCAGGTAGGACCGTCAAGGCTCATTCAAAATCTTATCGTGGTAATAACCCTAAAAATAATACAGATTCCATACTGGACAAGTTCCTTTCCATAATTAAAGACGTAAGGAGTTCGGATAAACCTAGACTATCTTATAATAACAACGTCGTTCCAGACTTTGATCCCATGACAAAGGAACAGACCATACTCACTTTGATTAATAAAGTAGAAGAATGTGTAGAGATCTATGACTGGGACGAAAATGAAATAATTCATTATTCACTTCCGAAATTATGCGGTGGTGCTAGGTCATGGTGTCAAGGTTTTCCAACTTTGTTGTACAGTTGGCCGGAATGAAAGAAAAAGCTTATCGAATCGTTTCGTTGTCACGAAGATTTTGCCGAACTCCTTACAGAAATGCTGAATAAGCGGGTTCGATATGGTGAGACATTAGAACATTATTATTACCCTAAAGTTAATCGCCTAAGTACGTCTAAGTAGGACATTACGCCGAAACTGAGCAATAACTATATTGTTGGATTGTTTGATAATAAAGTGTAAGCGGAAAAGCTAATAAATTTATTGAAGAAAATCCTAATCGTTGCACGAATTTTTATTAACTCCAATACTATTAAATATATGCACTCACGTCTGGATCACGATGTAAGAATGATTGATGATATTATGAAGGTTGGTTGTAATATGATTTATTTTTAATTAGGTAACTAGTGTGGATACTTGTTATGATAAATATTTAAGTAAAATTTAATAAGTTTAGTTAAATTTTATAAGTCATTAGCTCTGCTAATTTTAGAAGAAACGCGGGTGGTCTTTTCTCCACAGAAACACTCTCCCCTGTTTTTTTGCCTATGACCATATCTATTTAGAACAGTCTCTCCGCCTATATTTCCTATTAAGTCAGTGCGTAGTCGTGTAGGTTGCCTAGTTATTATGTTGTTATACTCCATTTAATGACTATTTTAAGTTTTAACTATTACTCTACCAAAGCAGTTTTAGGTATACGTACAGTTTAATTGTTGTTAAATAGAAGACCCTCGTCTAGGTCACGATGCTTCTGATTGGTAAATTTATAAAGACTGAATGTTATGTTGAAAAAATAATGATGATATTGTGGATTATATAACTAATACAAAGTATATATTTCTTTATCCGCGTTTTCTGCATCGTTCTAATAGGGACATTGATCTGTAAATTTTAGACTATGCAAATTTTAGGTCAGTATCTAACTGTGATATGATTGCTATTCAAAGTGATGCCATCTAATGGTCTGGTTATCTATTTTGATTTTTTTTTAATAATAAACGAATTGAAGTAATAATTTCATTTTCATTTAGTTATATGAGAGGGTATTCATAATAAGGCTAACATTATGTTAAAATATTTTAAGGTGGTTATTCACGACGGACTCATAAAGGATGAGTTATTCCAACAAAAAATTATCCATGTTAATATAGAACGCTACTTTAAACAACAACGTATAATGTTCAGTCAGTCTTTAGACATCTTAATAAGAGAGTAAAAGAAGTAGTTGAAAGAAAAAAGCAACAAAGAACGGATAAGAATGATAGAAGAATATCGGATAACTTCCAGGCAAATATTAAAATGTTCTGGAAACTTATAAGAACTGCCAGGGGACATTCAAAACAGCCTCTGATGAATGCTATAAGAGACGAGAATGGCTATATTCTGAATGATGAAGTTTTGAGTTTAAAGAGATGGAAGGAATATTTTGAAAGCGTGTTTATGAGTGAGGAGACAACGTGTGTACTAAGTGAAGTAGAAACACCGAAAGAAGAGGAAAGAGGTAGCGAGATAAGTATAGATGAAATAATGAAAGTGTGGCGACGCTGTCGTCGCGCCGCAAGCGAAACACACCGAAGTTTAAATCACGCTATCAACATTCCGAATCATAAACAGCATATATAGAACATCTCCGAACTATCACATGGAGTATTGGCCGCTCCCCGGGCAGAACACCTTGCCCGGCGGGAGATCTCCCCTTTTCCTTCCCCGGCCACAGTGGTGACCCCGACGTGATCTGAACACGCAACCAACTACAACTTCAAGCCTTCGTTATTATCCTCAAGAACCCCTACCATTCACTACTGAGAATCGTCTTCTGCAGTCTTCAGTTCCTGAAAGCCAGTCTAATTTGTCTTCATCTCGACTCACCGCAGATTTATAAGGCAGACTTCTGGCACTTGCTCCGGCACATCGTTCTCACCGGCATCACTTGCCAGTGCGTAGTACGGCATGCATTACACATCGGCATATTATTCGCACCGGTGTCACTTGCCCTTACGCACACAGCATGCATTCCCCACCGGCATTAAAAGGACACACCGGCAATCGGACTGCACTATCGACCTCCGGTCTGAGCAAGGGGGTGATGTGGCGGCGCTGTCGTCGCGCCTCAAGCGAAACACACCGAAGTTTAAATCACGCTATCAACATTCCGAATCATAAACAGCATATATAGAACATCTCCGAACTATCACATGGAGTATTGGCCGCTCCCCGGGCAGAACACCTTGCCCGGCGGGAGATCTCCTCTTTTCCTTCCTCGGCCACAAAAGCAATGAAAAGCATGAATGTAAGGCTGCCGGATATGATAGAGTTTCACTCGAAATGCTAAGGGCTGGAGAGGATGTGGTGGCAGGCCTGCTGCACACCTTGTTTAATTTATGCTGGGAACTGAAGCGGGTACCGGTAGACTGGTGCAAAGCCGTGATAGTCCCAGTATATAAAGGAAGATGGTCGCAGCAGGTCTATGTCGCTTATGCTTTGGAATAGATGCAAGCTCATTCTAAAATGTGTCCATTTCGCCAACAACCAAACTGCTGATAAAAATGGAAGGCTGCACAAAGTAAAAGAAGTATTCAATATGTTTATAAAAAACTATATAAAAATCTACACACCAGGAGAAAAAGTTTGTGTCAATGAGTCATTGGTCGCTTGGCGCGGCAGTTATTTTCCGGTTCCGGCAGTACATTTCGAACAAAAGTGCAGATAAGGAATAAAGTTACTCAAATTGTGTACTGAAAAGGGATATACATGGAGCCTGATTGTGTACTGTGGTAAATCGAAGGAACCTGACACATTCATTTCATTTTTGCATATTAAATTTATAGAAAACGTGTGCCTAAAAGGTACACAGCACTTTTACCAAGTAGAAGGATGTGTATACTTTTTAAAACTCAATGTATCAGACACTGTGTACCAAAAAGATGATACACATGACGCCAAAGGTTTTAATAAAAACTGTAAAATGTGAAACTTGTATCGGTATGCTACTTGCCGACAAATATAAGGAAGCACATCATTTTATACTCGTACAATATAAAGACAATGGTGGGCTTATGTACCCATCTCCTGATGTCGTCGTAATTTGTAAGAGAATGGAAATTATCATAAAAACAGCTTGTCTTGCCAATGATAAATTAACAATTAAAACTAGAAATGTCAAACAGGAACCCATGGCCATGGATTCGCCACATTTCATACGATTTGATCTTGTTCATAATGTTAAGTTTTGCTAATTAAAGCAAATCCCGTTGAATAATCACATTATATTTCTTATAAAGGCAGTCATGGAAAAATACATTAATTTAAGATTACACTATTTGATAAAAAATGCCACCTCAAAAATATCAATACGTCAAGTGCTGCACAAATGCCTTCACTTTACTGGTCAGTGTGTAAACACCATAGCAGTGTTCCAAATTATCTACTGCTTCAATCCACTATAATAGCCTAAATCAACATAACCGGATTTTTTTTAATAATTTCTTATATTTACATTAATTAAAACTAATTTTACGGATTTTATCGCATTAATTTTTTTTTATAATTCCCGACGTTTCGGGTGCTTTCCAGCACCCATGGTCACGGGGGATTTAGGTGACTGACGTCCCGATGTCAATATTAATCCGGAGTATCTACAGCTTTTTTAATTATTGTTTATGGTCCGATCTACGCAGAGTGAACTAGCTGTGTCTTGAAGTCTTGCAATGGTATGCTTGGGTTTAGTTTTAATTTTATTAATTACAGGGTCCCAAGCAGGTGGTAGTACCCAGCCTCCTTCTCTATTAAAATTAGAATGTTTTTAATTTCAATAGCCTCACGTATCATCCTTGGTAGGAATCGATGTACTTTCGCGAGGATTTGTGGTCTATCAAATCTGATGTAATGGTTAGGATATGATCGGAGGATCGAGGATATGATCACAAACCTAGGCGGTCACTATCCGTTACATTTTCAACTACTGGGCATATTTCCTTCTTTCTTATATTTATGATTTTCAGGTGCTGTTGCTAAAAGGCCACCCTTAGCTGAAGTTACAAATAAAAATAATACACTTAAAACAAGCTATACACAAGAAATTGCCTCAACATCAAGTTATGTTCAAGAGACAGCTACTGCTTAAACATTCAGTACGTTAAAATTTATTTTATGTATAAATGAAGATGAAGATAATAATATTATCTTTATCTTCATTTGTGTGTTCAAATTTCTGAAAGAGACTGCAGAGCGTCATGCCAATAGCAATACAATATTTTATTCTGACAACTGCTGTGGTCAGCAAAAATATAGGTACATTTATAGTCATTATTTTCGCACAAAAACAGAATTAAAATTAACTATTTTTTCTGTATTTAAGTTATATTTTACTTTTTCAGTTTCCTTCTTGGCATGTATTGCTATGCGGTTGAAACTCTTCCAATAAGTTCAAACATAAATTTTTGATACGTGGGCACACTCAAAATAAGGGCGACAATGCACATTCGCTCATCGAAAAGTCAATTAAAAGACCAAAAAGTCTGGCATTAGCTATATTCCATACCAGTACGTGCAACTTATACGCAACACCAAGAAAACTGGAAATGCTTCTGTAGTAAACGAGCTTAACTATGACGATTTTTATGATTTAAAAAAGCTATTTGAAGATATTAAAATATTGATGAGATATTAAAGATATTGGCAACATCAAACAACCCAGTACGTTCAAGAACCATGTGGAAACGTTAAAGAGGTTCACCGACAACATAGATTTAATTATCTTTGATGTTGGTGAATTTAAACATACCAGTGAAGCACAAAAAAATTACTGGAAACAGCCCATACCAAATGGTTGGTCTATGCTTGATGCATACCAAAATTACTTCAAATTACTTCAACCAGGAGGTAGGGCATTGGTTAAATTCACTGGGTATTTCTAAGGGGGCCTTGAAATTTTCTAATAATTAGTTAAAAGCTTTAAAAAGATAGGAATATTCAAGGTAGGTACTTCCTCATTGTTCAGTACAGAGTTTTACATCTTCTTGGAGGGATACAAGAATAGATATGAGGCTGACATTGCATCTGTTAGAAATGTCTGGAACCTAATAGGTTGTTATATCCATGACAACCTTCAAAAAGCACATCAAATCCTAGCTTGCCGAGGTAGGGGTTACTCAACCCTAGTAAGAAATGACTGGTACACACTACAGGGAACTGGAGTGTTGTACCAACCATTGGGCAAGACCGACATGCATGCTGGAGGACTAATTCAATATGACCTAACGGGAAAAGAAATAAAGGTCAATTGGAGCCAAGACTACAACCAAAAGCTAAAGGTCTGGAACGAAGAAGTCAATGCAATGACTGGCTCCAAAGTAAAAATTGAACCAGCTGCAAAAACAGTTTTTGAAAACTTGAAATCCTTAGGGTCTATCAAACGAAAACAAAAGACCAAAATTGAAAAAGACCAATATAACGGCTTGATCAGCGACGCTGTTTACAACATCTTTGGCATAAATAAGGATAATGCCACATACGGTCAGACCCAGTACACACCGGAATGGAGGGATGCTGCCATTAAGAAACGACTGGACACCAACCCCGGATCAACACCACCTCACGTGCTAAAAGAACTGCACCACATAATAGAACTTATGTTAACTGAAGAAGGGGTAAGTAAGAAGGATTCATTCGACTTTGCCACCAAGGAAGAGGTAATGTCATACATTAACAACCAGGGAGCAACAGGACTCTTTGATAGAGGACACAATCTAAAAGAGTTCATGGAAAAATTCCCTAATTAGTATGAATTAGCCTTTAAACTTAGAATTGATAAGTGGCGAAGAGGCGAACCCACCGGATCCTACAATACAGTCCGTTATAAGCCTGAGTCTAAACAGAAAAAGGTCGTTACTGATGGGAAGCTAGATTATGAGCCGGGTACTAGGAGAGAGGTTATTGCTGAAGGCAATAATCTAACTCCTAGGTTCATAACATTCTTTGACTCATTATCTAGACTTGCCCATTACATCGTTATAGGCAAGTTCTTGTCAGTGGCCGGTCAAAATAAAATGTACAAAGGCAGTATAAACGGACTCCCACCCCACAAAGTTGGCAGTTTTACGAAAGGTGTTTACGATCTACACCAGCCATTAGCCGACCGCAGCGTAACACCCACAAATGGCTCATCAAAGACTGTTACTTTCACCGAGACTGAGAAGTTTAAGCAGCACAGTGGTCAGGTCGGCTGCTTGGATTACTCAAACTGGGATGCAACAGTAACAGCAGAAGAGCGGATGTTGGAAGCACTGCATGTTAAGTCGTTCTTTAAAGAGAAACACAAAAGAACTGTGGAAAATATGCTTAAAGATATGTGCTTCGCCATTTGTGTTAATGACGAGGGAGATGTATGGCTGCGCAATGGTCAACGAGGTAGCGGTGAACTGATGACCAGTTATGGCAACACCCTCCTAGTTCAAGCTAACACTGTAAGGGCAATATGCAAATGCTTAGGACTTAGCCCAGAACAAGTTCTTGAGACAAAATCAAAATGCAGTGTTAATACAGGAAATAACAAAATCAAGAACTATGAGATAACTGCTGTGCCAACATACTCTGATGGTGATGACACAGTAATAATTACCGATGAAGACAACATGACTAGGATCAAAAACAACATCTCTGAAATTTTAGAGGAAGCAGGTAAAATCATTAGAGTAGGGAACAAACCCGGAATGAAGGTATCTAAGAGCTTTGCGGACCTTGAATTTTGTAGCCACCGCTATGAACCGGTTCTGGTTGGTCCCGATGCCAGCAACTTATCGATGACTAGAGACCAGATTGAAAAAGGCAAAGATAGCTATGAACTTTTATACTTACCTACAAAGTATGCAAGTGACATAATCAGTAAAAGTAGATTAACACTAAAAGTGGTCACTAAAAACTGGTGGTTCCCCGCCTACCGCGGATCTGTTAACACGCACAGTCTGTGTCTCTCTAAACAAAAATCCAATTAAATAGTTCGTATGGCGTTTTTCTTATTAAAATTAGTGTTAATACAAAGTTAAAGTTCACTCCCATAAACTGACGGTGAAAAAACACAACGAAAAGTGCTAAATCAAATGTGTGCATTCGCTTACAAATTTAAATAAAAATCAAGTGTCCGTTAGTTAAAGTGAATCGAGTGTCGAGCGATTGGCTATGAGCGCTGATGACTCATGTTGTTATTGCTAACTAGTGACGATTTACGGACTTAGAAGCAAGCAATCACATTTTTCACTTATAACTTGTAAGCTTCCGTAGCCTAGTGTGCAACTGTGCGGACTGAACCCCGTCAATCTAGGTTTCAAATCTCAGTGAAGTTTTTTTTTTTTGTATTATCTGGATTGTATCTTTGTTTTTTATTCTTATTTTTTCGTAATGAAATTTCAGTAAAATTTTCTTAAGATTCTGGGAGGGAATTTGAAGGAAACAATTTATACGAACTGTATAAAGAGCAGAATTATAGTTCAATAAAGGATAAATAAAAACTGTTAAAATGTCAAACTCTCAAAATTGTGCCGGCTGCAAAAACTCCATAACGAATAAAGACTCTCTACAATGTATGCAATGCAAGGGGAAATACGATCCGGATTGTGCAAACATCAGCCCAAAGAACTTTCGTCAAATGGAGCGAAAAAAAGAACATTGGAAATGCCCGGAATGTCTAAGCAAACTACCGAAAAGAGGAAATTCTAACACCCCTGTACGAGGCACCACGGCAACCATAGAGGGAGGAACAACCCTACGTACGGATTCATCCACCGTGTCGCATGTCCTCAAGAGTGGCAATCCTAATGTAACGGTGCGATCCAAGGTGTTAAATCCACCCCCACTCAGTGAGACGAGCAACCCAGTACAAGGCGTTGAGAACATCACCATCAACTCTTACGCGGATATTCTGAATGACTTAAAAATCTACATAAAAAATTTATTGCACGATGAAATGGACAGAGTACAAAAAGCTATCGGTAGTCTTACAAATGCCATCAAAGACCAAAACAGTCGGATTGAGCAACTGGAGGCTAGAGTTTCGATATTGGAGAGTAAGTCGGAAACCAAGCCTGCCCAAACCCATCCAATTGAGGGCATCGTAATGCAGTTGCAGGCTGATATTGCGTAAAGAGACCAAACCTTACTCTCTAATGACCTAGAAATAGCTGCCTCTCCAGAAACAACCAACGAAAACTGCACCCACATTATTCTGACGGTTGCTAAGAAAATTGGTATGGAGTTGGACGATAAAGACGTCGTATCAGCAGAACGCGTGGGCCCACTTCGTCCAGCGAAACAGGACAGCACAATACCGCGCCCAAGACCTATAGCCGTGCGCCTTGCACGCCGTGATACACGGAACGACCTGCTTGAAGCTGCGCGCTCCAGACGTAATCTCAACAGCGATGGCCTCGAATTACCTGGACCCACCAAACTGTTATATCTTAATGAACGCTTGACAAGATTTAACCGTCAACTTCTTCAAAAAGCACGCTCCCTTGCCCGCGAAGTACAATTCAAATATGTATGGGTACGGGAGGGAAAGATATTTGTGCGCAAGGAACAAGGGAAACCGCGGATTCGAATTAGAAATGAAATGGACTTATCAAAGGTTTTAAGTATAATGACAGCTGATATCTTTCCATCCCGTACACACCAACTGTTTTTTATGTGTTTTGGTATCGTGCAAGGAATGTATTTAATCGTTTCTTTTAAATTTACTTCCTGAAATCTGTAATTGAGACTATTTCTACACATACAACTACACTCTCTGACACACCGTACACAACCCACTTATTCAAGAACACAAGTTTTATATTACTTTAAATATTTATTATAATATCAAGTTATTATATCCTAAATGGTTAGTATTAAAAATGAATATCTAAGAATAGGTCTATTAAACGCCAGATCTCTGAATACTGGGCAGGATGAATTTCTTGTGGCTGTCCGTAATCACACTCCTGATATATTAGCTATAAATGAAACGTGGTTAAAAGATGGAGAAGATGAATTTGCGCCTATAATACCAAATTATAAGTTTGTGCATAGAGGTAGGCAACAAAAAAAGGGAGGAGGTGTAGGCTTCTATATTAAGCAGGGAATAAATACTAAAGTACGGCAACACCCAGCGTCGTCTCTAGAGCAGATGTGGCTAGAAATTCAACTCCCGGGAGCTTCAATGGCCCTTGGCACGGCCTACAGACCTAACAGTGTGGGTGTTACAGAAACACTGGACGCTCTGAGTGACTCCCTGAATTCAATGGCACAATGCGATTACACTTGCATACTTGGCGATTTTAACGTAGATATGACTAACAAACATTGCAATAGAGCAAAAGATATAATTCAATTCTGCTATCAACATAACCTAGAACAACTCGTCAAAGAACCAACGAGAGTCACTGATCAGACTGAAACTATTTTAGATCTCGTCATGACTAACACTCCCTCAAGATGCAAAAATATTAAACTTATACACAATCGTTTTCTTAGTGATCATGCATTGGTGCTATTAGATTTGGACATAAGAAAACCAAAATTTTATAAACAAGTAAAACAACAGAGATTACTAAGAAATATTAATTCCGAAGCTTTCGCAAGAGATCTGACACTTATACCCTGGGACCCTATCTACAATCTAGAGAACGTAGACGAAATGGTTCAAACTTTCAACGCATATATGAGTCAATTATTTGATGCTCATGCACCTGCCCGTACGCTGACGATAAGGGACAAACCAAAGCCATGGATTACAGATATGTTGCTATTCATGATGAGTTTACGTGACGATGCGTTAGAAAAAGCCCAGAAGGATAAAAAAGATTGTTCAAATGAATACTACCGAACCCTTAAAAATTTAGTCACAGCAACCCGTAAACGCGAAAGAAAAGCTTACTTTAACCATTATATAAACAACAACTTAAAAGATCCGAGGTCGCTGTGGCGTAATATAAAAAATGCTGCACAAATTAAAACTACTCATTTAAATACAATTCCACACCATCTCAATGACCCGAATATTATTAATGACTATTTTCTAGACTTGCCGCCATGTGACAAACCAGAACTCAAACAAGGTTATAAAGTATGTAACGAATGCTCACACGATACCCTATTCGACCTTAACCCGACAAATGAAATAGAAATCAGTAAGATTATCAATAAAATAAAAACAAAAGCCGCAGGGCACGATAACTTAAATATTGAAATGCTCAAATTAACTTTACCTGTAACTCTCCCTATTATTACATTTATAGTAAACAAGTCGATCGAATCCAGTACATTCCCAACGCAATGGAAAAGAGCTCTAGTCAAGCCCATTCCTAAAAAGAACACAGCAAGTGAACTAAAAGATCTGCGCCCTATCTCGATCCTCCCGGTGTTGTCTAAAGTCTTGGAAAAGATTATACTTTTTCAAATGCTAAATTACTTAGAAACGAATAACCCCCTACCAAAGTTTCAATCAGGGTTCAGAAAAGGGCATGGCACGGAAACTGTCCTCTTAAATGTCACTGACGATCTAACAGAGGCCTCAGATATGGGATTGAGCAGTATTATGGTACTGTTGGATTACACGCGGGCATTTGACTGTCTACAACCTGAAATCCTCTTAAATAAATTAGAGCACTATGGCTTTTCTAAAGACACATGTAGATGGTTTCAGTCATTCCTATCCAACAGAGAACAAATTGTGGTAACAGATGGATGCAATGGTGGCAAGAAATTCTCCACTCTACGGAAAATTGTAAGAGGAGTACCCCAAGGCTCCTTACTCAGTCCCATTTTGTTCTCTCTGTACACAGCAGACCTACCTAAGCAAATAAAACATTGTAAATACCATTTATACGCAGACGACACCCAGCTGTATTATTCTTTTGACCCCAGGGATGTTAAAGAGGCAATAAACAGAATAAATGAGGATCTCCATAATATCCAAACCTGGTCCCAAAAATATTCTCTAGTATTAAACGCAACTAAATCACAAGTACTAGTTTTGGGCACAAAAAACCAAATAAAAACTATTTTAGACAGCGAGGAAACGATTAAAATAGAAGATGAAACCTTGACACAAGTAAGATCCGCTCGTAATTTAGGGCTTATACTAGACGGAGAGCAGAAATTTGTAGAACATATCAATAACAAGATAAGAAATTCGTACTTTAAACTTAAAACTTTATACAAAATAAGACCGTATAGAATGGTTGGCGTAAACCAACGCGCGTATATCAAGCGCCTTATGGAGATCGACGTATTTCAATGTGCAATACCTATATTGCCTAGTCTAAGAGTCGACACTTTGTTTGTGATAAGAGTGTGAGCCGACCTGGAGCTTAACATGTTACATAAGCAACTTGACTCGCAGTGTTCTCGGAATTGAGGCATAAACAAAGAGATTTAAATATTTACTAGGTACTACTACAAGTACTACTAAGACATGAAGTCTTTAGGCATAAATAAACTTGTGTCGCAGTAAGGCATGTTATTTTAGAGCTTGTGTGGTGAAAGAAGTGTATTGGCAGGTGTGTTATTTTTATAGATTAATGTTAAATAATATATCTTTAAGTAAATGAAACGGAATATTTATCAAATAAAGGTTTATTATAAATATAGCGACTTATGGCCTACAATGAAGTAGAATAAAAAGTAGCATATATTGATTTCAAAATAAAATTGACAATATATTGCAGAGTGACACTGTTCTTATTCGTATGTAATTTGTTGGCTTGTTTTATAACGATTTCAACGACGTAAGTATTATAATGGCTCTTATAAAAAACTTTAGACTCAATTATAGTCAAGTCGCAAGAAATCGTCAATTTTGTTAATTGTTACACGCGACGCGATCGCGCGAGTTCCCACAGGCAGAAGTTACGCGACGGATGCGCTTGGTCACGTAGAGGTGCCGTGACAGTCGGGGAGGTTAAGTGCTGGTGACGATGAGGATGAACCATATCGAACACATTTAAACATGGTGCATTCTTTCTTGCAATAGATGCTTTACTTTTGCACGTATTATAAAACGTTGGTTTCCATTAGTTATTTTTCCCTCTTGCCATTAGTTTTTTTCTGTTGTATTAAAACAATAAAAGAAAATATAAGTGAGGATAAAACGGAAATGACATGTCGCAATGATGAATTATAGAATGAAATGAGTGAAACATAATATATTAGGATTTCACACGAAGAGATCACAATTAAATATGCTTACTTTTCCATGTCCATTTAAATCAAATAATCTTTTCACTTAGTCGATGAAGAGAAGGATAGTTAAGAATTACACGCATTGTTATCACTTTAAGCTTTAATTTTTTTTAAGTTCCAGAGACATAGGTGGAAACGGTGACCGAGGTCAAGGGCTTATTGGTAAAAGCCGAGGTCAAGGGTCACAAACGAATGATGCCCGAGTTTAAGGGCCTGATATTGGTGCCTAAGGTCAACAGCCTGATATTGATGCCCGAGGTCAATGGCTTAATACCGATGCCCGAGGTAAAAGGCCAAATGATGACGCCCGAGTTCAAGGGCTATGGATAGATGATACCCGAGGTCAAGAGTTTATGGCTGATAATTGTCATGGGCAAGGCCTAGGCGGTGAGAATACCTATAGTCGACAAATTTTAATGCCCGAGGTCAAGGGTACCAGTACAGGACTTTGGATCATATAGAAGAAACATCGGGACAATCACGAGACAATTTAAGTTTACCGAAACGTACCAAGGATAGAACGTGTTCTTTGGAAGATTGTGATGATAACAAGTTTAAGGAGAGGCAATTCAAAAGGGCGGAGAAGAAGACCGTCTAATGAACGGAGGTCAAGGCGTAGACTTAGACGTCCCAGTACATCATCAGAATCTTCAGGTAGGACCGTCAAGGCTCATTCAAAATCTTATCGTGGTAATAACCCTAAAAATAATACAGATTCCATACTGGACAAGTTCCTTTCCATAATTAAAGACGTAAGGAGTTCGGATAAACCTAGACTATCTTACAATAACAACGTCGTTCCAGACTTTGATCCCATGACAAAGGAACAGACCATACTCACTTTGATTAATAAAGTAGAAGAATGTGTAGAGATCTATGACTGGGACGAAAATGAAATAATTCATTATTCACTTCCGAAATTATGCGGTGGTGCTAGGTCATAGTGTCAAGGTTTTCCAACTTTGTTGTACAGTTGGCCGGAATGAAAGAAAAAGCTTATCGAATCGTTTCGTTGTCACGAAGATTTTGCCGAACTCCTTACAGAAATGCTGAATAAGCGGGTTCGATATGGTGAGACATTAGAACATTATTATTACCCTAAAGTTAATCGCCTAAGTACGTCTAAGTAGGACATTACGCCGAAACTGAGCAATAACTATATTGTTGGATTGTTTGATAATAAAGTGTAAGCGGAAAAGCTAATAAATTTATTGAAGAAAATCCTAATCGTTGCACGAATTTTTATTAACTCCAATACTATTAAATATATGCACTCACGTCTGGATCACGATGTAAGAATGATTGATGATATTATGAAGGTTGGTTGTAATATGATTTATTTTTAATTAGGTAACTAGTGTGGATACTTGTTATGATAAATATTTAAGTAAAATTTAATAAGTTTAGTTAAATTTTATAAGTCATTAGCTCTGCTAATTTTAGAAGAAACGCGGGTGGTCTTTTCTCCACAGAAACACTCTCCCCTGTTTTTTTGCCTATGACCATATCTATTTAGAACAGTCTCTCCGCCTATATTTCCTATTAAGTCAGTGCGTAGTCGTGTAGGTTGCCTAGTTATTATGTTGTTATACTCCATTTAATGACTATTTTAAGTTTTAACTATTACTCTACCAAAGCAGTTTTAGGTATACGTACAGTTTAATTGTTGTTAAATAGAAGACCCTCGTCTAGGTCACGATGCTTCTGATTGGTAAATTTATAAAGACTGAATGTTATGTTGAAAAAATAATGATGATATTGTGGATTATATAACTAATACAAAGTATATATTTCTTTATCCGCGTTTTCTGCATCGTTCTAATAGGGACATTGATCTGTAAATTTTAGACTATGCAAATTTTAGGTCAGTATCTAACTGTGATATGATTGCTATTCAAAGTGATGCCATCTAATGGTCTGGTTATCTATTTTGATTTTTTTTTAATAATAAACGAATTGAAGTAATAATTTCATTTTCATTTAGTTATATGAGAGGGTATTCATAATAAGGCTAACATTATGTTAAAATATTTTAAGGTGGTTATTCACGACGGACTCATAAAGGATGAGTTATTCCAACAAAAAATTATCCATGTTAATATAGAACGCTACTTTAAACAACAACGTATAATGTTCAGTCAGTCTTTAGACATCTTAATAAGAGAGTAAAAGAAGTAGTTGAAAGAAAAAAGCAACAAAGAACGGATAAGAATGATAGAAGAATATCGGATAACTTCCAGGCAAATATTAAAATGTTCTGGAAACTTATAAGAACTGCCAGGGGACATTCAAAACAGCCTCTGATGAATGCTATAAGAGACGAGAATGGCTATATTCTGAATGATGAAGTTTTGAGTTTAAAGAGATGGAAGGAATATTTTGAAAGCGTGTTTATGAGTGAGGAGACAACGTGTGTACTAAGTGAAGTAGAAACACCGAAAGAAGAGGAAAGAGGTAGCGAGATAAGTATAGATGAAATAATGAAAGTGTGGCGACGCTGTCGTCGCGCCGCAAGCGAAACACACCGAAGTTTAAATCACGCTATCAACATTCCGAATCATAAACAGCATATATAGAACATCTCCGAACTATCACATGGAGTATTGGCCGCTCCCCGGGCAGAACACCTTGCCCGGCGGGAGATCTCCCCTTTTCCTTCCCCGGCCACAGTGGTGACCCCGACGTGATCTGAACACGCAACCAACTACAACTTCAAGCCTTCGTTATTATCCTCAAGAACCCCTACCATTCACTACTGAGAATCGTCTTCTGCAGTCTTCAGTTCCTGAAAGCCAGTCTAATTTGTCTTCATCTCGACTCACCGCAGATTTATAAGGCAGACTTCTGGCACTTGCTCCGGCACATCGTTCTCACCGGCATCACTTGCCAGTGCGTAGTACGGCATGCATTACACATCGGCATATTATTCGCACCGGTGTCACTTGCCCTTACGCACACAGCATGCATTCCCCACCGGCATTAAAAGGACACACCGGCAATCGGACTGCACTATCGACCTCCGGTCTGAGCAAGGGGGTGATGTGGCGGCGCTGTCGTCGCGCCTCAAGCGAAACACACCGAAGTTTAAATCACGCTATCAACATTCCGAATCATAAACAGCATATATAGAACATCTCCGAACTATCACATGGAGTATTGGCCGCTCCCCGGGCAGAACACCTTGCCCGGCGGGAGATCTCCTCTTTTCCTTCCTCGGCCACAAAAGCAATGAAAAGCATGAATGTAAGGCTGCCGGATATGATAGAGTTTCACTCGAAATGCTAAGGGCTGGAGAGGATGTGGTGGCAGGCCTGCTGCACACCTTGTTTAATTTATGCTGGGAACTGAAGCGGGTACCGGTAGACTGGTGCAAAGCCGTGATAGTCCCAGTATATAAAGGAAGATGGTCGCAGCAGGTCTATGTCGCTTATGCTTTGGAATAGATGCAAGCTCATTCTAAAATGTGTCCATTTCGCCAACAACCAAACTGCTGATAAAAATGGAAGGCTGCACAAAGTAAAAGAAGTATTCAATATGTTTATAAAAAACTATATAAAAATCTACACACCAGGAGAAAAAGTTTGTGTCAATGAGTCATTGGTCGCTTGGCGCGGCAGTTATTTTCCGGTTCCGGCAGTACATTTCGAACAAAAGTGCAGATAAGGAATAAAGTTACTCAAATTGTGTACTGAAAAGGGATATACATGGAGCCTGATTGTGTACTGTGGTAAATCGAAGGAACCTGACACATTCATTTCATTTTTGCATATTAAATTTATAGAAAACGTGTGCCTAAAAGGTACACAGCACTTTTACCAAGTAGAAGGATGTGTATACTTTTTAAAACTCAATGTATCAGACACTGTGTACCAAAAAGATGATACACATGACGCCAAAGGTTTTAATAAAAACTGTAAAATGTGAAACTTGTATCGGTATGCTACTTGCCGACAAATATAAGGAAGCACATCATTTTATACTCGTACAATATAAAGACAATGGTGGGCTTATGTACCCATCTCCTGATGTCGTCGTAATTTGTAAGAGAATGGAAATTATCATAAAAACAGCTTGTCTTGCCAATGATAAATTAACAATTAAAACTAGAAATGTCAAACAGGAACCCATGGCCATGGATTCGCCACATTTCATACGATTTGATCTTGTTCATAATGTTAAGTTTTGCTAATTAAAGCAAATCCCGTTGAATAATCACATTATATTTCTTATAAAGGCAGTCATGGAAAAATACATTAATTTAAGATTACACTATTTGATAAAAAATGCCACCTCAAAAATATCAATACGTCAAGTGCTGCACAAATGCCTTCACTTTACTGGTCAGTGTGTAAACACCATAGCAGTGTTCCAAATTATCTACTGCTTCAATCCACTATAATAGCCTAAATCAACATAACCGGATTTTTTTTAATAATTTCTTATATTTACATTAATTAAAACTAATTTTACGGATTTTATCGCATTAATTTTTTTTTATAATTCCCGACGTTTCGGGTGCTTTCCAGCACCCATGGTCACGGGGGATTTAGGTGACTGACGTCCCGATGTCAATATTAATCCGGAGTATCTACAGCTTTTTTAATTATTGTTTATGGTCCGATCTACGCAGAGTGAACTAGCTGTGTCTTGAAGTCTTGCAATGGTATGCTTGGGTTTAGTTTTAATTTTATTAATTACAGGGTCCCAAGCAGGTGGTAGTACCCAGCCTCCTTCTCTATTAAAATTAGAATGTTTTTAATTTCAATAGCCTCACGTATCATCCTTGGTAGGAATCGATGTACTTTCGCGAGGATTTGTGGTCTATCAAATCTGATGTAATGGTTAGGATATGATCGGAGGATCGAGGATATGATCACAAACCTAGGCGGTCACTATCCGTTACATTTTCAACTACTGGGCATATTTCCTTCTTTCTTATATTTATGATTTTCAGGTGCTGTTGCTAAAAGGCCACCCTTAGCTGAAGTTACAAATAAAAATAATACACTTAAAACAAGCTATACACAAGAAATTGCCTCAACATCAAGTTATGTTCAAGAGACAGCTACTGCTTAAACATTCAGTACGTTAAAATTTATTTTATGTATAAATGAAGATGAAGATAATAATATTATCTTTATCTTCATTTGTGTGTTCAAATTTCTGAAAGAGACTGCAGAGCGTCATGCCAATAGCAATACAATATTTTATTCTGACAACTGCTGTGGTCAGCAAAAATATAGGTACATTTATAGTCATTATTTTCGCACAAAAACAGAATTAAAATTAACTATTTTTTCTGTATTTAAGTTATATTTTACTTTTTCAGTTTCCTTCTTGGCATGTATTGCTATGCGGTTGAAACTCTTCCAATAAGTTCAAACATAAATTTTTGATACGTGGGCACACTCAAAATAAGGGCGACAATGCACATTCGCTCATCGAAAAGTCAATTAAAAGACCAAAAAGTCTGGCATTAGCTATATTCCATACCAGTACGTGCAACTTATACGCAACACCAAGAAAACTGGAAATGCTTCTGTAGTAAACGAGCTTAACTATGACGATTTTTATGATTTAAAAAAGCTATTTGAAGATATTAAAATATTGATGAGATATTAAAGATATTGGCAACATCAAACAACCCAGTACGTTCAAGAACCATGTGGAAACGTTAAAGAGGTTCACCGACAACATAGATTTAATTATCTTTGATGTTGGTGAATTTAAACATACCAGTGAAGCACAAAAAAATTACTGGAAACAGCCCATACCAAATGGTTGGTCTATGCTTGATGCATACCAAAATTACTTCAAATTACTTCAACCAGGAGGTAGGGCATTGGTTAAATTCACTGGGTATTTCTAAGGGGGCCTTGAAATTTTCTAATAATTAGTTAAAAGCTTTAAAAAGATAGGAATATTCAAGGTAGGTACTTCCTCATTGTTCAGTACAGAGTTTTACATCTTCTTGGAGGGATACAAGAATAGATATGAGGCTGACATTGCATCTGTTAGAAATGTCTGGAACCTAATAGGTTGTTATATCCATGACAACCTTCAAAAAGCACATCAAATCCTAGCTTGCCGAGGTAGGGGTTACTCAACCCTAGTAAGAAATGACTGGTACACACTACAGGGAACTGGAGTGTTGTACCAACCATTGGGCAAGACCGACATGCATGCTGGAGGACTAATTCAATATGACCTAACGGGAAAAGAAATAAAGGTCAATTGGAGCCAAGACTACAACCAAAAGCTAAAGGTCTGGAACGAAGAAGTCAATGCAATGACTGGCTCCAAAGTAAAAATTGAACCAGCTGCAAAAACAGTTTTTGAAAACTTGAAATCCTTAGGGTCTATCAAACGAAAACAAAAGACCAAAATTGAAAAAGACCAATATAACGGCTTGATCAGCGACGCTGTTTACAACATCTTTGGCATAAATAAGGATAATGCCACATACGGTCAGACCCAGTACACACCGGAATGGAGGGATGCTGCCATTAAGAAACGACTGGACACCAACCCCGGATCAACACCACCTCACGTGCTAAAAGAACTGCACCACATAATAGAACTTATGTTAACTGAAGAAGGGGTAAGTAAGAAGGATTCATTCGACTTTGCCACCAAGGAAGAGGTAATGTCATACATTAACAACCAGGGAGCAACAGGACTCTTTGATAGAGGACACAATCTAAAAGAGTTCATGGAAAAATTCCCTAATTAGTATGAATTAGCCTTTAAACTTAGAATTGATAAGTGGCGAAGAGGCGAACCCACCGGATCCTACAATACAGTCCGTTATAAGCCTGAGTCTAAACAGAAAAAGGTCGTTACTGATGGGAAGCTAGATTATGAGCCGGGTACTAGGAGAGAGGTTATTGCTGAAGGCAATAATCTAACTCCTAGGTTCATAACATTCTTTGACTCATTATCTAGACTTGCCCATTACATCGTTATAGGCAAGTTCTTGTCAGTGGCCGGTCAAAATAAAATGTACAAAGGCAGTATAAACGGACTCCCACCCCACAAAGTTGGCAGTTTTACGAAAGGTGTTTACGATCTACACCAGCCATTAGCCGACCGCAGCGTAACACCCACAAATGGCTCATCAAAGACTGTTACTTTCACCGAGACTGAGAAGTTTAAGCAGCACAGTGGTCAGGTCGGCTGCTTGGATTACTCAAACTGGGATGCAACAGTAACAGCAGAAGAGCGGATGTTGGAAGCACTGCATGTTAAGTCGTTCTTTAAAGAGAAACACAAAAGAACTGTGGATAATATGCTTAAAGATATGTGCTTCGCCATTTGTGTTAATGACGAGGGAGATGTATGGCTGCGCAATGGTCAACGAGGTAGCGGTGAACTGATGACCAGTTATGGCAACACCCTCCTAGTTCAAGCTAACACTGTAAGGGCAATATGCAAATGCTTAGGACTTAGCCCAGAACAAGTTCTTGAGACAAAATCAAAATGCAGTGTTAATATAGGAAATAACAAAATCAAGAACTATGAGATAACTGCTGTGCCAACATACTCTGATGGTGATGACACAGTAATAATTACCGATGAAGACAACATGACTAGGATCAAAAACAACATCTCTGAAATTTTAGAGGAAGCAGGTAAAATCATTAGAGTAGGGAACAAACCCGGAATGAAGGTATCTAAGAGCTTTGCGGACCTTGAATTTTGTAGCCACCGCTATGAACCGGTTCTGGTTGGTCCCGATGCCAGCAACTTATCGATGACTAGAGACCAGATTGAAAAAGGCAAAGATAGCTATGAACTTTTATACTTACCTACAAAGTATGCAAGTGACATAATCAGTAAAAGTAGATTAACACTAAAAGTGGTCACTAAAAACTGGAGGTTCCCCGCCTACCGCGGATCTGTTAACACGCACAGTCTGTGTCTCTCTAAACAAAAATCCAATTAAATAGTTCGTATGGCGTTTTTCTTATTAAAATTAGTGTTAATACAAAGTTAAAGTTCACTCCCATAAACTGACGGTGAAAAAACACAACGAAAAGTGCTAAATCAAATGTGTGCATTCGCTTACAAATTTAAATAAAAATCAAGTGTCCGTTAGTTAAAGTGAATCGAGTGTCGAGCGATTGGCTATGAGCGCTGATGACTCATGTTGTTATTGCTAACTAGTGACGATTTACGGACTTAGAAGCAAGCAATCACATTTTTCACTTATAACTTGTAAGCTTCCGTAGCCTAGTGTGCAACTGTGCGGACTGAACCCCGTCGATCTAGGTTTCAAATCTCAGTGAAGTTTTTTTTTTTGTATTATCTGGATTGTATCTTTGTTTTTTATTCTTATTTTTTCGTAATGAAATTTCAGTAAAATTTTCTTAAGATTCTGGGAGGGAATTTGAAGGAAACAATTTATACGAACTGTATAAAGAGCAGAATTATAGTTCAATAAAGGATAAATAAAAACTGTTAAAATGTCAAACTCTCAAAATTGTGCCGGCTGCAAAAACTCCATAACGAATAAAGACTCTCTACAATGTATGCAATGCAAGGGGAAATACGATCCGGATTGTGCAAACATCAGCCCAAAGAACTTTCGTCAAATGGAGCGAAAAAAAGAACATTGGAAATGCCCGGAATGTCTAAGCAAACTACCGAAAAGAGGAAATTCTAACACCCCTGTACGAGGCACCACGGCAACCATAGAGGGAGGAACAACCCTACGTACGGATTCATCCACCGTGTCGCATGTCCTCAAGAGTGGCAATCCTAATGTAACGGTGCGATCCAAGGTGTTAAATCCACCCCCACTCAGTGAGACGAGCAACCCAGTACAAGGCGTTGAGAACATCACCATCAACTCTTACGCGGATATTCTGAATGACTTAAAAATCTACATAAAAAATTTATTGCACGATGAAATGGACAGAGTACAAAAAGCTATCGGTAGTCTTACAAATGCCATCAAAGACCAAAACAGTCGGATTGAGCAACTGGAGGCTAGAGTTTCGATATTGGAGAGTAAGTCGGAAACCAAGCCTGCCCAAACCCATCCAATTGAGGGCATCGTAATGCAGTTGCAGGCTGATATTGCGTAAAGAGACCAAACCTTACTCTCTAATGACCTAGAAATAGCTGCCTCTCCAGAAACAACCAACGAAAACTGCACCCACATTATTCTGACGGTTGCTAAGAAAATTGGTATGGAGTTGGACGATAAAGACGTCGTATCAGCAGAACGCGTGGGCCCACTTCGTCCAGCGAAACAGGACAGCACAATACCGCGCCCAAGACCTATAGCCGTGCGCCTTGCACGCCGTGATACACGGAACGACCTGCTTGAAGCTGCGCGCTCCAGACGTAATCTCAACAGCGATGGCCTCGAATTACCTGGACCCACCAAACTGTTATATCTTAATGAACGCTTGACAAGATTTAACCGTCAACTTCTTCAAAAAGCACGCTCCCTTGCCCGCGAAGTACAATTCAAATATGTATGGGTACGGGAGGGAAAGATATTTGTGCGCAAGGAACAAGGGAAACCGCGGATTCGAATTAGAAATGAAATGGACTTATCAAAGGTTTTAAGTATAATGACAGCTGATATCTTTCCATCCCGTACACACCAACTGTTTTTTATGTGTTTTGGTATCGTGCAAGGAATGTATTTAATCGTTTCTTTTAAATTTACTTCCTGAAATCTGTAATTGAGACTATTTCTACACATACAACTACACTCTCTGACACACCGTACACAACCCACTTATTCAAGAACACAAGTTTTATATTACTTTAAATATTTATTATAATATCAAGTTATTATATCCTAAATGGTTAGTATTAAAAATGAATATCTAAGAATAGGTCTATTAAACGCCAGATCTCTGAATACTGGGCAGGATGAATTTCTTGTGGCTGTCCGTAATCACACTCCTGATATATTAGCTATAAATGAAACGTGGTTAAAAGATGGAGAAGATGAATTTGCGCCTATAATACCAAATTATAAGTTTGTGCATAGAGGTAGGCAACAAAAAAAGGGAGGAGGTGTAGGCTTCTATATTAAGCAGGGAATAAATACTAAAGTACGGCAACACCCAGCGTCGTCTCTAGAGCAGATGTGGCTAGAAATTCAACTCCCGGGAGCTTCAATGGCCCTTGGCACGGCCTACAGACCTAACAGTGTGGGTGTTACAGAAACACTGGACGCTCTGAGTGACTCCCTGAATTCAATGGCACAATGCGATTACACTTGCATACTTGGCGATTTTAACGTAGATATGACTAACAAACATTGCAATAGAGCAAAAGATATAATTCAATTCTGCTATCAACATAACCTAGAACAACTCGTCAAAGAACCAACGAGAGTCACTGATCAGACTGAAACTATTTTAGATCTCGTCATGACTAACACTCCCTCAAGATGCAAAAATATTAAACTTATACACAATCGTTTTCTTAGTGATCATGCATTGGTGCTATTAGATTTGGACATAAGAAAACCAAAATTTTATAAACAAGTAAAACAACAGAGATTACTAAGAAATATTAATTCCGAAGCTTTCGCAAGAGATCTGACACTTATACCCTGGGACCCTATCTACAATCTAGAGAACGTAGACGAAATGGTTCAAACTTTCAACGCATATATGAGTCAATTATTTGATGCTCATGCACCTGCCCGTACGCTGACGATAAGGGACAAACCAAAGCCATGGATTACAGATATGTTGCTATTCATGATGAGTTTACGTGACGATGCGTTAGAAAAAGCCCAGAAGGATAAAAAAGATTGTTCAAATGAATACTACCGAACCCTTAAAAATTTAGTCACAGCAACCCGTAAACGCGAAAGAAAAGCTTACTTTAACCATTATATAAACAACAACTTAAAAGATCCGAGGTCGCTGTGGCGTAATATAAAAAATGCTGCACAAATTAAAACTACTCATTTAAATACAATTCCACACCATCTCAATGACCCGAATATTATTAATGACTATTTTCTAGACTTGCCGCCATGTGACAAACCAGAACTCAAACAAGGTTATAAAGTATGTAACGAATGCTCACACGATACCCTATTCGACCTTAACCCGACAAATGAAATAGAAATCAGTAAGATTATCAATAAAATAAAAACAAAAGCCGCAGGGCACGATAACTTAAATATTGAAATGCTCAAATTAACTTTACCTGTAACTCTCCCTATTATTACATTTATAGTAAACAAGTCGATCGAATCCAGTACATTCCCAACGCAATGGAAAAGAGCTCTAGTCAAGCCCATTCCTAAAAAGAACACAGCAAGTGAACTAAAAGATCTGCGCCCTATCTCGATCCTCCCGGTGTTGTCTAAAGTCTTGGAAAAGATTATACTTTTTCAAATGCTAAATTACTTAGAAACGAATAACCCCCTACCAAAGTTTCAATCAGGGTTCAGAAAAGGGCATGGCACGGAAACTGTCCTCTTAAATGTCACTGACGATCTAACAGAGGCCTCAGATATGGGATTGAGCAGTATTATGGTACTGTTGGATTACACGCGGGCATTTGACTGTCTACAACCTGAAATCCTCTTAAATAAATTAGAGCACTATGGCTTTTCTAAAGACACATGTAGATGGTTTCAGTCATTCCTATCCAACAGAGAACAAATTGTGGTAACAGATGGATGCAATGGTGGCAAGAAATTCTCCACTCTACGGAAAATTGTAAGAGGAGTACCCCAAGGCTCCTTACTCAGTCCCATTTTGTTCTCTCTGTACACAGCAGACCTACCTAAGCAAATAAAACATTGTAAATACCATTTATACGCAGACGACACCCAGCTGTATTATTCTTTTGACCCCAGGGATGTTAAAGAGGCAATAAACAGAATAAATGAGGATCTCCATAATATCCAAACCTGGTCCCAAAAATATTCTCTAGTATTAAACGCAACTAAATCACAAGTACTAGTTTTGGGCACAAAAAACCAAATAAAAACTATTTTAGACAGCGAGGAAACGATTAAAATAGAAGATGAAACCTTGACACAAGTAAGATCCGCTCGTAATTTAGGGCTTATACTAGACGGAGAGCAGAAATTTGTAGAACATATCAATAACAAGATAAGAAATTCGTACTTTAAACTTAAAACTTTATACAAAATAAGACCGTATAGAATGGTTGGCGTAAACCAACGCGCGTATATCAAGCGCCTTATGGAGATCGACGTATTTCAATGTGCAATACCTATATTGCCTAGTCTAAGAGTCGACACTTTGTTTGTGATAAGAGTGTGAGCCGACCTGGAGCTTAACATGTTACATAAGCAACTTGACTCGCAGTGTTCTCGGAATTGAGGCATAAACAAAGAGATTTAAATATTTACTAGGTACTACTACAAGTACTACTAAGACATGAAGTCTTTAGGCATAAATAAACTTGTGTCGCAGTAAGGCATGTTATTTTAGAGCTTGTGTGGTGAAAGAAGTGTATTGGCAGGTGTGTTATTTTTATAGATTAATGTTAAATAATATATCTTTAAGTAAATGAAACGGAATATTTATCAAATAAAGGTTTATTATAAATATAGCGACTTATGGCCTACAATGAAGTAGAATAAAAAGTAGCATATATTGATTTCAAAATAAAATTGACAATATATTGCAGAGTGACACTGTTCTTATTCGTATGTAATTTGTTGGCTTGTTTTATAACGATTTCAACGACGTAAGTATTATAATGGCTCTTATAAAAAACTTTAGATTCAATTATAGTCAAGTCGCAAGAAATCGTCAATTTTGTTAATTGTTACACGCGACGCGATCGCGCGAGTTCCCACAGGCAGAAGTTACGCGACGGATGCGCTTGGTCACGTAGAGGTGCCGTGACAGTCGGGGAGGTTAAGTGCTGGTGACGATGAGGATGAACCATATCGAACACATTTAAACATGGTGCATTCTTTCTTGCAATAGATGCTTTACTTTTGCACGTATTATAAAACGTTGGTTTCCATTAGTTATTTTTCCCTCTTGCCATTAGTTTTTTTCTGTTGTATTAAAACAATAAAAGAAAATATAAGTGAGGATAAAACGGAAATGACATGTCGCAACGATGAATTATAGAATGAAATGAGTGAAACATAATATATTAGGATTTCACACGAAGAGATCACAATTAAATATGCTTACTTTTCCATGTCCATTTAAATCAAATAATCTTTTCACTTAGTCGATGAAGAGAAGGATAGTTAAGAATTACACGCATTGTTATCACTTTAAGCTTTAATTTTTTTTAAGTTCCAGAGACATAGGTGGAAACGGTGACCGAGGTCAAGGGCTTATTGGTAAAAGCCGAGGTCAAGGGTCACAAACGAATGATGCCCGAGTTTAAGGGCCTGATATTGGTGCCTAAGGTCAACAGCCTGATATTGATGCCCGAGGTCAATGGCTTAATACCGATGCCCGAGGTAAAAGGCCAAATGATGACGCCCGAGTTCAAGGGCTATGGATAGATGATACCCGAGGTCAAGAGTTTATGGCTGATAATTGTCATGGGCAAGGCCTAGGCGGTGAGAATACCTATAGTCGACAAATTTTAATGCCCGAGGTCAAGGGTACCAGTACAGGACTTTGGATCATATAGAAGAAACATCGGGACAATCACGAGACAATTTAAGTTTACCGAAACGTACCAAGGATAGAACGTGTTCTTTGGAAGATTGTGATGATAACAAGTTTAAGGAGAGGCAATTCAAAAGGGCGGAGAAGAAGACCGTCTAATGAACGGAGGTCAAGGCGTAGACTTAGACGTCCCAGTACATCATCAGAATCTTCAGGTAGGACCGTCAAGGCTCATTCAAAATCTTATCGTGGTAATAACCCTAAAAATAATACAGATTCCATACTGGACAAGTTCCTTTCCATAATTAAAGACGTAAGGAGTTCGGATAAACCTAGACTATCTTACAATAACAACGTCGTTCCAGACTTTGATCCCATGACAAAGGAACAGACCATACTCACTTTGATTAATAAAGTAGAAGAATGTGTAGAGATCTATGACTGGGACGAAAATGAAATAATTCATTATTCACTTCCGAAATTATGCGGTGGTGCTAGGTCATAGTGTCAAGGTTTTCCAACTTTGTTGTACAGTTGGCCGGAATGAAAGAAAAAGCTTATCGAATCGTTTCGTTGTCACGAAGATTTTGCCGAACTCCTTACAGAAATGCTGAATAAGCGGGTTCGATATGGTGAGACATTAGAACATTATTATTACCCTAAAGTTAATCGCCTAAGTACGTCTAAGTAGGACATTACGCCGAAACTGAGCAATAACTATATTGTTGGATTGTTTGATAATAAAGTGTAAGCGGAAAAGCTAATAAATTTATTGAAGAAAATCCTAATCGTTGCACGAATTTTTATTAACTCCAATACTATTAAATATATGCACTCACGTCTGGATCACGATGTAAGAATGATTGATGATATTATGAAGGTTGGTTGTAATATGATTTATTTTTAATTAGGTAACTAGTGTGGATACTTGTTATGATAAATATTTAAGTAAAATTTAATAAGTTTAGTTAAATTTTATAAGTCATTAGCTCTGCTAATTTTAGAAGAAACGCGGGTGGTCTTTTCTCCACAGAAACACTCTCCCCTGTTTTTTTGCCTATGACCATATCTATTTAGAACAGTCTCTCCGCCTATATTTCCTATTAAGTCAGTGCGTAGTCGTGTAGGTTGCCTAGTTATTATGTTGTTATACTCCATTTAATGACTATTTTAAGTTTTAACTATTACTCTACCAAAGCAGTTTTAGGTATACGTACAGTTTAATTGTTGTTAAATAGAAGACCCTCGTCTAGGTCACGATGCTTCTGATTGGTAAATTTATAAAGACTGAATGTTATGTTGAAAAAATAATGATGATATTGTGGATTATATAACTAATACAAAGTATATATTTCTTTATCCGCGTTTTCTGCATCGTTCTAATAGGGACATTGATCTGTAAATTTTAGACTATGCAAATTTTAGGTCAGTATCTAACTGTGATATGATTGCTATTCAAAGTGATGCCATCTAATGGTCTGGTTATCTATTTTGATTTTTTTTTAATAATAAACGAATTGAAGTAATAATTTCATTTTCATTTAGTTATATGAGAGGGTATTCATAATAAGGCTAACATTATGTTAAAATATTTTAAGGTGGTTATTCACGACGGACTCATAAAGGATGAGTTATTCCAACAAAAAATTATCCATGTTAATATAGAACGCTACTTTAAACAACAACGTATAATGTTCAGTCAGTCTTTAGACATCTTAATAAGAGAGTAAAAGAAGTAGTTGAAAGAAAAAAGCAACAAAGAACGGATAAGAATGATAGAAGAATATCGGATAACTTCCAGGCAAATATTAAAATGTTCTGGAAACTTATAAGAACTGCCAGGGGACATTCAAAACAGCCTCTGATGAATGCTATAAGAGACGAGAATGGCTATATTCTGAATGATGAAGTTTTGAGTTTAAAGAGATGGAAGGAATATTTTGAAAGCGTGTTTATGAGTGAGGAGACAACGTGTGTACTAAGTGAAGTAGAAACACCGAAAGAAGAGGAAAGAGGTAGCGAGATAAGTATAGATGAAATAATGAAAGTGTGGCGACGCTGTCGTCGCGCCGCAAGCGAAACACACCGAAGTTTAAATCACGCTATCAACATTCCGAATCATAAACAGCATATATAGAACATCTCCGAACTATCACATGGAGTATTGGCCGCTCCCCGGGCAGAACACCTTGCCCGGCGGGAGATCTCCCCTTTTCCTTCCCCGGCCACAGTGGTGACCCCGACGTGATCTGAACACGCAACCAACTACAACTTCAAGCCTTCGTTATTATCCTCAAGAACCCCTACCATTCACTACTGAGAATCGTCTTCTGCAGTCTTCAGTTCCTGAAAGCCAGTCTAATTTGTCTTCATCTCGACTCACCGCAGATTTATAAGGCAGACTTCTGGCACTTGCTCCGGCACATCGTTCTCACCGGCATCACTTGCCAGTGCGTAGTACGGCATGCATTACACATCGGCATATTATTCGCACCGGTGTCACTTGCCCTTACGCACACAGCATGCATTCCCCACCGGCATTAAAAGGACACACCGGCAATCGGACTGCACTATCGACCTCCGGTCTGAGCAAGGGGGTGATGTGGCGGCGCTGTCGTCGCGCCTCAAGCGAAACACACCGAAGTTTAAATCACGCTATCAACATTCCGAATCATAAACAGCATATATAGAACATCTCCGAACTATCACATGGAGTATTGGCCGCTCCCCGGGCAGAACACCTTGCCCGGCGGGAGATCTCCTCTTTTCCTTCCTCGGCCACAAAAGCAATGAAAAGCATGAATGTAAGGCTGCCGGATATGATAGAGTTTCACTCGAAATGCTAAGGGCTGGAGAGGATGTGGTGGCAGGCCTGCTGCACACCTTGTTTAATTTATGCTGGGAACTGAAGCGGGTACCGGTAGACTGGTGCAAAGCCGTGATAGTCCCAGTATATAAAGGAAGATGGTCGCAGCAGGTCTATGTCGCTTATGCTTTGGAATAGATGCAAGCTCATTCTAAAATGTGTCCATTTCGCCAACAACCAAACTGCTGATAAAAATGGAAGGCTGCACAAAGTAAAAGAAGTATTCAATATGTTTATAAAAAACTATATAAAAATCTACACACCAGGAGAAAAAGTTTGTGTCAATGAGTCATTGGTCGCTTGGCGCGGCAGTTATTTTCCGGTTCCGGCAGTACATTTCGAACAAAAGTGCAGATAAGGAATAAAGTTACTCAAATTGTGTACTGAAAAGGGATATACATGGAGCCTGATTGTGTACTGTGGTAAATCGAAGGAACCTGACACATTCATTTCATTTTTGCATATTAAATTTATAGAAAACGTGTGCCTAAAAGGTACACAGCACTTTTACCAAGTAGAAGGATGTGTATACTTTTTAAAACTCAATGTATCAGACACTGTGTACCAAAAAGATGATACACATGACGCCAAAGGTTTTAATAAAAACTGTAAAATGTGAAACTTGTATCGGTATGCTACTTGCCGACAAATATAAGGAAGCACATCATTTTATACTCGTACAATATAAAGACAATGGTGGGCTTATGTACCCATCTCCTGATGTCGTCGTAATTTGTAAGAGAATGGAAATTATCATAAAAACAGCTTGTCTTGCCAATGATAAATTAACAATTAAAACTAGAAATGTCAAACAGGAACCCATGGCCATGGATTCGCCACATTTCATACGATTTGATCTTGTTCATAATGTTAAGTTTTGCTAATTAAAGCAAATCCCGTTGAATAATCACATTATATTTCTTATAAAGGCAGTCATGGAAAAATACATTAATTTAAGATTACACTATTTGATAAAAAATGCCACCTCAAAAATATCAATACGTCAAGTGCTGCACAAATGCCTTCACTTTACTGGTCAGTGTGTAAACACCATAGCAGTGTTCCAAATTATCTACTGCTTCAATCCACTATAATAGCCTAAATCAACATAACCGGATTTTTTTTAATAATTTCTTATATTTACATTAATTAAAACTAATTTTACGGATTTTATCGCATTAATTTTTTTTTATAATTCCCGACGTTTCGGGTGCTTTCCAGCACCCATGGTCACGGGGGATTTAGGTGACTGACGTCCCGATGTCAATATTAATCCGGAGTATCTACAGCTTTTTTAATTATTGTTTATGGTCCGATCTACGCAGAGTGAACTAGCTGTGTCTTGAAGTCTTGCAATGGTATGCTTGGGTTTAGTTTTAATTTTATTAATTACAGGGTCCCAAGCAGGTGGTAGTACCCAGCCTCCTTCTCTATTAAAATTAGAATGTTTTTAATTTCAATAGCCTCACTTATCATCCTTGGTAGGAATCGATGTACTTTCGCGAGGATTTGTGGTCTATCAAATCTGATGTAATGGTTAGGATATGATCGGAGGATCGAGGATATGATCACAAACCTAGGCGGTCACTATCCGTTACATTTTCAACTACTGGGCATATTTCCTTCTTTCTTATATTTATGATTTTCAGGTGCTGTTGCTAAAAGGCCACCCTTAGCTGAAGTTACAAATAAAAATAATACACTTAAAACAAGCTATACACAAGAAATTGCCTCAACATCAAGTTATGTTCAAGAGACAGCTACTGCTTAAACATTCAGTACGTTAAAATTTATTTTATGTATAAATGAAGATGAAGATAATAATATTATCTTTATCTTCATTTGTGTGTTCAAATTTCTGAAAGAGACTGCAGAGCGTCATGCCAATAGCAATACAATATTTTATTCTGACAACTGCTGTGGTCAGCAAAAATATAGGTACATTTATAGTCATTATTTTCGCACAAAAACAGAATTAAAATTAACTATTTTTTCTGTATTTAAGTTATATTTTACTTTTTCAGTTTCCTTCTTGGCATGTATTGCTATGCGGTTGAAACTCTTCCAATAAGTTCAAACATAAATTTTTGATACGTGGGCACACTCAAAATAAGGGCGACAATGCACATTCGCTCATCGAAAAGTCAATTAAAAGACCAAAAAGTCTGGCATTAGCTATATTCCATACCAGTACGTGCAACTTATACGCAACACCAAGAAAACTGGAAATGCTTCTGTAGTAAACGAGCTTAACTATGACGATTTTTATGATTTAAAAAAGCTATTTGAAGATATTAAAATATTGATGAGATATTAAAGATATTGGCAACATCAAACAACCCAGTACGTTCAAGAACCATGTGGAAACGTTAAAGAGGTTCACCGACAACATAGATTTAATTATCTTTGATGTTGGTGAATTTAAACATACCAGTGAAGCACAAAAAAATTACTGGAAACAGCCCATACCAAATGGTTGGTCTATGCTTGATGCATACCAAAATTACTTCAAATTACTTCAACCAGGAGGTAGGGCATTGGTTAAATTCACTGGGTATTTCTAAGGGGGCCTTGAAATTTTCTAATAATTAGTTAAAAGCTTTAAAAAGATAGGAATATTCAAGGTAGGTACTTCCTCATTGTTCAGTACAGAGTTTTACATCTTCTTGGAGGGATACAAGAATAGATATGAGGCTGACATTGCATCTGTTAGAAATGTCTGGAACCTAATAGGTTGTTATATCCATGACAACCTTCAAAAAGCACATCAAATCCTAGCTTGCCGAGGTAGGGGTTACTCAACCCTAGTAAGAAATGACTGGTACACACTACAGGGAACTGGAGTGTTGTACCAACCATTGGGCAAGACCGACATGCATGCTGGAGGACTAATTCAATATGACCTAACGGGAAAAGAAATAAAGGTCAATTGGAGCCAAGACTACAACCAAAAGCTAAAGGTCTGGAACGAAGAAGTCAATGCAATGACTGGCTCCAAAGTAAAAATTGAACCAGCTGCAAAAACAGTTTTTGAAAACTTGAAATCCTTAGGGTCTATCAAACGAAAACAAAAGACCAAAATTGAAAAAGACCAATATAACGGCTTGATCAGCGACGCTGTTTACAACATCTTTGGCATAAATAAGGATAATGCCACATACGGTCAGACCCAGTACACACCGGAATGGAGGGATGCTGCCATTAAGAAACGACTGGACACCAACCCCGGATCAACACCACCTCACGTGCTAAAAGAACTGCACCACATAATAGAACTTATGTTAACTGAAGAAGGGGTAAGTAAGAAGGATTCATTCGACTTTGCCACCAAGGAAGAGGTAATGTCATACATTAACAACCAGGGAGCAACAGGACTCTTTGATAGAGGACACAATCTAAAAGAGTTCATGGAAAAATTCCCTAATTAGTATGAATTAGCCTTTAAACTTAGAATTGATAAGTGGCGAAGAGGCGAACCCACCGGATCCTACAATACAGTCCGTTATAAGCCTGAGTCTAAACAGAAAAAGGTCGTTACTGATGGGAAGCTAGATTATGAGCCGGGTACTAGGAGAGAGGTTATTGCTGAAGGCAATAATCTAACTCCTAGGTTCATAACATTCTTTGACTCATTATCTAGACTTGCCCATTACATCGTTATAGGCAAGTTCTTGTCAGTGGCCGGTCAAAATAAAATGTACAAAGGCAGTATAAACGGACTCCCACCCCACAAAGTTGGCAGTTTTACGAAAGGTGTTTACGATCTACACCAGCCATTAGCCGACCGCAGCGTAACACCCACAAATGGCTCATCAAAGACTGTTACTTTCACCGAGACTGAGAAGTTTAAGCAGCACAGTGGTCAGGTCGGCTGCTTGGATTACTCAAACTGGGATGCAACAGTAACAGCAGAAGAGCGGATGTTGGAAGCACTGCATGTTAAGTCGTTCTTTAAAGAGAAACACAAAAGAACTGTGGATAATATGCTTAAAGATATGTGCTTCGCCATTTGTGTTAATGACGAGGGAGATGTATGGCTGCGCAATGGTCAACGAGGTAGCGGTGAACTGATGACCAGTTATGGCAACACCCTCCTAGTTCAAGCTAACACTGTAAGGGCAATATGCAAATGCTTAGGACTTAGCCCAGAACAAGTTCTTGAGACAAAATCAAAATGCAGTGTTAATATAGGAAATAACAAAATCAAGAACTATGAGATAACTGCTGTGCCAACATACTCTGATGGTGATGACACAGTAATAATTACCGATGAAGACAACATGACTAGGATCAAAAACAACATCTCTGAAATTTTAGAGGAAGCAGGTAAAATCATTAGAGTAGGGAACAAACCCGGAATGAAGGTATCTAAGAGCTTTGCGGACCTTGAATTTTGTAGCCACCGCTATGAACCGGTTCTGGTTGGTCCCGATGCCAGCAACTTATCGATGACTAGAGACCAGATTGAAAAAGGCAAAGATAGCTATGAACTTTTATACTTACCTACAAAGTATGCAAGTGACATAATCAGTAAAAGTAGATTAACACTAAAAGTGGTCACTAAAAACTGGAGGTTCCCCGCCTACCGCGGATCTGTTAACACGCACAGTCTGTGTCTCTCTAAACAAAAATCCAATTAAATAGTTCGTATGGCGTTTTTCTTATTAAAATTAGTGTTAATACAAAGTTAAAGTTCACTCCCATAAACTGACGGTGAAAAAACACAACGAAAAGTGCTAAATCAAATGTGTGCATTCGCTTACAAATTTAAATAAAAATCAAGTGTCCGTTAGTTAAAGTGAATCGAGTGTCGAGCGATTGGCTATGAGCGCTGATGACTCATGTTGTTATTGCTAACTAGTGACGATTTACGGACTTAGAAGCAAGCAATCACATTTTTCACTTATAACTTGTAAGCTTCCGTAGCCTAGTGTGCAACTGTGCGGACTGAACCCCGTCGATCTAGGTTTCAAATCTCAGTGAAGTTTTTTTTTTTTGTATTATCTGGATTGTATCTTTGTTTTTTATTCTTATTTTTTCGTAATGAAATTTCAGTAAAATTTTCTTAAGATTCTGGGAGGGAATTTGAAGGAAACAATTTATACGAACTGTATAAAGAGCAGAATTATAGTTCAATAAAGGATAAATAAAAACTGTTAAAATGTCAAACTCTCAAAATTGTGCCGGCTGCAAAAACTCCATAACGAATAAAGACTCTCTACAATGTATGCAATGCAAGGGGAAATACGATCCGGATTGTGCAAACATCAGCCCAAAGAACTTTCGTCAAATGGAGCGAAAAAAAGAACATTGGAAATGCCCGGAATGTCTAAGCAAACTACCGAAAAGAGGAAATTCTAACACCCCTGTACGAGGCACCACGGCAACCATAGAGGGAGGAACAACCCTACGTACGGATTCATCCACCGTGTCGCATGTCCTCAAGAGTGGCAATCCTAATGTAACGGTGCGATCCAAGGTGTTAAATCCACCCCCACTCAGTGAGACGAGCAACCCAGTACAAGGCGTTGAGAACATCACCATCAACTCTTACGCGGATATTCTGAATGACTTAAAAATCTACATAAAAAATTTATTGCACGATGAAATGGACAGAGTACAAAAAGCTATCGGTAGTCTTACAAATGCCATCAAAGACCAAAACAGTCGGATTGAGCAACTGGAGGCTAGAGTTTCGATATTGGAGAGTAAGTCGGAAACCAAGCCTGCCCAAACCCATCCAATTGAGGGCATCGTAATGCAGTTGCAGGCTGATATTGCGTAAAGAGACCAAACCTTACTCTCTAATGACCTAGAAATAGCTGCCTCTCCAGAAACAACCAACGAAAACTGCACCCACATTATTCTGACGGTTGCTAAGAAAATTGGTATGGAGTTGGACGATAAAGACGTCGTATCAGCAGAACGCGTGGGCCCACTTCGTCCAGCGAAACAGGACAGCACAATACCGCGCCCAAGACCTATAGCCGTGCGCCTTGCACGCCGTGATACACGGAACGACCTGCTTGAAGCTGCGCGCTCCAGACGTAATCTCAACAGCGATGGCCTCGAATTACCTGGACCCACCAAACTGTTATATCTTAATGAACGCTTGACAAGATTTAACCGTCAACTTCTTCAAAAAGCACGCTCCCTTGCCCGCGAAGTACAATTCAAATATGTATGGGTACGGGAGGGAAAGATATTTGTGCGCAAGGAACAAGGGAAACCGCGGATTCGAATTAGAAATGAAATGGACTTATCAAAGGTTTTAAGTATAATGACAGCTGATATCTTTCCATCCCGTACACACCAACTGTTTTTTATGTGTTTTGGTATCGTGCAAGGAATGTATTTAATCGTTTCTTTTAAATTTACTTCCTGAAATCTGTAATTGAGACTATTTCTACACATACAACTACACTCTCTGACACACCGTACACAACCCACTTATTCAAGAACACAAGTTTTATATTACTTTAAATATTTATTATAATATCAAGTTATTATATCCTAAATGGTTAGTATTAAAAATGAATATCTAAGAATAGGTCTATTAAACGCCAGATCTCTGAATACTGGGCAGGATGAATTTCTTGTGGCTGTCCGTAATCACACTCCTGATATATTAGCTATAAATGAAACGTGGTTAAAAGATGGAGAAGATGAATTTGCGCCTATAATACCAAATTATAAGTTTGTGCATAGAGGTAGGCAACAAAAAAAGGGAGGAGGTGTAGGCTTCTATATTAAGCAGGGAATAAATACTAAAGTACGGCAACACCCAGCGTCGTCTCTAGAGCAGATGTGGCTAGAAATTCAACTCCCGGGAGCTTCAATGGCCCTTGGCACGGCCTACAGACCTAACAGTGTGGGTGTTACAGAAACACTGGACGCTCTGAGTGACTCCCTGAATTCAATGGCACAATGCGATTACACTTGCATACTTGGCGATTTTAACGTAGATATGACTAACAAACATTGCAATAGAGCAAAAGATATAATTCAATTCTGCTATCAACATAACCTAGAACAACTCGTCAAAGAACCAACGAGAGTCACTGATCAGACTGAAACTATTTTAGATCTCGTCATGACTAACACTCCCTCAAGATGCAAAAATATTAAACTTATACACAATCGTTTTCTTAGTGATCATGCATTGGTGCTATTAGATTTGGACATAAGAAAACCAAAATTTTATAAACAAGTAAAACAACAGAGATTACTAAGAAATATTAATTCCGAAGCTTTCGCAAGAGATCTGACACTTAAACCCTGGGACCCTATCTACAATCTAGAGAACGTAGACGAAATGGTTCAAACTTTCAACGCATATATGAGTCAATTATTTGATGCTCATGCACCTGCCCGTACGCTGACGATAAGGGACAAACCAAAGCCATGGATTACAGATATGTTGCTATTCATGATGAGTTTACGTGACGATGCGTTAGAAAAAGCCCAGAAGGATAAAAAAGATTGTTCAAATGAATACTACCGAACCCTTAAAAATTTAGTCACAGCAACCCGTAAACGCGAAAGAAAAGCTTACTTTAACCATTATATAAACAACAACTTAAAAGATCCGAGGTCGCTGTGGCGTAATATAAAAAATGCTGCACAAATTAAAACTACTCATTTAAATACAATTCCACACCATCTCAATGACCCGAATATTATTAATGACTATTTTCCAGACTTGCCGCCATGTGACAAACCAGAACTCAAACAAGGTTATAAAGTATGTAACGAATGCTCACACGATACCCTATTCGACCTTAACCCGACAAATGAAATAGAAATCAGTAAGATTATCAATAAAATAAAAACAAAAGCCGCAGGGCACGATAACTTAAATATTGAAATGCTCAAATTAACTTTACCTGTAACTCTCCCTATTATTACATTTATAGTAAACAAGCCGATCGAATCCAGTACATTCCCAACGCAATGGAAAAGAGCTCTAGTCAAGCCCATTCCTAAAAAGAACACAGCAAGTGAACTAAAAGATCTGCGCCCTATCTCGATCTTCCCGGTGTTGTCTAAAGTCTTGGAAAAGATTATACTTTTTCAAATGCTAAATTACTTAGAAACGAATAACCCCCTACCAAAGTTTCAATCAGGGTTCAGAAAAGGGCATGGCACGGAAACTGTCCTCTTAAATGTCACTGACGATCTAACAGAGGCCTCAGATATGGGATTGAGCAGTATTATGGTGCTGTTGGATTACACGCGGGCATTTAACTGTCTACAACCTGAAATCCTCTTAAATAAATTAGAGCACTATGGCTTTTCTAAAGACACATGTAGATGGTTTCAGTCATTCCTATCCAACAGAGAACAAATTGTGGTAACAGATGGATGCAATGGTGGCAAGAAATTCTCCACTCTACGGAAAATTGTAAGAGGAGTACCCCAAGGCTCCTTACTCAGTCCCATTTTGTTCTCTCTGTACACAGCAGACCTACCTAAGCAAATAAAACATTGTAAATACCATTTATACGCAGACGACACCCAGCTGTATTATTCTTTTGACCCCAGGGATGTTAAAGAGGCAATAAACAGAATAAATGAGGATCTCCATAATATCCAAACCTGGTCCCAAAAATATTCTCTAGTATTAAACGCAACTAAATCACAAGTACTAGTTTTGGGCACAAAAAACCAAATAAAAACTATTTTAGACAGCGAGAAAACGATTAAAATAGAAGATGAAACCTTGACACAAGTAAGATCCGCTCGTAATTTAGGGCTTATACTAGACGGAGAGCAGAAATTTGTAGAACACATCAATAACAAGATAAGAAATTCGTACTTTAAACTTAAAACTTTATACAAAATAAGACCGTATAGAATGGTTGGCGTAAACCAACGCGCGTATATCAAGCGCCTTATGGAGATCGACGTATTTCAATGTGCAATACCTATATTGCCTAGTCTAAGAGTCGACACTTTGTTTGTGATAAGAGTGTGAGCCGACCTGGAGCTTAACATGTTACATAAGCAACTTGACTCGCAGTGTTCTCGGAATTGAGGCATAAACAAAGAGATTTAAATATTTACTAGGTACTACTACAAGTACTACTAAGACATGAAGTCTTTAGGCATAAATAAACTTGTGTCGCAGTAAGGCATGTTATTTTAGAGCTTGTGTGGTGAAAGAAGTGTATTGGCAGGTGTGTTATTTTTATAGATTAATGTTAAATAATATATCTTTAAGTAAATGAAACGGAATATTTATCAAATAAAGGTTTATTATAAATATAGCGACTTATGGCCTACAATGAAGTAGAATAAAAAGTAGCATATATTGATTTCAAAATAAAATTGACAATATATTGCAGAGTGACGCTGTTCTTATTCGTATGTAATTTGTTGGCTTGTTTTATAACGATTTCAACGACGTAAGTATTATAATGGCTCTTATAAAAAACTTTAGACTCAATTATAGTCAAGTCGCAAGAAATCGTCAATTTTGTTAATTGTTACACGCGACGCGATCGCGCGAGTTCCCACAGGCAGAAGTTACGCGACGGATGCGCTTGGTCACGTAGAGGTGCCGTGACAGTCGGGGAGGTTAAGTGCTGGTGACGATGAGGATGAACCATATCGAACACATTTAAACATGGTGCATTCTTTCTTGCAATAGATGCTTTACTTTTGCACGTATTATAAAACGTTGGTTTCCATTAGTTATTTTTCCCTCTTGCCATTAGTTTTTTTCTGTTGTATTAAAACAATAAAAGAAAATATAAGTGAGGATGAAACGGAAATGACATGTCGCAACGATGAATTATAGAATGAAATGAGTGAAACATAATATATTAGGATTTCACACGAAGAGATCACAATTAAATATGCTTATTTTTCCATGTCCATTTAAATCAAATAATCTTTTCACTTATTCGATGAAGAGATGGATAGTTAAGAATTACACGCATTGTTATCACTTTAAGCTTTAATTTTTTTTAAGTTCCAGAGACATAGGTGGAAACGGTGCCCGAGGTCAAGGGCTTATTGGTAAAAGCGGAGGTCAAGGGTCACAAACGAATGATGCCCGAGTTTAAGGGCCTGATATTGGTGCCTAAGGTCAACAGCCTGATATTGATGCCCGAGGTCAAGGGCTTAATACCGATGCCCGAGGTAAAAGGCCAAATGATGACGCCCGAGTTCAAGGGCTATGGATAGATGATACCCGAGGTCAAGGGTTTATGGCTGATAATTGTCATGGGCAAGGCCTAGGCGGTGAGAATACCTATAGTCGACAAATTTTAATGCCCGAGGTCAAGGGTACCAGTACAGGACTTTGGATCATATAGAAGAAACATCGGGACAATCACGAGACAATTTAAGTTTACCGAAACGTACCAAGGATAGAACGTGTTCTTTGGAAGATTGTGATGATAACAAGTTTAAGGAGAGGCAATTCAAAAGGGCGGAGAAGAAGACCGTCTAATGAACGGAGGTCAAGGCGTAGACTTAGACGTCCCAGTACATCATCAGAATCTTCAGGTAGGACCGTCAAGGCTCATTCAAAATCTTATCGTGGTAATAACCCTAAAAATAATACAGATTCCATACTGGACAAGTTCCTTTCCATAATTAAAGACGTAAGGAGTTCGGATAAACCTAGACTATCTTACAATAACAACGTCGTTCCAGACTTTGATCCCATGACAAAGGAACAGACCATACTCACTTTGATTAATAAAGTAGAAGAATGTGTAGAGATCTATGACTGGGACGAAAATGAAATAATTCATTATTCACTTCCGAAATTATGCGGTGGTGCTAGGTCATAGTGTCAAGGTTTTCCAACTTTGTTGTACAGTTGGCCGGAATGAAAGAAAAAGCTTATCGAATCGTTTCGTTGTCACGAAGATTTTGCCGAACTCCTTACAGAAATGCTGAATAAGCGGGTTCGATATGGTGAGACATTAGAACATTATTATTACCCTAAAGTTAATCGCCTAAGTACGTCTAAGTAGGACATTACGCCGAAACTGAGCAATAACTATATTGTTGGATTGTTTGATAATAAAGTGTAAGCGGAAAAGCTAATAAATTTATTGAAGAAAATCCTAATCGTTGCACGAATTTTTATTAACTCCAATACTATTAAATATATGCACTCACGTCTGGATCACGATGTAAGAATGATTGATGATATTATGAAGGTTGGTTGTAATATGATTTATTTTTAATTAGGTAACTAGTGTGGATACTTGTTATGATAAATATTTAAGTAAAATTTAATAAGTTTAGTTAAATTTTATAAGTCATTAGCTCTGCTAATTTTAGAAGAAACGCGGGTGGTCTTTTCTCCACAGAAACACTCTCCCCTGTTTTTTTGCCTATGACCATATCTATTTAGAACAGTCTCTCCGCCTATATTTCCTATTAAGTCAGTGCGTAGTCGTGTAGGTTGCCTAGTTATTATGTTGTTAAACTCCATTTAATTACTATTTTAAGTTTTAACTATTACTCTACCAAGGCAGTTTTAGGTATACGTACAGTTTAATTGTTGTTAAATAGAAGACCCTCGTCTAGGTCACGATGCTTCTGATTGGTAAATTTATAAAGACTGAATGTTATGTTGAAAAACTAATGATGATATTGTGGATTATATAACTAATACAAAGTATATATTTCTTTATCCGCGTTTTCTGCATCGTTCTAATAGGGACATTGATCTGTAAATTTTAGACTATGCAAATTTTAGGTCAGTATCTAACTGTGATATGATTGCTATTCAAAGTGATGCCATCTAATGGTCTGGTTATCTATTTTGATTTTTTTTTAATAATAAACGAATTGAAGTAATAATTTCATTTTCATTTAGTTATATGAGAGGGTATTCATAATAAGGCTAACATTATGTTAAAATATTTTAAGGTGGTTATTCACGACGGACTCATAAAGGATGAGTTATTCCAACAAAAAATTATCCATGTTAATATAGAACGCTACTTTAAACAACAACGTATAATGTTCAGTCAGTCTTTAGACATCTTAATAAGAGAGTAAAAGAAGTAGTTGAAAGAAAAAAGCAACAAAGAACGGATAAGAATGATAGAAGAATATCGGATAACTTCCAGGCAAATATTAAAATGTTCTGGAAACTTATAAGAACTGCCAGGGGACATTCAAAACAGCCTCTGATGAATGCTATAAGAGACGAGAATGGCTATATTCTGAATGATGAAGTTTTGAGTTTAAAGAGATGGAAGGAATATTTTGAAAGCGTGTTTATGAGTGAGGAGACAACGTGTGTACTAAGTGAAGTAGAAACACCGAAAGAAGAGGAAAGAGGTAGCGAGATAAGTATAGATGAAATAATGAAAGTGTGGCGACGCTGTCGTCGCGCCGCAAGCGAAACACACCGAAGTTTAAATCACGCTATCAACATTCCGAATCATAAACAGCATATATAGAACATCTCCGAACTATCACATGGAGTATTGGCCGCTCCCCGGGCAGAACACCTTGCCCGGCGGGAGATCTCCCCTTTTCCTTCCCCGGCCACAGTGGTGACCCCGACGTGATCTGAACACGCAACCAACTACAACTTCAAGCCTTCGTTATTATCCTCAAGAACTCCTACCATTCACTACTGAGAATCGTCTTCTGCAGTCTTCAGTTCCTGAAAGCCAGTCTAATTTGTCTTCATCTCGACTCACCGCAGATTTATAAGGCAGACTTCTGGCACTTGCTCCGGCACATCGTTCTCACCGGCATCACTTGCCAGTGCGTAGTACGGCATGCATTACACATCGGCATATTATTCGCACCGGTGTCACTTGCCCTTACGCACACAGCATGCATTCCCCACCGGCATTAAAAGGACACACCGGCAATCGGACTGCACTATCGACCTCCGGTCTGAGCAAGGGGGTGATGTAGCGGCGCTGTCGTCGCGCCGCAAGCGAAACACACCGAAGTTTAAATCACGCTATCAACATTCCGAATCATAAACAGCATATATAGAACATCTCCGAACTATCACATGGAGTATTGGCCGCTCCCCGGGCAGAACACCTTGCCCGGCGGGAGATCTCCCCTTTTCCTTCCTCGGCCACAAAAGCAATGAAAAGCATGAATGTAAGGCTGCCGGATATGATAGAGTTTCACTCGAAATGCTAAGGGCTGGAGAGGAAGTGGTGGCAGGCCTGCTGCACACCTTGTTTAATTTATGCTGGGAACTGAAGCGGGTACCGGTAGACTGGTGCAAAGCCGTGATAGTCCCAGTATATAAAGGAAGAGGGTCGCAGAAGGTCTATGTCGCTTATGCTTTGGAATAGATGCAAGCTCATCCTAAAATGTGTCCATTTCGCCAACAACCAAACTGCTGATAAAAATGGAAGGCTGCACAAAGTAAAAGAAGTATTCAATATGTTTATAAAAAACTATATAAATGTCTACACACCAGGAGAAAAAGTTTGTGTCAATGAGTCATTGGTCGCTTGGCGCGGCAGTTATTTTCCGGTTCCGGCAGTACATTTCGAACAAAAGTGCAGATATGGAATAAAGTTACTCAAATTGTGTACTGAAAAGGGATATACATGGAACCTGATTGTGTACTGTGGTAAATCGAAGGAACCTGACACATTCATTTCATTTTTGCATATTAAATTTATAGAAAACGTGTGCCTAAAAGGTACACAGCACTTTTACCAAGTAGAAGGATGTGTATACTTTTTAAAACTCAATGTTTCAGACACTGTGTACCAAAAAGATGATACACATGACGCCAAAGGTTTTAATAAAAACTGTAAAATGTGAAACTTGTATCGGTATGCTACTTGCCGACAAATATAAGGAAGCACATCATTTTATACTCGTACAATATAAAGACAATGGTGGGCTTATGTACCCATCTCCTGATGTCGTCGTAATTTGTAAGAGAATGGAAATTATCATAAAAACAGCTTGTCTTGCCAATGATAAATTAACAATTAAAACTAGAAATGTCAAACAGGAACTCATGGCCATGGATTCGCCACATTTCATAGGATTTGATCTTGTTCATAATGTTAAGTTTTGCTAATTAGAGCAAATCCCGTTGAATAATCACATTATATTTCTTATAAAGGCAGTCATGGAAAAATACATTAATTTAAGATTACACTATTTGATAAAAAATGCCACCTCAAAAATATCAATACGTCAAGTGCTGCACAAATGCCTTCACTTTACTGGTCAGTGTGTAAACACCATAGCAGTGTTCCAAATTATCTACTGCTTCAATCCACTATAATAGCCTAAATCAACATAACCGGATTTTTTTTAATAATTTCTTATATTTACATTAATTAAAACTAATTTTACGGATTTTATCGCATTAATTTTTTTTTATAATTCCCGACGTTTAGGGTGCTTTCCAGCACCCATGGTCACGGGGGATTTAGGTGACTGACGTCCCGATGTCAATATTAATCCGGAGTACCTACAGCTTTTTTAATTATTGTTTATGGTCCGATCTACGCAGAGTGAACTAGCTGTGTCTTGAAGTCTTGCAATGGTATGCTTGGGTTTAGTTTTAATTTTATTAATTACAGGGTCCCAAGCAGGTGGTAGTACCCAGCCTCCTTCTCTATTAAAATTAGGATGTTTTTAATTTCAATAGCCTCACGTATCATCCTTGGTAGGAATCGATGTACTTTCGCGAGGATTTGTGGTCTATCAAATCTCATGTAATGGTTAGGATATGATCGGAGGATCGAGGATATGATCACAAACCTAGGCGGTCACTATCCGTTACATTTTCAACTACTGGGCATATTTCCTTCTTTCTTATATTTATGATTTTCAGGTGCTGTTGCTAAAAGGCCACCCTTAGCTGAAGTTACAAATAAAATTAATACACTTAAAACAAGTTATACACAAGAAATTGCCTCAACATCAAGTTATGTTCAAGAGACAGCTACTGCTTAAACATTCAGTACGTTAAAATTTATTTTATGTATAAATGAAGATGAAGATAATAATATTATCTTTATCTTCATTTGTGTGTTCAAATTTCTGAAAGAGACTGCAGAGCGTCATGCCAATAGCAATACAATATTTTATTCTGACAACTGCTGTGGTCAGCAAAAATATAGGTACATTTATAGTCATTATTTTCGCACAAAAACAGAATTAAAATTAACTATTTTTTCTGTATTTAAGTTATATTTTACTTTTTCAGTTTCCTTCTTGGCATGTATTGCTATGCGGTTGAAACTCTTCCAATAAGTTCAAACATAAATTTTTGATACGTGGGCACACTCAAAATAAGGGCGACAATGCACATTCGCTCATCGAAAAGTCAATTAAAAGACCAAAAAGTCTGGCGTTAGCTACATTCCATACCAGTACGTGCAACTTATACGCAACACCAAGAAAACTGGAAATGCTTCTGTAGTAAACGAGCTTAACTATGACGATTTTTATGATTTAAAAAAGCTATTTGAAGATATTAAAATATTGATGAGATATTAAAGATATTGGCAACATCAAACAACCCAGTACGTTCAAGAACCATGTGGAAACGTTAAAGAGGTTCACCGACAACATAGATTTAATTATCTTTGATGTTGGTGAATTTAAACATACCAGTGAAGCACAAAAAAATTACTGGAAACAGCCCATACCAAATGGTTGGTCTATGCTTGATGCATACCAAAATTACTTCAAATTACTTCAACCAGGAGGTAGGTCATTGGTTAAATTCACTGGGTATTTCCAAGGGGGCCTTGAAATTTTCTATCAATTAGTTAAAAGCTTTAAAAAGATAGGAATATTCAAGGTAGGTACTTCCTCATTGTTCAGTACAGAGTTTTACATCTTCTTGGAGGGATACAAGAATAGATATGAGGCTGACATTGCATCTGTTAGAAATGTCTGGAACCTAATAGGTTGTTATATCCATGACAACCTTCAAAAAGCACATCAAATCCTAGCTTGCCGAGGTAGGGGTTACTCAACCCTAGTAAGAAATGACTGGTACACACTACAGGGAACTGGAGTGTTGTACCAACCATTGGGCAAGACCGACATGCATGCTGGAGGACTAATTCAATATGACCTAACGGGAAAAGAAATAAAGGTCAATTGGAGCCAAGACTACAACCAAAAGCTAAAGGTCTGGAACGAAGAAGTCAATGCAATGACTGGCTCCAAAGTAAAAATTGAACCAGCTGCAAAAACAGTTTTTGAAAACTTGAAATCCTTAGGGTCTATCAAACGAAAACAAAAGACCAAAATTGAAAAAGACCAATATAACGGCTTGATCAGCGACGCTGTTTACAACATCTTTGGCATAAATAAGGATAATGCCACATACGGTCAGACCCAGTACACACCGGAATGGAGGGATGCTGCCATTAAGAAACGACTGGACACCAACGCCGGATCAACACCACCTCACGTACTAAAAGAACTGCACCACATAATAGAACTTATGTTAACTGAAGAAGGGGTAAGTAAGAAGGATTCATTCGACTTTGCCACCAAGGAAGAGGTAATGTCATACATTAACAACCAGGGAGCAACAGGACTCTTTGATAGAGGACACAATCTAAAAGAGTTCATGGAAAAATTCCCTAATTGGTATGAATTAGCCTTTAAACTTAAAATTGATAAGTGGCGAAGAGGCGAACCCACCGGATCCTACAATACAGTCCGTTATAAGCCTGAGTCTAAACAGAAAAAGGTCGTTACTGATGGGAAGCTAGATTATGAGCCGGGTACTAGGAGAGAGGTTATTGCTGAAGGCAATAATCTAACTCCTAGGTTCAAAACATTCTTTGACTCATTATCTAGACTTGCCCATTACATCGTTATAGGCAAGTTCTTGTCAGTGGCCGGTCAAAATAAAATGTACAAAGGCAGTATAAACGGACTCCCACCCCACAAAGTTGGCAGTTTTATGAAAGGTGTTTACGATCTACACCAGCCATTAGCCGACCGCAGCGTAATACCCACAAATGGCTCATCAAAGACTGTTACTTTCACCGAGACTGAGAAGTTTAAGCAGCACAGTGGTCAGGTCGGCTGCTTGGATTACTCAAACTGGGATGCAACAGTAACAGCAGAAGAACGGATGTTGGAAGCACTGCATGTTAAGTCGTTCTTTAAAGAGAAACACAAAAGAACTGTGGAAAATATGCTTAAAGATATGTGCTTCGCCATTTGTGTTAATGACGAGGGAGATGTATGGCTGCGCAATGGTCAACGAGGTAGCGGTGAACTGATGACCAGTTATGGCAACACCCTCCTAGTTCAAGCTAACACTGTAAGGGCAATATGCAAATGCTTAGGACTTAGCCCAGAACAAGTTCTTGAGACAAAATCAAAATGCAGTGTTAATATAGGAAATAACAAAATCAAGAACTATGAGATAACTGCTGTGCCAACATACTCTGATGGTGATTACACAGTAATAATTACCGATGAAGACAACATGACTAGGATCAAAAACAACATCTCTGAAATTTTAGAGGAAGCAGGTAAAATCATTAGAGTAGGGAACAAACCCGGAATGAAGGTATCTAAGAGCTTTGCGGACCTTGAATTTTGTAGCCACCGCTATGAACCGGTTCTGGTTGGTCCCGATGCCAGCAACTTATCGATGACTAGAGACCAGATTGAAAAAGGCAAAGATGGCTATGAACTTTTATACTTACCTACAAAGTATGCAAGTGACATAATCAGTAAAAGTAGATTAACACTAAAAGTGGTCACTAAAAACTGGAGGTTCCCCGCCTACCGCGGATCTGTTAACACGTACAGTCTGTGTCTCTCTAAACAAAAATCCAATTAAATAGTTCGTATGGCGTTTTTCTTATTAAAATTAGTGTTAATACAAAGTTAAAGTTCACTCCCATAAACTGACGGTGAAAAAACACAACGAAAAGTGCTAAATCAAATGTGTGCATTCGCTTACAAATTTAAATAAAAATCAAGTGTCCGTTAGTTAAAGTGAATCGAGTGTCGAGCGATTGGCTATGAGCGCTGATGACTCATGTTGTTATTGCTAACTAGTGACGATTTACGGACTTAGAAGCAAGCAATCACATTTTTCACTTATAACTTGTAAGCTTCCGTAGCCTAGTGTGCAACTGTGCGGACTGAACCCCGTCGATCTAGGTTTCAAATCTCAGTGAAGTTTTTTTTTTTTGTATTATCTGGATTGTATTTTTGATTTTTATTCTTATTTTTTCGTAATGAAATTTCAGTAAAATTTTTCTAAGATTCTGGGAGGGAATTTGAAGGAAACAATTAATACGAACTGTATAAAGAGCAGAATTATAGTTCAATAAAGGATAAATAAAAACTGTTAAAATGTCAAACTCTCAAAATTGTGCCGGCTGCAAAAACTCCATAACGAATAAAGACTCTCTACAATGTATGCAATGCAAGGGGAAATACGATCCGGATTGTGCAAACATCAGCCCAAAGAACTTTCGTCAAATGGAGCGAAAAAAAGAACATTGGAAATGCCCGGAATGTCTAAGCAAACTACCGAAAAGAGAAAATTCTAACACCCCTGTACGAGGCACCACGGCAACCATAGAGGGAGGAACAACCCTACGTACGGATTCATCCACCGTGTCGCATGTCCTCAAGAGTGGCAATCCTAATGTAACGGTGCGATCCAAGGTGTTAAATCCACCCCCACTCAGTGAGATGAGCAACCCAGTACAAGGCGTCGAGAACATCACCATCAACTCTTACGCGGATATTCTGAATGACTTAAAAATCTACATAAAAAATGTATTGCACGATGAAATGGACAGAGTACAAAAAGCTATCGGTAGTCCTACAAATGCCATCAAAGACCAAAACAGTCGGATTGAGCAACTGGAGGCTAGAGTTTCGATATTGGAGAGTAAGTCGGAAACCAAGCCTGCCCAAACCCATCCAATTGAGGGCATCGTAATGCAGTTGCAGGCTGATATTGCGGAAAGAGACCAAACCTTACTCTCTAATGACCTAGAAATAGCTGGCTGTCCAGAAACAACCAATGAAAACTGCACCCACATTATTCTGACGGTTGCTAAGAAAATTGGTATGGAGTTGGACGATAAAGACGTCGTATCAGCAGAACGCGTGGGCCCACTTCGTCCAGCGAAACAGGACAGCACAACACCGCGCCCAAGACCTATAGCCGTGCGCCTTGCACGCCGTGATACACGGAACGACCTGCTTCAAGCTGCGCGCTCCAGACGTAATCTCAACAGCGATGGCCTCGAATTACCTGGACCCACCAAACTGTTATATCTTAATGAACGCTTGACAAGATTTAACCGTCAACTTCTTCAAAAAGCACGCTCCCTTGCCCGCGAAGTACAATTCAAATATGTATGGGTACGGGAGGGAAAGATATTTGTGCGCAAGGAACAAGGGAAACCGCGGATTCGAATTAGAAATGAAATGGACTTATCAAAGGTTTTTAAGTATAATGACAGCTGATATCTTTCCATCCCGTACACACCAACTGTTTTTTATGTGTTTTGGTATCGTGCAAGGAATGTATTTAATCGTTTCTTTTAAATTTACTTCCTGAAATCTGTAATTGAGACTATTTCTACACATACAACTACACTTTCTGACACACCGTACACAACCCACTTATTCATCAACACAAGTTTTATATTACTTTAAATATTTATTATCATATCAAGTTATTATATCCTAAATGGTTAGTATTAAAAATAAATATCTAAGAATAGGTCTATTAAACGCCAGATCTCTGAATACTGGGCAGGATGAATTTCTTGTGGCTGTCCGTAATCACACTCCTGATATATTAGCTATAAATGAAACGTGGTTAAAAGATGGAGAAGATGAATTTGCGCCTATAATACCAAATTATAAGTTTGTGCATAGAGGTAGGCAACAAAAAAAGGGACGAGGTGTAGGCTTCTATATTAAGCAGGGAATAAATACTAAAGTACGGCAACACCCAGCGTCGTCTCTAGAGCAGATGTGGCTAGAAATTCAACTCCCGGGAGCTTCAATGGCCCTTGGCACGGCCTACAGACCTAACAGTGTGGGTGTTACAGAAACACTGGACGCTCTGAGTGACTCCCTGAATTCAATGGCACAATGCGATTACACTTGCATACTTGGCGATTTTAACGTAGATATGACTAACAAACATTGCAATAGAGCAAAAGATATAATGCAATTCTGCTATCAACATAACCTAGAACAACTCGTCAAAGAACCAACGAGAGTCACTGATCAGACTGAAACTATTTTAGATCTCGTCATGACTAACACTCCCTCAAGATGCAAAAATATTAAACTTATACACAATCGTTTTCTTAGTGATCATGCATTGGTGCTATTAGATTTGGACATAAGAAAACCAAAATTTTATAAACAAGTAAAACAACAGAGATTACTAAGAAATATTAATTCCGAAGCTTTCGCAAGAGATCTGACACTTATACCCTGGGACTCTATCTACAATCTAGAGAACGTAGACGAAATGGTTCAAACTTTCAACGCATATATGAGTCAATTACTTGATGCTCATGTACCTGCCCGTACGCTGACGATAAGGGACAAACCAAAGCCATGGATTACAGATATGTTGCTATTCATGATGAGTTTACGTGACGATGCGTTAGAAAAAGCCCAGAAGGATAAAAAAGATTGTTCAAATGAATACTACCGAACCCTTAAAAATTTAGTCACAGCAACCCGTAAACGCGAAAGAAAAGCTTACTTTAACCATTATATAAACAACAACTTAAAAGATCCGAGGTCGCTGTGGCGTAATATAAAAAATGCTGCACAAATTAAAACTACTCATTTAAATACAATTCCACACCATCTCAATGACCCGAATATTATTAATGACTATTTTCTAGACTTGCCGCCATGTGACAAACCATAACTCAAACAAGGTTATAAAGTATGTAACGAATGCTCACACGATACCCTATTCGACCTTAACCCGACAAATGAAATAGAAATCAGTAAGATTATCAATAAAATAAAAACAAAAGCCGCAGGGCACGATAACTTAAATATTGAAATGCTCAAATTAACTTTACCTGTAACTCTCCCTATTATTACATTTATAGTAAACAAGTCGATCGAATCCAGTACATTCCCAACGCAATGGAAAAGAGCTCTAGTCAAGCCCATTCCTAAAAAGAACACAGCAAGTGAACTAAAAGATCTGCGCCCTATCTCGATCCTCCCGGTGTTGTCTAAAGTCTTGGAAAAGATTATACTTTTTCAAATGCTAAATTACTTAGAAACGAATAACCCCCTACCAAAGTTTCAATCAGGGTTCAGAAAAGGGCATGGCACGGAAACTGTCCTCTTAAATGTCACTGACGATCTAACAGAGGCCTCAGATATGGGATTGAGCAGTATTATGGTACTGTTGGATTACACGCGGGCATTTGACTGTCTACAACCTGAAATCCTCTTAAATAAATTAGAGCACTATGGCTTTTCTAAAGACACATGTAGATGGTTTCAGTCATTCCTATCCAACAGAGAACAAATTGTGGTAACAGATGGATGCAATGGTGGCAAGAAATTCTCCACTCTACGGAAAATTGTAAGAGGAGTACCCCAAGGCTCCTTACTCAGTCCCATTTTGTTCTCTCTGTACACAGCAGACCTACCTAAGCAAATAAAACATTGTAAATACCATTTATACGCAGACGACACCCAGCTGTATTATTCTTTTGACCCCAGGGATGTTAAAGAGGCAATAAACAGAATAAATGAGGATCTCCATAATATCCAAACCTGGTCCCAAAAATATTCTCTAGTATTAAACGCAACTAAATCACAAGTACTAGTTTTGGGCACAAAAAACCAAATAAAAACTATTTTAGACAGCGAGGAAACGATTAAAATAGAAGATGAAACCTTGACACAAGTAAGATCCGCTCGTAATTTAGGGCTTATACTAGACGGAGAGCAGAAATTTGTAGAACATATCAATAACAAGATAAGAAATTCGTACTTTAAACTTAAAACTTTATACAAAATAAGACCGTATAGAATGGTTGGCGTAAACCAACGCGCGTATATCAAGCGCCTTATGGAGATCGACGTATTTCAATGTGCAATACCTATATTGCCTAGTCTAAGAGTCGACACTTTGTTTGTGATAAGAGTGTGAGCCGACCTGGAGCTTAACATGTTACATAAGCAACTTGACTCGCAGTGTTCTCGGAATTGAGGCATAAACAAAGAGATTTAAATATTTACTAGGTACTACTACAAGTACTACTAAGACATGAAGTCTTTAGGCATAAATAAACTTGTGTCGCAGTAAGGCATGTTATTTTAGAGCTTGTGTGGTGAAAGAAGTGTATTGGCAGGTGTGTTATTTTTATAGATTAATGTTAAATAATATATCTTTAAGTAAATGAAACGGAATATTTATCAAATAAAGGTTTATTATAAATATAGCGACTTATGGCCTACAATGAAGTAGAATAAAAAGTAGCATATATTGATTTCAAAATAAAATTGACAATATATTGCAGAGTGACACTGTTCTTATTCGTATGTAATTTGTTGGCTTGTTTTATAACGATTTCAACGACGTAAGTATTATAATGGCTCTTATAAAAAACTTTAGACTCAATTATAGTCAAGTCGCAAGAAATCGTCAATTTTGTTAATTGTTACACGCGACGCGATCGCGCGAGTTCCCACAGGCAGAAGTTACGCGACGGATGCGCTTGGTCACGTAGAGGTGCCGTGACAGTCGGGGAGGTTAAGTGCTGGTGACGATGAGGATGAACCATATCGAACACATTTAAACATGGTGCATTCTTTCTTGCAATAGATGCTTTACTTTTGCACGTATTATAAAACGTTGGTTTCCATTAGTTATTTTTCCCTCTTGCCATTAGTTTTTTTCTGTTGTATTAAAACAATAAAAGAAAATATAAGTGAGGATAAAACGGAAATGACATGTCGCAACGATGAATTATAGAATGAAATGAGTGAAACATAATATATTAGGATTTCACACGAAGAGATCACAATTAAATATGCTTACTTTTCCATGTCCATTTAAATCAAATAATCTTTTCACTTAGTCGATGAAGAGAAGGATAGTTAAGAATTACACGCATTGTTATCACTTTAAGCTTTAATTTTTTTTAAGTTCCAGAGACATAGGTGGAAACGGTGACCGAGGTCAAGGGCTTATTGGTAAAAGCCGAGGTCAAGGGTCACAAACGAATGATGCCCGAGTTTAAGGGCCTGATATTGGTGCCTAAGGTCAATAGCCTGATATTGATGCCCGAGGTCAATGGCTTAATACCGATGCCCGAGGTAAAAGGCCAAATGATGACGCCCGAGTTCAAGGGCTATGGATAGATGATACCCGAGGTCAAGAGTTTATGGCTGATAATTGTCATGGGCAAGGCCTAGGCGGTGAGAATACCTATAGTCGACAAATTTTAATGCCCGAGGTCAAGGGTACCAGTACAGGACTTTGGATCATATAGAAGAAACATCGGGACAATCACGAGACAATTTAAGTTTACCGAAACGTACCAAGGATAGAACGTGTTCTTTGGAAGATTGTGATGATAACAAGTTTAAGGAGAGGCAATTCAAAAGGGCGGAGAAGAAGACCGTCTAATGAACGGAGGTCAAGGCGTAGACTTAGACGTCCCAGTACATCATCAGAATCTTCAGGTAGGACCGTCAAGGCTCATTCAAAATCTTATCGTGGTAATAACCCTAAAAATAATACAGATTCCATACTGGACAAGTTCCTTTCCATAATTAAAGACGTAAGGAGTTCGGATAAACCTAGACTACTTTGTTGTACAGTTGGCCGGAATGAAAGAAAAAGCTTATCGAATCGTTTCGTTGTCACGAAGATTTTGCCGAACTCCTTACAGAAATGCTGAATAAGCGGGTTCGATATGGTGAGACATTAGAACATTATTATTACCCTAAAGTTAATCGCCTAAGTACGTCTAAGTAGGACATTACGCCGAAACTGAGCAATAACTATATTGTTGGATTGTTTGATAATAAAGTGTAAGCGGAAAAGCTAATAAATTTATTGAAGAAAATCCTAATCGTTGCACGAATTTTTATTAACTCCAATACTATTAAATATATGCACTCACGTCTGGATCACGATGTAAGAATGATTGATGATATTATGAAGGTTGGTTGTAATATGATTTATTTTTAATTAGGTAACTAGTGTGGATACTTGTTATGATAAATATTTAAGTAAAATTTAATAAGTTTAGTTAAATTTTATAAGTCATTAGCTCTGCTAATTTTAGAAGAAACGCGGGTGGTCTTTTCTCCACAGAAACACTCTCCCCTGTTTTTTTGCCTATGACCATATCTATTTAGAACAGTCTCTCCGCCTATATTTCCTATTAAGTCAGTGCGTAGTCGTGTAGGTTGCCTAGTTATTATGTTGTTATAGTCCATTTAATGACTATTTTAAGTTTTAACTATTACTCTACCAAAGCAGTTTTAGGTATACGTACAGTTTAATTGTTGTTAAATAGAAGACCCTCGTCTAGGTCACGATGCTTCTGATTGGTAAATTTATAAAGACTGAATGTTATGTTGAAAAAATAATGATGATATTGTGGATTATATAACTAATACAAAGTATATATTTCTTTATCCGCGTTTTCTGCATCGTTCTAATAGGGACATTGATCGGTAAATTTTAGACTATGCAAATTTTAGGTCAGTATCTAACTGTGATATGATTGCTATTCAAAGTGATGCCATCTAATGGTCTGGTTATCTATTTTGATTTTTTTTTAATAATAAACGAATTGAAGTAATAATTTCATTTTCATTTAGTTATATGAGAGGGTATTCATAATAAGGCTAACATTATGTTAAAATATTTTAAGGTGGTTATTCACGACGGACTCATAAAGGATGAGTTATTCCAACAAAAAATTATCCATGTTAATATAGAACGCTACTTTAAACAACAACGTATAATGTTCAGTCAGTCTTTAGACATCTTAATAAGAGAGTAAAAGAAGTAGTTGAAAGAAAAAAGCAACAAAGAACGGATAAGAATGATAGAAGAATATCGGATAACTTCCAGGCAAATATTAAAATGTTCTGGAAACTTATAAGAACTGCCAGGGGACATTCAAAACAGCCTCTGATGAATGCTATAAGAGACGAGAATGGCTATATTCTGAATGATGAAGTTTTGAGTTTAAAGAGATGGAAGGAATATTTTGAAAGCGTGTTTATGAGTGAGGAGACAACGTGTGTACTAAGTGAAGTAGAAACACCGAAAGAAGAGGAAAGAGGTAGCGAGATAAGTATAGATGAAATAATGAAAGTGTGGCGACGCTGTCGTCGCGCCGCAAGCGAAACACACCGAAGTTTAAATCACGCTATCAACATTCCGAATCATAAACAGCATATATAGAACATCTCCGAACTATCACATGGAGTATTGGCCGCTCCCCGGGCAGAACACCTTGCCCGGCGGGAGATCTCCCCTTTTCCTTCCCCGGCCACAGTGGTGACCCCGACGTGATCTGAACACGCAACCAACTACAACTTCAAGCCTTCGTTATTATCCTCAAGAACCCCTACCATTCACTACTGAGAATCGTCTTCTGCAGTCTTCAGTTCCTGAAAGCCAGTCTAATTTGTCTTCATCTCGACTCACCGCAGATTTATAAGGCAGACTTCTGGCACTTGCTCCGGCACATCGTTCTCACCGGCATCACTTGCCAGTGCGTAGTACGGCATGCATTACACATCGGCATATTATTCGCACCGGTGTCACTTGCCCTTACGCACACAGCATGCATTCCCCACCGGCATTAAAAGGACACACCGGCAATCGGACTGCACTATCGACCTCCGGTCTGAGCAAGGGGGTGATGTGGCGGCGCTGTCGTCGCGCCTCAAGCGAAACACACCGAAGTTTAAATCACGCTATCAACATTCCGAATCATAAACAGCATATATAGAACATCTCCGAACTATCACATGGAGTATTGGCCGCTCCCCGGGCAGAACACCTTGCCCGGCGGGAGATCTCCTCTTTTCCTTCCTCGGCCACAAAAGCAATGAAAAGCATGAATGTAAGGCTGCCGGATATGATAGAGTTTCACTCGAAATGCTAAGGGCTGGAGAGGATGTGGTGGCAGGCCTGCTGCACACCTTGTTTAATTTATGCTGGGAACTGAAGCGGGTACCGGTAGACTGGTGCAAAGCCGTGATAGTCCCAGTATATAAAGAAAGATGGTCGCAGCAGGTCTATGTCGCTTATGCTTTGGAATAGATGCAAGCTCATTCTAAAATGTGTCCATTTCGCCAACAACCAAACTGCTGATAAAAATGGAAGGCTGCACAAAGTAAAAGAAGTATTCAATATGTTTATAAAAAACTATATAAAAATCTACACACCAGGAGAAAAAGTTTGTGTCAATGAGTCATTGGTCGCTTGGCGCGGCAGTTATTTTCCGGTTCCGGCAGTACATTTCGAACAAAAGTGCAGATAAGGAATAAAGTTACTCAAATTGTGTACTGAAAAGGGATATACATGGAGCCTGATTGTGTACTGTGGTAAATCGAAGGAACCTGACACATTCATTTCATTTTTGCATATTAAATTTATAGAAAACGTGTGCCTAAAAGGTACACAGCACTTTTACCAAGTAGAAGGATGTGTATACTTTTTAAAACTCAATGTATCAGACACTGTGTACCAAAAAGATGATACACATGACGCCAAAGGTTTTAATAAAAACTGTAAAATGTGAAACTTGTATCGGTATGCTACTTGCCGACAAATATAAGGAAGCACATCATTTTATACTCGTACAATATAAAGACAATGGTGGGCTTATGTACCCATCTCCTGATGTCGTCGTAATTTGTAAGAGAATGGAAATTATCATAAAAACAGCTTGTCTTGCCAATGATAAATTAACAATTAAAACTAGAAATGTCAAACAGGAACCCATGGCCATGGATTCGCCACATTTCATACGATTTGATCTTGTTCATAATGTTAAGTTTTGCTAATTAAAGCAAATCCCGTTGAATAATCACATTATATTTCTTATAAAGGCAGTCATGGAAAAATACATTAATTTAAGATTACACTATTTGATAAAAAATGCCACCTCAAAAATATCAATACGTCAAGTGCTGCACAAATGCCTTCACTTTACTGGTCAGTGTGTAAACACCATAGCAGTGTTCCAAATTATCTACTGCTTCAATCCACTATAATAGCCTAAATCAACATAACCGGATTTTTTTTAATAATTTCTTATATTTACATTAATTAAAACTAATTTTACGGATTTTATCGCATTAATTTTTTTTTATAATTCCCGACGTTTCGGGTGCTTTCCAGCACCCATGGTCACGGGGGATTTAGGTGACTGACGTCCCGATGTCAATATTAATCCGGAGTATCTACAGCTTTTTTAATTATTGTTTATGGTCCGATCTACGCAGAGTGAACTAGCTGTGTCTTGAAGTCTTGCAATGGTATGCTTGGGTTTAGTTTTAATTTTATTAATTACAGGGTCCCAAGCAGGTGGTAGTACCCAGCCTCCTTCTCTATTAAAATTAGAATGTTTTTAATTTCAATAGCCTCACGTATCATCCTTGGTAGGAATCGATGTACTTTCGCGAGGATTTGTGGTCTATCAAATCTGATGTAATGGTTAGGATATGATCGGAGGATCGAGGATATGATCACAAACCTAGGCGGTCACTATCCGTTACATTTTCAACTACTGGGCATATTTCCTTCTTTCTTATATTTATGATTTTCAGGTGCTGTTGCTAAAAGGCCACCCTTAGCTGAAGTTACAAATAAAAATAATACACTTAAAACAAGCTATACACAAGAAATTGCCTCAACATCAAGTTATGTTCAAGAGACAGCTACTGCTTAAACATTCAGTACGTTAAAATTTATTTTATGTATAAATGAAGATGAAGATAATAATATTATCTTTATCTTCATTTGTGTGTTCAAATTTCTGAAAGAGACTGCAGAGCGTCATGCCAATAGCAATACAATATTTTATTCTGACAACTGCTGTGGTCAGCAAAAATATAGGTACATTTATAGTCATTATTTTCGCACAAAAACAGAATTAAAATTAACTATTTTTTCTGTATTTAAGTTATATTTTACTTTTTCAGTTTCCTTCTTGGCATGTATTGCTATGCGGTTGAAACTCTTCCAATAAGTTCAAACATAAATTTTTGATACGTGGGCACACTCAAAATAAGGGCGACAATGCACATTCGCTCATCGAAAAGTCAATTAAAAGACCAAAAAGTCTGGCATTAGCTATATTCCATACCAGTACGTGCAACTTATACGCAACACCAAGAAAACTGGAAATGCTTCTGTAGTAAACGAGCTTAACTATGACGATTTTTATGATTTAAAAAAGCTATTTGAAGATATTAAAATATTGATGAGATATTAAAGATATTGGCAACATCAAACAACCCAGTACGTTCAAGAACCATGTGGAAACGTTAAAGAGGTTCACCGACAACATAGATTTAATTATCTTTGATGTTGGTGAATTTAAACATACCAGTGAAGCACAAAAAAATTACTGGAAACAGCCCATACCAAATGGTTGGTCTATGCTTGATGCATACCAAAATTACTTCAAATTACTTCAACCAGGAGGTAGGGCATTGGTTAAATTCACTGGGTATTTCTAAGGGGGCCTTGAAATTTTCTAATAATTAGTTAAAAGCTTTAAAAAGATAGGAATATTCAAGGTAGGTACTTCCTCATTGTTCAGTACAGAGTTTTACATCTTCTTGGAGGGATACAAGAATAGATATGAGGCTGACATTGCATCTGTTAGAAATGTCTGGAACCTAATAGGTTGTTATATCCATGACAACCTTCAAAAAGCACATCAAATCCTAGCTTGCCGAGGTAGGGGTTACTCAACCCTAGTAAGAAATGACTGGTACACACTACAGGGAACTGGAGTGTTGTACCAACCATTGGGCAAGACCGACATGCATGCTGGAGGACTAATTCAATATGACCTAACGGGAAAAGAAATAAAGGTCAATTGGAGCCAAGACTACAACCAAAAGCTAAAGGTCTGGAACGAAGAAGTCAATGCAATGACTGGCTCCAAAGTAAAAATTGAACCAGCTGCAAAAACAGTTTTTGAAAACTTGAAATCCTTAGGGTCTATCAAACGAAAACAAAAGACCAAAATTGAAAAAGACCAATATAACGGCTTGATCAGCGACGCTGTTTACAACATCTTTGGCATAAATAAGGATAATGCCACATACGGTCAGACCCAGTACACACCGGAATGGAGGGATGCTGCCATTAAGAAACGACTGGACACCAACCCCGGATCAACACCACCTCACGTGCTAAAAGAACTGCACCACATAATAGAACTTATGTTAACTGAAGAAGGGGTAAGTAAGAAGGATTCATTCGACTTTGCCACCAAGGAAGAGGTAATGTCATACATTAACAACCAGGGAGCAACAGGACTCTTTGATAGAGGACACAATCTAAAAGAGTTCATGGAAAAATTCCCTAATTAGTATGAATTAGCCTTTAAACTTAGAATTGATAAGTGGCGAAGAGGCGAACCCACCGGATCCTACAATACAGTCCGTTATAAGCCTGAGTCTAAACAGAAAAAGGTCGTTACTGATGGGAAGCTAGATTATGAGCCGGGTACTAGGAGAGAGGTTATTGCTGAAGGCAATAATCTAACTCCTAGGTTCATAACATTCTTTGACTCATTATCTAGACTTGCCCATTACATCGTTATAGGCAAGTTCTTGTCAGTGGCCGGTCAAAATAAAATGTACAAAGGCAGTATAAACGGACTCCCACCCCACAAAGTTGGCAGTTTTACGAAAGGTGTTTACGATCTACACCAGCCATTAGCCGACCGCAGCGTAACACCCACAAATGGCTCATCAAAGACTGTTACTTTCACCGAGACTGAGAAGTTTAAGCAGCACAGTGGTCAGGTCGGCTGCTTGGATTACTCAAACTGGGATGCAACAGTAACAGCAGAAGAGCGGATGTTGGAAGCACTGCATGTTAAGTCGTTCTTTAAAGAGAAACACAAAAGAACTGTGGATAATATGCTTAAAGATATGTGCTTCGCCATTTGTGTTAATGACGAGGGAGATGTATGGCTGCGCAATGGTCAACGAGGTAGCGGTGAACTGATGACCAGTTATGGCAACACCCTCCTAGTTCAAGCTAACACTGTAAGGGCAATATGCAAATGCTTAGGACTTAGCCCAGAACAAGTTCTTGAGACAAAATCAAAATGCAGTGTTAATATAGGAAATAACAAAATCAAGAACTATGAGATAACTGCTGTGCCAACATACTCTGATGGTGATGACACAGTAATAATTACCGATGAAGACAACATGACTAGGATCAAAAACAACATCTCTGAAATTTTAGAGGAAGCAGGTAAAATCATTAGAGTAGGGAACAAACCCGGAATGAAGGTATCTAAGAGCTTTGCGGACCTTGAATTTTGTAGCCACCGCTATGAACCGGTTCTGGTTGGTCCCGATGCCAGCAACTTATCGATGACTAGAGACCAGATTGAAAAAGGCAAAGATAGCTATGAACTTTTATACTTACCTACAAAGTATGCAAGTGACATAATCAGTAAAAGTAGATTAACACTAAAAGTGGTCACTAAAAACTGGAGGTTCCCCGCCTACCGCGGATCTGTTAACACGCACAGTCTGTGTCTCTCTAAACAAAAATCCAATTAAATAGTTCGTATGGCGTTTTTCTTATTAAAATTAGTGTTAATACAAAGTTAAAGTTCACTCCCATAAACTGACGGTGAAAAAACACAACGAAAAGTGCTAAATCAAATGTGTGCATTCGCTTACAAATTTAAATAAAAATCAAGTGTCCGTTAGTTAAAGTGAATCGAGTGTCGAGCGATTGGCTATGAGCGCTGATGACTCATGTTGTTATTGCTAACTAGTGACGATTTACGGACTTAGAAGCAAGCAATCACATTTTTCACTTATAACTTGTAAGCTTCCGTAGCCTAGTGTGCAACTGTGCGGACTGAACCCCGTCGATCTAGGTTTCAAATCTCAGTGAAGTTTTTTTTTTTTGTATTATCTGGATTGTATCTTTGTTTTTTATTCTTATTTTTTCGTAATGAAATTTCAGTAAAATTTTCTTAAGATTCTGGGAGGGAATTTGAAGGAAACAATTTATACGAACTGTATAAAGAGCAGAATTATAGTTCAATAAAGGATAAATAAAAACTGTTAAAATGTCAAACTCTCAAAATTGTGCCGGCTGCAAAAACTCCATAACGAATAAAGACTCTCTACAATGTATGCAATGCAAGGGGAAATACGATCCGGATTGTGCAAACATCAGCCCAAAGAACTTTCGTCAAATGGAGCGAAAAAAAGAACATTGGAAATGCCCGGAATGTCTAAGCAAACTACCGAAAAGAGGAAATTCTAACACCCCTGTACGAGGCACCACGGCAACCATAGAGGGAGGAACAACCCTACGTACGGATTCATCCACCGTGTCGCATGTCCTCAAGAGTGGCAATCCTAATGTAACGGTGCGATCCAAGGTGTTAAATCCACCCCCACTCAGTGAGACGAGCAACCCAGTACAAGGCGTTGAGAACATCACCATCAACTCTTACGCGGATATTCTGAATGACTTAAAAATCTACATAAAAAATTTATTGCACGATGAAATGGACAGAGTACAAAAAGCTATCGGTAGTCTTACAAATGCCATCAAAGACCAAAACAGTCGGATTGAGCAACTGGAGGCTAGAGTTTCGATATTGGAGAGTAAGTCGGAAACCAAGCCTGCCCAAACCCATCCAATTGAGGGCATCGTAATGCAGTTGCAGGCTGATATTGCGTAAAGAGACCAAACCTTACTCTCTAATGACCTAGAAATAGCTGCCTCTCCAGAAACAACCAACGAAAACTGCACCCACATTATTCTGACGGTTGCTAAGAAAATTGGTATGGAGTTGGACGATAAAGACGTCGTATCAGCAGAACGCGTGGGCCCACTTCGTCCAGCGAAACAGGACAGCACAATACCGCGCCCAAGACCTATAGCCGTGCGCCTTGCACGCCGTGATACACGGAACGACCTGCTTGAAGCTGCGCGCTCCAGACGTAATCTCAACAGCGATGGCCTCGAATTACCTGGACCCACCAAACTGTTATATCTTAATGAACGCTTGACAAGATTTAACCGTCAACTTCTTCAAAAAGCACGCTCCCTTGCCCGCGAAGTACAATTCAAATATGTATGGGTACGGGAGGGAAAGATATTTGTGCGCAAGGAACAAGGGAAACCGCGGATTCGAATTAGAAATGAAATGGACTTATCAAAGGTTTTAAGTATAATGACAGCTGATATCTTTCCATCCCGTACACACCAACTGTTTTTTATGTGTTTTGGTATCGTGCAAGGAATGTATTTAATCGTTTCTTTTAAATTTACTTCCTGAAATCTGTAATTGAGACTATTTCTACACATACAACTACACTCTCTGACACACCGTACACAACCCACTTATTCAAGAACACAAGTTTTATATTACTTTAAATATTTATTATAATATCAAGTTATTATATCCTAAATGGTTAGTATTAAAAATGAATATCTAAGAATAGGTCTATTAAACGCCAGATCTCTGAATACTGGGCAGGATGAATTTCTTGTGGCTGTCCGTAATCACACTCCTGATATATTAGCTATAAATGAAACGTGGTTAAAAGATGGAGAAGATGAATTTGCGCCTATAATACCAAATTATAAGTTTGTGCATAGAGGTAGGCAACAAAAAAAGGGAGGAGGTGTAGGCTTCTATATTAAGCAGGGAATAAATACTAAAGTACGGCAACACCCAGCGTCGTCTCTAGAGCAGATGTGGCTAGAAATTCAACTCCCGGGAGCTTCAATGGCCCTTGGCACGGCCTACAGACCTAACAGTGTGGGTGTTACAGAAACACTGGACGCTCTGAGTGACTCCCTGAATTCAATGGCACAATGCGATTACACTTGCATACTTGGCGATTTTAACGTAGATATGACTAACAAACATTGCAATAGAGCAAAAGATATAATTCAATTCTGCTATCAACATAACCTAGAACAACTCGTCAAAGAACCAACGAGAGTCACTGATCAGACTGAAACTATTTTAGATCTCGTCATGACTAACACTCCCTCAAGATGCAAAAATATTAAACTTATACACAATCGTTTTCTTAGTGATCATGCATTGGTGCTATTAGATTTGGACATAAGAAAACCAAAATTTTATAAACAAGTAAAACAACAGAGATTACTAAGAAATATTAATTCCGAAGCTTTCGCAAGAGATCTGACACTTAAACCCTGGGACCCTATCTACAATCTAGAGAACGTAGACGAAATGGTTCAAACTTTCAACGCATATATGAGTCAATTATTTGATGCTCATGCACCTGCCCGTACGCTGACGATAAGGGACAAACCAAAGCCATGGATTACAGATATGTTGCTATTCATGATGAGTTTACGTGACGATGCGTTAGAAAAAGCCCAGAAGGATAAAAAAGATTGTTCAAATGAATACTACCGAACCCTTAAAAATTTAGTCACAGCAACCCGTAAACGCGAAAGAAAAGCTTACTTTAACCATTATATAAACAACAACTTAAAAGATCCGAGGTCGCTGTGGCGTAATATAAAAAATGCTGCACAAATTAAAACTACTCATTTAAATACAATTCCACACCATCTCAATGACCCGAATATTATTAATGACTATTTTCCAGACTTGCCGCCATGTGACAAACCAGAACTCAAACAAGGTTATAAAGTATGTAACGAATGCTCACACGATACCCTATTCGACCTTAACCCGACAAATGAAATAGAAATCAGTAAGATTATCAATAAAATAAAAACAAAAGCCGCAGGGCACGATAACTTAAATATTGAAATGCTCAAATTAACTTTACCTGTAACTCTCCCTATTATTACATTTATAGTAAACAAGCCGATCGAATCCAGTACATTCCCAACGCAATGGAAAAGAGCTCTAGTCAAGCCCATTCCTAAAAAGAACACAGCAAGTGAACTAAAAGATCTGCGCCCTATCTCGATCTTCCCGGTGTTGTCTAAAGTCTTGGAAAAGATTATACTTTTTCAAATGCTAAATTACTTAGAAACGAATAACCCCCTACCAAAGTTTCAATCAGGGTTCAGAAAAGGGCATGGCACGGAAACTGTCCTCTTAAATGTCACTGACGATCTAACAGAGGCCTCAGATATGGGATTGAGCAGTATTATGGTGCTGTTGGATTACACGCGGGCATTTAACTGTCTACAACCTGAAATCCTCTTAAATAAATTAGAGCACTATGGCTTTTCTAAAGACACATGTAGATGGTTTCAGTCATTCCTATCCAACAGAGAACAAATTGTGGTAACAGATGGATGCAATGGTGGCAAGAAATTCTCCACTCTACGGAAAATTGTAAGAGGAGTACCCCAAGGCTCCTTACTCAGTCCCATTTTGTTCTCTCTGTACACAGCAGACCTACCTAAGCAAATAAAACATTGTAAATACCATTTATACGCAGACGACACCCAGCTGTATTATTCTTTTGACCCCAGGGATGTTAAAGAGGCAATAAACAGAATAAATGAGGATCTCCATAATATCCAAACCTGGTCCCAAAAATATTCTCTAGTATTAAACGCAACTAAATCACAAGTACTAGTTTTGGGCACAAAAAACCAAATAAAAACTATTTTAGACAGCGAGAAAACGATTAAAATAGAAGATGAAACCTTGACACAAGTAAGATCCGCTCGTAATTTAGGGCTTATACTAGACGGAGAGCAGAAATTTGTAGAACACATCAATAACAAGATAAGAAATTCGTACTTTAAACTTAAAACTTTATACAAAATAAGACCGTATAGAATGGTTGGCGTAAACCAACGCGCGTATATCAAGCGCCTTATGGAGATCGACGTATTTCAATGTGCAATACCTATATTGCCTAGTCTAAGAGTCGACACTTTGTTTGTGATAAGAGTGTGAGCCGACCTGGAGCTTAACATGTTACATAAGCAACTTGACTCGCAGTGTTCTCGGAATTGAGGCATAAACAAAGAGATTTAAATATTTACTAGGTACTACTACAAGTACTACTAAGACATGAAGTCTTTAGGCATAAATAAACTTGTGTCGCAGTAAGGCATGTTATTTTAGAGCTTGTGTGGTGAAAGAAGTGTATTGGCAGGTGTGTTATTTTTATAGATTAATGTTAAATAATATATCTTTAAGTAAATGAAACGGAATATTTATCAAATAAAGGTTTATTATAAATATAGCGACTTATGGCCTACAATGAAGTAGAATAAAAAGTAGCATATATTGATTTCAAAATAAAATTGACAATATATTGCAGAGTGACGCTGTTCTTATTCGTATGTAATTTGTTGGCTTGTTTTATAACGATTTCAACGACGTAAGTATTATAATGGCTCTTATAAAAAACTTTAGACTCAATTATAGTCAAGTCGCAAGAAATCGTCAATTTTGTTAATTGTTACACGCGACGCGATCGCGCGAGTTCCCACAGGCAGAAGTTACGCGACGGATGCGCTTGGTCACGTAGAGGTGCCGTGACAGTCGGGGAGGTTAAGTGCTGGTGACGATGAGGATGAACCATATCGAACACATTTAAACATGGTGCATTCTTTCTTGCAATAGATGCTTTACTTTTGCACGTATTATAAAACGTTGGTTTCCATTAGTTATTTTTCCCTCTTGCCATTAGTTTTTTTCTGTTGTATTAAAACAATAAAAGAAAATATAAGTGAGGATGAAACGGAAATGACATGTCGCAACGATGAATTATAGAATGAAATGAGTGAAACATAATATATTAGGATTTCACACGAAGAGATCACAATTAAATATGCTTATTTTTCCATGTCCATTTAAATCAAATAATCTTTTCACTTATTCGATGAAGAGATGGATAGTTAAGAATTACACGCATTGTTATCACTTTAAGCTTTAATTTTTTTTAAGTTCCAGAGACATAGGTGGAAACGGTGCCCGAGGTCAAGGGCTTATTGGTAAAAGCGGAGGTCAAGGGTCACAAACGAATGATGCCCGAGTTTAAGGGCCTGATATTGGTGCCTAAGGTCAACAGCCTGATATTGATGCCCGAGGTCAAGGGCTTAATACCGATGCCCGAGGTAAAAGGCCAAATGATGACGCCCGAGTTCAAGGGCTATGGATAGATGATACCCGAGGTCAAGGGTTTATGGCTGATAATTGTCATGGGCAAGGCCTAGGCGGTGAGAATACCTATAGTCGACAAATTTTAATGCCCGAGGTCAAGGGTACCAGTACAGGACTTTGGATCATATAGAAGAAACATCGGGACAATCACGAGACAATTTAAGTTTACCGAAACGTACCAAGGATAGAACGTGTTCTTTGGAAGATTGTGATGATAACAAGTTTAAGGAGAGGCAATTCAAAAGGGCGGAGAAGAAGACCGTCTAATGAACGGAGGTCAAGGCGTAGACTTAGACGTCCCAGTACATCATCAGAATCTTCAGGTAGGACCGTCAAGGCTCATTCAAAATCTTATCGTGGTAATAACCCTAAAAATAATACAGATTCCATACTGGACAAGTTCCTTTCCATAATTAAAGACGTAAGGAGTTCGGATAAACCTAGACTATCTTACAATAACAACGTCGTTCCAGACTTTGATCCCATGACAAAGGAACAGACCATACTCACTTTGATTAATAAAGTAGAAGAATGTGTAGAGATCTATGACTGGGACGAAAATGAAATAATTCATTATTCACTTCCGAAATTATGCGGTGGTGCTAGGTCATAGTGTCAAGGTTTTCCAACTTTGTTGTACAGTTGGCCGGAATGAAAGAAAAAGCTTATCGAATCGTTTCGTTGTCACGAAGATTTTGCCGAACTCCTTACAGAAATGCTGAATAAGCGGGTTCGATATGGTGAGACATTAGAACATTATTATTACCCTAAAGTTAATCGCCTAAGTACGTCTAAGTAGGACATTACGCCGAAACTGAGCAATAACTATATTGTTGGATTGTTTGATAATAAAGTGTAAGCGGAAAAGCTAATAAATTTATTGAAGAAAATCCTAATCGTTGCACGAATTTTTATTAACTCCAATACTATTAAATATATGCACTCACGTCTGGATCACGATGTAAGAATGATTGATGATATTATGAAGGTTGGTTGTAATATGATTTATTTTTAATTAGGTAACTAGTGTGGATACTTGTTATGATAAATATTTAAGTAAAATTTAATAAGTTTAGTTAAATTTTATAAGTCATTAGCTCTGCTAATTTTAGAAGAAACGCGGGTGGTCTTTTCTCCACAGAAACACTCTCCCCTGTTTTTTTGCCTATGACCATATCTATTTAGAACAGTCTCTCCGCCTATATTTCCTATTAAGTCAGTGCGTAGTCGTGTAGGTTGCCTAGTTATTATGTTGTTAAACTCCATTTAATTACTATTTTAAGTTTTAACTATTACTCTACCAAGGCAGTTTTAGGTATACGTACAGTTTAATTGTTGTTAAATAGAAGACCCTCGTCTAGGTCACGATGCTTCTGATTGGTAAATTTATAAAGACTGAATGTTATGTTGAAAAACTAATGATGATATTGTGGATTATATAACTAATACAAAGTATATATTTCTTTATCCGCGTTTTCTGCATCGTTCTAATAGGGACATTGATCTGTAAATTTTAGACTATGCAAATTTTAGGTCAGTATCTAACTGTGATATGATTGCTATTCAAAGTGATGCCATCTAATGGTCTGGTTATCTATTTTGATTTTTTTTTAATAATAAACGAATTGAAGTAATAATTTCATTTTCATTTAGTTATATGAGAGGGTATTCATAATAAGGCTAACATTATGTTAAAATATTTTAAGGTGGTTATTCACGACGGACTCATAAAGGATGAGTTATTCCAACAAAAAATTATCCATGTTAATATAGAACGCTACTTTAAACAACAACGTATAATGTTCAGTCAGTCTTTAGACATCTTAATAAGAGAGTAAAAGAAGTAGTTGAAAGAAAAAAGCAACAAAGAACGGATAAGAATGATAGAAGAATATCGGATAACTTCCAGGCAAATATTAAAATGTTCTGGAAACTTATAAGAACTGCCAGGGGACATTCAAAACAGCCTCTGATGAATGCTATAAGAGACGAGAATGGCTATATTCTGAATGATGAAGTTTTGAGTTTAAAGAGATGGAAGGAATATTTTGAAAGCGTGTTTATGAGTGAGGAGACAACGTGTGTACTAAGTGAAGTAGAAACACCGAAAGAAGAGGAAAGAGGTAGCGAGATAAGTATAGATGAAATAATGAAAGTGTGGCGACGCTGTCGTCGCGCCGCAAGCGAAACACACCGAAGTTTAAATCACGCTATCAACATTCCGAATCATAAACAGCATATATAGAACATCTCCGAACTATCACATGGAGTATTGGCCGCTCCCCGGGCAGAACACCTTGCCCGGCGGGAGATCTCCCCTTTTCCTTCCCCGGCCACAGTGGTGACCCCGACGTGATCTGAACACGCAACCAACTACAACTTCAAGCCTTCGTTATTATCCTCAAGAACTCCTACCATTCACTACTGAGAATCGTCTTCTGCAGTCTTCAGTTCCTGAAAGCCAGTCTAATTTGTCTTCATCTCGACTCACCGCAGATTTATAAGGCAGACTTCTGGCACTTGCTCCGGCACATCGTTCTCACCGGCATCACTTGCCAGTGCGTAGTACGGCATGCATTACACATCGGCATATTATTCGCACCGGTGTCACTTGCCCTTACGCACACAGCATGCATTCCCCACCGGCATTAAAAGGACACACCGGCAATCGGACTGCACTATCGACCTCCGGTCTGAGCAAGGGGGTGATGTAGCGGCGCTGTCGTCGCGCCGCAAGCGAAACACACCGAAGTTTAAATCACGCTATCAACATTCCGAATCATAAACAGCATATATAGAACATCTCCGAACTATCACATGGAGTATTGGCCGCTCCCCGGGCAGAACACCTTGCCCGGCGGGAGATCTCCCCTTTTCCTTCCTCGGCCACAAAAGCAATGAAAAGCATGAATGTAAGGCTGCCGGATATGATAGAGTTTCACTCGAAATGCTAAGGGCTGGAGAGGAAGTGGTGGCAGGCCTGCTGCACACCTTGTTTAATTTATGCTGGGAACTGAAGCGGGTACCGGTAGACTGGTGCAAAGCCGTGATAGTCCCAGTATATAAAGGAAGAGGGTCGCAGAAGGTCTATGTCGCTTATGCTTTGGAATAGATGCAAGCTCATCCTAAAATGTGTCCATTTCGCCAACAACCAAACTGCTGATAAAAATGGAAGGCTGCACAAAGTAAAAGAAGTATTCAATATGTTTATAAAAAACTATATAAATGTCTACACACCAGGAGAAAAAGTTTGTGTCAATGAGTCATTGGTCGCTTGGCGCGGCAGTTATTTTCCGGTTCCGGCAGTACATTTCGAACAAAAGTGCAGATATGGAATAAAGTTACTCAAATTGTGTACTGAAAAGGGATATACATGGAACCTGATTGTGTACTGTGGTAAATCGAAGGAACCTGACACATTCATTTCATTTTTGCATATTAAATTTATAGAAAACGTGTGCCTAAAAGGTACACAGCACTTTTACCAAGTAGAAGGATGTGTATACTTTTTAAAACTCAATGTTTCAGACACTGTGTACCAAAAAGATGATACACATGACGCCAAAGGTTTTAATAAAAACTGTAAAATGTGAAACTTGTATCGGTATGCTACTTGCCGACAAATATAAGGAAGCACATCATTTTATACTCGTACAATATAAAGACAATGGTGGGCTTATGTACCCATCTCCTGATGTCGTCGTAATTTGTAAGAGAATGGAAATTATCATAAAAACAGCTTGTCTTGCCAATGATAAATTAACAATTAAAACTAGAAATGTCAAACAGGAACTCATGGCCATGGATTCGCCACATTTCATAGGATTTGATCTTGTTCATAATGTTAAGTTTTGCTAATTAGAGCAAATCCCGTTGAATAATCACATTATATTTCTTATAAAGGCAGTCATGGAAAAATACATTAATTTAAGATTACACTATTTGATAAAAAATGCCACCTCAAAAATATCAATACGTCAAGTGCTGCACAAATGCCTTCACTTTACTGGTCAGTGTGTAAACACCATAGCAGTGTTCCAAATTATCTACTGCTTCAATCCACTATAATAGCCTAAATCAACATAACCGGATTTTTTTTAATAATTTCTTATATTTACATTAATTAAAACTAATTTTACGGATTTTATCGCATTAATTTTTTTTTATAATTCCCGACGTTTAGGGTGCTTTCCAGCACCCATGGTCACGGGGGATTTAGGTGACTGACGTCCCGATGTCAATATTAATCCGGAGTACCTACAGCTTTTTTAATTATTGTTTATGGTCCGATCTACGCAGAGTGAACTAGCTGTGTCTTGAAGTCTTGCAATGGTATGCTTGGGTTTAGTTTTAATTTTATTAATTACAGGGTCCCAAGCAGGTGGTAGTACCCAGCCTCCTTCTCTATTAAAATTAGGATGTTTTTAATTTCAATAGCCTCACGTATCATCCTTGGTAGGAATCGATGTACTTTCGCGAGGATTTGTGGTCTATCAAATCTCATGTAATGGTTAGGATATGATCGGAGGATCGAGGATATGATCACAAACCTAGGCGGTCACTATCCGTTACATTTTCAACTACTGGGCATATTTCCTTCTTTCTTATATTTATGATTTTCAGGTGCTGTTGCTAAAAGGCCACCCTTAGCTGAAGTTACAAATAAAATTAATACACTTAAAACAAGTTATACACAAGAAATTGCCTCAACATCAAGTTATGTTCAAGAGACAGCTACTGCTTAAACATTCAGTACGTTAAAATTTATTTTATGTATAAATGAAGATGAAGATAATAATATTATCTTTATCTTCATTTGTGTGTTCAAATTTCTGAAAGAGACTGCAGAGCGTCATGCCAATAGCAATACAATATTTTATTCTGACAACTGCTGTGGTCAGCAAAAATATAGGTACATTTATAGTCATTATTTTCGCACAAAAACAGAATTAAAATTAACTATTTTTTCTGTATTTAAGTTATATTTTACTTTTTCAGTTTCCTTCTTGGCATGTATTGCTATGCGGTTGAAACTCTTCCAATAAGTTCAAACATAAATTTTTGATACGTGGGCACACTCAAAATAAGGGCGACAATGCACATTCGCTCATCGAAAAGTCAATTAAAAGACCAAAAAGTCTGGCGTTAGCTACATTCCATACCAGTACGTGCAACTTATACGCAACACCAAGAAAACTGGAAATGCTTCTGTAGTAAACGAGCTTAACTATGACGATTTTTATGATTTAAAAAAGCTATTTGAAGATATTAAAATATTGATGAGATATTAAAGATATTGGCAACATCAAACAACCCAGTACGTTCAAGAACCATGTGGAAACGTTAAAGAGGTTCACCGACAACATAGATTTAATTATCTTTGATGTTGGTGAATTTAAACATACCAGTGAAGCACAAAAAAATTACTGGAAACAGCCCATACCAAATGGTTGGTCTATGCTTGATGCATACCAAAATTACTTCAAATTACTTCAACCAGGAGGTAGGTCATTGGTTAAATTCACTGGGTATTTCCAAGGGGGCCTTGAAATTTTCTATCAATTAGTTAAAAGCTTTAAAAAGATAGGAATATTCAAGGTAGGTACTTCCTCATTGTTCAGTACAGAGTTTTACATCTTCTTGGAGGGATACAAGAATAGATATGAGGCTGACATTGCATCTGTTAGAAATGTCTGGAACCTAATAGGTTGTTATATCCATGACAACCTTCAAAAAGCACATCAAATCCTAGCTTGCCGAGGTAGGGGTTACTCAACCCTAGTAAGAAATGACTGGTACACACTACAGGGAACTGGAGTGTTGTACCAACCATTGGGCAAGACCGACATGCATGCTGGAGGACTAATTCAATATGACCTAACGGGAAAAGAAATAAAGGTCAATTGGAGCCAAGACTACAACCAAAAGCTAAAGGTCTGGAACGAAGAAGTCAATGCAATGACTGGCTCCAAAGTAAAAATTGAACCAGCTGCAAAAACAGTTTTTGAAAACTTGAAATCCTTAGGGTCTATCAAACGAAAACAAAAGACCAAAATTGAAAAAGACCAATATAACGGCTTGATCAGCGACGCTGTTTACAACATCTTTGGCATAAATAAGGATAATGCCACATACGGTCAGACCCAGTACACACCGGAATGGAGGGATGCTGCCATTAAGAAACGACTGGACACCAACGCCGGATCAACACCACCTCACGTACTAAAAGAACTGCACCACATAATAGAACTTATGTTAACTGAAGAAGGGGTAAGTAAGAAGGATTCATTCGACTTTGCCACCAAGGAAGAGGTAATGTCATACATTAACAACCAGGGAGCAACAGGACTCTTTGATAGAGGACACAATCTAAAAGAGTTCATGGAAAAATTCCCTAATTGGTATGAATTAGCCTTTAAACTTAAAATTGATAAGTGGCGAAGAGGCGAACCCACCGGATCCTACAATACAGTCCGTTATAAGCCTGAGTCTAAACAGAAAAAGGTCGTTACTGATGGGAAGCTAGATTATGAGCCGGGTACTAGGAGAGAGGTTATTGCTGAAGGCAATAATCTAACTCCTAGGTTCAAAACATTCTTTGACTCATTATCTAGACTTGCCCATTACATCGTTATAGGCAAGTTCTTGTCAGTGGCCGGTCAAAATAAAATGTACAAAGGCAGTATAAACGGACTCCCACCCCACAAAGTTGGCAGTTTTATGAAAGGTGTTTACGATCTACACCAGCCATTAGCCGACCGCAGCGTAATACCCACAAATGGCTCATCAAAGACTGTTACTTTCACCGAGACTGAGAAGTTTAAGCAGCACAGTGGTCAGGTCGGCTGCTTGGATTACTCAAACTGGGATGCAACAGTAACAGCAGAAGAACGGATGTTGGAAGCACTGCATGTTAAGTCGTTCTTTAAAGAGAAACACAAAAGAACTGTGGAAAATATGCTTAAAGATATGTGCTTCGCCATTTGTGTTAATGACGAGGGAGATGTATGGCTGCGCAATGGTCAACGAGGTAGCGGTGAACTGATGACCAGTTATGGCAACACCCTCCTAGTTCAAGCTAACACTGTAAGGGCAATATGCAAATGCTTAGGACTTAGCCCAGAACAAGTTCTTGAGACAAAATCAAAATGCAGTGTTAATATAGGAAATAACAAAATCAAGAACTATGAGATAACTGCTGTGCCAACATACTCTGATGGTGATTACACAGTAATAATTACCGATGAAGACAACATGACTAGGATCAAAAACAACATCTCTGAAATTTTAGAGGAAGCAGGTAAAATCATTAGAGTAGGGAACAAACCCGGAATGAAGGTATCTAAGAGCTTTGCGGACCTTGAATTTTGTAGCCACCGCTATGAACCGGTTCTGGTTGGTCCCGATGCCAGCAACTTATCGATGACTAGAGACCAGATTGAAAAAGGCAAAGATGGCTATGAACTTTTATACTTACCTACAAAGTATGCAAGTGACATAATCAGTAAAAGTAGATTAACACTAAAAGTGGTCACTAAAAACTGGAGGTTCCCCGCCTACCGCGGATCTGTTAACACGTACAGTCTGTGTCTCTCTAAACAAAAATCCAATTAAATAGTTCGTATGGCGTTTTTCTTATTAAAATTAGTGTTAATACAAAGTTAAAGTTCACTCCCATAAACTGACGGTGAAAAAACACAACGAAAAGTGCTAAATCAAATGTGTGCATTCGCTTACAAATTTAAATAAAAATCAAGTGTCCGTTAGTTAAAGTGAATCGAGTGTCGAGCGATTGGCTATGAGCGCTGATGACTCATGTTGTTATTGCTAACTAGTGACGATTTACGGACTTAGAAGCAAGCAATCACATTTTTCACTTATAACTTGTAAGCTTCCGTAGCCTAGTGTGCAACTGTGCGGACTGAACCCCGTCGATCTAGGTTTCAAATCTCAGTGAAGTTTTTTTTTTTTGTATTATCTGGATTGTATTTTTGATTTTTATTCTTATTTTTTCGTAATGAAATTTCAGTAAAATTTTTCTAAGATTCTGGGAGGGAATTTGAAGGAAACAATTAATACGAACTGTATAAAGAGCAGAATTATAGTTCAATAAAGGATAAATAAAAACTGTTAAAATGTCAAACTCTCAAAATTGTGCCGGCTGCAAAAACTCCATAACGAATAAAGACTCTCTACAATGTATGCAATGCAAGGGGAAATACGATCCGGATTGTGCAAACATCAGCCCAAAGAACTTTCGTCAAATGGAGCGAAAAAAAGAACATTGGAAATGCCCGGAATGTCTAAGCAAACTACCGAAAAGAGGAAATTCTAACACCCCTGTACGAGGCACCACGGCAACCATAGAGGGAGGAACAACCCTACGTACGGATTCATCCACCGTGTCGCATGTCCTCAAGAGTGGCAATCCTAATGTAACGGTGCGATCCAAGGTGTTAAATCCACCCCCACTCAGTGAGATGAGCAACCCAGTACAAGGCGTCGAGAACATCACCATCAACTCTTACGCGGATATTCTGAATGACTTAAAAATCTACATAAAAAATGTATTGCACGATGAAATGGACAGAGTACAAAAAGCTATCGGTAGTCCTACAAATGCCATCAAAGACCAAAACAGTCGGATTGAGCAACTGGAGGCTAGAGTTTCGATATTGGAGAGTAAGTCGGAAACCAAGCCTGCCCAAACCCATCCAATTGAGGGCATCGTAATGCAGTTGCAGGCTGATATTGCGGAAAGAGACCAAACCTTACTCTCTAATGACCTAGAAATAGCTGGCTGTCCAGAAACAACCAATGAAAACTGCACCCACATTATTCTGACGGTTGCTAAGAAAATTGGTATGGAGTTGGACGATAAAGACGTCGTATCAGCAGAACGCGTGGGCCCACTTCGTCCAGCGAAACAGGACAGCACAACACCGCGCCCAAGACCTATAGCCGTGCGCCTTGCACGCCGTGATACACGGAACGACCTGCTTCAAGCTGCGCGCTCCAGACGTAATCTCAACAGCGATGGCCTCGAATTACCTGGACCCACCAAACTGTTATATCTTAATGAACGCTTGACAAGATTTAACCGTCAACTTCTTCAAAAAGCACGCTCCCTTGCCCGCGAAGTACAATTCAAATATGTATGGGTACGGGAGGGAAAGATATTTGTGCGCAAGGAACAAGGGAAACCGCGGATTCGAATTAGAAATGAAATGGACTTATCAAAGGTTTTTAAGTATAATGACAGCTGATATCTTTCCATCCCGTACACACCAACTGTTTTTTATGTGTTTTGGTATCGTGCAAGGAATGTATTTAATCGTTTCTTTTAAATTTACTTCCTGAAATCTGTAATTGAGACTATTTCTACACATACAACTACACTTTCTGACACACCGTACACAACCCACTTATTCATCAACACAAGTTTTATATTACTTTAAATATTTATTATCATATCAAGTTATTATATCCTAAATGGTTAGTATTAAAAATAAATATCTAAGAATAGGTCTATTAAACGCCAGATCTCTGAATACTGGGCAGGATGAATTTCTTGTGGCTGTCCGTAATCACACTCCTGATATATTAGCTATAAATGAAACGTGGTTAAAAGATGGAGAAGATGAATTTGCGCCTATAATACCAAATTATAAGTTTGTGCATAGAGGTAGGCAACAAAAAAAGGGACGAGGTGTAGGCTTCTATATTAAGCAGGGAATAAATACTAAAGTACGGCAACACCCAGCGTCGTCTCTAGAGCAGATGTGGCTAGAAATTCAACTCCCGGGAGCTTCAATGGCCCTTGGCACGGCCTACAGACCTAACAGTGTGGGTGTTACAGAAACACTGGACGCTCTGAGTGACTCCCTGAATTCAATGGCACAATGCGATTACACTTGCATACTTGGCGATTTTAACGTAGATATGACTAACAAACATTGCAATAGAGCAAAAGATATAATGCAATTCTGCTATCAACATAACCTAGAACAACTCGTCAAAGAACCAACGAGAGTCACTGATCAGACTGAAACTATTTTAGATCTCGTCATGACTAACACTCCCTCAAGATGCAAAAATATTAAACTTATACACAATCGTTTTCTTAGTGATCATGCATTGGTGCTATTAGATTTGGACATAAGAAAACCAAAATTTTATAAACAAGTAAAACAACAGAGATTACTAAGAAATATTAATTCCGAAGCTTTCGCAAGAGATCTGACACTTATACCCTGGGACTCTATCTACAATCTAGAGAACGTAGACGAAATGGTTCAAACTTTCAACGCATATATGAGTCAATTACTTGATGCTCATGTACCTGCCCGTACGCTGACGATAAGGGACAAACCAAAGCCATGGATTACAGATATGTTGCTATTCATGATGAGTTTACGTGACGATGCGTTAGAAAAAGCCCAGAAGGATAAAAAAGATTGTTCAAATGAATACTACCGAACCCTTAAAAATTTAGTCACAGCAACCCGTAAACGCGAAAGAAAAGCTTACTTTAACCATTATATAAACAACAACTTAAAAGATCCGAGGTCGCTGTGGCGTAATATAAAAAATGCTGCACAAATTAAAACTACTCATTTAAATACAATTCCACACCATCTCAATGACCCGAATATTATTAATGACTATTTTCTAGACTTGCCGCCATGTGACAAACCATAACTCAAACAAGGTTATAAAGTATGTAACGAATGCTCACACGATACCCTATTCGACCTTAACCCGACAAATGAAATAGAAATCAGTAAGATTATCAATAAAATAAAAACAAAAGCCGCAGGGCACGATAACTTAAATATTGAAATGCTCAAATTAACTTTACCTGTAACTCTCCCTATTATTACATTTATAGTAAACAAGTCGATCGAATCCAGTACATTCCCAACGCAATGGAAAAGAGCTCTAGTCAAGCCCATTCCTAAAAAGAACACAGCAAGTGAACTAAAAGATCTGCGCCCTATCTCGATCCTCCCGGTGTTGTCTAAAGTCTTGGAAAAGATTATACTTTTTCAAATGCTAAATTACTTAGAAACGAATAACCCCCTACCAAAGTTTCAATCAGGGTTCAGAAAAGGGCATGGCACGGAAACTGTCCTCTTAAATGTCACTGACGATCTAACAGAGGCCTCAGATATGGGATTGAGCAGTATTATGGTACTGTTGGATTACACGCGGGCATTTGACTGTCTACAACCTGAAATCCTCTTAAATAAATTAGAGCACTATGGCTTTTCTAAAGACACATGTAGATGGTTTCAGTCATTCCTATCCAACAGAGAACAAATTGTGGTAACAGATGGATGCAATGGTGGCAAGAAATTCTCCACTCTACGGAAAATTGTAAGAGGAGTACCCCAAGGCTCCTTACTCAGTCCCATTTTGTTCTCTCTGTACACAGCAGACCTACCTAAGCAAATAAAACATTGTAAATACCATTTATACGCAGACGACACCCAGCTGTATTATTCTTTTGACCCCAGGGATGTTAAAGAGGCAATAAACAGAATAAATGAGGATCTCCATAATATCCAAACCTGGTCCCAAAAATATTCTCTAGTATTAAACGCAACTAAATCACAAGTACTAGTTTTGGGCACAAAAAACCAAATAAAAACTATTTTAGACAGCGAGGAAACGATTAAAATAGAAGATGAAACCTTGACACAAGTAAGATCCGCTCGTAATTTAGGGCTTATACTAGACGGAGAGCAGAAATTTGTAGAACATATCAATAACAAGATAAGAAATTCGTACTTTAAACTTAAAACTTTATACAAAATAAGACCGTATAGAATGGTTGGCGTAAACCAACGCGCGTATATCAAGCGCCTTATGGAGATCGACGTATTTCAATGTGCAATACCTATATTGCCTAGTCTAAGAGTCGACACTTTGTTTGTGATAAGAGTGTGAGCCGACCTGGAGCTTAACATGTTACATAAGCAACTTGACTCGCAGTGTTCTCGGAATTGAGGCATAAACAAAGAGATTTAAATATTTACTAGGTACTACTACAAGTACTACTAAGACATGAAGTCTTTAGGCATAAATAAACTTGTGTCGCAGTAAGGCATGTTATTTTAGAGCTTGTGTGGTGAAAGAAGTGTATTGGCAGGTGTGTTATTTTTATAGATTAATGTTAAATAATATATCTTTAAGTAAATGAAACGGAATATTTATCAAATAAAGGTTTATTATAAATATAGCGACTTATGGCCTACAATGAAGTAGAATAAAAAGTAGCATATATTGATTTCAAAATAAAATTGACAATATATTGCAGAGTGACACTGTTCTTATTCGTATGTAATTTGTTGGCTTGTTTTATAACGATTTCAACGACGTAAGTATTATAATGGCTCTTATAAAAAACTTTAGACTCAATTATAGTCAAGTCGCAAGAAATCGTCAATTTTGTTAATTGTTACACGCGACGCGATCGCGCGAGTTCCCACAGGCAGAAGTTACGCGACGGATGCGCTTGGTCACGTAGAGGTGCCGTGACAGTCGGGGAGGTTAAGTGCTGGTGACGATGAGGATGAACCATATCGAACACATTTAAACATGGTGCATTCTTTCTTGCAATAGATGCTTTACTTTTGCACGTATTATAAAACGTTGGTTTCCATTAGTTATTTTTCCCTCTTGCCATTAGTTTTTTTCTGTTGTATTAAAACAATAAAAGAAAATATAAGTGAGGATAAAACGGAAATGACATGTCGCAACGATGAATTATAGAATGAAATGAGTGAAACATAATATATTAGGATTTCACACGAAGAGATCACAATTAAATATGCTTACTTTTCCATGTCCATTTAAATCAAATAATCTTTTCACTTAGTCGATGAAGAGAAGGATAGTTAAGAATTACACGCATTGTTATCACTTTAAGCTTTAATTTTTTTTAAGTTCCAGAGACATAGGTGGAAACGGTGACCGAGGTCAAGGGCTTATTGGTAAAAGCCGAGGTCAAGGGTCACAAACGAATGATGCCCGAGTTTAAGGGCCTGATATTGGTGCCTAAGGTCAATAGCCTGATATTGATGCCCGAGGTCAATGGCTTAATACCGATGCCCGAGGTAAAAGGCCAAATGATGACGCCCGAGTTCAAGGGCTATGGATAGATGATACCCGAGGTCAAGAGTTTATGGCTGATAATTGTCATGGGCAAGGCCTAGGCGGTGAGAATACCTATAGTCGACAAATTTTAATGCCCGAGGTCAAGGGTACCAGTACAGGACTTTGGATCATATAGAAGAAACATCGGGACAATCACGAGACAATTTAAGTTTACCGAAACGTACCAAGGATAGAACGTGTTCTTTGGAAGATTGTGATGATAACAAGTTTAAGGAGAGGCAATTCAAAAGGGCGGAGAAGAAGACCGTCTAATGAACGGAGGTCAAGGCGTAGACTTAGACGTCCCAGTACATCATCAGAATCTTCAGGTAGGACCGTCAAGGCTCATTCAAAATCTTATCGTGGTAATAACCCTAAAAATAATACAGATTCCATACTGGACAAGTTCCTTTCCATAATTAAAGACGTAAGGAGTTCGGATAAACCTAGACTATCTTATAATAACAACGTCGTTCCAGACTGATCCCATGACAAAGGAACAGACCATACTCACTTTGATTAATAAAGTAGAAGAATGTGTAGAGATCTATGACTGGGACGAAAATGAAATAATTCATTATTCACTTCCGAAATTATGCGGTGGTGCTAGGTCATGGTGTCAAGGTTTTCCAACTTTGTTGTACAGTTGGCCGGAATGAAAGAAAAAGCTTATCGAATCGTTTCGTTGTCACGAAGATTTTGCCGAACTCCTTACAGAAATGCTGAATAAGCGGGTTCGATATGGTGAGACATTAGAACATTATTATTACCCTAAAGTTAATCGCCTAAGTACGTCTAAGTAGGACATTACGCCGAAACTGAGCAATAACTATATTGTTGGATTGTTTGATAATAAAGTGTAAGCGGAAAAGCTAATAAATTTATTGAAGAAAATCCTAATCGTTGCACGAATTTTTATTAACTCCAATACTATTAAATATATGCACTCACGTCTGGATCACGATGTAAGAATGATTGATGATATTATGAAGGTTGGTTGTAATATGATTTATTTTTAATTAGGTAACTAGTGTGGATACTTGTTATGATAAATATTTAAGTAAAATTTAATAAGTTTAGTTAAATTTTATAAGTCATTAGCTCTGCTAATTTTAGAAGAAACGCGGGTGGTCTTTTCTCCACAGAAACACTCTCCCCTGTTTTTTTGCCTATGACCATATCTATTTAGAACAGTCTCTCCGCCTATATTTCCTATTAAGTCAGTGCGTAGTCGTGTAGGTTGCCTAGTTATTATGTTGTTATAGTCCATTTAATGACTATTTTAAGTTTTAACTATTACTCTACCAAAGCAGTTTTAGGTATACGTACAGTTTAATTGTTGTTAAATAGAAGACCCTCGTCTAGGTCACGATGCTTCTGATTGGTAAATTTATAAAGACTGAATGTTATGTTGAAAAAATAATGATGATATTGTGGATTATATAACTAATACAAAGTATATATTTCTTTATCCGCGTTTTCTGCATCGTTCTAATAGGGACATTGATCGGTAAATTTTAGACTATGCAAATTTTAGGTCAGTATCTAACTGTGATATGATTGCTATTCAAAGTGATGCCATCTAATGGTCTGGTTATCTATTTTGATTTTTTTTTAATAATAAACGAATTGAAGTAATAATTTCATTTTCATTTAGTTATATGAGAGGGTATTCATAATAAGGCTAACATTATGTTAAAATATTTTAAGGTGGTTATTCACGACGGACTCATAAAGGATGAGTTATTCCAACAAAAAATTATCCATGTTAATATAGAACGCTACTTTAAACAACAACGTATAATGTTCAGTCAGTCTTTAGACATCTTAATAAGAGAGTAAAAGAAGTAGTTGAAAGAAAAAAGCAACAAAGAACGGATAAGAATGATAGAAGAATATCGGATAACTTCCAGGCAAATATTAAAATGTTCTGGAAACTTATAAGAACTGCCAGGGGACATTCAAAACAGCCTCTGATGAATGCTATAAGAGACGAGAATGGCTATATTCTGAATGATGAAGTTTTGAGTTTAAAGAGATGGAAGGAATATTTTGAAAGCGTGTTTATGAGTGAGGAGACAACGTGTGTACTAAGTGAAGTAGAAACACCGAAAGAAGAGGAAAGAGGTAGCGAGATAAGTATAGATGAAATAATGAAAGTGTGGCGACGCTGTCGTCGCGCCGCAAGCGAAACACACCGAAGTTTAAATCACGCTATCAACATTCCGAATCATAAACAGCATATATAGAACATCTCCGAACTATCACATGGAGTATTGGCCGCTCCCCGGGCAGAACACCTTGCCCGGCGGGAGATCTCCCCTTTTCCTTCCCCGGCCACAGTGGTGACCCCGACGTGATCTGAACACGCAACCAACTACAACTTCAAGCCTTCGTTATTATCCTCAAGAACCCCTACCATTCACTACTGAGAATCGTCTTCTGCAGTCTTCAGTTCCTGAAAGCCAGTCTAATTTGTCTTCATCTCGACTCACCGCAGATTTATAAGGCAGACTTCTGGCACTTGCTCCGGCACATCGTTCTCACCGGCATCACTTGCCAGTGCGTAGTACGGCATGCATTACACATCGGCATATTATTCGCACCGGTGTCACTTGCCCTTACGCACACAGCATGCATTCCCCACCGGCATTAAAAGGACACACCGGCAATCGGACTGCACTATCGACCTCCGGTCTGAGCAAGGGGGTGATGTGGCGGCGCTGTCGTCGCGCCTCAAGCGAAACACACCGAAGTTTAAATCACGCTATCAACATTCCGAATCATAAACAGCATATATAGAACATCTCCGAACTATCACATGGAGTATTGGCCGCTCCCCGGGCAGAACACCTTGCCCGGCGGGAGATCTCCTCTTTTCCTTCCTCGGCCACAAAAGCAATGAAAAGCATGAATGTAAGGCTGCCGGATATGATAGAGTTTCACTCGAAATGCTAAGGGCTGGAGAGGATGTGGTGGCAGGCCTGCTGCACACCTTGTTTAATTTATGCTGGGAACTGAAGCGGGTACCGGTAGACTGGTGCAAAGCCGTGATAGTCCCAGTATATAAAGAAAGATGGTCGCAGCAGGTCTATGTCGCTTATGCTTTGGAATAGATGCAAGCTCATTCTAAAATGTGTCCATTTCGCCAACAACCAAACTGCTGATAAAAATGGAAGGCTGCACAAAGTAAAAGAAGTATTCAATATGTTTATAAAAAACTATATAAAAATCTACACACCAGGAGAAAAAGTTTGTGTCAATGAGTCATTGGTCGCTTGGCGCGGCAGTTATTTTCCGGTTCCGGCAGTACATTTCGAACAAAAGTGCAGATAAGGAATAAAGTTACTCAAATTGTGTACTGAAAAGGGATATACATGGAGCCTGATTGTGTACTGTGGTAAATCGAAGGAACCTGACACATTCATTTCATTTTTGCATATTAAATTTATAGAAAACGTGTGCCTAAAAGGTACACAGCACTTTTACCAAGTAGAAGGATGTGTATACTTTTTAAAACTCAATGTATCAGACACTGTGTACCAAAAAGATGATACACATGACGCCAAAGGTTTTAATAAAAACTGTAAAATGTGAAACTTGTATCGGTATGCTACTTGCCGACAAATATAAGGAAGCACATCATTTTATACTCGTACAATATAAAGACAATGGTGGGCTTATGTACCCATCTCCTGATGTCGTCGTAATTTGTAAGAGAATGGAAATTATCATAAAAACAGCTTGTCTTGCCAATGATAAATTAACAATTAAAACTAGAAATGTCAAACAGGAACCCATGGCCATGGATTCGCCACATTTCATACGATTTGATCTTGTTCATAATGTTAAGTTTTGCTAATTAAAGCAAATCCCGTTGAATAATCACATTATATTTCTTATAAAGGCAGTCATGGAAAAATACATTAATTTAAGATTACACTATTTGATAAAAAATGCCACCTCAAAAATATCAATACGTCAAGTGCTGCACAAATGCCTTCACTTTACTGGTCAGTGTGTAAACACCATAGCAGTGTTCCAAATTATCTACTGCTTCAATCCACTATAATAGCCTAAATCAACATAACCGGATTTTTTTTAATAATTTCTTATATTTACATTAATTAAAACTAATTTTACGGATTTTATCGCATTAATTTTTTTTTATAATTCCCGACGTTTCGGGTGCTTTCCAGCACCCATGGTCACGGGGGATTTAGGTGACTGACGTCCCGATGTCAATATTAATCCGGAGTATCTACAGCTTTTTTAATTATTGTTTATGGTCCGATCTACGCAGAGTGAACTAGCTGTGTCTTGAAGTCTTGCAATGGTATGCTTGGGTTTAGTTTTAATTTTATTAATTACAGGGTCCCAAGCAGGTGGTAGTACCCAGCCTCCTTCTCTATTAAAATTAGAATGTTTTTAATTTCAATAGCCTCACGTATCATCCTTGGTAGGAATCGATGTACTTTCGCGAGGATTTGTGGTCTATCAAATCTGATGTAATGGTTAGGATATGATCGGAGGATCGAGGATATGATCACAAACCTAGGCGGTCACTATCCGTTACATTTTCAACTACTGGGCATATTTCCTTCTTTCTTATATTTATGATTTTCAGGTGCTGTTGCTAAAAGGCCACCCTTAGCTGAAGTTACAAATAAAAATAATACACTTAAAACAAGCTATACACAAGAAATTGCCTCAACATCAAGTTATGTTCAAGAGACAGCTACTGCTTAAACATTCAGTACGTTAAAATTTATTTTATGTATAAATGAAGATGAAGATAATAATATTATCTTTATCTTCATTTGTGTGTTCAAATTTCTGAAAGAGACTGCAGAGCGTCATGCCAATAGCAATACAATATTTTATTCTGACAACTGCTGTGGTCAGCAAAAATATAGGTACATTTATAGTCATTATTTTCGCACAAAAACAGAATTAAAATTAACTATTTTTTCTGTATTTAAGTTATATTTTACTTTTTCAGTTTCCTTCTTGGCATGTATTGCTATGCGGTTGAAACTCTTCCAATAAGTTCAAACATAAATTTTTGATACGTGGGCACACTCAAAATAAGGGCGACAATGCACATTCGCTCATCGAAAAGTCAATTAAAAGACCAAAAAGTCTGGCATTAGCTATATTCCATACCAGTACGTGCAACTTATACGCAACACCAAGAAAACTGGAAATGCTTCTGTAGTAAACGAGCTTAACTATGACGATTTTTATGATTTAAAAAAGCTATTTGAAGATATTAAAATATTGATGAGATATTAAAGATATTGGCAACATCAAACAACCCAGTACGTTCAAGAACCATGTGGAAACGTTAAAGAGGTTCACCGACAACATAGATTTAATTATCTTTGATGTTGGTGAATTTAAACATACCAGTGAAGCACAAAAAAATTACTGGAAACAGCCCATACCAAATGGTTGGTCTATGCTTGATGCATACCAAAATTACTTCAAATTACTTCAACCAGGAGGTAGGGCATTGGTTAAATTCACTGGGTATTTCTAAGGGGGCCTTGAAATTTTCTAATAATTAGTTAAAAGCTTTAAAAAGATAGGAATATTCAAGGTAGGTACTTCCTCATTGTTCAGTACAGAGTTTTACATCTTCTTGGAGGGATACAAGAATAGATATGAGGCTGACATTGCATCTGTTAGAAATGTCTGGAACCTAATAGGTTGTTATATCCATGACAACCTTCAAAAAGCACATCAAATCCTAGCTTGCCGAGGTAGGGGTTACTCAACCCTAGTAAGAAATGACTGGTACACACTACAGGGAACTGGAGTGTTGTACCAACCATTGGGCAAGACCGACATGCATGCTGGAGGACTAATTCAATATGACCTAACGGGAAAAGAAATAAAGGTCAATTGGAGCCAAGACTACAACCAAAAGCTAAAGGTCTGGAACGAAGAAGTCAATGCAATGACTGGCTCCAAAGTAAAAATTGAACCAGCTGCAAAAACAGTTTTTGAAAACTTGAAATCCTTAGGGTCTATCAAACGAAAACAAAAGACCAAAATTGAAAAAGACCAATATAACGGCTTGATCAGCGACGCTGTTTACAACATCTTTGGCATAAATAAGGATAATGCCACATACGGTCAGACCCAGTACACACCGGAATGGAGGGATGCTGCCATTAAGAAACGACTGGACACCAACCCCGGATCAACACCACCTCACGTGCTAAAAGAACTGCACCACATAATAGAACTTATGTTAACTGAAGAAGGGGTAAGTAAGAAGGATTCATTCGACTTTGCCACCAAGGAAGAGGTAATGTCATACATTAACAACCAGGGAGCAACAGGACTCTTTGATAGAGGACACAATCTAAAAGAGTTCATGGAAAAATTCCCTAATTAGTATGAATTAGCCTTTAAACTTAGAATTGATAAGTGGCGAAGAGGCGAACCCACCGGATCCTACAATACAGTCCGTTATAAGCCTGAGTCTAAACAGAAAAAGGTCGTTACTGATGGGAAGCTAGATTATGAGCCGGGTACTAGGAGAGAGGTTATTGCTGAAGGCAATAATCTAACTCCTAGGTTCATAACATTCTTTGACTCATTATCTAGACTTGCCCATTACATCGTTATAGGCAAGTTCTTGTCAGTGGCCGGTCAAAATAAAATGTACAAAGGCAGTATAAACGGACTCCCACCCCACAAAGTTGGCAGTTTTACGAAAGGTGTTTACGATCTACACCAGCCATTAGCCGACCGCAGCGTAACACCCACAAATGGCTCATCAAAGACTGTTACTTTCACCGAGACTGAGAAGTTTAAGCAGCACAGTGGTCAGGTCGGCTGCTTGGATTACTCAAACTGGGATGCAACAGTAACAGCAGAAGAACGGATGTTGGAAGCACTGCATGTTAAGTCGTTCTTTAAAGAGAAACACAAAAGAACTGTGGAAAATATGCTTAAAGATATGTGCTTCGCCATTTGTGTTAATGACGAGGGAGATGTATGGCTGCGCAATGGTCAACGAGGTAGCGGTGAACTGATGACCAGTTATGGCAACACCCTCCTAGTTCAAGCTAACACTGTAAGGGCAATATGCAAATGCTTAGGACTTAGCCCAGAACAAGTTCTTGAGACAAAATCAAAATGCAGTGTTAATATAGGAAATAACAAAATCAAGAACTATGAGATAACTGCTGTGCCAACATACTCTGATGGTGATGACACAGTAATAATTACCGATGAAGACAACATGACTAGGATCAAAAACAACATCTCTGAAATTTTAGAGGAAGCAGGTAAAATCATTAGAGTAGGGAACAAACCCGGAATGAAGGTATCTAAGAGCTTTGCGGACCTTGAATTTTGTAGCCACCGCTATGAACCGGTTCTGGTTGGTCCCGATGCCAGCAACTTATCGATGACTAGAGACCAGATTGAAAAAGGCAAAGATAGCTATGAACTTTTATACTTACCTACAAAGTATGCAAGTGACATAATCAGTAAAAGTAGATTAACACTAAAAGTGGTCACTAAAAACTGGAGGTTCCCCGCCTACCGCGGATCTGTTAACACGCACAGTCTGTGTCTCTCTAAACAAAAATCCAATTAAATAGTTCGTATGGCGTTTTTCTTATTAAAATTAGTGTTAATACAAAGTTAAAGTTCACTCCCATAAACTGACGGTGAAAAAACACAACGAAAAGTGCTAAATCAAATGTGTGCATTCGCTTACAAATTTAAATAAAAATCAAGTGTCCGTTAGTTAAAGTGAATCGAGTGTCGAGCGATTGGCTATGAGCGCTGATGACTCATGTTGTTATTGCTAACTAGTGACGATTTACGGACTTAGAAGCAAGCAATCACATTTTTCACTTATAACTTGTAAGCTTCCGTAGCCTAGTGTGCAACTGTGCGGACTGAACCCCGTCGATCTAGGTTTCAAATCTCAGTGAAGTTTTTTTTTTTTGTATTATCTGGATTGTATCTTTGTTTTTTATTCTTATTTTTTCGTAATGAAATTTCAGTAAAATTTTCTTAAGATTCTGGGAGGGAATTTGAAGGAAACAATTTATACGAACTGTATAAAGAGCAGAATTATAGTTCAATAAAGGATAAATAAAAACTGTTAAAATGTCAAACTCTCAAAATTGTGCCGGCTGCAAAAACTCCATAACGAATAAAGACTCTCTACAATGTATGCAATGCAAGGGGAAATACGATCCGGATTGTGCAAACATCAGCCCAAAGAACTTTCGTCAAATGGAGCGAAAAAAAGAACATTGGAAATGCCCGGAATGTCTAAGCAAACTACCGAAAAGAGGAAATTCTAACACCCCTGTACGAGGCACCACGGCAACCATAGAGGGAGGAACAACCCTACGTACGGATTCATCCACCGTGTCGCATGTCCTCAAGAGTGGCAATCCTAATGTAACGGTGCGATCCAAGGTGTTAAATCCACCCCCACTCAGTGAGACGAGCAACCCAGTACAAGGCGTTGAGAACATCACCATCAACTCTTACGCGGATATTCTGAATGACTTAAAAATCTACATAAAAAATTTATTGCACGATGAAATGGACAGAGTACAAAAAGCTATCGGTAGTCTTACAAATGCCATCAAAGACCAAAACAGTCGGATTGAGCAACTGGAGGCTAGAGTTTCGATATTGGAGAGTAAGTCGGAAACCAAGCCTGCCCAAACCCATCCAATTGAGGGCATCGTAATGCAGTTGCAGGCTGATATTGCGTAAAGAGACCAAACCTTACTCTCTAATGACCTAGAAATAGCTGCCTCTCCAGAAACAACCAACGAAAACTGCACCCACATTATTCTGACGGTTGCTAAGAAAATTGGTATGGAGTTGGACGATAAAGACGTCGTATCAGCAGAACGCGTGGGCCCACTTCGTCCAGCGAAACAGGACAGCACAATACCGCGCCCAAGACCTATAGCCGTGCGCCTTGCACGCCGTGATACACGGAACGACCTGCTTGAAGCTGCGCGCTCCAGACGTAATCTCAACAGCGATGGCCTCGAATTACCTGGACCCACCAAACTGTTATATCTTAATGAACGCTTGACAAGATTTAACCGTCAACTTCTTCAAAAAGCACGCTCCCTTGCCCGCGAAGTACAATTCAAATATGTATGGGTACGGGAGGGAAAGATATTTGTGCGCAAGGAACAAGGGAAACCGCGGATTCGAATTAGAAATGAAATGGACTTATCAAAGGTTTTAAGTATAATGACAGCTGATATCTTTCCATCCCGTACACACCAACTGTTTTTTATGTGTTTTGGTATCGTGCAAGGAATGTATTTAATCGTTTCTTTTAAATTTACTTCCTGAAATCTGTAATTGAGACTATTTCTACACATACAACTACACTCTCTGACACACCGTACACAACCCACTTATTCAAGAACACAAGTTTTATATTACTTTAAATATTTATTATAATATCAAGTTATTATATCCTAAATGGTTAGTATTAAAAATGAATATCTAAGAATAGGTCTATTAAACGCCAGATCTCTGAATACTGGGCAGGATGAATTTCTTGTGGCTGTCCGTAATCACACTCCTGATATATTAGCTATAAATGAAACGTGGTTAAAAGATGGAGAAGATGAATTTGCGCCTATAATACCAAATTATAAGTTTGTGCATAGAGGTAGGCAACAAAAAAAGGGAGGAGGTGTAGGCTTCTATATTAAGCAGGGAATAAATACTAAAGTACGGCAACACCCAGCGTCGTCTCTAGAGCAGATGTGGCTAGAAATTCAACTCCCGGGAGCTTCAATGGCCCTTGGCACGGCCTACAGACCTAACAGTGTGGGTGTTACAGAAACACTGGACGCTCTGAGTGACTCCCTGAATTCAATGGCACAATGCGATTACACTTGCATACTTGGCGATTTTAACGTAGATATGACTAACAAACATTGCAATAGAGCAAAAGATATAATTCAATTCTGCTATCAACATAACCTAGAACAACTCGTCAAAGAACCAACGAGAGTCACTGATCAGACTGAAACTATTTTAGATCTCGTCATGACTAACACTCCCTCAAGATGCAAAAATATTAAACTTATACACAATCGTTTTCTTAGTGATCATGCATTGGTGCTATTAGATTTGGACATAAGAAAACCAAAATTTTATAAACAAGTAAAACAACAGAGATTACTAAGAAATATTAATTCCGAAGCTTTCGCAAGAGATCTGACACTTATACCCTGGGACTCTATCTACAATCTAGAGAACGTAGACGAAATGGTTCAAACTTTCAACGCATATATGAGTCAATTATTTGATGCTCATGCACCTGCCCGTACGCTGACGATAAGGGACAAACCAAAGCCATGGATTACAGATATGTTGCTATTCATGATGAGTTTACGTGACGATGCGTTAGAAAAAGCCCAGAAGGATAAAAAAGATTGTTCAAATGAATACTACCGAACCCTTAAAAATTTAGTCACAGCAACCCGTAAACGCGAAAGAAAAGCTTAAATTAACCATTATATAAACAACAACTTAAAAGATCCGAGGTCGCTGTGGCGTAATATAAAAAATGCTGCACAAATTAAAACTACTCATTTAAATACAATTGCACACCATCTCAATGACCCGAATATTATTAATGACTATTTTCCAGACTTGCCGCCATGTGACAAACCAGAACTCAAACAAGGTTATAAAGTATGTAACGAATGCTCACACGATACCCTATTCGACCTTAACCCGACAAATGAAATAGAAATCAGTAAGATTATCAATAAAATAAAAACAAAAGCCGCAGGGCACGATAACTTAAATATTGAAATGCTCAAATTAACTTTACCTGTAACTCTCCCTATTATTACATTTATAGTAAACAAGTCGATCGAATCCAGTACATTCCCAACGCAATGGAAAAGAGCTCTAGTCAAGCCCATTCCTAAAAAGAACACAGCAAGTGAACTAAAAGATCTGCGCCCTATCTCGATCCTCCCGGTGTTGTCTAAAGTCTTGGAAAAGATTATACTTTTTCAAATGCTAAATTACTTAGAAACGAATAACCCCCTACCAAAGTTTCAATCAGGGTTCAGAAAAGGGCATGGCACGGAAACTGTCCTCTTAAATGTCACTGACGATCTAACAGAGGCCTCAGATATGGGATTGAGCAGTATTATGGTGCTGTTGGATTACACGCGGGCATTTAACTGTCTACAACCTGAAATCCTCTTAAATAAATTAGAGCACTATGGCTTTTCTAAAGACACATGTAGATGGTTTCAGTCATTCCTATCCAACAGAGAACAAATTGTGGTAACAGATGGATGCAATGGTGGCAAGAAATTCTCCACTCTACGGAAAATTGTAAGAGGAGTACCCCAAGGCTCCTTACTCAGTCCCATTTTGTTCTCTCTGTACACAGCAGACCTACCTAAGCAAATAAAACATTGTAAATATCATTTATACGCAGACGACACCCAGCTGTATTATTCTTTTGACCCCAGGGATGTTAAAGAGGCAATAAACAGAGTAAATGAGGATCTCCATAATATCCAAACCTGGTCCCAAAAATATTCTCTAGTATTAAACGCAACTAAATCACAAGTACTAGTTTTGGGCACAAAAAACCAAATAAAAACTATTTTAGACAGCGAGAAAACGATTAAAATAGAAGATGAAACCTTGACACAAGTAAGATCCGCTCGTAATTTAGGGCTTATACTAGACGGAGAGCAGAAATTTGTAGAACACATCAATAACAAGATAAGAAATTCGTACTTTAAACTTAAAACTTTATACAAAATAAGACCGTATAGAATGGTTGGCGTAAACCAACGCGCGTATATCAAGCGCCTTATGGAGATCGACGTATTTCAATGTGCAATACCTATATTGCCTAGTCTAAGAGTCGACACTTTGTTTGTGATAAGAGTGTGAGCCGACCTGGAGCTTAACATGTTACATAAGCAACTTGACTCGCAGTATTCTCGGAATTGAGGCATAAACAAAGAGATTTAAATATTTACTAGGTACTACTACAAGTACTACTAAGACATGAAGTCTTTAGGCATAAATAAACTTGTGTCGCAGTAAGGCATGTTATTTTAGAGCTTGTGTGGTGAAAGAAGTGTATTGGCAGGTGTGTTATTTTTATAGATTAATGTTAAATAATATATCTTTAAGTAAATGAAACGGAATATTTATCAAATAAAGGTTTATTATAAATATAACGACTTATGGCCTACAATGAAGTAGAATAAAAAGTAGCATATATTGATTTCAAAATAAAATTGACAATATATTGCAGAGTGACGCTGTTCTTATTCGTATGTAATTTGTTGGCTTGTTTTATAACGATTTCAACGACGTAAGTATTATAATGGCTCTTATAAAAAACTTTAGACTCAATTATAGTCAAGTCGCAAGAAATCGTCAATTTTGTTAATTGTTACACGCGACGCGATCGCGCGAGTTCCCACAGGCAGAAGTTACGCGACGGATGCGCTTGGTCACGTAGAGGTGCCGTGACAGTCGGGGAGGTTAAGTGCTGGTGACGATGAGGATGAACCATATCGAACACATTTAAACATGGTGCATTCTTTCTTGCAATAGATGCTTTACTTTTGCACGTATTATAAAACGTTGGTTTCCATTAGTTATTTTTCCCTCTTGCCATTAGTTTTTTTCTGTTGTATTAAAACAATAAAAGAAAATATAAGTGAGGATGAAACGGAAATGACATGTCGCAACGATGAATTATAGAATGAAATGAGTGAAACATAATATATTAGGATTTCACACGAAGAGATCACAATTAAATATGCTTATTTTTCCATGTCCATTTAAATCAAATAATCTTTTCACTTATTCGATGAAGAGATGGATAGTTAAGAATTACACGCATTGTTATCACTTTAAGCTTTAATTTTTTTTAAGTTCCAGAGACATAGGTGGAAACGGTGCCCGAGGTCAAGGGCTTATTGGTAAAAGCGGAGGTCAAGGGTCACAAACGAATGATGCCCGAGTTTAAGGGCCTGATATTGGTGCCTAAGGTCAACAGCCTGATATTGATGCCCGAGGTCAAGGGCTTAATACCGATGCCCGAGGTAAAAGGCCAAATGATGACGCCCGAGTTCAAGGGCTATGGATAGATGATACCCGAGGTCAAGGGTTTATGGCTGATAATTGTCATGGGCAAGGCCTAGGCGGTGAGAATACCTATAGTCGACAAATTTTAATGCCCGAGGTCAAGGGTACCAGTACAGGACTTTGGATCATATAGAAGAAACATCGGGACAATCACGAGACAATTTAAGTTTACCGAAACGTACCAAGGATAGAACGTGTTCTTTGGAAGATTGTGATGATAACAAGTTTAAGGAGAGGCAATTCAAAAGGGCGGAGAAGAAGACCGTCTAATGAACGGAGGTCAAGGCGTAGACTTAGACGTCCCAGTACATCATCAGAATCTTCAGGTAGGACCGTCAAGGCTCATTCAAAATCTTATCGTGGTAATAACCCTAAAAATAATACAGATTCCATACTGGACAAGTTCCTTTCCATAATTAAAGACGTAAGGAGTTCGGATAAACCTAGACTATCTTACAATAACAACGTCGTTCCAGACTTTGATCCCATGACAAAGGAACAGACCATACTCACTTTGATTAATAAAGTAGAAGAATGTGTAGAGATCTATGACTGGGACGAAAATGAAATAATTCATTATTCACTTCCGAAATTATGCGGTGGTGCTAGGTCATAGTGTCAAGGTTTTCCAACTTTGTTGTACAGTTGGCCGGAATGAAAGAAAAAGCTTATCGAATCGTTTCGTTGTCACGAAGATTTTGCCGAACTCCTTACAGAAATGCTGAATAAGCGGGTTCGATATGGTGAGACATTAGAACATTATTATTACCCTAAAGTTAATCGCCTAAGTACGTCTAAGTAGGACATTACGCCGAAACTGAGCAATAACTATATTGTTGGATTGTTTGATAATAAAGTGTAAGCGGAAAAGCTAATAAATTTATTGAAGAAAATCCTAATCGTTGCACGAATTTTTATTAACTCCAATACTATTAAATATATGCACTCACGTCTGGATCACGATGTAAGAATGATTGATGATATTATGAAGGTTGGTTGTAATATGATTTATTTTTAATTAGGTAACTAGTGTGGATACTTGTTATGATAAATATTTAAGTAAAATTTAATAAGTTTAGTTAAATTTTATAAGTCATTAGCTCTGCTAATTTTAGAAGAAACGCGGGTGGTCTTTTCTCCACAGAAACACTCTCCCCTGTTTTTTTGCCTATGACCATATCTATTTAGAACAGTCTCTCCGCCTATATTTCCTATTAAGTCAGTGCGTAGTCGTGTAGGTTGCCTAGTTATTATGTTGTTAAACTCCATTTAATTACTATTTTAAGTTTTAACTATTACTCTACCAAGGCAGTTTTAGGTATACGTACAGTTTAATTGTTGTTAAATAGAAGACCCTCGTCTAGGTCACGATGCTTCTGATTGGTAAATTTATAAAGACTGAATGTTATGTTGAAAAACTAATGATGATATTGTGGATTATATAACTAATACAAAGTATATATTTCTTTATCCGCGTTTTCTGCATCGTTCTAATAGGGACATTGATCTGTAAATTTTAGACTATGCAAATTTTAGGTCAGTATCTAACTGTGATATGATTGCTATTCAAAGTGATGCCATCTAATGGTCTGGTTATCTATTTTGATTTTTTTTTAATAATAAACGAATTGAAGTAATAATTTCATTTTCATTTAGTTATATGAGAGGGTATTCATAATAAGGCTAACATTATGTTAAAATATTTTAAGGTGGTTATTCACGACGGACTCATAAAGGATGAGTTATTCCAACAAAAAATTATCCATGTTAATATAGAACGCTACTTTAAACAACAACGTATAATGTTCAGTCAGTCTTTAGACATCTTAATAAGAGAGTAAAAGAAGTAGTTGAAAGAAAAAAGCAACAAAGAACGGATAAGAATGATAGAAGAATATCGGATAACTTCCAGGCAAATATTAAAATGTTCTGGAAACTTATAAGAACTGCCAGGGGACATTCAAAACAGCCTCTGATGAATGCTATAAGAGACGAGAATGGCTATATTCTGAATGATGAAGTTTTGAGTTTAAAGAGATGGAAGGAATATTTTGAAAGCGTGTTTATGAGTGAGGAGACAACGTGTGTACTAAGTGAAGTAGAAACACCGAAAGAAGAGGAAAGAGGTAGCGAGATAAGTATAGATGAAATAATGAAACTGTGGCGACGCTGTCGTCGCGCCGCAAGCGAAACACACCGAAGTTTAAATCACGCTATCAACATTCCGAATCATAAACAGCATATATAGAACATCTCCGAACTATCACATGGAGTATTGGCCGCTCCCCGGGCAGAACACCTTGCCCGGCGGGAGATCTCCCCTTTTCCTTCCCCGGCCACAGTGGTGACCCCGACGTGATCTGAACACGCAACCAACTACAACTTCAAGCCTTCGTTATTATCCTCAAGAACTCCTACCATTCACTACTGAGAATCGTCTTCTGCAGTCTTCAGTTCCTGAAAGCCAGTCTAATTTGTCTTCATCTCGACTCACCGCAGATTTATAAGGCAGACTTCTGGCACTTGCTCCGGCACATCGTTCTCACCGGCATCACTTGCCAGTGCGTAGTACGGCATGCATTACACATCGGCATATTATTCGCACCGGTGTCACTTGCCCTTACGCACACAGCATGCATTCCCCACCGGCATTAAAAGGACACACCGGCAATCGGACTGCACTATCGACCTCCGGTCTGAGCAAGGGGGTGATGTAGCGGCGCTGTCGTCGCGCCGCAAGCGAAACACACCGAAGTTTAAATCACGCTATCAACATTCCGAATCATAAACAGCATATATAGAACATCTCCGAACTATCACATGGAGTATTGGCCGCTCCCCGGGCAGAACACCTTGCCCGGCGGGAGATCTCCCCTTTTCCTTCCTCGGCCACAAAAGCAATGAAAAGCATGAATGTAAGGCTGCCGGATATGATAGAGTTTCACTCGAAATGCTAAGGGCTGGAGAGGAAGTGGTGGCAGGCCTGCTGCACACCTTGTTTAATTTATGCTGGGAACTGAAGCGGGTACCGGTAGACTGGTGCAAAGCCGTGATAGTCCCAGTATATAAAGGAAGAGGGTCGCAGAAGGTCTATGTCGCTTATGCTTTGGAATAGATGCAAGCTCATTCTAAAATGTGTCCATTTCGCCAACAACCAAACTGCTGATAAAAATGGAAGGCTGCACAAAGTAAAAGAAGTATTCAATATGTTTATAAAAACTATATAAATGTCTACACACCAGGAGAAAAAGTTTGTGTCAATGAGTCATTGGTCGCTTGGCGCGGCAGTTATTTTCCGGTTCCGGCAGTACATTTCGAACAAAAGTGCAGATATGGAATAAAGTTACTCAAATTGTGTACTGAAAAGGGATATACATGGAACCTGATTGTGTACTGTGGTAAATCGAAGGAACCTGACACATTCATTTCATTTTTGCATATTAAATTTATAGAAAACGTGTGCCTAAAAGGTACACAGCACTTTTACCAAGTAGAAGGATGTGTATACTTTTTAAAACTCAATGTTTCAGACACTGTGTACCAAAAAGATGATACACATGACGCCAAAGGTTTTAATAAAAACTGTAAAATGTGAAACTTGTATCGGTATGCTACTTGCCGACAAATATAAGGAAGCACATCATTTTATACTCGTACAATATAAAGACAATGGTGGGCTTATGTACCCATCTCCTGATGTCGTCGTAATTTGTAAGAGAATGGAAATTATCATAAAAACAGCTTGTCTTGCCAATGATAAATTAACAATTAAAACTAGAAATGTCAAACAGGAACTCATGGCCATGGATTCGCCACATTTCATAGGATTTGATCTTGTTCATAATGTTAAGTTTTGCTAATTAGAGCAAATCCCGTTGAATAATCACATTATATTTCTTATAAAGGCAGTCATGGAAAAATACATTAATTTAAGATTACACTATTTGATAAAAAATGCCACCTCAAAAATATCAATACGTCAAGTGCTGCACAAATGCCTTCACTTTACTGGTCAGTGTGTAAACACCATAGCAGTGTTCCAAATTATCTACTGCTTCAATCCACTATAATAGCCTAAATCAACATAACCGGATTTTTTTTAATAATTTCTTATATTTACATTAATTAAAACTAATTTTACGGATTTTATCGCATTAATTTTTTTTTATAATTCCCGACGTTTAGGGTGCTTTCCAGCACCCATGGTCACGGGGGATTTAGGTGACTGACGTCCCGATGTCAATATTAATCCGGAGTACCTACAGCTTTTTTAATTATTGTTTATGGTCCGATCTACGCAGAGTGAACTAGCTGTGTCTTGAAGTCTTGCAATGGTATGCTTGGGTTTAGTTTTAATTTTATTAATTACAGGGTCCCAAGCAGGTGGTAGTACCCAGCCTCCTTCTCTATTAAAATTAGGATGTTTTTAATTTCAATAGCCTCACGTATCATCCTTGGTAGGAATCGATGTACTTTCGCGAGGATTTGTGGTCTATCAAATCTGATGTAATGGTTAGGATATGATCGGAGGATCGAGGATATGATCACAAACCTAGGCGGTCACTATCCGTTACATTTTCAACTACTGGGCATATTTCCTTCTTTCTTATATTTATGATTTTCAGGTGCTGTTGCTAAAAGGCCACCCTTAGCTGAAGTTAGAAATAAAAATAATACACTTAAAACAAGTTATACACAAGAAATTGCCTCAACATCAAGTTATGTTCAAGAGACAGCTACTGCTTAAACATTCAGTACGTTAAAATTTATTTTATGTATAAATGAAGATGAAGATAATAATATTATCTTTATCTTCATTTGTGTGTTCAAATTTCTGAAAGAGACTGCAGAGCGTCATGCCAATAGCAATACAATATTTTATTCTGACAACTGCTGTGGTCAGCAAAAATATAGGTACATTTATAGTCATTATTTTCGCACAAAAACAGAATTAAAATTAACTATTTTTTCTGTATTTAAGTTATATTTTACTTTTTCAGTTTCCTTCTTGGCATGTATTGCTATGCGGTTGAAACTCTTCCAATAAGTTCAAACATAAATTTTTGATACGTGGGCACACTCAAAATAAGGGCGACAATGCACATTCGCTCATCGAAAAGTCAATTAAAAGACCAAAAAGTCTGGCATTAGCTACATTCCATACCAGTACGTGCAACTTATACGCAACACCAAGAAAACTGGAAATGCTTCTGTAGTAAACGAGCTTAACTATGACGATTTTTATGATTTAAAAAAGCTATTTGAAGATATTAAAATATTGATGAGATATTAAAGATATTGGCAACATCAAACAACCCAGTACGTTCAAGAACCATGTGGAAACGTTAAAGAGGTTCACCGACAACATAGATTTAATTATCTTTGATGTTGGTGAATTTAAACATACCAGTGAAGCACAAAAAAATTACTGGAAACAGCCCATACCAAATGGTTGGTCTATGCTTGATGCATACCAAAATTACTTCAAATTACTTCAACCAGGAGGTAGGTCATTGGTTAAATTCACTGGGTATTTCCAAGGGGGCCTTGAAATTTTCTATCAATTAGTTAAAAGCTTTAAAAAGATAGGAATATTCAAGGTAGGTACTTCCTCATTGTTCAGTACAGAGTTTTACATCTTCTTGGAGGGATACAAGAATAGATATGAGGCTGACATTGCATCTGTTAGAAATGTCTGGAACCTAATAGGTTGTTATATCCATGACAACCTTCAAAAAGCACATCAAATCCTAGCTTGCCGAGGTAGGGGTTACTCAACCCTAGTAAGAAATGACTGGTACACACTACAGGGAACTGGAGTGTTGTACCAACCATTGGGCAAGACCGACATGCATGCTGGAGGACTAATTCAATATGACCTAACGGGAAAAGAAATAAAGGTCAATTGGAGCCAAGACTACAACCAAAAGCTAAAGGTCTGGAACGAAGAAGTCAATGCAATGACTGGCTCCAAAGTAAAAATTGAACCAGCTGCAAAAACAGTTTTTGAAAACTTGAAATCCTTAGGGTCTATCAAACGAAAACAAAAGACCAAAATTGAAAAAGACCAATATAACGGCTTGATCAGCGACGCTGTTTACAACATCTTTGGCATAAATAAGGATAATGCCACATACGGTCAGACCCAGTACACACCGGAATGGAGGGATGCTGCCATTAAGAAACGACTGGACACCAACGCCGGATCAACACCACCTCACGTACTAAAAGAACTGCACCACATAATAGAACTTATGTTAACTGAAGAAGGGGTAAGTAAGAAGGATTCATTCGACTTTGCCACCAAGGAAGAGGTAATGTCATACATTAACAACCAGGGAGCAACAGGACTCTTTGATAGAGGACACAATCTAAAAGAGTTCATGGAAAAATTCCCTAATTGGTATGAATTAGCCTTTAAACTTAGAATTGATAAGTGGCGAAGAGGCGAACCCACCGGATCCTACAATACAGTCCGTTATAAGCCTGAGTCTAAACAGAAAAAGGTCGTTACTGATGGGAAGCTAGATTATGAGCCGGGTACTAGGAGAGAGGTTATTGCTGAAGGCAATAATCTAACTCCTAGGTTCAAAACATTCTTTGACTCATTATCTAGACTTGCCCATTACATCGTTATAGGCAAGTTCTTGTCAGTGGCCGGTCAAAATAAAATGTACAAAGGCAGTATAAACGGACTCCCACCCCACAAAGTTGGCAGTTTTATGAAAGGTGTTTACGATCTACACCAGCCATTAGCCGACCGCAGCGTAATACCCACAAATGGCTCATCAAAGACTGTTACTTTCACCGAGACTGAGAAGTTTAAGCAGCACAGTGGTCAGGTCGGCTGCTTGGATTACTCAAACTGGGATGCAACAGTAACAGCAGAAGAACGGATGTTGGAAGCACTGCATGTTAAGTCGTTCTTTAAAGAGAAACACAAAAGAACTGTGGAAAATATGCTTAAAGATATGTGCTTCGCCATTTGTGTTAATGACGAGGGAGATGTATGGCTGCGCAATGGTCAACGAGGTAGCGGTGAACTGATGACCAGTTATGGCAACACCCTCCTAGTTCAAGCTAACACTGTAAGGGCAATATGCAAATGCTTAGGACTTAGCCCAGAACAAGTTCTTGAGACAAAATCAAAATGCAGTGTTAATATAGGAAATAACAAAATCAAGAACTATGAGATAACTGCTGTGCCAACATACTCTGATGGTGATGACACAGTAATAATTACCGATGACGACAACATGACTAGGATCAAAAACAACATCTCTGAAATTTTAGAGGAAGCAGGTAAAATCATTAGAGTAGGGAACAAACCCGGAATGAAGGTATCTAAGAGCTTTGCGGACCTTGAATTTTGTAGCCACCGCTATGAACCGGTTCTGGTTGGTCCCGATGCCAGCAACTTATCGATGACTAGAGACCAGATTGAAAAAGGCAAAGATGGCTATGAACTTTTATACTTACCTACAAAGTATGCAAGTGACATAATCAGTAAAAGTAGATTAACACTAAAAGTGGTCACTAAAAACTGGAGGTTCCCCGCCTACCGCGGATCTGTTAACACGTACAGTCTGTGTCTCTCTAAACAAAAATCCAATTAAATAGTTCGTATGGCGTTTTTCTTATTAAAATTAGTGTTAATACAAAGTTAAAGTTCACTCCCATAAACTGACGGTGAAAAAACACAACGAAAAGTGCTAAATCAAATGTGCTAAAACATTCCGAATCATAAACAGCATATATAGAACATCTCCGAACTATCACATGGAGTATTGGCCGCTCCCCGGGCAGAACACCTTGCCCGGCGGGAGATCTCCCCTTTTCCTTCCTCGGCCACAAAAGCAATGAAAAGCATGAATGTAAGGCTGCCGGATATGATAGAGTTTCACTCGAAATGCTAAGGGCTGGAGAGGAAGTGGTGGCAGGCCGTGCAGCAGGCCTTGTTTAATTTATGCTGGGAACTGAAGCGGGTACCGGTAGACTGGTGCAAAGCCGTGATAGTCACAGTATATAAAGGAAGATGGTCGCAGCAGGTCTATGTCGCTTATGCTTTGGAATAGATGCAAGCTCATTCTAAAATGTGTCCATTTCGCCAACAACCAAACTGCTGATAAAAATGGAAGGCTGCACAAAGTAAAAGAAGTATTCAATATGTTTATAAAAAACTATATAAATGTCTACACACCAGGAGAAAAAGTTTGTGTCAATGAGTCATTGGTCGCTTGGCGCGGCAGTTATTTTCCGGTTCCGGCAGTACATTTCGAACAAAAGTGCATATATGGAATAAAGTTACTCAAATTGTGTACTGAAAAGGGATATACATGGAACCTGATTGTGTACTGTGGTAAATCGAAGGAACCTGACACATTCATTTCATTTTTGCATATTAAATTTATAGAAAACGTGTGCCTAAAAGGTACACAGCACTTTTACCAAGTAGAAGGATGTGTATACTTTTTAAAACTCAATGTTTCAGACACTGTGTACCAAAAAGATGATACACATGACGCCAAAGGTTTTAATAAAAACTGTAAAATGTGAAACTTGTATCGGTATGCTACTTGCCGACAAATATAAGGAAGCACATCATTTTATACTCGTACAATATAAAGACAATGGTGGGCTTATGTACCCATCTCCTGATGTCGTCGTAATTTGTAAGAGAATGGAAATTATCATAAAAACAGCTTGTCTTGCCAATGATAAATTAACAATTAAAACTAGAAATGTCAAACAGGAACTCATGGCCATGGATTCGCCACATTTCATAGGATTTGATCTTGTTCATAATGTTAAGTTTTGCTAATTAGAGCAAATCCCGTTGAATAATCACATTATATTTCTTATAAAGGCAGTCATGGAAAAATACATTAATTTAAGATTACACTATTTGATAAAAAATGCCACCTCAAAAATATCAATACGTCAAGTGCTGCACAAATGCCTTCACTTTACTGGTCAGTGTGTAAACACCATAGCAGTGTTCCAAATTATCTACTGCTTCAATCCACTATAATAGCCTAAATCAACATAACCGGATTTTTTTTAATAATTTCTTATATTTACATTAATTAAAACTAATTTTACGGATTTTATCGCATTAATTTTTTTTTATAATTCCCGACGTTTAGGGTGCTTTCCAGCACCCATGGTCACGGGGGATTTAGGTGACTGACGTCCCGATGTCAATATTAATCCGGAGTACCTACAGCTTTTTTAATTATTGTTTATGGTCCGATCTACGCAGAGTGAACTAGCTGTGTCTTGAAGTCTTGCAATGGTATGCTTGGGTTTAGTTTTAATTTTATTAATTACAGGGTCCCAAGCAGGTGGTAGTATCCAGCCTCCTTCTCTATTAAAATTAGGATGTTTTTAATTTCAATAGCCTCACGTATCATCCTTGGTAGGAATCGATGTACTTTCGCGAGGATTTGTGGTCTATCAAATCTGATGTAATGGTTAGGATATGATCGGAGGATCGAGGATATGATCACAAACCTAGGCGGTCACTATCCGTTACATTTTCAACTACTGGGCATATTTCCTTCTTTCTTATATTTATGATTTTCAGGTGCTGTTGCTAAAAGGCCACCCTTAGCTGAAGTTACAAATAAAAATAATACACTTAAAACAAGTTATACACAAGAAATTGCCTCAACATCAAGTTATGTTCAAGAGACAGCTACTGCTTAAACATTCAGTACGTTAAAATTTATTTTATGTATAAATGAAGATGAAGATAATAATATTATCTTTATCTTCATTTGTGTGTTCAAATTTCTGAAAGAGACTGCAGAGCGTCATGCCAATAGCAATACAATATTTTATTCTGACAACTGCTGTGGTCAGCAAAAATATAGGTACATTTATAGTCATTATTTTCGCACAAAAACAGAATTAAAATTAACTATTTTTTCTGTATTTAAGTTATATTTTACTTTTTCAGTTTCCTTCTTGGCATGTATTGCTATGCGGTTGAAACTCTTCCAATAAGTTCAAACATAAATTTTTGATACGTGGGCACACTCAAAATAAGGGCGACAATGCACATTCGCTCATCGAAAAGTCAATTAAAAGACCAAAAAGTCTGGCATTAGCTACATTCCATACCAGTACGTGCAACTTATACGCAACACCAAGAAAACTGGAAATGCTTCTGTAGTAAACGAGCTTAACTATGACGATTTTTATGATTTAAAAAAGCTATTTGAAGATATTAAAATATTGATGAGATATTAAAGATATTGGCAACATCAAACAACCCAGTACGTTCAAGAACCATGTGGAAACGTTAAAGAGGTTCACCGACAACATAGATTTAATTATCTTTGATGTTGGTGAATTTAAACATACCAGTGAAGCACAAAAAAATTACTGGAAACAGCCCATACCAAATGGTTGGTCTATGCTTGATGCATACCAAAATTACTTCAAATTACTTCAACCAGGAGGTAGGTCATTGGTTAAATTCACTGGGTATTTCCAAGGGGGCCTTGAAATTTTCTATCAATTAGTTAAAAGCTTTAAAAAGATAGGAATATTCAAGGTAGGTACTTCCTCATTGTTCAGTACAGAGTTTTACATCTTCTTGGAGGGATACAAGAATAGATATGAGGCTGACATTGCATCTGTTAGAAATGTCTGGAACCTAATAGGTTGTTATATCCATGACAACCTTCAAAAAGCACATCAAATCCTAGCTTGCCGAGGTAGGGGTTACTCAACCCTAGTAAGAAATGACTGGTACACACTACAGGGAACTGGAGTGTTGTACCAACCATTGGGCAAGACCGACATGCATGCTGGAGGACTAATTCAATATGACCTAACGGGAAAAGAAATAAAGGTCAATTGGAGCCAAGACTACAACCAAAAGCTAAAGGTCTGGAACGAAGAAGTCAATGCAATGACTGGCTCCAAAGTAAAAATTGAACCAGCTGCAAAAACAGTTTTTGAAAACTTGAAATCCTTAGGGTCTATCAAACGAAAACAAAAGACCAAAATTGAAAAAGACCAATATAACGGCTTGATCAGCGACGCTGTTTACAACATCTTTGGCATAAATAAGGATAATGCCACATACGGTCAGACCCAGTACACACCGGAATGGAGGGATGCTGCCATTAAGAAACGACTGGACACCAACGCCGGATCAACACCACCTCACGTACTAAAAGAACTGCACCACATAATAGAACTTATGTTAACTGAAGAAGGGGTAAGTAAGAAGGATTCATTCGACTTTGCCACCAAGGAAGAGGTAATGTCATACATTAACAACCAGGGAGCAACAGGACTCTTTAATAGAGGACACAATCTAAAAGAGTTCATGGAAAAATTCCCTAATTGGTATGAATTAGCCTTTAAACTTAGAATTGATAAGTGGCGAAGAGGCGAACCCACCGGATCCTACAATACAGTCCGTTATAAGCCTGAGTCTAAACAGAAAAAGGTCGTTACTGATGGGAAGCTAGATTATGAGCCGGGTACTAGGAGAGAGGTTATTGCTGAAGGCAATAATCTAACTCCTAGGTTCAAAACATTCTTTGACTCATTATCTAGACTTGCCCATTACATCGTTATAGGCAAGTTCTTGTCAGTGGCCGGTCAAAATAAAATGTACAAAGGCAGTATAAACGGACTCCCACCCCACAAAGTTGGCAGTTTTATGAAAGGTGTTTACGATCTACACCAGCCATTAGCCGACCGCAGCGTAATACCCACAAATGGCTCATCAAAGACTGTTACTTTCACCGAGACTGAGAAGTTTAAGCAGCACAGTGGTCAGGTCGGCTGCTTGGATTACTCAAACTGGGATGCAACAGTAACAGCAGAAGAACGGATGTTGGAAGCACTGCATGTTAAGTCGTTCTTTAAAGAGAAACACAAAAGAACTGTGGAAAATATGCTTAAAGATATGTGCTTCGCCATTTGTGTTAATGACGAGGGAGATGTATGGCTGCGCAATGGTCAACGAGGTAGCGGTGAACTGATGACCAGTTATGGCAACACCCTCCTAGTTCAAGCTAACACTGTAAGGGCAATATGCAAATGCTTAGGACTTAGCCCAGAACAAGTTCTTGAGACAAAATCAAAATGCAGTGTTAATATAGGAAATAACAAAATCAAGAACTATGAGATAACTGCTGTGCCAACATACTCTGATGGTGATGACACAGTAATAATTACCGATGAAGACAACATGACTAGGATCAAAAACAACATCTCTGAAATTTTAGAGGAAGCAGGTAAAATCATTAGAGTAGGGAACAAACCCGGAATGAAGGTATCTAAGAGCTTTGCGGACCTTGAATTTTGTAGCCACCGCTATGAACCGGTTCTGGTTGGTCCCGATGCCAGCAACTTATCGATGACTAGAGACCAGATTGAAAAAGGCAAAGATGGCTATGAACTTTTATACTTACCTACAAAGTATGCAAGTGACATAATCAGTAAAAGTAGATTAACACTAAAAGTGGTCACTAAAAACTGGAGGTTCCCCGCCTACCGCGGATCTGTTAACACGTACAGTCTGTGTCTCTCTAAACAAAAATCCAATTAAATAGTTCGTATGGCGTTTTTCTTATTAAAATTAGTGTTAATACAAAGTTAAAGTTCACTCCCATAAACTGACGGTGAAAAAACACAACGAAAAGTGCTAAATCAAATGTGTGCATTCGCTTACAAATTTAAATAAAAATCAAGTGTCCGTTAGTTAAAGTGAATCGAGTGTCGAGCGATTGGCTATGAGCGCTGATGACTCATGTTGTTATTGCTAACTAGTGACGATTTACGGACTTAGAAGCAAGCAATCACATTTTTCACTTATAACTTGTAAGCTTCCGTAGCCTAGTGTGCAACTGTGCGGACTGAACCCCGTCGATCTAGGTTTCAAATCTCAGTGAAGTGTTTTTTTTTTTGTATTATCTGGATTGTATTTTTGTTTTTTATTCTTATTTTTTCGTAATGAAATTTCAGTAAAATTTTCCTAAGATTCTGGGAGGGAATTTGAAGGAAACAATTAATACGAACTGTATAAAGAGCAGAATTATAGTTCAATAAAGGATAAATAAAAACTGTTAAAATGTCAAACTCTCAAAATTGTGCCGGCTGCAAAAACTCCATAACGAATAAAGACTCTCTACAATGTATGCAATGCAAGGGGAAATACGATCCGGATTGTGCAAACATCAGCCCAAAGAACTTTCGTCAAATGGAGCGAAAAAAAGAACATTGGAAATGCCCGGAATGTCTAAGCAAACTACCGAAAAGAGGAAATTCTAACACCCCTGTACGAGGCACCACGGCAACCATAGAGGGAGGAACAACCCTACGTACGGATTCATCCACCGTGTCGCATGTCCTCAAGAGTGGCAATCCTAATGTAACGGTGCGATCCAAGGTGTTAAATCCACCCCCACTCAGTGAGACGAGCAACCCAGTACAAGGCGTTGAGAACATCACCATCAACTCTTACGCGGATATTCTGAATGACTTAAAAATCTACATAAAAAATTTATTGCACGATGAAATGGACAGAGTACAAAAAGCTATCGGTAGTCTTACAAATGCCATCAAAGACCAAAACAGTCGGATTGAGCAACTGGAGGCTAGAGTTTCGATATTGGAGAGTAAGTCGGAAACCAAGCCTGCCCAAACCCATCCAATTGAGGGCATCGTAATGCAGTTGCAGGCTGATATTGCGGAAAGAGACCAAACCTTACTCTCTAATGACATAGAAATAGCTGGCTGTCTAGAAACAACCAATGAAAACTGCACCCACATTATTCTGACGGTTGCTAAGAAAATTGGTATGGAGTTGGACGATAAAGACGTCGTATCAGCAGAACGCGTGGGCCCACTTCGTCCAGAGAAACAGGACAGCACAACACCGCGCCCAAGACCTATAGCCGTGCGCCTTGCACGCCGTGATACACGGAACGGCCTGCTCCAAGCTGCGCGCTCCAGACGTAATCTCAACAGCGATGGCCTCGAATTACCTGGACCCACCAAACTGTTATATCTTAATGAACGCTTGACAAGATTTAACCGTCAACTTCTTCAAAAAGCACGCTCCCTTGCCCGCGAAGTACAATTCAAATATGTATGGGTACGGGAGGGAAAGATATTTGTGCGCAAGGAACAAGGGAAACCGCGGATTCGAATTAGAAATGAAATGGACTTATCAAAGGTTTTAAGTATAATGACAGCTGATATCTTTCCATCCCGTACACACCAACTGTTTTTTATGTGTTTTGGTATCGTGCAAGGAATGTATTTAATCGTTTCTTTTAAATTTACTTCCTGAAATCTGTAATTGAGACTATTTCTACACATACAACTACACTCTCTGACACACCGTACACAACCCACTTATTCAAGAACACAAGTTTTATATTACTTTAAATATTTATTATAATATCAAGTTATTATATCCTAAATGGTTAGTATTAAAAATAAATATCTAAGAATAGGTCTATTAAACGCCAGATCTCTGAATACTGGGCAGGATGAATTTCCTGTGGCTGTCCGTAATCACACTCCTGATATATTAGCTATAAATGAAACGTGGTTAAAAGATGGAGAAGATGAATTTGCGCCTATAATACCAAATTATAAGTTTGTGCATAGAGGTAGGCAACAAAAAAAGGGAGGAGGTGTAGGCTTCTATATTAAGCAGGGAATAAATACTAAAGTACGGCAACACCCAGCGTCGTCTCTAGAGCAGATGTGGCTAGAAATTCAACTCCCGGGAGCTTCAATGGCCCTTGGCACGGCCTACAGACCTAACAGTGTGGGTGTTACAGAAACACTGGACGCTCTGAGTGACTCCCTGAATTCAATGGCACAATGCGATTACACTTGCATACTTGGCGATTTTAACGTAGATATGACTAACAAACATTGCAATAGAGCAAAAGATATAATGTAATTCCGCTATCAACATAACCTAGAACAACTCGTCAAAGAACCAACGAGAGTCACTGATCAGACTGAAACTATTTTAGATCTCGTCGTGACTAACACTCCCTCAAGATGCAAAAATATTAAACTTATACACAATCGTTTTCTTAGTGATCATGCATTGGTGCTGTTAGATTTGGACATAAGAAAACCAAAATTTTATAAACAAGTAAAACAACAGAGATTACTAAGAAATATTAATTCCGAAGCTTTCGCAAGAGATCTGACACTTATAACCTGGGACTCTATCTATAATCTAGAGAACGTAGACGAAATGGTTCAAACTTTCAACGCATATATGAGTCAATTATTTGATGCTCATGCACCTGCCCGTACGCTGACGATAAGGGTATTATATATATTATTTATATATAGTATTATTTAACAGTGGTAGAGCCACGCGGCAGCTTTGCTGTTGCACGTATGGGCCGGCTCAAACCGGGGTGGTACCACGACCTTACAGAATACCGGCATGAAGTGGAAGCTCTGCTTCCGCGTTTCGTCTGGTGAGTGCAGGTGGCCGGAGGCCCAAATCCCCTCCCCCCCCCCATCAACAGGTAGCGGAATTAAATAATGATAGACTACCCCAGGAGGGTACCAGCACCCCTGGAGAATCCCTCGCTGAGCATCCACGACCATGTTTCTCCACTTCTGAGCGTGGGTGCTCAGGCTGCCCCGCGTATTCTGGGGGGGGCAAAATTCCGCTCAAGACTACAACTGCTCGGGGCAAACGGAGCAACAAAACCAAGGCGACCCCTGCCACGCTGTCCGTGAATTTCTGCAATATCAGGGGACTTCACTCTAACCTAAACGCCGTCCACTACCATCTCGAGACGGCGAGGCCGGCTCTGCTCTTTCTGACCGAGACGCAGGTGTCCTCTCCGGCTGATGTCTCGTATCTCTCCTACCCGGGGTACAAACTGGAACACTCCTTTGTGCCTCGGGCTGGAGTTTGCGTTTACGTCAGAGAGGACATCTGTTCTCGACGCCTCGGCAGACTTGAAGGTTCGGACCTGTCCATCCTTTGGCTACGCGTAGACAGCGACGACCATCCGCGCGTCTACGGGTGCCTCTATAGGTCCCATAGCTGTAATGCCGAAACAGACCGACTCTTCGACCACGTCCAAATGGCTGCAGATTCGTTGCTACAGCAGATCCCCTCCGCAGAGATCGTGATCCTCGGCGACTTTAACGCCCATCACGCCGAATGGCTTGGTTCACGTTTAACCGATCATGCGGGGAGATCTGTTCATGATTTTGCCTTGGCATATGGTCTGACACAACTGGTTACTTCGCCTACGCGGATTCCAGATGTGGAGGATCATGCACCTTCCCTGTTGGACCTTCTGCTGACCTCTCACCCGGAAGGATATCAGATTTCTGTCGACGCCCCTTTAGGCTCCTCGGACCATTGTCTGGTCCGGAGTGTTGTGCCACTCACGCTGAAATCGCGGTTGCATTCTGCAGGCTGCCGCCGTGTTCGGCACTATAGGTCAGCCGATTGGGATGGGATGCGGTCTTTCTTTGCATCCTACCCTTGGGGACGGGTTTGCTTCTCGCCGGATGATCCCAACGTTGTTGCGGATTCTGTTACTGATGTGGTACTTCAGGGTATGGAACTTTTTATTCCTTCCTCTGTGGTGCCCATTGGAGGCAAATCTCAGCCATGGTTTGGTCGCTCCTGTAAAATAGCATCATGCTATAAGCAGGAGTGCTACCAAGCCTGGGTTGATGCATCAGCGTCCCGGGATGTAAACACCAGCGCTCTAAAAAAGAAGTATAATTCCGCCTCTAGGTCCTTCAAAAGAGTCATTGCCAAGGCAAAGTCAGAGCACATAGGCAGAATTGGCGAGAAACTAGTTCGCCTTCCTTCTGGAACCCGTGCATTCTGGTCTCTCGCCAAGGCTGTCCAGGGGAATTTCTGTCAGCCATCTCTTCCATCTCTGCACAGGGAGGACGACTCACTGGCCCATACTGCAAAGGAGAAAGCCGATCTTCTAGGCTCTTTCTTTGCGTCTAACTCGACTCTCGATGACGGGGAGAGTACGCCGCCGACCATCCCGCGGTGTGAGTGCTCCATGCCGGAAGTGCAGTTCACACAGCGCTCGGTTCGCAAAGCACTCCTCTCCCTGGACATCCACAAGTCGAGTGGGCCTGACGGAATCCCCCCAATTGTGCTGAGGACGTGTGCTCCAGAGTTGGCACTAGTTTTAACGCGTCTTTTCCGGTACTCCTACTCCCTAGGCGTAGTCCCAAAATCATGGAAGACGGCTTTCGTCCACCCGATCCCTAAAAAAGGCGACCGCTCAGACCCGTCCAACTACCGGCCAATCGCCATCACCTCCTTGTTCTCCAAAACAATGGAGTCCATTGTAAACAGCTCATGAGGTACCTTGAGGATCACCAGCTGATTAGTGACCGCCAATACGGTTTTCGCCGTGGTCGGTCAGCTGGTGATCTTCTGGTCTACCTCACTCACAGATGGGCGGAGGCAGTAGAGTTCAAGGGGGAGGCATTGGCCGTTAGTTTGGACATTGCGAAGGCCTTCGATCGGGTTTGGCACAAAGCGCTTCTTTCGAAGCTCCCTTCCTATGGGCTTCCCGAGAAATTGTGCGATTGGATCACCAGCTTTCTTGCAGATCGGAGCATCAAGGTCGTTGTAGACGGTGCAAGCTCCGATTGCAAGCCTATTAATGCTGGTGTTCCACAGGGCTGCGTGCTATCGCCAACGCTGTTTCTTCTGCATATCAATGATATGTTGCATACCCGTAACATTCATTGCTATGCGGATGACAGCATTGGTGATGCTCTTTACACCGGCCGAGCCAATATTTCTCGGGAGAACGTCTCCGAGTGCCGGGACAAACTTGTGTCTGAAGTCGAGTCTTTGCTGAACAGAGTCTCGGATTGGGGACGACTAAATCTAGTCCAGTTTAACCCCCAGAAGACACAAGTTTGCGCGTTAACCGCTAAAAAGAACCCCTTTGTCGTATCCCCTCAGTTTCAAGGCACTCCCCTTGTTGCCTCAGCCAGTATCGGAATCCTCGGCGTCGACATATCGAGTGGCGTGCAGTTTCGTGGTCACTTGGAAGGGAAGGCCAAATTGGGCTCTAAAAAGCTTGGCGTGCTCAGCAGAGCGGGACAGTATTTCATGCCGGCACACCGCCTGCAACTTTACAAGGCGCAGGCTCGGCCGCACATAGAATACTGTTCCCATCTCTGGGCTGGGGCTCCCCAGTACCAGCTCCTTCCACTTGACCGCATCCAGCGCAGAGCGGCTCGAATCGTCGACGACCGAGTGCTTTCCGATCGGCTCGATTCACTGGCGCTGCGAAGAGATGTTGCATCTCTTTGCGTATTTTATCGCATCTATCACGGGGAGTGCTCTGAGGAATTGTTCGGATTAATCCCAGCCGCCAAATTTCGTGAACGCACTACACGGCAAACGTCCCGATACCATCCACACCATCTGGATGCTTGGCGGTCCACCACTGTACGTTTCACAAGGAGTTTTCTTCCACGTACAACCTCTCTGTGGAATAGTTTACCACCGGCGATTTTTCCGGACCGATACGACCTGGGGACCTTCAAGAAAAGAGCGTACTCCTTTCTAAAGGGCCGGCAACGCACCCGCAATTCTCCTGGTGTTGCGGTTGATCATGGGCGGCGGTAGTCACTTAACATCAGGTGAGCCGCATGCTCGTTTGCCCCCTCTTCTATAAAAAAAAAAAGAAAAAAAAAAGGGACAAACCAAAGCCATGGATTACAGATATGTTGCTATTCATGATGAGTTTACGTGACGATGCGTTAGAAAAAGCCCAGAAGGATAAAAAAGATTGTTCAAATGAATACTACCGAACCCTTAAAAATTTAGTCACAGCAACCCGTAAACGCGAAAGAAAAGCTTACTTTAACCATTATATAAACAACAACTTAAAAGATCCGAGGATGTTGCGTAATATAAAAAATGCTGCACAAATTAACATACATACATACATATAATCACGCCTCTTTCCCGTAGGGGTAGGCAGAGACCACTTCTTTCCACTTGCTACGATCCTTACATACTTGTTTCGCTTCGTCCACTTTCATTATTCCCTTCATACATGCTCTACGGTTTAGGGTACTCTTAACCTGGCCTTTTTTCAAGACGTCCCTAATTTGGTCTAGAAAAGTCCGCCTAGGTCTACCCCTTCCAGCACTTTCGTTCACACTCGCCTTATACACTTTTTTCGTCAATCGTTCTTCATTCATTCTCTCGATGTGGCCAAACCATCTCAGCATACCTTTCTCAATTTTTGTCACTACATCTTCTTTCAGACCACAACGTTTCCTTATCTCACTATTTCTTATCCTGTCACTCCGTTTAACTCCTATCATACTTCTTAATGCCCTCATCTCAACTGCATTTATTCTACTTTCATGTTTCTTCTGCCATACCCAACTTTCACTTCCGTACATGAGTGTCGGAACCAACACCCCCTCATGCACAGCCAAACGAGCCTTGTTAGACACCTTCCGACTGCTCATAAAGGAGTGCAAAGCCCCATTCACCATGTTTCTTGCATTCACTCTTCTTTCGATATCACTCTCACACTTTCCGCCTCTTGTAAACTTTGACCCCAGATACACAAACTCTTTCACCTGTTCAATTTGTTCATCTTCAATCACGATATTGCAGTCTGTCACTGCCTCATCTTTTTCAAACACTATCACTTTAGTTTTCCTTACATTCATCTTCATTCCCTTTCTAACAAAAGCTCCACTCATAGCAGTTACCATCTCCTGCAACTCCTCGGCCGAAGAAGCAAGTAATACTTGGTCATCAGCATAGAGAAGACATTTGACGAGTAACTCATTCATTCTCAACCCACTTTCATTCTCTTTTAAATCTGTCAAACAATTGTCCATGAACAGATTAAACAGCCACGGTGACGCTACACATCCCTGTCTAACACATTTTTCGATATTAAACCATTCAGTGTATGCCCCTTTTATCCTTACACAAGCACTAGAATCCCTATAAAGAGATTGCAATGCTCGTATGAGGACACTGCTCACACCGTACACGGACAGTGCTGACCACAATTTATTCCTCACCACTCTATCATAGGCCTTTTCTAGATCTACGAAGGCGCAGAACACTTTCTTGTTTTTAGCCAAACACTTTTCGGCTATGCACCGCAAGGAAAAGACCTGATCCGTACATCCCATTCCCTTTCTAAATCCCGCTTGTACATCCCATATTTTCTCGTCTGTTTCATTCACAACCCTTTCAATCAACACTTTCGCATACAATTTACCGACGACGCTAAGAAGGCTTATACCACGGTAATTTATGCAGTCCTGCCGTGACCCTTTTCCCTTATACAATGGCACGATTACGGCTTTGCACCAGTCTCCCGGCACTTGCCCATTTTGCCAGCACAGATTGAAAAGGCGGTACAGCTGACTAGCCACCAGGCCCTGTCCAGCCCTCAGCATCTCGACGGTAATCCTGTCATACCCTGCAGCCTTACCTAATCTCATACTTTTCAACGCTTTCACTATTTCATCCATGCTTATCTCATTTTCATCAACATTTATATTCGTTTCCATGGAAGGTGGCAGATACTGTACCCGCACTTCCTCTCTTTCAAACAAACTTTCAAAATACTCTTTCCATCTCTTTAACACACATTCTTCTCCTTTTATAATGCTCCCATCTTGACTCCTGATTGTACTCAGCTCCGAGGTAGAAGTTTTTCCTCTGACTGTTTTGATGGTTTCCAGAAAAAACTTAATGTTTGACTGGAAATCTTCAGTTAGCCTCCTATCGAAATCATCTTTTCGTTCTTCTTTCTTTCTAGACACAGTTTCTTTCGCTTCTTTTATACTTCGTTCTTGCTTCCTTTATCTCGTCATCCGTTGCCTTTTGAACTTTTTGGTTAGCTTTTGTTGCTAACCAATCCAACCACGCTTTCTTCTTTTCTAGCACAACCCTTTGTACATTATCCATCCACACGTTATCATTCTTTCTCCCTTTCCTTCTTTTAGCTACCCCGCATACCTCAATCGCAACATTTACAACCCCTTTCTTAAATGTCTCCCACAAATCTTCAATCCTTCCTGTCTCTTCTATCCCTTTAAAACTTTCTTTCAGTTTCTCTACAAACTCGTCTTTCTTTTCTTTTTCTTGTAGATTTTCCACTTTTACTCTGTCCAAAACACTCGTAGGCTCGGCCCCTCGGTGTCGCCACCGTTTAAAGAGGCCACGCATTCGGGCTATGACTAGGAAGTGGTCTGTGTCGAGGCCTACACCGCGGTATGCCCGAGTGTCTAGCACTTTCTTCTTTAGTCTTTCATCCACAATTACAAAATCAATCATACTTCTAGACTCACCCTCATCTCTTGTATACAAATGGATCTTTTTGTGGTCAAACATTGTGTTGGCCACGCACAGATTCCATTCCAAGCATACTTCAAGCAGGCTTCTCCCATTGTCATTCACTCTCTCGTCCCCAAACATACCCAGAACTCCTTCATACCCATCACGCTTTACTCCAACCCATCCATTAAAGTCCCCTAACATCACGATCCGTTCATTTTCTCCGCATTTATTCAAGACTTCTCTCCTGCTATCCCAAAATTCCTCTCTCTCTTGTTGTGATTTTAGTGACCCACCTCCACGCAGATCCGTCGGTGCATAGACCCCAAGGATAAACAAGCGGGTGAGTCCAACTTTTAACCTAATCCAGAGGAGTCTTGGGCTTACACATTCATGCTCCATCACACATTCAACCATTCGAGATGAAAGAATCACACCAACTCCCTGACAGCCTCGGCTGGTTTGGGGGACTCCCGACCAGTATGCCGTGTAGGGGCCATGAACCGTGGTGTCACATCCTTTCCTCTTGGTTTCGTTCACGCACAGAATATCAATGCAACGTTCATCCATCATCTGACACACTCCATCTACCTTTCCATCCATCCCTCCTCTTACATTTAACGTAGCGAAGCGGCTCTCCGTGGGCCGCTTTTCGCCCCCGCGAGAAACGAGACGTGATGGGTGGCGAACCACATCGCCGCCATTTTGGTTAACTTTTTGAATATCCATTGCGTTCCCACGAATAGCGAAGGAAAGGTTTGTCCCCCCCCCCCCAGCAGAGCCCTGCATGCCAGGGTAAGGCTAGCCTAATTCCGGGGTCGCCCGGTCCCAGGGCAGTGTGGCACGCTAACGACTAAGCTCGCCCCTAGCCATGCATCCATCCGCTCGGCCAACGTTGGATTGGCGGAGGGTAGGAATAGGAAAACGGGAAGGATATGTGGTGTGAAAAGGAAGAGTAAGGTAAGTTACGAAAATATCTTAAAACTGGCGTAGTTTAAATTTTACAAATTTGCAGTTATGTCACTGTCGCTCCAAATGAGCGATATATTGAAAATTAATTTTATTTTTTAAAAATGACCCACTGGGTTTCGTGCTGGTTCTGGTAAAAATTTAGTATCAAAACGCTTTAATAGGGGGTTGTGGAGAGAGGATAAGGGAGGTGGAGAGGGGTAGATTCACCCCTCACTTTTAACCCACCGGAGGTGCATAGTATTTTTATATTAAATGATGTTGTGTCATCAAATCAAAATCAAATCAAATCAAGATTAAATTAAAATTGTATTGAATGATTTCTAAGAAAAATCGCCTTAATAGGGAGTTGGGGGGAGTGTCCCCTCTCCGCCGAAACAATATCAAAGTGTATTTCTGGGTTTTCGCTATTTCTGGGCGGTTTATAAAAATAACCACGAATCCCCTTCTAACCTAACCTGTCCGAGTTGGTGTGCCCCCAGTCCCGAGCTTGCTTCGCTCGTTCTTGCACGATATAAAACATCAAAATGTTAACTTTCGTAATTACTTTAAATAAGTGAATATATTTTATCACTTCCACCATTGCCAATATATTTCATAATTTTCTAATATTCTCTTGATCATCGTAATTATCTTTTTTAAGAGAAATATAAGAAAATTGAAGAAGTCTGGCTTTGAAGTCAGTGTTATTAACCACTTGATTGAACAAACAAGGTTGGACCTTCATGTATAACTCTCTACCGGGTGTTCATATTGTAGCCTTTGCGGATGATACAAATGCAGTAATATCGGCACAGAATACAAATGCTCTCAACCATAGACTAAATGGAGCTCTTTTAACGTTTTCTCTGTGGTTTAATGCAAATAATCTTATGCTGAATGCAGAAAAAACTGAAGTCATACTATTCCAAACCATAGCGAAAACGCGAGATACCCTGAACATCAGATTACATGAAAACTGCATAGCACTTGTACAGTCGGTGAAATTCTTAGGTGTTTTTATAGACTCGTATTTAACATGGAAAGATGAATTAAATAATATAGAGATAAATAAAAAAGCGTTTGTTCTACAAAAAAGAGTGCTCTTTTTTGTAGAACAAACGCTTTTTTTTACATTATAGACATAACTATTTCCCCAAAACTTAATACTGTATCTTAAGCGAGATTCTATTAGAGCATAATATACAATTTTTAATTGTTTCGTGGTTAGTTCTTCCCTCGAACTTCTTAAAGCATGGCATGCAGAGCTGATTTTGCTCTCTATATTATTTAATTCATCTTTCCATGTTAAATACGAGTCTATAAAAACACCTAAGAATTTCACCGATTGTACAAGTGCTATGCAGTTTTCATGTAATCTGATGTTCAGGGTATCTCGCGTTTTCGCTGTGGTTTATAATATCTCGCATACACCAGAGGCAATCATGCAGAGAACAATTTATAAATTTGAAAATCCTTACTGTGTCCTGTTTGTATATTCTTACTTTACTCACTGATCTTGTCAAACATCCGAATAGATATGAAACTGATGATGAAATGGCAAGAAGATAAGATACGAGACGAAAGAATATACCCAATGTCTTCAAAACAAAACTACAGGTTGTTGAGCATAGCGTTAGAAATCAAGCTGTAAAACTTTTTAATATACTACCTAATGCCCTAAAAAGCATAAATAATGTTAAAATTTTTAAACAAAGGTTAAAATCTTTTTTATCGGAGAAATGTTTCTATTCAGTGAATGATTATATTGAGTTTGGTAAAAATTAATATTGCATGCATTATTTAATTAATAAATAAGTAGACACTTTTAGTACAAACGTATAATGTTAATTAATTAAATTTAATATTTTTTCTTACAATTAGGTTTTCCCACACAATGTATATTGTTTTTGGAATAAATGACTATGACTATGACTATGGATTATGCAAGAGAGGGTAAAGAAGCAAGGGATGGAGTGTTTGAGGTTGATAATGAAGAATTATTACCACTGTTTGATGTGCCTCACTTATAAAAGGGAATCCGAAATAACTCGCTCACTAAAAATTTAAAATATATAATGGAAGGCACTGATAGAATCGCAAAGTGGGACCACATTATGACACTCCTTTAAAATAACACTACACATAAAGGCATAAGATTAATTAAAAAGCTAACTGAATCTCTCGGGTGAAATCTTAGAGTTATTGTAGACAGTCTGAAAGTCAGCTGCAAAATTGCAGTTTCTGTGCAGAAATTTTAAAATGACTTATATGTATTATATACTTGCAGTAAAATAGATAAAATATTGCTTCCTTTAAATTTTGTTTTCTATTTCAGATGAAGGATTACTGCCAAATTAGTGTAAAAAATGCAGCCGACATACTATTATTTTTTGACAATTTGTTTGACTCATTGAATTGTAGCTTCAATAACTCCTCAAAGAAAAGTGACACTCCATTGCAACTAGCACTTAATCAAAATCAGATAATAAAGAAGTTTGGACAAAACTCATCCTCAAATCAATAAAATTCGTATCCAAAAAGGGTATCATGTTGGTGCAGTTCCATCTATAAGTAACCGGATACGTATTATTGAAAACTTAAAAATTATTTAACGTGTAATGGGTTTTTCAACAAGAACTTTGTTTTTCAATTGGGGCAACACCAACAACATGACAGTTTTGACATTTAGTTTTTTGACCTATTCGTAGTAGATACTTTGGCAATTGCTACAATGAATTCAATTTCGCTCGAAAATCGCATTAAAATAATTAAAATCCACTATGAAAATGGTGGTTCTGTTAAAGTTACGTTTCGTAAAATTCGTGATATTTTCGGACAACACAATCGTCCTTCTGAGACCGCTATTAAGAATTTGGTCGCTAAATTTGAATCGACAGGCTCGGTACAAAATGTGCCAACACCAACGCGTGTTCGACCGGGGCGTTCAACCAAAAACATCGCAGCCGTGAGCCGCAGTGTTGAAGAAGATCCAAATTTGTCAATTCCTCGACGTTCTCAACAATTGGGGTTATCCAAAACCACCACTAAAGATTTGGCTTTGAAGCCTTACAAGGTTCAATTGGTGCAGGAATTGAAGCTGACCGACCATTCACATCGCCGTAGATTCGCTCAATTCATTCAGGAACAGCCCGCTGGTTTTTCTGAAAAAATCATTTTTTCAGACTAAGCCCATTTTCACTTGTCAGGGTACGTCAACAAGCAAAATTGCTGCATTTGGGCTTCTGAAAATCCTAAAGCGATTATTTAGAAGCCTTTGCATGCTCAACGTGTCACTGTATGGTGCGCTATGTGGTCTGAAGGCGTGATTGGGCCGTTTTTTTTCGAAGATGAGGCTGGAAATGCGGTAACGGTCAATGGATCACGCTATCGCGAGATGTTAACATCTCAATTTTTGGCCTATTATTGATGACATCGATATCACAAACATGTGGTTTCAACAGGACGGTGCCACATGTCACACAGCCAACGAAACGATCAATTTATTGCAAACCAAATTTCCCGATCGCATAATTTCACGAAATTCAGCTGTTAAATGGCCAGCCAGATCGTGTGATTTAACACCACTGGATTATTTTTTGTGGGGCTATGTTAAGGACAGAGTCTATACGGAGCCAATCGAATTAATCACGGCCTTAAAACTCAAAATCCGTGACGTGATTAACGAAATAGACCCGCCATTTTGCCAAAAAGTGATTAAAACTTTGATAAAAGAATCGACATCTGTCAGCGTGGTCGTGGTGGACATTTGCCGGATATCATTTTTCATTCGTAATTGCCAAACTTTTCTCTTCGTAATACAATAATAATTTGAATCATCTTCATCTAAGCTCTTTGTTTTATTTTGTTTTAGAAAACAAAGTTCTTGTTGAAAAACCCGTTACAATATAAAATCATATTGTACACAGATCTGGTGCCGGCATTTTAACCAGTGTTTGAGAATTTTTTCGGTAGTGTAAGAATCCGCCTTTGAAGCACTTGTAATAAATAATTTAAGCAGCACTTATTCGCCGGATTCTAACTGCAAGGATGATTCAGTCTTCATATTTAAATCATTAAAAGCGTTGTTCTTTACATAGCAAGGAAGATAATGTTTCTTCAGAAATTCGATACGAGGATATTTATAGTGATGAAATGATAGTTGATTTAAATATAAAAAGGGACCCACGAATAATGGCTGCTTTGGAGTACGTAACTGGTTACTTATAACGACAGTGTCGCTCAAAAATTTTTAAACATTTTAAAACTTGTTTTGCAAATTTGCATTCTCGTAAAGAAAATAATTACATAAAATTAAGAGAATACAATATGAAAAAATCTACCTAACATACCCTAATCTTGATTTGGTTAGTTGTTTTTCCAACATACAAGATATATTTCATGATATATAATGAAAAAGGTTTTAACACGAGAAACTCAAAAAAAGAAATAATAGAAAAAATTTGTAACTCTTCATGCATATTCTTTTTGTATAATTGGTGTAGGGGCATCAATAAAATATTTACTGGTAGTAACACCCACTACGCCAGAGAAGATGTACTTCAATGTTTAGAATCTGAGTATTATAATAAAAGAAAGAGGAAATAATTAAAAGGAGTTTTATTTTTTATTATTCACCTTTGATCACTTATTTCTGCAACTAGTTGCAGAATTACGTCATTTTGTTAAATTCATTAAAAATAATCAGTACACCAGGGACTAATATCATTCGTTTAGTTCGACAACTCAATACAGATGTCTCTGTACCACGGAATCGACTAGTATCTCTATTCCAGGTATATATAAAGTACTCTGTGCGGGGGACTGAGGTGACTGACGTCCGGACAGTGCTGCCATCCCTGCGGTTTTAACTGTAGATCTACAGTTTTTTTGGAAATTCTGTAAAAGTTGGAAAGTGATATGAACAGATCACTCTCTGATTCTCATATTCACCGGAAAGCGGTTTGGGGACACTGGAAACCTCCAACTATGTCGCCTAACGTAACAAGAGATGCAGGGGTGACTTAGAAGAGGAAACTTTGGAAGCGTTTAAGCAAGATATGATGGCAGCCCTTCAAACTATGATGCAAAATGAATTTAAGAAAATTAATCCAATCCTTCAAGACATCAAAAAGGCAAATGAAAATATAGAAAACTCTATATCATTTTTAGCCTCACAAAATGAAGAATTCAAAAAAAGAATTGAACAATTGGAGTGCGAAAATAAAAGGGGCAAGAGTACATAACCTTACTAGAGAATTAACTGGAGGACGTTAGAAGAGAAAACTAAAAAGGAAACTTTGAAATAAAGAATGTGCCACAAATAATATATACTCATATCTAATATTCATCGTTACTTTACTGTTTCAAAAACTGGCTTTTCTTTGTTCCAATCACATACATTTATTTACACAAACACACATTAACAACTTCCTCAAATCTATACAAAATAACCATGTGATAATTTATAAAAAGCTGCTCACTGCTTTATATAATCATGTTAAAAATGTGTTCTATGAAAACAGACCCAATTGTCAAATGGCTCCTTCATTATAAGGTTATTCATTACAACACAAATTATGAAGTAGAAGATTAATTTCTAACCGTGATACCGATCACCGACGGCTCAGCTAAAGTTTTGTACCAAAAACTATCGAATATTTTAATGAGAAAGGAATTCCATACAAAAGGAATTTGTTAGTATTTGCGTCTGATGGTGCCAATGTCATGTTCGAGGGGAAAAACTTCATGATCACTCATTTGAAGAATGACATACCTAATAGTTTCACCATGAAATGTATATGCCATTAATTTGCTCTGTGTGCATCTCGCGCTTGTGAAAAATTACCGAGGGGTCCTGAAAACTTTTGCCGTGAAGTTTTCAATCACATCCAAAACGCACCTAAACGCATCGGTGATTATAAAACTATTAAGGCGTTTACAAATGTAAAACCACATAAAATATTACAACCACACATACCAGATGGCTATCGTTGAACGATGTCGTGAATAGATTGAACAACTTCCAACTATAAAATTATATTTCCAATCAGCAGTGTTTACAGATCGTCTTCTTTCTGCCGAAAACATTTTAACAAAAGCCATGGAACCGACAACCGAATTATACGTGGAATTTTTACGATTTGCTCAACCAATATTCACAGATTTGATGAAAGAAATGCAGGCAGAAAAACTAAAGTTTACTCGTTATATGATCTGATCTACAGAGCATATGTGACAATTTTAGAATGTTTTATACAACCGGTTTATTAAGAACTAAAAGAAGAAGAGGTAAACAAAACCAAAGATATAATAAATGCCAAAGAACAGAAAATATTAAGTGTTGATGTAAACGGCGTGCGGATTCATTTGCCGTTATTGGAAACATGTGTTGGAAGAATAGTACCAAACTTAGTTAGATTGAAAAGAAACACTCAAGAATTGGACGACGATAAACTGTCAAGTTTTCATAGGACATGTAAAGAGTTTCACATTGAGGCAGTAGCCCAATTCAAACAAAGGTTTCCTTTCGATAATAAAGAACGTCAGGCACTAAAGTGTTTACAGATGTTGAACCCACCAGCGATTTTAGGTCATAATTTGAGCATAAAACATATGACTTCAATTTCTGAGCAATTATATTATTTTCCAGGTATTCCACTAGGTCCAGAAAATGTAACATAATTATGTAGATAAGGAATCGCGAACTCTTCGCAATACCAATTTTAATTTTGACGAGACTGATACGCCTAGTGTAGAAACATTTTCGTGGCATGTTTCCAAATTAAAAAACGGCGACGGCTCTGGAATGTTTCCATAATTATCGACTTCAACCAGAAAGCTTCTATGTTTGTCACACAGTACCGCTACGGTAGAACGCTTGTTTTCGAGCATTAATGTTATTAAAAACTTTCTACGACCACAATAAAACGTAGCTTGCACACCAAGTCAGAAATTAAAAATTGTTTCGAGTACAATGTGACAAATGAGCATTTCCAAAAATTCAATAAAAACATTACGATTTCAACAAAAGTAAAGATGAAACGAAAAATCAAGAAGACTTACAAGTTGAAAATGAGATAGTAGCTAGTGATACTATCTAAAACGTGAGCACTGCAAAAATTGCAACTGTGAGACTTTTGATTTTGACATTTAGTTTGATTAAAACTTTGATAATTAAAAGATTATGATTGTTTTTGATGTCCTTCCTATAGTGTATTCTATTTATTACTATCATTAAACTATACATAATATAATATAAAGATAAAGATGTAGATTTACTTGATTAAAACTACTTTTACGGATTTTATCGCGTTTATTTTTACTTTTTATTTTTAATTCCCGCTGTTTCGGGCGCTTTCCAGCACCCATGGTCACAAACTGCAGACTTGTGATCATATGCTAGACGGCCCCAACCATTACATCAGATTTGATAGACCACAAATCCTCGCGAAAGAACACTGATTCCTACCAAGGATGATACGTGAGGCTATTGAAATTAAAAAACATCCTAATTTCAATAGAGAAGGAGGCTGGGTACTACCACCTGCTTGGGATCCTATAATCAATAAAATTAAAACTAAACCCGAGCATACCACTGCAAGACCTCAAGACATAGTCAGTTCATTTTGCATAGATCGGACCATAAACAATAATTAAAAAAGCTGAAGGTACTCCGGGTTTAACAATGACATCGGGACGTCAGTCATCTCAGTCCCCCGTGACCATGGGTGCTGGAAAGCGCCCGAAACGTCGGGAATTAAAAATAAAAAGTAAAAATAAACGCGATAAAATCCGTAAAAGTAGTTTTAATCATGTGTAGTGTTCGCGTAAATATAAGCAATCATTATGTAGATTTACTGTTTTTCAATTTGATATTTACAGTTTTCTGCAGCTTTTTCAAGCATATCTACAGTTTTGCTCTATGCTGAGGTTGGCAACACTGCGTCACGACATCAGTGTTAACCAGGAGTACCTTCTTCTTTTTAATTATTATTTATTGTCCTATCGACGCAAAATAAGCTCGCTGTGTCTTGAAGTCTTGCATTAGTATGCTTTGGTTTCATTTCAACACTTAGCTAAAATATTATCCCCACTCAGAAGACACAAGAGCACACGCTAAGGATTCATACCATTTTGTCAGTGAGATAAAAGACCTACGTCTTACTGACGATGAAATCACTGCCATTTTTCATGTTCAGTCTCAATTTACAAGCCTACCTCTTGAAGACTGCATCTCAATTATAACCAGAAACATGCCATCCGAATATGCAATACAACTCAGACATTGCCTTACATCTGGCAATCTATTATGAAAGGAAGAGTTTTACAAGCAAGTAGATGGTGGTGCGATGGGCTCACCTGTAATCTCCCACTATCGCCGATATATTCATTGGAGACTTTGAAGAGAAAGCGCTCCTTACTGCACCTGTTACTCCAAGGTTTTACAAGCGGTATGTAGACGATACTTTCACATTTTTACCATCAGAAAATGTAACTGCATTTTTAGAACATCTCAATTCCATAAACTCTAAAATTCAATTTACAATGGAGAGTTAAGAGGCAAATAATTCCTTAGCTTTCCTAGATGTGTTAGTTATATTATAACCATGGTAAATTCTCAATAGATGTCAGTGATCAGATGGCGACTTATGGATCAGCTTTACTTAAATGCACAAAATGGTATCGGAAACTGATGATTGAAATTATATAGGGCACAAGCTTGGTGAACGCTCATTTTTATATAACCAATATACCCATAAAAAGAAACTAACAATAACAGAGTTTCGTAAGCAGGTTATCACAGGAATGCTTGAAAAAGCCAATACACCCTTGACAGTCAGTGCCAAACACTACTTGGTCACTAATTGAAAGACGGAGTGAAAAAGAAACTCTTTTTCTAAATCGCTCGGAATGCTATAAAAATACGACAGGGAAGGTAAAACTATTGACGGAAAACTACGAAAAGCTTCCCAGGTGGTAACATGGCGACTTGGAGAGAGCGACTGTCGCAACCCCGTGCTGGGCACGCCACTATAGCGGCGATAAGACCCCTCTTTGAGGAGTGGCTTGAGAGACGCCACGGCATTCTCACCTTCCGCCTGACGCAGGTCCTCACCGGACACGGTGTGTTCGGGAGGTTCCTGCACCGAATCGGGCGGGAGGAAACGCCTGGGTGCTCCCACTGCGAGGATGGACCGGATGACACGGTGGAACACACCGTGGAGGTGTGCCCTGCTTGGGCGGAGCACCGCCGTGTTCTCGTAGCGGCGATAGGCGGCGGCGACCTCTCGCGTCCGGCCCTGGTCGAAGCCATGGTCCGGAGCGAGACAGAATGTGATGCCGTCACCACCTTCTGCGAAGCAGTGATGCTAGCGAAGGAGGTGGCGGAGCGGGAGAAGGAGAGAGCAGCAGCTTTCCTCCCCGGCCGCCGCGGGAGACGCCCCGGGAGGGGGGAGGGAGGATTTTTACGATGATTCAATATCGAGAAAGTGGTAAACACAAAATGGGCCGACGATTCACACATCTGACGAAAAAGTGACGGCATTACATTTCTTAAACGTGGGCCAAGAGCTCACAGGATGCTGCAAAAGATATTTGTTCTGCTTTTTGATTATAATTGTTTCACCTTAAGCAAGATGGTATATATCTAAGGCCAACATTAAGCCTGGTATAAATGAAAACATATTTCACTAATGAAATGGCCTTAACACCACATATTGATTATGACAAGAAAAATGAAAGGATTACTGGTTTAGTTGACAGTGTTGATTGTAGTGAGGAGGTAGCTGATAATGTGCTAGTGTTTATGATAAGAGGTATTCTAAAATACTATAAACAGCCGATATCGTATTCATTTTGTGCTGGCAGTGTTTGAGGTTGATAAAGAAGAAGTGGTACCATTGTTTGATGTGTCTCACTTATTAAAAGAAATCTGAAATAACTTGCCTACTAAAAATTTAAAATTTACAATGGAAGGCACTGATAGAATCGCAAAGTGCGACCACATTATTACACTCCTTGAAAATAACACTACATATAAAGACATAAGATCAATGAAAAAGCTAACTGAATCTCATAGTGACCTAAATAAAATACCAATAATGAAAGTCAAGCATGCAACTCAAATTACCAGTCATACTGTAGGAGTTAATATGGGATATCTAGTTGGTAAGTTCAAAATAATTTATGGGTAGTGGGTGAAATCTTAGAGTTATTGTAGACAGGTTCAAAGTCAGCTGAAAAATTGCAGTTTCTGTGCAGAAATTTAAAAATACAGGGTGTTAGTGTAAATACCGTTGTCCTTGAAACCAGTGGTTTGGTTTCACTTATAGAACGTAAATTCAATGAAAAATAACATTTTTTTTAAAGTCAAATCTCATTTTTTCCTTAGAATTATTTCACCCTAGGCATATACAAAATTCCAGTCAAAATATCGTAGCGGCAGGGATCTCGTGCACAGCTGAGCGGTCAAGGCCATCAGCCGACAGTCCACAGCGTCACTGTTTCAGTTTGTCAGTCGATCGCTGCTTCGGTAGCGAATGTACGTGTTTATTTGAATTATAAGCGTTCCGCGCGCCGTGCCGCGTAGTTTTGTGCGAGTGTGTTTAAGTTTGTAATTTTGTCGTACACAAACGTGCAGTGGACCGAAATGGTCCGACTTTATGCGTTAAGTCACGACAATGTGAACGAGGCTCAACGAATGTACGCAGAATCATTCCCTGGACAACCTGTGCCAAATCGTGAAACTTTGTTGGCGGCCACGCAAAGGTTACGTAGCTATGGACAGTTTACCGTGCCAGTTCATGCTCAGGGGCGTGGCAACCAGCAGCTGCCAGTTACCCTTCAAGAACGTATCTTGGATTTCTTCGCGGAGAACCCAGAGTATTTTCGGTGTTTCTCACTGGACAATTTGGAAAATTCTGCACATTGATCGTCAACATCCGTATCATTTTCAGCCGGTTCAAGAGTTAAATGAAAACGACCACATACCGCGGGTGGTATTTTCGCAATGGCATATTCAAAACTTTGATAACGTTTCCATTTTATTTACGGACGAAGCAATGTTTACAAGGTCGGCCATTTACAATGTTCGTAATGAACATTACTGGTGTCGGGTAAACGAACACCGAATACGGCAAAACAGTTATCAGCACCGATTTTCCGTAAACGTGTGGGCGGGAATTCTAGACGGCAAACTTCTTGGACCTTATTTTATTGACGGCCATTTGAACGCACAGTCGTACATGGCTATTTACGACATGTATTCGACAGGATGTTGGAAAATGTGCCTCTTCGTTCACTGAGAAACCTCTACTACCAATATGACGGTGCCCCTACACATTTTCAGCTGCAAATCAGGGCTATGTTGGATAAGGAGTTTAGAGTTTTAGTTAGAGGGCCAGTTGCGTGGCCAGCGCGTTCGCCCGACCTTACCCCGCTGGACTTTTATCTTTGGGGAGAAGTGAAGCGCCGAGTGTATACAACTAAGTTCCATAATACGTCGGAACTCAAAAGGCGAATTCTGCTTTGTCCTCCTCGAAAGTCTGCTTTGTCCTCTCAGTTTGCATTTGATCGCGAGAAAACGTTAGTCTCCTTTACTCCAAAGGTAAACAAATCGGTGATATTGCTATCTACTATGCACAATAAGGAAGAGATCAATCCTACAACGTATAAGCCAGTTATAATTGATGACTACAATGCGACAAAGGGAGGCGTCGATACCTTTGACAAAATGATGCACAATTACACGACTGCGAGGGGTACTCGACGCTGGCCGCTTAGGTTTTTTATCGGTATGTTAGATCAAGCAGGGATCAACTCTATGATTCTCTATCTAGAAGCTAAGCATCCAAACACACCAGCTAATAAGTTTAGAAGTAATTTCTTAAAAAAACTAGCAATGCAGCTAGCCGAGCCGCACATGAGACGACGCCTGGAGTCAAATTTACCTCGACAACTATCGGGAAATATAAGAGCCATTCTAAATATCCCCGAAGAAGTTTCAGCATGTGAACCCCCCGCCAAATTGCAAAAACAAGCTCGATGTGCATTGTATCCTCAAAAAAATGACAAAAAAGTGAAGACTTTTTGTTCAAAATGCAGAAGACCTGCGTGCCCTGAACATCGTGTGGAAATTTGTCTCAGTTGTGTTTAAGTTGCCATAAAACAATTTTTATAAATCTAATTTCTTTTAGTTACTGATTGATCTAAAGAAAAGTGTTTTTTAGGTTTGTTTCAAAAATAAAAAGTTTAATTTTTCATTAAATAAAAGTTTTTTATTCATTTTATTATCATGGGGTGACGTGACACCCCTAATATATAATTTAAATGAACACGTTACCATGCATGTTCATTTAAATTATGTTACCATCGTAGGGTGAAGACGTCGAAATGGCAATGGTTTTTTCATATCGTAGACACAGTCTTTGTAGTCTTGTATTATCAATCTTTGTCTAGTGAAAAGTTATTTACCTATGTGTAAAAATTTATAAAAAAAAAAGTTATACTCATGTGGTGGGCATTGGGGAAGTAAGGGAATCTACTACTCCTTATACACTCATGAGAGTCGTAAGGGCCGACAGAACGAACGAAACAAACCAGGATGGATGGACCAGATGGCCAGAACCTTTTTTTAACTTTTCAACAACTTTATCCAGATAACAGTGTGACAAACGGCTAGCCCTCTACGCACAATTAGAGTATATTACTTTCATTGGACACAGATCATTATGGTCTATCCACGCTAACACGGTTTTACGTGTATTTGGTGTCATATTAATTATTTTAAGTTTTTTTGTAATATTCTGATTAAATTCCTAATTTTTTTCCTAATTCTTAGTATCACAAAATAGTCTAAAGTAGAGTTAGTCTCTCGTAGTCGCCATATCTAAGTCATCTGTTCCGCCTAATCCAACGGATCTAAATTGTTTCGATCCTAACATTATTTCTTCACCAGCTGCTTATGTTGAAATTCAAAATGGTTTAGGAGGTTCATTTAAAAACCATGACAGTCATTGTCTCAAGAAAATTTTTGAAAACAACTTCAAAATTATTACCAATAAAAAGAAAAGGAAACATAAAACGAAAGAAAGGAAGCAAGAGAAGCATGCTAATCGGGTTGACTTAAATAGAACAATTTGATTTTTTCCACCAATTCCTCATTAATGAAATAAGAGCGTCAAGGTCCTACTAGAACTCTCCCACTAGCGCCATCTAGTATCGAATGGAATAATTAAGCTTTCTAGAAAGCCCCACACTCGAACTTTCTGCACCTGGTCTGTCGGAGCCGGTATTTGCTGGAATATTCTGGATGTTTCGGTGGAAAAAAGCCTATATAAAGCCGTTGAAAGCCGCGATCGGGCAGTATTGAATTGGCGATACGAGCGAAGCTTCGGAGTGAAATAAGGTGAACTAAAGTGATCAGTGCGATTAATTATTACAGTGTTTTTAGTTTTAATTGTTGTTCAGTAATTAAAGTATCAATTTTGGTAATTCAATCGGCAGTTTTTATTGTCACGAACCCTAAGCTAGTAACAATAATATTTGGAAGAGATTGTGGAGTATTGTGGAGAAAGACAGAATGTATTCAGAAAAATTTATTGAATTTATGCTGTCTTTATTCAGTCTTCCAAAAAGCTGGCCTAGCAAGTATCTCGGCAATAAAAGTTTCAGTATTCATTTTTTCGCGGCGAAAACAACTAAACTATTTTGTATCCTATACTATTTACTGCGACTGCCGCTCGACTCAATGGCCTGCGCCGTACTAGTTCATGCCTTTGTTTCAGTCGCCCACCGCACCGCCTATCGCCTGCATCGCGTGATCTCTCGCTAAAATTTGCCGGCCGCTTCACCACTCGCCGCTGCGCGTGGCTTGATTCGTTAATATCTATACATTTATTTTAGTCGCTTGACTCCTCGCAGTTCGCATCGCGCGAATATTCGCTATGGCGAAATCCCTTGGCCAGGCTTTAAAGAGCTTTGTGCGGGGTAAATGGGGCCATGCATATTTTTAAAATTTATTTATAATACAATTATAAGAAGTCGATTAGATTATGCCTCATTTTATCTTGAACCTGCTAATAAAAAATTATTCATAAATTTAGATATCGTTCAACACAAGTCTTTAAGATTAATTATAGGCGCTATGAATTCGTCGCCTGTTAATGCCTTGCGGATTGAATGCGGTGATCCTCCACTTTTTATTATACGGCAATATTTATCGAATGCCTTTTTTATCAGGATCTTCAATTTTCCAATCATCCACTAATCCCAAAAATTCGCTTACTTTCACAGTTCCAGTTAATTAATTCAGGAAAATACTAGCGTAATAAAGAAACACCTAACTTAGTAAAAAGCTACGAACAATATAATTCCTAACTAGATCCTATTTATAGGTCGGTGACTCTGACTCTTTTCTCCAATTCGTTTAATGTTGCAATTTTCAAACCCAATGTTATATTAGATATAGGATTAAATACATTTTCTATTAAGTCAAATAAATAATTTATATTTGCGTTGGACAAGAATTTCTCAGGTTATCGTTTCATTTTTACAGATTCTTCTAAAATTAACTCAATCGATTGTACTGGTTACGCAGTGTACAATAAAAATTGGAGAATAGTTCAAAAATGAATATCCTCCTGAATCTTCAGCTTTTACTGGAGAAATATCAGCCATTTTACAATCAAAAAATATGTTTTTAAATTAAAACAAGCGTGATATTTTGAGATTCTCTTAGTTCCTAACAGGCATGATAAGCAATCCTTTCTGCGACATTTCCTGCAATCCTTTGATATTTGAAATTAAGATACTCCTATTCTTACACCAATTTCAAAACATCTACATTTCTCTGGTTTGTATTCCAAGTCATATTTGTATATCTGGTAATGAATATGAATAAAAGACTAATGTATACGAGATTTAGAAATAAGGTTAATAAATTAATAGATAAAGCTAAGAATAAATACAGGCAGAATGAGATACAAAAATGTAACAATGATTTTAGAAAAATATGGTGTAACATAAATAAATGGATGGGCAAGCCTAAACCGGGTTTAGATGACGTTATTTTAAAATATTTAGGCCAAACTAGCAGTGTGTATAATATTTGCAATAAGTTCTCTGAAACGTTCACATTGGAAGTACAGAAAATAAAGCATAACTGTGATAAATTTTTTTTTGGATAGAATTTCATATGTAAAACCAAGTGATAAGTCTTTTTACTTTAAGAAGGTAGGAGCGTATACGATAGAAAAATATATAAATAATTTAGATTTTAATAAAGCACCGGGTTTAGACAAAATTAGAGTACAAGATATAAAGCAGGTAAAGAAAGAAATAAGCCCAGTATTAGCTAAATTGATAAATATGAGTGTGGGTGGGGGAGTTTACCCGGATATATTAAAAAAAGCAATAATACGACCAATATATAAACAGGGGAGCCACACGGACTATAGTAACTATAGACCAATTGCTATATTATCGGTAATAAATAAAATAGTAGAAAAAGTAATAGTGAATCAGATAAGTTGTTACTTAGAGCAATATAACATTATATCAGATGCGCAGCACGGGTTCCGTCGCGGACGCAGCACGGACACTACGCTTGCGCAATTCACCGACTATATCAACAACAATCTCAATGAGGGTAAGTTTGTCGCTGCTCTTTTTATTGATTATAAAAAGGCATTCGACACCCTGGAACACGAGGTACTACTGCGTGCGATGGATGAATGTGGTATCAGAGGTCCCATCAACCAATGGTTTAAATGCTATTTGCAAAATAGATCCTTATGTACATTGGTAGACGGAGTAACAGGGGACGATATAAGCGTGAGTCTTGGAGTACCAACCGGATCGGTTTTCGGTCCAGTTGGGTACATTATGCATGTTAATAGTGTCATTAATGTAATAAAGCATTGTAAAACGGTTATGTATGCAGACGACATGTGCCTAATGTACTCAACCAATAACATGAGTGATGCACAAAAATACATACAGGAGGACTTCGAAAACATAATTAAATGGGCACATGATAACGGTATAATTATAAATTTATCCAAAACAAAGGCTATGTATATAAGTTCACCCCACAGTAACGTCTTTAAGCAAGGTAAATTAAACATAAATATAGTTGGTCATACATACGAGTGTCTACACCTCAATAAAGCTGGCTGCCAGTGCACAAACATAGATGTAGTAGATAAATACCGATACTTAGGCCTAACAGTAGATAGTAATATGAACTGGAAACTGCACGTCAATGGTGTGTGTAATAAATTGCAATCAATACTGGGTAGATTCTTTCACTTAAGCAATTTCATGAATCGAAAAGTCTTGTACGTACTGTATTATGCACTGGCTGACTCGGTAATCAATTATGGATTGAGCAGTTATGGGCTAACTTTCAAAACACAGTTAGATCATATAAAACATTTACAGATTAGACTACTTAAGTATTTAGTAAGTAAAAAAGTAAAATTACAGTGTAAAAAAAATTATGACAAATTATTTAATATATGTAAAATACTTCAAGTGCATCAAAAGGTAGATTACCTAATTGCTTTAGAACAATATAAAATAAATAAATTTAAACAACCTATAACGCATAAATATCGTACCAGGCAAGTTGAGAAGGGTAAATATGTGATACCACATATAAGAAACTATTATGGTAAGAGAACTAGACAATATTTAACTCCGCTAATATATAATAGAATAGATTTTTTAAGAGATACGTCCAAAGACATAAGCACAGTAACATTAAAGAAAAGACTGAAAAATACATTCCTATGAAAAGTATAATGTACTACCTATAATAAGTATTAATTAAAGATAGAGATATTTATTGTAATAAATATACCTAAGATAAGTATGTATGTAACAAAAAATACATATTAATGTATAACAAAAGAGCGCCATTATCGCCAACAAACTGTTGCACAGTTTGGCGATGTTTATTATTATTTTAAATCTGTGTATTTTATATTAATAAAGATTTAAAAAAAAATTGTTGCTATGACTTTATAACGACCACAAAATTATTGTATAGAGATAGGTGGTCAAAACATTGGAACAATCAAATCTGGTTTCGCTTTCGGACTCGCCCTTAGCCAATGTTTTAGCAAAATATCCCAGCATCGTTAAGACCTCCAGAAGCACCTCATAATCTGAATTCTACAGTGCACTATATAAATACCACTGAAGGTCAATCAGTTACTGTCCGCGCATGTTTAAGCACCTCAGAAACTTCTTGCTGCGAAAAACTAATTTGAAGAGATGGTCCGTGTAAAAACAGCAAGACCAACCAGCAGCTCATGGGCGTCGTCACTACACTAAGCGCTGAAAAAGGATTCCACCTGGCGTCCTTGTAAAGACTACCGTGCTCTTAACGCCAGGACCATTCCAGATCGATATCCTGTTCCTCATTTAGGGGATTTTTGTCAAAATTTAGTAGAATCCACCATTTTGAGCACCGACCACGTAAAGGCATATCAACAAATACCCGTTAATGCTACCGATGTGTGCAAAACTGCTATAATAACTCCCTTCAGTCTATTTGAGTCCTTTACATTACATGACCTCGGACTTTGTAACGCTGGACAGACATTTCAAAGGTCTATTGACGAAGTTGAGCGAGGACTCGACTTCTGATTTGCGTATGTTGATTATATACTCCTTTACTCGAAAGACCGAGATCAACATGAGCAGCACTTAGGGAACTGTTCATAAGATTGCACGAATAGAGCGTCGTTATCAACTCCAGCAAATGCATCTTCGTTACAGAAGAAGTAACTTTTTTACGCTATAAGATCAGCGCAACAAGTACACTCCCACCCAAAGAAAGACATCGTTCCTTAATGGAATACCCATCGCCTGAAACAGTGCAAGGCAAGCGAAGAATCTTGTCCCAGAAAAAACAAATAAGCATATCAGCATATTCCTCAGGTGTGTAGGACGTCATCTTCAACACTTCCGTATCACAGGTACACATCAGAGTACGGTTAACAAGCACAGTAGTCACAAATCAGAAGAAATAGTGCAGAATCACAGCCAAGTCGAGAAAAAGAGCAAAACGATATCGCATCTACTACGTACGAAGCACAAAAGCAAACTGACTTGGTTGTCAGTCTCCCTTTGTGCTTCGTAATAAATATAAAATATAAAACAATACCCTCTGTTGTATTCCCAGCCCTAACCGGTCTCTACACATTTTTTCTTTCATTCACACCTACATAAATCGTCACTTGTCTCACTCGCTTGGTGCGTCCCAACTACTTTTTTCCACAAAATGTAATATAAACCCTGGATTGTTATACCTCGTTAGATAGCTGATAAAACGTATATATTTAAAGAAACATCTGCCGAACAATTGCCACAATATTTTTTTTAGATATCCCTTAGAGAAAAATAAACTTTCTAATATTTTTTTATTTCTTTACTTTCACTTGTCTACTACGGTCTATTCAATTAACTTATGCACTAAAGCATCTTATTACACATGTAAAAATGCAATAATAATAATAAGATACACAAAATAAACAAAAGTAAATGTAGTAGCCTAAAAATCGGCAATTTTCAATAAAAAAATTAAAAGCCGAATATCTCGAAAAGGGTTAAGTTTAGGGTAGGGTGTTTCATAGTGAAATAAGTCAGAAATAATGGGTACTCCACGCCCTGCATCTAGCACGATTTTTTCTTTTAACCCTTTATAGTCACCGAATTTAATTTTGGTAAACGATGAAAGTTACTGATTTGAGTGGGCTGTGTTTGATCAATGGATTACTATGTATTATAAATTATTAAGCTATGCATGCTTACATATTTGAGTGAACTATGTTTTTCCGCTGGGTTATTATCTTAATATATATAAATTACGTGTCGCGTTGTTTGTCCGCGATGGACTCCTAAACTGCTTAACCGATTTTAATCAAATTTGCACACCGTGTACACTTTGGTCCAACTTGAGAGATAGGATATTTTTTTTGCCCATGAGTGACCCACAATTTTTCTTGCGAATTTAAGGATTTTTAATAGGACATGACAAAGGATCTTCGAAAAGGGCAGGACAACGTCTGCCTGGTAAGCTAGTATATTATAAAATATAAAGCTATGTATGCTTACGGACTTGAGCACTATATGTTATAAATATTCAAGCTATATATGGTTACACTGATTTGAATGGTCTATGTTTGCACACTGGATTATTATACATAAAAATATTTCACTATTTTTATAACTCGGTGATAAAGTGGTTAAGAATTTTAATTGTAACACATCAAGATGCAGGAGATTATATAGTGAAATAAAATTATTCCTTTTCTTCTGATTTATATTGTTGAATGGATTATATAGAAAATTTTGTGTACCTTACAGTGACGTGTGGCAATGGAGTCTAATAGCGAGAGCGTTACACAACCTGGTACACCGTCAAGGGGCGACAGCGAGCTAAAAGGGTTAAGAATAGATTATCATATTCTTCCTCATCCAATTCAAGAGAGGAAGGTGAACGTCAGAGGCGCTACAAGGCGGCAAATACACTATCTACTATGAAGGTTTTTAAACTATTAAAAGGAATTACTGAAGATAAGTCTAAAGGCTCTTTTAACAATAAAAATTTCACCAATGTGATCCTGGAATCAGATCCATGTAATGGGGCTCTAAACATTGAATTCTGTCTGCGTAAATTTAACAAATGTGCTGTGATATACGATTGGGATAATAAGCAAATTATTGTTCGTTTCTCATTGCAAAAGTTAGTTGGTCTAACAAAAAGATGGTTTGAGTCCTTGCCAACGGTTGCCTTCACTTAGGATGATTGGCAGGCTAAGCCGGATTTTAGAAGAAATGTTGAATATTACTTCAAGCAATGACGTAAGTTTGGGAGGATATTTCCGCAATAAGCTAAGTTTATTAAATAAATGTGATATTATAGAAAAAAAAGCTGTTAACCGTGTCATTAATGGAATTTGTAATAGGTCAATTAGGAATGGGGCATAAATTTTAAATATTCATAAACCTGAAGATTTACTTAACTATCTTGCGTCACAAAAACCATTTAAATCTAGTATCCCAAGTACAAGTAAAAGCTTTTCCACTAATAACTCTCACTTGCTAATTGTCGTTCTCAAGGTAATCCTTATTACAAATGCAATAAGGCAATTTTGAAATGCAGGCGTTGCAAAGGAATGGGGCACGATAATGATGGCTATTGACCCTTCTAACTATGACATCAGTATTAACAATAGGTCGCAGAAGAAATCCTTCAAAATAAATTCCCTTAACAAAACCAATGAAAAGAATTTTAAATCTGTGATAACTAATGAACACACTTTAGAAGCTTACATAGACGTCGGCAGTGAATGTAGCGAAAGATTAAGCTGAGTCATTAGCACAACTAAAAAAAAATTACGGGCTTCCTGTTGTGTAAAGTTTGGTCACTCAGCAGTGATACCATTGTACAAATCCTCAGTTAATTTTAATATAAATGAAATAGAAGGTTGTATAGAAGTTTCAATTGTTGAAAATGCAATTCTACAAACATCAATTTTTTCTTCAAATACTTAAAGATCCCTTTAAATTAGCAACCTTTGATAAAAACGATATCAAAACCGGTTCAAATTTTGACAATCATCTGTGTACTATTGCAGAGCTACCGTGATTGTTTTGCTACGCATCTTGGCGAAATAGGTTGTGTAGAGAAAGTTCAAATTAAAATTATTTTAAACAACAGATTTAAAACTGAATTTTTAAAGGTAATTACATTAGTCCCAAATATGTCTAGGGTAGTGAAGTAGTTGTTATATGCTTCAGTCATACGTGTCAATGGTGAACGTTTCCCAGCATTCGTTCGAGACTCAGGTGTAGCAAAGAATTTGTATATACGGCATGCTCGAGTGTGTGATTTGACTGGTTCTTAATAACATAGCTTATCCACTATATCGATACAATCGTACTTATTGTTGCAAAAATCGTACAATAGCTTAACCAGTAATGGTTACGTTCTAGTTTTAAGATTAAATAATTTGTATTGTGGTAACAGTTTTGAGTAAGACAATTTACTACGATAACATTTAAAATGCATGCAACGTAGGAAGTTCTTTTGCACTCTTTTAAGGCGTTGTGAGTATTTTTTGTAAAAGGGATCCCACACAGAGATGGCATATTCATTTAACATTACAAATAGCAGTACCAGATATATCCCATATTTTAAAACTTCTTGAACCTGGAAATTACCAGTAATATAAAGATATTCGACAAAAATATGTAATTAAAAATCATACTGTATTTCAAAAAGTAAATGATAAACTATCTTTATTTGTTCCACGGAGTGCGCGTTGGCAAAAATGTCGGGCTAATCAAAACGGTATCGGTCATTTGGGTTATGCAAAACACTTGAACAAATAAAATAATCTTATTGGTTCCCTAAATTCCGAAAATTTGTAATATATATATATATATATATATATATATATATATATATATATATATATATATATATATATATATATATATATATATATATATATATATATATATATATTCTCTATGGAAGCCGAAATGCATAGAGTGCGCTTATAAGAAGGATAACGCAGCAACCAGAATTTTATAATATCCTATAAATAAAGTACAGGTACCTTTTCATACCATACATATAGACCATCTCCGAGCTTTTGTTAAGAGTAAAGACAGTAACATGCATATTTTAACAGTGGTTGATGTTTTTATCAAATATTTGTTAGTGAGAGCAGTCAAATATCTTAAGATAAAAAGCCCTATTAAAGTTATTGAGAAAAATTTCTGTTATTTTTGTGTTTCAGCTAGAATTATATCTGACTAAGGCACATGTTTTATGTCAAAAGCTTTTGTAAAACCTTCTGCGATATACTTGGTATAAAGCATATTTTAACGCAGTCGCTTGTCCCAGGGCTAATGGCCAGGCTGAGATATTTAACCAAACTATTTTAAACTCTTTGTCAGCACAAAATTCTTTTGGTCATGAACGCGACTGGGACAAGTGTTTGGACAAAACCCAGTAAGGTATGAATAGTACTGTTAATGTTACAACTCAACAATCTGCGACAGAAGCTATGTTTGGAGTCAAAATGCGCGACTATTTAGCAAATAAGCTGAATAACTTAGGATTTTTCAAGAATTTAAATGTACAAGAAATAAGGGACGACATAAGTAAAAATACATTAAAAGATCAAGCTAAACAAAATGAACGTAATGATGCTAATCGGATCCCTGCAACCAAATATACTGTTGGTGATTTAGTCAAAATTTCCGCAATAAATTTGATAATGACACAAAAAATAGAAGTACAAAGCTTCTGTCGAAGTTTGTGGATCCATATAAAATTACTGAAGTACTAGGAAACAATCATTATAAAATAACAGATGTCCCGGGATTCTCAAGGAAAGGAAAATTGTATACCACTGTTACTGCAGCTGATCGAATTCGACCGTGGATATTAAAACATTAAAATTGTATTAATTCTATGCGTAAATAATATAATACTATGTCTTATTAATTCTATGTGTAATGAAAAACATAACTTGTACACTTTTTTGAGTTCACTATAAAGATTCTGATTGATATTGATTGCATAAATCATACCATGTGATGATTGCTTATTTCAATTTGTTTGTTATGCCGGGAGGCATCAAGGTGCCAGATGGCCGAATGTCATGATTTCTAAATGTATCATATTATTTCAAATATTTTTTTATATATTAATGTATAGTGATTTACTTATTTAACATTGGCTTAATAGACTGCAGTAGTAGAAATACTTTTGTAGACAATTCACATAGTTTCAGTTTTGTAAGTTGGTAGCTGACTCCCGAAACCAGTTGAGATTGGTTTGTCACGTTTTATGAATGTATTGTTATGATTTCTAAATGTAACATATTATTTTAAATATTCTTTTACATATTAATGTATAATGATTTACTTATTTATCATTGGCTCAGTAAGCTGCAGTTAGTAGAAATACTGTTGTAGTCAATTCTCTAAACTCAAACAAGGTTATAAAGTATGTAACGAATGCTCACACGATACCCTATTCGACCTTAACCCGACAAATGAAATAGAAATCAGTAATATTATCAATAAAATAAAAACAAAAGCCGCAGGGCACGATAACTTAAATATTGAAATGCTCAAATTAACTTTACCTGTAACTCTCCCTATTATTACATTTATAGTAAACAAGTCGATCGAATCCAGTACATTCCCAACGCAATGGAAAAGAGCTCTAGTCAAGCCCATTCCTAAAAAGAACACAGCAAGTGAACTAAAAGATCTGCGCCCTATCTCGATCCTCCCGGTGTTGTCTAAAGTCTTGGAAAAGATTATACTTTTTCAAATGCTAAATTACTTAGAAACGAATAACCCCCTACCAAAGTTTCAATCAGGGTTCAGAAAAGGGCATGGCACGGAAACTGTCCTCTTAAATGTCACTGACGATCTAACAGAGGCCTCAGATATGGGATTGAGCAGTATTATGGTGCTGTTGGATTACACGCGGGCATTTAACTGTCTACAACCTGAAATCCTCTTAAATAAATTAGAGCACTATGGCTTTTCTAAAGACACATGTAGATGGTTTCAGTCATTCCTATCCAACAGAGAACAAATTGTGGTAACAGATGGATGCAATGGTGGCAAGAAATTCTCCACTCTACGGAAAATTGTAAGAGGAGTACCCCAAGGCTCCTTACTCAGTCCCATTTTGTTCTCTCTGTACACAGCAGACCTACCTAAGCAAATAAAACATTGTAAATACCATTTATACGCAGACGACACCCAGCTGTATTATTCTTTTGACCCCAGGGATGTTAAAGAGGCAATAAACAGAGTAAATGAGGATCTCCATAATATCCAAACCTGGTCCCAAAAATATTCTCTAGTATTAAACGCAACTAAATCACAAGTACTAGTTTTGGGCACAAAAAACCAAATAAAAACTATTTTAGACAGCGAGAAAACGATTAAAATAGAAGATGAAACCTTGACACAAGTAAGATCCGCTCGTAATTTAGGGCTTATACTAGACGGAGAGCAGAAATTTGTAGAACACATCAATAACAAGATAAGAAATTCGTACTTTAAACTTAAAACTTTATACAAAATAAGACCGTATAGAATGGTTGGCGTAAACCAACGCGCGTATATCAAGCGCCTTATGGAGATCGACGTATTTCAATGTGCAATACCTATATTGCCTAGTCTAAGAGTCGACACTTTGTTTGTGATAAGAGTGTGAGCCGACCTGGAGCTTAACATGTTACATAAGCAACTTGACTCGCAGTATTCTCGGAATTGAGGCATAAACAAAGAGATTTAAATATTTACTAGGTACTACTACAAGTACTACTAAGACATGAAGTCTTTAGGCATAAATAAACTTGTGTCGCAGTAAGGCATGTTATTTTAGAGCTTGTGTGGTGAAAGAAGTGTATTGGCAGGTGTGTTATTTTTATAGATTAATGTTAAATAATATATCTTTAAGTAAATGAAACGGAATATTTATCAAATAAAGGTTTATTATAAATATAACGACTTATGGCCTACAATGAAGTAGAATAAAAAGTAGCATATATTGATTTCAAAATAAAATTGACAATATATTGCAGAGTGACGCTGTTCTTATTCGTATGTAATTTGTTGGCTTGTTTTATAACGATTTCAACGACGTAAGTATTATAATGGCTCTTATAAAAAACTTTAGACTCAATTATAGTCAAGTCGCAAGAAATCGTCAATTTTGTTAATTGTTACACGCGACGCGATCGCGCGAGTTCCCACAGGCAGAAGTTACGCGACGGATGCGCTTGGTCACGTAGAGGTGCCGTGACAGTCGGGGAGGTTAAGTGCTGGTGACGATGAGGATGAACCATATCGAACACATTTAAACATGGTGCATTCTTTCTTGCAATAGATGCTTTACATTTGCACGTATTATAAAACGTTGGTTTCCATTAGTTATTTTTCCCTCTTGCCATTAGTTTTTTTCTGTTGTATTAAAACAATAAAAGAAAATATAAGTGAGGATGAAACGGAAATGACATGTCGCAACGATGAATTATAGAATGAAATGAGTGAAACATAATATATTAGGATTTCACACGAAGAGATCACAATTAAATATGCTTATTTTTCCATGTCCATTTAAATCAAATAATCTTTTCACTTATTCGATGAAGAGATGGATAGTTAAGAATTACACGCATTGTTATCACTTTAAGCTTTAATTTTTTTTAAGTTCCAGAGACATAGGTGGAAACGGTGCCCGAGGTCAAGGGCTTATTGGTAAAAGCGGAGGTCAAGGGTCACAAACGAATGATGCCCGAGTTTAAGGGCCTGATATTGGTGCCTAAGGTCAACAGCCTGATATTGATGCCCGAGGTCAAGGGCTTAATACCGATGCCCGAGGTAAAAGGCCAAATGATGACGCCCGAGTTCAAGGGCTATGGATAGATGATACCCGAGGTCAAGGGTTTATGGCTGATAATTGTCATGGGCAAGGCCTAGGCGGTGAGAATACCTATAGTCGACAAATTTTAATGCCCGAGGTCAAGGGTACCAGTACAGGACTTTGGATCATATAGAAGAAACATCGGGACAATCACGAGACAATTTAAGTTTACCGAAACGTACCAAGGATAGAACGTGTTCTTTGGAAGATTGTGATGATAACAAGTTTAAGGAGAGGCAATTCAAAAGGGCGGAGAAGAAGACCGTCTAATGAACGGAGGTCAAGGCGTAGACTTAGACGTCCCAGTACATCATCAGAATCTTCAGGTAGGACCGTCAAGGCTCATTCAAAATCTTATCGTGGTAATAACCCTAAAAATAATACAGATTCCATACTGGACAAGTTCCTTTCCATAATTAAAGACGTAAGGAGTTCGGATAAACCTAGACTATCTTACAATAACAACGTCGTTCCAGACTTTGATCCCATGACAAAGGAACAGACCATACTCACTTTGATTAATAAAGTAGAAGAATGTGTAGAGATCTATGACTGGGACGAAAATGAAATAATTCATTATTCACTTCCGAAATTATGCGGTGGTGCTAGGTCATAGTGTCAAGGTTTTCCAACTTTGTTGTACAGTTGGCCGGAATGAAAGAAAAAGCTTATCGAATCGTTTCGTTGTCACGAAGATTTTGCCGAACTCCTTACAGAAATGCTGAATAAGCGGGTTCGATATGGTGAGACATTAGAACATTATTATTACCCTAAAGTTAATCGCCTAAGTACGTCTAAGTAGGACATTACGCCGAAACTGAGCAATAACTATATTGTTGGATTGTTTGATAATAAAGTGTAAGCGGAAAAGCTAATAAATTTATTGAAGAAAATCCTAATCGTTGCACGAATTTTTATTAACTCCAATACTATTAAATATATGCACTCACGTCTGGATCACGATGTAAGAATGATTGATGATATTATGAAGGTTGGTTGTAATATGATTTATTTTTAATTAGGTAACTAGTGTGGATACTTGTTATGATAAATATTTAAGTAAAATTTAATAAGTTTAGTTAAATTTTATAAGTCATTAGCTCTGCTAATTTTAGAAGAAACGCGGGTGGTCTTTTCTCCACAGAAACACTCTCCCCTGTTTTTTTGCCTATGACCATATCTATTTAGAACAGTCTCTCCGCCTATATTTCCTATTAAGTCAGTGCGTAGTCGTGTAGGTTGCCTAGTTATTATGTTGTTAAACTCCATTTAATTACTATTTTAAGTTTTAACTATTACTCTACCAAGGCAGTTTTAGGTATACGTACAGTTTAATTGTTGTTAAATAGAAGACCCTCGTCTAGGTCACGATGCTTCTGATTGGTAAATTTATAAAGACTGAATGTTATGTTGAAAAACTAATGATGATATTGTGGATTATATAACTAATACAAAGTATATATTTCTTTATCCGCGTTTTCTGCATCGTTCTAATAGGGACATTGATCTGTAAATTTTAGACTATGCAAATTTTAGGTCAGTATCTAACTGTGATATGATTGCTATTCAAAGTGATGCCATCTAATGGTCTGGTTATCTATTTTGATTTTTTTTTAATAATAAACGAATTGAAGTAATAATTTCATTTTCATTTAGTTATATGAGAGGGTATTCATAATAAGGCTAACATTATGTTAAAATATTTTAAGGTGGTTATTCACGACGGACTCATAAAGGATGAGTTATTCCAACAAAAAATTATCCATGTTAATATAGAACGCTACTTTAAACAACAACGTATAATGTTCAGTCAGTCTTTAGACATCTTAATAAGAGAGTAAAAGAAGTAGTTGAAAGAAAAAAGCAACAAAGAACGGATAAGAATGATAGAAGAATATCGGATAACTTCCAGGCAAATATTAAAATGTTCTGGAAACTTATAAGAACTGCCAGGGGACATTCAAAACAGCCTCTGATGAATGCTATAAGAGACGAGAATGGCTATATTCTGAATGATGAAGTTTTGAGTTTAAAGAGATGGAAGGAATATTTTGAAAGCGTGTTTATGAGTGAGGAGACAACGTGTGTACTAAGTGAAGTAGAAACACCGAAAGAAGAGGAAAGAGGTAGCGAGATAAGTATAGATGAAATAATGAAAGTGTGGCGACGCTGTCGTCGCGCCGCAAGCGAAACACACCGAAGTTTAAATCACGCTATCAACATTCCGAATCATAAACAGCATATATAGAACATCTCCGAACTATCACATGGAGTATTGGCCGCTCCCCGGGCAGAACACCTTGCCCGGCGGGAGATCTCCCCTTTTCCTTCCCCGGCCACAGTGGTGACCCCGACGTGATCTGAACACGCAACCAACTACAACTTCAAGCCTTCGTTATTATCCTCAAGAACTCCTACCATTCACTACTGAGAATCGTCTTCTGCAGTCTTCAGTTCCTGAAAGCCAGTCTAATTTGTCTTCATCTCGACTCACCGCAGATTTATAAGGCAGACTTCTGGCACTTGCTCCGGCACATCGTTCTCACCGGCATCACTTGCCAGTGCGTAGTACGGCATGCATTACACATCGGCATATTATTCGCACCGGTGTCACTTGCCCTTACGCACACAGCATGCATTCCCCACCGGCATTAAAAGGACACACCGGCAATCGGACTGCACTATCGACCTCCGGTCTGAGCAAGGGGGTGATGTAGCTGCGCTGTCGTCGCGCCGCAAGCGAAACACACCGAAGTTTAAATCACGCTATCAACATTCCGAATCATAAACAGCATATATAGAACATCTCCGAACTATCACATGGAGTATTGGCCGCTCCCCGGGCAGAACACCTTGCCCGGCGGGAGATCTCCCCTTTTCCTTCCTCGGCCACAAAAGCAATGAAAAGCATGAATGTAAGGCTGCCGGATATGATAGAGTTTCACTCGAAATGCTAAGGGCTGGAGAGGAAGTGGTGGCAGGCCTGCTGCACACCTTGTTTAATTTATGCTGGGAACTGAAGCGGGTACCGGTAGACTGGTGCAAAGCCGTGATAGTCCCAGTATATAAAGGAAGAGGGTCGCAGAAGGTCTATGTCGCTTATGCTTTGGAATAGATGCAAGCTCATTCTAAAATGTGTCCATTTCGCCAACAACCAAACTGCTGATAAAAATGGAAGGCTGCACAAAGTAAAAGAAGTATTCAATATGTTTATAAAAACTATATAAATGTCTACACACCAGGAGAAAAAGTTTGTGTCAATGAGTCATTGGTCGCTTGGCGCGGCAGTTATTTTCCGGTTCCGGCAGTACATTTCGAACAAAAGTGCAGATATGGAATAAAGTTACTCAAATTGTGTACTGAAAAGGGATATACATGGAACCTGATTGTGTACTGTGGTAAATCGAAGGAACCTGACACATTCATTTCATTTTTGCATATTAAATTTATAGAAAACGTGTGCCTAAAAGGTACACAGCACTTTTACCAAGTAGAAGGATGTGTATACTTTTTAAAACTCAATGTTTCAGACACTGTGTACCAAAAAGATGATACACATGACGCCAAAGGTTTTAATAAAAACTGTAAAATGTGAAACTTGTATCGGTATGCTACTTGCCGACAAATATAAGGAAGCACATCATTTTATACTCGTACAATATAAAGACAATGGTGGGCTTATGTACCCATCTCCTGATGTCGTCGTAATTTGTAAGAGAATGGAAATTATCATAAAAACAGCTTGTCTTGCCAATGATAAATTAACAATTAAAACTAGAAATGTCAAACAGGAACTCATGGCCATGGATTCGCCACATTTCATAGGATTTGATCTTGTTCATAATGTTAAGTTTTGCTAATTAGAGCAAATCCCGTTGAATAATCACATTATATTTCTTATAAAGGCAGTCATGGAAAAATACATTAATTTAAGATTACACTATTTGATAAAAAATGCCACCTCAAAAATATCAATACGTCAAGTGCTGCACAAATGCCTTCACTTTACTGGTCAGTGTGTAAACACCATAGCAGTGTTCCAAATTATCTACTGCTTCAATCCACTATAATAGCCTAAATCAACATAACCGGATTTTTTTTAATAATTTCTTATATTTACATTAATTAAAACTAATTTTACGGATTTTATCGCATTAATTTTTTTTTATAATTCCCGACGTTTAGGGTGCTTTCCAGCACCCATGGTCACGGGGGATTTAGGTGACTGACGTCCCGATGTCAATATTAATCCGGAGTACCTACAGCTTTTTTAATTATTGTTTATGGTCCGATCTACGCAGAGTGAACTAGCTGTGTCTTGAAGTCTTGCAATGGTATGCTTGGGTTTAGTTTTAATTTTATTAATTACAGGGTCCCAAGCAGGTGGTAGTACCCAGCCTCCTTCTCTATTAAAATTAGGATGTTTTTAATTTCAATAGCCTCACGTATCATCCTTGGTAGGAATCGATGTACTTTCGCGAGGATTTGTGGTCTATCAAATCTGATGTAATGGTTAGGATATGATCGGAGGATCGAGGATATGATCACAAACCTAGGCGGTCACTATCCGTTACATTTTCAACTACTGGGCATATTTCCTTCTTTCTTATATTTATGATTTTCAGGTGCTGTTGCTAAAAGGCCACCCTTAGCTGAAGTTACAAATAAAAATAATACACTTAAAACAAGTTATACACAAGAAATTGCCTCAACATCAAGTTATGTTCAAGAGACAGCTACTGCTTAAACATTCAGTACGTTAAAATTTATTTTATGTATAAATGAAGATGAAGATAATAATATTATCTTTATCTTCATTTGTGTGTTCAAATTTCTGAAAGAGACTGCAGAGCGTCATGCCAATAGCAATACAATATTTTATTCTGACAACTGCTGTGGTCAGCAAAAATATAGGTACATTTATAGTCATTATTTTCGCACAAAAACAGAATTAAAATTAACTATTTTTTCTGTATTTAAGTTATATTTTACTTTTTCAGTTTCCTTCTTGGCATGTATTGCTATGCGGTTGAAACTCTTCCAATAAGTTCAAACATAAATTTTTGATACGTGGGCACACTCAAAATAAGGGCGACAATGCACATTCGCTCATCGAAAAGTCAATTAAAAGACCAAAAAGTCTGGCATTAGCTACATTCCATACCAGTACGTGCAACTTATACGCAACACCAAGAAAACTGGAAATGCTTCTGTAGTAAACGAGCTTAACTATGACGATTTTTATGATTTAAAAAAGCTATTTGAAGATATTAAAATATTGATGAGATATTAAAGATATTGGCAACATCAAACAACCCAGTACGTTCAAGAACCATGTGGAAACGTTAAAGAGGTTCACCGACAACATAGATTTAATTATCTTTGATGTTGGTGAATTTAAACATACCAGTGAAGCACAAAAAAATTACTGGAAACAGCCCATACCAAATGGTTGGTCTATGCTTGATGCATACCAAAATTACTTCAAATTACTTCAACCAGGAGGTAGGTCATTGGTTAAATTCACTGGGTATTTCCAAGGGGGCCTTGAAATTTTCTATCAATTAGTTAAAAGCTTTAAAAAGATAGGAATATTCAAGGTAGGTACTTCCTCATTGTTCAGTACAGAGTTTTACATCTTCTTGGAGGGATACAAGAATAGATATGAGGCTGACATTGCATCTGTTAGAAATGTCTGGAACCTAATAGGTTGTTATATCCATGACAACCTTCAAAAAGCACATCAAATCCTAGCTTGCCGAGGTAGGGGTTACTCAACCCTAGTAAGAAATGACTGGTACACACTACAGGGAACTGGAGTGTTGTACCAACCATTGGGCAAGACCGACATGCATGCTGGAGGACTAATTCAATATGACCTAACGGGAAAAGAAATAAAGGTCAATTGGAGCCAAGACTACAACCAAAAGCTAAAGGTCTGGAACGAAGAAGTCAATGCAATGACTGGCTCCAAAGTAAAAATTGAACCAGCTGCAAAAACAGTTTTTGAAAACTTGAAATCCTTAGGGTCTATCAAACGAAAACAAAAGACCAAAATTGAAAAAGACCAATATAACGGCTTGATCAGCGACGCTGTTTACAACATCTTTGGCATAAATAAGGATAATGCCACATACGGTCAGACCCAGTACACACCGGAATGGAGGGATGCTGCCATTAAGAAACGACTGGACACCAACGCCGGATCAACACCACCTCACGTACTAAAAGAACTGCACCACATAATAGAACTTATGTTAACTGAAGAAGGGGTAAGTAAGAAGGATTCATTCGACTTTGCCACCAAGGAAGAGGTAATGTCATACATTAACAACCAGGGAGCAACAGGACTCTTTAATAGAGGACACAATCTAAAAGAGTTCATGGAAAAATTCCCTAATTGGTATGAATTAGCCTTTAAACTTAGAATTGATAAGTGGCGAAGAGGCGAACCCACCGGATCCTACAATACAGTCCGTTATAAGCCTGAGTCTAAACAGAAAAAGGTCGTTACTGATGGGAAGCTAGATTATGAGCCGGGTACTAGGAGAGAGGTTATTGCTGAAGGCAATAATCTAACTCCTAGGTTCAAAACATTCTTTGACTCATTATCTAGACTTGCCCATTACATCGTTATAGGCAAGTTCTTGTCAGTGGCCGGTCAAAATAAAATGTACAAAGGCAGTATAAACGGACTCCCACCCCACAAAGTTGGCAGTTTTATGAAAGGTGTTTACGATCTACACCAGCCATTAGCCGACCGCAGCGTAACACCCACAAATGGCTCATCAAAGACTGTTACTTTCACCGAGACTGAGAAGTTTAAGCAGCACAGTGGTCAGGTCGGCTGCTTGGATTACTCAAACTGGGATGCAACAGTAACAGCAGAAGAACGGATGTTGGAAGCACTGCATGTTAAGTCGTTCTTTAAAGAGAAACACAAAAGAACTGTGGAAAATATGCTTAAAGATATGTGCTTCGCCATTTGTGTTAATGACGAGGGAGATGTATGGCTGCGCAATGGTCAACGAGGTAGCGGTGAACTGATGACCAGTTATGGCAACACCCTCCTAGTTCAAGCTAACACTGTAAGGGCAATATGCAAATGCTTAGGACTTAGCCCAGAACAAGTTCTTGAGACAAAATCAAAATGCAGTGTTAATATAGGAAATAACAAAATCAAGAACTATGAGATAACTGCTGTGCCAACATACTCTGATGGTGATGACACAGTAATAATTACCGATGAAGACAACATGACTAGGATCAAAAACAACATCTCTGAAATTTTAGAGGAAGCAGGTAAAATCATTAGAGTAGGGAACAAACCCGGAATGAAGGTATCTAAGAGCTTTGCGGACCTTGAATTTTGTAGCCACCGCTATGAACCGGTTCTGGTTGGTCCCGATGCCAGCAACTTATCGATGACTAGAGACCAGATTGAAAAAGGCAAAGATGGCTATGAACTTTTATACTTACCTACAAAGTATGCAAGTGACATAATCAGTAAAAGTAGATTAACACTAAAAGTGGTCACTAAAAACTGGAGGTTCCCCGCCTACCGCGGATCTGTTAACACGTACAGTCTGTGTCTCTCTAAACAAAAATCCAATTAAATAGTTCGTATGGCGTTTTTCTTATTAAAATTAGTGTTAATACAAAGTTAAAGTTCACTCCCATAAACTGACGGTGAAAAAACACAACGAAAAGTGCTAAATCAAATGTGTGCATTCGCTTACAAATTTAAATAAAAATCAAGTGTCCGTTAGTTAAAGTGAATCGAGTGTCGAGCGATTGGCTATGAGCGCTGATGACTCATGTTGTTATTGCTAACTAGTGACGATTTACGGACTTAGAAGCAAGCAATCACATTTTTCACTTATAACTTGTAAGCTTCCGTAGCCTAGTGTGCAACTGTGCGGACTGAACCCCGTCGATCTAGGTTTCAAATCTCAGTGAAGTGTTTTTTTTTTTGTATTATCTGGATTGTATTTTTGTTTTTTATTCTTATTTTTTCGTAATGAAATTTCAGTAAAATTTTCCTAAGATTCTGGGAGGGAATTTGAAGGAAACAATTAATACGAACTGTATAAAGAGCAGAATTATAGTTCAATAAAGGATAAATAAAAACTGTTAAAATGTCAAACTCTCAAAATTGTGCCGGCTGCAAAAACTCCATAACGAATAAAGACTCTCTACAATGTATGCAATGCAAGGGGAAATACGATCCGGATTGTGCAAACATCAGCCCAAAGAACTTTCGTCAAATGGAGCGAAAAAAAGAACATTGGAAATGCCCGGAATGTCTAAGCAAACTACCGAAAAGAGGAAATTCTAACACCCCTGTACGAGGCACCACGGCAACCATAGAGGGAGGAACAACCCTACGTACGGATTCATCCACCGTGTCGCATGTCCTCAAGAGTGGCAATCCTAATGTAACGGTGCGATCCAAGGTGTTAAATCCACCCCCACTCAGTGAGACGAGCAACCCAGTACAAGGCGTTGAGAACATCACCATCAACTCTTACGCGGATATTCTGAATGACTTAAAAATCTACATAAAAAATTTATTGCACGATGAAATGGACAGAGTACAAAAAGCTATCGGTAGTCTTACAAATGCCATCAAAGACCAAAACAGTCGGATTGAGCAACTGGAGGCTAGAGTTTCGATATTGGAGAGTAAGTCGGAAACCAAGCCTGCCCAAACCCATCCAATTGAGGGCATCGTAATGCAGTTGCAGGCTGATATTGCGGAAAGAGACCAAACCTTACTCTCTAATGACATAGAAATAGCTGACTGTCTAGAAACAACCAATGAAAACTGCACCCACATTATTCTGACGGTTGCTAAGAAAATTGGTATGGAGTTGGACTATAAAGACGTCGTATCAGCAGAACGCGTGGGCCCACTTCGTCCAGAGAAACAGGACAGCACAACACCGCGCCCAAGACCTATAGCCGTGCGCCTTGCACGCCGTGATACACGGAACGGCCTGCTCCAAGCTGCGCGCTCCAGACGTAATCTCAACAGCGATGGCCTCGAATTACCTGGACCCACCAAACTGTTATATCTTAATGAACGCTTGACAAGATTTAACCGTCAACTTCTTCAAAAAGCACGCTCCCTTGCCCGCGAAGTACAATTCAAATATGTATGGGTACGGGAGGGAAAGATATTTGTGCGCAAGGAACAAGGGAAACCGCGGATTCGAATTAGAAATGAAATGGACTTATCAAAGGTTTTAAGTATAATGACAGCTGATATCTTTCCATCCCGTACACACCAACTGTTTTTTATGTGTTTTGGTATCGTGCAAGGAATGTATTTAATCGTTTCTTTTAAATTTACTTCCTGAAATCTGTAATTGAGACTATTTCTACACATACAACTACACTCTCTGACACACCGTACACAACCCACTTATTCAAGAACACAAGTTTTATATTACTTTAAATATTTATTATAATATCAAGTTATTATATCCTAAATGGTTAGTATTAAAAATAAATATCTAAGAATAGGTCTATTAAACGCCAGATCTCTGAATACTGGGCAGGATGAATTTCTTGTGGCTGTCCGTAATCACACTCCTGATATATTAGCTATAAATGAAACGTGGTTAAAAGATGGAGAAGATGAATTTGCGCCTATAATACCAAATTATAAGTTTGTGCATAGAGGTAGGCAACAAAAAAAGGGAGGAGGTGTAGGCTTCTATATTAAGCAGGGAATAAATACTAAAGTACGGCAACACCCAGCGTCGTCTCTAGAGCAGATGTGGCTAGAAATTCAACTCCCGGGAGCTTCAATGGCCCTTGGCACGGCCTACAGACCTAACAGTGTGGGTGTTACAGAAACACTGGACGCTCTGAGTGACTCCCTGAATTCAATGGCACAATGCGATTACACTTGCATACTTGGCGATTTTAACGTAGATATGACTAACAAACATTGCAATAGAGCAAAAGATATAATGTAATTCCGCTATCAACATAACCTAGAACAACTCGTCAAAGAACCAACGAGAGTCACTGATCAGACTGAAACTATTTTAGATCTCGTCGTGACTAACACTCCCTCAAGATGCAAAAATATTAAACTTATACACAATCGTTTTCTTAGTGATCATGCATTGGTGCTGTTAGATTTGGACATAAGAAAACCAAAATTTTATAAACAAGTAAAACAACAGAGATTACTAAGAAATATTAATTCCGAAGCTTTCGCAAGAGATCTGACACTTATAACCTGGGACTCTATCTATAATCTAGAGAACGTAGACGAAATGGTTCAAACTTTCAACGCATATATGAGTCAATTATTTGATGCTCATGCACCTGCCCGTACGCTGACGATAAGGGTATTATATATATTATTTATATATAGTATTATTTAACAGTGGTAGAGCCACGCGGCAGCTTTGCTGTTGCACGTATGGGCCGGCTCAAACCGGGGTGGTACCACGACCTTACAGAATACCGGCATGAAGTGGAAGCTCTGCTTCCGCGTTTCGTCTGGTGAGTGCAGGTGGCCGGAGGCCCAAATCCCCTCCCCCCCCCCCCCCCATCAACAGGTAGCGGAATTAAATAATGATAGACTACCCCAGGAGGGTACCAGCACCCCTGGAGAATCCCTCGCTGAGCATCCACGACCATGTTTCTCCACTTCTGAGCGTGGGTGCTCAGGCTGCCCCGCGTATTCTGGGGGGGGCAAAATTCCGCTCAAGACTACAACTGCTCGGGGCAAACGGAGCAACAAAACCAAGGCGACCCCTGCCACGCTGTCCGTGAATTTCTGCAATATCAGGGGACTTCACTCTAACCTAAACGCCGTCCACTACCATCTCGAGACGGCGAGGCCGGCTCTGCTCTTTCTGACCGAGACGCAGGTGTCCTCTCCGGCTGATGTCTCGTATCTCTCCTACCCGGGGTACAAACTGGAACACTCCTTTGTGCCTCGGGCTGGAGTTTGCGTTTACGTCAGAGAGGACATCTGTTCTCGACGCCTCGGCAGACTTGAAGGTTCGGACCTGTCCATCCTTTGGCTACGCGTAGACAGCGACGACCATCCGCGCGTCTACGGGTGCCTCTATAGGTCCCATAGCTGTAATGCCGAAACAGACCGACTCTTCGACCACGTCCAAATGGCTGCAGATTCGTTGCTACAGCAGATCCCCTCCGCAGAGATCGTGATCCTCGGCGACTTTAACGCCCATCACGCCGAATGGCTTGGTTCACGTTTAACCGATCATGCGGGGAGATCTGTTCATGATTTTGCCTTGGCATATGGTCTGACACAACTGGTTACTTCGCCTACGCGGATTCCAGATGTGGAGGATCATGCACCTTCCCTGTTGGACCTTCTGCTGACCTCTCACCCGGAAGGATATCAGATTTCTGTCGACGCCCCTTTAGGCTCCTCGGACCATTGTCTGGTCCGGAGTGTTGTGCCACTCACGCTGAAATCGCGGTTGCATTCTGCAGGCTGCCGCCGTGTTCGGCACTATAGGTCAGCCGATTGGGATGGGATGCGGTCTTTCTTTGCATCCTACCCTTGGGGACGGGTTTGCTTCTCGCCGGATGATCCCAACGTTGTTGCGGATTCTGTTACTGATGTGGTACTTCAGGGTATGGAACTTTTTATTCCTTCCTCTGTGGTGCCCATTGGAGGCAAATCTCAGCCATGGTTTGGTCGCTCCTGTAAAATAGCATCATGCTATAAGCAGGAGTGCTACCAAGCCTGGGTTGATGCATCAGCGTCCCGGGATGTAAACACCAGCGCTCTAAAAAAGAAGTATAATTCCGCCTCTAGGTCCTTCAAAAGAGTCATTGCCAAGGCAAAGTCAGAGCACATAGGCAGAATTGGCGAGAAACTAGTTCGCCTTCCTTCTGGAACCCGTGCATTCTGGTCTCTCGCCAAGGCTGTCCAGGGGAATTTCTGTCAGCCATCTCTTCCATCTCTGCACAGGGAGGACGACTCACTGGCCCATACTGCAAAGGAGAAAGCCGATCTTCTAGGCTCTTTCTTTGCGTCTAACTCGACTCTCGATGACGGGGGGAGTACGCCGCCGACCATCCCGCGGTGTGAGTGCTCCATGCCGGAAGTGCAGTTCACACAGCGCTCGGTTCGCAAAGCACTCCTCTCCCTGGACATCCACAAGTCGAGTTGGCCTGACGGAATCCCCCCAATTGTGCTGAGGACGTGTGCTCCAGAGTTGGCACTAGTTTTAACGCGTCTTTTCCGGTACTCCTACTCCCTAGGCGTAGTCCCAAAATCATGGAAGACGGCTTTCGTCCACCCGATCCCTAAAAAAGGCGACCGCTCAGACCCGTCCAACTACCGGCCAATCGCCATCACCTCCTTGTTCTCCAAAACAATGGAGTCCATTGTAAACTGCCAGCTCATGAGGTACCTTGAGGATCACCAGCTGATTAGTGACCGCCAATACGGTTTTCGCCGTGGTCGGTCAGCTGGTGATCTTCTGGTCTACCTCACTCACAGATGGGCGGAGGCAGTAGAGTTCAAGGGGGAGGCATTGGCCGTTAGTTTGGACATTGCGAAGGCCTTCGATCGGGTTTGGCACAAAGCGCTTCTTTCGAAGCTCCCTTCCTATGGGCTTCCCGAGAAATTGTGCGATTGGATCACCAGCTTTCTTGCAGATCGGAGCATCAAGGTCGTTGTAGACGGTGCAAGCTCCGATTGCAAGCCTATTAATGCTGGTGTTCCACAGGGCTGCGTGCTATCGCCAACGCTGTTTCTTCTGCATATCAATGATATGTTGCATACCCGTAACATTCATTGCTATGCGGATGACAGCATTGGTGATGCTCTTTACACCGGCCGAGCCAATATTTCTCGGGAGAACGTCTCCGAGTGCCGGGACAAACTTGTGTCTGAAGTCGAGTCTTTGCTGAACAGAGTCTCGGATTGGGGACGACTAAATCTAGTCCAGTTTAACCCCCAGAAGACACAAGTTTGCGCGTTAACCGCTAAAAAGAACCCCTTTGTCGTATCCCCTCAGTTTCAAGGCACTCCCCTTGTTGCCTCAGCCAGTATCGGAATCCTCGGCGTCGACATATCGAGTGGCGTGCAGTTTCGTGGTCACTTGGAAGGGAAGGCCAAATTGGGCTCTAAAAAGCTTGGCGTGCTCAGCAGAGCGGGACAGTATTTCATGCCGGCACACCGCCTGCAACTTTACAAGGCGCAGGCTCGGCCGCACATAGAATACTGTTCCCATCTCTGGGCTGGGGCTCCCCAGTACCAGCTCCTTCCACTTGACCGCATCCAGCGCAGAGCGGCTCGAATCGTCGACGACCGAGTGCTTTCCGATCGGCTCGATTCACTGGCGCTGCGAAGAGATGTTGCATCTCTTTGCGTATTTTATCGCATCTATCACGGGGAGTGCTCTGAGGAATTGTTCGGATTAATCCCAGCCGCCAAATTTCGTGAACGCACTACACGGCAAACGTCCCGATACCATCCACACCATCTGGATGCTTGGCGGTCCACCACTGTACGTTTCACAAGGAGTTTTCTTCCACGTACAACCTCTCTGTGGAATAGTTTACCACCGGCGATTTTTCCGGACCGATACGACCTGGGGACCTTCAAGAAAAGAGCGTACTCCTTTCTAAAGGGCCGGCAACGCACCCGCAATTCTCCTGGTGTTGCGGTTGATCATGGGCGGCGGTAGTCACTTAACATCAGGTGAGCCGCATGCTCGTTTGCCCCCTCTTCTATAAAAAAAAAAAGAAAAAAAAAAGGGACAAACCAAAGCCATGGATTACAGATATGTTGCTATTCATGATGAGTTTACGTGACGATGCGTTAGAAAAAGCCCAGAAGGATAAAAAAGATTGTTCAAATGAATACTACCGAACCCTTAAAAATTTAGTCACAGCAACCCGTAAACGCGAAAGAAAAGCTTACTTTAACCATTATATAAACAACAACTTAAAAGATCCGAGGATGTTGCGTAATATAAAAAATGCTGCACAAATTAACATACATACATACATATAATCACGCCTCTTTCCCGTAGGGGTAGGCAGAGACCACTTCTTTCCACTTGCTACGATCCTTACATACTTGTTTCGCTTCGTCCACTTTCATTATTCCCTTCATACATGCTCTACGGTTTAGGGTACTCTTAACCTGGCCTTTTTTCAAGACGTCCCTAATTTGGTCTAGAAAAGTCCGCCTAGGTCTACCCCTTCCAGCACTTTCGTTCACACTCGCCTTATACACTTTTTTCGTCAATCGTTCTTCATTCATTCTCTCGATGTGGCCAAACCATCTCAGCATACCTTTCTCAATTTTTGTCACTACATCTTCTTTCAGACCACAACGTTTCCTTATCTCACTATTTCTTATCCTGTCACTCCGTTTAACTCCTATCATACTTCTTAATGCCCTCATCTCAACTGCATTTATTCTACTTTCATGTTTCTTCTGCCATACCCAACTTTCACTTCCGTACATGAGTGTCGGAACCAACACCCCCTCATGCACAGCCAAACGAGCCTTGTTAGACACCTTCCGACTGCTCATAAAGGAGTGCAAAGCCCCATTCACCATGTTTCTTGCATTCACTCTTCTTTCGATATCACTCTCACACTTTCCGCCTCTTGTAAACTTTGACCCCAGATACACAAACTCTTTCACCTGTTCAATTTGTTCATCTTCAATCACGATATTGCAGTCTGTCACTGCCTCATCTTTTTCAAACACTATCACTTTAGTTTTCCTTACATTCATCTTCATTCCCTTTCTAACAAAAGCTCCACTCATAGCAGTTACCATCTCCTGCAACTCCTCGGCCGAAGAAGCAAGTAATACTTGGTCATCAGCATAGAGAAGACATTTGACGAGTAACTCATTCATTCTCAACCCACTTTCATTCTCTTTTAAATCTGTCAAACAATTGTCCATGAACAGATTAAACAGCCACGGTGACGCTACACATCCCTGTCTAACACATTTTTCGATATTAAACCATTCAGTGTATGCCCCTTTTATCCTTACACAAGCACTAGAATCCCTATAAAGAGATTGCAATGCTCGTATGAGGACACTGCTCACACCGTACACGGACAGTGCTGACCACAATTTATTCCTCACCACTCTATCATAGGCCTTTTCTAGATCTACGAAGGCGCAGAACACTTTCTTGTTTTTAGCCAAACACTTTTCGGCTATGCACCGCAAGGAAAAGACCTGATCCGTACATCCCATTCCCTTTCTAAATCCCGCTTGTACATCCCATATTTTCTCGTCTGTTTCATTCACAACCCTTTCAATCAACACTTTCGCATACAATTTACCGACGACGCTAAGAAGGCTTATACCACGGTAATTTATGCAGTCCTGCCGTGACCCTTTTCCCTTATACAATGGCACGATTACGGCTTTGCACCAGTCTCCCGGCACTTGCCCATTTTGCCAGCACAGATTGAAAAGGCGGTACAGCTGACTAGCCACCAGGCCCTGTCCAGCCCTCAGCATCTCGACGGTAATCCTGTCATACCCTGCAGCCTTACCTAATCTCATACTTTTCAACGCTTTCACTATTTCATCCATGCTTATCTCATTTTCATCAACATTTATATTCGTTTCCATGGAAGGTGGCAGATACTGTACCCGCACTTCCTCTCTTTCAAACAAACTTTCAAAATACTCTTTCCATCTCTTTAACACACATTCTTCTCCTTTTATAATGCTCCCATCTTGACTCCTGATTGTACTCAGCTCCGAGGTAGAAGTTTTTCCTCTGACTGTTTTGATGGTTTTCCAGAAAAAACTTAATGTTTGACTGGAAATCTTCAGTTAGCCTCCTATCGAAATCATCTTTTCGTTCTTCTTTCTTTCTAGACACAGTTTCTTTCGCTTCTTTTATACTTCGTTCTTGCTTCCTTTATCTCGTCATCCGTTGCCTTTTGAACTTTTTGGTTAGCTTTTGTTGCTAACCAATCCAACCACGCTTTCTTCTTTTCTAGCACAACCCTTTGTACATTATCCATCCACACGTTATCATTCTTTCTCCCTTTCCTTCTTTTAGCTACCCCGCATACCTCAATCGCAACATTTACAACCCCTTTCTTAAATGTCTCCCACAAATCTTCAATCCTTCCTGTCTCTTCTATCCCTTTAAAACTTTCTTTCAGTTTCTCTACAAACTCGTCTTTCTTTTCTTTTTCTTGTAGATTTTCCACTTTTACTCTGTCCAAAACACTCGTAGGCTCGGCCCCTCGGTGTCGCCACCGTTTAAAGAGGCCACGCATTCGGGCTATGACTAGGAAGTGGTCTGTGTCGAGGCCTACACCGCGGTATGCCCGAGTGTCTAGCACTTTCTTCTTTAGTCTTTCATCCACAATTACAAAATCAATCATACTTCTAGACTCACCCTCATCTCTTGTATACAAATGGATCTTTTTGTGGTCAAACATTGTGTTGGCCACGCACAGATTCCATTCCAAGCATACTTCAAGCAGGCTTCTCCCATTGTCATTCACTCTCTCGTCCCCAAACATACCCAGAACTCCTTCATACCCATCACGCTTTACTCCAACCCATCCATTAAAGTCCCCTAACATCACGATCCGTTCATTTTCTCCGCATTTATTCAAGACCTCTCTCCTGCTATCCCAAAATTCCTCTCTCTCTTGTTGTGATTTTAGTGACCCACCTCCACGCAGATCCGTCGGTGCATAGACCCCAAGGATAAACAAGCGGGTGAGTCCAACTTTTAACCTAATCCAGAGGAGTCTTGGGCTTACACATTCATGCTCCATCACACATTCAACCATTCGAGATGAAAGAATCACACCAACTCCCTGACAGCCTCGGCTGGTTTGGGGGACTCCCGACCAGTATGCCGTGTAGGGGCCATGAACCGTGGTGTCACATCCTTTCCTCTTGGTTTCGTTCACGCACAGAATATCAATGCAACGTTCATCCATCATCTGACACACTCCATCTACCTTTCCATCCATCCCTCCTCTTACATTTAACGTAGCGAAGCGGCTCTCCGTGGGCCGCTTTTCGCCCCCGCGAGAAACGAGACGTGATGGGTGGCGAACCACATCGCCGCCATTTTGGTTAACTTTTTGAATATCCATTGCGTTCCCACGAATAGCGAAGGAAAGGTTTGTCCCCCCCCCCCAGCAGAGCCCTGCATGCCAGGGTAAGGCTAGCCTAATTCCGGGGTCGCCCGGTCCCAGGGCAGTGTGGCACGCTAACGACTAAGCTCGCCCCTAGCCATGCATCCATCCGCTCGGCCAACGTTGGATTGGCGGAGGGTAGGAATAGGAAAACGGGAAGGATATGTGGTGTGAAAAGGAAGAGTAAGGTAAGTTACGAAAATATCTTAAAACTGGCGTAGTTTAAATTTTACAAATTTGCAGTTATGTCACTGTCGCTCCAAATGAGCGATATATTGAAAATTAATTTTATTTTTTAAAAATGACCCACTGGGTTTCGTGCTGGTTCTGGTAAAAATTTAGTATCAAAACGCTTTAATAGGGGGTTGTGGAGAGAGGATAAGGGAGGTGGAGAGGGGTAGATTCACCCCTCACTTTTAACCCACCGGAGGTGCATAGTATTTTTATATTAAATGATGTTGTGTCATCAAATCAAAATCAAATCAAATCAAGATTAAATTAAAATTGTATTGAATGATTTCTAAGAAAAATCGCCTTAATAGGGAGTTGGGGGGAGTGTCCCCTCTCCGCCGAAACAATATCAAAGTGTATTTCTGGGTTTTCGCTATTTCTGGGCGGTTTATAAAAATAACCACGAATCCCCTTCTAACCTAACCTGTCCGAGTTGGTGTGCCCCCAGTCCCGAGCTTGCTTCGCTCGTTCTTGCACGATATAAAACATCAAAATGTTAACTTTCGTAATTACTTTAAATAAGTGAATATATTTTATCACTTCCACCATTGCCAATATATTTCATAATTTTCTAATATTCTCTTGATCATCGTAATTATCTTTTTTAAGAGAAATATAAGAAAATTGAAGAAGTCTGGCTTTGAAGTCAGTGTTATTAACCACTTGATTGAACAAACAAGGTTGGACCTTCATGTATAACTCTCTACCGGGTGTTCATATTGTAGCCTTTGCGGATGATACAAATGCAGTAATATCGGCACAGAATACAAATGCTCTCAACCATAGACTAAATGGAGCTCTTTTAACGTTTTCTCTGTGGTTTAATGCAAATAATCTTATGCTGAATGCAAAAAAAACTGAAGTCATACTATTCCAAACCATAGCGAAAACGCGAGATACCCTGAACATCAGATTACATGAAAACTGCATAGCACTTGTACAGTCGGTGAAATTCTTAGGTGTTTTTATAGACTCGTATTTAACATGGAAAGATGAATTAAATAATATAGAGATAAATAAAAAAGCGTTTGTTCTACAAAAAAGAGTGCTCTTTTTTGTAGAACAAACGCTTTTTTTTACATTATAGACATAACTATTTCCCCAAAACTTAATACTGTATCTTAAGCGAGATTCTATTAGAGCATAATATACAATTTTTAATTGTTTCGTGGTTAGTTCTTCCCTCGAACTTCTTAAAGCATGGCATGCAGAGCTGATTTTGCTCTCTATATTATTTAATTCATCTTTCCATGTTAAATACGAGTCTATAAAAACACCTAAGAATTTCACCGATTGTACAAGTGCTATGCAGTTTTCATGTAATCTGATGTTCAGGGTATCTCGCGTTTTCGCTGTGGTTTATAATATCTCGCATACACCAGAGGCAATCATGCAGAGAACAATTTATAAATTTGAAAATCCTTACTGTGTCCTGTTTGTATATTCTTACTTTACTCACTGATCTTGTCAAACATCCGAATAGATATGAAACTGATGATGAAATGGCAAGAAGATAAGATACGAGACGAAAGAATATACCCAATGTCTTCAAAACAAAACTACAGGTTGTTGAGCATAGCGTTAGAAATCAAGCTGTAAAACTTTTTAATATACTACCTAATGCCCTAAAAAGCATAAATAATGTTAAAATTTTTAAACAAAGGTTAAAATCTTTTTTATCGGAGAAATGTTTCTATTCAGTGAATGATTATATTGAGTTTGGTAAAAATTAATATTGCATGCATTATTTAATTAATAAATAAGTAGACACTTTTAGTACAAACGTATAATGTTAATTAATTAAATTTAATATTTTTTCTTACAATTAGGTTTTCCCACACAATGTATATTGTTTTTGGAATAAATGACTATGACTATGACTATGGATTATGCAAGAGAGGGTAAAGAAGCAAGGGATGGAGTGTTTGAGGTTGATAATGAAGAATTATTACCACTGTTTGATGTGCCTCACTTATAAAAGGGAATCCGAAATAACTCGCTCACTAAAAATTTAAAATATATAATGGAAGGCACTGATAGAATCGCAAAGTGGGACCACATTATGACACTCCTTTAAAATAACACTACACATAAAGGCATAAGATTAATTAAAAAGCTAACTGAATCTCTCGGGTGAAATCTTAGAGTTATTGTAGACAGTCTGAAAGTCAGCTGCAAAATTGCAGTTTCTGTGCAGAAATTTTAAAATGACTTATATGTATTATATACTTGCAGTAAAATAGATAAAATATTGCTTCCTTTAAATTTTGTTTTCTATTTCAGATGAAGGATTACTGCCAAATTAGTGTAAAAAATGCAGCCGACATACTATTATTTTTTGACAATTTGTTTGACTCATTGAATTGTAGCTTCAATAACTCCTCAAAGAAAAGTGACACTCCATTGCAACTAGCACTTAATCAAAATCAGATAATAAAGAAGTTTGGACAAAACTCATCCTCAAATCAATAAAATTCGTATCCAAAAAGGGTATCATGTTGGTGCAGTTCCATCTATAAGTAACCGGATACGTATTATTGAAAACTTAAAAATTATTTAACGTGTAATGGGTTTTTCAACAAGAACTTTGTTTTTCAATTGGGGCAACACCAACAACATGACAGTTTTGACATTTAGTTTTTTGACCTATTCGTAGTAGATACTTTGGCAATTGCTACAATGAATTCAATTTCGCTCGAAAATCGCATTAAAATAATTAAAATCCACTATGAAAATGGTGGTTCTGTTAAAGTTACGTTTCGTAAAATTCGTGATATTTTCGGACAACACAATCGTCCTTCTGAGACCGCTATTAAGAATTTGGTCGCTAAATTTGAATCGACAGGCTCGGTACAAAATGTGCCAACACCAACGCGTGTTCGACCGGGGCGTTCAACCAAAAACATCGCAGCCGTGAGCCGCAGTGTTGAAGAAGATCCAAATTTGTCAATTCCTCGACGTTCTCAACAATTGGGGTTATCCAAAACCACCACTAAAGATTTGGCTTTGAAGCCTTACAAGGTTCAATTGGTGCAGGAATTGAAGCTGACCGACCATTCACATCGCCGTAGATTCGCTCAATTCATTCAGGAACAGCCCGCTGGTTTTTCTGAAAAAATCATTTTTTCAGACTAAGCCCATTTTCACTTGTCAGGGTACGTCAACAAGCAAAATTGCTGCATTTGGGCTTCTGAAAATCCTAAAGCGATTATTTAGAAGCCTTTGCATGCTCAACGTGTCACTGTATGGTGCGCTATGTGGTCTGAAGGCGTGATTGGGCCGTTTTTTTTCGAAGATGAGGCTGGAAATGCGGTAACGGTCAATGGATCACGCTATCGCGAGATGTTAACATCTCAATTTTTGGCCTATTATTGATGACATCGATATCACAAACATGTGGTTTCAACAGGACGGTGCCACATGTCACACAGCCAACGAAACGATCAATTTATTGCAAACCAAATTTCCCGATCGCATAATTTCACGAAATTCAGCTGTTAAATGGCCAGCCAGATCGTGTGATTTAACACCACTGGATTATTTTTTGTGGGGCTATGTTAAGGACAGAGTCTATACGGAGCCAATCGAATTAATCACGGCCTTAAAACTCAAAATCCGTGACGTGATTAACGAAATAGACCCGCCATTTTGCCAAAAAGTGATTAAAACTTTGATAAAAGAATCGACATCTGTCAGCGTGGTCGTGGTGGACATTTGCCGGATATCATTTTTCATTCGTAATTGCCAAACTTTTCTCTTCGTAATACAATAATAATTTGAATCATCTTCATCTAAGCTCTTTGTTTTATTTTGTTTTAGAAAACAAAGTTCTTGTTGAAAAACCCGTTACAATATAAAATCATATTGTACACAGATCTGGTGCCGGCATTTTAACCAGTGTTTGAGAATTTTTTCGGTAGTGTAAGAATCCGCCTTTGAAGCACTTGTAATAAATAATTTAAGCAGCACTTATTCGCCGGATTCTAACTGCAAGGATGATTCAGTCTTCATATTTAAATCATTAAAAGCGTTGTTCTTTACATAGCAAGGAAGATAATGTTTCTTCAGAAATTCGATACGAGGATATTTATAGTGATGAAATGATAGTTGATTTAAATATAAAAAGGGACCCACGAATAATGGCTGCTTTGGAGTACGTAACTGGTTACTTATAACGACAGTGTCGCTCAAAAATTTTTAAACATTTTAAAACTTGTTTTGCAAATTTGCATTCTCGTAAAGAAAATAATTACATAAAATTAAGAGAATACAATATGAAAAAATCTACCTAACATACCCTAATCTTGATTTGGTTAGTTGTTTTTCCAACATACAAGATATATTTCATGATATATAATGAAAAAGGTTTTAACACGAGAAACTCAAAAAAAGAAATAATAGAAAAAATTTGTAACTCTTCATGCATATTCTTTTTGTATAATTGGTGTAGGGGCATCAATAAAATATTTACTGGTAGTAACACCCACTACGCCAGAGAAGATGTACTTCAATGTTTAGAATCTGAGTATTATAATAAAAGAAAGAGGAAATAATTAAAAGGAGTTTTATTTTTTATTATTCACCTTTGATCACTTATTTCTGCAACTAGTTGCAGAATTACGTCATTTTGTTAAATTCATTAAAAATAATCAGTACACCAGGGACTAATATCATTCGTTTAGTTCGACAACTCAATACAGATGTCTCTGTACCACGGAATCGACTAGTATCTCTATTCCAGGTATATATAAAGTACTCTGTGCGGGGGACTGAGGTGACTGACGTCCGGACAGTGCTGCCATCCCTGCGGTTTTAACTGTAGATCTACAGTTTTTTTGGAAATTCTGTAAAAGTTGGAAAGTGATATGAACAGATCACTCTCTGATTCTCATATTCACCGGAAAGCGGTTTGGGGACACTGGAAACCTCCAACTATGTCGCCTAACGTAACAAGAGATGCAGGGGTGACTTAGAAGAGGAAACTTTGGAAGCGTTTAAGCAAGATATGATGGCAGCCCTTCAAACTATGATGCAAAATGAATTTAAGAAAATTAATCCAATCCTTCAAGACATCAAAAAGGCAAATGAAAATATAGAAAACTCTATATCATTTTTAGCCTCACAAAATGAAGAATTCAAAAAAAGAATTGAACAATTGGAGTGCGAAAATAAAAGGGGCAAGAGTACATAACCTTACTAGAGAATTAACTGGAGGACGTTAGAAGAGAAAACTAAAAAGGAAACTTTGAAATAAAGAATGTGCCACAAATAATATATACTCATATCTAATATTCATCGTTACTTTACTGTTTCAAAAACTGGCTTTTCTTTGTTCCAATCACATACATTTATTTACACAAACACACATTAACAACTTCCTCAAATCTATACAAAATAACCATGTGATAATTTATAAAAAGCTGCTCACTGCTTTATATAATCATGTTAAAAATGTGTTCTATGAAAACAGACCCAATTGTCAAATGGCTCCTTCATTATAAGGTTATTCATTACAACACAAATTATGAAGTAGAAGATTAATTTCTAACCGTGATACCGATCACCGACGGCTCAGCTAAAGTTTTGTACCAAAAACTATCGAATATTTTAATGAGAAAGGAATTCCATACAAAAGGAATTTGTTAGTATTTGCGTCTGATGGTGCCAATGTCATGTTCGAGGGGAAAAACTTCATGATCACTCATTTGAAGAATGACATACCTAATAGTTTCACCATGAAATGTATATGCCATTAATTTGCTCTGTGTGCATCTCGCGCTTGTGAAAAATTACCGAGGGGTCCTGAAAACTTTTGCCGTGAAGTTTTCAATCACATCCAAAACGCACCTAAACGCATCGGTGATTATAAAACTATTAAGGCGTTTACAAATGTAAAACCACATAAAATATTACAACCACACATACCAGATGGCTATCGTTGAACGATGTCGTGAATAGATTGAACAACTTCCAACTATAAAATTATATTTCCAATCAGCAGTGTTTACAGATCGTCTTCTTTCTGCCGAAAACATTTTAACAAAAGCCATGGAACCGACAACCGAATTATACGTGGAATTTTTACGATTTGCTCAACCAATATTCACAGATTTGATGAAAGAAATGCAGGCAGAAAAACTAAAGTTTACTCGTTATATGATCTGATCTACAGAGCATATGTGACAATTTTAGAATGTTTTATACAACCGGTTTATTAAGAACTAAAAGAAGAAGAGGTAAACAAAACCAAAGATATAATAAATGCCAAAGAACAGAAAATATTAAGTGTTGATGTAAACGGCGTGCGGATTCATTTGCCGTTATTGGAAACATGTGTTGGAAGAATAGTACCAAACTTAGTTAGATTGAAAAGAAACACTCAAGAATTGGACGACGATAAACTGTCAAGTTTTCATAGGACATGTAAAGAGTTTCACATTGAGGCAGTAGCCCAATTCAAACAAAGGTTTCCTTTCGATAATAAAGAACGTCAGGCACTAAAGTGTTTACAGATGTTGAACCCACCAGCGATTTTAGGTCATAATTTGAGCATAAAACATATGACTTCAATTTCTGAGCAATTATATTATTTTCCAGGTATTCCACTAGGTCCAGAAAATGTAACATAATTATGTAGATAAGGAATCGCGAACTCTTCGCAATACCAATTTTAATTTTGACGAGACTGATACGCCTAGTGTAGAAACATTTTCGTGGCATGTTTCCAAATTAAAAAACGGCGACGGCTCTGGAATGTTTCCATAATTATCGACTTCAACCAGAAAGCTTCTATGTTTGTCACACAGTACCGCTACGGTAGAACGCTTGTTTTCGAGCATTAATGTTATTAAAAACTTTCTACGACCACAATAAAACGTAGCTTGCACACCAAGTCAGAAATTAAAAATTGTTTCGAGTACAATGTGACAAATGAGCATTTCCAAAAATTCAATAAAAACATTACGATTTCAACAAAAGTAAAGATGAAACGAAAAATCAAGAAGACTTACAAGTTGAAAATGAGATAGTAGCTAGTGATACTATCTAAAACGTGAGCACTGCAAAAATTGCAACTGTGAGACTTTTGATTTTGACATTTAGTTTGATTAAAACTTTGATAATTAAAAGATTATGATTGTTTTTGATGTCCTTCCTATAGTGTATTCTATTTATTACTATCATTAAACTATACATAATATAATATAAAGATAAAGATGTAGATTTACTTGATTAAAACTACTTTTACGGATTTTATCGCGTTTATTTTTACTTTTTATTTTTAATTCCCGCTGTTTCGGGCGCTTTCCAGCACCCATGGTCACAAACTGCAGACTTGTGATCATATGCTAGACGGCCCCAACCATTACATCAGATTTGATAGACCACAAATCCTCGCGAAAGAACACTGATTCCTACCAAGGATGATACGTGAGGCTATTGAAATTAAAAAACATCCTAATTTCAATAGAGAAGGAGGCTGGGTACTACCACCTGCTTGGGATCCTATAATCAATAAAATTAAAACTAAACCCGAGCATACCACTGCAAGACCTCAAGACATAGTCAGTTCATTTTGCATAGATCGGACCATAAACAATAATTAAAAAAGCTGAAGGTACTCCGGGTTTAACAATGACATCGGGACGTCAGTCATCTCAGTCCCCCGTGACCATGGGTGCTGGAAAGCGCCCGAAACGTCGGGAATTAAAAATAAAAAGTAAAAATAAACGCGATAAAATCCGTAAAAGTAGTTTTAATCATGTGTAGTGTTCGCGTAAATATAAGCAATCATTATGTAGATTTACTGTTTTTCAATTTGATATTTACAGTTTTCTGCAGCTTTTTCAAGCATATCTACAGTTTTGCTCTATGCTGAGGTTGGCAACACTGCGTCACGACATCAGTGTTAACCAGGAGTACCTTCTTCTTTTTAATTATTATTTATTGTCCTATCGACGCAAAATAAGCTCGCTGTGTCTTGAAGTCTTGCATTAGTATGCTTTGGTTTCATTTCAACACTTAGCTAAAATATTATCCCCACTCAGAAGACACAAGAGCACACGCTAAGGATTCATACCATTTTGTCAGTGAGATAAAAGACCTACGTCTTACTGACGATGAAATCACTGCCATTTTTCATGTTCAGTCTCAATTTACAAGCCTACCTCTTGAAGACTGCATCTCAATTATAACCAGAAACATGCCATCCGAATATGCAATACAACTCAGACATTGCCTTACATCTGGCAATCTATTATGAAAGGAAGAGTTTTACAAGCAAGTAGATGGTGGTGCGATGGGCTCACCTGTAATCTCCCACTATCGCCGATATATTCATTGGAGACTTTGAAGAGAAAGCGCTCCTTACTGCACCTGTTACTCCAAGGTTTTACAAGCGGTATGTAGACGATACTTTCACATTTTTACCATCAGAAAATGTAACTGCATTTTTAGAACATCTCAATTCCATAAACTCTAAAATTCAATTTACAATGGAGAGTTAAGAGGCAAATAATTCCTTAGCTTTCCTAGATGTGTTAGTTATATTATAACCATGGTAAATTCTCAATAGATGTCAGTGATCAGATGGCGACTTATGGATCAGCTTTACTTAAATGCACAAAATGGTATCGGAAACTGATGATTGAAATTATATAGGGCACAAGCTTGGTGAACGCTCATTTTTATATAACCAATATACCCATAAAAAGAAACTAACAATAACAGAGTTTCGTAAGCAGGTTATCACAGGAATGCTTGAAAAAGCCAATACACCCTTGACAGTCAGTGCCAAACACTACTTGGTCACTAATTGAAAGACGGAGTGAAAAAGAAACTCTTTTTCTAAATCGCTCGGAATGCTATAAAAATACGACAGGGAAGGTAAAACTATTGACGGAAAACTACGAAAAGCTTCCCAGGTGGTAACATGGCGACTTGGAGAGAGCGACTGTCGCAACCCCGTGCTGGGCACGCCACTATAGCGGCGATAAGACCCCTCTTTGAGGAGTGGCTTGAGAGACGCCACGGCATTCTCACCTTCCGCCTGACGCAGGTCCTCACCGGACACGGTGTGTTCGGGAGGTTCCTGCACCGAATCGGGCGGGAGGAAACGCCTGGGTGCTCCCACTGCGAGGATGGACCGGATGACACGGTGGAACACACCGTGGAGGTGTGCCCTGCTTGGGCGGAGCACCGCCGTGTTCTCGTAGCGGCGATAGGCGGCGGCGACCTCTCGCGTCCGGCCCTGGTCGAAGCCATGGTCCGGAGCGAGACAGAATGTGATGCCGTCACCACCTTCTGCGAAGCAGTGATGCTAGCGAAGGAGGTGGCGGAGCGGGAGAAGGAGAGAGCAGCAGCTTTCCTCCCCGGCCGCCGCGGGAGACGCCCCGGGAGGGGGGAGGGAGGATTTTTACGATGATTCAATATCGAGAAAGTGGTAAACACAAAATGGGCCGACGATTCACACATCTGACGAAAAAGTGACGGCATTACATTTCTTAAACGTGGGCCAAGAGCTCACAGGATGCTGCAAAAGATATTTGTTCTGCTTTTTGATTATAATTGTTTCACCTTAAGCAAGATGGTATATATCTAAGGCCAACATTAAGCCTGGTATAAATGAAAACATATTTCACTAATGAAATGGCCTTAACACCACATATTGATTATGACAAGAAAAATGAAAGGATTACTGGTTTAGTTGACAGTGTTGATTGTAGTGAGGAGGTAGCTGATAATGTGCTAGTGTTTATGATAAGAGGTATTCTAAAATACTATAAACAGCCGATATCGTATTCATTTTGTGCTGGCAGTGTTTGAGGTTGATAAAGAAGAAGTGGTACCATTGTTTGATGTGTCTCACTTATTAAAAGAAATCTGAAATAACTTGCCTACTAAAAATTTAAAATTTACAATGGAAGGCACTGATAGAATCGCAAAGTGCGACCACATTATTACACTCCTTGAAAATAACACTACATATAAAGACATAAGATCAATGAAAAAGCTAACTGAATCTCATAGTGACCTAAATAAAATACCAATAATGAAAGTCAAGCATGCAACTCAAATTACCAGTCATACTGTAGGAGTTAATATGGGATATCTAGTTGGTAAGTTCAAAATAATTTATGGGTAGTGGGTGAAATCTTAGAGTTATTGTAGACAGGTTCAAAGTCAGCTGAAAAATTGCAGTTTCTGTGCAGAAATTTAAAAATACAGGGTGTTAGTGTAAATACCGTTGTCCTTGAAACCAGTGGTTTGGTTTCACTTATAGAACGTAAATTCAATGAAAAATAACATTTTTTTTAAAGTCAAATCTCATTTTTTCCTTAGAATTATTTCACCCTAGGCATATACAAAATTCCAGTCAAAATATCGTAGCGGCAGGGATCTCGTGCACAGCTGAGCGGTCAAGGCCATCAGCCGACAGTCCACAGCGTCACTGTTTCAGTTTGTCAGTCGATCGCTGCTTCGGTAGCGAATGTACGTGTTTATTTGAATTATAAGCGTTCCGCGCGCCGTGCCGCGTAGTTTTGTGCGAGTGTGTTTAAGTTTGTAATTTTGTCGTACACAAACGTGCAGTGGACCGAAATGGTCCGACTTTATGCGTTAAGTCACGACAATGTGAACGAGGCTCAACGAATGTACGCAGAATCATTCCCTGGACAACCTGTGCCAAATCGTGAAACTTTGTTGGCGGCCACGCAAAGGTTACGTAGCTATGGACAGTTTACCGTGCCAGTTCATGCTCAGGGGCGTGGCAACCAGCAGCTGCCAGTTACCCTTCAAGAACGTATCTTGGATTTCTTCGCGGAGAACCCAGAGTATTTTCGGTGTTTCTCACTGGACAATTTGGAAAATTCTGCACATTGATCGTCAACATCCGTATCATTTTCAGCCGGTTCAAGAGTTAAATGAAAACGACCACATACCGCGGGTGGTATTTTCGCAATGGCATATTCAAAACTTTGATAACGTTTCCATTTTATTTACGGACGAAGCAATGTTTACAAGGTCGGCCATTTACAATGTTCGTAATGAACATTACTGGTGTCGGGTAAACGAACACCGAATACGGCAAAACAGTTATCAGCACCGATTTTCCGTAAACGTGTGGGCGGGAATTCTAGACGGCAAACTTCTTGGACCTTATTTTATTGACGGCCATTTGAACGCACAGTCGTACATGGCTATTTACGACATGTATTCGACAGGATGTTGGAAAATGTGCCTCTTCGTTCACTGAGAAACCTCTACTACCAATATGACGGTGCCCCTACACATTTTCAGCTGCAAATCAGGGCTATGTTGGATAAGGAGTTTAGAGTTTTAGTTAGAGGGCCAGTTGCGTGGCCAGCGCGTTCGCCCGACCTTACCCCGCTGGACTTTTATCTTTGGGGAGAAGTGAAGCGCCGAGTGTATACAACTAAGTTCCATAATACGTCGGAACTCAAAAGGCGAATTCTGCTTTGTCCTCCTCGAAAGTCTGCTTTGTCCTCTCAGTTTGCATTTGATCGCGAGAAAACGTTAGTCTCCTTTACTCCAAAGGTAAACAAATCGGTGATATTGCTATCTACTATGCACAATAAGGAAGAGATCAATCCTACAACGTATAAGCCAGTTATAATTGATGACTACAATGCGACAAAGGGAGGCGTCGATACCTTTGACAAAATGATGCACAATTACACGACTGCGAGGGGTACTCGACGCTGGCCGCTTAGGTTTTTTATCGGTATGTTAGATCAAGCAGGGATCAACTCTATGATTCTCTATCTAGAAGCTAAGCATCCAAACACACCAGCTAATAAGTTTAGAAGTAATTTCTTAAAAAAACTAGCAATGCAGCTAGCCGAGCCGCACATGAGACGACGCCTGGAGTCAAATTTACCTCGACAACTATCGGGAAATATAAGAGCCATTCTAAATATCCCCGAAGAAGTTTCAGCATGTGAACCCCCCGCCAAATTGCAAAAACAAGCTCGATGTGCATTGTATCCTCAAAAAAATGACAAAAAAGTGAAGACTTTTTGTTCAAAATGCAGAAGACCTGCGTGCCCTGAACATCGTGTGGAAATTTGTCTCAGTTGTGTTTAAGTTGCCATAAAACAATTTTTATAAATCTAATTTCTTTTAGTTACTGATTGATCTAAAGAAAAGTGTTTTTTAGGTTTGTTTCAAAAATAAAAAGTTTAATTTTTCATTAAATAAAAGTTTTTTATTCATTTTATTATCATGGGGTGACGTGACACCCCTAATATATAATTTAAATGAACACGTTACCATGCATGTTCATTTAAATTATGTTACCATCGTAGGGTGAAGACGTCGAAATGGCAATGGTTTTTTCATATCGTAGACACAGTCTTTGTAGTCTTGTATTATCAATCTTTGTCTAGTGAAAAGTTATTTACCTATGTGTAAAAATTTATAAAAAAAAAAGTTATACTCATGTGGTGGGCATTGGGGAAGTAAGGGAATCTACTACTCCTTATACACTCATGAGAGTCGTAAGGGCCGACAGAACGAACGAAACAAACCAGGATGGATGGACCAGATGGCCAGAACCTTTTTTTAACTTTTCAACAACTTTATCCAGATAACAGTGTGACAAACGGCTAGCCCTCTACGCACAATTAGAGTATATTACTTTCATTGGACACAGATCATTATGGTCTATCCACGCTAACACGGTTTTACGTGTATTTGGTGTCATATTAATTATTTTAAGTTTTTTTGTAATATTCTGATTAAATTCCTAATTTTTTTCCTAATTCTTAGTATCACAAAATAGTCTAAAGTAGAGTTAGTCTCTCGTAGTCGCCATATCTAAGTCATCTGTTCCGCCTAATCCAACGGATCTAAATTGTTTCGATCCTAACATTATTTCTTCACCAGCTGCTTATGTTGAAATTCAAAATGGTTTAGGAGGTTCATTTAAAAACCATGACAGTCATTGTCTCAAGAAAATTTTTGAAAACAACTTCAAAATTATTACCAATAAAAAGAAAAGGAAACATAAAACGAAAGAAAGGAAGCAAGAGAAGCATGCTAATCGGGTTGACTTAAATAGAACAATTTGATTTTTTCCACCAATTCCTCATTAATGAAATAAGAGCGTCAAGGTCCTACTAGAACTCTCCCACTAGCGCCATCTAGTATCGAATGGAATAATTAAGCTTTCTAGAAAGCCCCACACTCGAACTTTCTGCACCTGGTCTGTCGGAGCCGGTATTTGCTGGAATATTCTGGATGTTTCGGTGGAAAAAAGCCTATATAAAGCCGTTGAAAGCCGCGATCGGGCAGTATTGAATTGGCGATACGAGCGAAGCTTCGGAGTGAAATAAGGTGAACTAAAGTGATCAGTGCGATTAATTATTACAGTGTTTTTAGTTTTAATTGTTGTTCAGTAATTAAAGTATCAATTTTGGTAATTCAATCGGCAGTTTTTATTGTCACGAACCCTAAGCTAGTAACAATAATATTTGGAAGAGATTGTGGAGTATTGTGGAGAAAGACAGAATGTATTCAGAAAAATTTATTGAATTTATGCTGTCTTTATTCAGTCTTCCAAAAAGCTGGCCTAGCAAGTATCTCGGCAATAAAAGTTTCAGTATTCATTTTTTCGCGGCGAAAACAACTAAACTATTTTGTATCCTATACTATTTACTGCGACTGCCGCTCGACTCAATGGCCTGCGCCGTACTAGTTCATGCCTTTGTTTCAGTCGCCCACCGCACCGCCTATCGCCTGCATCGCGTGATCTCTCGCTAAAATTTGCCGGCCGCTTCACCACTCGCCGCTGCGCGTGGCTTGATTCGTTAATATCTATACATTTATTTTAGTCGCTTGACTCCTCGCAGTTCGCATCGCGCGAATATTCGCTATGGCGAAATCCCTTGGCCAGGCTTTAAAGAGCTTTGTGCGGGGTAAATGGGGCCATGCATATTTTTAAAATTTATTTATAATACAATTATAAGAAGTCGATTAGATTATGCCTCATTTTATCTTGAACCTGCTAATAAAAAATTATTCATAAATTTAGATATCGTTCAACACAAGTCTTTAAGATTAATTATAGGCGCTATGAATTCGTCGCCTGTTAATGCCTTGCGGATTGAATGCGGTGATCCTCCACTTTTTATTATACGGCAATATTTATCGAATGCCTTTTTTATCAGGATCTTCAATTTTCCAATCATCCACTAATCCCAAAAATTCGCTTACTTTCACAGTTCCAGTTAATTAATTCAGGAAAATACTAGCGTAATAAAGAAACACCTAACTTAGTAAAAAGCTACGAACAATATAATTCCTAACTAGATCCTATTTATAGGTCGGTGACTCTGACTCTTTTCTCCAATTCGTTTAATGTTGCAATTTTCAAACCCAATGTTATATTAGATATAGGATTAAATACATTTTCTATTAAGTCAAATAAATAATTTATATTTGCGTTGGACAAGAATTTCTCAGGTTATCGTTTCATTTTTACAGATTCTTCTAAAATTAACTCAATCGATTGTACTGGTTACGCAGTGTACAATAAAAATTGGAGAATAGTTCAAAAATGAATATCCTCCTGAATCTTCAGCTTTTACTGGAGAAATATCAGCCATTTTACAATCAAAAAATATGTTTTTAAATTAAAACAAGCGTGATATTTTGAGATTCTCTTAGTTCCTAACAGGCATGATAAGCAATCCTTTCTGCGACATTTCCTGCAATCCTTTGATATTTGAAATTAAGATACTCCTATTCTTACACCAATTTCAAAACATCTACATTTCTCTGGTTTGTATTCCAAGTCATATTTGTATATCTGGTAATGAATATGAATAAAAGACTAATGTATACGAGATTTAGAAATAAGGTTAATAAATTAATAGATAAAGCTAAGAATAAATACAGGCAGAATGAGATACAAAAATGTAACAATGATTTTAGAAAAATATGGTGTAACATAAATAAATGGATGGGCAAGCCTAAACCGGGTTTAGATGACGTTATTTTAAAATATTTAGGCCAAACTAGCAGTGTGTATAATATTTGCAATAAGTTCTCTGAAACGTTCACATTGGAAGTACAGAAAATAAAGCATAACTGTGATAAATTTTTTTTTGGATAGAATTTCATATGTAAAACCAAGTGATAAGTCTTTTTACTTTAAGAAGGTAGGAGCGTATACGATAGAAAAATATATAAATAATTTAGATTTTAATAAAGCACCGGGTTTAGACAAAATTAGAGTACAAGATATAAAGCAGGTAAAGAAAGAAATAAGCCCAGTATTAGCTAAATTGATAAATATGAGTGTGGGTGGGGGAGTTTACCCGGATATATTAAAAAAAGCAATAATACGACCAATATATAAACAGGGGAGCCACACGGACTATAGTAACTATAGACCAATTGCTATATTATCGGTAATAAATAAAATAGTAGAAAAAGTAATAGTGAATCAGATAAGTTGTTACTTAGAGCAATATAACATTATATCAGATGCGCAGCACGGGTTCCGTCGCGGACGCAGCACGGACACTACGCTTGCGCAATTCACCGACTATATCAACAACAATCTCAATGAGGGTAAGTTTGTCGCTGCTCTTTTTATTGATTATAAAAAGGCATTCGACACCCTGGAACACGAGGTACTACTGCGTGCGATGGATGAATGTGGTATCAGAGGTCCCATCAACCAATGGTTTAAATGCTATTTGCAAAATAGATCCTTATGTACATTGGTAGACGGAGTAACAGGGGACGATATAAGCGTGAGTCTTGGAGTACCAACCGGATCGGTTTTCGGTCCAGTTGGGTACATTATGCATGTTAATAGTGTCATTAATGTAATAAAGCATTGTAAAACGGTTATGTATGCAGACGACATGTGCCTAATGTACTCAACCAATAACATGAGTGATGCACAAAAATACATACAGGAGGACTTCGAAAACATAATTAAATGGGCACATGATAACGGTATAATTATAAATTTATCCAAAACAAAGGCTATGTATATAAGTTCACCCCACAGTAACGTCTTTAAGCAAGGTAAATTAAACATAAATATAGTTGGTCATACATACGAGTGTCTACACCTCAATAAAGCTGGCTGCCAGTGCACAAACATAGATGTAGTAGATAAATACCGATACTTAGGCCTAACAGTAGATAGTAATATGAACTGGAAACTGCACGTCAATGGTGTGTGTAATAAATTGCAATCAATACTGGGTAGATTCTTTCACTTAAGCAATTTCATGAATCGAAAAGTCTTGTACGTACTGTATTATGCACTGGCTGACTCGGTAATCAATTATGGATTGAGCAGTTATGGGCTAACTTTCAAAACACAGTTAGATCATATAAAACATTTACAGATTAGACTACTTAAGTATTTAGTAAGTAAAAAAGTAAAATTACAGTGTAAAAAAAATTATGACAAATTATTTAATATATGTAAAATACTTCAAGTGCATCAAAAGGTAGATTACCTAATTGCTTTAGAACAATATAAAATAAATAAATTTAAACAACCTATAACGCATAAATATCGTACCAGGCAAGTTGAGAAGGGTAAATATGTGATACCACATATAAGAAACTATTATGGTAAGAGAACTAGACAATATTTAACTCCGCTAATATATAATAGAATAGATTTTTTAAGAGATACGTCCAAAGACATAAGCACAGTAACATTAAAGAAAAGACTGAAAAATACATTCCTATGAAAAGTATAATGTACTACCTATAATAAGTATTAATTAAAGATAGAGATATTTATTGTAATAAATATACCTAAGATAAGTATGTATGTAACAAAAAATACATATTAATGTATAACAAAAGAGCGCCATTATCGCCAACAAACTGTTGCACAGTTTGGCGATGTTTATTATTATTTTAAATCTGTGTATTTTATATTAATAAAGATTTAAAAAAAAATTGTTGCTATGACTTTATAACGACCACAAAATTATTGTATAGAGATAGGTGGTCAAAACATTGGAACAATCAAATCTGGTTTCGCTTTCGGACTCGCCCTTAGCCAATGTTTTAGCAAAATATCCCAGCATCGTTAAGACCTCCAGAAGCACCTCATAATCTGAATTCTACAGTGCACTATATAAATACCACTGAAGGTCAATCAGTTACTGTCCGCGCATGTTTAAGCACCTCAGAAACTTCTTGCTGCGAAAAACTAATTTGAAGAGATGGTCCGTGTAAAAACAGCAAGACCAACCAGCAGCTCATGGGCGTCGTCACTACACTAAGCGCTGAAAAAGGATTCCACCTGGCGTCCTTGTAAAGACTACCGTGCTCTTAACGCCAGGACCATTCCAGATCGATATCCTGTTCCTCATTTAGGGGATTTTTGTCAAAATTTAGTAGAATCCACCATTTTGAGCACCGACCACGTAAAGGCATATCAACAAATACCCGTTAATGCTACCGATGTGTGCAAAACTGCTATAATAACTCCCTTCAGTCTATTTGAGTCCTTTACATTACATGACCTCGGACTTTGTAACGCTGGACAGACATTTCAAAGGTCTATTGACGAAGTTGAGCGAGGACTCGACTTCTGATTTGCGTATGTTGATTATATACTCCTTTACTCGAAAGACCGAGATCAACATGAGCAGCACTTAGGGAACTGTTCATAAGATTGCACGAATAGAGCGTCGTTATCAACTCCAGCAAATGCATCTTCGTTACAGAAGAAGTAACTTTTTTACGCTATAAGATCAGCGCAACAAGTACACTCCCACCCAAAGAAAGACATCGTTCCTTAATGGAATACCCATCGCCTGAAACAGTGCAAGGCAAGCGAAGAATCTTGTCCCAGAAAAAACAAATAAGCATATCAGCATATTCCTCAGGTGTGTAGGACGTCATCTTCAACACTTCCGTATCACAGGTACACATCAGAGTACGGTTAACAAGCACAGTAGTCACAAATCAGAAGAAATAGTGCAGAATCACAGCCAAGTCGAGAAAAAGAGCAAAACGATATCGCATCTACTACGTACGAAGCACAAAAGCAAACTGACTTGGTTGTCAGTCTCCCTTTGTGCTTCGTAATAAATATAAAATATAAAACAATACCCTCTGTTGTATTCCCAGCCCTAACCGGTCTCTACACATTTTTTCTTTCATTCACACCTACATAAATCGTCACTTGTCTCACTCGCTTGGTGCGTCCCAACTACTTTTTTCCACAAAATGTAATATAAACCCTGGATTGTTATACCTCGTTAGATAGCTGATAAAACGTATATATTTAAAGAAACATCTGCCGAACAATTGCCACAATATTTTTTTTAGATATCCCTTAGAGAAAAATAAACTTTCTAATATTTTTTTATTTCTTTACTTTCACTTGTCTACTACGGTCTATTCAATTAACTTATGCACTAAAGCATCTTATTACACATGTAAAAATGCAATAATAATAATAAGATACACAAAATAAACAAAAGTAAATGTAGTAGCCTAAAAATCGGCAATTTTCAATAAAAAAATTAAAAGCCGAATATCTCGAAAAGGGTTAAGTTTAGGGTAGGGTGTTTCATAGTGAAATAAGTCAGAAATAATGGGTACTCCACGCCCTGCATCTAGCACGATTTTTTCTTTTAACCCTTTATAGTCACCGAATTTAATTTTGGTAAACGATGAAAGTTACTGATTTGAGTGGGCTGTGTTTGATCAATGGATTACTATGTATTATAAATTATTAAGCTATGCATGCTTACATATTTGAGTGAACTATGTTTTTCCGCTGGGTTATTATCTTAATATATATAAATTACGTGTCGCGTTGTTTGTCCGCGATGGACTCCTAAACTGCTTAACCGATTTTAATCAAATTTGCACACCGTGTACACTTTGGTCCAACTTGAGAGATAGGATATTTTTTTTGCCCATGAGTGACCCACAATTTTTCTTGCGAATTTAAGGATTTTTAATAGGACATGACAAAGGATCTTCGAAAAGGGCAGGACAACGTCTGCCTGGTAAGCTAGTATATTATAAAATATAAAGCTATGTATGCTTACGGACTTGAGCACTATATGTTATAAATATTCAAGCTATATATGGTTACACTGATTTGAATGGTCTATGTTTGCACACTGGATTATTATACATAAAAATATTTCACTATTTTTATAACTCGGTGATAAAGTGGTTAAGAATTTTAATTGTAACACATCAAGATGCAGGAGATTATATAGTGAAATAAAATTATTCCTTTTCTTCTGATTTATATTGTTGAATGGATTATATAGAAAATTTTGTGTACCTTACAGTGACGTGTGGCAATGGAGTCTAATAGCGAGAGCGTTACACAACCTGGTACACCGTCAAGGGGCGACAGCGAGCTAAAAGGGTTAAGAATAGATTATCATATTCTTCCTCATCCAATTCAAGAGAGGAAGGTGAACGTCAGAGGCGCTACAAGGCGGCAAATACACTATCTACTATGAAGGTTTTTAAACTATTAAAAGGAATTACTGAAGATAAGTCTAAAGGCTCTTTTAACAATAAAAATTTCACCAATGTGATCCTGGAATCAGATCCATGTAATGGGGCTCTAAACATTGAATTCTGTCTGCGTAAATTTAACAAATGTGCTGTGATATACGATTGGGATAATAAGCAAATTATTGTTCGTTTCTCATTGCAAAAGTTAGTTGGTCTAACAAAAAGATGGTTTGAGTCCTTGCCAACGGTTGCCTTCACTTAGGATGATTGGCAGGCTAAGCCGGATTTTAGAAGAAATGTTGAATATTACTTCAAGCAATGACGTAAGTTTGGGAGGATATTTCCGCAATAAGCTAAGTTTATTAAATAAATGTGATATTATAGAAAAAAAAGCTGTTAACCGTGTCATTAATGGAATTTGTAATAGGTCAATTAGGAATGGGGCATAAATTTTAAATATTCATAAACCTGAAGATTTACTTAACTATCTTGCGTCACAAAAACCATTTAAATCTAGTATCCCAAGTACAAGTAAAAGCTTTTCCACTAATAACTCTCACTTGCTAATTGTCGTTCTCAAGGTAATCCTTATTACAAATGCAATAAGGCAATTTTGAAATGCAGGCGTTGCAAAGGAATGGGGCACGATAATGATGGCTATTGACCCTTCTAACTATGACATCAGTATTAACAATAGGTCGCAGAAGAAATCCTTCAAAATAAATTCCCTTAACAAAACCAATGAAAAGAATTTTAAATCTGTGATAACTAATGAACACACTTTAGAAGCTTACATAGACGTCGGCAGTGAATGTAGCGAAAGATTAAGCTGAGTCATTAGCACAACTAAAAAAAAATTACGGGCTTCCTGTTGTGTAAAGTTTGGTCACTCAGCAGTGATACCATTGTACAAATCCTCAGTTAATTTTAATATAAATGAAATAGAAGGTTGTATAGAAGTTTCAATTGTTGAAAATGCAATTCTACAAACATCAATTTTTTCTTCAAATACTTAAAGATCCCTTTAAATTAGCAACCTTTGATAAAAACGATATCAAAACCGGTTCAAATTTTGACAATCATCTGTGTACTATTGCAGAGCTACCGTGATTGTTTTGCTACGCATCTTGGCGAAATAGGTTGTGTAGAGAAAGTTCAAATTAAAATTATTTTAAACAACAGATTTAAAACTGAATTTTTAAAGGTAATTACATTAGTCCCAAATATGTCTAGGGTAGTGAAGTAGTTGTTATATGCTTCAGTCATACGTGTCAATGGTGAACGTTTCCCAGCATTCGTTCGAGACTCAGGTGTAGCAAAGAATTTGTATATACGGCATGCTCGAGTGTGTGATTTGACTGGTTCTTAATAACATAGCTTATCCACTATATCGATACAATCGTACTTATTGTTGCAAAAATCGTACAATAGCTTAACCAGTAATGGTTACGTTCTAGTTTTAAGATTAAATAATTTGTATTGTGGTAACAGTTTTGAGTAAGACAATTTACTACGATAACATTTAAAATGCATGCAACGTAGGAAGTTCTTTTGCACTCTTTTAAGGCGTTGTGAGTATTTTTTGTAAAAGGGATCCCACACAGAGATGGCATATTCATTTAACATTACAAATAGCAGTACCAGATATATCCCATATTTTAAAACTTCTTGAACCTGGAAATTACCAGTAATATAAAGATATTCGACAAAAATATGTAATTAAAAATCATACTGTATTTCAAAAAGTAAATGATAAACTATCTTTATTTGTTCCACGGAGTGCGCGTTGGCAAAAATGTCGGGCTAATCAAAACGGTATCGGTCATTTGGGTTATGCAAAACACTTGAACAAATAAAATAATCTTATTGGTTCCCTAAATTCCGAAAATTTGTAATATATATATATATATATATATATATATATATATATATATATATATATATATATATATATATATATATATATATATATATATATATATATATATATATTCTCTATGGAAGCCGAAATGCATAGAGTGCGCTTATAAGAAGGATAACGCAGCAACCAGAATTTTATAATATCCTATAAATAAAGTACAGGTACCTTTTCATACCATACATATAGACCATCTCCGAGCTTTTGTTAAGAGTAAAGACAGTAACATGCATATTTTAACAGTGGTTGATGTTTTTATCAAATATTTGTTAGTGAGAGCAGTCAAATATCTTAAGATAAAAAGCCCTATTAAAGTTATTGAGAAAAATTTCTGTTATTTTTGTGTTTCAGCTAGAATTATATCTGACTAAGGCACATGTTTTATGTCAAAAGCTTTTGTAAAACCTTCTGCGATATACTTGGTATAAAGCATATTTTAACGCAGTCGCTTGTCCCAGGGCTAATGGCCAGGCTGAGATATTTAACCAAACTATTTTAAACTCTTTGTCAGCACAAAATTCTTTTGGTCATGAACGCGACTGGGACAAGTGTTTGGACAAAACCCAGTAAGGTATGAATAGTACTGTTAATGTTACAACTCAACAATCTGCGACAGAAGCTATGTTTGGAGTCAAAATGCGCGACTATTTAGCAAATAAGCTGAATAACTTAGGATTTTTCAAGAATTTAAATGTACAAGAAATAAGGGACGACATAAGTAAAAATACATTAAAAGATCAAGCTAAACAAAATGAACGTAATGATGCTAATCGGATCCCTGCAACCAAATATACTGTTGGTGATTTAGTCAAAATTTCCGCAATAAATTTGATAATGACACAAAAAATAGAAGTACAAAGCTTCTGTCGAAGTTTGTGGATCCATATAAAATTACTGAAGTACTAGGAAACAATCATTATAAAATAACAGATGTCCCGGGATTCTCAAGGAAAGGAAAATTGTATACCACTGTTACTGCAGCTGATCGAATTCGACCGTGGATATTAAAACATTAAAATTGTATTAATTCTATGCGTAAATAATATAATACTATGTCTTATTAATTCTATGTGTAATGAAAAACATAACTTGTACACTTTTTTGAGTTCACTATAAAGATTCTGATTGATATTGATTGCATAAATCATACCATGTGATGATTGCTTATTTCAATTTGTTTGTTATGCCGGGAGGCATCAAGGTGCCAGATGGCCGAATGTCATGATTTCTAAATGTATCATATTATTTCAAATATTTTTTTATATATTAATGTATAGTGATTTACTTATTTAACATTGGCTTAATAGACTGCAGTAGTAGAAATACTTTTGTAGACAATTCACATAGTTTCAGTTTTGTAAGTTGGTAGCTGACTCCCGAAACCAGTTGAGATTGGTTTGTCACGTTTTATGAATGTATTGTTATGATTTCTAAATGTAACATATTATTTTAAATATTCTTTTACATATTAATGTATAATGATTTACTTATTTATCATTGGCTCAGTAAGCTGCAGTTAGTAGAAATACTGTTGTAGTCAATTCTCTAAACTCAAACAAGGTTATAAAGTATGTAACGAATGCTCACACGATACCCTATTCGACCTTAACCCGACAAATGAAATAGAAATCAGTAATATTATCAATAAAATAAAAACAAAAGCCGCAGGGCACGATAACTTAAATATTGAAATGCTCAAATTAACTTTACCTGTAACTCTCCCTATTATTACATTTATAGTAAACAAGTCGATCGAATCCAGTACATTCCCAACGCAATGGAAAAGAGCTCTAGTCAAGCCCATTCCTAAAAAGAACACAGCAAGTGAACTAAAAGATCTGCGCCCTATCTCGATCCTCCCGGTGTTGTCTAAAGTCTTGGAAAAGATTATACTTTTTCAAATGCTAAATTACTTAGAAACGAATAACCCCCTACCAAAGTTTCAATCAGGGTTCAGAAAAGGGCATGGCACGGAAACTGTCCTCTTAAATGTCACTGACGATCTAACAGAGGCCTCAGATATGGGATTGAGCAGTATTATGGTGCTGTTGGATTACACGCGGGCATTTAACTGTCTACAACCTGAAATCCTCTTAAATAAATTAGAGCACTATGGCTTTTCTAAAGACACATGTAGATGGTTTCAGTCATTCCTATCCAACAGAGAACAAATTGTGGTAACAGATGGATGCAATGGTGGCAAGAAATTCTCCACTCTACGGAAAATTGTAAGAGGAGTACCCCAAGGCTCCTTACTCAGTCCCATTTTGTTCTCTCTGTACACAGCAGACCTACCTAAGCAAATAAAACATTGTAAATACCATTTATACGCAGACGACACCCAGCTGTATTATTCTTTTGACCCCAGGGATGTTAAAGAGGCAATAAACAGAGTAAATGAGGATCTCCATAATATCCAAACCTGGTCCCAAAAATATTCTCTAGTATTAAACGCAACTAAATCACAAGTACTAGTTTTGGGCACAAAAAACCAAATAAAAACTATTTTAGACAGCGAGAAAACGATTAAAATAGAAGATGAAACCTTGACACAAGTAAGATCCGCTCGTAATTTAGGGCTTATACTAGACGGAGAGCAGAAATTTGTAGAACACATCAATAACAAGATAAGAAATTCGTACTTTAAACTTAAAACTTTATACAAAATAAGACCGTATAGAATGGTTGGCGTAAACCAACGCGCGTATATCAAGCGCCTTATGGAGATCGACGTATTTCAATGTGCAATACCTATATTGCCTAGTCTAAGAGTCGACACTTTGTTTGTGATAAGAGTGTGAGCCGACCTGGAGCTTAACATGTTACATAAGCAACTTGACTCGCAGTATTCTCGGAATTGAGGCATAAACAAAGAGATTTAAATATTTACTAGGTACTACTACAAGTACTACTAAGACATGAAGTCTTTAGGCATAAATAAACTTGTGTCGCAGTAAGGCATGTTATTTTAGAGCTTGTGTGGTGAAAGAAGTGTATTGGCAGGTGTGTTATTTTTATAGATTAATGTTAAATAATATATCTTTAAGTAAATGAAACGGAATATTTATCAAATAAAGGTTTATTATAAATATAACGACTTATGGCCTACAATGAAGTAGAATAAAAAGTAGCATATATTGATTTCAAAATAAAATTGACAATATATTGCAGAGTGACGCTGTTCTTATTCGTATGTAATTTGTTGGCTTGTTTTATAACGATTTCAACGACGTAAGTATTATAATGGCTCTTATAAAAAACTTTAGACTCAATTATAGTCAAGTCGCAAGAAATCGTCAATTTTGTTAATTGTTACACGCGACGCGATCGCGCGAGTTCCCACAGGCAGAAGTTACGCGACGGATGCGCTTGGTCACGTAGAGGTGCCGTGACAGTCGGGGAGGTTAAGTGCTGGTGACGATGAGGATGAACCATATCGAACACATTTAAACATGGTGCATTCTTTCTTGCAATAGATGCTTTACATTTGCACGTATTATAAAACGTTGGTTTCCATTAGTTATTTTTCCCTCTTGCCATTAGTTTTTTTCTGTTGTATTAAAACAATAAAAGAAAATATAAGTGAGGATGAAACGGAAATGACATGTCGCAACGATGAATTATAGAATGAAATGAGTGAAACATAATATATTAGGATTTCACACGAAGAGATCACAATTAAATATGCTTATTTTTCCATGTCCATTTAAATCAAATAATCTTTTCACTTATTCGATGAAGAGATGGATAGTTAAGAATTACACGCATTGTTATCACTTTAAGCTTTAATTTTTTTTAAGTTCCAGAGACATAGGTGGAAACGGTGCCCGAGGTCAAGGGCTTATTGGTAAAAGCGGAGGTCAAGGGTCACAAACGAATGATGCCCGAGTTTAAGGGCCTGATATTGGTGCCTAAGGTCAACAGCCTGATATTGATGCCCGAGGTCAAGGGCTTAATACCGATGCCCGAGGTAAAAGGCCAAATGATGACGCCCGAGTTCAAGGGCTATGGATAGATGATACCCGAGGTCAAGGGTTTATGGCTGATAATTGTCATGGGCAAGGCCTAGGCGGTGAGAATACCTATAGTCGACAAATTTTAATGCCCGAGGTCAAGGGTACCAGTACAGGACTTTGGATCATATAGAAGAAACATCGGGACAATCACGAGACAATTTAAGTTTACCGAAACGTACCAAGGATAGAACGTGTTCTTTGGAAGATTGTGATGATAACAAGTTTAAGGAGAGGCAATTCAAAAGGGCGGAGAAGAAGACCGTCTAATGAACGGAGGTCAAGGCGTAGACTTAGACGTCCCAGTACATCATCAGAATCTTCAGGTAGGACCGTCAAGGCTCATTCAAAATCTTATCGTGGTAATAACCCTAAAAATAATACAGATTCCATACTGGACAAGTTCCTTTCCATAATTAAAGACGTAAGGAGTTCGGATAAACCTAGACTATCTTACAATAACAACGTCGTTCCAGACTTTGATCCCATGACAAAGGAACAGACCATACTCACTTTGATTAATAAAGTAGAAGAATGTGTAGAGATCTATGACTGGGACGAAAATGAAATAATTCATTATTCACTTCCGAAATTATGCGGTGGTGCTAGGTCATAGTGTCAAGGTTTTCCAACTTTGTTGTACAGTTGGCCGGAATGAAAGAAAAAGCTTATCGAATCGTTTCGTTGTCACGAAGATTTTGCCGAACTCCTTACAGAAATGCTGAATAAGCGGGTTCGATATGGTGAGACATTAGAACATTATTATTACCCTAAAGTTAATCGCCTAAGTACGTCTAAGTAGGACATTACGCCGAAACTGAGCAATAACTATATTGTTGGATTGTTTGATAATAAAGTGTAAGCGGAAAAGCTAATAAATTTATTGAAGAAAATCCTAATCGTTGCACGAATTTTTATTAACTCCAATACTATTAAATATATGCACTCACGTCTGGATCACGATGTAAGAATGATTGATGATATTATGAAGGTTGGTTGTAATATGATTTATTTTTAATTAGGTAACTAGTGTGGATACTTGTTATGATAAATATTTAAGTAAAATTTAATAAGTTTAGTTAAATTTTATAAGTCATTAGCTCTGCTAATTTTAGAAGAAACGCGGGTGGTCTTTTCTCCACAGAAACACTCTCCCCTGTTTTTTTGCCTATGACCATATCTATTTAGAACAGTCTCTCCGCCTATATTTCCTATTAAGTCAGTGCGTAGTCGTGTAGGTTGCCTAGTTATTATGTTGTTAAACTCCATTTAATTACTATTTTAAGTTTTAACTATTACTCTACCAAGGCAGTTTTAGGTATACGTACAGTTTAATTGTTGTTAAATAGAAGACCCTCGTCTAGGTCACGATGCTTCTGATTGGTAAATTTATAAAGACTGAATGTTATGTTGAAAAACTAATGATGATATTGTGGATTATATAACTAATACAAAGTATATATTTCTTTATCCGCGTTTTCTGCATCGTTCTAATAGGGACATTGATCTGTAAATTTTAGACTATGCAAATTTTAGGTCAGTATCTAACTGTGATATGATTGCTATTCAAAGTGATGCCATCTAATGGTCTGGTTATCTATTTTGATTTTTTTTTAATAATAAACGAATTGAAGTAATAATTTCATTTTCATTTAGTTATATGAGAGGGTATTCATAATAAGGCTAACATTATGTTAAAATATTTTAAGGTGGTTATTCACGACGGACTCATAAAGGATGAGTTATTCCAACAAAAAATTATCCATGTTAATATAGAACGCTACTTTAAACAACAACGTATAATGTTCAGTCAGTCTTTAGACATCTTAATAAGAGAGTAAAAGAAGTAGTTGAAAGAAAAAAGCAACAAAGAACGGATAAGAATGATAGAAGAATATCGGATAACTTCCAGGCAAATATTAAAATGTTCTGGAAACTTATAAGAACTGCCAGGGGACATTCAAAACAGCCTCTGATGAATGCTATAAGAGACGAGAATGGCTATATTCTGAATGATGAAGTTTTGAGTTTAAAGAGATGGAAGGAATATTTTGAAAGCGTGTTTATGAGTGAGGAGACAACGTGTGTACTAAGTGAAGTAGAAACACCGAAAGAAGAGGAAAGAGGTAGCGAGATAAGTATAGATGAAATAATGAAAGTGTGGCGACGCTGTCGTCGCGCCGCAAGCGAAACACACCGAAGTTTAAATCACGCTATCAACATTCCGAATCATAAACAGCATATATAGAACATCTCCGAACTATCACATGGAGTATTGGCCGCTCCCCGGGCAGAACACCTTGCCCGGCGGGAGATCTCCCCTTTTCCTTCCCCGGCCACAGTGGTGACCCCGACGTGATCTGAACACGCAACCAACTACAACTTCAAGCCTTCGTTATTATCCTCAAGAACTCCTACCATTCACTACTGAGAATCGTCTTCTGCAGTCTTCAGTTCCTGAAAGCCAGTCTAATTTGTCTTCATCTCGACTCACCGCAGATTTATAAGGCAGACTTCTGGCACTTGCTCCGGCACATCGTTCTCACCGGCATCACTTGCCAGTGCGTAGTACGGCATGCATTACACATCGGCATATTATTCGCACCGGTGTCACTTGCCCTTACGCACACAGCATGCATTCCCCACCGGCATTAAAAGGACACACCGGCAATCGGACTGCACTATCGACCTCCGGTCTGAGCAAGGGGGTGATGTAGCTGCGCTGTCGTCGCGCCGCAAGCGAAACACACCGAAGTTTAAATCACGCTATCAACATTCCGAATCATAAACAGCATATATAGAACATCTCCGAACTATCACATGGAGTATTGGCCGCTCCCCGGGCAGAACACCTTGCCCGGCGGGAGATCTCCCCTTTTCCTTCCTCGGCCACAAAAGCAATGAAAAGCATGAATGTAAGGCTGCCGGATATGATAGAGTTTCACTCGAAATGCTAAGGGCTGGAGAGGAAGTGGTGGCAGGCCTGCTGCACACCTTGTTTAATTTATGCTGGGAACTGAAGCGGGTACCGGTAGACTGGTGCAAAGCCGTGATAGTCCCAGTATATAAAGGAAGAGGGTCGCAGAAGGTCTATGTCGCTTATGCTTTGGAATAGATGCAAGCTCATTCTAAAATGTGTCCATTTCGCCAACAACCAAACTGCTGATAAAAATGGAAGGCTGCACAAAGTAAAAGAAGTATTCAATATGTTTATAAAAACTATATAAATGTCTACACACCAGGAGAAAAAGTTTGTGTCAATGAGTCATTGGTCGCTTGGCGCGGCAGTTATTTTCCGGTTCCGGCAGTACATTTCGAACAAAAGTGCAGATATGGAATAAAGTTACTCAAATTGTGTACTGAAAAGGGATATACATGGAACCTGATTGTGTACTGTGGTAAATCGAAGGAACCTGACACATTCATTTCATTTTTGCATATTAAATTTATAGAAAACGTGTGCCTAAAAGGTACACAGCACTTTTACCAAGTAGAAGGATGTGTATACTTTTTAAAACTCAATGTTTCAGACACTGTGTACCAAAAAGATGATACACATGACGCCAAAGGTTTTAATAAAAACTGTAAAATGTGAAACTTGTATCGGTATGCTACTTGCCGACAAATATAAGGAAGCACATCATTTTATACTCGTACAATATAAAGACAATGGTGGGCTTATGTACCCATCTCCTGATGTCGTCGTAATTTGTAAGAGAATGGAAATTATCATAAAAACAGCTTGTCTTGCCAATGATAAATTAACAATTAAAACTAGAAATGTCAAACAGGAACTCATGGCCATGGATTCGCCACATTTCATAGGATTTGATCTTGTTCATAATGTTAAGTTTTGCTAATTAGAGCAAATCCCGTTGAATAATCACATTATATTTCTTATAAAGGCAGTCATGGAAAAATACATTAATTTAAGATTACACTATTTGATAAAAAATGCCACCTCAAAAATATCAATACGTCAAGTGCTGCACAAATGCCTTCACTTTACTGGTCAGTGTGTAAACACCATAGCAGTGTTCCAAATTATCTACTGCTTCAATCCACTATAATAGCCTAAATCAACATAACCGGATTTTTTTTAATAATTTCTTATATTTACATTAATTAAAACTAATTTTACGGATTTTATCGCATTAATTTTTTTTTATAATTCCCGACGTTTAGGGTGCTTTCCAGCACCCATGGTCACGGGGGATTTAGGTGACTGACGTCCCGATGTCAATATTAATCCGGAGTACCTACAGCTTTTTTAATTATTGTTTATGGTCCGATCTACGCAGAGTGAACTAGCTGTGTCTTGAAGTCTTGCAATGGTATGCTTGGGTTTAGTTTTAATTTTATTAATTACAGGGTCCCAAGCAGGTGGTAGTACCCAGCCTCCTTCTCTATTAAAATTAGGATGTTTTTAATTTCAATAGCCTCACGTATCATCCTTGGTAGGAATCGATGTACTTTCGCGAGGATTTGTGGTCTATCAAATCTGATGTAATGGTTAGGATATGATCGGAGGATCGAGGATATGATCACAAACCTAGGCGGTCACTATCCGTTACATTTTCAACTACTGGGCATATTTCCTTCTTTCTTATATTTATGATTTTCAGGTGCTGTTGCTAAAAGGCCACCCTTAGCTGAAGTTACAAATAAAAATAATACACTTAAAACAAGTTATACACAAGAAATTGCCTCAACATCAAGTTATGTTCAAGAGACAGCTACTGCTTAAACATTCAGTACGTTAAAATTTATTTTATGTATAAATGAAGATGAAGATAATAATATTATCTTTATCTTCATTTGTGTGTTCAAATTTCTGAAAGAGACTGCAGAGCGTCATGCCAATAGCAATACAATATTTTATTCTGACAACTGCTGTGGTCAGCAAAAATATAGGTACATTTATAGTCATTATTTTCGCACAAAAACAGAATTAAAATTAACTATTTTTTCTGTATTTAAGTTATATTTTACTTTTTCAGTTTCCTTCTTGGCATGTATTGCTATGCGGTTGAAACTCTTCCAATAAGTTCAAACATAAATTTTTGATACGTGGGCACACTCAAAATAAGGGCGACAATGCACATTCGCTCATCGAAAAGTCAATTAAAAGACCAAAAAGTCTGGCATTAGCTACATTCCATACCAGTACGTGCAACTTATACGCAACACCAAGAAAACTGGAAATGCTTCTGTAGTAAACGAGCTTAACTATGACGATTTTTATGATTTAAAAAAGCTATTTGAAGATATTAAAATATTGATGAGATATTAAAGATATTGGCAACATCAAACAACCCAGTACGTTCAAGAACCATGTGGAAACGTTAAAGAGGTTCACCGACAACATAGATTTAATTATCTTTGATGTTGGTGAATTTAAACATACCAGTGAAGCACAAAAAAATTACTGGAAACAGCCCATACCAAATGGTTGGTCTATGCTTGATGCATACCAAAATTACTTCAAATTACTTCAACCAGGAGGTAGGTCATTGGTTAAATTCACTGGGTATTTCCAAGGGGGCCTTGAAATTTTCTATCAATTAGTTAAAAGCTTTAAAAAGATAGGAATATTCAAGGTAGGTACTTCCTCATTGTTCAGTACAGAGTTTTACATCTTCTTGGAGGGATACAAGAATAGATATGAGGCTGACATTGCATCTGTTAGAAATGTCTGGAACCTAATAGGTTGTTATATCCATGACAACCTTCAAAAAGCACATCAAATCCTAGCTTGCCGAGGTAGGGGTTACTCAACCCTAGTAAGAAATGACTGGTACACACTACAGGGAACTGGAGTGTTGTACCAACCATTGGGCAAGACCGACATGCATGCTGGAGGACTAATTCAATATGACCTAACGGGAAAAGAAATAAAGGTCAATTGGAGCCAAGACTACAACCAAAAGCTAAAGGTCTGGAACGAAGAAGTCAATGCAATGACTGGCTCCAAAGTAAAAATTGAACCAGCTGCAAAAACAGTTTTTGAAAACTTGAAATCCTTAGGGTCTATCAAACGAAAACAAAAGACCAAAATTGAAAAAGACCAATATAACGGCTTGATCAGCGACGCTGTTTACAACATCTTTGGCATAAATAAGGATAATGCCACATACGGTCAGACCCAGTACACACCGGAATGGAGGGATGCTGCCATTAAGAAACGACTGGACACCAACGCCGGATCAACACCACCTCACGTACTAAAAGAACTGCACCACATAATAGAACTTATGTTAACTGAAGAAGGGGTAAGTAAGAAGGATTCATTCGACTTTGCCACCAAGGAAGAGGTAATGTCATACATTAACAACCAGGGAGCAACAGGACTCTTTAATAGAGGACACAATCTAAAAGAGTTCATGGAAAAATTCCCTAATTGGTATGAATTAGCCTTTAAACTTAGAATTGATAAGTGGCGAAGAGGCGAACCCACCGGATCCTACAATACAGTCCGTTATAAGCCTGAGTCTAAACAGAAAAAGGTCGTTACTGATGGGAAGCTAGATTATGAGCCGGGTACTAGGAGAGAGGTTATTGCTGAAGGCAATAATCTAACTCCTAGGTTCAAAACATTCTTTGACTCATTATCTAGACTTGCCCATTACATCGTTATAGGCAAGTTCTTGTCAGTGGCCGGTCAAAATAAAATGTACAAAGGCAGTATAAACGGACTCCCACCCCACAAAGTTGGCAGTTTTATGAAAGGTGTTTACGATCTACACCAGCCATTAGCCGACCGCAGCGTAACACCCACAAATGGCTCATCAAAGACTGTTACTTTCACCGAGACTGAGAAGTTTAAGCAGCACAGTGGTCAGGTCGGCTGCTTGGATTACTCAAACTGGGATGCAACAGTAACAGCAGAAGAACGGATGTTGGAAGCACTGCATGTTAAGTCGTTCTTTAAAGAGAAACACAAAAGAACTGTGGAAAATATGCTTAAAGATATGTGCTTCGCCATTTGTGTTAATGACGAGGGAGATGTATGGCTGCGCAATGGTCAACGAGGTAGCGGTGAACTGATGACCAGTTATGGCAACACCCTCCTAGTTCAAGCTAACACTGTAAGGGCAATATGCAAATGCTTAGGACTTAGCCCAGAACAAGTTCTTGAGACAAAATCAAAATGCAGTGTTAATATAGGAAATAACAAAATCAAGAACTATGAGATAACTGCTGTGCCAACATACTCTGATGGTGATGACACAGTAATAATTACCGATGAAGACAACATGACTAGGATCAAAAACAACATCTCTGAAATTTTAGAGGAAGCAGGTAAAATCATTAGAGTAGGGAACAAACCCGGAATGAAGGTATCTAAGAGCTTTGCGGACCTTGAATTTTGTAGCCACCGCTATGAACCGGTTCTGGTTGGTCCCGATGCCAGCAACTTATCGATGACTAGAGACCAGATTGAAAAAGGCAAAGATGGCTATGAACTTTTATACTTACCTACAAAGTATGCAAGTGACATAATCAGTAAAAGTAGATTAACACTAAAAGTGGTCACTAAAAACTGGAGGTTCCCCGCCTACCGCGGATCTGTTAACACGTACAGTCTGTGTCTCTCTAAACAAAAATCCAATTAAATAGTTCGTATGGCGTTTTTCTTATTAAAATTAGTGTTAATACAAAGTTAAAGTTCACTCCCATAAACTGACGGTGAAAAAACACAACGAAAAGTGCTAAATCAAATGTGTGCATTCGCTTACAAATTTAAATAAAAATCAAGTGTCCGTTAGTTAAAGTGAATCGAGTGTCGAGCGATTGGCTATGAGCGCTGATGACTCATGTTGTTATTGCTAACTAGTGACGATTTACGGACTTAGAAGCAAGCAATCACATTTTTCACTTATAACTTGTAAGCTTCCGTAGCCTAGTGTGCAACTGTGCGGACTGAACCCCGTCGATCTAGGTTTCAAATCTCAGTGAAGTGTTTTTTTTTTTGTATTATCTGGATTGTATTTTTGTTTTTTATTCTTATTTTTTCGTAATGAAATTTCAGTAAAATTTTCCTAAGATTCTGGGAGGGAATTTGAAGGAAACAATTAATACGAACTGTATAAAGAGCAGAATTATAGTTCAATAAAGGATAAATAAAAACTGTTAAAATGTCAAACTCTCAAAATTGTGCCGGCTGCAAAAACTCCATAACGAATAAAGACTCTCTACAATGTATGCAATGCAAGGGGAAATACGATCCGGATTGTGCAAACATCAGCCCAAAGAACTTTCGTCAAATGGAGCGAAAAAAAGAACATTGGAAATGCCCGGAATGTCTAAGCAAACTACCGAAAAGAGGAAATTCTAACACCCCTGTACGAGGCACCACGGCAACCATAGAGGGAGGAACAACCCTACGTACGGATTCATCCACCGTGTCGCATGTCCTCAAGAGTGGCAATCCTAATGTAACGGTGCGATCCAAGGTGTTAAATCCACCCCCACTCAGTGAGACGAGCAACCCAGTACAAGGCGTTGAGAACATCACCATCAACTCTTACGCGGATATTCTGAATGACTTAAAAATCTACATAAAAAATTTATTGCACGATGAAATGGACAGAGTACAAAAAGCTATCGGTAGTCTTACAAATGCCATCAAAGACCAAAACAGTCGGATTGAGCAACTGGAGGCTAGAGTTTCGATATTGGAGAGTAAGTCGGAAACCAAGCCTGCCCAAACCCATCCAATTGAGGGCATCGTAATGCAGTTGCAGGCTGATATTGCGGAAAGAGACCAAACCTTACTCTCTAATGACATAGAAATAGCTGACTGTCTAGAAACAACCAATGAAAACTGCACCCACATTATTCTGACGGTTGCTAAGAAAATTGGTATGGAGTTGGACTATAAAGACGTCGTATCAGCAGAACGCGTGGGCCCACTTCGTCCAGAGAAACAGGACAGCACAACACCGCGCCCAAGACCTATAGCCGTGCGCCTTGCACGCCGTGATACACGGAACGGCCTGCTCCAAGCTGCGCGCTCCAGACGTAATCTCAACAGCGATGGCCTCGAATTACCTGGACCCACCAAACTGTTATATCTTAATGAACGCTTGACAAGATTTAACCGTCAACTTCTTCAAAAAGCACGCTCCCTTGCCCGCGAAGTACAATTCAAATATGTATGGGTACGGGAGGGAAAGATATTTGTGCGCAAGGAACAAGGGAAACCGCGGATTCGAATTAGAAATGAAATGGACTTATCAAAGGTTTTAAGTATAATGACAGCTGATATCTTTCCATCCCGTACACACCAACTGTTTTTTATGTGTTTTGGTATCGTGCAAGGAATGTATTTAATCGTTTCTTTTAAATTTACTTCCTGAAATCTGTAATTGAGACTATTTCTACACATACAACTACACTCTCTGACACACCGTACACAACCCACTTATTCAAGAACACAAGTTTTATATTACTTTAAATATTTATTATAATATCAAGTTATTATATCCTAAATGGTTAGTATTAAAAATAAATATCTAAGAATAGGTCTATTAAACGCCAGATCTCTGAATACTGGGCAGGATGAATTTCTTGTGGCTGTCCGTAATCACACTCCTGATATATTAGCTATAAATGAAACGTGGTTAAAAGATGGAGAAGATGAATTTGCGCCTATAATACCAAATTATAAGTTTGTGCATAGAGGTAGGCAACAAAAAAAGGGAGGAGGTGTAGGCTTCTATATTAAGCAGGGAATAAATACTAAAGTACGGCAACACCCAGCGTCGTCTCTAGAGCAGATGTGGCTAGAAATTCAACTCCCGGGAGCTTCAATGGCCCTTGGCACGGCCTACAGACCTAACAGTGTGGGTGTTACAGAAACACTGGACGCTCTGAGTGACTCCCTGAATTCAATGGCACAATGCGATTACACTTGCATACTTGGCGATTTTAACGTAGATATGACTAACAAACATTGCAATAGAGCAAAAGATATAATGTAATTCCGCTATCAACATAACCTAGAACAACTCGTCAAAGAACCAACGAGAGTCACTGATCAGACTGAAACTATTTTAGATCTCGTCGTGACTAACACTCCCTCAAGATGCAAAAATATTAAACTTATACACAATCGTTTTCTTAGTGATCATGCATTGGTGCTGTTAGATTTGGACATAAGAAAACCAAAATTTTATAAACAAGTAAAACAACAGAGATTACTAAGAAATATTAATTCCGAAGCTTTCGCAAGAGATCTGACACTTATAACCTGGGACTCTATCTATAATCTAGAGAACGTAGACGAAATGGTTCAAACTTTCAACGCATATATGAGTCAATTATTTGATGCTCATGCACCTGCCCGTACGCTGACGATAAGGGTATTATATATATTATTTATATATAGTATTATTTAACAGTGGTAGAGCCACGCGGCAGCTTTGCTGTTGCACGTATGGGCCGGCTCAAACCGGGGTGGTACCACGACCTTACAGAATACCGGCATGAAGTGGAAGCTCTGCTTCCGCGTTTCGTCTGGTGAGTGCAGGTGGCCGGAGGCCCAAATCCCCTCCCCCCCCCCCCCCCATCAACAGGTAGCGGAATTAAATAATGATAGACTACCCCAGGAGGGTACCAGCACCCCTGGAGAATCCCTCGCTGAGCATCCACGACCATGTTTCTCCACTTCTGAGCGTGGGTGCTCAGGCTGCCCCGCGTATTCTGGGGGGGGCAAAATTCCGCTCAAGACTACAACTGCTCGGGGCAAACGGAGCAACAAAACCAAGGCGACCCCTGCCACGCTGTCCGTGAATTTCTGCAATATCAGGGGACTTCACTCTAACCTAAACGCCGTCCACTACCATCTCGAGACGGCGAGGCCGGCTCTGCTCTTTCTGACCGAGACGCAGGTGTCCTCTCCGGCTGATGTCTCGTATCTCTCCTACCCGGGGTACAAACTGGAACACTCCTTTGTGCCTCGGGCTGGAGTTTGCGTTTACGTCAGAGAGGACATCTGTTCTCGACGCCTCGGCAGACTTGAAGGTTCGGACCTGTCCATCCTTTGGCTACGCGTAGACAGCGACGACCATCCGCGCGTCTACGGGTGCCTCTATAGGTCCCATAGCTGTAATGCCGAAACAGACCGACTCTTCGACCACGTCCAAATGGCTGCAGATTCGTTGCTACAGCAGATCCCCTCCGCAGAGATCGTGATCCTCGGCGACTTTAACGCCCATCACGCCGAATGGCTTGGTTCACGTTTAACCGATCATGCGGGGAGATCTGTTCATGATTTTGCCTTGGCATATGGTCTGACACAACTGGTTACTTCGCCTACGCGGATTCCAGATGTGGAGGATCATGCACCTTCCCTGTTGGACCTTCTGCTGACCTCTCACCCGGAAGGATATCAGATTTCTGTCGACGCCCCTTTAGGCTCCTCGGACCATTGTCTGGTCCGGAGTGTTGTGCCACTCACGCTGAAATCGCGGTTGCATTCTGCAGGCTGCCGCCGTGTTCGGCACTATAGGTCAGCCGATTGGGATGGGATGCGGTCTTTCTTTGCATCCTACCCTTGGGGACGGGTTTGCTTCTCGCCGGATGATCCCAACGTTGTTGCGGATTCTGTTACTGATGTGGTACTTCAGGGTATGGAACTTTTTATTCCTTCCTCTGTGGTGCCCATTGGAGGCAAATCTCAGCCATGGTTTGGTCGCTCCTGTAAAATAGCATCATGCTATAAGCAGGAGTGCTACCAAGCCTGGGTTGATGCATCAGCGTCCCGGGATGTAAACACCAGCGCTCTAAAAAAGAAGTATAATTCCGCCTCTAGGTCCTTCAAAAGAGTCATTGCCAAGGCAAAGTCAGAGCACATAGGCAGAATTGGCGAGAAACTAGTTCGCCTTCCTTCTGGAACCCGTGCATTCTGGTCTCTCGCCAAGGCTGTCCAGGGGAATTTCTGTCAGCCATCTCTTCCATCTCTGCACAGGGAGGACGACTCACTGGCCCATACTGCAAAGGAGAAAGCCGATCTTCTAGGCTCTTTCTTTGCGTCTAACTCGACTCTCGATGACGGGGGGAGTACGCCGCCGACCATCCCGCGGTGTGAGTGCTCCATGCCGGAAGTGCAGTTCACACAGCGCTCGGTTCGCAAAGCACTCCTCTCCCTGGACATCCACAAGTCGAGTTGGCCTGACGGAATCCCCCCAATTGTGCTGAGGACGTGTGCTCCAGAGTTGGCACTAGTTTTAACGCGTCTTTTCCGGTACTCCTACTCCCTAGGCGTAGTCCCAAAATCATGGAAGACGGCTTTCGTCCACCCGATCCCTAAAAAAGGCGACCGCTCAGACCCGTCCAACTACCGGCCAATCGCCATCACCTCCTTGTTCTCCAAAACAATGGAGTCCATTGTAAACTGCCAGCTCATGAGGTACCTTGAGGATCACCAGCTGATTAGTGACCGCCAATACGGTTTTCGCCGTGGTCGGTCAGCTGGTGATCTTCTGGTCTACCTCACTCACAGATGGGCGGAGGCAGTAGAGTTCAAGGGGGAGGCATTGGCCGTTAGTTTGGACATTGCGAAGGCCTTCGATCGGGTTTGGCACAAAGCGCTTCTTTCGAAGCTCCCTTCCTATGGGCTTCCCGAGAAATTGTGCGATTGGATCACCAGCTTTCTTGCAGATCGGAGCATCAAGGTCGTTGTAGACGGTGCAAGCTCCGATTGCAAGCCTATTAATGCTGGTGTTCCACAGGGCTGCGTGCTATCGCCAACGCTGTTTCTTCTGCATATCAATGATATGTTGCATACCCGTAACATTCATTGCTATGCGGATGACAGCATTGGTGATGCTCTTTACACCGGCCGAGCCAATATTTCTCGGGAGAACGTCTCCGAGTGCCGGGACAAACTTGTGTCTGAAGTCGAGTCTTTGCTGAACAGAGTCTCGGATTGGGGACGACTAAATCTAGTCCAGTTTAACCCCCAGAAGACACAAGTTTGCGCGTTAACCGCTAAAAAGAACCCCTTTGTCGTATCCCCTCAGTTTCAAGGCACTCCCCTTGTTGCCTCAGCCAGTATCGGAATCCTCGGCGTCGACATATCGAGTGGCGTGCAGTTTCGTGGTCACTTGGAAGGGAAGGCCAAATTGGGCTCTAAAAAGCTTGGCGTGCTCAGCAGAGCGGGACAGTATTTCATGCCGGCACACCGCCTGCAACTTTACAAGGCGCAGGCTCGGCCGCACATAGAATACTGTTCCCATCTCTGGGCTGGGGCTCCCCAGTACCAGCTCCTTCCACTTGACCGCATCCAGCGCAGAGCGGCTCGAATCGTCGACGACCGAGTGCTTTCCGATCGGCTCGATTCACTGGCGCTGCGAAGAGATGTTGCATCTCTTTGCGTATTTTATCGCATCTATCACGGGGAGTGCTCTGAGGAATTGTTCGGATTAATCCCAGCCGCCAAATTTCGTGAACGCACTACACGGCAAACGTCCCGATACCATCCACACCATCTGGATGCTTGGCGGTCCACCACTGTACGTTTCACAAGGAGTTTTCTTCCACGTACAACCTCTCTGTGGAATAGTTTACCACCGGCGATTTTTCCGGACCGATACGACCTGGGGACCTTCAAGAAAAGAGCGTACTCCTTTCTAAAGGGCCGGCAACGCACCCGCAATTCTCCTGGTGTTGCGGTTGATCATGGGCGGCGGTAGTCACTTAACATCAGGTGAGCCGCATGCTCGTTTGCCCCCTCTTCTATAAAAAAAAAAAGAAAAAAAAAAGGGACAAACCAAAGCCATGGATTACAGATATGTTGCTATTCATGATGAGTTTACGTGACGATGCGTTAGAAAAAGCCCAGAAGGATAAAAAAGATTGTTCAAATGAATACTACCGAACCCTTAAAAATTTAGTCACAGCAACCCGTAAACGCGAAAGAAAAGCTTACTTTAACCATTATATAAACAACAACTTAAAAGATCCGAGGATGTTGCGTAATATAAAAAATGCTGCACAAATTAACATACATACATACATATAATCACGCCTCTTTCCCGTAGGGGTAGGCAGAGACCACTTCTTTCCACTTGCTACGATCCTTACATACTTGTTTCGCTTCGTCCACTTTCATTATTCCCTTCATACATGCTCTACGGTTTAGGGTACTCTTAACCTGGCCTTTTTTCAAGACGTCCCTAATTTGGTCTAGAAAAGTCCGCCTAGGTCTACCCCTTCCAGCACTTTCGTTCACACTCGCCTTATACACTTTTTTCGTCAATCGTTCTTCATTCATTCTCTCGATGTGGCCAAACCATCTCAGCATACCTTTCTCAATTTTTGTCACTACATCTTCTTTCAGACCACAACGTTTCCTTATCTCACTATTTCTTATCCTGTCACTCCGTTTAACTCCTATCATACTTCTTAATGCCCTCATCTCAACTGCATTTATTCTACTTTCATGTTTCTTCTGCCATACCCAACTTTCACTTCCGTACATGAGTGTCGGAACCAACACCCCCTCATGCACAGCCAAACGAGCCTTGTTAGACACCTTCCGACTGCTCATAAAGGAGTGCAAAGCCCCATTCACCATGTTTCTTGCATTCACTCTTCTTTCGATATCACTCTCACACTTTCCGCCTCTTGTAAACTTTGACCCCAGATACACAAACTCTTTCACCTGTTCAATTTGTTCATCTTCAATCACGATATTGCAGTCTGTCACTGCCTCATCTTTTTCAAACACTATCACTTTAGTTTTCCTTACATTCATCTTCATTCCCTTTCTAACAAAAGCTCCACTCATAGCAGTTACCATCTCCTGCAACTCCTCGGCCGAAGAAGCAAGTAATACTTGGTCATCAGCATAGAGAAGACATTTGACGAGTAACTCATTCATTCTCAACCCACTTTCATTCTCTTTTAAATCTGTCAAACAATTGTCCATGAACAGATTAAACAGCCACGGTGACGCTACACATCCCTGTCTAACACATTTTTCGATATTAAACCATTCAGTGTATGCCCCTTTTATCCTTACACAAGCACTAGAATCCCTATAAAGAGATTGCAATGCTCGTATGAGGACACTGCTCACACCGTACACGGACAGTGCTGACCACAATTTATTCCTCACCACTCTATCATAGGCCTTTTCTAGATCTACGAAGGCGCAGAACACTTTCTTGTTTTTAGCCAAACACTTTTCGGCTATGCACCGCAAGGAAAAGACCTGATCCGTACATCCCATTCCCTTTCTAAATCCCGCTTGTACATCCCATATTTTCTCGTCTGTTTCATTCACAACCCTTTCAATCAACACTTTCGCATACAATTTACCGACGACGCTAAGAAGGCTTATACCACGGTAATTTATGCAGTCCTGCCGTGACCCTTTTCCCTTATACAATGGCACGATTACGGCTTTGCACCAGTCTCCCGGCACTTGCCCATTTTGCCAGCACAGATTGAAAAGGCGGTACAGCTGACTAGCCACCAGGCCCTGTCCAGCCCTCAGCATCTCGACGGTAATCCTGTCATACCCTGCAGCCTTACCTAATCTCATACTTTTCAACGCTTTCACTATTTCATCCATGCTTATCTCATTTTCATCAACATTTATATTCGTTTCCATGGAAGGTGGCAGATACTGTACCCGCACTTCCTCTCTTTCAAACAAACTTTCAAAATACTCTTTCCATCTCTTTAACACACATTCTTCTCCTTTTATAATGCTCCCATCTTGACTCCTGATTGTACTCAGCTCCGAGGTAGAAGTTTTTCCTCTGACTGTTTTGATGGTTTTCCAGAAAAAACTTAATGTTTGACTGGAAATCTTCAGTTAGCCTCCTATCGAAATCATCTTTTCGTTCTTCTTTCTTTCTAGACACAGTTTCTTTCGCTTCTTTTATACTTCGTTCTTGCTTCCTTTATCTCGTCATCCGTTGCCTTTTGAACTTTTTGGTTAGCTTTTGTTGCTAACCAATCCAACCACGCTTTCTTCTTTTCTAGCACAACCCTTTGTACATTATCCATCCACACGTTATCATTCTTTCTCCCTTTCCTTCTTTTAGCTACCCCGCATACCTCAATCGCAACATTTACAACCCCTTTCTTAAATGTCTCCCACAAATCTTCAATCCTTCCTGTCTCTTCTATCCCTTTAAAACTTTCTTTCAGTTTCTCTACAAACTCGTCTTTCTTTTCTTTTTCTTGTAGATTTTCCACTTTTACTCTGTCCAAAACACTCGTAGGCTCGGCCCCTCGGTGTCGCCACCGTTTAAAGAGGCCACGCATTCGGGCTATGACTAGGAAGTGGTCTGTGTCGAGGCCTACACCGCGGTATGCCCGAGTGTCTAGCACTTTCTTCTTTAGTCTTTCATCCACAATTACAAAATCAATCATACTTCTAGACTCACCCTCATCTCTTGTATACAAATGGATCTTTTTGTGGTCAAACATTGTGTTGGCCACGCACAGATTCCATTCCAAGCATACTTCAAGCAGGCTTCTCCCATTGTCATTCACTCTCTCGTCCCCAAACATACCCAGAACTCCTTCATACCCATCACGCTTTACTCCAACCCATCCATTAAAGTCCCCTAACATCACGATCCGTTCATTTTCTCCGCATTTATTCAAGACCTCTCTCCTGCTATCCCAAAATTCCTCTCTCTCTTGTTGTGATTTTAGTGACCCACCTCCACGCAGATCCGTCGGTGCATAGACCCCAAGGATAAACAAGCGGGTGAGTCCAACTTTTAACCTAATCCAGAGGAGTCTTGGGCTTACACATTCATGCTCCATCACACATTCAACCATTCGAGATGAAAGAATCACACCAACTCCCTGACAGCCTCGGCTGGTTTGGGGGACTCCCGACCAGTATGCCGTGTAGGGGCCATGAACCGTGGTGTCACATCCTTTCCTCTTGGTTTCGTTCACGCACAGAATATCAATGCAACGTTCATCCATCATCTGACACACTCCATCTACCTTTCCATCCATCCCTCCTCTTACATTTAACGTAGCGAAGCGGCTCTCCGTGGGCCGCTTTTCGCCCCCGCGAGAAACGAGACGTGATGGGTGGCGAACCACATCGCCGCCATTTTGGTTAACTTTTTGAATATCCATTGCGTTCCCACGAATAGCGAAGGAAAGGTTTGTCCCCCCCCCCCAGCAGAGCCCTGCATGCCAGGGTAAGGCTAGCCTAATTCCGGGGTCGCCCGGTCCCAGGGCAGTGTGGCACGCTAACGACTAAGCTCGCCCCTAGCCATGCATCCATCCGCTCGGCCAACGTTGGATTGGCGGAGGGTAGGAATAGGAAAACGGGAAGGATATGTGGTGTGAAAAGGAAGAGTAAGGTAAGTTACGAAAATATCTTAAAACTGGCGTAGTTTAAATTTTACAAATTTGCAGTTATGTCACTGTCGCTCCAAATGAGCGATATATTGAAAATTAATTTTATTTTTTAAAAATGACCCACTGGGTTTCGTGCTGGTTCTGGTAAAAATTTAGTATCAAAACGCTTTAATAGGGGGTTGTGGAGAGAGGATAAGGGAGGTGGAGAGGGGTAGATTCACCCCTCACTTTTAACCCACCGGAGGTGCATAGTATTTTTATATTAAATGATGTTGTGTCATCAAATCAAAATCAAATCAAATCAAGATTAAATTAAAATTGTATTGAATGATTTCTAAGAAAAATCGCCTTAATAGGGAGTTGGGGGGAGTGTCCCCTCTCCGCCGAAACAATATCAAAGTGTATTTCTGGGTTTTCGCTATTTCTGGGCGGTTTATAAAAATAACCACGAATCCCCTTCTAACCTAACCTGTCCGAGTTGGTGTGCCCCCAGTCCCGAGCTTGCTTCGCTCGTTCTTGCACGATATAAAACATCAAAATGTTAACTTTCGTAATTACTTTAAATAAGTGAATATATTTTATCACTTCCACCATTGCCAATATATTTCATAATTTTCTAATATTCTCTTGATCATCGTAATTATCTTTTTTAAGAGAAATATAAGAAAATTGAAGAAGTCTGGCTTTGAAGTCAGTGTTATTAACCACTTGATTGAACAAACAAGGTTGGACCTTCATGTATAACTCTCTACCGGGTGTTCATATTGTAGCCTTTGCGGATGATACAAATGCAGTAATATCGGCACAGAATACAAATGCTCTCAACCATAGACTAAATGGAGCTCTTTTAACGTTTTCTCTGTGGTTTAATGCAAATAATCTTATGCTGAATGCAAAAAAAACTGAAGTCATACTATTCCAAACCATAGCGAAAACGCGAGATACCCTGAACATCAGATTACATGAAAACTGCATAGCACTTGTACAGTCGGTGAAATTCTTAGGTGTTTTTATAGACTCGTATTTAACATGGAAAGATGAATTAAATAATATAGAGATAAATAAAAAAGCGTTTGTTCTACAAAAAAGAGTGCTCTTTTTTGTAGAACAAACGCTTTTTTTTACATTATAGACATAACTATTTCCCCAAAACTTAATACTGTATCTTAAGCGAGATTCTATTAGAGCATAATATACAATTTTTAATTGTTTCGTGGTTAGTTCTTCCCTCGAACTTCTTAAAGCATGGCATGCAGAGCTGATTTTGCTCTCTATATTATTTAATTCATCTTTCCATGTTAAATACGAGTCTATAAAAACACCTAAGAATTTCACCGATTGTACAAGTGCTATGCAGTTTTCATGTAATCTGATGTTCAGGGTATCTCGCGTTTTCGCTGTGGTTTATAATATCTCGCATACACCAGAGGCAATCATGCAGAGAACAATTTATAAATTTGAAAATCCTTACTGTGTCCTGTTTGTATATTCTTACTTTACTCACTGATCTTGTCAAACATCCGAATAGATATGAAACTGATGATGAAATGGCAAGAAGATAAGATACGAGACGAAAGAATATACCCAATGTCTTCAAAACAAAACTACAGGTTGTTGAGCATAGCGTTAGAAATCAAGCTGTAAAACTTTTTAATATACTACCTAATGCCCTAAAAAGCATAAATAATGTTAAAATTTTTAAACAAAGGTTAAAATCTTTTTTATCGGAGAAATGTTTCTATTCAGTGAATGATTATATTGAGTTTGGTAAAAATTAATATTGCATGCATTATTTAATTAATAAATAAGTAGACACTTTTAGTACAAACGTATAATGTTAATTAATTAAATTTAATATTTTTTCTTACAATTAGGTTTTCCCACACAATGTATATTGTTTTTGGAATAAATGACTATGACTATGACTATGGATTATGCAAGAGAGGGTAAAGAAGCAAGGGATGGAGTGTTTGAGGTTGATAATGAAGAATTATTACCACTGTTTGATGTGCCTCACTTATAAAAGGGAATCCGAAATAACTCGCTCACTAAAAATTTAAAATATATAATGGAAGGCACTGATAGAATCGCAAAGTGGGACCACATTATGACACTCCTTTAAAATAACACTACACATAAAGGCATAAGATTAATTAAAAAGCTAACTGAATCTCTCGGGTGAAATCTTAGAGTTATTGTAGACAGTCTGAAAGTCAGCTGCAAAATTGCAGTTTCTGTGCAGAAATTTTAAAATGACTTATATGTATTATATACTTGCAGTAAAATAGATAAAATATTGCTTCCTTTAAATTTTGTTTTCTATTTCAGATGAAGGATTACTGCCAAATTAGTGTAAAAAATGCAGCCGACATACTATTATTTTTTGACAATTTGTTTGACTCATTGAATTGTAGCTTCAATAACTCCTCAAAGAAAAGTGACACTCCATTGCAACTAGCACTTAATCAAAATCAGATAATAAAGAAGTTTGGACAAAACTCATCCTCAAATCAATAAAATTCGTATCCAAAAAGGGTATCATGTTGGTGCAGTTCCATCTATAAGTAACCGGATACGTATTATTGAAAACTTAAAAATTATTTAACGTGTAATGGGTTTTTCAACAAGAACTTTGTTTTTCAATTGGGGCAACACCAACAACATGACAGTTTTGACATTTAGTTTTTTGACCTATTCGTAGTAGATACTTTGGCAATTGCTACAATGAATTCAATTTCGCTCGAAAATCGCATTAAAATAATTAAAATCCACTATGAAAATGGTGGTTCTGTTAAAGTTACGTTTCGTAAAATTCGTGATATTTTCGGACAACACAATCGTCCTTCTGAGACCGCTATTAAGAATTTGGTCGCTAAATTTGAATCGACAGGCTCGGTACAAAATGTGCCAACACCAACGCGTGTTCGACCGGGGCGTTCAACCAAAAACATCGCAGCCGTGAGCCGCAGTGTTGAAGAAGATCCAAATTTGTCAATTCCTCGACGTTCTCAACAATTGGGGTTATCCAAAACCACCACTAAAGATTTGGCTTTGAAGCCTTACAAGGTTCAATTGGTGCAGGAATTGAAGCTGACCGACCATTCACATCGCCGTAGATTCGCTCAATTCATTCAGGAACAGCCCGCTGGTTTTTCTGAAAAAATCATTTTTTCAGACTAAGCCCATTTTCACTTGTCAGGGTACGTCAACAAGCAAAATTGCTGCATTTGGGCTTCTGAAAATCCTAAAGCGATTATTTAGAAGCCTTTGCATGCTCAACGTGTCACTGTATGGTGCGCTATGTGGTCTGAAGGCGTGATTGGGCCGTTTTTTTTCGAAGATGAGGCTGGAAATGCGGTAACGGTCAATGGATCACGCTATCGCGAGATGTTAACATCTCAATTTTTGGCCTATTATTGATGACATCGATATCACAAACATGTGGTTTCAACAGGACGGTGCCACATGTCACACAGCCAACGAAACGATCAATTTATTGCAAACCAAATTTCCCGATCGCATAATTTCACGAAATTCAGCTGTTAAATGGCCAGCCAGATCGTGTGATTTAACACCACTGGATTATTTTTTGTGGGGCTATGTTAAGGACAGAGTCTATACGGAGCCAATCGAATTAATCACGGCCTTAAAACTCAAAATCCGTGACGTGATTAACGAAATAGACCCGCCATTTTGCCAAAAAGTGATTAAAACTTTGATAAAAGAATCGACATCTGTCAGCGTGGTCGTGGTGGACATTTGCCGGATATCATTTTTCATTCGTAATTGCCAAACTTTTCTCTTCGTAATACAATAATAATTTGAATCATCTTCATCTAAGCTCTTTGTTTTATTTTGTTTTAGAAAACAAAGTTCTTGTTGAAAAACCCGTTACAATATAAAATCATATTGTACACAGATCTGGTGCCGGCATTTTAACCAGTGTTTGAGAATTTTTTCGGTAGTGTAAGAATCCGCCTTTGAAGCACTTGTAATAAATAATTTAAGCAGCACTTATTCGCCGGATTCTAACTGCAAGGATGATTCAGTCTTCATATTTAAATCATTAAAAGCGTTGTTCTTTACATAGCAAGGAAGATAATGTTTCTTCAGAAATTCGATACGAGGATATTTATAGTGATGAAATGATAGTTGATTTAAATATAAAAAGGGACCCACGAATAATGGCTGCTTTGGAGTACGTAACTGGTTACTTATAACGACAGTGTCGCTCAAAAATTTTTAAACATTTTAAAACTTGTTTTGCAAATTTGCATTCTCGTAAAGAAAATAATTACATAAAATTAAGAGAATACAATATGAAAAAATCTACCTAACATACCCTAATCTTGATTTGGTTAGTTGTTTTTCCAACATACAAGATATATTTCATGATATATAATGAAAAAGGTTTTAACACGAGAAACTCAAAAAAAGAAATAATAGAAAAAATTTGTAACTCTTCATGCATATTCTTTTTGTATAATTGGTGTAGGGGCATCAATAAAATATTTACTGGTAGTAACACCCACTACGCCAGAGAAGATGTACTTCAATGTTTAGAATCTGAGTATTATAATAAAAGAAAGAGGAAATAATTAAAAGGAGTTTTATTTTTTATTATTCACCTTTGATCACTTATTTCTGCAACTAGTTGCAGAATTACGTCATTTTGTTAAATTCATTAAAAATAATCAGTACACCAGGGACTAATATCATTCGTTTAGTTCGACAACTCAATACAGATGTCTCTGTACCACGGAATCGACTAGTATCTCTATTCCAGGTATATATAAAGTACTCTGTGCGGGGGACTGAGGTGACTGACGTCCGGACAGTGCTGCCATCCCTGCGGTTTTAACTGTAGATCTACAGTTTTTTTGGAAATTCTGTAAAAGTTGGAAAGTGATATGAACAGATCACTCTCTGATTCTCATATTCACCGGAAAGCGGTTTGGGGACACTGGAAACCTCCAACTATGTCGCCTAACGTAACAAGAGATGCAGGGGTGACTTAGAAGAGGAAACTTTGGAAGCGTTTAAGCAAGATATGATGGCAGCCCTTCAAACTATGATGCAAAATGAATTTAAGAAAATTAATCCAATCCTTCAAGACATCAAAAAGGCAAATGAAAATATAGAAAACTCTATATCATTTTTAGCCTCACAAAATGAAGAATTCAAAAAAAGAATTGAACAATTGGAGTGCGAAAATAAAAGGGGCAAGAGTACATAACCTTACTAGAGAATTAACTGGAGGACGTTAGAAGAGAAAACTAAAAAGGAAACTTTGAAATAAAGAATGTGCCACAAATAATATATACTCATATCTAATATTCATCGTTACTTTACTGTTTCAAAAACTGGCTTTTCTTTGTTCCAATCACATACATTTATTTACACAAACACACATTAACAACTTCCTCAAATCTATACAAAATAACCATGTGATAATTTATAAAAAGCTGCTCACTGCTTTATATAATCATGTTAAAAATGTGTTCTATGAAAACAGACCCAATTGTCAAATGGCTCCTTCATTATAAGGTTATTCATTACAACACAAATTATGAAGTAGAAGATTAATTTCTAACCGTGATACCGATCACCGACGGCTCAGCTAAAGTTTTGTACCAAAAACTATCGAATATTTTAATGAGAAAGGAATTCCATACAAAAGGAATTTGTTAGTATTTGCGTCTGATGGTGCCAATGTCATGTTCGAGGGGAAAAACTTCATGATCACTCATTTGAAGAATGACATACCTAATAGTTTCACCATGAAATGTATATGCCATTAATTTGCTCTGTGTGCATCTCGCGCTTGTGAAAAATTACCGAGGGGTCCTGAAAACTTTTGCCGTGAAGTTTTCAATCACATCCAAAACGCACCTAAACGCATCGGTGATTATAAAACTATTAAGGCGTTTACAAATGTAAAACCACATAAAATATTACAACCACACATACCAGATGGCTATCGTTGAACGATGTCGTGAATAGATTGAACAACTTCCAACTATAAAATTATATTTCCAATCAGCAGTGTTTACAGATCGTCTTCTTTCTGCCGAAAACATTTTAACAAAAGCCATGGAACCGACAACCGAATTATACGTGGAATTTTTACGATTTGCTCAACCAATATTCACAGATTTGATGAAAGAAATGCAGGCAGAAAAACTAAAGTTTACTCGTTATATGATCTGATCTACAGAGCATATGTGACAATTTTAGAATGTTTTATACAACCGGTTTATTAAGAACTAAAAGAAGAAGAGGTAAACAAAACCAAAGATATAATAAATGCCAAAGAACAGAAAATATTAAGTGTTGATGTAAACGGCGTGCGGATTCATTTGCCGTTATTGGAAACATGTGTTGGAAGAATAGTACCAAACTTAGTTAGATTGAAAAGAAACACTCAAGAATTGGACGACGATAAACTGTCAAGTTTTCATAGGACATGTAAAGAGTTTCACATTGAGGCAGTAGCCCAATTCAAACAAAGGTTTCCTTTCGATAATAAAGAACGTCAGGCACTAAAGTGTTTACAGATGTTGAACCCACCAGCGATTTTAGGTCATAATTTGAGCATAAAACATATGACTTCAATTTCTGAGCAATTATATTATTTTCCAGGTATTCCACTAGGTCCAGAAAATGTAACATAATTATGTAGATAAGGAATCGCGAACTCTTCGCAATACCAATTTTAATTTTGACGAGACTGATACGCCTAGTGTAGAAACATTTTCGTGGCATGTTTCCAAATTAAAAAACGGCGACGGCTCTGGAATGTTTCCATAATTATCGACTTCAACCAGAAAGCTTCTATGTTTGTCACACAGTACCGCTACGGTAGAACGCTTGTTTTCGAGCATTAATGTTATTAAAAACTTTCTACGACCACAATAAAACGTAGCTTGCACACCAAGTCAGAAATTAAAAATTGTTTCGAGTACAATGTGACAAATGAGCATTTCCAAAAATTCAATAAAAACATTACGATTTCAACAAAAGTAAAGATGAAACGAAAAATCAAGAAGACTTACAAGTTGAAAATGAGATAGTAGCTAGTGATACTATCTAAAACGTGAGCACTGCAAAAATTGCAACTGTGAGACTTTTGATTTTGACATTTAGTTTGATTAAAACTTTGATAATTAAAAGATTATGATTGTTTTTGATGTCCTTCCTATAGTGTATTCTATTTATTACTATCATTAAACTATACATAATATAATATAAAGATAAAGATGTAGATTTACTTGATTAAAACTACTTTTACGGATTTTATCGCGTTTATTTTTACTTTTTATTTTTAATTCCCGCTGTTTCGGGCGCTTTCCAGCACCCATGGTCACAAACTGCAGACTTGTGATCATATGCTAGACGGCCCCAACCATTACATCAGATTTGATAGACCACAAATCCTCGCGAAAGAACACTGATTCCTACCAAGGATGATACGTGAGGCTATTGAAATTAAAAAACATCCTAATTTCAATAGAGAAGGAGGCTGGGTACTACCACCTGCTTGGGATCCTATAATCAATAAAATTAAAACTAAACCCGAGCATACCACTGCAAGACCTCAAGACATAGTCAGTTCATTTTGCATAGATCGGACCATAAACAATAATTAAAAAAGCTGAAGGTACTCCGGGTTTAACAATGACATCGGGACGTCAGTCATCTCAGTCCCCCGTGACCATGGGTGCTGGAAAGCGCCCGAAACGTCGGGAATTAAAAATAAAAAGTAAAAATAAACGCGATAAAATCCGTAAAAGTAGTTTTAATCATGTGTAGTGTTCGCGTAAATATAAGCAATCATTATGTAGATTTACTGTTTTTCAATTTGATATTTACAGTTTTCTGCAGCTTTTTCAAGCATATCTACAGTTTTGCTCTATGCTGAGGTTGGCAACACTGCGTCACGACATCAGTGTTAACCAGGAGTACCTTCTTCTTTTTAATTATTATTTATTGTCCTATCGACGCAAAATAAGCTCGCTGTGTCTTGAAGTCTTGCATTAGTATGCTTTGGTTTCATTTCAACACTTAGCTAAAATATTATCCCCACTCAGAAGACACAAGAGCACACGCTAAGGATTCATACCATTTTGTCAGTGAGATAAAAGACCTACGTCTTACTGACGATGAAATCACTGCCATTTTTCATGTTCAGTCTCAATTTACAAGCCTACCTCTTGAAGACTGCATCTCAATTATAACCAGAAACATGCCATCCGAATATGCAATACAACTCAGACATTGCCTTACATCTGGCAATCTATTATGAAAGGAAGAGTTTTACAAGCAAGTAGATGGTGGTGCGATGGGCTCACCTGTAATCTCCCACTATCGCCGATATATTCATTGGAGACTTTGAAGAGAAAGCGCTCCTTACTGCACCTGTTACTCCAAGGTTTTACAAGCGGTATGTAGACGATACTTTCACATTTTTACCATCAGAAAATGTAACTGCATTTTTAGAACATCTCAATTCCATAAACTCTAAAATTCAATTTACAATGGAGAGTTAAGAGGCAAATAATTCCTTAGCTTTCCTAGATGTGTTAGTTATATTATAACCATGGTAAATTCTCAATAGATGTCAGTGATCAGATGGCGACTTATGGATCAGCTTTACTTAAATGCACAAAATGGTATCGGAAACTGATGATTGAAATTATATAGGGCACAAGCTTGGTGAACGCTCATTTTTATATAACCAATATACCCATAAAAAGAAACTAACAATAACAGAGTTTCGTAAGCAGGTTATCACAGGAATGCTTGAAAAAGCCAATACACCCTTGACAGTCAGTGCCAAACACTACTTGGTCACTAATTGAAAGACGGAGTGAAAAAGAAACTCTTTTTCTAAATCGCTCGGAATGCTATAAAAATACGACAGGGAAGGTAAAACTATTGACGGAAAACTACGAAAAGCTTCCCAGGTGGTAACATGGCGACTTGGAGAGAGCGACTGTCGCAACCCCGTGCTGGGCACGCCACTATAGCGGCGATAAGACCCCTCTTTGAGGAGTGGCTTGAGAGACGCCACGGCATTCTCACCTTCCGCCTGACGCAGGTCCTCACCGGACACGGTGTGTTCGGGAGGTTCCTGCACCGAATCGGGCGGGAGGAAACGCCTGGGTGCTCCCACTGCGAGGATGGACCGGATGACACGGTGGAACACACCGTGGAGGTGTGCCCTGCTTGGGCGGAGCACCGCCGTGTTCTCGTAGCGGCGATAGGCGGCGGCGACCTCTCGCGTCCGGCCCTGGTCGAAGCCATGGTCCGGAGCGAGACAGAATGTGATGCCGTCACCACCTTCTGCGAAGCAGTGATGCTAGCGAAGGAGGTGGCGGAGCGGGAGAAGGAGAGAGCAGCAGCTTTCCTCCCCGGCCGCCGCGGGAGACGCCCCGGGAGGGGGGAGGGAGGATTTTTACGATGATTCAATATCGAGAAAGTGGTAAACACAAAATGGGCCGACGATTCACACATCTGACGAAAAAGTGACGGCATTACATTTCTTAAACGTGGGCCAAGAGCTCACAGGATGCTGCAAAAGATATTTGTTCTGCTTTTTGATTATAATTGTTTCACCTTAAGCAAGATGGTATATATCTAAGGCCAACATTAAGCCTGGTATAAATGAAAACATATTTCACTAATGAAATGGCCTTAACACCACATATTGATTATGACAAGAAAAATGAAAGGATTACTGGTTTAGTTGACAGTGTTGATTGTAGTGAGGAGGTAGCTGATAATGTGCTAGTGTTTATGATAAGAGGTATTCTAAAATACTATAAACAGCCGATATCGTATTCATTTTGTGCTGGCAGTGTTTGAGGTTGATAAAGAAGAAGTGGTACCATTGTTTGATGTGTCTCACTTATTAAAAGAAATCCGAAATAACTTGCCTACTAAAAATTTAAAATTTACAATGGAAGGCACTGATAGAATCGCAAAGTGCGACCACATTATTACACTCCTTGAAAATAACACTACATATAAAGACATAAGATCAATGAAAAAGCTAACTGAATCTCATAGTGACCTAAATAAAATACCAATAATGAAAGTCAAGCATGCAACTCAAATTACCAGTCATACTGTAGGAGTTAATATGGGATATCTAGTTGGTAAGTTCAAAATAATTTATGGGTAGTGGGTGAAATCTTAGAGTTATTGTAGACAGGTTCAAAGTCAGCTGAAAAATTGCAGTTTCTGTGCAGAAATTTAAAAATACAGGGTGTTAGTGTAAATACCGTTGTCCTTGAAACCAGTGGTTTGGTTTCACTTATAGAACGTAAATTCAATGAAAAATAACATTTTTTTTAAAGTCAAATCTCATTTTTTCCTTAGAATTATTTCACCCTAGGCATATACAAAATTCCAGTCAAAATATCGTAGCGGCAGGGATCTCGTGCACAGCTGAGCGGTCAAGGCCATCAGCCGACAGTCCACAGCGTCACTGTTTCAGTTTGTCAGTCGATCGCTGCTTCGGTAGCGAATGTACGTGTTTATTTGAATTATAAGCGTTCCGCGCGCCGTGCCGCGTAGTTTTGTGCGAGTGTGTTTAAGTTTGTAATTTTGTCGTACACAAACGTGCAGTGGACCGAAATGGTCCGACTTTATGCGTTAAGTCACGACAATGTGAACGAGGCTCAACGAATGTACGCAGAATCATTCCCTGGACAACCTGTGCCAAATCGTGAAACTTTGTTGGCGGCCACGCAAAGGTTACGTAGCTATGGACAGTTTACCGTGCCAGTTCATGCTCAGGGGCGTGGCAACCAGCAGCTGCCAGTTACCCTTCAAGAACGTATCTTGGATTTCTTCGCGGAGAACCCAGAGTATTTTCGGTGTTTCTCACTGGACAATTTGGAAAATTCTGCACATTGATCGTCAACATCCGTATCATTTTCAGCCGGTTCAAGAGTTAAATGAAAACGACCACATACCGCGGGTGGTATTTTCGCAATGGCATATTCAAAACTTTGATAACGTTTCCATTTTATTTACGGACGAAGCAATGTTTACAAGGTCGGCCATTTACAATGTTCGTAATGAACATTACTGGTGTCGGGTAAACGAACACCGAATACGGCAAAACAGTTATCAGCACCGATTTTCCGTAAACGTGTGGGCGGGAATTCTAGACGGCAAACTTCTTGGACCTTATTTTATTGACGGCCATTTGAACGCACAGTCGTACATGGCTATTTACGACATGTATTCGACAGGATGTTGGAAAATGTGCCTCTTCGTTCACTGAGAAACCTCTACTACCAATATGACGGTGCCCCTACACATTTTCAGCTGCAAATCAGGGCTATGTTGGATAAGGAGTTTAGAGTTTTAGTTAGAGGGCCAGTTGCGTGGCCAGCGCGTTCGCCCGACCTTACCCCGCTGGACTTTTATCTTTGGGGAGAAGTGAAGCGCCGAGTGTATACAACTAAGTTCCATAATACGTCGGAACTCAAAAGGCGAATTCTGCTTTGTCCTCCTCGAAAGTCTGCTTTGTCCTCTCAGTTTGCATTTGATCGCGAGAAAACGTTAGTCTCCTTTACTCCAAAGGTAAACAAATCGGTGATATTGCTATCTACTATGCACAATAAGGAAGAGATCAATCCTACAACGTATAAGCCAGTTATAATTGATGACTACAATGCGACAAAGGGAGGCGTCGATACCTTTGACAAAATGATGCACAATTACACGACTGCGAGGGGTACTCGACGCTGGCCGCTTAGGTTTTTTATCGGTATGTTAGATCAAGCAGGGATCAACTCTATGATTCTCTATCTAGAAGCTAAGCATCCAAACACACCAGCTAATAAGTTTAGAAGTAATTTCTTAAAAAAACTAGCAATGCAGCTAGCCGAGCCGCACATGAGACGACGCCTGGAGTCAAATTTACCTCGACAACTATCGGGAAATATAAGAGCCATTCTAAATATCCCCGAAGAAGTTTCAGCATGTGAACCCCCCGCCAAATTGCAAAAACAAGCTCGATGTGCATTGTATCCTCAAAAAAATGACAAAAAAGTGAAGACTTTTTGTTCAAAATGCAGAAGACCTGCGTGCCCTGAACATCGTGTGGAAATTTGTCTCAGTTGTGTTTAAGTTGCCATAAAACAATTTTTATAAATCTAATTTCTTTTAGTTACTGATTGATCTAAAGAAAAGTGTTTTTTAGGTTTGTTTCAAAAATAAAAAGTTTAATTTTTCATTAAATAAAAGTTTTTTATTCATTTTATTATCATGGGGTGACGTGACACCCCTAATATATAATTTAAATGAACACGTTACCATGCATGTTCATTTAAATTATGTTACCATCGTAGGGTGAAGACGTCGAAATGGCAATGGTTTTTTCATATCGTAGACACAGTCTTTGTAGTCTTGTATTATCAATCTTTGTCTAGTGAAAAGTTATTTACCTATGTGTAAAAATTTATAAAAAAAAAAGTTATACTCATGTGGTGGGCATTGGGGAAGTAAGGGAATCTACTACTCCTTATACACTCATGAGAGTCGTAAGGGCCGACAGAACGAACGAAACAAACCAGGATGGATGGACCAGATGGCCAGAACCTTTTTTTAACTTTTCAACAACTTTATCCAGATAACAGTGTGACAAACGGCTAGCCCTCTACGCACAATTAGAGTATATTACTTTCATTGGACACAGATCATTATGGTCTATCCACGCTAACACGGTTTTACGTGTATTTGGTGTCATATTAATTATTTTAAGTTTTTTTGTAATATTCTGATTAAATTCCTAATTTTTTTCCTAATTCTTAGTATCACAAAATAGTCTAAAGTAGAGTTAGTCTCTCGTAGTCGCCATATCTAAGTCATCTGTTCCGCCTAATCCAACGGATCTAAATTGTTTCGATCCTAACATTATTTCTTCACCAGCTGCTTATGTTGAAATTCAAAATGGTTTAGGAGGTTCATTTAAAAACCATGACAGTCATTGTCTCAAGAAAATTTTTGAAAACAACTTCAAAATTATTACCAATAAAAAGAAAAGGAAACATAAAACGAAAGAAAGGAAGCAAGAGAAGCATGCTAATCGGGTTGACTTAAATAGAACAATTTGATTTTTTCCACCAATTCCTCATTAATGAAATAAGAGCGTCAAGGTCCTACTAGAACTCTCCCACTAGCGCCATCTAGTATCGAATGGAATAATTAAGCTTTCTAGAAAGCCCCACACTCGAACTTTCTGCACCTGGTCTGTCGGAGCCGGTATTTGCTGGAATATTCTGGATGTTTCGGTGGAAAAAAGCCTATATAAAGCCGTTGAAAGCCGCGATCGGGCAGTATTGAATTGGCGATACGAGCGAAGCTTCGGAGTGAAATAAGGTGAACTAAAGTGATCAGTGCGATTAATTATTACAGTGTTTTTAGTTTTAATTGTTGTTCAGTAATTAAAGTATCAATTTTGGTAATTCAATCGGCAGTTTTTATTGTCACGAACCCTAAGCTAGTAACAATAATATTTGGAAGAGATTGTGGAGTATTGTGGAGAAAGACAGAATGTATTCAGAAAAATTTATTGAATTTATGCTGTCTTTATTCAGTCTTCCAAAAAGCTGGCCTAGCAAGTATCTCGGCAATAAAAGTTTCAGTATTCATTTTTTCGCGGCGAAAACAACTAAACTATTTTGTATCCTATACTATTTACTGCGACTGCCGCTCGACTCAATGGCCTGCGCCGTACTAGTTCATGCCTTTGTTTCAGTCGCCCACCGCACCGCCTATCGCCTGCATCGCGTGATCTCTCGCTAAAATTTGCCGGCCGCTTCACCACTCGCCGCTGCGCGTGGCTTGATTCGTTAATATCTATACATTTATTTTAGTCGCTTGACTCCTCGCAGTTCGCATCGCGCGAATATTCGCTATGGCGAAATCCCTTGGCCAGGCTTTAAAGAGCTTTGTGCGGGGTAAATGGGGCCATGCATATTTTTAAAATTTATTTATAATACAATTATAAGAAGTCGATTAGATTATGCCTCATTTTATCTTGAACCTGCTAATAAAAAATTATTCATAAATTTAGATATCGTTCAACACAAGTCTTTAAGATTAATTATAGGCGCTATGAATTCGTCGCCTGTTAATGCCTTGCGGATTGAATGCGGTGATCCTCCACTTTTTATTATACGGCAATATTTATCGAATGCCTTTTTTATCAGGATCTTCAATTTTCCAATCATCCACTAATCCCAAAAATTCGCTTACTTTCACAGTTCCAGTTAATTAATTCAGGAAAATACTAGCGTAATAAAGAAACACCTAACTTAGTAAAAAGCTACGAACAATATAATTCCTAACTAGATCCTATTTATAGGTCGGTGACTCTGACTCTTTTCTCCAATTCGTTTAATGTTGCAATTTTCAAACCCAATGTTATATTAGATATAGGATTAAATACATTTTCTATTAAGTCAAATAAATAATTTATATTTGCGTTGGACAAGAATTTCTCAGGTTATCGTTTCATTTTTACAGATTCTTCTAAAATTAACTCAATCGATTGTACTGGTTACGCAGTGTACAATAAAAATTGGAGAATAGTTCAAAAATGAATATCCTCCTGAATCTTCAGCTTTTACTGGAGAAATATCAGCCATTTTACAATCAAAAAATATGTTTTTAAATTAAAACAAGCGTGATATTTTGAGATTCTCTTAGTTCCTAACAGGCATGATAAGCAATCCTTTCTGCGACATTTCCTGCAATCCTTTGATATTTGAAATTAAGATACTCCTATTCTTACACCAATTTCAAAACATCTACATTTCTCTGGTTTGTATTCCAAGTCATATTTGTATATCTGGTAATGAATATGAATAAAAGACTAATGTATACGAGATTTAGAAATAAGGTTAATAAATTAATAGATAAAGCTAAGAATAAATACAGGCAGAATGAGATACAAAAATGTAACAATGATTTTAGAAAAATATGGTGTAACATAAATAAATGGATGGGCAAGCCTAAACCGGGTTTAGATGACGTTATTTTAAAATATTTAGGCCAAACTAGCAGTGTGTATAATATTTGCAATAAGTTCTCTGAAACGTTCACATTGGAAGTACAGAAAATAAAGCATAACTGTGATAAATTTTTTTTTGGATAGAATTTCATATGTAAAACCAAGTGATAAGTCTTTTTACTTTAAGAAGGTAGGAGCGTATACGATAGAAAAATATATAAATAATTTAGATTTTAATAAAGCACCGGGTTTAGACAAAATTAGAGTACAAGATATAAAGCAGGTAAAGAAAGAAATAAGCCCAGTATTAGCTAAATTGATAAATATGAGTGTGGGTGGGGGAGTTTACCCGGATATATTAAAAAAAGCAATAATACGACCAATATATAAACAGGGGAGCCACACGGACTATAGTAACTATAGACCAATTGCTATATTATCGGTAATAAATAAAATAGTAGAAAAAGTAATAGTGAATCAGATAAGTTGTTACTTAGAGCAATATAACATTATATCAGATGCGCAGCACGGGTTCCGTCGCGGACGCAGCACGGACACTACGCTTGCGCAATTCACCGACTATATCAACAACAATCTCAATGAGGGTAAGTTTGTCGCTGCTCTTTTTATTGATTATAAAAAGGCATTCGACACCCTGGAACACGAGGTACTACTGCGTGCGATGGATGAATGTGGTATCAGAGGTCCCATCAACCAATGGTTTAAATGCTATTTGCAAAATAGATCCTTATGTACATTGGTAGACGGAGTAACAGGGGACGATATAAGCGTGAGTCTTGGAGTACCAACCGGATCGGTTTTCGGTCCAGTTGGGTACATTATGCATGTTAATAGTGTCATTAATGTAATAAAGCATTGTAAAACGGTTATGTATGCAGACGACATGTGCCTAATGTACTCAACCAATAACATGAGTGATGCACAAAAATACATACAGGAGGACTTCGAAAACATAATTAAATGGGCACATGATAACGGTATAATTATAAATTTATCCAAAACAAAGGCTATGTATATAAGTTCACCCCACAGTAACGTCTTTAAGCAAGGTAAATTAAACATAAATATAGTTGGTCATACATACGAGTGTCTACACCTCAATAAAGCTGGCTGCCAGTGCACAAACATAGATGTAGTAGATAAATACCGATACTTAGGCCTAACAGTAGATAGTAATATGAACTGGAAACTGCACGTCAATGGTGTGTGTAATAAATTGCAATCAATACTGGGTAGATTCTTTCACTTAAGCAATTTCATGAATCGAAAAGTCTTGTACGTACTGTATTATGCACTGGCTGACTCGGTAATCAATTATGGATTGAGCAGTTATGGGCTAACTTTCAAAACACAGTTAGATCATATAAAACATTTACAGATTAGACTACTTAAGTATTTAGTAAGTAAAAAAGTAAAATTACAGTGTAAAAAAAATTATGACAAATTATTTAATATATGTAAAATACTTCAAGTGCATCAAAAGGTAGATTACCTAATTGCTTTAGAACAATATAAAATAAATAAATTTAAACAACCTATAACGCATAAATATCGTACCAGGCAAGTTGATAAGGGTAAATATGTGATACCACATATAAGAAACTATTATGGTAAGAGAACTAGACAATATTTAACTCCGCTAATATATAATAGAATAGATTTTTTAAGAGATACGTCCAAAGACATAAGCACAGTAACATTAAAGAAAAGACTGAAAAATACATTCCTATGAAAAGTATAATGTACTACCTATAATAAGTATTAATTAAAGATAGAGATATTTATTGTAATAAATATACCTAAGATAAGTATGTATGTAACAAAAAATACATATTAATGTATAACAAAAGAGCGCCATTATCGCCAACAAACTGTTGCACAGTTTGGCGATGTTTATTATTATTTTAAATCTGTGTATTTTATATTAATAAAGATTTAAAAAAAAATTGTTGCTATGACTTTATAACGACCACAAAATTATTGTATAGAGATAGGTGGTCAAAACATTGGAACAATCAAATCTGGTTTCGCTTTCGGACTCGCCCTTAGCCAATGTTTTAGCAAAATATCCCAGCATCGTTAAGACCTCCAGAAGCACCTCATAATCTGAATTCTACAGTGCACTATATAAATACCACTGAAGGTCAATCAGTTACTGTCCGCGCATGTTTAAGCACCTCAGAAACTTCTTGCTGCGAAAAACTAATTTGAAGAGATGGTCCGTGTAAAAACAGCAAGACCAACCAGCAGCTCATGGGCGTCGTCACTACACTAAGCGCTGAAAAAGGATTCCACCTGGCGTCCTTGTAAAGACTACCGTGCTCTTAACGCCAGGACCATTCCAGATCGATATCCTGTTCCTCATTTAGGGGATTTTTGTCAAAATTTAGTAGAATCCACCATTTTGAGCACCGACCACGTAAAGGCATATCAACAAATACCCGTTAATGCTACCGATGTGTGCAAAACTGCTATAATAACTCCCTTCAGTCTATTTGAGTCCTTTACATTACATGACCTCGGACTTTGTAACGCTGGACAGACATTTCAAAGGTCTATTGACGAAGTTGAGCGAGGACTCGACTTCTGATTTGCGTATGTTGATTATATACTCCTTTACTCGAAAGACCGAGATCAACATGAGCAGCACTTAGGGAACTGTTCATAAGATTGCACGAATAGAGCGTCGTTATCAACTCCAGCAAATGCATCTTCGTTACAGAAGAAGTAACTTTTTTACGCTATAAGATCAGCGCAACAAGTACACTCCCACCCAAAGAAAGACATCGTTCCTTAATGGAATACCCATCGCCTGAAACAGTGCAAGGCAAGCGAAGAATCTTGTCCCAGAAAAAACAAATAAGCATATCAGCATATTCCTCAGGTGTGTAGGACGTCATCTTCAACACTTCCGTATCACAGGTACACATCAGAGTACGGTTAACAAGCACAGTAGTCACAAATCAGAAGAAATAGTGCAGAATCACAGCCAAGTCGAGAAAAAGAGCAAAACGATATCGCATCTACTACGTACGAAGCACAAAAGCAAACTGACTTGGTTGTCAGTCTCCCTTTGTGCTTCGTAATAAATATAAAATATAAAACAATACCCTCTGTTGTATTCCCAGCCCTAACCGGTCTCTACACATTTTTTCTTTCATTCACACCTACATAAATCGTCACTTGTCTCACTCGCTTGGTGCGTCCCAACTACTTTTTTCCACAAAATGTAATATAAACCCTGGATTGTTATACCTCGTTAGATAGCTGATAAAACGTATATATTTAAAGAAACATCTGCCGAACAATTGCCACAATATTTTTTTTAGATATCCCTTAGAGAAAAATAAACTTTCTAATATTTTTTTATTTCTTTACTTTCACTTGTCTACTACGGTCTATTCAATTAACTTATGCACTAAAGCATCTTATTACACATGTAAAAATGCAATAATAATAATAAGATACACAAAATAAACAAAAGTAAATGTAGTAGCCTAAAAATCGGCAATTTTCAATAAAAAAATTAAAAGCCGAATATCTCGAAAAGGGTTAAGTTTAGGGTAGGGTGTTTCATAGTGAAATAAGTCAGAAATAATGGGTACTCCACGCCCTGCATCTAGCACGATTTTTTCTTTTAACCCTTTATAGTCACCGAATTTAATTTTGGTAAACGATGAAAGTTACTGATTTGAGTGGGCTGTGTTTGATCAATGGATTACTATGTATTATAAATTATTAAGCTATGCATGCTTACATATTTGAGTGAACTATGTTTTTCCGCTGGGTTATTATCTTAATATATATAAATTACGTGTCGCGTTGTTTGTCCGCGATGGACTCCTAAACTGCTTAACCGATTTTAATCAAATTTGCACACCGTGTACACTTTGGTCCAACTTGAGAGATAGGATATTTTTTTTGCCCATGAGTGACCCACAATTTTTCTTGCGAATTTAAGGATTTTTAATAGGACATGACAAAGGATCTTCGAAAAGGGCAGGACAACGTCTGCCTGGTAAGCTAGTATATTATAAAATATAAAGCTATGTATGCTTACGGACTTGAGCACTATATGTTATAAATATTCAAGCTATATATGGTTACACTGATTTGAATGGTCTATGTTTGCACACTGGATTATTATACATAAAAATATTTCACTATTTTTATAACTCGGTGATAAAGTGGTTAAGAATTTTAATTGTAACACATCAAGATGCAGGAGATTATATAGTGAAATAAAATTATTCCTTTTCTTCTGATTTATATTGTTGAATGGATTATATAGAAAATTTTGTGTACCTTACAGTGACGTGTGGCAATGGAGTCTAATAGCGAGAGCGTTACACAACCTGGTACACCGTCAAGGGGCGACAGCGAGCTAAAAGGGTTAAGAATAGATTATCATATTCTTCCTCATCCAATTCAAGAGAGGAAGGTGAACGTCAGAGGCGCTACAAGGCGGCAAATACACTATCTACTATGAAGGTTTTTAAACTATTAAAAGGAATTACTGAAGATAAGTCTAAAGGCTCTTTTAACAATAAAAATTTCACCAATGTGATCCTGGAATCAGATCCATGTAATGGGGCTCTAAACATTGAATTCTGTCTGCGTAAATTTAACAAATGTGCTGTGATATACGATTGGGATAATAAGCAAATTATTGTTCGTTTCTCATTGCAAAAGTTAGTTGGTCTAACAAAAAGATGGTTTGAGTCCTTGCCAACGGTTGCCTTCACTTAGGATGATTGGCAGGCTAAGCCGGATTTTAGAAGAAATGTTGAATATTACTTCAAGCAATGACGTAAGTTTGGGAGGATATTTCCGCAATAAGCTAAGTTTATTAAATAAATGTGATATTATAGAAAAAAAAGCTGTTAACCGTGTCATTAATGGAATTTGTAATAGGTCAATTAGGAATGGGGCATAAATTTTAAATATTCATAAACCTGAAGATTTACTTAACTATCTTGCGTCACAAAAACCATTTAAATCTAGTATCCCAAGTACAAGTAAAAGCTTTTCCACTAATAACTCTCACTTGCTAATTGTCGTTCTCAAGGTAATCCTTATTACAAATGCAATAAGGCAATTTTGAAATGCAGGCGTTGCAAAGGAATGGGGCACGATAATGATGGCTATTGACCCTTCTAACTATGACATCAGTATTAACAATAGGTCGCAGAAGAAATCCTTCAAAATAAATTCCCTTAACAAAACCAATGAAAAGAATTTTAAATCTGTGATAACTAATGAACACACTTTAGAAGCTTACATAGACGTCGGCAGTGAATGTAGCGAAAGATTAAGCTGAGTCATTAGCACAACTAAAAAAAAATTACGGGCTTCCTGTTGTGTAAAGTTTGGTCACTCAGCAGTGATACCATCGTACAAATCCTCAGTTAATTTTAATATAAATGAAATAGAAGGTTGTATAGAAGTTTCAATTGTTGAAAATGCAATTCTACAAACATCAATTTTTTCTTCAAATACTTAAAGATCCCTTTAAATTAGCAACCTTTGATAAAAACGATATCAAAACCGGTTCAAATTTTGACAATCATCTGTGTACTATTGCAGAGCTACCGTGATTGTTTTGCTACGCATCTTGGCGAAATAGGTTGTGTAGAGAAAGTTCAAATTAAAATTATTTTAAACAACAGATTTAAAACTGAATTTTTAAAGGTAATTACATTAGTCCCAAATATGTCTAGGGTAGTGAAGTAGTTGTTATATGCTTCAGTCATACGTGTCAATGGTGAACGTTTCCCAGCATTCGTTCGAGACTCAGGTGTAGCAAAGAATTTGTATATACGGCATGCTCGAGTGTGTGATTTGACTGGTTCTTAATAACATAGCTTATCCACTATATCGATACAATCGTACTTATTGTTGCAAAAATCGTACAATAGCTTAACCAGTAATGGTTACGTTCTAGTTTTAAGATTAAATAATTTGTATTGTGGTAACAGTTTTGAGTAAGACAATTTACTACGATAACATTTAAAATGCATGCAACGTAGGAAGTTCTTTTGCACTCTTTTAAGGCGTTGTGAGTATTTTTTGTAAAAGGGATCCCACACAGAGATGGCATATTCATTTAACATTACAAATAGCAGTACCAGATATATCCCATATTTTAAAACTTCTTGAACCTGGAAATTACCAGTAATATAAAGATATTCGACAAAAATATGTAATTAAAAATCATACTGTATTTCAAAAAGTAAATGATAAACTATCTTTATTTGTTCCACGGAGTGCGCGTTGGCAAAAATGTCGGGCTAATCAAAACGGTATCGGTCATTTGGGTTATGCAAAACACTTGAACAAATAAAATAATCTTATTGGTTCCCTAAATTCCGAAAATTTGTAATATATATATATATATATATATATATATATATATATATATATATATATATATATATATATATATATTTCTCTATGGAAGCCGAAATGCATAGAGTGCGCTTATAAGAAGGATAACGCAGCAACCAGAATTTTATAATATCCTATAAATAAAGTACAGGTACCTTTTCATACCATACATATAGACCATCTCCGAGCTTTTGTTAAGAGTAAAGACAGTAACATGCATATTTTAACAGTGGTTGATGTTTTTATCAAATATTTGTTAGTGAGAGCAGTCAAATATCTTAAGATAAAAAGCCCTATTAAAGTTATTGAGAAAAATTTCTGTTATTTTTGTGTTTCAGCTAGAATTATATCTGACTAAGGCACATGTTTTATGTCAAAAGCTTTTGTAAAACCTTCTGCGATATACTTGGTATAAAGCATATTTTAACGCAGTCGCTTGTCCCAGGGCTAATGGCCAGGCTGAGATATTTAACCAAACTATTTTAAACTCTTTGTCAGCACAAAATTCTTTTGGTCATGAACGCGACTGGGACAAGTGTTTGGACAAAACCCAGTAAGGTATGAATAGTACTGTTAATGTTACAACTCAACAATCTGCGACAGAAGCTATGTTTGGAGTCAAAATGCGCGACTATTTAGCAAATAAGCTGAATAACTTAGGATTTTTCAAGAATTTAAATGTACAAGAAATAAGGGACGACATAAGTAAAAATACATTAAAAGATCAAGCTAAACAAAATGAACGTAATGATGCTAATCGGATCCCTGCAACCAAATATACTGTTGGTGATTTAGTCAAAATTTCCGCAATAAATTTGATAATGACACAAAAAATAGAAGTACAAAGCTTCTGTCGAAGTTTGTGGATCCATATAAAATTACTGAAGTACTAGGAAACAATCATTATAAAATAACAGATGTCCCGGGATTCTCAAGGAAAGGAAAATTGTATACCACTGTTACTGCAGCTGATCGAATTCGACCGTGGATATTAAAACATTAAAATTGTATTAATTCTATGCGTAAATAATATAATACTATGTCTTATTAATTCTATGTGTAATGAAAAACATAACTTGTACACTTTTTTGAGTTCACTATAAAGATTCTGATTGATATTGATTGCATAAATCATACCATGTGATGATTGCTTATTTCAATTTGTTTGTTATGCCGGGAGGCATCAAGGTGCCAGATGGCCGAATGTCATGATTTCTAAATGTATCATATTATTTCAAATATTTTTTTATATATTAATGTATAGTGATTTACTTATTTAACATTGGCTTAATAGACTGCAGTAGTAGAAATACTTTTGTAGACAATTCACATAGTTTCAGTTTTGTAAGTTGGTAGCTGACTCCCGAAACCAGTTGAGATTGGTTTGTCACGTTTTATGAATGTATTGTTATGATTTCTAAATGTAACATATTATTTTAAATATTCTTTTACATATTAATGTATAATGATTTACTTATTTATCATTGGCTCAGTAAGCTGCAGTTAGTAGAAATACTGTTGTAGTCAATTCTCTAAACTCAAACAAGGTTATAAAGTATGTAACGAATGCTCACACGATACCCTATTCGACCTTAACCCGACAAATGAAATAGAAATCAGTAAGATTATCAATAAAATAAAAACAAAAGCCGCAGGGCACGATAACTTAAATATTGAAATGCTCAAATTAACTTTACCTGTAACTCTCCCTATTATTACATTTATAGTAAACAAGTCGATCGAATCCAGTACATTCCCAACGCAATGGAAAAGAGCTCTAGTCAAGCCCATTCCTAAAAAGAACACAGCAAGTGAACTAAAAGATCTGCGCCCTATCTCGATCCTCCCGGTGTTGTCTAAAGTCTTGGAAAAGATTATACTTTTTCAAATGCTAAATTACTTAGAAACGAATAACCCCCTACCAAAGTTTCAATCAGGGTTCAGAAAAGGGCATGGCACGGAAACTGTCCTCTTAAATGTCACTGACGATCTAACAGAGGCCTCAGATATGGGATTGAGCAGTATTATGGTGCTGTTGGATTACACGCGGGCATTTAACTGTCTACAACCTGAAATCCTCTTAAATAAATTAGAGCACTATGGCTTTTCTAAAGACACATGTAGATGGTTTCAGTCATTCCTATCCAACAGAGAACAAATTGTGGTAACAGATGGATGCAATGGTGGCAAGAAATTCTCCACTCTACGGAAAATTGTAAGAGGAGTACCCCAAGGCTCCTTACTCAGTCCCATTTTGTTCTCTCTGTACACAGCAGACCTACCTAAGCAAATAAAACATTGTAAATACCATTTATACGCAGACGACACCCAGCTGTATTATTCTTTTGACCCCAGGGATGTTAAAGAGGCAATAAACAGAGTAAATGAGGATCTCCATAATATCCAAACCTGGTCCCAAAAATATTCTCTAGTATTAAACGCAACTAAATCACAAGTACTAGTTTTGGGCACAAAAAACCAAATAAAAACTATTTTAGACAGCGAGAAAACGATTAAAATAGAAGATGAAACCTTGACACAAGTAAGATCCGCTCGTAATTTAGGGCTTATACTAGACGGAGAGCAGAAATTTGTAGAACACATCAATAACAAGATAAGAAATTCGTACTTTAAACTTAAAACTTTATACAAAATAAGACCGTATAGAATGGTTGGCGTAAACCAACGCGCGTATATCAAGCGCCTTATGGAGATCGACGTATTTCAATGTGCAATACCTATATTGCCTAGTCTAAGAGTCGACACTTTGTTTGTGATAAGAGTGTGAGCCGACCTGGAGCTTAACATGTTACATAAGCAACTTGACTCGCAGTATTCTCGGAATTGAGGCATAAACAAAGAGATTTAAATATTTACTAGGTACTACTACAAGTACTACTAAGACATGAAGTCTTTAGGCATAAATAAACTTGTGTCGCAGTAAGGCATGTTATTTTAGAGCTTGTGTGGTGAAAGAAGTGTATTGGCAGGTGTGTTATTTTTATAGATTAATGTTAAATAATATATCTTTAAGTAAATGAAACGGAATATTTATCAAATAAAGGTTTATTATAAATATAACGACTTATGGCCTACAATGAAGTAGAATAAAAAGTAGCATATATTGATTTCAAAATAAAATTGACAATATATTGCAGAGTGACGCTGTTCTTATTCGTATGTAATTTGTTGGCTTGTTTTATAACGATTTCAACGACGTAAGTATTATAATGGCTCTTATAAAAAACTTTAGACTCAATTATAGTCAAGTCGCAAGAAATCGTCAATTTTGTTAATTGTTACACGCGACGCGATCGCGCGAGTTCCCACAGGCAGAAGTTACGCGACGGATGCGCTTGGTCACGTAGAGGTGCCGTGACAGTCGGGGAGGTTAAGTGCTGGTGACGATGAGGATGAACCATATCGAACACATTTAAACATGGTGCATTCTTTCTTGCAATAGATGCTTTACTTTTGCACGTATTATAAAACGTTGGTTTCCATTAGTTATTTTTCCCTCTTGCCATTAGTTTTTTTCTGTTGTATTAAAACAATAAAAGAAAATATAAGTGAGGATGAAACGGAAATGACATGTCGCAACGATGAATTATAGAATGAAATGAGTGAAACATAATATATTAGGATTTCACACGAAGAGATCACAATTAAATATGCTTATTTTTCCATGTCCATTTAAATCAAATAATCTTTTCACTTATTCGATGAAGAGATGGATAGTTAAGAATTACACGCATTGTTATCACTTTAAGCTTTAATTTTTTTTAAGTTCCAGAGACATAGGTGGAAACGGTGCCCGAGGTCAAGGGCTTATTGGTAAAAGCGGAGGTCAAGGGTCACAAACGAATGATGCCCGAGTTTAAGGGCCTGATATTGGTGCCTAAGGTCAACAGCCTGATATTGATGCCCGAGGTCAAGGGCTTAATACCGATGCCCGAGGTAAAAGGCCAAATGATGACGCCCGAGTTCAAGGGCTATGGATAGATGATACCCGAGGTCAAGGGTTTATGGCTGATAATTGTCATGGGCAAGGCCTAGGCGGTGAGAATACCTATAGTCGACAAATTTTAATGCCCGAGGTCAAGGGTACCAGTACAGGACTTTGGATCATATAGAAGAAACATCGGGACAATCACGAGACAATTTAAGTTTACCGAAACGTACCAAGGATAGAACGTGTTCTTTGGAAGATTGTGATGATAACAAGTTTAAGGAGAGGCAATTCAAAAGGGCGGAGAAGAAGACCGTCTAATGAACGGAGGTCAAGGCGTAGACTTAGACGTCCCAGTACATCATCAGAATCTTCAGGTAGGACCGTCAAGGCTCATTCAAAATCTTATCGTGGTAATAACCCTAAAAATAATACAGATTCCATACTGGACAAGTTCCTTTCCATAATTAAAGACGTAAGGAGTTCGGATAAACCTAGACTATCTTACAATAACAACGTCGTTCCAGACTTTGATCCCATGACAAAGGAACAGACCATACTCACTTTGATTAATAAAGTAGAAGAATGTGTAGAGATCTATGACTGGGACGAAAATGAAATAATTCATTATTCACTTCCGAAATTATGCGGTGGTGCTAGGTCATAGTGTCAAGGTTTTCCAACTTTGTTGTACAGTTGGCCGGAATGAAAGAAAAAGCTTATCGAATCGTTTCGTTGTCACGAAGATTTTGCCGAACTCCTTACAGAAATGCTGAATAAGCGGGTTCGATATGGTGAGACATTAGAACATTATTATTACCCTAAAGTTAATCGCCTAAGTACGTCTAAGTAGGACATTACGCCGAAACTGAGCAATAACTATATTGTTGGATTGTTTGATAATAAAGTGTAAGCGGAAAAGCTAATAAATTTATTGAAGAAAATCCTAATCGTTGCACGAATTTTTATTAACTCCAATACTATTAAATATATGCACTCACGTCTGGATCACGATGTAAGAATGATTGATGATATTATGAAGGTTGGTTGTAATATGATTTATTTTTAATTAGGTAACTAGTGTGGATACTTGTTATGATAAATATTTAAGTAAAATTTAATAAGTTTAGTTAAATTTTATAAGTCATTAGCTCTGCTAATTTTAGAAGAAACGCGGGTGGTCTTTTCTCCACAGAAACACTCTCCCCTGTTTTTTTGCCTATGACCATATCTATTTAGAACAGTCTCTCCGCCTATATTTCCTATTAAGTCAGTGCGTAGTCGTGTAGGTTGCCTAGTTATTATGTTGTTAAACTCCATTTAATTACTATTTTAAGTTTTAACTATTACTCTACCAAGGCAGTTTTAGGTATACGTACAGTTTAATTGTTGTTAAATAGAAGACCCTCGTCTAGGTCACGATGCTTCTGATTGGTAAATTTATAAAGACTGAATGTTATGTTGAAAAACTAATGATGATATTGTGGATTATATAACTAATACAAAGTATATATTTCTTTATCCGCGTTTTCTGCATCGTTCTAATAGGGACATTGATCTGTAAATTTTAGACTATGCAAATTTTAGGTCAGTATCTAACTGTGATATGATTGCTATTCAAAGTGATGCCATCTAATGGTCTGGTTATCTATTTTGATTTTTTTTTAATAATAAACGAATTGAAGTAATAATTTCATTTTCATTTAGTTATATGAGAGGGTATTCATAATAAGGCTAACATTATGTTAAAATATTTTAAGGTGGTTATTCACGACGGACTCATAAAGGATGAGTTATTCCAACAAAAAATTATCCATGTTAATATAGAACGCTACTTTAAACAACAACGTATAATGTTCAGTCAGTCTTTAGACATCTTAATAAGAGAGTAAAAGAAGTAGTTGAAAGAAAAAAGCAACAAAGAACGGATAAGAATGATAGAAGAATATCGGATAACTTCCAGGCAAATATTAAAATGTTCTGGAAACTTATAAGAACTGCCAGGGGACATTCAAAACAGCCTCTGATGAATGCTATAAGAGACGAGAATGGCTATATTCTGAATGATGAAGTTTTGAGTTTAAAGAGATGGAAGGAATATTTTGAAAGCGTGTTTATGAGTGAGGAGACAACGTGTGTACTAAGTGAAGTAGAAACACCGAAAGAAGAGGAAAGAGGTAGCGAGATAAGTATAGATGAAATAATGAAAGTGTGGCGACGCTGTCGTCGCGCCGCAAGCGAAACACACCGAAGTTTAAATCACGCTATCAACATTCCGAATCATAAACAGCATATATAGAACATCTCCGAACTATCACATGGAGTATTGGCCGCTCCCCGGGCAGAACACCTTGCCCGGCGGGAGATCTCCCCTTTTCCTTCCCCGGCCACAGTGGTGACCCCGACGTGATCTGAACACGCAACCAACTACAACTTCAAGCCTTCGTTATTATCCTCAAGAACTCCTACCATTCACTACTGAGAATCGTCTTCTGCAGTCTTCAGTTCCTGAAAGCCAGTCTAATTTGTCTTCATCTCGACTCACCGCAGATTTATAAGGCAGACTTCTGGCACTTGCTCCGGCACATCGTTCTCACCGGCATCACTTGCCAGTGCGTAGTACGGCATGCATTACACATCGGCATATTATTCGCACCGGTGTCACTTGCCCTTACGCACACAGCATGCATTCCCCACCGGCATTAAAAGGACACACCGGCAATCGGACTGCACTATCGACCTCCGGTCTGAGCAAGGGGGTGATGTAGCGGCGCTGTCGTCGCGCCGCAAGCGAAACACACCGAAGTTTAAATCACGCTATCAACATTCCGAATCATAAACAGCATATATAGAACATCTCCGAACTATCACATGGAGTATTGGCCGCTCCCCGGGCAGAACACCTTGCCCGGCGGGAGATCTCCCCTTTTCCTTCCTCGGCCACAAAAGCAATGAAAAGCATGAATGTAAGGCTGCCGGATATGATAGAGTTTCACTCGAAATGCTAAGGGCTGGAGAGGAAGTGGTGGCAGGCCTGCTGCACACCTTGTTTAATTTATGCTGGGAACTGAAGCGGGTACCGGTAGACTGGTGCAAAGCCGTGATAGTCCCAGTATATAAAGGAAGAGGGTCGCAGAAGGTCTATGTCGCTTATGCTTTGGAATAGATGCAAGCTCATTCTAAAATGTGTCCATTTCGCCAACAACCAAACTGCTGATAAAAATGGAAGGCTGCACAAAGTAAAAGAAGTATTCAATATGTTTATAAAAACTATATAAATGTCTACACACCAGGAGAAAAAGTTTGTGTCAATGAGTCATTGGTCGCTTGGCGCGGCAGTTATTTTCCGGTTCCGGCAGTACATTTCGAACAAAAGTGCAGATATGGAATAAAGTTACTCAAATTGTGTACTGAAAAGGGATATACATGGAACCTGATTGTGTACTGTGGTAAATCGAAGGAACCTGACACATTCATTTCATTTTTGCATATTAAATTTATAGAAAACGTGTGCCTAAAAGGTACACAGCACTTTTACCAAGTAGAAGGATGTGTATACTTTTTAAAACTCAATGTTTCAGACACTGTGTACCAAAAAGATGATACACATGACGCCAAAGGTTTTAATAAAAACTGTAAAATGTGAAACTTGTATCGGTATGCTACTTGCCGACAAATATAAGGAAGCACATCATTTTATACTCGTACAATATAAAGACAATGGTGGGCTTATGTACCCATCTCCTGATGTCGTCGTAATTTGTAAGAGAATGGAAATTATCATAAAAACAGCTTGTCTTGCCAATGATAAATTAACAATTAAAACTAGAAATGTCAAACAGGAACTCATGGCCATGGATTCGCCACATTTCATAGGATTTGATCTTGTTCATAATGTTAAGTTTTGCTAATTAGAGCAAATCCCGTTGAATAATCACATTATATTTCTTATAAAGGCAGTCATGGAAAAATACATTAATTTAAGATTACACTATTTGATAAAAAATGCCACCTCAAAAATATCAATACGTCAAGTGCTGCACAAATGCCTTCACTTTACTGGTCAGTGTGTAAACACCATAGCAGTGTTCCAAATTATCTACTGCTTCAATCCACTATAATAGCCTAAATCAACATAACCGGATTTTTTTTAATAATTTCTTATATTTACATTAATTAAAACTAATTTTACGGATTTTATCGCATTAATTTTTTTTTATAATTCCCGACGTTTAGGGTGCTTTCCAGCACCCATGGTCACGGGGGATTTAGGTGACTGACGTCCCGATGTCAATATTAATCCGGAGTACCTACAGCTTTTTTAATTATTGTTTATGGTCCGATCTACGCAGAGTGAACTAGCTGTGTCTTGAAGTCTTGCAATGGTATGCTTGGGTTTAGTTTTAATTTTATTAATTACAGGGTCCCAAGCAGGTGGTAGTACCCAGCCTCCTTCTCTATTAAAATTAGGATGTTTTTAATTTCAATAGCCTCACGTATCATCCTTGGTAGGAATCGATGTACTTTCGCGAGGATTTGTGGTCTATCAAATCTGATGTAATGGTTAGGATATGATCGGAGGATCGAGGATATGATCACAAACCTAGGCGGTCACTATCCGTTACATTTTCAACTACTGGGCATATTTCCTTCTTTCTTATATTTATGATTTTCAGGTGCTGTTGCTAAAAGGCCACCCTTAGCTGAAGTTACAAATAAAAATAATACACTTAAAACAAGTTATACACAAGAAATTGCCTCAACATCAAGTTATGTTCAAGAGACAGCTACTGCTTAAACATTCAGTACGTTAAAATTTATTTTATGTATAAATGAAGATGAAGATAATAATATTATCTTTATCTTCATTTGTGTGTTCAAATTTCTGAAAGAGACTGCAGAGCGTCATGCCAATAGCAATACAATATTTTATTCTGACAACTGCTGTGGTCAGCAAAAATATAGGTACATTTATAGTCATTATTTTCGCACAAAAACAGAATTAAAATTAACTATTTTTTCTGTATTTAAGTTATATTTTACTTTTTCAGTTTCCTTCTTGGCATGTATTGCTATGCGGTTGAAACTCTTCCAATAAGTTCAAACATAAATTTTTGATACGTGGGCACACTCAAAATAAGGGCGACAATGCACATTCGCTCATCGAAAAGTCAATTAAAAGACCAAAAAGTCTGGCATTAGCTACATTCCATACCAGTACGTGCAACTTATACGCAACACCAAGAAAACTGGAAATGCTTCTGTAGTAAACGAGCTTAACTATGACGATTTTTATGATTTAAAAAAGCTATTTGAAGATATTAAAATATTGATGAGATATTAAAGATATTGGCAACATCAAACAACCCAGTACGTTCAAGAACCATGTGGAAACGTTAAAGAGGTTCACCGACAACATAGATTTAATTATCTTTGATGTTGGTGAATTTAAACATACCAGTGAAGCACAAAAAAATTACTGGAAACAGCCCATACCAAATGGTTGGTCTATGCTTGATGCATACCAAAATTACTTCAAATTACTTCAACCAGGAGGTAGGTCATTGGTTAAATTCACTGGGTATTTCCAAGGGGGCCTTGAAATTTTCTATCAATTAGTTAAAAGCTTTAAAAAGATAGGAATATTCAAGGTAGGTACTTCCTCATTGTTCAGTACAGAGTTTTACATCTTCTTGGAGGGATACAAGAATAGATATGAGGCTGACATTGCATCTGTTAGAAATGTCTGGAACCTAATAGGTTGTTATATCCATGACAACCTTCAAAAAGCACATCAAATCCTAGCTTGCCGAGGTAGGGGTTACTCAACCCTAGTAAGAAATGACTGGTACACACTACAGGGAACTGGAGTGTTGTACCAACCATTGGGCAAGACCGACATGCATGCTGGAGGACTAATTCAATATGACCTAACGGGAAAAGAAATAAAGGTCAATTGGAGCCAAGACTACAACCAAAAGCTAAAGGTCTGGAACGAAGAAGTCAATGCAATGACTGGCTCCAAAGTAAAAATTGAACCAGCTGCAAAAACAGTTTTTGAAAACTTGAAATCCTTAGGGTCTATCAAACGAAAACAAAAGACCAAAATTGAAAAAGACCAATATAACGGCTTGATCAGCGACGCTGTTTACAACATCTTTGGCATAAATAAGGATAATGCCACATACGGTCAGACCCAGTACACACCGGAATGGAGGGATGCTGCCATTAAGAAACGACTGGACACCAACGCCGGATCAACACCACCTCACGTACTAAAAGAACTGCACCACATAATAGAACTTATGTTAACTGAAGAAGGGGTAAGTAAGAAGGATTCATTCGACTTTGCCACCAAGGAAGAGGTAATGTCATACATTAACAACCAGGGAGCAACAGGACTCTTTGATAGAGGACACAATCTAAAAGAGTTCATGGAAAAATTCCCTAATTGGTATGAATTAGCCTTTAAACTTAGAATTGATAAGTGGCGAAGAGGCGAACCCACCGGATCCTACAATACAGTCCGTTATAAGCCTGAGTCTAAACAGAAAAAGGTCGTTACTGATGGGAAGCTAGATTATGAGCCGGGTACTAGGAGAGAGGTTATTGCTGAAGGCAATAATCTAACTCCTAGGTTCAAAACATTCTTTGACTCATTATCTAGACTTGCCCATTACATCGTTATAGGCAAGTTCTTGTCAGTGGCCGGTCAAAATAAAATGTACAAAGGCAGTATAAACGGACTCCCACCCCACAAAGTTGGCAGTTTTATGAAAGGTGTTTACGATCTACACCAGCCATTAGCCGACCGCAGCGTAATACCCACAAATGGCTCATCAAAGACTGTTACTTTCACCGAGACTGAGAAGTTTAAGCAGCACAGTGGTCAGGTCGGCTGCTTGGATTACTCAAACTGGGATGCAACAGTAACAGCAGAAGAACGGATGTTGGAAGCACTGCATGTTAAGTCGTTCTTTAAAGAGAAACACAAAAGAACTGTGGAAAATATGCTTAAAGATATGTGCTTCGCCATTTGTGTTAATGACGAGGGAGATGTATGGCTGCGCAATGGTCAACGAGGTAGCGGTGAACTGATGACCAGTTATGGCAACACCCTCCTAGTTCAAGCTAACACTGTAAGGGCAATATGCAAATGCTTAGGACTTAGCCCAGAACAAGTTCTTGAGACAAAATCAAAATGCAGTGTTAATATAGGAAATAACAAAATCAAGAACTATGAGATAACTGCTGTGCCAACATACTCTGATGGTGATGACACAGTAATAATTACCGATGACGACAACATGACTAGGATCAAAAACAACATCTCTGAAATTTTAGAGGAAGCAGGTAAAATCATTAGAGTAGGGAACAAACCCGGAATGAAGGTATCTAAGAGCTTTGCGGACCTTGAATTTTGTAGCCACCGCTATGAACCGGTTCTGGTTGGTCCCGATGCCAGCAACTTATCGATGACTAGAGACCAGATTGAAAAAGGCAAAGATGGCTATGAACTTTTATACTTACCTACAAAGTATGCAAGTGACATAATCAGTAAAAGTAGATTAACACTAAAAGTGGTCACTAAAAACTGGAGGTTCCCCGCCTACCGCGGATCTGTTAACACGTACAGTCTGTGTCTCTCTAAACAAAAATCCAATTAAATAGTTCGTATGGCGTTTTTCTTATTAAAATTAGTGTTAATACAAAGTTAAAGTTCACTCCCATAAACTGACGGTGAAAAAACACAACGAAAAGTGCTAAATCAAATGTGCTAAAACATTCCGAATCATAAACAGCATATATAGAACATCTCCGAACTATCACATGGAGTATTGGCCGCTCCCCGGGCAGAACACCTTGCCCGGCGGGAGATCTCCCCTTTTCCTTCCTCGGCCACAAAAGCAATGAAAAGCATGAATGTAAGGCTGCCGGATATGATAGAGTTTCACTCGAAATGCTAAGGGCTGGAGAGGAAGTGGTGGCAGGCCGTGCAGCAGGCCTTGTTTAATTTATGCTGGGAACTGAAGCGGGTACCGGTAGACTGGTGCAAAGCCGTGATAGTCACAGTATATAAAGGAAGATGGTCGCAGCAGGTCTATGTCGCTTATGCTTTGGAATAGATGCAAGCTCATTCTAAAATGTGTCCATTTCGCCAACAACCAAACTGCTGATAAAAATGGAAGGCTGCACAAAGTAAAAGAAGTATTCAATATGTTTATAAAAAACTATATAAATGTCTACACACCAGGAGAAAAAGTTTGTGTCAATGAGTCATTGGTCGCTTGGCGCGGCAGTTATTTTCCGGTTCCGGCAGTACATTTCGAACAAAAGTGCAGATATGGAATAAAGTTACTCAAATTGTGTACTGAAAAGGGATATACATGGAACCTGATTGTGTACTGTGGTAAATCGAAGGAACCTGACACATTCATTTCATTTTTGCATATTAAATTTATAGAAAACGTGTGCCTAAAAGGTACACAGCACTTTTACCAAGTAGAAGGATGTGTATACTTTTTAAAACTCAATGTTTCAGACACTGTGTACCAAAAAGATGATACACATGACGCCAAAGGTTTTAATAAAAACTGTAAAATGTGAAACTTGTATCGGTATGCTACTTGCCGACAAATATAAGGAAGCACATCATTTTATACTCGTACAATATAAAGACAATGGTGGGCTTATGTACCCATCTCCTGATGTCGTCGTAATTTGTAAGAGAATGGAAATTATCATAAAAACAGCTTGTCTTGCCAATGATAAATTAACAATTAAAACTAGAAATGTCAAACAGGAACTCATGGCCATGGATTCGCCACATTTCATAGGATTTGATCTTGTTCATAATGTTAAGTTTTGCTAATTAGAGCAAATCCCGTTGAATAATCACATTATATTTCTTATAAAGGCAGTCATGGAAAAATACATTAATTTAAGATTACACTATTTGATAAAAAATGCCACCTCAAAAATATCAATACGTCAAGTGCTGCACAAATGCCTTCACTTTACTGGTCAGTGTGTAAACACCATAGCAGTGTTCCAAATTATCTACTGCTTCAATCCACTATAATAGCCTAAATCAACATAACCGGATTTTTTTTAATAATTTCTTATATTTACATTAATTAAAACTAATTTTACGGATTTTATCGCATTAATTTTTTTTTATAATTCCCGACGTTTAGGGTGCTTTCCAGCACCCATGGTCACGGGGGATTTAGGTGACTGACGTCCCGATGTCAATATTAATCCGGAGTACCTACAGCTTTTTTAATTATTGTTTATGGTCCGATCTACGCAGAGTGAACTAGCTGTGTCTTGAAGTCTTGCAATGGTATGCTTGGGTTTAGTTTTAATTTTATTAATTACAGGGTCCCAAGCAGGTGGTAGTACCCAGCCTCCTTCTCTATTAAAATTAGGATGGTTTTAATTTCAATAGCCTCACGTATCATCCTTGGTAGGAATCGATGTACTTTCGCGAGGATTTGTGGTCTATCAAATCTGATGTAATGGTTAGGATATGATCGGAGGATCGAGGATATGATCACAAACCTAGGCGGTCACTATCCGTTACATTTTCAACTACTGGGCATATTTCCTTCTTTCTTATATTTATGATTTTCAGGTGCTGTTGCTAAAAGGCCACCCTTAGCTGAAGTTACAAATAAAAATAATACACTTAAAACAAGTTATACACAAGAAATTGCCTCAACATCAAGTTATGTTCAAGAGACAGCTACTGCTTAAACATTCAGTACGTTAAAATTTATTTTATGTATAAATGAAGATGAAGATAATAATATTATCTTTATCTTCATTTGTGTGTTCAAATTTCTGAAAGAGACTGCAGAGCGTCATGCCAATAGCAATACAATATTTTATTCTGACAACTGCTGTGGTCAGCAAAAATATAGGTACATTTATAGTCATTATTTTCGCACAAAAACAGAATTAAAATTAACTATTTTTTCTGTATTTAAGTTATATTTTACTTTTTCAGTTTCCTTCTTGGCATGTATTGCTATGCGGTTGAAACTCTTCCAATAAGTTCAAACATAAATTTTTGATACGTGGGCACACTCAAAATAAGGGCGACAATGCACATTCGCTCATCGAAAAGTCAATTAAAAGACCAAAAAGTCTGGCATTAGCTACATTCCATACCAGTACGTGCAACTTATACGCAACACCAAGAAAACTGGAAATGCTTCTGTAGTAAACGAGCTTAACTATGACGATTTTTATGATTTAAAAAAGCTATTTGAAGATATTAAAATATTGATGAGATATTAAAGATATTGGCAACATCAAACAACCCAGTACGTTCAAGAACCATGTGGAAACGTTAAAGAGGTTCACCGACAACATAGATTTAATTATCTTTGATGTTGGTGAATTTAAACATACCAGTGAAGCACAAAAAAATTACTGGAAACAGCCCATACCAAATGGTTGGTCTATGCTTGATGCATACCAAAATTACTTCAAATTACTTCAACCAGGAGGTAGGTCATTGGTTAAATTCACTGGGTATTTCCAAGGGGGCCTTGAAATTTTCTATCAATTAGTTAAAAGCTTTAAAAAGATAGGAATATTCAAGGTAGGTACTTCCTCATTGTTCAGTACAGAGTTTTACATCTTCTTGGAGGGATACAAGAATAGATATGAGGCTGACATTGCATCTGTTAGAAATGTCTGGAACCTAATAGGTTGTTATATCCATGACAACCTTCAAAAAGCACATCAAATCCTAGCTTGCCGAGGTAGGGGTTACTCAACCCTAGTAAGAAATGACTGGTACACACTACAGGGAACTGGAGTGTTGTACCAACCATTGGGCAAGACCGACATGCATGCTGGAGGACTAATTCAATATGACCTAACGGGAAAAGAAATAAAGGTCAATTGGAGCCAAGACTACAACCAAAAGCTAAAGGTCTGGAACGAAGAAGTCAATGCAATGACTGGCTCCAAAGTAAAAATTGAACCAGCTGCAAAAACAGTTTTTGAAAACTTGAAATCCTTAGGGTCTATCAAACGAAAACAAAAGACCAAAATTGAAAAAGACCAATATAACGGCTTGATCAGCGACGCTGTTTACAACATCTTTGGCATAAATAAGGATAATGCCACATACGGTCAGACCCAGTACACACCGGAATGGAGGGATGCTGCCATTAAGAAACGACTGGACACCAACGCCGGATCAACACCACCTCACGTACTAAAAGAACTGCACCACATAATAGAACTTATGTTAACTGAAGAAGGGGTAAGTAAGAAGGATTCATTCGACTTTGCCACCAAGGAAGAGGTAATGTCATACATTAACAACCAGGGAGCAACAGGACTCTTTGATAGAGGACACAATCTAAAAGAGTTCATGGAAAAATTCCCTAATTGGTATGAATTAGCCTTTAAACTTAGAATTGATAAGTGGCGAAGAGGCGAACCCACCGGATCCTACAATACAGTCCGTTATAAGCCTGAGTCTAAACAGAAAAAGGTCGTTACTGATGGGAAGCTAGATTATGAGCCGGGTACTAGGAGAGAGGTTATTGCTGAAGGCAATAATCTAACTCCTAGGTTCAAAACATTCTTTGACTCATTATCTAGACTTGCCCATTACATCGTTATAGGCAAGTTCTTGTCAGTGGCCGGTCAAAATAAAATGTACAAAGGCAGTATAAACGGACTCCCACCCCACAAAGTTGGCAGTTTTATGAAAGGTGTTTACGATCTACACCAGCCATTAGCCGACCGCAGCGTAATACCCACAAATGGCTCATCAAAGACTGTTACTTTCACCGAGACTGAGAAGTTTAAGCAGCACAGTGGTCAGGTCGGCTGCTTGGATTACTCAAACTGGGATGCAACAGTAACAGCAGAAGAACGGATGTTGGAAGCACTGCATGTTAAGTCGTTCTTTAAAGAGAAACACAAAAGAACTGTGGAAAATATGCTTAAAGATATGTGCTTCGCCATTTGTGTTAATGACGAGGGAGATGTATGGCTGCGCAATGGTCAACGAGGTAGCGGTGAACTGATGACCAGTTATGGCAACACCCTCCTAGTTCAAGCTAACACTGTAAGGGCAATATGCAAATGCTTAGGACTTAGCCCAGAACAAGTTCTTGAGACAAAATCAAAATGCAGTGTTAATATAGGAAATAACAAAATCAAGAACTATGAGATAACTGCTGTGCCAACATACTCTGATGGTGATGACACAGTAATAATTACCGATGACGACAACATGACTAGGATCAAAAACAACATCTCTGAAATTTTAGAGGAAGCAGGTAAAATCATTAGAGTAGGGAACAAACCCGGAATGAAGGTATCTAAGAGCTTTGCGGACCTTGAATTTTGTAGCCACCGCTATGAACCGGTTCTGGTTGGTCCCGATGCCAGCAACTTATCGATGACTAGAGACCAGATTGAAAAAGGCAAAGATGGCTATGAACTTTTATACTTACCTACAAAGTATGCAAGTGACATAATCAGTAAAAGTAGATTAACACTAAAAGTGGTCACTAAAAACTGGAGGTTCCCCGCCTACCGCGGATCTGTTAACACGTACAGTCTGTGTCTCTCTAAACAAAAATCCAATTAAATAGTTCGTATGGCGTTTTTCTTATTAAAATTAGTGTTAATACAAAGTTAAAGTTCACTCCCATAAACTGACGGTGAAAAAACACAACGAAAAGTGCTAAATCAAATGTGTGCATTCGCTTACAAATTTAAATAAAAATCAAGTGTCCGTTAGTTAAAGTGAATCGAGTGTCGAGCGATTGGCTATGAGCGCTGATGACTCATGTTGTTATTGCTAACTAGTGACGATTTACGGACTTAGAAGCAAGCAATCACATTTTTCACTTATAACTTGTAAGCTTCCGTAGCCTAGTGTGCAACTGTGCGGACTGAACCCCGTCGATCTAGGTTTCAAATCTCAGTGAAGTGTTTTTTTTTTGTATTATCTGGATTGTATTTTTGTTTTTTATTCTTATTTTTTCGTAATGAAATTTCAGTAAAATTTTCCTAAGATTCTGGGAGGGAATTTGAAGGAAACAATTAATACGAACTGTATAAAGAGCAGAATTATAGTTCAATAAAGGATAAATAAAAACTGTTAAAATGTCAAACTCTCAAAATTGTGCCGGCTGCAAAAACTCCATAACGAATAAAGACTCTCTACAATGTATGCAATGCAAGGGGAAATACGATCCGGATTGTGCAAACATCAGCCCAAAGAACTTTCGTCAAATGGAGCGAAAAAAAGAACATTGGAAATGCCCGGAATGTCTAAGCAAACTACCGAAAAGAGGAAATTCTAACACCCCTGTACGAGGCACCACGGCAACCATAGAGGGAGGAACAACCCTACGTACGGATTCATCCACCGTGTCGCATGTCCTCAAGAGTGGCAATCCTAATGTAACGGTGCGATCCAAGGTGTTAAATCCACCCCCACTCAGTGAGACGAGCAACCCAGTACAAGGCGTTGAGAACATCACCATCAACTCTTACGCGGATATTCTGAATGACTTAAAAATCTACATAAAAAATTTATTGCACGATGAAATGGACAGAGTACAAAAAGCTATCGGTAGTCTTACAAATGCCATCAAAGACCAAAACAGTCGGATTGAGCAACTGGAGGCTAGAGTTTCGATATTGGAGAGTAAGTCGGAAACCAAGCCTGCCCAAACCCATCCAATTGAGGGCATCGTAATGCAGTTGCAGGCTGATATTGCGGAAAGAGACCAAACCTTACTCTCTAATGACATAGAAATAGCTGGCTGTCTAGAAACAACCAATGAAAACTGCACCCACATTATTCTGACGGTTGCTAAGAAAATTGGTATGGAGTTGGACGATAAAGACGTCGTATCAGCAGAACGCGTGGGCCCACTTCGTCCAGAGAAACAGGACAGCACAACACCGCGCCCAAGACCTATAGCCGTGCGCCTTGCACGCCGTGATACACGGAACGGCCTGCTCCAAGCTGCGCGCTCCAGACGTAATCTCAACAGCGATGGCCTCGAATTACCTGGACCCACCAAACTGTTATATCTTAATGAACGCTTGACAAGATTTAACCGTCAACTTCTTCAAAAAGCACGCTCCCTTGCCCGCGAAGTACAATTCAAATATGTATGGGTACGGGAGGGAAAGATATTTGTGCGCAAGGAACAAGGGAAACCGCGGATTCGAATTAGAAATGAAATGGACTTATCAAAGGTTTTAAGTATAATGACAGCTGATATCTTTCCATCCCGTACACACCAACTGTTTTTTATGTGTTTTGGTATCGTGCAAGGAATGTATTTAATCGTTTCTTTTAAATTTACTTCCTGAAATCTGTAATTGAGACTATTTCTACACATACAACTACACTCTCTGACACACCGTACACAACCCACTTATTCAAGAACACAAGTTTTATATTACTTTAAATATTTATTATAATATCAAGTTATTATATCCTAAATGGTTAGTATTAAAAATAAATATCTAAGAATAGGTCTATTAAACGCCAGATCTCTGAATACTGGGCAGGATGAATTTCTTGTGGCTGTCCGTAATCACACTCCTGATATATTAGCTATAAATGAAACGTGGTTAAAAGATGGAGAAGATGAATTTGCGCCTATAATACCAAATTATAAGTTTGTGCATAGAGGTAGGCAACAAAAAAAGGGAGGAGGTGTAGGCTTCTATATTAAGCAGGGAATAAATACTAAAGTACGGCAACACCCAGCGTCGTCTCTAGAGCAGATGTGGCTAGAAATTCAACTCCCGGGAGCTTCAATGGCCCTTGGCACGGCCTACAGACCTAACAGTGTGGGTGTTACAGAAACACTGGACGCTCTGAGTGACTCCCTGAATTCAATGGCACAATGCGATTACACTTGCATACTTGGCGATTTTAACGTAGATATGACTAACAAACATTGCAATAGAGCAAAAGATATAATGTAATTCCGCTATCAACATAACCTAGAACAACTCGTCAAAGAACCAACGAGAGTCACTGATCAGACTGAAACTATTTTAGATCTCGTCGTGACTAACACTCCCTCAAGATGCAAAAATATTAAACTTATACACAATCGTTTTCTTAGTGATCATGCATTGGTGCTGTTAGATTTGGACATAAGAAAACCAAAATTTTATAAACAAGTAAAACAACAGAGATTACTAAGAAATATTAATTCCGAAGCTTTCGCAAGAGATCTGACACTTATAACCTGGGACTCTATCTATAATCTAGAGAACGTAGACGAAATGGTTCAAACTTTCAACGCATATATGAGTCAATTATTTGATGCTCATGCACCTGCCCGTACGCTGACGATAAGGGTATTATATATATTATTTATATATAGTATTATTTAACAGTGGTAGAGCCACGCGGCAGCTTTGCTGTTGCACGTATGGGCCGGCTCAAACCGGGGTGGTACCACGACCTTACAGAATACCGGCATGAAGTGGAAGCTCTGCTTCCGCGTTTCGTCTGGTGAGTGCAGGTGGCCGGAGGCCCAAATCCCCTCCCCCCCCCCCCATCAACAGGTAGCGGAATTAAATAATGATAGACTACCCCAGGAGGGTACCAGCACCCCTGGAGAATCCCTCGCTGAGCATCCACGACCATGTTTCTCCACTTCTGAGCGTGGGTGCTCAGGCTGCCCCGCGTATTCTGGGGGGGGCAAAATTCCGCTCAAGACTACAACTGCTCGGGGCAAACGGAGCAACAAAACCAAGGCGACCCCTGCCACGCTGTCCGTGAATTTCTGCAATATCAGGGGACTTCACTCTAACCTAAACGCCGTCCACTACCATCTCGAGACGGCGAGGCCGGCTCTGCTCTTTCTGACCGAGACGCAGGTGTCCTCTCCGGCTGATGTCTCGTATCTCTCCTACCCGGGGTACAAACTGGAACACTCCTTTGTGCCTCGGGCTGGAGTTTGCGTTTACGTCAGAGAGGACATCTGTTCTCGACGCCTCGGCAGACTTGAAGGTTCGGACCTGTCCATCCTTTGGCTACGCGTAGACAGCGACGACCATCCGCGCGTCTACGGGTGCCTCTATAGGTCCCATAGCTGTAATGCCGAAACAGACCGACTCTTCGACCACGTCCAAATGGCTGCAGATTCGTTGCTACAGCAGATCCCCTCCGCAGAGATCGTGATCCTCGGCGACTTTAACGCCCATCACGCCGAATGGCTTGGTTCACGTTTAACCGATCATGCGGGGAGATCTGTTCATGATTTTGCCTTGGCATATGGTCTGACACAACTGGTTACTTCGCCTACGCGGATTCCAGATGTGGAGGATCATGCACCTTCCCTGTTGGACCTTCTGCTGACCTCTCACCCGGAAGGATATCAGATTTCTGTCGACGCCCCTTTAGGCTCCTCGGACCATTGTCTGGTCCGGAGTGTTGTGCCACTCACGCTGAAATCGCGGTTGCATTCTGCAGGCTGCCGCCGTGTTCGGCACTATAGGTCAGCCGATTGGGATGGGATGCGGTCTTTCTTTGCATCCTACCCTTGGGGACGGGTTTGCTTCTCGCCGGATGATCCCAACGTTGTTGCGGATTCTGTTACTGATGTGGTACTTCAGGGTATGGAACTTTTTATTCCTTCCTCTGTGGTGCCCATTGGAGGCAAATCTCAGCCATGGTTTGGTCGCTCCTGTAAAATAGCATCATGCTATAAGCAGGAGTGCTACCAAGCCTGGGTTGATGCATCAGCGTCCCGGGATGTAAACACCAGCGCTCTAAAAAAGAAGTATAATTCCGCCTCTAGGTCCTTCAAAAGAGTCATTGCCAAGGCAAAGTCAGAGCACATAGGCAGAATTGGCGAGAAACTAGTTCGCCTTCCTTCTGGAACCCGTGCATTCTGGTCTCTCGCCAAGGCTGTCCAGGGGAATTTCTGTCAGCCATCTCTTCCATCTCTGCACAGGGAGGACGACTCACTGGCCCATACTGCAAAGGAGAAAGCCGATCTTCTAGGCTCTTTCTTTGCGTCTAACTCGACTCTCGATGACGGGGGGAGTACGCCGCCGACCATCCCGCGGTGTGAGTGCTCCATGCCGGAAGTGCAGTTCACACAGCGCTCGGTTCGCAAAGCACTCCTCTCCCTGGACATCCACAAGTCGAGTGGGCCTGACGGAATCCCCCCAATTGTGCTGAGGACGTGTGCTCCAGAGTTGGCACTAGTTTTAACGCGTCTTTTCCGGTACTCCTACTCCCTAGGCGTAGTCCCAAAATCATGGAAGACGGCTTTCGTCCACCCGATCCCTAAAAAAGGCGACCGCTCAGACCCGTCCAACTACCGGCCAATCGCCATCACCTCCTTGTTCTCCAAAACAATGGAGTCCATTGTAAACAGCTCATGAGGTACCTTGAGGATCACCAGCTGATTAGTGACCGCCAATACGGTTTTCGCCGTGGTCGGTCAGCTGGTGATCTTCTGGTCTACCTCACTCACAGATGGGCGGAGGCAGTAGAGTTCAAGGGGGAGGCATTGGCCGTTAGTTTGGACATTGCGAAGGCCTTCGATCGGGTTTGGCACAAAGCGCTTCTTTCGAAGCTCCCTTCCTATGGGCTTCCCGAGAAATTGTGCGATTGGATCACCAGCTTTCTTGCAGATCGGAGCATCAAGGTCGTTGTAGACGGTGCAAGCTCCGATTGCAAGCCTATTAATGCTGGTGTTCCACAGGGCTGCGTGCTATCGCCAACGCTGTTTCTTCTGCATATCAATGATATGTTGCATACCCGTAACATTCATTGCTATGCGGATGACAGCATTGGTGATGCTCTTTACACCGGCCGAGCCAATATTTCTCGGGAGAACGTCTCCGAGTGCCGGGACAAACTTGTGTCTGAAGTCGAGTCTTTGCTGAACAGAGTCTCGGATTGGGGACGACTAAATCTAGTCCAGTTTAACCCCCAGAAGACACAAGTTTGCGCGTTAACCGCTCAAAAGAACCCCTTTGTCGTATCCCCTCAGTTTCAAGGCACTCCCCTTGTTGCCTCAGCCAGTATCGGAATCCTCGGCGTCGACATATCGAGTGGCGTGCAGTTTCGTGGTCACTTGGAAGGGAAGGCCAAATTGGGCTCTAAAAAGCTTGGCGTGCTCAGCAGAGCGGGACAGTATTTCATGCCGGCACACCGCCTGCAACTTTACAAGGCGCAGGCTCGGCCGCACATAGAATACTGTTCCCATCTCTGGGCTGGGGCTCCCCAGTACCAGCTCCTTCCACTTGACCGCATCCAGCGCAGAGCGGCTCGAATCGTCGACGACCGAGTGCTTTCCGATCGGCTCGATTCACTGGCGCTGCGAAGAGATGTTGCATCTCTTTGCGTATTTTATCGCATCTATCACGGGGAGTGCTCTGAGGAATTGTTCGGATTAATCCCAGCCGCCAAATTTCGTGAACGCACTACACGGCAAACGTCCCGATACCATCCACACCATCTGGATGCTTGGCGGTCCACCACTGTACGTTTCACAAGGAGTTTTCTTCCACGTACAACCTCTCTGTGGAATAGTTTACCACCGGCGATTTTTCCGGACCGATACGACCTGGGGACCTTCAAGAAAAGAGCGTACTCCTTTCTAAAGGGCCGGCAACGCACCCGCAATTCTCCTGGTGTTGCGGTTGATCATGGGCGGCGGTAGTCACTTAACATCAGGTGAGCCGCATGCTCGTTTGCCCCCTCTTCTATAAAAAAAAAAAGAAAAAAAAAAGGGACAAACCAAAGCCATGGATTACAGATATGTTGCTATTCATGATGAGTTTACGTGACGATGCGTTAGAAAAAGCCCAGAAGGATAAAAAAGATTGTTCAAATGAATACTACCGAACCCTTAAAAATTTAGTCACAGCAACCCGTAAACGCGAAAGAAAAGCTTACTTTAACCATTATATAAACAACAACTTAAAAGATCCGAGGTCGCTGTTGCGTAATATAAAAAATGCTGCACAAATTAACATACATACATACATATAATCACGCCTCTTTCCCGTAGGGGTAGGCAGAGACCACTTCTTTCCACTTGCTACGATCCTTACATACTTGTTTCGCTTCGTCCACTTTCATTATTCCCTTCATACATGCTCTACGGTTTAGGGTACTCTTAACCTGGCCTTTTTTCAAGACGTCCCTAATTTGGTCTAGAAAAGTCCGCCTAGGTCTACCCCTTCCAGCACTTTCGTTCACACTCGCCTTATACACTTTTTTCGTCAATCGTTCTTCATTCATTCTCTCGATGTGGCCAAACCATCTCAGCATACCTTTCTCAATTTTTGTCACTACATCTTCTTTCAGACCACAACGTTTCCTTATCTCACTATTTCTTATCCTGTCACTCCGTTTAACTCCTATCATACTTCTTAATGCCCTCATCTCAACTGCATTTATTCTACTTTCATGTTTCTTCTGCCATACCCAACTTTCACTTCCGTACATGAGTGTCGGAACCAACACCCCCTCATGCACAGCCAAACGAGCCTTGTTAGACACCTTCCGACTGCTCATAAAGGAGTGCAAAGCCCCATTCACCATGTTTCTTGCATTCACTCTTCTTTCGATATCACTCTCACACTTTCCGCCTCTTGTAAACTTTGACCCCAGATACACAAACTCTTTCACCTGTTCAATTTGTTCATCTTCAATCACGATATTGCAGTCTGTCACTGCCTCATCTTTTTCAAACACTATCACTTTAGTTTTCCTTACATTCATCTTCATTCCCTTTCTAACAAAAGCTCCACTCATAGCAGTTACCATCTCCTGCAACTCCTCGGCCGAAGAAGCAAGTAATACTTGGTCATCAGCATAGAGAAGACATTTGACGAGTAACTCATTCATTCTCAACCCACTTTCATTCTCTTTTAAATCTGTCAAACAATTGTCCATGAACAGATTAAACAGCCACGGTGACGCTACACATCCCTGTCTAACACATTTTTCGATATTAAACCATTCAGTGTATGCCCCTTTTATCCTTACACAAGCACTAGAATCCCTATAAAGAGATTGCAATGCTCGTATGAGGACACTGCTCACACCGTACACGGACAGTGCTGACCACAATTTATTCCTCACCACTCTATCATAGGCCTTTTCTAGATCTACGAAGGCGCAGAACACTTTCTTGTTTTTAGCCAAACACTTTTCGGCTATGCACCGCAAGGAAAAGACCTGATCCGTACATCCCATTCCCTTTCTAAATCCCGCTTGTACATCCCATATTTTCTCGTCTGTTTCATTCACAACCCTTTCAATCAACACTTTCGCATACAATTTACCGACGACGCTAAGAAGGCTTATACCACGGTAATTTATGCAGTCCTGCCGTGACCCTTTTCCCTTATACAATGGCACGATTACGGCTTTGCACCAGTCTCCCGGCACTTGCCCATTTTGCCAGCACAGATTGAAAAGGCGGTACAGCTGACTAGCCACCAGGCCCTGTCCAGCCCTCAGCATCTCGACGGTAATCCTGTCATACCCTGCAGCCTTACCTAATCTCATACTTTTCAACGCTTTCACTATTTCATCCATGCTTATCTCATTTTCATCAACATTTATATTCGTTTCCATGGAAGGTGGCAGATACTGTACCCGCACTTCCTCTCTTTCAAACAAACTTTCAAAATACTCTTTCCATCTCTTTAACACACATTCTTCTCCTTTTATAATGCTCCCATCTTGACTCCTGATTGTACTCAGCTCCGAGGTAGAAGTTTTTCCTCTGACTGTTTTGATGGTTTTCCAGAAAAAACTTAATGTTTGACTGGAAATCTTCAGTTAGCCTCCTATCGAAATCATCTTTTCGTTCTTCTTTCTTTCTAGACACAGTTTCTTTCGCTTCTTTTATACTTCGTTCTTGCTTCCTTTATCTCGTCATCCGTTGCCTTTTGAACTTTTTGGTTAGCTTTTGTTGCTAACCAATCCAACCACGCTTTCTTCTTTTCTAGCACAACCCTTTGTACATTATCCATCCACACGTTATCATTCTTTCTCCCTTTCCTTCTTTTAGCTACCCCGCATACCTCAATCGCAACATTTACAACCCCTTTCTTAAATGTCTCCCACAAATCTTCAATCCTTCCTGTCTCTTCTATCCCTTTAAAACTTTCTTTCAGTTTCTCTACAAACTCGTCTTTCTTTTCTTTTTCTTGTAGATTTTCCACTTTTACTCTGTCCAAAACACTCGTAGGCTCGGCCCCTCGGTGTCGCCACCGTTTAAAGAGGCCACGCATTCGGGCTATGACTAGGAAGTGGTCTGTGTCGAGGCCTACACCGCGGTATGCCCGAGTGTCTAGCACTTTCTTCTTTAGTCTTTCATCCACAATTACAAAATCAATCATACTTCTAGACTCACCCTCATCTCTTGTATACAAATGGATCTTTTTGTGGTCAAACATTGTGTTGGCCACGCACAGATTCCATTCCAAGCATACTTCAAGCAGGCTTCTCCCATTGTCATTCACTCTCTCGTCCCCAAACATACCCAGAACTCCTTCATACCCATCACGCTTTACTCCAACCCATCCATTAAAGTCCCCTAACATCACGATCCGTTCATTTTCTCCGCATTTATTCAAGACCTCTCTCCTGCTATCCCAAAATTCCTCTCTCTCTTGTTGTGATTTTAGTGACCCACCTCCACGCAGATCCGTCGGTGCATAGACCCCAAGGATAAACAAGCGGGTGAGTCCAACTTTTAACCTAATCCAGAGGAGTCTTGGGCTTACACATTCATGCTCCATCACACATTCAACCATTCGAGATGAAAGAATCACACCAACTCCCTGACAGCCTCGGCTGGTTTGGGGGACTCCCGACCAGTATGCCGTGTAGGGGCCATGAACCGTGGTGTCACATCCTTTCCTCTTGGTTTCGTTCACGCACAGAATATCAATGCAACGTTCATCCATCATCTGACACACTCCATCTACCTTTCCATCCATCCCTCCTCTTACATTCAACGTAGCGAAGCGGCTCTCCGTGGGCCGCTTTTCGCCCCCGCGAGAAACGAGACGTGATGGGTGGCGAACCACATCGCCGCCATTTTGGTTAACTTTTTGAATATCCATTGCGTTCCCACGAATAGCGAAGGAAAGGTTTGTCCCCCCCCCCCAGCAGAGCCCTGCATGCCAGGGTAAGGCTAGCCTAATTCCGGGGTCGCCCGGTCCCAGGGCAGTGTGGCACGCTAACGACTAAGCTCGCCCCTAGCCATGCATCCATCCGCTCGGCCAACGTTGGATTGGCGGAGGGTAGGAATAGGAAAACGGGAAGGATATGTGGTGTGAAAAGGAAGAGTAAGGTAAGTTACGAAAATATCTTAAAACTGGCGTAGTTTAAATTTTACAAATTTGCAGTTATGTCACTGTCGCTCCAAATGAGCGATATATTGAAAATTAATTTTATTTTTTAAAAATGACCCACTGGGTTTCGTGCTGGTTCTGGTAAAAATTTAGTATCAAAACGCTTTAATAGGGGGTTGTGGAGAGAGGATAAGGGAGGTGGAGAGGGGTAGATTCACCCCTCACTTTTAACCCACCGGAGGTGCATAGTATTTTTATATTAAATGATGTTGTGTCATCAAATCAAAATCAAATCAAATCAAGATTAAATTAAAATTGTATTGAATGATTTCTAAGAAAAATCGCCTTAATAGGGAGTTGGGGGGAGTGTCCCCTCTCCGCCGAAACAATATCAAAGTGTATTTCTGGGTTTTCGCTATTTCTGGGCGGTTTATAAAAATAACCACGAATCCCCTTCTAACCTAACCTGTCCGAGTTGGTGTGCCCCCAGTCCCGAGCTTGCTTCGCTCGTTCTTGCACGATATAAAACATCAAAATGTTAACTTTCGTAATTACTTTAAATAAGTGAATATATTTTATCACTTCCACCATTGCCAATATATTTCATAATTTTCTAATATTCTCTTGATCATCGTAATTATCTTTTTTAAGAGAAATATAAGAAAATTGAAGAAGTCTGGCTTTGAAGTCAGTGTTATTAACCACTTGATTGAACAAACAAGGTTGGACCTTCATGTATAACTCTCTACCGGGTGTTCATATTGTAGCCTTTGCGGATGATACAAATGCAGTAATATCGGCACAGAATACAAATGCTCTCAACCATAGACTAAATGGAGCTCTTTTAACGTTTTCTCTGTGGTTTAATGCAAATAATCTTATGCTGAATGCAGAAAAAACTGAAGTCATACTATTCCAAACCATAGCGAAAACGCGAGATACCCTGAACATCAGATTACATGAAAACTGCATAGCACTTGTACAGTCGGTGAAATTCTTAGGTGTTTTTATAGACTCGTATTTAACATGGAAAGATGAATCAAATAATATAGAGATAAATAAAAAAGCGTTTGTTCTACAAAAAAGAGTGCTCTTTTTTGTAGAACAAACGCTTTTTTTTACATTATAGACATAACTATTTCCCCAAAACTTAATACTGTATCTTAAGCGAGATTCTATTAGAGCATAATATACAATTTTTAATTGTTTCGTGGTTAGTTCTTCCCTCGAACTTCTTAAAGCATGGCATGCAGAGCTGATTTTGCTCTCTATATTATTTAATTCATCTTTCCATGTTAAATACGAGTCTATAAAAACACCTAAGAATTTCACCGATTGTACAAGTGCTATGCAGTTTTCATGTAATCTGATGTTCAGGGTATCTCGCGTTTTCGCTGTGGTTTATAATATCTCGCATACACCAGAGGCAATCATGCAGAGAACAATTTATAAATTTGAAAATCCTTACTGTGTCCTGTTTGTATATTCTTACTTTACTCACTGATCTTGTCAAACATCCGAATAGATATGAAACTGATGATGAAATGGCAAGAAGATAAGATACGAGACGAAAGAATATACCCAATGTCTTCAAAACAAAACTACAGGTTGTTGAGCATAGCGTTAGAAATCAAGCTGTAAAACTTTTTAATATACTACCTAATGCCCTAAAAAGCATAAATAATGTTAAAATTTTTAAACAAAGGTTAAAATCTTTTTTATCGGAGAAATGTTTCTATTCAGTGAATGATTATATTGAGTTTGGTAAAAATTAATATTGCATGCATTATTTAATTAATAAATAAGTAGACACTTTTAGTACAAACGTATAATGTTAATTAATTAAATTTAATATTTTTTCTTACAATTAGGTTTTCCCACACAATGTATATTGTTTTTGGAATAAATGACTATGACTATGACTATGGATTATGCAAGAGAGGGTAAAGAAGCAAGGGATGGAGTGTTTGAGGTTGATAATGAAGAATTATTACCACTGTTTGATGTGCCTCACTTATAAAAGGGAATCCGAAATAACTCGCTCACTAAAAATTTAAAATATATAATGGAAGGCACTGATAGAATCGCAAAGTGGGACCACATTATGACACTCCTTTAAAATAACACTACACATAAAGGCATAAGATTAATTAAAAAGCTAACTGAATCTCTCGGGTGAAATCTTAGAGTTATTGTAGACAGTCTGAAAGTCAGCTGCAAAATTGCAGTTTCTGTGCAGAAATTTTAAAATGACTTATATGTATTATATACTTGCAGTAAAATAGATAAAATATTGCTTCCTTTAAATTTTGTTTTCTATTTCAGATGAAGGATTACTGCCAAATTAGTGTAAAAAATGCAGCCGACATACTATTATTTTTTGACAATTTGTTTGACTCATTGAATTGTAGCTTCAATAACTCCTCAAAGAAAAGTGACACTCCATTGCAACTAGCACTTAATCAAAATCAGATAATAAAGAAGTTTGGACAAAACTCATCCTCAAATCAATAAAATTCGTATCCAAAAAGGGTATCATGTTGGTGCAGTTCCATCTATAAGTAACCGGATACGTATTATTGAAAACTTAAAAATTATTTAACGTGTAATGGGTTTTTCAACAAGAACTTTGTTTTTCAATTGGGGCAACACCAACAACATGACAGTTTTGACATTTAGTTTTTTGACCTATTCGTAGTAGATACTTTGGCAATTGCTACAATGAATTCAATTTCGCTCGAAAATCGCATTAAAATAATTAAAATCCACTATGAAAATGGTGGTTCTGTTAAAGTTACGTTTCGTAAAATTCGTGATATTTTCGGACAACACAATCGTCCTTCTGAGACCGCTATTAAGAATTTGGTCGCTAAATTTGAATCGACAGGCTCGGTACAAAATGTGCCAACACCAACGCGTGTTCGACCGGGGCGTTCAACCAAAAACATCGCAGCCGTGAGCCGCAGTGTTGAAGAAGATCCAAATTTGTCAATTCCTCGACGTTCTCAACAATTGGGGTTATCCAAAACCACCACTAAAGATTTGGCTTTGAAGCCTTACAAGGTTCAATTGGTGCAGGAATTGAAGCTGACCGACCATTCACATCGCCGTAGATTCGCTCAATTCATTCAGGAACAGCCCGCTGGTTTTTCTGAAAAAATCATTTTTTCAGACTAAGCCCATTTTCACTTGTCAGGGTACGTCAACAAGCAAAATTGCTGCATTTGGGCTTCTGAAAATCCTAAAGCGATTATTTAGAAGCCTTTGCATGCTCAACGTGTCACTGTATGGTGCGCTATGTGGTCTGAAGGCGTGATTGGGCCGTTTTTTTTCGAAGATGAGGCTGGAAATGCGGTAACGGTCAATGGATCACGCTATCGCGAGATGTTAACATCTCAATTTTTGGCCTATTATTGATGACATCGATATCACAAACATGTGGTTTCAACAGGACGGTGCCACATGTCACACAGCCAACGAAACGATCAATTTATTGCAAACCAAATTTCCCGATCGCATAATTTCACGAAATTCAGCTGTTAAATGGCCAGCCAGATCGTGTGATTTAACACCACTGGATTATTTTTTGTGGGGCTATGTTAAGGACAGAGTCTATACGGAGCCAATCGAATTAATCACGGCCTTAAAACTCAAAATCCGTGACGTGATTAACGAAATAGACCCGCCATTTTGCCAAAAAGTGATTAAAACTTTGATAAAAGAATCGACATCTGTCAGCGTGGTCGTGGTGGACATTTGCCGGATATCATTTTTCATTCGTAATTGCCAAACTTTTCTCTTCGTAATACAATAATAATTTGAATCATCTTCATCTAAGCTCTTTGTTTTATTTTGTTTTAGAAAACAAAGTTCTTGTTGAAAAACCCGTTACAATATAAAATCATATTGTACACAGATCTGGTGCCGGCATTTTAACCAGTGTTTGAGAATTTTTTCGGTAGTGTAAGAATCCGCCTTTGAAGCACTTGTAATAAATAATTTAAGCAGCACTTATTCGCCGGATTCTAACTGCAAGGATGATTCAGTCTTCATATTTAAATCATTAAAAGCGTTGTTCTTTACATAGCAAGGAAGATAATGTTTCTTCAGAAATTCGATACGAGGATATTTATAGTGATGAAATGATAGTTGATTTAAATATAAAAAGGGACCCACGAATAATGGCTGCTTTGGAGTACGTAACTGGTTACTTATAACGACAGTGTCGCTCAAAAATTTTTAAACATTTTAAAACTTGTTTTGCAAATTTGCATTCTCGTAAAGAAAATAATTACATAAAATTAAGAGAATACAATATGAAAAAATCTACCTAACATACCCTAATCTTGATTTGGTTAGTTGTTTTTCCAACATACAAGATATATTTCATGATATATAATGAAAAAGGTTTTAACACGAGAAACTCAAAAAAAGAAATAATAGAAAAAATTTGTAACTCTTCATGCATATTCTTTTTGTATAATTGGTGTAGGGGCATCAATAAAATATTTACTGGTAGTAACACCCACTACGCCAGAGAAGATGTACTTCAATGTTTAGAATCTGAGTATTATAATAAAAGAAAGAGGAAATAATTAAAAGGAGTTTTATTTTTTATTATTCACCTTTGATCACTTATTTCTGCAACTAGTTGCAGAATTACGTCATTTTGTTAAATTCATTAAAAATAATCAGTACACCAGGGACTAATATCATTCGTTTAGTTCGACAACTCAATACAGATGTCTCTGTACCACGGAATCGACTAGTATCTCTATTCCAGGTATATATAAAGTACTCTGTGCGGGGGACTGAGGTGACTGACGTCCGGACAGTGCTGCCATCCCTGCGGTTTTAACTGTAGATCTACAGTTTTTTTGGAAATTCTGTAAAAGTTGGAAAGTGATATGAACAGATCACTCTCTGATTCTCATATTCACCGGAAAGCGGTTTGGGGACACTGGAAACCTCCAACTATGTCGCCTAACGTAACAAGAGATGCAGGGGTGACTTAGAAGAGGAAACTTTGGAAGCGTTTAAGCAAGATATGATGGCAGCCCTTCAAACTATGATGCAAAATGAATTTAAGAAAATTAATCCAATCCTTCAAGACATCAAAAAGGCAAATGAAAATATAGAAAACTCTATATCATTTTTAGCCTCACAAAATGAAGAATTCAAAAAAAGAATTGAACAATTGGAGTGCGAAAATAAAAGGGGCAAGAGTACATAACCTTACTAGAGAATTAACTGGAGGACGTTAGAAGAGAAAACTAAAAAGGAAACTTTGAAATAAAGAATGTGCCACAAATAATATATACTCATATCTAATATTCATCGTTACTTTACTGTTTCAAAAACTGGCTTTTCTTTGTTCCAATCACATACATTTATTTACACAAACACACATTAACAACTTCCTCAAATCTATACAAAATAACCATGTGATAATTTATAAAAAGCTGCTCACTGCTTTATATAATCATGTTAAAAATGTGTTCTATGAAAACAGACCCAATTGTCAAATGGCTCCTTCATTATAAGGTTATTCATTACAACACAAATTATGAAGTAGAAGATTAATTTCTAACCGTGATACCGATCACCGACGGCTCAGCTAAAGTTTTGTACCAAAAACTATCGAATATTTTAATGAGAAAGGAATTCCATACAAAAGGAATTTGTTAGTATTTGCGTCTGATGGTGCCAATGTCATGTTCGAGGGGAAAAACTTCATGATCACTCATTTGAAGAATGACATACCTAATAGTTTCACCATGAAATGTATATGCCATTAATTTGCTCTGTGTGCATCTCGCGCTTGTGAAAAATTACCGAGGGGTCCTGAAAACTTTTGCCGTGAAGTTTTCAATCACATCCAAAACGCACCTAAACGCATCGGTGATTATAAAACTATTAAGGCGTTTACAAATGTAAAACCACATAAAATATTACAACCACACATACCAGATGGCTATCGTTGAACGATGTCGTGAATAGATTGAACAACTTCCAACTATAAAATTATATTTCCAATCAGCAGTGTTTACAGATCGTCTTCTTTCTGCCGAAAACATTTTAACAAAAGCCATGGAACCGACAACCGAATTATACGTGGAATTTTTACGATTTGCTCAACCAATATTCACAGATTTGATGAAAGAAATGCAGGCAGAAAAACTAAAGTTTACTCGTTATATGATCTGATCTACAGAGCATATGTGACAATTTTAGAATGTTTTATACAACCGGTTTATTAAGAACTAAAAGAAGAAGAGGTAAACAAAACCAAAGATATAATAAATGCCAAAGAACAGAAAATATTAAGTGTTGATGTAAACGGCGTGCGGATTCATTTGCCGTTATTGGAAACATGTGTTGGAAGAATAGTACCAAACTTAGTTAGATTGAAAAGAAACACTCAAGAATTGGACGACGATAAACTGTCAAGTTTTCATAGGACATGTAAAGAGTTTCACATTGAGGCAGTAGCCCAATTCAAACAAAGGTTTCCTTTCGATAATAAAGAACGTCAGGCACTAAAGTGTTTACAGATGTTGAACCCACCAGCGATTTTAGGTCATAATTTGAGCATAAAACATATGACTTCAATTTCTGAGCAATTATATTATTTTCCAGGTATTCCACTAGGTCCAGAAAATGTAACATAATTATGTAGATAAGGAATCGCGAACTCTTCGCAATACCAATTTTAATTTTGACGAGACTGATACGCCTAGTGTAGAAACATTTTCGTGGCATGTTTCCAAATTAAAAAACGGCGACGGCTCTGGAATGTTTCCATAATTATCGACTTCAACCAGAAAGCTTCTATGTTTGTCACACAGTACCGCTACGGTAGAACGCTTGTTTTCGAGCATTAATGTTATTAAAAACTTTCTACGACCACAATAAAACGTAGCTTGCACACCAAGTCAGAAATTAAAAATTGTTTCGAGTACAATGTGACAAATGAGCATTTCCAAAAATTCAATAAAAACATTACGATTTCAACAAAAGTAAAGATGAAACGAAAAATCAAGAAGACTTACAAGTTGAAAATGAGATAGTAGCTAGTGATACTATCTAAAACGTGAGCACTGCAAAAATTGCAACTGTGAGACTTTTGATTTTGACATTTAGTTTGATTAAAACTTTGATAATTAAAAGATTATGATTGTTTTTGATGTCCTTCCTATAGTGTATTCTATTTATTACTATCATTAAACTATACATAATATAATATAAAGATAAAGATGTAGATTTACTTGATTAAAACTACTTTTACGGATTTTATCGCGTTTATTTTTACTTTTTATTTTTAATTCCCGCTGTTTCGGGCGCTTTCCAGCACCCATGGTCACAAACTGCAGACTTGTGATCATATGCTAGACGGCCCCAACCATTACATCAGATTTGATAGACCACAAATCCTCGCGAAAGAACACTGATTCCTACCAAGGATGATACGTGAGGCTATTGAAATTAAAAAACATCCTAATTTCAATAGAGAAGGAGGCTGGGTACTACCACCTGCTTGGGATCCTATAATCAATAAAATTAAAACTAAACCCGAGCATACCACTGCAAGACCTCAAGACATAGTCAGTTCATTTTGCATAGATCGGACCATAAACAATAATTAAAAAAGCTGAAGGTACTCCGGGTTTAACAATGACATCGGGACGTCAGTCATCTCAGTCCCCCGTGACCATGGGTGCTGGAAAGCGCCCGAAACGTCGGGAATTAAAAATAAAAAGTAAAAATAAACGCGATAAAATCCGTAAAAGTAGTTTTAATCATGTGTAGTGTTCGCGTAAATATAAGCAATCATTATGTAGATTTACTGTTTTTCAATTTGATATTTACAGTTTTCTGCAGCTTTTTCAAGCATATCTACAGTTTTGCTCTATGCTGAGGTTGGCAACACTGCGTCACGACATCAGTGTTAACCAGGAGTACCTTCTTCTTTTTAATTATTATTTATTGTCCTATCGACGCAAAATAAGCTCGCTGTGTCTTGAAGTCTTGCATTAGTATGCTTTGGTTTCATTTCAACACTTAGCTAAAATATTATCCCCACTCAGAAGACACAAGAGCACACGCTAAGGATTCATACCATTTTGTCAGTGAGATAAAAGACCTACGTCTTACTGACGATGAAATCACTGCCATTTTTCATGTTCAGTCTCAATTTACAAGCCTACCTCTTGAAGACTGCATCTCAATTATAACCAGAAACATGCCATCCGAATATGCAATACAACTCAGACATTGCCTTACATCTGGCAATCTATTATGAAAGGAAGAGTTTTACAAGCAAGTAGATGGTGGTGCGATGGGCTCACCTGTAATCTCCCACTATCGCCGATATATTCATTGGAGACTTTGAAGAGAAAGCGCTCCTTACTGCACCTGTTACTCCAAGGTTTTACAAGCGGTATGTAGACGATACTTTCACATTTTTACCATCAGAAAATGTAACTGCATTTTTAGAACATCTCAATTCCATAAACTCTAAAATTCAATTTACAATGGAGAGTTAAGAGGCAAATAATTCCTTAGCTTTCCTAGATGTGTTAGTTATATTATAACCATGGTAAATTCTCAATAGATGTCAGTGATCAGATGGCGACTTATGGATCAGCTTTACTTAAATGCACAAAATGGTATCGGAAACTGATGATTGAAATTATATAGGGCACAAGCTTGGTGAACGCTCATTTTTATATAACCAATATACCCATAAAAAGAAACTAACAATAACAGAGTTTCGTAAGCAGGTTATCACAGGAATGCTTGAAAAAGCCAATACACCCTTGACAGTCAGTGCCAAACACTACTTGGTCACTAATTGAAAGACGGAGTTAAAAAGAAACTCTTTTTCTAAATCGCTCGGAATGCTATAAAAATACGACAGGGAAGGTAAAACTATTGACGGAAAACTACGAAAAGCTTCCCAGGTGGTAACATGGCGACTTGGAGAGAGCGACTGTCGCAACCCCGTGCTGGGCACGCCACTATAGCGGCGATAAGACCCCTCTTTGAGGAGTGGCTTGAGAGACGCCACGGCATTCTCACCTTCCGCCTGACGCAGGTCCTCACCGGACACGGTGTGTTCGGGAGGTTCCTGCACCGAATCGGGCGGGAGGAAACGCCTGGGTGCTCCCACTGCGAGGATGGACCGGATGACACGGTGGAACACACCGTGGAGGTGTGCCCTGCTTGGGCGGAGCACCGCCGTGTTCTCGTAGCGGCGATAGGCGGCGGCGACCTCTCGCGTCCGGCCCTGGTCGAAGCCATGGTCCGGAGCGAGACAGAATGTGATGCCGTCACCACCTTCTGCGAAGCAGTGATGCTAGCGAAGGAGGTGGCGGAGCGGGAGAAGGAGAGAGCAGCAGCTTTCCTCCCCGGCCGCCGCGGGAGACGCCCCGGGAGGGGGGAGGGAGGATTTTTACGATGATTCAATATCGAGAAAGTGGTAAACACAAAATGGGCCGACGATTCACACATCTGACGAAAAAGTGACGGCATTACATTTCTTAAACGTGGGCCAAGAGCTCACAGGATGCTGCAAAAGATATTTGTTCTGCTTTTTGATTATAATTGTTTCACCTTAAGCAAGATGGTATATATCTAAGGCCAACATTAAGCCTGGTATAAATGAAAACATATTTCACTAATGAAATGGCCTTAACACCACATATTGATTATGACAAGAAAAATGAAAGGATTACTGGTTTAGTTGACAGTGTTGATTGTAGTGAGGAGGTAGCTGATAATGTGCTAGTGTTTATGATAAGAGGTATTCTAAAATACTATAAACAGCCGATATCGTATTCATTTTGTGCTGGCAGTGTTTGAGGTTGATAAAGAAGAAGTGGTACCATTGTTTGATGTGTCTCACTTATTAAAAGAAATCCGAAATAACTTGCCTACTAAAAATTTAAAATTTACAATGGAAGGCACTGATAGAATCGCAAAGTGCGACCACATTATTACACTCCTTGAAAATAACACTACATATAAAGACATAAGATCAATGAAAAAGCTAACTGAATCTCATAGTGACCTAAATAAAATACCAATAATGAAAGTCAAGCATGCAACTCAAATTACCAGTCATACTGTAGGAGTTAATATGGGATATCTAGTTGGTAAGTTCAAAATAATTTATGGGTAGTGGGTGAAATCTTAGAGTTATTGTAGACAGGTTCAAAGTCAGCTGAAAAATTGCAGTTTCTGTGCAGAAATTTAAAAATACAGGGTGTTAGTGTAAATACCGTTGTCCTTGAAACCAGTGGTTTGGTTTCACTTATAGAACGTAAATTCAATGAAAAATAACATTTTTTTTAAAGTCAAATCTCATTTTTTCCTTAGAATTATTTCACCCTAGGCATATACAAAATTCCAGTCAAAATATCGTAGCGGCAGGGATCTCGTGCACAGCTGAGCGGTCAAGGCCATCAGCCGACAGTCCACAGCGTCACTGTTTCAGTTTGTCAGTCGATCGCTGCTTCGGTAGCGAATGTACGTGTTTATTTGAATTATAAGCGTTCCGCGCGCCGTGCCGCGTAGTTTTGTGCGAGTGTGTTTAAGTTTGTAATTTTGTCGTACACAAACGTGCAGTGGACCGAAATGGTCCGACTTTATGCGTTAAGTCACGACAATGTGAACGAGGCTCAACGAATGTACGCAGAATCATTCCCTGGACAACCTGTGCCAAATCGTGAAACTTTGTTGGCGGCCACGCAAAGGTTACGTAGCTATGGACAGTTTACCGTGCCAGTTCATGCTCAGGGGCGTGGCAACCAGCAGCTGCCAGTTACCCTTCAAGAACGTATCTTGGATTTCTTCGCGGAGAACCCAGAGTATTTTCGGTGTTTCTCACTGGACAATTTGGAAAATTCTGCACATTGATCGTCAACATCCGTATCATTTTCAGCCGGTTCAAGAGTTAAATGAAAACGACCACATACCGCGGGTGGTATTTTCGCAATGGCATATTCAAAACTTTGATAACGTTTCCATTTTATTTACGGACGAAGCAATGTTTACAAGGTCGGCCATTTACAATGTTCGTAATGAACATTACTGGTGTCGGGTAAACGAACACCGAATACGGCAAAACAGTTATCAGCACCGATTTTCCGTAAACGTGTGGGCGGGAATTCTAGACGGCAAACTTCTTGGACCTTATTTTATTGACGGCCATTTGAACGCACAGTCGTACATGGCTATTTACGACATGTATTCGACAGGATGTTGGAAAATGTGCCTCTTCGTTCACTGAGAAACCTCTACTACCAATATGACGGTGCCCCTACACATTTTCAGCTGCAAATCAGGGCTATGTTGGATAAGGAGTTTAGAGTTTTAGTTAGAGGGCCAGTTGCGTGGCCAGCGCGTTCGCCCGACCTTACCCCGCTGGACTTTTATCTTTGGGGAGAAGTGAAGCGCCGAGTGTATACAACTAAGTTCCATAATACGTCGGAACTCAAAAGGCGAATTCTGCTTTGTCCTCCTCGAAAGTCTGCTTTGTCCTCTCAGTTTGCATTTGATCGCGAGAAAACGTTAGTCTCCTTTACTCCAAAGGTAAACAAATCGGTGATATTGCTATCTACTATGCACAATAAGGAAGAGATCAATCCTACAACGTATAAGCCAGTTATAATTGATGACTACAATGCGACAAAGGGAGGCGTCGATACCTTTGACAAAATGATGCACAATTACACGACTGCGAGGGGTACTCGACGCTGGCCGCTTAGGTTTTTTATCGGTATGTTAGATCAAGCAGGGATCAACTCTATGATTCTCTATCTAGAAGCTAAGCATCCAAACACACCAGCTAATAAGTTTAGAAGTAATTTCTTAAAAAAACTAGCAATGCAGCTAGCCGAGCCGCACATGAGACGACGCCTGGAGTCAAATTTACCTCGACAACTATCGGGAAATATAAGAGCCATTCTAAATATCCCCGAAGAAGTTTCAGCATGTGAACCCCCCGCCAAATTGCAAAAACAAGCTCGATGTGCATTGTATCCTCAAAAAAATGACAAAAAAGTGAAGACTTTTTGTTCAAAATGCAGAAGACCTGCGTGCCCTGAACATCGTGTGGAAATTTGTCTCAGTTGTGTTTAAGTTGCCATAAAACAATTTTTATAAATCTAATTTCTTTTAGTTACTGATTGATCTAAAGAAAAGTGTTTTTTAGGTTTGTTTCAAAAATAAAAAGTTTAATTTTTCATTAAATAAAAGTTTTTTATTCATTTTATTATCATGGGGTGACGTGACACCCCTAATATATAATTTAAATGAACACGTTACCATGCATGTTCATTTAAATTATGTTACCATCGTAGGGTGAAGACGTCGAAATGGCAATGGTTTTTTCATATCGTAGACACAGTCTTTGTAGTCTTGTATTATCAATCTTTGTCTAGTGAAAAGTTATTTACCTATGTGTAAAAATTTATAAAAAAAAAAGTTATACTCATGTGGTGGGCATTGGGGAAGTAAGGGAATCTACTACTCCTTATACACTCATGAGAGTCGTAAGGGCCGACAGAACGAACGAAACAAACCAGGATGGATGGACCAGATGGCCAGAACCTTTTTTTAACTTTTCAACAACTTTATCCAGATAACAGTGTGACAAACGGCTAGCCCTCTACGCACAATTAGAGTATATTACTTTCATTGGACACAGATCATTATGGTCTATCCACGCTAACACGGTTTTACGTGTATTTGGTGTCATATTAATTATTTTAAGTTTTTTTGTAATATTCTGATTAAATTCCTAATTTTTTTCCTAATTCTTAGTATCACAAAATAGTCTAAAGTAGAGTTAGTCTCTCGTAGTCGCCATATCTAAGTCATCTGTTCCGCCTAATCCAACGGATCTAAATTGTTTCGATCCTAACATTATTTCTTCACCAGCTGCTTATGTTGAAATTCAAAATGGTTTAGGAGGTTCATTTAAAAACCATGACAGTCATTGTCTCAAGAAAATTTTTGAAAACAACTTCAAAATTATTACCAATAAAAAGAAAAGGAAACATAAAACGAAAGAAAGGAAGCAAGAGAAGCATGCTAATCGGGTTGACTTAAATAGAACAATTTGATTTTTTCCACCAATTCCTCATTAATGAAATAAGAGCGTCAAGGTCCTACTAGAACTCTCCCACTAGCGCCATCTAGTATCGAATGGAATAATTAAGCTTTCTAGAAAGCCCCACACTCGAACTTTCTGCACCTGGTCTGTCGGAGCCGGTATTTGCTGGAATATTCTGGATGTTTCGGTGGAAAAAAGCCTATATAAAGCCGTTGAAAGCCGCGATCGGGCAGTATTGAATTGGCGATACGAGCGAAGCTTCGGAGTGAAATAAGGTGAACTAAAGTGATCAGTGCGATTAATTATTACAGTGTTTTTAGTTTTAATTGTTGTTCAGTAATTAAAGTATCAATTTTGGTAATTCAATCGGCAGTTTTTATTGTCACGAACCCTAAGCTAGTAACAATAATATTTGGAAGAGATTGTGGAGTATTGTGGAGAAAGACAGAATGTATTCAGAAAAATTTATTGAATTTATGCTGTCTTTATTCAGTCTTCCAAAAAGCTGGCCTAGCAAGTATCTCGGCAATAAAAGTTTCAGTATTCATTTTTTCGCGGCGAAAACAACTAAACTATTTTGTATCCTATACTATTTACTGCGACTGCCGCTCGACTCAATGGCCTGCGCCGTACTAGTTCATGCCTTTGTTTCAGTCGCCCACCGCACCGCCTATCGCCTGCATCGCGTGATCTCTCGCTAAAATTTGCCGGCCGCTTCACCACTCGCCGCTGCGCGTGGCTTGATTCGTTAATATCTATACATTTATTTTAGTCGCTTGACTCCTCGCAGTTCGCATCGCGCGAATATTCGCTATGGCGAAATCCCTTGGCCAGGCTTTAAAGAGCTTTGTGCGGGGTAAATGGGGCCATGCATATTTTTAAAATTTATTTATAATACAATTATAAGAAGTCGATTAGATTATGCCTCATTTTATCTTGAACCTGCTAATAAAAAATTATTCATAAATTTAGATATCGTTCAACACAAGTCTTTAAGATTAATTATAGGCGCTATGAATTCGTCGCCTGTTAATGCCTTGCGGATTGAATGCGGTGATCCTCCACTTTTTATTATACGGCAATATTTATCGAATGCCTTTTTTATCAGGATCTTCAATTTTCCAATCATCCACTAATCCCAAAAATTCGCTTACTTTCACAGTTCCAGTTAATTAATTCAGGAAAATACTAGCGTAATAAAGAAACACCTAACTTAGTAAAAAGCTACGAACAATATAATTCCTAACTAGATCCTATTTATAGGTCGGTGACTCTGACTCTTTTCTCCAATTCGTTTAATGTTGCAATTTTCAAACCCAATGTTATATTAGATATAGGATTAAATACATTTTCTATTAAGTCAAATAAATAATTTATATTTGCGTTGGACAAGAATTTCTCAGGTTATCGTTTCATTTTTACAGATTCTTCTAAAATTAACTCAATCGATTGTACTGGTTACGCAGTGTACAATAAAAATTGGAGAATAGTTCAAAAATGAATATCCTCCTGAATCTTCAGCTTTTACTGGAGAAATATCAGCCATTTTACAATCAAAAAATATGTTTTTAAATTAAAACAAGCGTGATATTTTGAGATTCTCTTAGTTCCTAACAGGCATGATAAGCAATCCTTTCTGCGACATTTCCTGCAATCCTTTGATATTTGAAATTAAGATACTCCTATTCTTACACCAATTTCAAAACATCTACATTTCTCTGGTTTGTATTCCAAGTCATATTTGTATATCTGGTAATGAATATGAATAAAAGACTAATGTATACGAGATTTAGAAATAAGGTTAATAAATTAATAGATAAAGCTAAGAATAAATACAGGCAGAATGAGATACAAAAATGTAACAATGATTTTAGAAAAATATGGTGTAACATAAATAAATGGATGGGCAAGCCTAAACCGGGTTTAGATGACGTTATTTTAAAATATTTAGGCCAAACTAGCAGTGTGTATAATATTTGCAATAAGTTCTCTGAAACGTTCACATTGGAAGTACAGAAAATAAAGCATAACTGTGATAAATTTTTTTTTGGATAGAATTTCATATGTAAAACCAAGTGATAAGTCTTTTTACTTTAAGAAGGTAGGAGCGTATACGATAGAAAAATATATAAATAATTTAGATTTTAATAAAGCACCGGGTTTAGACAAAATTAGAGTACAAGATATAAAGCAGGTAAAGAAAGAAATAAGCCCAGTATTAGCTAAATTGATAAATATGAGTGTGGGTGGGGGAGTTTACCCGGATATATTAAAAAAAGCAATAATACGACCAATATATAAACAGGGGAGCCACACGGACTATAGTAACTATAGACCAATTGCTATATTATCGGTAATAAATAAAATAGTAGAAAAAGTAATAGTGAATCAGATAAGTTGTTACTTAGAGCAATATAACATTATATCAGATGCGCAGCACGGGTTCCGTCGCGGACGCAGCACGGACACTACGCTTGCGCAATTCACCGACTATATCAACAACAATCTCAATGAGGGTAAGTTTGTCGCTGCTCTTTTTATTGATTATAAAAAGGCATTCGACACCCTGGAACACGAGGTACTACTGCGTGCGATGGATGAATGTGGTATCAGAGGTCCCATCAACCAATGGTTTAAATGCTATTTGCAAAATAGATCCTTATGTACATTGGTAGACGGAGTAACAGGGGACGATATAAGCGTGAGTCTTGGAGTACCAACCGGATCGGTTTTCGGTCCAGTTGGGTACATTATGCATGTTAATAGTGTCATTAATGTAATAAAGCATTGTAAAACGGTTATGTATGCAGACGACATGTGCCTAATGTACTCAACCAATAACATGAGTGATGCACAAAAATACATACAGGAGGACTTCGAAAACATAATTAAATGGGCACATGATAACGGTATAATTATAAATTTATCCAAAACAAAGGCTATGTATATAAGTTCACCCCACAGTAACGTCTTTAAGCAAGGTAAATTAAACATAAATATAGTTGGTCATACATACGAGTGTCTACACCTCAATAAAGCTGGCTGCCAGTGCACAAACATAGATGTAGTAGATAAATACCGATACTTAGGCCTAACAGTAGATAGTAATATGAACTGGAAACTGCACGTCAATGGTGTGTGTAATAAATTGCAATCAATACTGGGTAGATTCTTTCACTTAAGCAATTTCATGAATCGAAAAGTCTTGTACGTACTGTATTATGCACTGGCTGACTCGGTAATCAATTATGGATTGAGCAGTTATGGGCTAACTTTCAAAACACAGTTAGATCATATAAAACATTTACAGATTAGACTACTTAAGTATTTAGTAAGTAAAAAAGTAAAATTACAGTGTAAAAAAAATTATGACAAATTATTTAATATATGTAAAATACTTCAAGTGCATCAAAAGGTAGATTACCTAATTGCTTTAGAACAATATAAAATAAATAAATTTAAACAACCTATAACGCATAAATATCGTACCAGGCAAGTTGAGAAGGGTAAATATGTGATACCACATATAAGAAACTATTATGGTAAGAGAACTAGACAATATTTAACTCCGCTAATATATAATAGAATAGATTTTTTAAGAGATACGTCCAAAGACATAAGCACAGTAACATTAAAGAAAAGACTGAAAAATACATTCCTATGAAAAGTATAATGTACTACCTATAATAAGTATTAATTAAAGATAGAGATATTTATTGTAATAAATATACCTAAGATAAGTATGTATGTAACAAAAAATACATATTAATGTATAACAAAAGAGCGCCATTATCGCCAACAAACTGTTGCACAGTTTGGCGATGTTTATTATTATTTTAAATCTGTGTATTTTATATTAATAAAGATTTAAAAAAAAATTGTTGCTATGACTTTATAACGACCACAAAATTATTGTATAGAGATAGGTGGTCAAAACATTGGAACAATCAAATCTGGTTTCGCTTTCGGACTCGCCCTTAGCCAATGTTTTAGCAAAATATCCCAGCATCGTTAAGACCTCCAGAAGCACCTCATAATCTGAATTCTACAGTGCACTATATAAATACCACTGAAGGTCAATCAGTTACTGTCCGCGCATGTTTAAGCACCTCAGAAACTTCTTGCTGCGAAAAACTAATTTGAAGAGATGGTCCGTGTAAAAACAGCAAGACCAACCAGCAGCTCATGGGCGTCGTCACTACACTAAGCGCTGAAAAAGGATTCCACCTGGCGTCCTTGTAAAGACTACCGTGCTCTTAACGCCAGGACCATTCCAGATCGATATCCTGTTCCTCATTTAGGGGATTTTTGTCAAAATTTAGTAGAATCCACCATTTTGAGCACCGACCACGTAAAGGCATATCAACAAATACCCGTTAATGCTACCGATGTGTGCAAAACTGCTATAATAACTCCCTTCAGTCTATTTGAGTCCTTTACATTACATGACCTCGGACTTTGTAACGCTGGACAGACATTTCAAAGGTCTATTGACGAAGTTGAGCGAGGACTCGACTTCTGATTTGCGTATGTTGATTATATACTCCTTTACTCGAAAGACCGAGATCAACATGAGCAGCACTTAGGGAACTGTTCATAAGATTGCACGAATAGAGCGTCGTTATCAACTCCAGCAAATGCATCTTCGTTACAGAAGAAGTAACTTTTTTACGCTATAAGATCAGCGCAACAAGTACACTCCCACCCAAAGAAAGACATCGTTCCTTAATGGAATACCCATCGCCTGAAACAGTGCAAGGCAAGCGAAGAATCTTGTCCCAGAAAAAACAAATAAGCATATCAGCATATTCCTCAGGTGTGTAGGACGTCATCTTCAACACTTCCGTATCACAGGTACACATCAGAGTACGGTTAACAAGCACAGTAGTCACAAATCAGAAGAAATAGTGCAGAATCACAGCCAAGTCGAGAAAAAGAGCAAAACGATATCGCATCTACTACGTACGAAGCACAAAAGCAAACTGACTTGGTTGTCAGTCTCCCTTTGTGCTTCGTAATAAATATAAAATATAAAACAATACCCTCTGTTGTATTCCCAGCCCTAACCGGTCTCTACACATTTTTTCTTTCATTCACACCTACATAAATCGTCACTTGTCTCACTCGCTTGGTGCGTCCCAACTACTTTTTTCCACAAAATGTAATATAAACCCTGGATTGTTATACCTCGTTAGATAGCTGATAAAACGTATATATTTAAAGAAACATCTGCCGAACAATTGCCACAATATTTTTTTTAGATATCCCTTAGAGAAAAATAAACTTTCTAATATTTTTTTATTTCTTTACTTTCACTTGTCTACTACGGTCTATTCAATTAACTTATGCACTAAAGCATCTTATTACACATGTAAAAATGCAATAATAATAATAAGATACACAAAATAAACAAAAGTAAATGTAGTAGCCTAAAAATCGGCAATTTTCAATAAAAAAATTAAAAGCCGAATATCTCGAAAAGGGTTAAGTTTAGGGTAGGGTGTTTCATAGTGAAATAAGTCAGAAATAATGGGTACTCCACGCCCTGCATCTAGCACGATTTTTTCTTTTAACCCTTTATAGTCACCGAATTTAATTTTGGTAAACGATGAAAGTTACTGATTTGAGTGGGCTGTGTTTGATCAATGGATTACTATGTATTATAAATTATTAAGCTATGCATGCTTACATATTTGAGTGAACTATGTTTTTCCGCTGGGTTATTATCTTAATATATATAAATTACGTGTCGCGTTGTTTGTCCGCGATGGACTCCTAAACTGCTTAACCGATTTTAATCAAATTTGCACACCGTGTACACTTTGGTCCAACTTGAGAGATAGGATATTTTTTTTGCCCATGAGTGACCCACAATTTTTCTTGCGAATTTAAGGATTTTTAATAGGACATGACAAAGGATCTTCGAAAAGGGCAGGACAACGTCTGCCTGGTAAGCTAGTATATTATAAAATATAAAGCTATGTATGCTTACGGACTTGAGCACTATATGTTATAAATATTCAAGCTATATATGGTTACACTGATTTGAATGGTCTATGTTTGCACACTGGATTATTATACATAAAAATATTTCACTATTTTTATAACTCGGTGATAAAGTGGTTAAGAATTTTAATTGTAACACATCAAGATGCAGGAGATTATATAGTGAAATAAAATTATTCCTTTTCTTCTGATTTATATTGTTGAATGGATTATATAGAAAATTTTGTGTACCTTACAGTGACGTGTGGCAATGGAGTCTAATAGCGAGAGCGTTACACAACCTGGTACACCGTCAAGGGGCGACAGCGAGCTAAAAGGGTTAAGAATAGATTATCATATTCTTCCTCATCCAATTCAAGAGAGGAAGGTGAACGTCAGAGGCGCTACAAGGCGGCAAATACACTATCTACTATGAAGGTTTTTAAACTATTAAAAGGAATTACTGAAGATAAGTCTAAAGGCTCTTTTAACAATAAAAATTTCACCAATGTGATCCTGGAATCAGATCCATGTAATGGGGCTCTAAACATTGAATTCTGTCTGCGTAAATTTAACAAATGTGCTGTGATATACGATTGGGATAATAAGCAAATTATTGTTCGTTTCTCATTGCAAAAGTTAGTTGGTCTAACAAAAAGATGGTTTGAGTCCTTGCCAACGGTTGCCTTCACTTAGGATGATTGGCAGGCTAAGCCGGATTTTAGAAGAAATGTTGAATATTACTTCAAGCAATGACGTAAGTTTGGGAGGATATTTCCGCAATAAGCTAAGTTTATTAAATAAATGTGATATTATAGAAAAAAAAGCTGTTAACCGTGTCATTAATGGAATTTGTAATAGGTCAATTAGGAATGGGGCATAAATTTTAAATATTCATAAACCTGAAGATTTACTTAACTATCTTGCGTCACAAAAACCATTTAAATCTAGTATCCCAAGTACAAGTAAAAGCTTTTCCACTAATAACTCTCACTTGCTAATTGTCGTTCTCAAGGTAATCCTTATTACAAATGCAATAAGGCAATTTTGAAATGCAGGCGTTGCAAAGGAATGGGGCACGATAATGATGGCTATTGACCCTTCTAACTATGACATCAGTATTAACAATAGGTCGCAGAAGAAATCCTTCAAAATAAATTCCCTTAACAAAACCAATGAAAAGAATTTTAAATCTGTGATAACTAATGAACACACTTTAGAAGCTTACATAGACGTCGGCAGTGAATGTAGCGAAAGATTAAGCTGAGTCATTAGCACAACTAAAAAAAAATTACGGGCTTCCTGTTGTGTAAAGTTTGGTCACTCAGCAGTGATACCATTGTACAAATCCTCAGTTAATTTTAATATAAATGAAATAGAAGGTTGTATAGAAGTTTCAATTGTTGAAAATGCAATTCTACAAACATCAATTTTTTCTTCAAATACTTAAAGATCCCTTTAAATTAGCAACCTTTGATAAAAACGATATCAAAACCGGTTCAAATTTTGACAATCATCTGTGTACTATTGCAGAGCTACCGTGATTGTTTTGCTACGCATCTTGGCGAAATAGGTTGTGTAGAGAAAGTTCAAATTAAAATTATTTTAAACAACAGATTTAAAACTGAATTTTTAAAGGTAATTACAAAGGTAAATTACCCAAATATGTCTAGGGTAGTGAAGTAGTTGTTATATGCTTCAGTCATACGTGTCAATGGTGAACGTTTCCCAGCATTCGTTCGAGACTCAGGTGTAGCAAAGAATTTGTATATACGGCATGCTCGAGTGTGTGATTTGACTGGTTCTTAATAACATAGCTTATCCACTATATCGATACAATCGTACTTATTGTTGCAAAAATCGTACAATAGCTTAACCAGTAATGGTTACGTTCTAGTTTTAAGATTAAATAATTTGTATTGTGGTAACAGTTTTGAGTAAGACAATTTACTACGATAACATTTAAAATGCATGCAACGTAGGAAGTTCTTTTGCACTCTTTTAAGGCGTTGTGAGTATTTTTTGTAAAAGGGATCCCACACAGAGATGGCATATTCATTTAACATTACAAATAGCAGTACCAGATATATCCCATATTTTAAAACTTCTTGAACCTGGAAATTACCAGTAATATAAAGATATTCGACAAAAATATGTAATTAAAAATCATACTGTATTTCAAAAAGTAAATGATAAACTATCTTTATTTGTTCCACGGAGTGCGCGTTGGCAAAAATGTCGGGCTAATCAAAACGGTATCGGTCATTTGGGTTATGCAAAACACTTGAACAAATAAAATAATCTTATTGGTTCCCTAAATTCCGAAAATTTGTAATATATATATATATATATATATATATATATATATATATATATATATATATATATATATATTTCTCTATGGAAGCCGAAATGCATAGAGTGCGCTTATAAGAAGGATAACGCAGCAACCAGAATTTTATAATATCCTATAAATAAAGTACAGGTACCTTTTCATACCATACATATAGACCATCTCCGAGCTTTTGTTAAGAGTAAAGACAGTAACATGCATATTTTAACAGTGGTTGATGTTTTTATCAAATATTTGTTAGTGAGAGCAGTCAAATATCTTAAGATAAAAAGCCCTATTAAAGTTATTGAGAAAAATTTCTGTTATTTTTGTGTTTCAGCTAGAATTATATCTGACTAAGGCACATGTTTTATGTCAAAAGCTTTTGTAAAACCTTCTGCGATATACTTGGTATAAAGCATATTTTAACGCAGTCGCTTGTCCCAGGGCTAATGGCCAGGCTGAGATATTTAACCAAACTATTTTAAACTCTTTGTCAGCACAAAATTCTTTTGGTCATGAACGCGACTGGGACAAGTGTTTGGACAAAACCCAGTAAGGTATGAATAGTACTGTTAATGTTACAACTCAACAATCTGCGACAGAAGCTATGTTTGGAGTCAAAATGCGCGACTATTTAGCAAATAAGCTGAATAACTTAGGATTTTTCAAGAATTTAAATGTACAAGAAATAAGGGACGACATAAGTAAAAATACATTAAAAGATCAAGCTAAACAAAATGAACGTAATGATGCTAATCGGATCCCTGCAACCAAATATACTGTTGGTGATTTAGTCAAAATTTCCGCAATAAATTTGATAATGACACAAAAAATAGAAGTACAAAGCTTCTGTCGAAGTTTGTGGATCCATATAAAATTACTGAAGTACTAGGAAACAATCATTATAAAATAACAGATGTCCCGGGATTCTCAAGGAAAGGAAAATTGTATACCACTGTTACTGCAGCTGATCGAATTCGACCGTGGATATTAAAACATTAAAATTGTATTAATTCTATGCGTAAATAATATAATACTATGTCTTATTAATTCTATGTGTAATGAAAAACATAACTTGTACACTTTTTTGAGTTCACTATAAAGATTCTGATTGATATTGATTGCATAAATCATACCATGTGATGATTGCTTATTTCAATTTGTTTGTTATGCCGGGAGGCATCAAGGTGCCAGATGGCCGAATGTCATGATTTCTAAATGTATCATATTATTTCAAATATTTTTTTATATATTAATGTATAGTGATTTACTTATTTAACATTGGCTTAATAGACTGCAGTAGTAGAAATACTTTTGTAGACAATTCACATAGTTTCAGTTTTGTAAGTTGGTAGCTGACTCCCGAAACCAGTTGAGATTGGTTTGTCACGTTTTATGAATGTATTGTTATGATTTCTAAATGTAACATATTATTTTAAATATTCTTTTACATATTAATGTATAATGATTTACTTATTTATCATTGGCTCAGTAAGCTGCAGTTAGTAGAAATACTGTTGTAGTCAATTCACATAGTAAGTTAGTAGCTGACTCCGAAATGTGTTGTGATTGGTTTAAAAATAAAGACTAGCGAGAGGGGATGGTTGGTTGGGGCAGAAGTTTCGGTGGATGGCGGAAAAAGGTTGTATTTGGAAAGGCTAGTCCTAGTTGATAATCTTTTGGAAAAAAATGTTAATAAGAGTAAGAGTATTATTGTAAGTGTTTATTGTTTAATGTCAAGAATATAACCAACTATGAACTATGAGATTGTTTTATTTTATTACAATATGTATGTTTTCAGAAATTTGAAATAATTAATCATATTTGCTCTCCCGCTTGCACGCGTTGCAATCACGTAAGCGCGAAAGAGATAAAAAAGAACGAGCATAGATTAATGCAACTAGGGCGCAGAAGCGATAACTCATAACATATATAAATGTGGTTTTTTTTTCATTTACGTAGGCGGTCCCATAATGAATTGGCCTAACTATGAACCAATGAAGGAAATGAAACGAAACCAATTTTATTTTTCAATATAATCACCATGAATACTAACACACTTCTGACATCTGTGGATCAACATCTCTAAACCTTTATAAAAATAATCACATTTTTTATCCTCAAAATGACTGAAGACGGCCGCCTGCAACTCTTCTTCGCTTGAAAATTGTCTTCCTCTTAAGTCCCGCTTTAAATTTGGAAATAAATAATAGTCGAACGGGGCCATGTCTGGACTGTAAGGTGGATGTTGAACTTCTGTGAACCCGCATTGACGAACTGCATCCTTCGAAACACCAGCGGTATGAACAGGGGCGTTGTCATGGAGCAACAGGACACCTTTAGACAGCTTGCCTCTTCGTTTTTCCTTTATCTTGTCTCGTAATTTATATATTAAAGAAGCATAATATTCGCCGTTCACGACTGTATTACGTTCTTTAAAATCCACCATCAAAATGCCTTGAAAGTCCCAAAATATTGTGCACATCAGTTTTTTAGTCGATTGTTGCACCTTTGCCTTTCTAGGGGGCTTTTCACCCTTATAACGCCATTCCATTGACTCGCGCTTGCTTTGTGGATCATAATACAAGATCATAGTTTCATCACCAGTCACTAGCCGCTCGATCACAGTCTTTGGATTTTCGCCACAAAGATCCAAAAACTCCGAAGCGCAGCGCACTCTTTCCTGTCTCTGTACCGCTGAAAGAAGTTTCGGTACCCATCTTGCACTCACTTTTTTCATGTGAAGATGTTCATGGATCGCGCGATGAACGGTACTCTTAGAGAGCCCAAGCCTTGCTGCAATTTCTCTAATCTTCAAACGGCGGTCACTCAGAACCTCCTCTTCGATAAGAGCAATCGTTTCGGGAGTGAGCACTTCCACAGGTCGACCGTCGTGGCCAAAGTCTTCGACAGTTTCTCTCCCGAGGCGAAACTCTTTCACCCAATTTTTCACTGTGCTATAGGAGGGGGAAGACTCCTTATACACGCCATCCAATCGTTCTTTTATTTGGGCAGGGGATAAACCTTCTTTAAACAGAAACTTTATGACACTTCGATACTCAGTTTTCATCATTTTGAAAAAATACGCAACTCTCGTTATTCAAATGCCTGTTAAACTAAGACTAAGCATTTCATGTCGATGCATGTTTCTTATATTAAGTGCACGATAAACGTACTATTTAATGCAACACAACATGTAGCGACACGTCGCGTTGAACTATATCAGGCCAGCTCATTATGGGACCGCCTGGTACAATTTCTGTTATAGTATTTTATATTTAATTGTAAACATACTTCTCTCATTTTTAACGCAATAAAATGAATGTAAAATAAACAGTCTACTACAATAATGTTTTAATTTGTGTGTAATTTGTTTTATCTACATTCGATGTACCAATGTATCTTTAAAGTTTTTTTACGTACAAAAGGAACGCAGTGAGAATACGTGGCTGTCTACGGAACACTCCAGTATTTGTTCGGTCCATTTCAAAGGTAGCGATATGTACCTGACTAAACATGGACTGCGTTATTTTAAAAAATGCAATTCCTTGCATGATGGTATTTTTTGCTATTTATCTGTGACAATGTGACATTACTTATTTTTTGTATAAAATGAAATATGTTCTCAGCCTATAACACCAATATCAGTTGTCGTGAGCGATTTCGAATCCATTTTTGACATGCCCAGAAAAATAAAGTTGAAAGAAAAATAAATAAAATAATTACAAATAAAAATATTCTCTCACAAAAATTAAAAAACCTTTAATGCCAGAATAAGCAACTGAAGAAAAGAAATATTTCACTGTTAGCTCTTTTAAAATCTTCAAAACAAAAATATGCCCTGGATATGATAGCAGAAACCAATATAAGCATGGATGTAGAACTTGTAGAATTATACAAAAATATAATATTATAAAGTAAAACAGCCAAATCTTGTCTTAGATATGATCTTGTCTTATGAAAATTTGCTTTAACACTAAAATATTAATCACTGGCGGCCTACAAATATTTTAGAGAACGCCATAATAAGGTCCTTCCTCATCCTCGTAAACTCTCAATGTTGTACGTGTCAATAAACGGTGAACCAGGTTTCACTAGCGAGTCATACGAAATATTGAAATTTAAAGCTAATTCGACAGACAAACCTCTTTTATGTTCTTCAGTATTTGACGAAGTGTCAATTCGTCAACAAAAGTTGTTCAGTGAACAAAGAAAATTAGGAGCAGTTGATTTCAGTACAGGGTCCATAGAAGGTGAAGATACTATAACAATAGCATCACAGGCGTTAGTCTTTATGATAGTATCATTAAACGAGAGCTGGAAAATACCAGTTGAATATTTTTTAATTGCTGGAATAACTGCTGAAATGAAAAGTAATCTGCAGGAGTAACTACCGTAAATTTTACTTTTGAAGGATGCGCCGCAAATTTTAGTGCTGTTGAAGAAAAACCGTTATTGTCTTATTTATCCGTTTATAGGTTCTTGCAGGATCATATAGAATTTTGTTCGGGCTAATAAGAAAACATGGGGGTTATAATAACAACCCAAATGTACTACAATTTCGCGCAGCATATAAAAATATTGAACCACCTAGAACTTAAGTCATCGTTTACAGGAAATTGCATCCCATTAGAAATTTTTTTTATATTAAATGCTTCATCAGTACGAGTAAATGTAATCAACAATACATCCACAATTAATAGACATAATAAAAAATAGGACCATGTAACTTCCCAATCTACTTACGACTCAGGATACCCCGTTTGGATTTTATTAATAATTTGATTAACTACTGAGACCGGCATCACCGTTATCGATTGGATAACTTCTTTTCTCCAACGTCGTCATATGATTAATGTACCATATTTCTTTTACCGTCTGCCACCGACTGGGAAACTTCTAATAATTACACTCATTATAATTCAACATTCACTCTACTGGATTATATCAGTTTGTGCGATTGTGCAAGCTGCGAACACCGAAAGCCGGCAAGAGACGGTTCCAATGGAACCATACGAATCTAACGAAAGGAAATCCGTCAACACCCGTCTGTAAGACGTTAAGCACAAACATCAAGAAGGAAAACTGAAGAAAGAAAACCCGCCATTGCGTTACCATATTCAAGACAACGCCATCTAGTGTGATTACGGGAAGACGCAGCTCTACGTATCACACTATGTCTTACCTTCCCGTCTGTTAAACTACTTTGGCGCTTATTCCATCACAGTAACAATGTAGTCTGTCACATAGTTTTATTCTACCAAGTAATTTTGGAGAGAAGAAAATAAAGCAACGAAGCGTGCAAGATTAGGTTCTCTAGGATTAGGACCACCGTAAATTCAGTATATTGTGTTTCATTCAAGATTTCGGCCTCTAAAGATATACAATGCACGACCGGGCAACGAAGAACCGTACCTGCTGAGGTAGTATCATATTGACCACGCTTGCAGTATTGACGGACATTGTTGTGGTCATTAATGATATAAGCCCGAAGGACTACTCGGGCTAGGATGAACCTGGGAAGACGAAGCTCTACTCGAAGGTCTGGCAGACAGTCCGAGTTTGCTTCTGTTTTTCTTTTTCCGCCTATGGAAAAAACTGAAGGTTGAGCACTTAAAATATTACAAAATGATCTATGGCGACGTTGATATTCACGCTTGATCCGTTTCTCATCGCTGGTTAACCCAGAAGGGTGTTTCAACTTAATGAGTTTGTATTTAATTATCCGCAGTTGAATCAACTGGATCTCATCTTCATAACTGCTTAGATAGTTCGAGTTCCGGTATTCATAGCAAAGATCGCAATGATGTCGTGTCAATGATATATGTAACACAATTTAAAAAAATAAGGTAGACCTGTGTTGTGCGGAGGCAAGGCAAACATGGCTAACGCTATGTCCCGGCGAAAATATCCCACTGGAAGTTAACCAATAAAAACAGTGGGATATTAAAATGTTCTGGAAACTCGCAAGAACTGCCAGGGGATGTTCAAAACAGCCTAAAATGAATGCTATAAGAGATGAGAATGGCTATATTCTGAATGATGAAGTTTTGAGTTTAAAGAGATGGGTGGAATATTTTGAAAGCATGTTTATGAGTGAGGAGACAACGTATGAACTGAATGAAATAGGAACTCCGAAAGAAGAGGAAGGAGGTAGCGAGATAAGTATAGATGAAATAATGAAAGCAATGAAAAGCATGAAAGCAGGTAAGGCTGCCGGATATGATAGAGTTTCACTCGAAATGCTGAGGGCTGGAGAGGAAGTGGTGGCAGGCCTGCTGCACACCTTGTTTAATTTATGCTGGGAACTGAAACGGGTACCGGGAGACTGGTGCAAAGCCGTGATAGTCCCAGTATATAAGGGAAAAGGGTCGCAGCAGGACTATAAAAACTACCGCGGTATCAGCCTTCTTAGCATCGTGGGAAAACTGTATGCCAAGGTACTAATTGAAAGGGTCATGAAAGAAACCGATGGAAAAATTTGGGATGTTCAAGCGGGATTTAGAAAGGGAATGGGATGTACAGATCAAGTCTTCTCCATGCGCATGATCGCGGAGAAGTTTTTGGCCAAAACCAAAAGGTTTTTTGTGCGTTCATGGACTTGGAGAAGGCTATGACAGAGTGGATAGGAATGTGCTATGGCAAACACTGAACTCATTTGGGTTGAGCGCTGGCTTGATACAGGCATTGGAGTCTTTTTATAGGGACTCTAGTGCTTGTGTTAGGATCAACGGGGTCTACTCGGACTGGTTTGGCATCCATAAAGGTGTCAGACAGGGCTGTGTGGCTTCCCCGTGGTTGTTCAACCTATTTATGGACAGTTGTTTGCAAAATTTGAAAGTTGAAGAATGCGGATTAAGAATGGGTGAGTTAACCATCAAATGCCTTTTGTACGCCGATGATCAAGTTATTCTTGCGTCGTCGGCGGCTGAGTTGCAAATGATGGTTACATTAATGAATAGATCATTAAAAGAAAGGAGTATGAAAGTGAACGCAAGTAAGACGAAAATTATGGTTTTTGAAAGAGATGAAAGTAAAACGATATGTGAAATAAGAATAGAAGGGCAGTTGATCGAGCAAGTAGATGAGTTTGTATATTTGGGGTGCGTATTTAGCAGGGATGGGAGATATGATAAGGATATAGAACGACGAGTGAACGCAGGAAACAGAGTAAATGGGGCCCTGCACTCTATTGTGAAGAGTCAAAATGTGTCAAAAAAGGCACGTATGGCAATTCACAATGCTGTGTTGGTCCCTACTTTAACGTATGGTAGTGAAAGTTGGGTATGGCAGAAGAAGCACGAGAGTAGAATAAATGCAGTAGAAATGCGGTCGTTAAGGAGTATGTTAGGGCTGAATCTGAATGACAGGGTGAAAAATTGTGTGATAAGAGAAGAGTGTGGTTTGCAAGATGATGTTGTGACCAGGATTAAGAAAGGAATGCTTCGGTGGTTTGGTCATGTGGAAAGAATGGATGAGGAAAGAGTGACAAAGAAAATTTATGTTGCAGAAGTGAATGGCAGAGTCGGAAAGGGACGTCCTAGGCGAAAATTTATCGACCAAATTGGCGATTTATTGAAAACGGGCCAAATCAGGAGTACCCTTAACCGACGAGCATGTATGCGTAGGTATATGGATGTGAAGGAGGCGAGAGAGGTGTGTCAGGATCCTGCCAAATGGAAGTCTGTAGTCTCTGCCTACCCCTCTGGGCGACAGGCGTGAGTGTTTATGTATGTAAAAATTAAAGTTGAAAAAAAGTGGTTCAGTGCGAGTCGGACTCGCAGGCCCATGAAGAGTTCTGTAGTAACAAGCATATATTTTAAATCGAGTCAAAATACCACTATCATTATCGCCAGCAACAAGTTATTTTGTTTTTCATAGTGTTTGTATAAATAACAAAGTTGTTTTCGGTGGTTCGGTCATGTGGAAAGAGTGACAAAGAAAATTTATGTTGCAGAAGTGAATGGCAGAGTCGGAAAGGGACGTCCTAGGCGAAAATTTATCGACCAAATTGGCGATTTATTGAAAACGGGCCAAATTAGGAGTACCCTTAACCGACGAGCATGCATGCGTAGGTGTATGGATGTGAAGGAGGCGAGAGAGGTGTGTCAGGATCGTGCCAAATGGAAGTCCGTAGTCTCTGCCTACCCCTCTGGGTGACAGGCGTGAGTGTTTATGTATGTATATTTTTTTTCGGGGGTAGGTGCATAATCAGTGACAACATATTTTTTGGGTCTTGTTTTGATAAATAATTAAAATAGTAAAACTTACAAGTTTTAGGTATATTTTCTAATAAAATCCATTAAAACTTATTCATCTTAAATCTTGACTAATATACCATAGCACATGTATTAGTTTGCACCGCATCTGCTACAAATACTATTCTTCAGTACTACACTTCAACACTGCACTATGGCTGGAAGAAGAAATCTTGAAAAAACTAAACCGAAAGATGCTGTCAAAACACTTGAAAAAAAATTTGAAGAGTGTATGTCTTCTTTTCAAGCCCGGTTGGAAAGTTCTCAACCTAATATCACTTCTCTCACCAATGATTTTATCGTGTTCAAAGAGACTATGAAGACTGCGCTGGAGATCTTAAAAAAGCAAGTTCAGTCCCTTACACTATTGACTGATGACATTGACAACAGGAGCAGGCGTAAATTTCTATTAATTCGAGGCATTGAAGAGTCTGATACAGAAAACTGCATTGACACTGTTGTAAATCTGGTGACATCAAAATTAAAAATACATACATTTAGATCAACTCAGATTCATTCATGTTATCGTTTGGGAAAAAACACAACAGCAAATCCTCGTGCACTGCTGGTAAAGTTTACAGATTATACCAAGAACTCTGGCGTGCTAAGCTATCTTTGAAAGGAAGTAATATTTCTATTGCTGAATTTCTTACTCCTCATAGAAGAGAAGTTTTCAAAGAAGCTCGACGCCTACATGGTATGCACAGGTGTTGGACACAAGATGGTAACATATATCTAAAGCTCTGTAATGGAAACAAGGTACGTCTTGTTTCTCTAGACCAACTGGCTGAATATCCTGTGAGTAATTCAGAAACTTCCAAAGCTGTGGCCTCCAAACAACGGTCTAAACCTGGAAAAAAGTTGTAAAATTAGTCTCTTTATATATTAAATTTTTCTTTTTCTCCATTATTAAGAATCTCACTACTGTAGTTAATTGCATATTTTACTTAAAATGATATTTAACTTACCGCTATTGGAGTTTATGCAATTATTCATTTCTTTTGTTTGTAGGGCATAATTATATTATGTATCATTACTTATAAATACGAACAACTTTTATCATTGGTAGTTGTAGGACTTATTACCCCAAACTACCTGCTTTATAATTAAACTTGAATATAATTTAACTTGAAACAAACCTCATAGAACATTGAATTGAAACTTTTGCAACCTTCAAAGTTTTTATTTTTGTTTGTTTATTGGTTATGTTTTTATTTGTTTTGGTTTGTAAAGTCAATATGAAATGACAATGTCAAATAATTAAAATGTCATAGTAAAGACAGATCAGAAGTTCTGTTTTTACTATGGTAATGCGATCATCATATACGCAGGGTTACCACCTTAAAAATTTAAAAGTGCGCATTTACAGTTTTTTCTTTAGAGTATTTTTTTTAATCGGCATATTTGTACTGTTTTCACTTTTCTTTATCAAATTATAATAAATTGTACTTCCTCCTGACGTGGTTGTAATGTCCTAACTGGTAGTAGATGTGGCAAGCTAATAACAATTTTATTTTTGCTGAACCCACGGTATAGCAAAACAGTTCACTTATTTTTATTATTTATTTTTTTACTTTTTTTATTAAACATTTATAATATATATGTGTATACTGTTTTTATTTATTATTATTATTTAGTAGTATACGAATAAACTTATAAATTTTTAAACTTGCGATGGATATTTCCATAGAATCTGATTACTTTAACTCTACAAGTTCCTCACCATCATCGTTTTCCCCGGGTCAGGGTTCCCCAGAACCTCAACTTAGGGACATATTAAATAATGCCCTTGAGCCTTACCGGAGGAATTTGAATATATGTCATATTAATGCACAAAGTGTTCCAGCTCACTTTTCAGATCTTCTTGCAACTTTCGAAAACAGTCTTATTCATGCCTGTCTCATATCAGAATCATTTCTTAAACCTAGCTTACCATCCACTTTGTTTAGTCTTCCGGGCTATCATCTCATCAGGAATGACAGATTAAACAAAGGTGGCGGAGGTGTTGCCATATACCTGCGGTCAGACATACCATACACGATCGTTTCCAGATCGCCCGAGGTTTACTCTAAATCATTGGAATACATTCTTATTGAAATAATGGTATGCAACACACCTTTCTTACTAGGAACATTTTATGCACCTCCTTCTGTAAATTATTTCAATGAATTGGAACAGCTGATTGAGATGCATCTCCCAAACTACTCCCACTCCATTTTCATGGGTGACTTTAACACCTGCCTTATTCGAAATGATGCTAGATCGAATAAGCTTAAACGCTTAAGTGCATCAAGCAATATTAAAATTCTTGACCTCGAATCTACCTATCACGTCAATAACACTAACTCTTTACTGGATTTAATCCTTACATCTGATCCTGATCGTATATCTCTATATGGTCAATTCGTGGCTTCTGGATTTTCCCATCATGATCTAATTTTCGCATCATATGCTCTTAAATCCACTAAATCATCTCCCAAAATTATGTTTCAGCGTAACCTTGTCCGTATGAATCGCCAGCTATTAAGTTATGAGATACGCAATGCTAATTGGGCAGACTTTTATAACACTAATAATATTGACAATAAACTGCAGTTACTCAATAACATTATAACAAAAGCTTATGACAAAGTAGCGCCTTTAAGACCAGTAAGAATGAAACAGGCACCAGCACCTTGGTTAACGCCATATATTCGATCTCTTATGGCACGTAGGGACCGCCTTAAAAGAAAACATAAACGTTCGCCCAGTGATGAGAACTGGGAAAGATTTAAAAAAGCACGAAATCGCTGCAACCAGGTGATACGAAATGCCAAACGCCGACATATTCACAATACTATTGAGACTTGCACAACCCAGAATTTATGGAAGTTTTTGCGCAGCCTAGGCTTTGGTAAAAGCAAACAGAATGTATCACTTCAAAGATATCACTTCTTTCCCTTTACCATGTTGTACTCCTTTCTGTTTTGAACCAGTGACAGATAATGAAGTAAAAAAAATTGCATCCGTCAAATCCAGCAAAGCTGTCGGCCCAGATAATATTGGACGTGACATGGTTTTGCCGATTTTGGACCAAATAGTTTCCCATATCACTCACCTAATAAATTTCTCCTTTGCCTCCAGTACCTTCCCTACCAAGTGGAAAGAAGCGTTCCTGATTCCTGTCCCCAAAAATAGTTCTCCTACTAATTTCAGCCACTATAGGCCAATATCTATCCTCTCCTTCTTCTCCAAAATTCTTGAAAAGGTTGTTCATGGCCAACTCTCAAAATTTCTAAACAAACACAACCTCTTTAATCCTTATCAGTCTGGTTTCCGATCTCTGCACAGTACTTCCACGGCCTTAATTAAAATAACTGATGATATCCGCTTCGCGATGGATAATCGTCAACTCACTCTTCTTGTCCTTCTGGACTTCAGTAACGCCTTTAACTGTGTTGACTATGACATCCTGTTAGCAATTTTGAAATCCCTGAATTTAACATCGTCAGTTCTACAATGGTTCAGTTCCTATCTTCGGGGACGCCGGCAACGCATACGTGTTGATGATAAGTTCTGCGATTGGTGTAACGTTGTTGCTGGTGTTCCTCAAGGCGGTGTTTTATCTCCGTTGCTTTTTTCTGTGTTTATCAATGCACTTGTTTCCGTAATAAATTTCAGCAAGTATCACCTGTACGCAGATGATGTCCAGCTGTATCAGCATTTTAGTTTAAATGATCTAAATCCATCTGTTGACAGAATGAATTCTGATCTTGCTGCAGTTCATCAGTGGGCAAGATGTCATGGGCTAATATTAAATCCTGCCAAAACACAGGTTATAATCATAGGGAGCAGAAAAATTACATGTCGACTTGACTATCAATACCTACCTAAGGTCACTTTAAACGGTGTAGATTTAGAATATGTTAGGCAGGTTAAGAACCTTGGCTTAATTTTGGCTGACGATCTAAGTTGGGTGCTACAGGTTAATGAGGTCAGGAGACGTATTTTTGGAACTATTCATTCATTAAAGCTCTGGCAAAAATTTATTCCTCAGACGGCCAAGGTTACGCTAGTCAACTCTCTGTTGCTTCCTATCTTTGATTATGCCGATATTGCCTATCCAGATATAACTGAGGAGCTGCTTAGCAAACTCGACCGTCTGCTCAATCTGTGCATACGCTATATTTTTGGCCTGCGCAAGTTTGATCATATATCACAATTTCGCTCAAGACTTAAGTGGCTCGACATCCGTTTTCGCCGGAACACACACCTTCTAACCACTTTGTATGGTATTCTTCACAATCCTTGTTCCCCAGTTTATCTAAAAGAGCGTTTTTCATATTTAAGCTTATCCCGTTCGATGACCAACAAAACTCTAACTATCCCTTTGCATAAATCTGCATACTACTCGGATTCCTTCACGGTATATTCAATTACACTTTGGTATTCCAAAGTGTAAAATCTTTTAAATCTCGTGGAAGGTTATTACCTTCCACGAGATTTAAAAGATGCTCCTTCAATAAATACATTTAAACGTAAGCTTGAGGCATATTATTTAAAACTACTTGATTAATTTTATTGATTATGTTTATTATAATTTCGTATACTATATTGTATGCTTTATTGGTTTAGTATATATTTTATTTAAATATATATGTATGCATGTATATATATATATATATATATATATATATATATATATATATATATATGTATGTATGTGTATGAGTGTATAATGTATACATATTATATAATGCGTTTTGAATAGTATGAATAAATAAGTTAGTTTTTCTTTCTCTCGCGGCTCTACCCATAGCTCTCACCACACTACAAAAGGTTAGCTGGCAGAGAATGCCTTTTCGGCATTAAGTTCGCCTTTGTACCAAATTGTTTTGTTTGAGTGCAATAAAGAATTTTCTATCTATCTATCTATCTATGTATATTCCGTTGGTACGGAGTGCCCAGAAAAATTTATTTTAAAATTTAAACAGTCAACAAGATCAGGCTCGCATTCTAGCTGCTTCGACTATAGAATCTAGTCACTGGTTACACGCTATACCATCCAGGGAGTGCTTGCGCATCGCCGTAGAAATCCGGCTTGGAGCGGCAATTTGTCAACCTCACCAGTGCCCCTGTGGTAGCAGCGTCGATGAGTTTAGGCTCCACGGACTTTCATGCAAGAAAAGTGCAGATAGGTTTTCCCGTCACCGTTCTTTAAACGAAGTCTTCCGAAGGGCTCTTGTCTCCATAAATATCCTCTCAGTTTTAGAGCCTTACGGGATATTTAGAGACGATGGCAAGAGACCCGACGGTATGACTTTGGTCCCTTGGGAGAGAAGTAAAGCCTAGTGTGGGATGCCACTTGCGTTGACACTTTGGCGGCCTCTCATCTCAAGGGTACCTCATTTAGAGCCAGGGCGGCATCAGAGGCAGCCGAATTTAGTAAATGGCGTAAATATGAGTCTTTGAGAAATGACTACATATTTGTGCCATTTGCTGTAGAGACTATCGGTCCGACGGATCCACGTCCAGAAGTTCCTAAAGGAACTGTATCCACGGCTGGTCGTCGCTGCTGGTGATAAGAGGGCTGGTTCTTTCCTAGCTCAAAGGCTAAGTAGCTATTCAGCGAGGAAACGCAGCCAGCATTCTTGGCACTTTACCACGGGAAGCAGGACTTTTCGACTATTTAAATTTTTAGTAATAGTTTTTCTATATTATAGTTTCTTTTTTTTAATTAGTATTAATTGTAAATATTATAATTTTAATTATTATTTTTGTTTAATGTTGCGTAAAAAATCTTCTTTAGTTCTTTACCTAACCTCAGCATGCGTAAATAAAATTATATCCATATTAATTATTTTTAAAGCGAGTAAAAAATAAAAATTATAAAATAGTAGTGAAATATAATGAAACATAATAATGAAAATTTTGCCTAGTGAATTTCTTTTAAATTCTGATTTTTAGAGGCTGAAAACAATTGTGCAATATTATCTGAAAGACTTGGAAAGGAAGCAGTCTACTAGTGCTATACAACTTATAGTAGGCTATATATCGGGATATATATCTAGAATTTTAACAAAACAACTGAAATGCGAAACATGCGTAAATAGCCTCACAACTAAAGACAAACTTTGGCACCATAAACTCGTGACTATTAAAGATATGGGAGGATTCCAAGATCGATGGTGCAACGTATCATTAAAAGAAACAAATATTACGCCTACTCCAGAGTGAACCTCCATATCATAAGAAATGATCGATTTCAGCATTTGCTTGGTATAAACATGTGGGCTGGTATAACTGGCCAGCAAGTGGTGCCGCATGAAATGCCAGCAAGGCTGAATAGTGCTCTGTATTTAATTTTTTTATAAAATAATTTAAACCAAATCCTTAACGAAGCTGAGGTTCCAGAAGCAAGAATAAAGGATGATTCACGCTACAACGTGGCGCGGCCGGGCCGTGCCTCGGCCGGGGCACGGTCAAACATTATGGTGTACTTTTTGTATGAAGCGATTCATGCCTGACCGTGGCCCGGCCGTGCCCCGGCCGTACGCCGCCGGGACTCGGCCGGGGCACGGCGCTGAAATGTCGGTGGGTATTGTTTCCCGGTTCCAGCACGGTCCGGCCACGACACGTTGTAACATGAACATATGCGCCCGGGCGCCCGGAGAGCAGTCAACGTCAAATCTTAGTGAAGTGAGCAGCTCAACAGCAAAATGGACGATGAAAAATTATTAGAATGTGTGCGCAAGTACCCTGTGATTTACGATATGAGCCATCCTAAGTATTTAGATAACAAATACAAAAATATTATTTGGAAAACCATTTCGGACGAAATAAAACAATCTGGTAAGTTGTAACTTCTATTTCAATTTACATTTATAATAGTTATTCAAGTGCCACTAATTACTTTACAACATGTAAGTACATGTGAGTGGGATTACCGGTTTTTAGTAGGTATTTTAGAATATGTTAGGTAAATTATAAGAAGTATATTATAGTGTAAGTATGTATTTATTCTTGATATTGTTGTCCTATAAAATTACGTCCCGCTGTTGATGCTTAATATTCTTTAAACGTTTCTCTTACCGCAAATGCATCATTAGCCGGTGTTCCTGGTTGAACGCTCAATGGATTTAATAAATGTGGTTGCGCATTTTGTGCACTATGATTGATAAGCCCTGTATAATCTTTTTGTTCGCATAAAAAATTATGCAGTACGCATGTAGATGGAATAATGTAATCAACATTTTCTGGAGCAAGTTTCATTCTTCTTTGAAATATTCTAAATCTTTGTGTCAAAATACCAAAGGCATTTTCGACTAGTCGCCGGGCCAAAGACTGTCTATGATTGAAATTCGTTTTATTAGCGTCACCTGTTGCTTGGTGTCCTGGATACGGTCGCATTAGGTATGTTTTCAAAGGAAACGCTTCATCACCAACTACTACATATGGTGCAAACGTAGAGGAACCGGGAAAATTTTTACCAATAGGTACATGAAGCGTCCCATTTTCTAAACGTTTTCCAAGATTACATTGTGCAAAAATGCCACCATCACTTTTTCGTCCGTAAACGCCAACATCAACTGCAATAAATTTGTAGCATGCGTCCACTAACGCCAATAAAACAATTGAGAATGTGTGTTTATAATTAAAATATATAGAACCACTATTGGCTGGGGCTTCAATAACAAAATGTTTTCCATCCAATGCGCCTATACAATTTGGAAAACCTCTAAGGTATTTTTTTAAATTTATTTAAGCTTTATTTGCACACATAAAAAAAATGTACAAAACGGCAGACTTAATGCCTAAAGGCATTCTCTGCCAGTCTACCTTTGGTTTGTGCAGAGAATCTAGGGATGGGTGCAAAACTCATGATTAGAAAAAATAAATTAAAGGTTTAAGGAGAAATACAAAATTATAATATAATGATAATAAATACAATACACATACATATACATTTACATTACTACTTACATGCATACAATAGTATTTTATACATATACACAAATACCCACAATAAATACATACACAATAAATAAAAATAAAAAGGTTTTCAAAATCTTCGGCAATTTTACGCCACATTTCTTCTGTTGGTCCTGGTATAACGTCTTTCTTAAATCTTTTAACGATAGATCGACATGTGCTATGTACAATTTCGGTCACAGTTGAATGCCTCAATCGAAAATTGTACGAAATAATTTTAAACGAATCCTCAGTAGCCAGAAACCCGAAAAAATAATAATGGTATAATTTCACAGTATCTGTGTACTACACGTAAAGAAAATTACTTAACTTGTTCATTCTATACTATCTTTTTGTAGATGATGTATGTAAAAAAAGGTGGGAAAACATATGGGACCAGTTCAAAAAACACAGAAACAAACGTAAAACCAAGAGTGGACAGGGTGCTATGGCTATAAAAAAATATAAATATGAAGAGAGCTTGAATTTTTTACTGCCTCATATACAGGATCGAAATACAATAATAAGTATCGAGTCTGAGAACGAAGAGACGCAACACGAAACGGTTACTTCGCCAGTTACTACGCCCAACGAAACAATTAACACCGATGAACACCAGCAGCAGGAAGATCGCTCACCAGCTATTAGTGAATCAAATTTTACGCCACCTGCTGATTCGAATCCATATCCCCCGTCAACTGCACAATTCACTCGTTCCGGCAACCGCAATCGCAATGCAACCGTTGCAACTGCACACAATCGCCGTCGTATAGTGCCACAATCCCAGTCCTCTGCGTGAAGCGCATTAATGGAATACATTCTAAAAAATAAAGAAAAGTCCAACACACAAGACATTCATCCTATTGATGCTTTCTTCCACGGTTTGGCAGCCACCATAAAATCTTTATCCCCTTACTATTAGCATCTTGCAAAAGGAAGAATATTTGCAGTAGTACAACATTTGGAGTGGGAGCAATTGTCATCAGAGCCTTCTTCTTACACATCTCCAATGAGTGGAACAACGTCGGCGTCGTCTACTAATTCAAGGTCGGTGTATGCACCGGTTCCGATGACTACACCAACGCCAACACCGGAATGAACGCCTACGGAATCTACGCCTTCGGAACCTTCGCCTTCGGAACTTACGCCTTTGGTATCTTACTTTATTTTCAGAGTTCACGGCAGACTAATGAAATGAATAAATATTATGCGAATTATTTAAATTTTTACTTTTTTCATTCACAATGCAATTTTGATTATTGAAAAATTGAAAATGAAGTATTTAGAAAAAATCGACACATCTTACAACCAGCTCTGATAGATGGAACGGGTCAATTTTTAAATACTACATTTTTAAATACTCCTGACATACCTCTTTCGCCTCCTTTACATCCATATATCTACGCATACATGCTCGTCGGTTAAGGGTACTTCTAACGTGGCCCATTTTCAAAATATTGCCAAATTTATTCGTGGAAAAAGATTAAACTATGCCCTTAAATGATCTTACAAAACATGATGTGCTGGGGCAGTAGTGTCACTTAATTCAAAACAATTTATGATGAAAGTCCGGTATCAAGAATAAAAAATATGAAGAAAAAATAGACAAAAAAGAAAATATAATCAAACTATGAAAAGAAAGAAAACCCATCGTTTTGTATCTACGAAAATAGATTTAAATTATGGTGAATATGCCGACAAATCTGATATGGACCCGGAAACGTACAACTTTGTCCTTGTCCTTAACAATTTAGAGAAAACTTAAGAAGAATGTAAAAGTATATAACAACGGACAATATTACAAAGTGAGAGCGGTGAGTGGTTGGAGTTAAGACGAAACCTTCATTAAATTTCGGCAGGTGGCAAAAAGGATAAAAACAAACAGTTGCGCAAATATCGTGAAAAACATGTTGTATAGATAGGGAGTGTAGAAAATCTTCAAGAATTGCGTTACGTAATACTTGAACGACCTTAAGTCACGGGAAAAAAACGAAAAACTTGCTTTAAAGCAACTTATTACCCTAAAAATTCAAAAATCAAGCAACAGTTACCTTTTTATCGATGAAAAGTACCCATTTTTAGGAGCATCATGGACTCATGGACATCAAAATGTCCTATTGCGCCTTTTAAAATAGGAATTGACGCCACTATCCACGAGGGGAAAATGCATTTTTGGCGCTGTGATAAAAAAAAATACTGGACAAGTGCGAGTAAATCACAATTCAGACTGGCATATAAAACGACCACTCGCAGTTTTGTATGGGGAAAATAAGACAAAGACCAAATTAATATTTTGAAAGATGTTCACTATTGGGAAACAAAAATGGAGCCGAAATTGTTATCTTTTTACTTTGACTGTCCTTTGCCTGCCCGAACTCGTTGATCCACAACACACAAGAAATAGACCCATACCTAAACCTATTTTATCGCACCAAAAAATAAATCCGCCAAACAATCTGTTTGTGCGAAAGATACGAAGGCGACACTGAAAGTTTTTAGAACGAGGCCACTTGTAAACGATATAATAAAAAAATAAGTTCAAATTTTGAAAATGGAACTCTTTGCCAATATTATTGTGTATGTATTTTGAAATTTTCGTACAATGATTTTTTATGACTTTCGATGTCATTTAAGTCAACAAGAATATTATGATGGACTTCGATTGGCCTTTCACGATGAAGTCCCATCTCGTGCCACTGTTGACCACTTGTTTTAATGAGTTTACGTGGTCGCACTAATCTCACCGATGATCCGCGTGAGGGACGGCCTTCTACGGCGATGACTGAAGATAACATCAGTGTTGTGTGGCGTATGATAGAGACTGACTGAAATTGTGGACTTGACTCATACCGATGCCTAAGCTTGTCCGAATCTGCTGATAAGTCACTCTGTGTGTGTTGAGTGACTTATCAGCAGATTCGGACAAGCTTAGGCATCGGTATGAGTCAAGTCCACAAATTTCTCATTAAACATTTAGCGGTCAGGAAGCTATGTGCCCGGTGTATATACCTCATAATTTGACAGAGGCCCAAAAACTCCGTCGTGTCGATTGATGTCGTGAAATAGTTCAAAGATTTGCCGAAAGTAGTGATGTTGGGAGTAGTGGTGCTGGGACTAGTGGTGACTAACTTTTAGAAAAAAATCAACTTTGTAATTTTCTTTTTCAGAAATCCATGTCAGTCATGGATAAAGACTTTGAAGACATTCTCAACAAGTAGCTTAAAGAAAATGAAGCAGAAAATACTAATTTTGATGACGAAGAAGCAGTTAGAAGTGGTTCTGAGGCAGAACAAGAGGAGGAAATGGTACCAGAAATCATCCAACCTGATTAGGCTGAATATGTTGTTGAGGCGTTTACCTCTTCTGATGACGATATTATTCTGTCTAATATGAGGTCACTTAACGCTGGTGAGTTTTACACTTCCAATAACAACACAAAATGGAAAAAAGACAAGCCCAAGACCTGACTATCCGCATACCTAGCGCTAGGGGCGCTGCACATGAAGCTCAATCTCCTTTTCAATGCTTTGATGAATATATATTTACACTAATAGTAGAAATGCCAACAAATATATTAAAGGTATCAGATCAAAGTTTGAAAGAGAACGGGATGCTAGATCTACTGACCTCCTCGAGATTCGAGCGTTTGTTGGAATGTTACTTATGATCGGCATTAGTAGAGGAGGCGGAAGAAATCTAAAAGACTTTTGGGACAATTCAAAGGGAACGGGCTTTGAGTGTATTTATTGTACACTTACCCTAAACAGATACAGATTTTTGCTTCGATGTTTGCGATTCAATGACAGCTCAACGCGGAGTATTCGTCTTGAACAGGATAAATTGGCACCCATCAGAGACTTATTTCAACATTTTGATGGTAACTGTCGCAAACATTATTTACCGAACGAAGTTTTGACAGTATATGAGCAATTAGTAGGATTTCGTGGACGATGTGGTTTCATTAATTATATTCCCATAAAACCAGATACATTTGGAATAAAAATATGTATGTCAGCTGATACGAAATATCCTTATATATACAACTTCGAAATTTATGCTGGAAAACAACCTGAAGGACCGTTCAACCTTTCCAATAAAGTAATAGATGTTACAAAAAGGCTCACATCACCTGTATTTGATTACAAATGTAACGTCAAAATGGATAACTATTTTACAAATCTAAATACCAGTTTGGAATTGCTTTTTCATTTTTTGGCTTTCAAAAAGACCCAACCCTCGTAAGTTATGCTCCTAAACCTTCAGTCTGTTATACTTTTGTCCACAAAGCACATTTTGCCGTGCGCTCTCGCCAAAAGTAGACGTGTTGTTGTTAGTTAAAAGCTTTAAGTAAGATCAACTGATTTCATCTTTACGAGTGACTGTATTAAGTGCTATAATTGACTGCGATCATATTTACAAAACAAGGGACTAAACAACTGTCTATAACTGATATCACTGTTCGTAGTCTTGGAAACATATGCTATGTTTGTTACCTTATTCGCAATTACTTCAAACTGTTGCAAAAATGTCGATACAACGCACACCACCAAAATTTTCGTCCAATCCGAATTTATCTGCGTCGGCGGAGGTAGATGATATTTTTGTCAATACACGTAAGCATAGGCAACCTGAAGATGATGACATTACTTACCGAATGAAAATATTGGAAGATTAACTCGACAAATTTGATCAAAATATATTGGAGACTATAACCAAGTCCTTGCAATTAATTTTGGCAAGTGAATTATCTAAGATAACAATATCATTGGCCACTCTAAATGACACTGTTCATGGCCTGCGCTCCGACAATGCAAGCTTCAAAGAATCCCTTAAGGGTATAAATAGCCGCCTGACGGAGACGGAAAAATTACTTAATTATAGTAATACACACCAGGACACCTTCTTCGAACAATTACAAACCTTACGAAATCAAATGCAGCCTGTCGGTGACCTACCTTGCCGGTTGTTTTCAATTAAAAAGATTTTAATATGACAAGAACATTGGAAATATACCATTCCCTATACTTTTAGTGCAGTCTAGTAATGGCCCCCTACTGTATAACAAATATAATTTCAGTGTCAGTCGCGTGTCCAGATAGCAAAATACCATACGACATTATGCTATTGAAACAGCTAAAGTAAACTATTCTAGCTGTACCAACACTGGTAAGACTTCTAATCTTTTTACAGCTTAACTAAGTCTGCTTGCTGGTTTTGATATACGGGGGCCCCATTGAAACAAAAAACAATAACTTAGAGACAAATTATATCGCCATTGTTTAAAGACATACTACGAATCTACGAACATACTACTCATCAAAGTGTTATCAATGGTAGTTGTAGAACTAACCTAAATGAGGGCTACAGGAAAAGTATTGTAAGTGAAGATTATTTACCGATTTTAAAAAATGAGGAGCTTCTATATTAGGAGCGTATTTTCTTTTTATTATACGTTAAACAATTTCTCTTCATCGGTTTTTTTTGTTTAACAAAAAAAAATACATAAAAATATAGATGACATTCTAGCTGTAACCTTGAACTTTTGGTCTTTCTTAGATCACCCAAAGAGTAAAACAATTAAACTTATAATTAAAACTTCAAAACTGATTTTAAAAACTAAAATACATATAATAGATTTTGAAGTCAGGCTTTATTTCTTTCATACTTGATATCTATTATGAGGAATTTATTTTTTAATCAAAGTTGTTATACTGGTACAAAATCGCGTTGATTGCGTTGATTGCGCAGAAGCGGGGCACAGCCAGCCCAGACCAGGATAACCTGGTCCGATTTGTATCGGGCTACCAGTCGGCAGTCATCGCAGCCGGAGCGGGTGAGTACCTCGAGGGATTAGGTGACTTCCAAGGCCACACGGGAGTTAAGCACCTACTTAACGCTCGTGAGCCTAATATCGAAGGTCACTTCGGGCGGGCGACGGCCCATACCCACAGTTTCTATGAAACGCTCCCAGCACCGGCCATCTTCTACCAGAGAGTAGTAGAAGATTTGCATGCAAGCCAACGGGGTGAGCACGAAAGTGATACCTGGATGATTGGCGACGTTGCACCGGCCGATAGAGCTCGCTAAGCGCCAGCAGCCGCCGCAGCGCCTCAGGCGCCAGCACCTGCTAGAGCGCGTGCCGCCGTGAGACGTCACGAGCGGGCAGTGGCTAGAGCCGACGAAGAACTCGACGAGGAAGCCGACACCGAAGGAGGCGATACGCCTACAAGATGTCCAAAATCCCACTTCTGACACCAATTGGAGCTCGTCAATGGAGCTGTATATATTCCCCCGAGAGTTGACAGTGACGTATATCTTACATATTTTGATGCTATGAGGTACTACATACAGGTTATGGGCGTTGATTTCTTTTACATATTCGGAGATTTTAATTTACTATATCTCGAAATCAAACAGAACCTTTAAAAGCGAATGATCAAGGACCGCCAAGCTCATATTTGTTAAACTTTATGTCATTGTTAAATTGTATACAAATCAATATATTCAAAAATAATAAGGACCGCTTGCTTGACTTGTGTATTACTAATACACATAATAGCAAATCCTTTTCAACGCCGGCAGCTTGGGTACCAATAGATATACAGCACCCTCCGTTTTATATTTTTATGTCACTTGATACTATAGTAAGTAAACAATTAAAATGTAAATCACACACTATGTATTGCTTTAAAAATGCGGATTATGGGAAAATAAATCAAGATCTAGAAATTGATTGGGAAGATCTATTTCAGAATAAACAGGCAAACTACTGTGTAGATATATTTTATGAACAAATTTACAACATATTCCTTGCAAAACTGTTTATAATTCAGATTTACCGGTTTGGTTCAACTCATCTCTTAAACATATATTTAGAAACAAAAATTCTGCTTAGGTAAAATGAAAAAAGTATAAAAATCAAGCAGACTACTCAGTATTTTCAATGTACCGTGAAAGATTTAAGAGAGGCAAAAAAAATTATAATAATTATATAAACAAAGTTACAGATGGTATTAAATATTATTTATTCCCTTTTTACTTCGGTAAAAAGGTTTGCTAGACGTAATGTCAGCTCCAAATCCCCAAGCGACCGCGGAACCCGCGCATCTAAGCACGAACAATGATAACGGTAGGCGCAAGCCCAACTTTAAGCGCCCTCACAATAGAGTGAGCAAAACGTTACCTCCACCACGGATGAAGTCCACAACAGAAACACCTTTAACCAACGACCCTTTATGGAAAGACTCATTCCTAATTGATGGAGAAACAGGATTCGTTAATGAGCTAAGCTCGAAAGAGTTTAACGCCGATGCTGCAGGGTATACGCAGCTTATAGAAGCGGAGTACAAGGCGATTACAGATGTCGACAAATACTATGCGAAGGCGATACCTGCCAGCGCTCACGCCTACTACCACCAGTTGTTATACTGGTACAAAATCGCGTTGATTGCGCAGAAGCGGGGCACAGCCAGCCCAGACCAGGATAACCTGGTCCGATTTGTATCGGGCTACCAGTCGGCAGTCATCGCAGCCGGAGCGGGTGAGTACCTCGAGGGATTAGGTGACTTCCAAGACCATACGGGAGTTAAGCACCTACTTATGGCTCGTGAGCCTAATATCGAAGGTCACTTCGGGCGGGCGACGGCCCATACCCACAGTTTCTATGAAACGCTCCCAGCACCGGCCATCTTCTACCAGAGAGTAGTAGAAGATTTGAATGCAAGCCAACGGGGTGAGCACGAAAGTGACACCTGGATGATTGGCGACGTTGCACCGGCCGATAGAGCTCGCTAAGCGCCAGCAGCCGCCGCAGCGCCTCAGGCGCCAGCACCTGCTAGAGCGCGTGCCGCCGTGAGACGTCACGAGCGGGCAGTGGCTAGAGCCGACGAAGAACTCGACGAGGAAGCCGACACCGAAGGAGGCGATACGCCGCTAGAGGAGGAAGAAGAGGATGAAGCTGAGCGCATACTTCCAAATGTTAATCTCTTGGGATGGCGCAGATCAAAAACGCTGAACCCAAATCAGCTCAGCGAAATAAGTCAAGTCCTTGGCCGCAACCCAGACAATATGGTCATCAATAGGAAATACCAGATCAACCGCGAACTTTTCGAGTTGGTCGAACGCCGCTTGCGAGAGTGCAAGCGCTACAAGATGTCCAAAATCCCCTTCTGAAACCAATTGTTACGAGCTTAGGGTTCGTGACAATAAAAATTGCCGATAAAACTACCTAAATTAACACTTTAATTTACTTTACACAAATTAAAGTTAAAAACACTAATAATCAAACACACTAATTTATTCCGCTCCGAAGCTTCGTTAATTTTTTAGGTATACATAAAGTACTTCATAGGTTCCCAAACCCTGAAGGGGATAAAGAACGGTTCAACAGATGGTTATATGCAATTGGTGGTGACATTTTGAACCTGGAAAATGAGCGCATATACAAGTATCGCCGTGTTTGTCGCTCACATTCTGAAGACAAACATCTATGTCGCAACAACAAAATTAGCAATATAGCTGTGCCAAAGTTAAATGTGCCAGGTTTGTTTATGTCAAGTTTATATCTATCATTCTAGGTTAAGAGAGAATTACAAGGAAGTAAATAATTATATTATATAATTCATACCTTAAGTCATACCACAAAGCTATCATTACAGTATTTATGTTTATATTTATTGTGATATTATTATTAATGATGGCTCTACTTAAGTATTGATCCTCTCCTTTTCAGGACCATTATTACTAAAAAGGTTTATTAATACATCTGTTAAAACACAGCCACTGCAACAAATTCTGGACCTACAAAGACCATCAAAATCATCAGGTACTGCAGTATATCAATTGAGTAGTTGAAACTAAATATATGCAATATCTATATACATCCAAATAAATAAAATTGTAGTTTAAATAAATGAATATGAAAGTGTATGCTTTATTATGAATTTTATTTTTTTTGTCCGTCTGTCTGTTTGATCCAGCAAAGCTAGTAACGGCTGGACCAATTTTGATGGGATTTTCACTGGTAGATAGCTGATGTTATAAACTTAGGTTACTTTTATTATAAAACCCTAAACAAAATCACATGCGGCTTAAGTCGCGGGGAACTGCCAGTTGTTGCGTATAATTAGATCATTTACAATATTCATTATCATAGAATTAATCCTTATTTATTGATGTATTTTTCTTCTAGATCCCATTTCAACTCATTGTGCATATATGCAACCTACATCAACGAACATTGAAAAAGTTGACATACACAAAGAGAATATAGGTAAGTATAGATCGTCTAAGCTGAAATGACGCGCCCCACTATCGCATTAACGCACACAAGCAAATTTAAAATATGGACGCAATACATATACAAATGCCATTGTAATTGGTCATTCGGTTGTCGGTGAGACTCAAGCGTAGGAGCACGCGTCGTTCGATTGTAAAAGTACCGTCAGCATGTCGACCAAAAAACATTTACGGAGTCAAGTAAGTAAAATAATACGTTATTGCTTAAAATCTTATTTAATCATACCTCGTTTTTATGGTGGTTTACATGCATACATTTTACAGGCAAAAGAAATTACTGCGAAAGTGTACCGCAGAATGAAATATGAAGCGGAAAATGGAGTGGAAAAACTATCTGACGCTAGATGGCGAACTGCTCAAGCCGTTGGTGTTAGTGAATCTACGATTACACGAATTTTGAAAGAAGAGAAGCAAGCTAGTACATTAAATGATACGTCACAAAAAATTTTTAGATCGCCCTCAAAACCAAAAAGGAAGCGTACCAAGTCTAACCTGGATGATTTTGAAATGGGTATACTTCGCAGAACGATAGCGACATTTCATACAGAATTTAATGAATTACCAACGTTAAGAAAGCTGAAACAAGTATTAACAGAAAGAATTGGTTTTAACGGTTGTATAGAAACTCTGCGTATCATTTTGAAGGAATCGGGCTACGAGTGGTCCAAAATAGATGACAACCGTAAAGCTTTAGTAGAAAAGCATGATATCCAAATGTTACGCTTTCAATATTTGAGGCAATTAAAAAAATATCGTGACGAGGGCCGCTATATCGTATACACAGATGAAAGTTATGTTCATACAACACATCTGCAAAACATGTGCTGGAAACCAGTCAAAGGAGTATCAGCAGTGCAAAAAAAGTTGTCGAAAGGTACTCGGGTCATAATTGTTCACGCTGGTGGATGTGAAGGATTTGTTCCAAATGCTAGTTTGGTGTATAAAGCAAACTACACAAGTGGAGATTATCACGACAACATGAATCTGGATAATTATAAGAAATGGCTCACCACACAATTACTGCCCAATCTCCCGGTAAAGGCTGTCATCGTTGTGGATAACGCTTCTTACCACAATGCTTTATTAGAAAAAGCTCCCAACTCCAACTCAAATAAGCAAGTCATGCAAACGTGGCTTGCAGAAAAAAATATTCAGTTTGACGAATCAATGAAAAAAATTGAACTGTACGATCTTATTTTAAAAAATAAGGACAGATTCAAGAGGTTCGTTATTGACGAACTGATTCAATCAAAAGGGTTTGAAATTCTACGACTACCACCTTATCACCCGGAACTAAATCCAATTGAAAATATATGGGGGATATTAAAAAACTACGTGGCTAATAAAAATGTTTCACAAAATTTTACATCCATTATGTCACTTACAAATGAACGACTCGAAATGATTGATAGTACTATGTGGGCAAATGCATGTCGGCATGTTGAAGACACAGAAAAACAGTATTTGCAATATTTTGACATGGACTTTGAATTTATTATTTCTGTTAATGACTCTGATTCAGATGAAAGTGAATCTATGGAGATGAGTGAATAGTGATACTTTACATAATTTACATGCATATTATTATAGTAATTATACTAATTTGTAAAATAAATATTTCGAAAGAATATCAATCTGGTTTAATTAATCTACATAATTACAAAATAAAAACAATATATTTTGAACCATTAATTAACAAATAGAAGAAATACCATCATAATTAAATAATTTAACTTCAATTTCTTTGTAGACCGTATTTGCTAAGAAGCGGATTTTCTTGGATTTTTGTCCAACTTGTCATAATTGCCTGAAGATGGCAGAGAGCGGACGTTTTGTTTCATACAATGCCCCAACGCTGCTCCCTAAGGAGAGCGTTGTCGGATTTATCACGCGACTAGTCGACCGTCACGTAGGCATACAGATCATAGTTCGCGGAGCAGTCGACGCTCAAACACAGATGAAGCGTCGTTATTAATATTTACACTCACACATCGAAATCAACTAATTAAGTAGTGGGGCGCGTCATTTCAGTTTAGACAAGCTCTACACTAGTTTTTTTTGTACTTGAAAAAAGATTACAAAATAAAAATACAATGTTATCCATATTTTGCCAGGCTTAGTATACCTACAACAACATTCAAATTGAATTTAAGTTCTTGAATTTAAATAAATTTTGTTTAACATGCATCGATTATTATTTTACAGAATGTCAGCAAATTAAAATTACAAAATAGTCATGTAGTTATTATTATAATTTAAAATAAATTGTTTATCCATGACATCCAATATTAGTCCTAAAAGTTCTCTTTTTTACTTGTAATTTTCATATTGTATTATTATAGTTTTTGGTTTTGATTGAGGAAAAAATTGCTTAGCTTTAGTTTTGTCTAAATTAACAATAACCATTTCCTTGGAACCATTTAATTATATGTCTGATTGATTCATTTAAAGTAAGAAAACACTACAGACTCCTTAATTTATCTATTGTGTTTGGAACATTTAAAAACAACATTGATGGTGCATGACTTTCAAATCTTCCAGTGAAAAGTATGGAACATAATCTAAGTAAGTGTCATATTAGTGTCACTAATGAAATGATGATTAAACACAAATAAAAATAAATTAGTTTTGGTTTTGAAAAAAAACCTAGATATTAAAAATATTGAAATTAGAATTTTGTGTTAAGTTTATTAAACATACACCCTTACAGAAAAATATATGCGGTATAATATATTGTCTCGCCAAATCAACACACTACCTCGATCGCATCTTGCAGCGCCTATTTATTTAAATTAGCAAAGAAGCATCCGGAATATTCAAGTAAATGCGCGCAAAGGGACGAGTGTGCGAGTGTAGATTTTCTAGAAACTTAGTTCTTCGGATGGCGCTGTCGGTTGAGAGATTTGTGATGTCATTTTCTGCAAAGCTCCCCTCGCTCTCGTTCCTGACACTAGATGGCGCTAGTTGACTTATTCACGCAACAATATTAACCATGTCTCGGTATTACATTCTTTACAGGTGAAAAACAGGCTGCCAAGAAAAATATCAAAAAAAGATTTTTAACAAAGGCAGAAAAAGAAATACATAAGAAACTTGTAGCTGCAAGAATAAAAATTTGTAAAATGAAAAACAAAGTTAAAAAAAACAGACAGCCAATATTAAAGCAGCAAAAAAATTCGTAACTAATTCTACTGTCTTAGATGTCCTCGAAAATTGCTCAAGTACTGCAAAAGTATTGATGCAATTACAATGACGTGAGAACCGACAGGAAAAAATTGCTGCTTTAACGATTTTGAAGCAAAGTCCCAAAGGATATCGATTCCTCAGGAAAATTTTTATTTTACCAGCTAAACAAACTCTTGTTAAATTGATACAAATGAGTAATCTCAGGCCTGGAATTAATGATAACATTTTCTCACAACTAAAGACGAGAGCTGAGTCAATGAAACCTCAAGAGAGGCTATGTATTATTTTATTTGACGAACTTTCACTCAAAGCCAATATTACATATCAAGAGAGAAAAGATAAAATATCAGGACTTGTTGATAATGGGCAGGAAAGAAAGGCGGAGTTTGCAGATCACGGCCAAGTTTTTATGCTGCGTGGTCTTGTGCATAACTACAAACAGGCAGTCTCTTACACTTTTTCATCAAGTGCAACTAAGGGACCTGAGTTGGCAAAACAATTAAAAGAGGTTGTGACGGGATTGCAACAAGCAGGGTTGATAGTGATGGCCTCAGTATGTGATCAGGGAGCCAATAACAGACAGGCTCATAAACTTTTGATAAATGAGACTAGAGGGGTTTATTTAAGAAAAGGAGAGGAACCAAAAGAAAATATTATTTTAATCAATGACCAAGAAGTAATTCCTCTGTATGACCCCCCACACCTCCTCAAAGGAATGAGAAATAACCTTATTACCAAAAATTTACAATATTACAACTAAAGAAGGCACGATAAAAACTGCAAAATGGTCTCATTTACAATTATTATATAATGAAAACCCCGGTTACAAGGGCATTAAATTGATCCCTAAGTTAACTGAAAATCATGTCAACCCTGAAAAACTGAATAAAATGAAAGTAAAATTTGCCTCTCAAATATTTAGCCGTACTGTGGCATCTAACATGGGATACTTAGCAGGTAATGTTTGGTTCATTTTATTTTATTACAGTGCTACCCATTTCACATTACTTTGTCTGCTTAGACTTCATATCATTCATTAAATAATTGTACTAGTGATTCACTCCAGCTTCGTACGGGTGATATCTATATCTGTACAACAACGCCACCAACAACATAAGTACATTAATAATAATCAAAATCGGTTTAGCCATTTAAGAGGACAAGAAGTACGAGCACACACACACACACACACACTTGGATTTTTTCTACTAGTTGCCCAGGCAGAGGTTGTATTGGTATTACCGCCGACATTTAGTCTTATAATAAATCTTTAAATTCACAATAAAAATATTGAAGATCGCATATATGTATACATACAGTAGAACGGCGATTATCCGAACGTCGATTAACCGAACGACCGCTTAACCGAACTGCTACCTCGGTCCTCGGCACCTCATTGGGATGCGACCACCATCTCGCTTCGCGCAGTGTACCGCGTTGGCCTAAGTTCCGTAACGATAAATATAAATACGAGATTAACAAACGATTAGAGAAAGGCGAATCTGCAACCAAATTATCTAAGGAGTACTAAGTGGTTAAGCTGACAATTACGGATATAAAAACTAAAAGACGACCATATCCAATTTTATATCCAGGCATGATTTTACTAATGGGTCGACAAGTCGTAAAACTATGAAGCTCGCTACGAACACCGATCTCGATGACGCTGTTTACAAGTGATTTACACAAAAAAATATCGCAAGGAAGGTTCTCCTTGCGATTTTTTTTGTCTCTTTTTTATCTCTGATGCCGTTCTATGTGAAAAGGCAAAACATTAAATGAAAAACTTTACAACGGTTTAAGTCAAAACGTGGCATTCGTGAGCTTTAAATACAAGGAGAAAAACTGTCTGCTGGTTATTCAGCAGCGGATTCTTCCAAAATCAAATTAAGCGACGTATTGAAACAACAAAATTATGTTTTAGAAAACGTTTACAATTCTGATGAAACTGGACTCAATTGGAAGGCTTTGCCAAGAAAAACTCTTGCCTCGCGTCGTGAATAGCGGCACCTGGTCTAAAGTAAATAATCGTATCACTGCTCTAGCTTGTATTATAACTGTCATAAATTAAATTTATATTACATATTACATATAAATATGTTTTTATAAGTATATTGGTACATACAAGTATACAGTTCGATTATCCGAACAAACCGGTTTTCCGAATACCTATGTCCTCCAATTGATTCGGATAATCGACGCTCTACTGTATGTGATCTATATATATATATATATATATATATATATATATATATATATATATATATATATATATATATATATATATATTAAGTTGGACCAAATTGCACACAGTGTGCAAAATTTCATTGAAAATCATGGAAAGTCGCGGATACTTCCCAATATCATTCCATTATCCTTTCTTAGTGGATAATAATAAAAATCACAGATAGATAAATTATTAGGAATGACTGCTAAAAGACCTTTTCAGCTCTGCAAACTCAATTGTAACCCCTTTTTTTGTACATGGGGAAATGCCTACGCATACCCGCCTCGCGGGGGCAAGGACGGGTTATGTCGGTTATCTACTTAAAATAAATATTAAAGACTTCTATTGTATCACTAATAGATTTTGAATTTATACAATGTGTCTTACATAAAAATAAAACAGTTGAATATTTAATCAATACTGTCATTCGTTTCATGAGCTATAACTATTGTAAAGTAATAAATAGAATATTATCTGGGAGGACGAAGAAGATAAAATGCAAATAAAAGCTAAAAAATATCAAAAAAAATGTTTTAAAAGGAAAAAATTAACCATTGTCATCCAGGAATGAGGTAGAGCCACACCAAAGCTATATTAAGGCATTGTAACATGCATGGGTCAGCTCAATCGGGGGGAGGACCATTCTTTCACAGAATAGCAGCGTAAATTAGGAGCACAAAGCTGCTATGTTTATTATGGCGAGTGTAGAGAACCGAAGACCCTTTTTACTGGAAATGAGGCATTACAGCTTAGTCTTCAGGGGTTACAACGCATCTGCATTTTAGTGACTGGTCGAAGATGGATGTGTATGTGTATATATTTATCACACTTATGCTGTAAAGATTGGCAATGGCGTTTGTAGTGTAGCATCAAACATACTTTTTGATGTATGTCTCTGTCTATATTTGGCCTGCTTAGGTCAGTTGCTAAAGGTATTTATTTAAGATGTATTTAAAATATCCACGGCGGAAATAGTAAATGTAAATATTACCCAAATTAACAAAATATTTACTTATAATTTTCATGATTTTTTAGATGTTGAGATTACAATAAGTAAAGAATCTAAATCAACAAAGTATAGCAGTTGACCATGATCATGTCCTCTAAGAAAATCGGTGTACTGCAGGATTGCCAGATGTAGTTTTATACTTGTAGTTATTACCACAGAAAGTAGCAAAAATTGGTCGCATATTAAACTAAACTGCTTCAATAAATAAAATTTAAACAAGTCTCAAGTGCCGCAATTCCAAACGTACTTAATTTTGTTATTGTATCATTCAAGAAATGATTGACGCTTATCATTTTAAATAAAATGTACAATTTTTAGCTACATAATTGAAAGAGTTAATGTTGTTTGTACCTTTGTTTCACGCTTTTTACTTTTTATGTCGGTGATTAGAATCATCATGGCGATTCATTAATTTCTATATTTATGTTAAATAAATGTTATATGTACGAATTCTCTTAATATTACATTAGGAGAATTCGTTTTTACGCCTTAAATAAATTATGTAAACATAGTAAAGAGTTTTATTTATATAAATTATTAATATTTATGTAATCAGAAGTATATAGTATTATATATATATATATATATATATATATATATATATATATATATATATATATATATATATTGTCGTGAAGCGACAATAAAAAAACTAAGAACCTAACTTAACTAGAACGAAAACAACCAAAATAAAATAAATTATTTAAAAATTTGAAGTTTTACAGTATCTTTTATAAAAAAAGGTATGAAGGTGATGATGGGTTGTAATGAAGATGGTGATTTACAATATTATTAAAAAAAAAAAAAATAACAAAAGATACTGCAACGAAGTATGCACAGGCTATGCCTATGATAGGTGCACAGCTCCTGCTCTAGGAACACGTAGAATCTGGGGAAAACACACGCAGCGTCTGGAGAAGGTACACGCAGCGCTTGGAGTAGACCCACACAGCGTCTTGAGCCGGTACGCAGCGTCGGGAGTAGGTCCACGAAACGTCTGGAGTAGGCACGCAGCGTTTAAAGTAGGTACACGCGGCGCTTGGAGTAGGCAAACACAACTTCCGGAGTAGACCCACACAGCGTCCGGAATAAACACGCAGCGTCTGAAGTAGGTCCACGCAACGTCAGGAGAAGGCACGCAGCGTTTGAAGTAAGTAAACACAGCGCACTAGTAGGCGGAGGCGTAGGCGTGGCTAGGCGACGACTTAAGGAGCGGGCAGAGGCTTGCAGGATCCCGAGGCAGTGCAGAAAAGGCCTTTAGGAGATGCTTTAAGTATCAAAGCTCAAGTCAGACTCCCCATTCGCCGATTGAGTTCGGCTTATTTTTGCTTTTTTTCGGATCTCACATAAGAACGTAATATTATTCTCATTAAATTTGAAATTATTTAAATTAAAAGCAAATTCTTGTAAATGGCCAAGAAGAAAGGAGTATTTTGAAGTAAAAACATCAGGCCGGTAACGATATTTGAATAAAAATTGCCATGACAACCTGATAAACAACGATGTCAAAACATGTCAAATTTTGGTTTTAGGCTCGTAATACAGAAACGGCAAGATTTAAGTGAAAAATGAGATATTATTTATATAGGAAAAAAAAGTAGCGCAACAGCGCGCACGAAACCCGAAATTGCAGAGTTACGGAGAACTAAATAAAAGACCGAAAAAGGTAGACTCCATTGACACCGATTTAAAAAGTGCTGATAGCATGAAAAATACGAAGTGAAAATGATTTGTTATTGTGTTCTTATGAATTAAAATATTACAGGATCCTATGGAAATAAAGGTGATGCAAAATATCAAGTTTTGAGGCGAATGTAGAACATCAAAAACAGAATGGAAAAATAAATTTAAAATAGTGTAAAATGATATGTAAGTATGTATAAGCATAACACTACATTTTCCCCCCGACCCTGGAAAATTTTTGACTCAGCAAAAATTTTGATATGTACATTCTAAAAGAAACCATGAAAACACAGCTTTGCAGAAACAGACATCAACAGGCAAAATCAGATATACTATCTCTTACATTCATCATCTGCATTCAGGTAAGGGTGGAGTTCACATTCAATGACTACCACTCTAAAAGTGTGTTTTCGAAAGGACATTCAGGCTTATTTAAGGAGTTGTCATCCGCTCCTGCGTGGAAAAAAAAACATTTTGAAAGGACGTTCAGGCTTATTTAAGGAGTTGTCATCCGCTCCTGAGTGAAGATAAAGTTAAAGAAATTAATCTTAAGCAAGCTTTAGTCGCTATGACTTAAGTAAAGATTAAGAACGGCCAGAGCGGTAGGGCTCAAAGCCAGAGATCAGCAACATCACTAACGAGATGTGTCTGAAATTGATATTTATACATATATACAAACTTATATACAAATATACAAACATATATACAAATGTAGTGTCATGCAAAACAGTATTAGCCGGTTCCTCACATCTAATCTTCACTTCGTATTCGAGTTCGGCCTTGTTACGAAATTTGTACTTAATAACCCTTCTCATTGTTGTAATTAAGTGCAAAGTTAAGTTTAAGAAATAAAAATATTAAAGTGATTAATGTAAGTGAAGTGTTATATGTAGGTCTAAATATAATCCAGATAAGTTGAAAAACTAGATGAAGTTTTGTTTTAGAATTTGGAAGATATGATAAGGATGAGTAAATAAAGAGTTAAGAACGAAAGAGAAAGCAATTCAATCAAAAGGAAATGGATAAGGCGTAGCTAAGGTGAAGAAAAGAAGAACTTTTACGTCGGGCGCCAAATGTCGTGAAGCGACAATAAAAAAACTAAGAACCTAACTTAACTAGAACGAAAACAACCAAAATAAAATAAATTATTTAAAAATTTGAAGTTTTACAGTATCTTTTATAAAAAAAGGTATGAAGGTGATGATGGGTTGTAATGAAGATGGTGATTTACAATATTATTAAAAAAAAAAAAAAATAACAAAAGATACTGCAACGAAGTATGCACAGGCTATGCCTATGATAGGTGCACAGCTCCTGCTCTAGGAACACGTAGAATCTGGGGAAAACACACGCAGCGTCTGGAGAAGGTACACGCAGCGCTTGGAGTAGACCCACACAGCGTCTTGAGCCGGTACGCAGCGTCGGGAGTAGGTCCACGAAACGTCTGGAGTAGGCACGCAGCGTTTAAAGTAGGTACACGCGGCGCTTGGAGTAGGCAAACACAACTTCCGGAGTAGACCCACACAGCGTCCGGAATAAACACGCAGCGTCTGAAGTAGGTCCACGCAACGTCAGGAGAAGGCACGCAGCGTTTGAAGTAAGTAAACACAGCGCACTAGTAGGCGGAGGCGTAGGCGTGGCTAGGCGACGACTTAAGGAGCGGGCAGAGGCTTGCAGGATCCCGAGGCAGTGCAGAAAAGGCCTTTAGGAGATGCTTTAAGTATCAAAGCTCAAGTCAGACTCCCCATTCGCCGATTGAGTTCGGCTTATTTTTGCTTTTTTTCGGATCTCACATAAGAACGTAATATTATTCTCATTAAATTTGAAATTATTTAAATTAAAAGCAAATTCTTGTAAATGGCCAAGAAGAAAGGAGTATTTTGAAGTAAAAACATCAGGCCGGTAACGATATTTGAATAAAAATTGCCATGACAACCTGATAAACAACGATGTCAAAACATGTCAAATTTTGGTTTTAGGCTCGTAATACAGAAACGGCAAGATTTAAGTGAAAAATGAGATATTATTTATATAGGAAAAAAAAGTAGCGCAACAGCGCGCACGAAACCCGAAATTGCAGAGTTACGGAGAACTAAATAAAAGACCGAAAAAGGTAGACTCCATTGACACCGATTTAAAAAGTGCTGATAGCATGAAAAATACGAAGTGAAAATGATTTGTTATTGTGTTCTTATGAATTAAAATATTACAGGATCCTATGGAAATAAAGGTGATGCAAAATATCAAGTTTTGAGGCGAATGTAGAACATCAAAAACAGAATGGAAAAATAAATTTAAAATAGTGTAAAATGATATGTAAGTATGTATAAGCATAACACTACAATATATATATATATATATATATATATATATATATATATACAGAAAAAGTTCTCACACTAGTGAATGAGACGCTAGTTACGCGTTACCATTTTAAAGGTCGAAGATAAGTTTCTATTTCAGTATATAATAAAGGTACTCTGTGCGAGTGACTGATTAAAGTGCGGTGTATACACCGCAGTTGAGTAGAACAGAGTATCTGAATGCAGTGTCGCCTCTAGTACGTAATACATAATAGCTCAATGAGTAATTTTATTGATTTTGTTATAAAGAAATGGTCCAAGGTGATAAAATTATTTATTAACTAAAGAATGACTAGAAATAGGTATATTTTTGCAAACTTTAAAATAATAACGTGTTATAGAAAATAAAATTAACAAATATTTTTGTTCCTATAATGATAAGAGAACGAATGTCGGCTCCACAGCACTGTGCGTATTTCGATTACTCGACGACGCGCGGCTAGATCGAGAGCAATGGATCCCACTCAGGGCGCACGAAGAGCTAAGCCACGCCCCCAAAACAACGAATAATTTTCAAGGTATCCTCTTAAGCAGACTACTATATAAGACATGATATACAAAAGGGGGATGCCCATTTTGTGTAATGTGCATTTGTTAAAAAAATATATCTTTATTTATGGTTATTAATCGCGGTATTCATTTATCCTAAAAAGATGGGAATATTTTTGCACAAATTAAAAGTACCGAAAAGATAAGAATAACATTAGGTAAATCAGTAATTCATTAGTTTGTGAATAAAATAAAAAGTGTTGCCAATCTCAAATCTCATTAAAAAAATCGATTCTCCTTTTCGATCGATTACTTATGGTGTCATTATTACAATGCTAATATAATTTTTCGATAATTATTATGATGTTATGAATAGGTTTGAAACAACCGGTGACAATGGATATTTATCCAAAGCAGCCGATACGCAACCGTTATCAACCAGTTGTTTATCCGACTACAGACGAAAAAGGATGGTTATGTTTTTTACTGTGTGTGCGGGTTAGGCTATGTTGAATCGTTTTTTGTTATGGTGCTTAAAACGTAGGATGCGTTTTATTATAGAGGGCGCTACTATCAAAGAATATTTTTTGCGAAACTCGTAAAGTACTTGACCAACTTTGAGAATTCTTTCACCAGGAGATTGTTATGTATAATTTTAGATATCTAATATAGGATGAATTTTATTATAGAGGGCGCTACTTTCAATGAATACGTTTTTTGGCTAATCTCAAAAATTACTAGACCGATTTTGAAAATTCTTTCACCATTACATTGCTAATGACGGCGTTAGTTAAGTGATAAAATTATATTATTACAATAATTAATTGTGAGATTAATATTTTCTAAATAAATAAAACTAAATACCTACCTAAGATGTTCAAATCCAATTATTATTTTTACAATTTAAGAATCGTATTTACACACTTTACTTACTCAGATTGATTATTATAGATAAAGTGGTAATAAATCTAAAGTAAAAGAGCTCCGCTTAAACGAAAAAACTATTTATTAAAATAAAACTAAAAGTAAATCATTTGGGTTGAGCACTGGCTTGATACAGGCATTGGAGTTTCTTTATAGGGACTCTAGTGCTTGTGTTAGGATCAACGGGGTCTACTCGGACAGGTTTGACATCCATAAAGGTGTCAGACAGGGCTGTGTGGCTTCCCCGTGGCTGTTCAACCTATTTATGGACAGTTAATTGCAAAATTTGAAAGTTGAAGAATGCGGATTAAGAATGGGTGAGTTAACCGTCAAATGCCTTTTGTACGCCGATGATCAAGTTATTCTTTCATCGTCGGCGGCTGAGTTGCAAATGATGGTTACATTAATGAACGGATCATTAAAAGAAAGGGGTATGAAAGTGAACGCAAGTAAGACGAAGGTTATAGTTTTTGAAAGAGAAGAAAGTAAAACGATGTGTGAAATAAGAATAGAAGGGGAGTTGATCGAACAAGTAGATGAGTTTGTATATTTGGGTTGCGTATTTAGCAGGGATGGGGGATATGATAAGGATATAGAACGACGAGTGAATGCGGGAAATAGAGTAAATGGGGCTCTGCACTCTATTGTGAAGAGTCAAAATGTGTCGAAAAAGGCACGTATGGCAATTCACAGTGCTGTGTTGGTCCCTACTTTAACGTATGGTAGTGAAAGTTGGGTGTGGCAGAAGAAGCACGAGAGTAAAATGAACGCAGTAGAAATGCGGTCGTTAAGAAGTATGTTAGGGCTGAATCTGAATGACAGGGTGAGAAATTATTTGATAAGAGAAGAGTGTGGTTTGCAAGATGATGTTGTGACCAGGATTAAGAAAGGAATGCTTCGGTGGTTCGGTCATGTGGAAAGAGTGACAAAGAAAATTTATGTTGCAGAAGTGAATGGCAGAGTCGGAAAGGGACGTCCTAGGCGAAAATTTATCGACCAAATTGGCGATTTATTGAAAACGGGCCAAATCAGGAGTACCCTTAACCGACGAGCATGTATGCGTAGGTATATGGATGTGAAGGAGGCGAGAGAGGTGTGTCAGGATCCTGCCAAATGGAAGTCTGTAGTCTCTGCCTACCCCTCTGGGCGACAGGCGTGAGTGTTTATGTATGTAAAAATTAAAGTTGAAAAAAAGTGGTTCAGTGCGAGTCGGACTCGCAGGCCCATGAAGAGTTCTGTAGTAACAAGCATATATTTTAAATCGAGTCAAAATACCACTATCATTATCGCCAGCAACAAGTTATTTTGTTTTTCATAGTGTTTGTATAAATAACAAAGTTGTTTTTGCGGTTCTTTAAAATGTGCTACTTGTATCTAAAAAAAAAGGACTATTATATACATCATAGGGGTTTCTGTGGTTTATTCATTACCAAAGAGAAAAAACTTATTGCACAAAATGGGTTTTTATCCATTTCAAGTCATCAAAAGCGGTAGTCAACCGTTAAAAACTAAAACAACCGTTGTTATAGGCTCGGTTGAAATCGTTGACAACCTTCACATTTATAGTTATGATAAATAAACAAGCGAATTACTAGCTGATTTACCAAGAATTCGGTTCTTCGGTTCCGCACGTCAACAAGTTTCGGGCCCGCGCTTACGTCACAGTGACCGAATGAAGCCGGCCACAGTCAATCATGTGCAGTACTAGCATTTCTCAGGGGTGTCGCAGACAAGATTGGCTACATCTTGAAGCGAGCTAACGTGAAGCATCAAAGTTCAGGGAAGTTTGCAGTTTGTGATCATATCCTGGACGGCCCCAACCAGATAGACATAAAAAAAGATTTGATAGACCACAAATCCTCTAAAAGGAACATCAATTCCTATCAAGGACGATACGTGAGACTATTGAAATAAAAAAATTATTTTTTCAATAGAGAAGGAGGCTTGGTACTACCACCTGCTTTGGATCCTGTAATTAATGAAATTAAAATTAAACCCAAGCATACCACTGCAAGACTTCAAGACAGAGTAAGTTCATTCTGTAGATCGGACCATAAATAAAAATTAAAAATCTGAAGGTGCTCCGGGTTAACACTGACATTGGGACGTCAGTCACCTAGGTCCGCCGTAACCATGGGTGCTGGAAAGCACCCGAAACGTCTGGAATTAAAAATCAAAGAAATAAAACGCGATGAAATCGATAAAAATAGTTGTTAAAAAACTGTATTTGTGAAAATAAAAACTTATATATCTTCAAAACCCCGACTTTTTTAAAGCAATTCCTTTACCATTTCATTTTTTTAATTGCATATTATCATATCTATATGCTTTTTTACGTGGGCACCCATGGCCGAAGTGTCTATGAAGAGTGGGCATTCCCCTTTAACAAAGTTTACAAACTATTTAAACCTAGGTTTGTTTATAAAAATTAAAAAAATTAAAAAAATGTATGGATAATCAAAACCCCTGTGAATGGTGATCGCTACCAAGCTATTTCTTAAACGTTTTGTTCCACTGGGTTTCTAGCTGGTTCTTCCCAGGACAGAGGTTTTTTTCCGAATAAGTGGTAAATTAAAACCTGACACAATAAGTATTATTTATATTCTATATTGCATAAAAAAGTATGTTTCTGTTACTCCGACCAGCCAAAATCCCAGGGTGGTCACTGTCAGCGTATATGAGGGCTATATATACATATATATATATATATATATATATATATATATATATATATATATTATAATAATAATAATAATATTCCACAACTATCACACAACGCTATCTAGTCCCAAGCTAAGCAGAGCTTGTGTTATGGGTACTAGATAACTGATAAACATACTTATATATTTCTAAATACATAAATATTATAGATAAATTACACCCAGACACAGAACAAATGATCGTGCTCATCACACAAACATTTGTCCTGGGTGGGAATCGAACCCACGACCTCCGGCATAGCAGTCAGGGCCACTAACCACTAGACCAACAGGCCTGTCAACTATATATATATATATATATATATATATATATATATATATATATATATATATATATATATATATTATAGGTGTGCTACTCACTTACACCCAGTACCTTTTGCAACGCTATTACGATGTTTCGGGATCACCTTCGAGTCATCGTCCCCCTCAAGGGTTACATCACTAGGTGTTCAAGAGCCCTGCTCCAATCACCCGCAACCCAGAGGCCCTGGTTCCTGGTTGGGGAACATCATCATCAAAGAGAAAGCATTGAGGAAAGCCTTGACGACGTTTCTCCGAACGGAATCCGTCTTCTCCCGATCATTATGTTATTAAATTATTAAAAAGTATAACTTTTGAATGATGATGATGAAAATTTCTGTGACTCAACTACTGTATATGCGTGATTGACTTTTGCACTAAATAAAACTTTACGCGTTAACGTTTTGAGCTAAATACTTAGTTACTCCGATCTGTTATTGTATGTAACATGGAATCATTTTGTACAATTTTTTATTTTATATATAATTGATATGATAATTCACTTACCCTTAAAGCCGCTGGCGCGTCGAGGTCTTCGCTGGAGTCCTGCAAAAAAGACATACTTTAAACCCTTCAATCCCCATAAAATTCCCATGCAGTCGCATGCGCCTGGCATATCTCGAACGGTCGCATGCGACCGCACCCACCCACAGGGACTTTAAACAATTAAAACTTATATTTAGAGACTACTATGAAGAAGTTAGGTCTAAACAAAAGTCAGGTTTTACTTCATTACAAAAAGATTTTATTGTATTTTGATAACAAAAAAAACATACCAAGCGGATGTCGGCACGTGAAAATCACAATTATATATATATATATATATATATATATATATATATATATATATATATATATATATATATATGTATATATATATATATATATATATATATATATATTACCCGAATTTATTTACGTAAAGATAAATTATATTCACACAAAAACTTTCATTACAATTTTATAATAAAACACTATACTAAAAAAATCCAAAAATTAACACAATAATATTCACACGAAAATAGAGTAGATTATAAATAAATATCTACAGGATTGACGAAATGAACGTAGATTATAAATAAATATCTACAGGATTGACTTTTTAATGCACTAGAGGATAGAAAATTTCATATTGATTCTATAATGCCAAACTTCTTCATAAAATAAGTAATCTCTAAATATAAATATTTATGGGTTATAGTGCTGTGGGTGGGTGCGGTCACATTTGACCTCTTGAATTTTGACGGAATATTGAAGCGGTCAAATTTGGACGCTTGCCGTTTGAGAGGTTAAAAACAAGAATCTATCTTCACCTTGAGCTTTTTTTATGTGTGTGTGTGGCAATTTCGTCACCGCACTATAATGAAGGATTTGGAAAAACAAACTCCAAAGGTTAAATCACACTATCCTAATTTCCAAACGAATCTGCAAATGTAATAAATAGCCCTGCACACGAGCGACAAAGACAATAACTGTTAAGCTATTTTTTTATTTAGGTTCATTCACAGTGCTCACATTATACCTACTTTAAATATAAAATATTTCTTCTACTAAAGTCTAGTCTGATATGAGAGAGCCATGGTTGCAGTGGTTCGCTCCCCGCCGACACCAAAGAAATTGTAAATGCCAATTTTATTTTAAAAAAAATTATTTCAGAGATACGAAGTTCGAAAACGAGCATTAAAGCAGGCGGCGGACATTTCCTTGCCCATTAACCCTTTGAGAAATGTGAGACCAGTGCCCAGCAGTGGAATGTATAAAAAGGTTGTTACTTTACTAATTTGAGAACCAGTTTGTTAGTGACTGACAATATTTTTAAATTAATATTTTTTGATCTTATTGACATAATAGAAAAAAACTGAACTGGTTATTTGAATAAAAATCATGAGTGCAATGCAATTATTTGAAAAAAATAAAGCAATGGCTCGAAATAATAGATTTTCTCACAAAAGAAGGGAACTTGAAAAAAAAGGGAAAAAATCGGACCGAAGACAGGACGCGAACCAAGGCATTACGATTTGGCGACCGCTCGATTTCCATTTAAGCTATTATAATCATTAACGTGTTGTCAAAATTTACCTTCTTATTGTAACGATATTGTAGCAGTTTTTCATTGCCTGAAAACACGGACAAAAAGACATTTTCTAAAAACAAATCCCAGCTAGATCGATTTATTGCCCCCGAAACTCCCTGGAAACTAAGTTTTATGAAAATCGTTGGAGCCGTCTCCGAGATTTCGATAATATATATATATATATATATATATATATATATATATATATATATATATATATATATATATATATAAGAATTGCTCGTTTAAAGGTATAGGATATAGGATACCGAAGCGAAATACCACTGACTGACATACTCATCACGAGATCTCTAAAACTATACACCAGATTGACTTGAAATTTAGTAGTTACTCATTTCGCAATGTAGACTGTATACGAATTTTACGATCCCATTAAAAAATAATTCGTGATATTTTACATCTAGGTTTCACAATAAAATATTTTCGTGCACCCAGCGAAGCGAGCGGGTATCAGGTAGTACCTTATATACACATTCTCAATTTATCAAAATCCAGGAGCGTTGTCACGCCTAAGGAGTAAGATAATTCTGCAGTTCTCTACACAATGACAAGGGATCTTACAGTCTATCTAAGGGTTTTTTTATAGAATAAGGCTGACAAATGAGCAAACAGTCCACCTCATTGTAAGTGGATGCTGTAGCCCATAGACATCTACATTTATCCTCAATTAAGAATCTGCGTTTTAATTGCATGCGATATAGAATCAAAACACACATGCATTGTCATCCCTGAGGACTAAGATGGAATGCGTCATTTCCAGTAAAAAAGGGTCACCGGTTCTCTACACTCATCATACGAAACACAGCAGTATTAAGCTGCTATTTTATGTTGGTATCCTGTGAGAGAGTGGTCCTACCCCAGTCGATCCGACCTATTCATGCTACAACCATAATATGGCTGCAGCGTGGATCTGTCACGTATAAATAGTAAGTGGCTACTGCAGTCTATGGACATTTGCAAATAATTTCAAACAAAGCATATAAGCAATGTGTTATCACCTCTAAGATCTAAAATGGATTGCTTCACAGCGTGTAATTATACTGGCTCTCTATATACTCTTCAGACCAGAACACAGTCGTGCATTCACTACTACTTCAACGCAGAAATAGGTAGAATGTGGTTACCTACCTAACTTTGAATAAAATGATTTTGGCTTAGACCATGTTGACTGTTCTACATGGTAGAGCTATGCTGCAGCTATATTACTATAGTTATATTATGGTCGCAGCATGAATAATCGTAAATTTCTATGGGCTATTAAATGCAATCTCACAAAATACCAGCGTAAAATAGCAGCTTACCACTGCTGTGTTTCGTATGGTGAGTGTAAAGAACCCGAGACCCTTTTTACTGGAAACGAGGTATTCCATCATAGTGCTAACAGGTCACAATGCATCTACATTTTGATTCGTAATCGAGGATAGATGTCTATGGGCCACAGTATCAACTTATCATCAGGTTTAATGTGTGCTCGTTAGTCACCCTTATCCTATAAAAAAAATAATCGAACGCATACATGCTCGTCGGTTAAGGGTAGTCTACAAAATATACTTTGTATAATAATAATTACGGAATAATAATTCTTTTGGTCACTCTTCCCGCCTATTTTTCCCGAAAAAATCATTATGCATACTGTGCTAAGACACCATTTAAGGTGATGTGGGCGCCAAAATCAGATTTTTCACACTTTATAGGTGCGCAGAAAAGCAATTTTATGTCATTAAAAACTACGAATCCACATTTTATTTAAAATCATTATGAAAGTTAGATTAGTAGTTAGATTTTTCTTAGTGAATTATGTTGGCCAAAACACGATTGTCACATTTTGACTCGATAGAAAAAGATCGCACAGTTTCGTCAAAATCTACAATTTTAGGTACGCCCACTAAGTGAAAAAGCTGTTTCATTCGAATGTAATGAAATCAATTTCAATTAAATTCAGGCTATGTGGCCGACCAAACAGCTGCCAGTCGCGTAAAGCGTGAAAAATCAGCTTTTGGTGCCCACTTCACCTTAAGTTACCTGTTTGATTATATAAATATATAAGTATATATATATATATATATATATATATATATATATATATATATATATATATATATATATATATATATATATATATATATATATATATATATATATGTATATATATATATATATATATTCCATAAAGCCGCAACGGCTAACAACAAACTGTTACCCATATGTTTATCACTGCTCGTGATACTACAACCATAATATAGCATCTATATTATAGTTGTAGCATGAATAATCGTAAATTTCTATGGGCCACAATATCCAAATACCATCAGTTGGACTGTGTGCTCCTTTGTCAGCTTTATTCTATAAAAAAAAACTATTAATACCTGAACAACAACAGGAACAGCGCCAGTTTTTATCTTCCTCAACCCGCACTTTGTCTGATAGAAGTCCTCGTTGCGGAAGTGCTCAGAACAAATAGTGCTACGATCGCGTGGCTCCCAATCCAACACGCCAAGTGCTTCAATCCATGCAGTACGTAGATTCGTTTCTTTCGGGAACCTGGAATAGACATTGAGACCTTTTTTATTATGTGATGGTGACATAAGACAGTTCATATCATCCAGTAGGTGTCATCAGAATGCGAGTAAGAAAAGTACTAGAAAGATACCAAATGTGCAATATCCAAAGAGAGGACAGCAGCATCCAATTCTAAGACCGTAGTACCGTTACTAATTTTAAGTATGACGAAATTTTTTTGTGACATAACTTTGAGTGAAATTGGTAAACCTTAAAATAATAATAAAATACAATATGCAAAAATGCTCTCAATAGTTGTGTTTATAATACACTCACCAATAATTCCCTTTTAACTAACTTCAAAAAAGGAGGATATTACTCGTATAGTAAGAGGTAAAGTAAAGTAAAGTAAAGTTACAGCCTATATACGTCCCACTGCTGAGCACAGGCCTTCTCTCATTTCTGAAAGGGTTTTAGGGCAAGGAAGTGTCCGCCGCGCTGCCCTAGTGCGTGTTGGCGAACTTCACATGTCTTCGAAATTATTGTTTTTCTTTTTTCTCAGACATGCAGGTTTCCTCACGATGTTTTCCTTCACCGCCGAGCACGTGGTAAATCAGTACTTAAAATTTCAATTAACAATTTCATTGGTGCCGGCGGGGATCGAACCCGGTTTGCTCGCGTATTGTGAAATTTACAGCGAGCGCTAACCATCTGAGCTACCACGGCTCATCTTTGCCAATTATGACCCAATTTCAATAATTCTTTTTTACTGTCCAGCGTCAACTTTTTAATTCAGAAATATTCATATTTATAACAGATAACAGGTTTGTATTACAAAATCAGTTCCATATATTTATTACAAAATACATGAACACAGATCCAATCAGAGTGAAAACCTGGGAAGGTTGATGATGATGATATGGACATTTTTTATAGGGCAGGGTGACAAACAAACACACAGTCCACCTGATGGTAAGTGGTTGTTGTAACCCATAGACATCTACATTTATCCTAGTTTACGAATCAAAATACAGATGCGTTGTCACCCGTGAGGACTAAGATGGATTGCCTCGTTTCCAGTAAAAATGGTCTCCAGTTCTCTACACTCACCATACGAAACACAGCAGCATTAAGCTACTATTTTACATTGGCATTCTGTGTGAGCGTGGTCCTTCCCCGGTCGAGTCGACCCATTCATGCTACAACTATAGTACTAATATAACTGCCGCATAGCTCTACCATGTTCGAAACATATCAAAAAATGTTAATATTTAAAAATTACTGGGTAAATCTCACATTTACGTTTAGGTCTTTTACACTCTTGACATTTGGTTTAAATATAACTGTGAATCAATATGAGGCTGTCGTTATTTACACCCCTAAACAACAATACACCTATGCCACCAAGGCTACTTTTGCTTTAAGTTGATTGTAGATACTCAAGAGCTGCAGTAACCATATATCATAAACCCTCCCTGCCAACGCTTTCGTCACGCTATCTCACGTTTTATGCAAGCCCCCCCCCCCTAATATTAATTATTACCTCACTTATGATAAACCGTCCCTGTCATGATACATTGCAATTAATAACAGCACACAAATTTCAATACTTTCAAATATTTATTGCTTGCAATAATAAAATTTTAATAACCTAATAAAAACCTGTAATAATGAACAAATAAAAATATTTCTGTTATTAGAAGTCCGCGATGTGGTGGTCTTGTTCTTCAAGAAAGGTGACAACGCCCTCTTGAAGAACTACAGACCGATATCCCTTCTGAGCCGCGTCTACGTGCTGCTGTCGAGAGTCATTACGAATCGTCTCGCACGCAGACTCGACGACTTCCAGCCTCCCGAACAAGCCGGTTTCCGAAAAGGCTTCAGTACCATAGACCACATACATACCCTGCGGCAAATTGTACAGAAGTCCGAAGAGTACAATCTGCCACTTTGCCTGGCGTATGTGGACCATGAGAAAGCCTTCGATTTCGTCGAAATTAGGACGGTGCTACAGTCTCTTCAGTGGTGCCAAGTTGACTGTCGGTATATCGAAGTGCTGAAGTGTTTGTACAGTAGGGCTACGATGGCTATCTGAGTACAGAACCAGAGTATGAAACCTATCCAACTGCAAAGAGGTGTAAGACAGGGTGACGTTATTTCCCCGAAACTCTTCACCGCTGCATTGGAAGATGTTTTCAAGCTACTGGACTGGAAAGGATACAGTGTTACGAGGGTGGATTGAAAAGTACTCGGCCTAACCAAGAAAATAAACACATACTAAATCAGTTATATTTTTATTTTTCTACATAATCACCATCAAGTTCAATACACTTTTGCCACCTCCTCTTCCAAGCATTTAGACCGTTGAAAAAAAATGATTCTTCCTTAGAGTCAAAATATGCGTCTACAGCTGCTTTGACCTCGTCGTTTGTCGAAAATCTTTGACCTCCCAAGTGCTTTTTTAGGTTAGGGAACAGAAAGAAGTCTGATGGTGCCAGATCAGGTGAATACGGCGGATGCGGTAACAGTTCAAAGCCACAGTTGTGAATTTCAGCCATTGACTGTACTGACGTGTGAACACGGGCATTATCTTGATGAAACAGGACTTTTCTTCTGAGCATTCCTCGACGTTTTTCTTTTATTTCCTCTCGTTAATGACGTAGTAAGGTGCAGTAGCAATCAGAGTTTATAGTCTGACCCATTTCAAGATAATCAATCATAATCACACCTTTCGAGTCCCAGAATACTGAAGCCATCACCTTATTTGCCGACAAAATCGACTTAGCCTTTTTAGGGGGTGGTGAACCAGGTCTTCTCCACTGTTTTGATTGTTATTTTGTTTCCGGTGTACAGTAATGAACCCATGTTTCGTCCATAGTAACAAAACGATTCAAAAAATCATCTGCATCGGCTTCAAATAACTCCAAACAGTCGCGTAAAATAGTCAATCGCGTCCTTTTTTGTTCACCTGAAAGCAGTCGCGGAACCCACCTCGCAGACACCTTGTGGAAACCCAACTCATTGACAATGATGTTTTGAGTTCGTTCATAAGAGATGCCTATAATCTCGGCTATCTCTCTAATTTTTAATCTGCGGTCTCCCATTATTAAATCAAGTACTTTTTTAATATTTTCGTCAGTAGTTGACGTCGAAGGCCTTCCAGAGCGGGGTTCATCTTTCACACTCTCTCTACCACGCTTAAATTCTGCTATCCATTTTTTGACGGATGAATATGACAGAGCACAATCGCCTAATGTACTGACCATGTCATCATGGATGGCTTTTGATGATAGCCCCTTCTTATGGAGGTACTTAATGACGGCACGCTGCTCGATTTGCTCCATTCGCGGAAATTATGTCCGATTACTTTGTTAATAAATTTATAAAATCACAACTAATTATCGCACACGTTTCGAACTTCACACAATGAACTAGTCTGAACTGAACTAAATAATGTGGGTAGATTTGATTTTTAGAATTGAATGGATCTGTGTTAGGCCGAGTACTTTTCAATCCACCCTGGTAACATCAATGGCGAGTACATCACTGACCTTCGATTTGCCGACGATATAGTCCTTATGGCAGAATCGCTGGAGGACTTAAGCACTATGCTCAAGGACCTCAATAGTGCCTCCCAACGGATAGGTCCATGGACAAAACAAAGATCATGTTTAATGTCCATGTCACACCTATGCCGGTAGTTGTTTAGCACTAAGCTCGAAGTCGTTGACGAGTACGTTTACCTGGGACGAATAGTCCGACTAGGTAAGTCCAACTTCGACCGAGAGGTCAATCGACGGATGCAATTCGGCTTGGCAGCGTTCGGGAAATTACGACACATCTTCTCGTCAGGTACACCTCAAAACCTGAAAACTAAGTTGTACATACAACCAATGCGTGTTGCCAGTGATGACCTAGTGACCTAGGAACCGAGACGAGATCCTTCACGGCCGTATGAGGACACTCAAAGTCGCTCAGCAAGCTGTGGAGAGGGCTATACTCGGAGTTTCTCTGCGTGATAAACTTAGAAATGAGGATATCCGCAGTATAACCAGAGTGACCGACATAGCCTAACAGATTAGTAAGCTGAAGTGGAAATGGACCGGCCATATAGCTCGAAGAACCGACAACCGTTGGGGAAAAAGGTTCATGCAGGAAGTCGATGGATGCAGGTGGCTCAGGACCGTGCTTTGTGGCATACCTTGGGGGAGGCCTATGTTCAGCTGTGGACTTGTGACGAACTGTAATGATGATGATGATGATTAGAAGTTCAAGGATTTTTGAAATTTTTAGAAATATCTATAGTTGGTATTGCAACATCTTCTTCTTCTTGACTATCGAAATTACCATTCACGTCATCTTTATCTATTCACTCTGCATCTTTTGTACCAGCACTTTAATCCCCTTATGTGGACAGTAGTTCTCGAGCTCGAAGAGCTGAGATTTAAAAACAGTATTGTTATTTGTTTTTGAATCAAAAGCTTGTTACAGATAAAGGGACTAGCGTAAAATCAAATATCTAACAAAAAACAAAACATGAGCAAATACAACAAGCTATTATGATATATATATATATATATATATATATATATATATATATATATATATATATATATATATATGAAAATATATATATACATATTTATGTATATATATATATATATATATATATATATATATATATATATATACACAGGTGACAGGCCTGTTGGTCTAGTGGTTAGTGACCCTGACTGCCATGCTGGAGGTCGTGGGTTCGATTCCCACCCAGGACAAATGTTTGTGTGATGAGCACTATCATTTGTTCTGTGTCTGGGTGTAATTTATCTATAATATTTATGTATTTAGAAATATATTAGTATGTTTATCAGTTGTCTAGTATCCATAACACAAGCTCTGCTTAGCTTGGGACTAGATGGCGTTGTGTGATGGTTTGGAATATTATTATTATTATATATACATATGTAGATATATATATATATATATATATATATATATATATATATATATATATATATATATGTATATATTTATGTGTATAAAATATATATGTAAAAATATTTATATAGACATATGTGACAAAAAATAAAATTCAAAAAATCCAAAGAAAAATTGCAATATTGTTTTATAAAAACAAACAAGCTGCAAACGTCATATTTTCTTGGACATCCTACCAATACGACCCCCATGGACAATCTTGTCACAGTAAAGGACGCCCCCTCCTACTATAGGTGCGAACGTATTTTATGAACAGCCCTCAAGTAGACTACCTGCTGCATTCATTTTGTATATTAAAGTTACACACACACACACTAGAAGACATTTAAAAGAACTGTATCTTAGATTGAGAGTCATCAAATATACTTACTTACTTACTTACTTATCGTCACGCACAATCCCTAACGGGGTAGCCAGAGAGAACAGATCGCCAAGTGTCACGATCCTTACATACCTCTTTCGCTTCTTTCAGGTTCATTAACTTCTTCATACATGCACGTCTAGGTATCCGAGTACTCTTGACCCTCCCCTCTTCGAGCAATTTGCTCACATGGTCTTCGAAAGTTAGTCTCGGTCTACCTCGACACCTTTTAATATTTACTTTCGCTCTATATATTTTCTTCACCATTCGGTCTTCACTCATTCGTTCAACGTGTCCAAACCATTGGAGTACGCCCCTATCAATTTTTGTGATAAGGTCATCTTTCAATCCTGCCATATTGCGAATCTCTTCGTTTCGCTTTCGGTCGGCTATGGTAACGCCACACATTTTACGAAGAGATCGCATCTCCACTGCATTCAACTTGCTTTTATGCTTCTTCTGGCATACCCAGGTTTCGCTGCCATATAACAAAGTCGGTACCAACACTGCGTTATGTATTGCAAGGCGTGCACTCTTCACCACGCCTTGCCTTTTTATTAATGCATTCAGGGCACCATTGACTTTGTTTCCGGCAGCGACACGCCTATCCACATCTAAATCACATCTTCCATCCCGGCTGAAAGCACTCCCCAAGTATACAATTTCATTTACCTGTTCTAGACATTCCTGATTTACCCATATTTCACATTTCGTTCTCTCTTCGTCCTTTTCAAATACCAGAACCTTAGTTTTATTAGCATTCAAACGGAGACCTTTAATTTCACATTCCTCTTTCATACACGTGACTAATGCCTGCAGTTCTGCTTCTGATGGTGCAATAAGCACTGCATCATCAGCATACAGCAGACAATTAACTTTTATGTCACCCAATTTCACACCCAAACAGCTATCTTTCAGCTTCTGTAAACAGCTGTCGAGATACAGTATGAACAGCCAGGAAGACATGACACAACCCTGTTTTACTCCCGCTTGGACGCTAAACATGGGTGACAGGTCATGCCCTACCCGCACACAGGCTTTACAGTCATAGTAGAGTGACTGCACAGCCCTTAACAATCGACCATCCACACCATATCCCGGCAACAGTTCCCACATTTTCTTCCTTATAACCTTATCAAATGCTTTCTCCAGATCCACAAAAGCACAGAAAATCCTCTGGTTAACACTCAGAAGCTTCTCCGTGATCATGCGGAGAGAAAACATTTGATCCGTGCATCCTCTTCCAGGTCTAAATCCGCATTGTGCCTCCCATAAGAATCTTTCCGATTTCTCTTGCATCCTGCGTGTCAAAACCTTCGAATAAACTTTACTTGCTAAACTGGTCAAGCTGATCGCCCGATAGCTCCCGCAGTCAAAATGTGAACCTTTACCTTTATATAAAGGCACAATGACCGCGGATCGCCAATCATCCGGGACATCTCCCGTCCGCCAGCACAAATTGCACAGCAGAAGAAAACTGTCCCAGACGCGAGGCCCACCGTACTTGACCATTTCAGCAGTAACTCTGTCTAGTCCCGCAGCCTTACCACATTTCAAACTTCGAATCGCACGTTCAATCTCTTTCATGCTGATGACCTCAGTGTCATCGAGGTCCGTGTCTGGCGTGCCAGTCACGGCGTCACCCCCGGATCCTTCACTAAGATCATGACACGCATACAATTCTCTATAAAATTCACTCCATCGCTGCATGACGTCCGATTTTTCTGAGAGGACGTCATTGGTTCTCGAAAGCACTTTGTTCATTCTTAAAGCTGTCGCACCACTCCTGGACCTTCCAACCTCTTTCCAGAAGAGTTTGGAGTTTTCCCTAAAGTTGTGCGACAACCTCTCGTCCGCTTCTATTCTACACCTTTCACGTACTTCCTCAATCAATGTTTTCGCATGAACTTTCTGCAGCTTATATCTTTCTTTCATCTTCTCTCTCATATGCTCATCGTTACTAGAGGCTAAGTAGTCTAGCCATGCTTTTTTCTTCTTTTTTACAGCTTCTTTCACTTCGTCATTCCACCATGCATCTCTTCTTTTACTACTACCTCTTTTTGTCGTACCACATACTTCTTCCGCTGCACTTACCATTCCATCCCTAAGGTTCTGCCATATTCTCTCCACACATTCTTTCCTGCCATCGATGGTGTCAAGCTTTTCGGCTACCCTCGTGTGATATTTGTCCCTAGTATCCGCTTCCTGAAGCTTCCAGCTTCGGATGCGACAGACCGACTGTGGTTCTGTTACTGCCGTCCGGTGGCGCCAACCCGCGAACAAACCCCTAAATCTAGTAATTACTAGATAATGATCCGTTCCCAGGTCAGCACCCCTGAACACTCGTGTATCCATCACCTGTTTTCGCAGTCGGTCATCCACCAGGAACAAATCAATCATACTTCTCTCATTCTTTCTTTCTCTAGTGTACATATGGATCTTCCTGTGATTAAACATAGTGTTTGTCACAAGAAGACCCTTTTCCTTGCATACAGCCAGTATAAGCTTGCCAGCATCATTAACCCTTTTATCTCCAAACTTTTCAAGCACCGACTCGTATCCTGGTCGAGCGATGCCTACCCATCCATTCAAATCACCACATACAACAGTTCTTTCGTTTCCCTTAACCAAATCTAGAACTTCTCTTACATTCTCCCAAAACTCCTCCAGCTCAGCCCTGGACGACGAAGCTACCGGCGCATAAACAGCCAAAAGGAATAACTTCGTCAGTCTCATTTTGAAGCGAACCCAGAGAAGTCTTGAGTTCACAACCTTGTATTCAGTCATAAGATCGACCAACCGGGACGACAACAGCACTCCCACTCCTTGGCAGGCGTTCTCGCTTTCCGGGACTCCGGACCATATAGCTAACGTCCCGCCAGGGAGCTCTTCAATACCACTGCCTTTCCGTTTGGTCTCCGACATACACACGACATCTAATTCTCTTTCTTTCATTATTTCGATCAACTCATTCGTCTTATCTCTCATGCCTCCTCTAACATTCCACGTGCCAACTCTGCACTCCGTCAAATATAGAATAATAATTATGTATGTGTGTTCATATTTGAAGGCCTTCTCCCCCTCCTCCTCCTGACACTCCTACATATTTCAAATAAACATTTGTGGCGGCGCTGAAGTTGCGCCGCAAGCGAAACACACCGAAGCCTACATCACGCTATCAAAATTCCGAATCATAAACAGTATAATATATAGAACATCTCCGAACTATCACATGGAGAGATCTCCCCTTTTCCTTCTACGGCCACAGTAGTGACCACCCAACGAGGTCTGAACACGCAACCAACAACCTTCGGCGTCAAGCTTCATCATCATTATAAAATACCCCACCCATTCGCTCCCGAGCAGATATCGTCTGCAGTCTTCATATCCTGCAAGCCATCTAGCTTCACAAGGTTCATCGCAGCACTAGAATAATGCTTCCTGTTCCTTCAAGCTACTCTCTGTGCTATACAGTGTTCAGCACAGCTAATACAGCAGCAAATACTCTCGCAGATTACTTCTTCTCGACTCACCGCAGACTACAAGGCAATCTCCTGGAACTTGCACATTTGTCGGCAACGAGGCTGCACTATCGACCACCGGTCTGAGCAGGGGGGTGATGTGGCATATCTATGCAAAAACTTTGCTATAATTTTGGCTCTAGGGTTTGAATGCAGGGTCAACTTTTTAACAGTTAAATGTTTTTTTTATAGAACCAGGTTGACAAACGAGTGCACCTGATGGTAGTGGACGTTGTGGCTCTTAGACACCTACATCAATCCTCAGTTATGAATTAAGTCATAAATGTTAAATTACCAGTAAAAATGGTCTCCGATTATCTTTTTATTTTTTATTTCACTCATTATAAACCAGGTCTTGACCACAGTCCCACCCGGTGGTAAGTGGTGATGCAGCCCTAAGGCTGGTGAATCGCACTGTGTTGTTTAGCATATTTACTCTTGTCTTGGAGACGATCAGATTGTATTCGGATGGAAAGACCCTTTTTACTGGAAATGAGGAATTCTATCTTACTCCTCACGGGTAACAATGCATCTGCATTTTGATTTGTATAAAAAGTTATATTAGTATAGTTGTAGCATGAAAGGGTCCACTCAACCAGGGAAGGACCACACTCTCACGGAATACCAGCGTAAAATAGTATCTTACTGCTGATGTGTTACGTATGGTGAGTGTAGAGAACCGGAGACCCTTTTTACTGGAAATGAGGCATTCCATCTTGGTCCTCATGGGTGACAATGCATCTGCATTTTGATTTGTAATCGAGGATAAATGTAGATGTCCATGGGCTGCAGCAACCACTTACCATCAGGTGGACTGTGTGCTAGTTTGTCACCCTATCCTATAAAAAATTAAAAAAGATAGACAGCGGCAAATTATTCCACTCCTGTGCTGTATACATAAAAAAAAGTCAAAGCAAACCTTTTGCTTCTAATGCGTGTAATATTATTTACACTTAACGTACGGAACCCAAAGCTGCTATATTGTGCTGGTAATTTGTCACTCAAGATATTTGTGCTGGAATCATAACATAGCTGCAACTTGACTCTTCTATATTTTTTTTGTTTTTTTTTTTATACACGTTACCTCCACACTAGGATTTTCTCCTGTATTGTGGGGGCAGTTTACAAACATAAATTTCACAAGGACAAACAACCAGACCCGGAACAATTAATTGTAGGCCATACAAATACTTGATCTGTGTGGGATTCCAACTCGCGGCCCTTAGCGTTGTAACTCATTGCTAAGCCACTGCACCACGGAGCTGTCTAAAACACATGTGTAGTGTTTGTGTCTGTTTAATAGATTCAATACACTGTCTCATACACACAAGTAGTGGGGGGTAGCACGTCATTTGGTTGTTGCTATGAGTGCCGGCAGTCAGTTGCTTTGTGGAGTGCTCCGAGGTAAGACATGTACCCAGAAGAAATTAATGTGATAGTGAGCCAGTGTTAAATGTTGTGATTATCATTCTATAAAAGTTTTACAACATGCATAATGTAGCTTGGCTCTATCACATAAAGAATGAAATCAAATTAAGAATATACAGAAATATGAATATTTATTTTAAAAATCTGAAAAACCCTAGGAAGCCTTTTAAAATAAAAAGTTCATTATATTCAAAAACACTACAATACACTAAAAGCATTTTACTGTAATTCCATTAAAATTTACAATAATATTCCTAACTTAAAAATATGAACAATATAAAATTTTAAAAGGTACTGAACACTTGGTTTCAGATAAATGCTTCTACAACTTACAAGAATTTATAGACAATAAATATTAAATAATGTTATATTTGGTTAGATTTATTAATCAAATAATTCTAACAAATTATTGAATACTAAGACAAAATGAAGAAGTTAAATCCGTAAGTTAAGTACTTTTAGTATAGAAAACTGATGTCATATACAGTTTAAATTTGTTATATGTTATATGTTTATTCTCTTTTTCAGTACCGATCTACCAGGACGCTGTGGCAGTACTCTATAGTCTGACAAATTCGATAATCCAACACGCAAAATGTTTGATGTTTGAATAAAAATAATTTAATAAAAATTTATGATGACATTATTTAATTAATCTATATATTTGTTAAAGAAATTGATTATTTTTATAAATATAATTAAGACTTTATTTTATACAGCTCAAACAGGTAGACTATGGAGCACAATTGTACATAACATATCCTTAAGATATTGTTTAATTTTACCTCCCTTAGTCACGCAATAAATATTTTTGATTTGATTTGATTTGGATGTATGAAAATATTATACAATATATCATCAATCTGTGGGTAAACAAGAAAGAAACATTTTCATATAAACAACGAAATACAGTTTACAAATTTAAATGAAACTTACATATGGAACGTAATTCCATGGCTTTTGGTTGTACGCTTCGTATCATTTGTACAATTTTGAACACTGCACCTCATTTTCACTTTAAGTTTTATACATAATAAAATAAATCCACAACAAAACACAGAACCAAATATTATTTTTTGTTTTCCATTAATGTTGTCATAATTTAATGCTTAATAAATGTTGGACTACATAAAACGAAAACTATGCATTGGGCAGAATTTTTGCATTATTTTAATTCTAAAGAACAAACAACGTATTTTTTAACGTTTATTTTTGTATAATTTCCAAAAGTTTTAAGGTTCAGTGACAAGCTTGACAATTTACTAAATCGGTTGCCGCTTGCCGTTGCTGGATACGCCCATAGATAAATAAATATGTAGCAAGCTAGATACGCCACCATTCTCCCAATCCACTAGTTAGTCTGTGCCCCAGGTATATATAATGTACTCTGTGCTGTGCCAATATTATTCGTTTGTGGTCTAAGTTTGTGGTCTGTGCCGTATGCCACAAACTATGAATTATTTTATAAGAGTACTTACCTATCCTATTATACTATAACGTACTCTTATTAGTTTGTGACTATAACGTAGCCGTATTAGCATTCTCTATCCACGCGTATAGCGTATAAGTACTAAGAGTAATTACATACGTACCGTAGACAGAGAAACCTATAGACAAATTGACGCATTTTTATTTTAATTTTATTTTTATCTAACTATGTTTAAAAGTCATAAAGATTATTGAACTAAAACTACGCTATCGTCATTTCTCACTCGAGGCCACGCTAATCATTAGTCTATAGGTTTCTCTGTCTACGACACGTACGGTATATTCTAAGTCTGGCCTGTGCCAATGAGTAAAATTTTAGTATTATCAATGTGCTTAGTCCTGTCTTAGTAGTGCGTTCACCATTCTGAAATCTATAACTACAAATAAAGTTAGTCTCTTTCTGTAATACCGAAGTACTATTAAAAATAATAGCGAAGGGATGTTGCATCCACCATTGCACCACGGGGAGTGCTCTGTGGAATTGTTTGGATTAAGAAACATGTGGTACCATCCATACTATCTGGATGACTGGTGGATTGCGGTCCACCACTGTGCGATTTAAAAGTTTTCTTCCTCACACAACTTCCTTGTGGTATCGAATGACACCAGAGATTTTTCCGGAACTATACGACTTAAGGACCTCCAAGAAAAGCGCCTACATCTTTTTAAAAGACTGGCAACGCATCTGCAACTTCCCTGGTGTTGCAGTGGTTCATGGGCGACGGTAATCACTTACCATCAGGTGAGCCATATACTCGTTTGTCCCCTCTCCTATAATTTTTTTTAAAATAAGTGCCATATATTGAACAGAATAAATCCTTAATTCTTGCGCCCTCATTTCTGCCAAGGAGAGTCTTGTCCGTTTACGGCTTAAAGATATCTCGTCAGATCGGTAAGCCAACCAAAAAGGTGGAGTTTAGTGCGTAAAAGTCTCCACATAACCACGCAGCTGGCTGCGTGGTATGCTATGAGCATTTTCCACCTCCCTCCACCGTTACCGGAGGGTTGCCCTTATTTGATTCGTGCGCAAAAAAATCCCTAATTTGCATGCCTTTAAGACATGAATATGAATAATCATACCTAAAATTTTTGACTGGCTGCGATCTAATTTTCAGAATGGTTAAACCGATTGTGATAAAACATTATGATGTAATGCTAGAAAGGATCTAGGCTAAATATAATTTAAAAAAGTTGATAAAACAAATGATCTTTCAATATTATCTTTAGTAACGCCACATTAATCGCAACTACCCAAGCGACACTAAGGCGGGTCGCTAATTATGAATATATATTTTTATAGCATTGGGATTATTCAGATTAGAGCCAACTGTCAAAGCTGAAGACTGAGTATGGCAGCATCGTTTCCGGGACACCTGAGACCACACACGATTCTGAGTGAGATTGAGAGGTTATATGGGCAGCTGTACACATCATCGTGGGAGCCACATGCAAGTGTGAGTAACGATCCAAGAGCAAGTCTTATCCGACCGACACTATTCCGATGATATCCCGGACGTCAGTCTGAGCGAGATTAGAATGGCTCTCCAGCACCGTAAAAACGGCAAATCCCCGGGCGAGGTTGGAATTACGGCGGAGCTTCTGAAAGTGGGTGGAAAACCGGTACTTGAAGTCCTTCAGAGGCTCTTTAATTCCGTCCTCCATGGTGGCACTACTCCGGAGGCGTGGAGCAGAAGTGCGGTGGTCTTGTTCTTCAAGAAAGGTGACAACGCCCTCTTGAAGAACTACAGACCGATATCCCTTCTGAGCCGCGTCTACGTGCTGTTTTCGAGAGTCATTACGAATCGTCTCGCACGCAGACTCGACAACTTTCAGCCTCCCGAACAAGCCGGTTTCCGAAAAGGCTTTAGTATCATAGACCACATACATACTCTTCGGCAAATTGTACAAAAGTCCGAAGAGTACAATCTGCCACTTTGCCTGGAGTATGTGGACTATGAGAAAGCCTTTGATTCCGTCGAAATTTGGGCGGTGCTACAGTCTCTTCAGTGGTGCCAAGTTGACTGTCGGTATATCGAAGGGCTCGAACCATGGTATTACGATTTTGTGACCGCCCAATATACCAATTAAGCTATTTGTAATCATTAATAAACTGTCAAAATTTACCTTCTTATTCTAACGATATTGTAGCAAAAACACGGACAAAAAGACATTTTATAAAGATAAATCCTAGCTAGATCGATTTATTGCCCCCGAAACTCCCTGCACACAAAAGTTTATGAAAATTGTTGGAGCTGTTTCCGAGATTCCGATTATATATATATGTTTATATACAAGAATTGCTCGTTTAAAGGTATAGGATATATATAACAGAACATGGAAAATTACGACACATCTTCTCGTCAGGTATACCTCAATGACTGAAAACTAGATTATACAACCAGTGCTTGTTGCCAGTGATGACTTACGGATCTGAGACGTGGTCCTTCACTGCTGGCCGTATGAGGACGCTCAAGGTCGCTCAACGAGCTATGGAGAGGGCTATGGAGATGGGGAAGAAATGTTCTCGAGTGGCAGTCTCGTACCGGTAGGCGTAGTGTAGGGCGACCCCCTACTAGATTGAGTGACAAGCTGGTAAGATATGCAGGAAGTCGGTGGAGCCAGTTTGTCGTCTGATTGCACCGAGATGCAATACAGGTATCGGGCCTCGGGGTAGCCCCCATTGCCCGGACGATCCTCATGCCCCATTACTATGGGGCAGTCCTTTTCTTCACCTATTATTGTAGGTGGCTTTTTTCTGTAGCCGGAGTATCCGTATGTGGTAATATTTTTCCATAGTCGTTTACCCGACTATGGAAAATTAGGAGGTTATCTGCTTGATATTATATGGTGGAGAGGAGAGGTTATCCGGTTGAAAGTTAAAGTTGGCCTTTCAGCGGCATTGTGGGTTGTTACTCGACTCTCTAATCACATATAGAGAGGAGTTCTCTTGGAAGAGGTCGCCCGTCCGGTGGCCGAGTGTGTGCAACGGCACAAAGCCGTTGAGGTGTTCGTGTGGCCCATTGTCGGCACGGTCAAACATGCCGCGCGCCATCCGGGCCACAAAGTCTGTGATGCTCTCGACTTTTAAGTCGGCTGCTATTACGTCGTTCCGGACGTAACGACCTGCTCCGACAATCGTCCTTAATGTCAGATTCTGCTGGGCCTGCAGTCGCCGCCTCTGGGTTATGCTCAGGAGCGCGTACCAGGCCGGTGCAGCGTAAGTGGTAATAGTCCGGATATACATCTTGTATATCCGGATCTTTGTCTTCAGTGGTAATTTGGATGCCAGGACCGGACGGAGCTACGCCCGCGTACATCTGGCTTTGCGGACGACGAAGTCGATGTGCGTAGTCATGCGCAGCGCCCGGTCGATCCGGCATCCAAGGTAAGTCACGGCCTTCTCATACGCTATCTCCTGGCCGTTGAGAGTCAATGGTGGTGGTAAGTTCCTAAGGCGACGAGTGAGCAGAGCGGTTGTCTTACCAACGTTGACAACCATCCTCCACTCATTTAGCCATGGTGGCAGCAGGTCCAGCAGACGCTGCATTTTGGCAGTGGCTATATGGGCTCTTCTGGACGAGGTGAAATAGGCGCTATCGTCCGCATATAGCGCCAGCTCAACGTCGTCCTCCCATTCTTGCAGCCTGCCTGCCAATGTTGGGATGTCGTTCGTATATGCCGCGTACAGGACTGGAGACAGACAACTGCCCTGTGGGACGCCGGCACTGATGGTTCTTGTTGCGGACTCGGCGTCCTCTACGCAGACGTAGAACTTCCTGTCTTCCAGGAAAGACGCCATTAACCGCAACATAGCAGGGGGGACACTGGTCTGCTCGTGTAACTTATATAGTAATCCGTCGGTGGATGCAGGTGGCTCAGGGCCGTGCTTTGTAGCATTACTTGGGGGAGGTCTATGTTCAGCAGTGGACTTGTGAAGGGCTGTAATGATCATGAAAATTCGTAACCTTCGATAATGATCTCTGAGCTCTTTCTAAATCTAAAAACTTTGTTTTTGTAGCACCTCCCCATATACTAATACAATATACCAGAAATGATTGAACTAAAGAAATGTATACTTCAGAATATTTTAATATAGGAGGGTTAGCGAGATGTCTTAAACATTTAAAAATCATATTAACTTTCTAATCCTAGTCATTAAAAGTTCAATATGTAGATGCCAGGATAATTGCTAATCCAATTGTATTCCAAGATATTTTGTACTTGATACTTTGTTTATGTGAGGGTATGAGCATTTAGACTTATTAAGGTCAACACAAGAATGAATCTTAATATCAAAACTAAGTTTAGTCCTATTGTAGTTAGTAAAACATATATAGTTAATCTTAGATGTATTGATAGTTAGTAAATGTAGTCTCAACCACTTTGCAAACTTAGCTAACCCCACTTCAACGCTATTCCGGACATCTTCCCAGCTTCGACCACAGAATGCCAAAGCAGTGCCATCTGCATACGAGAACAAGTGCCCATTTTGTAGCGACATATTACATAGGGAGTTTACGTAAACCAAAAATAGAGTCGCACTCTGTACGGAGTGTACTGTGGGACACCGTAGGTAATGGTAGAATCATGATTACAATGCTCTCCTATTTTTACCAGTTGTCTACGGCTTGTTAAGTAATCTTTAAATAAATCTAGGGGTTTACCTCGTATGCCTATTTGTTCAAGTTTTTTATAAGAGTGGGACAGAGACGCTATCAAAGGCTTTTTTATGTCGAGAAAAACTGTTAAACATTTATTTCCTTTGTCAACTTGGTCAATAATGAGTGACGTTAGTCTTGTAAATGGCGTCTTCTGTGCAAACACCTCGTCTGAAGCCAAATTGTGACATTGAGAGTACATCGTATTTATTTAAATAATTAGTCAAACAATTATTTAACAATTTTTCTAAAATTTTGGATATTGCGGGATATAAACACATAGGTCTGTAGTTATTTGGATCGCTTCTGTCTCCAACCTTGTATACAGCAGTAATTAATACCAACTTCAGGGCAGTAGGAAAAACGCCATCCCTAAAGCAAAGATTAACCAGGCGTGTTATTATGAGTACTAATATTATATTCGCCTGTTTTAGAAACTTGATGGTGATATTGTCATATCCAAGGGCACTCTCTGTTTTAAGATTTATCAATATATTCCTAACATCCGAATCATCAGCCTCCAACAAAGCAAAAGATGAAGTATGGGTGCTTACTACATGTATTTTCATTGTATTTTACCCGTAGTCGAAAAATTAATAGAGTTAGGTCTTGATAGAATATCCTCCGCCAGGTATTTCCCAACATTGGCAAAGTAACTATTAACCAAGTTAACGGATTCAAGGGGGGTCGATTCCTATTTTCAACAACTCTATATTTTTGTTTAGTGACTGCTGCGCACGAAAGACGTATTCCAGGTAAGCGTCGCCATATTTCGCCTACAATGCCTCAAGGACCTACTCATAACAAGCTATATAACATATAACAGCTTCGAACTGGATTTTGTAAGCCGACCAGGAAGAAGTCCCGTCGAACGATGGCACTTTGAACCCATGTAGCGAAGGTGTAAGGTAGCTAGTACGGGAGCTGTAGTTCCATCTCCAAGTTTGAGTTCGTCCAGTGATTTCTTCGTTGTCAACCCGATTGTTTACTTGGTCGATTTGGGTTTCTGCTTCTGACAGGCAGTTGTCATGTTTAGCAACCTTATCCTTCCCCTTACTTATCTCTTTTCCGAAGGTAGCGTGAATGTCCTTCAAGAGTAGCATCTGCTCTTCTTTATCGGGTTGTGAGTTGCTCTTCGAATCGACGGGCCTGTTTCTCCTGTCGGCGAGCCTGCTCCTGCAGTATCACCATCAGAGCACCTAAGTCAGGTGCTGCAGATGTAGGAGCTACTGACGGGCCGGCCTCCGAGGCCGACGGCTGGCCCTCCGACGCCTGTGGCGTTGCCCCACCAAATCGTCTCTGGTCAGTCTCCTGCTGGCGTTGACTTCGGATATGGACACCTTCCGTTTCCTCCTTAGGTAAAATCGGCATGATTTTATCCCACTTCTCACACCAATTGTTACGAACTTAGGGTTCGTGACAGTAAAAACCTCCGATTAAATTACCAAAATCGACACTTTAATACCGAACACCAATTAAAACCAATACACAATAATAATTAATCACACCTAACACTTAAGTTCACTCTATTTCGCTCCTAAGTCTTCACTTTTATCGCCAACTCAATACTGTCCCGGACGCGGCCCTCAACGACTTTATTTAGGCCTTTTCCACCAAAAAATCTAGACTATTCCAGTAAATACCGGTCCTGACCGACTAGGTGTAGAAAGTTCTAGTGTGAAGTTTTCTAGAAAGCTTAGTTCTTCTATTTGATACTAGATAGCACTGGAAATGGAAGCTTCTAGCATGGCATTTTCCAGAAAGCTCTCCTCACTTTGCTACCCAACACTAGATGGCGCGCTAGGGGCATTAATTGTGACTTGCAACAACACTCTTTGGCTCCATGCCATGAAGTTTATAGAGAAGGAGAAAGATCGCTGTAGAAAATAGTGTCCCCTACGAGTGTAACAGAAATGTGGACAAAATCAGTAAGGCGCTGCGATCCCTAAATTGTCTGAATAAAATTCATTTTCAGACTATTTTTCATCCACGCACAATACCTACAATATTTCACCATTTTTTAATGTTTCTTTTTCTCAAAAATTAAAAAATTACGGAGCACGATTTAGCACGTAGCGATCGTTCTCGTTCTCTCTAACCTCCATACTACATGCTAAAGCTTTTCTAGGTTATATTTGCTAAATTATTTTAGAAAAAATGAGCAGTTGCGGTTTTAAATACTGCAATTTCATCAACTACTTTAGTTACCACAAATATTAAATTCCTCAATTCAGCACATTTCACTCCGTCGACAGCTGCCAAGTTCATTTCATACCCCGTAGCTACTCCATCGCTTCCATCCATCCAGAGTTTTTGAACTGTTATTTACTGCTTACACATGGGCACTTTTTCAACTATTCTATTATGGGTGTTGATTCTCTTTTACTCTACTATCGATACTCAATACTTTGACGCTTGACAGAACAGAATATTTTGTAGTTCATAGCCATGGAGTTTAGAGAGAAGGAGAACGATCGCTACCTGCTAAAGTATAGCCCATCTGTCCCTGAAAAATTGTAGAATTTATAGCCGCGCTACCAAGTATCTGTGAAGTTAGCTGTTTATGAGTACAACTAGATGAAGTTGTAGTATGTGCCAAATCGATTGAGAAAAACGGACAACGACCTTTCAGTCGTTTAACCATGGATTACAAACCTTCAATATATAGGCACATTTTATATGTAGTACTTTCTTTATTTATAATGATTTTTTTATTACTTTTTCTATAAATTAATATAATATAATTATTAACTATTATTAAAAAGTTATGCAAAAGATCGATCGATTATGTAGAAGAAAAAAAATCTATTGTTATAAAGAACTTTATTCATAAACAACAAAAAGCCGACACCGAATAAGTACGTACTTATTCAAAAGATAAAACTTTATTTTTATTCGGTGCTATCACTGACCTCTATATATATAAGTACGCTGGACTGGCTATACACCGTGCCATGATAAGGCAATTTGATTTGCACCATTTTGGCGCTGACAGCGGAAGTGTACGTCCACGTAACTAATAATAGGGATATGACAGTGTGACAAAATATATCGCTAAAAATTCTATACCCTACCTATACCTAATTGAACACTCTACGACTCTATGGATAGATGAACTCTACTCGTAACGTCCATTCTATTTATGTATCATATTAATATAAGGCCACTATCATTCATCATCATTAAAGCCCTTCACAAGTCCACTGCTGAACATAGACCTCCCCCAAGAAATGCCACAAAACATGGTTCTGAGCCACCTGCATCCATCAACTTCCTGTATGTTTCCTTACCAGGTTTTCACTCCATCTTGTGGTGGAACTTCCGACACTTCAGCAGCCGGTACGAGGCTGCTACTCGAGAATCTTTTTTTCCCATCGGTTATCGGTTTTTCGAGCTATAAGGCCGGACAGTTGCCACTTCAGCTTACTAATCCATTGGGCGATGTCGGTCACTCTGGTTCTACTGCCACTACCCTCATTCCTAGGTTTATCCTCCTAAGCTTTCCAGCGTCGCAGAGCCAAGTATTCGAGGGGGGCTTGACATATTGCAATCCATGGGTTCTTGATCAAACACTTAATTGCCTTTGTCGGTGGATGTTGCGGAAGAGGAAGCTGCCAAAAACCGTGAATGTAAACGATGGCCAGAATTTGTAAATAAGAAATAACTAAAGGGCCACTAGGAAGTTAAAGGACAAATTAAATCTTGAGACAAGAGAGGGAATTAAATCTCTAGACTCGCACTTACTAAAACGCCATGGTGTTTAACCGCCGCCGCTAATCGACAGGGCTACGGAAACACTTTCTTGCACATCCGCGGCCCCTCCGCCGCCAGCAGCACAATGGCAGCCCCTCCTTAGTTGCTGCCTTCTCACCCCCCGTTTTTCTTCTCAGATAAGGCGCACCAGAAACAAGGCACACCGCCCTTCGCGGCCTCTGACTCCACCTGTACTACGAACTGTCCGAGCCCAATATGTGAATGGAGTCAGGAAAAAACGACCACTTGGAAGCATCAAGTGGTGCAACCTCACCAAAGTCGTGAAGGATAGTCGAGTGGCATCGCATCGCCAATCGCCATACCAACACTCCTCTTCCCTGACGACTCCACCTCGACTACAGCGGTACAGGGAACAGGATCTCCTCATCATCAGGCGACCTTTCGGCACTTGGCTATGGCTCTTGAGTATGGGGAAAAATGAGGAAAAAAGAAATAAAAAACATTCGGAATAATAATCTAATACTTTTATACTTACTGGTACTGGTACTACCAGAAATACTGCACTTTTTCAAAGTGGTGCAGTTCTCATGTCTAATAAAACAGTCGTCTGTGAAATGTTCAGAACAAATATGATCATTTTGTTACATACACCAATTCACAATATTTATGCTTTTAAGCCATAATTTTAGTCTAGGTTCAGTTGAAAACCTGTTAATTAATAAACATTTGATAATCGTCTGTTGTTGGCGACTTTGTTTGTTAACAGATATGGGTAGGAAAGAACATCGATAAATATTATAAAAAAGGAACTCGACAACCCTATTGAATTATATTGTTTATCAAAACTCAGTAATATACAGCCAAACATGTTGGTATATATGATATTAAGATTAGTTAACAAATTTTTAAGTACCTATATTATGAAATAGTTTTAATTTGTTTAATATTAGCTGCAAATTCACTTACTTGTGAAATGTTATACCACTTTGCTTTTGGTAACGAGTTTTACAGATTACGCACACTCTCGTTGTTATTAAAAATAATTTTTATTATGTAACTAATATTATAAACAATCAAACAACATAAAATACTTTCGTTTTTTTAGTTTAAAAGTTCAAAATACAGATATTTTAAATATGACAATTTAAATAAGACAACAGACTTTGGCATATTATGTTAATTTTAGTTTCCAAGACGACTGTTAGGGGTGCTTTAAATTGGCACAGACATTTTGTATTGTACAACCAGTCCAGCATACTTGTATATATAGAGGTCAGTGGATGCAATTGTTACGAGCTTGAGGTTCGTGACAATAAAAATTGCCGATAAAATTACCTAAATTAACACTTTAATTTACTTTACACAAATTAAAGTTAAAACACTAATAATTAAACACACTAATTCACTTAATTCCGCTCCGAAGCTTCGCTCGTGTCGCCGAGTTCAACTCTGTCTCGATCGCATCTTGCGCCACCTATTTATTTAAATTAGCAAAATATCCGGAATGTTCAAGTAAACACGCGCAAGGTACCGAGAGTTCGAGTATAGATTTTCTAGTTCTTCGGGTGGCGCTGTCGGTCGAATGACTTGTGATGTCATAAACTGCAACGCTCCCCTCGCTCTCGTTCCTGACACTAGATGGCGCTAGTTGTGTCGTCGACTGGAGCGGGTAACACTGCCCCCCTCCTAAGACATGCTCGTCCCGAGCATTATCAGTCCCATAATAACGCGCCAAGCGATCCACATGGACGATCTTAGGAGTCCCTCTTGCGCCTTTCTGTATCCGGTAGGTCACATCGTTGATCCTGGTTACAATCCGGTACGGGCCGTCCCATTTAGCTTGAAGCTTAGAAGATTTCCCTTTGCTGCGGACTGGATTGTGCAACCACACTAATGAACCTTCGTTGAACCCTTTATTGTTCATTTTGCGGTCGTACCGGGTTTTCATTTTCTCAGACATTTGCTGGCCCGATTGTCTGACGTGCTCATAAATGTCATTCATTTTGTTCCGCAAGTCATTTGCATAATCGGTTATACTGCGGGCATCAGGTGGTATCCCGGTGATCAGGTCCGCAGGCAGCCGTAATTCTCTTCCAAAGTTTGCGAAAGCTGGTGTCACTGCTGTACTTAGTTTAGTTTAGTTTAGTTTGCAACGGGCTGTTTTCCGCAACTCCACGTCTCTGCGCGTATTTTGCGTGTGGGCAGGAATAATGTGATTATTCGAGCCATGAGATCTCCCCGAAGAAGCTCAACAGTCCCTTGATGTTGCATGCAACTTCGGGGAGTGATCCCGGCGTGCCGAGATGTTTAGCCCTGTACGTAGCGACCTCCGGACATTTCAGTAGCACGTGGGCCGCCATTTCTTCCTCCCCCATACATGCCCTGCACAGGGGACTATCTGTAACACCTATAGTAAATAAATGTTTGTTAAAGGTGCCATGTCCTGTGATAGCACTAGTTACTATCCTTATCTGCGGCTTGTTCAGTCTCATTAGAACTTTGGTTAAGCGACTGTTTATTACAGGTAGGGCCTCCCTAGCTTGTCTACAGTCTGTTAGATTTTTCCAAAGCTGAGCGTGTTGATTAGTGAAGTGTCTACGTACCATTGAACGAACGTTACCAAAGGGGATTGGTATGATTGGTTCCGGCCCTATAGTGGCCAGAGCCGATCCTCTTCTGGCCAGTTCGTCCGCTGCATCGTTGCCTCTGGATCCACTGTGTCCCTTTATCCATTGTAGAGTCACATTGTTGTTTTTACATACCTCATTTAATCGTTGATGGCATTCATATATTAGTCCCGAGTTCACCCCATTGCAACTCAGAGCTTGTAGTACCGCCCTACTGTCGGTCAGTATTCTGATGGGGAAGTCATTAACCTTCCTAGCATCTATTGCTATGGCCGCTTGAATGATACCCATACATTCCGCCTGAAAGACCGTGTTATAGGTACTCAGCGGTGTGCATATGTGAATATTGAGGTCTTCAGAGAAAGCTCCAGAACCTACACCTTCCTTTGTTTTAGAACCATCGGTGAAAATTCTAAGCTCTTTTGGGCTTAATCCTTCCGGCTGGTTGTTTTCATTTAATTGTATCTTGTATTTCTTATCGAAAACAAATTGTTTAGGAATCCTATCGTATTTGGCTTGTAGGATAGGAATTGCTGAGTAGATTCTATCAATTATGCCTGTATGAGGGACACTATTCTTACTCCAAAGATTTAGGGTCTTGAGTCTGATGGCAGCTAAAGTCGCTTCTTGTTGTATATGTAGATGAAGCGGAGTTAGCTCCAGCATCGCTTCCAAGGCTGCTGTTGGCGTAGTTCTTATGCAGCCTGTGGCAGCCATACATGCCAGTCTCTGGTAGCGCTGAAGCTTCTTAATTGTGGTGGCTTCATTGGTCTTGGTCCACCATACCAGAGCGCCGTATGTGATCATGGGCCGGATTACAGTTTTGTAAAGCCACAGTATGATTTTTGGCGTCAGTCCCCATCTTTTGCCAATCATGTTTCTGCATTGCCAGAAAGTTATACTAGCTTTGTTGATTTTGTTTTCTATGTTTTTATTCCAGTTAAGTTTGCTGTCCAAAGTAAGACCTAAATATTTTACCTCAGAGGATAGCTGGAGTTTTGTGCTGAAAAGACTTGGAAGGTGATAGTTATTCAGCATCCGTTTTTGTGTGAACATTACTAAAACCGTTTTATTTGGATTGACGGTTAAGTCGTATTCCCTGCACCATCTCTCCACTATACGGAGAGCCGCTTGGGTCAGGTCGCACACTATGCTAGCTGTCTTTCCCGAGACCAGTATAGTCAGGTCATCAGCATAACCTACTGTATAAAAGTGATTAGTATTTAATTTGCTGATGAGTTCATTAATGACCATATTCCACAGGAGAGGTGAGAGGACCCCACCCTGCGGGCAACCTTTCTTAATTAGGATTGGTTGAGATTCACCAGCAATCTTTATTATTCGTGTACTGAGCATGTAAACTATCCAGTCAATCAGTGCCGGTTCAACTTTATGTCTACTGAGTGCACCTTTTGTGCTGGAGAAGTTTGTTCTGTCAAAAGCACCTTCTATATCTATGAAGGAACCTAGACATATTTCTTTGTTTTGGATGGCCCCTTCAATCTTAGTAATTACCTGATGAAGTGCCGATTCTGTTGATTTGCCTAGACTGTAGGCGTGTTGCTTGTCGTGTAGTGGTAAGTTCATTAGCGCCGACCCCCTTAATTCCCTTTCACACATCCTCTCCATCGTCTTTAGGAGAAAGGATGTGAGGCTAATGGGCCTGTAGGATTTAGGGTCAGTGTAATCGCTCTTACCTGGTTTGGGTATAAATGTGATTTTCACTTCCCTCCATCCCCTAGGAACATATTTTAGAGCCAGACAGGCTCTCATTATGGCAACAAGTCTGACTATTAGGGCTTTACCCCCCCACTGTAGAAGTGCCGGGAATATGCCGTCAGGTCCTGCCGCCTTGTAGGGGAGGAAACTGTGAATGGCCCAATGGATTTTGTCCATCGTTACCACTCTCTGTGCTAAATTCCAGTCTTCTACTGTTGGTGTCAGTATGTCGTCATGCCGGTTTGCCTCCTGGGTTAAGCAGCAACCTGGGAAGTGTGTTTTAATTAGGATGCGTTGGGCTTCATCCGGCGATGTTGAGTAGCTACCGTCGGGTTTCTTTAGAGACATGGATCCCGACGTGTTCTGTTTAGCTAGAATATTCCTTATCCTATTTGCTTGTTTGCAGGTTTCTATGTTGCCACAGAATTTACGCCACCCAGTCGAGCGTCGATACCTGATACATTTTTTGTATTCAGACTTAGCTTTCTTATATAGTAGCCAGTCTTCATCCATTGAGGTATTCATGGCCCTGTTTAGGGCTTTTCTTACCTTCTTGCGTTTCCTATCGAGTTCTACACCCCACCATTGTTGCTTTACCTCGGCATGCCTTGGTGGAGTGATTTCTGGACATGATTCATGGTAGCTATCTATCATGGCCTTAGTAACAGCTGCTACCTGTTCTTCTAGGAGCGACTGATCTGCTATAGTATTTATCCCCTCAGAACCCGCGAGCGAAGACGTCAACTTATTTAGGTATTTTGTTTTATCCGTCTTGCGGGGATTTCTCCATGGTGGTGTAGAGGGGATATCGACCTGTAGTGCGAAGCAGATCCATCTATGGTCTGAGCATGAGGCCTCTTTCGACACATGCCATTCCGTAATTAGTTTGGCTGCTCCCTCTGTTGCAAGTGTGAGGTCGATTATAGTGCGACAGCGTTTGTTTATGAATGTAGGTTCAGAACCTATGTTTAAAATGGTTAGGTTAGTACTAAATAAAAATTCAACTAAAACCTTACCTCGTTCATTAGGTTTTTCCATTCCCCAAAGGGGATGATGTGCGTTGGAGTCCGTCCCGATCACAACCTCTAGTCCGGTCCTCTCGCAGAAGTTCACCAGCCTGCCGAGGTCATGAGGGGGAGGAGTGTCTTCCTCCGGCATGTAGACCGAGGCGACGACTAACCTTCTCTCCTGTGTGTGTTGTATTGCCACGGCATACATGTCTCTAGAACAGAAATCTGTTAATGGTTGTGCACAGATATCTTTAGTAGTGTAGATACACGCTCTAGGCTTGTCGTGTTCAGGGCTGTAGAATAGCTTACCTTTTAGGTTGTTTAGGCCTTTAATTTTACCAGCCCCAACCCACGGCTCCTGGATTAAGGCTATGGCAGTCTTTTGAACCTCTAACCACTTGCGTAATTGAGCCGACGCAGTTTCGCTGTGGTGGAGGTTGGCTTGCACTAGGCTAGTTTTGGACGAAGGGCACGCCATCATTGATCGCGTCCTCCCCGTCCCCTCCCAAAAATAGGCCTGCCAGAAGATCTCGGGTCTCTTCGTCAGCCACTGAGTCGGAAGTGGTCGGCAAAATGCAGTCCTCTTCGTCACTCAGTGAGCTGCCGCTGAGCCCGGTCTCCACTGGGGGCTTTGGCTCAGTTGTGCAGGCCGTTTCTTCACTGGGCTTGGCCTCCAGTGATTCCACTGTACCGGTAACCGTGGCTCCGGTATCCATGACTTCCGGGCTGTTTTCTACCTCTTTGCTCGGTGGAGTATCAAAGAATTTACCTCCACGACCCTGGAATTTTACGTATACCGCCCCGCATACGCATGCGAGACGGCGTCCGGCCTTCATCAGGGTCGGGATGTGATCCTCCGGCACCGAAACAACGAGGAACCACCCGTCCGTCTGCTTGTCAGCCTTGAGTAACAGCCAGTCCCTGATGTTAACCCAGCGGTTCTGGTACGCCAGCACGCGACCAATGTCACGTGAGTCTTTCCAGGCTCCTTGGGCATCAGGGATTAGGATACCACATTTGACTCTTTGTGGTATCTCTGACTGTTTTTTTATAGTCAGCAAGGTGTTGGATTTAAGGTCGAGGGTAGCAATATTCCCCTTCAACCAATCCAGAGCCCTCTGATCGTCGCACCACAGTTTCAGGACACCCTCCGTATATACGGGTTTGCCCCTAAAAACTGGGCCCGACGCATCAGGGTCCTGACTACTCCACGCCTCGCTGATTATCTTCCTCTGTATTGCTACGAGGATGTCGTCTGCTACTTCCTTCGTAATGTGACCTGAACGCGCACACGTTAAGGCCACACCCAAATCTGCTCTAGCAGCGGAAGCGTAGCTCGTATTTGCAGCCTTTGGTTGCTGTCCGAGTCGCACTTTTTTGTGCTCCCCTCTAGGCGAGGTGGACTCTTCCAGCATCCTTTTGGCTGCTCTTTCTTTCTTCCCAGGACGCTTGGCCGCTCGCTGCTTCCTGGCGGATGTCCTAGAACTGGTTCCTGCGGCCGCGACTTCCACTTGGTCTGGATTTTTATCCTTCCCAGCTTCAGTGCGGCTACTGGTTCCAGCTCCAAGCACCCCAGTCGCAGTGGCTTGCCCAGCCTCCTTGGTTTTAGTTTCAGAAGCAGCCAGTGCGGCTCGTTCCCTTCGGCCTTTTTCCCGCTGCTTCTTGTTCTTCTTTTTGGCCTTTCCACTACTGCCTGCAGGGATAGACCCTCCTGATGGTCCGTCAGGTCGGCAAGTCACCTTTTTGGGTGCCTTGCCTTTCCCCTTACGGCTCACCACTTGCCAGGCAGCAGAGAAAAGGTCGTCAGTTCGTATTGGCTCCGCAGTTTTGTCACTCGCGGGCTCCTGTTCTTTTTTCCCCCCCAGCTCCTTGGAACTGGTTTTGGAAACGTTCAGCGAGGTAGTTGTCCCTTTGATGGGGGCACCTGTGCTGGACGGTACTGTCCGTGGAACCGCCGGTTTAGTGACGGTTCCCCCTTGTTCATTGGTGTCTCTGGTAAGCACCTCTGACACCTCTCCCTCTTTCTTTTTGGGCCTTAAATTGTCCATAATATTTTTTCTTAAAAATTTCATCCCCCCGGCTTCCCACCCTCCATGGAGCCCGCACCTTTGGGAACGCCCTATTTCAGGCGTTAGGATTACCGGGAGAATATAGGGACGTGAAGTTGGCTCACAGCGCGACATCGGGAGCTCGATCCAGCTGGTAGATGGGGCTGACAAGGCCCATCCCCACCACCCAAATAAACTGTCACTTGCTCCGTCAGCATGGCCTTTACCACCACACAGCCCCCCTTTTCAGGAAAACTAGGCAGCCCCCACATCCCTCGCCTGCGACCCTCTGACGGGGCGCTTGGCCATTTCCCTATCTGTGGCTAGCAGATAGGGCTACCGTTTAGCTTGAAATCCGGACCAAAGAGGGCGTGTTGCCTCTCGCCACTATATACCCCAGCGACGATCGGCTCAACCCTCCAGGACTCCTTCATCCCCGCGTACGGCGCTCGACTGCGCAGGTCCTAGCGCAGGTGGGTGTGTTAGTCCCCCGGATACACCCACTCTCTCCGGCGGAACCGTCCCCTCCTCCTTTCTCATCCGGGCTTGGGACCGGCAATGGCGGAGTTCACTGCTGTACTTTCGTGCACAGAACTTCGATATGACAACAAAAACGGTTGTATGTGCTTGTCCCAATCTCGTTGCCGATTGTCTACAACTTTTGCTAGGTACCTCTCCAATGTCTGATTAAATCGTTCCACCATTCCATCAGATTGCGGGTGATAAGAAGTCGTTCTTGTTTTATGAGTACCCATAACTCGGCAAGTTTCCTGGAATATTTGAGACTCAAAATTCCTTCCTTGATCGCTGTGAATCTCTAAAGGTACTCCAAAACGACAGAAGACTTCATGAACTAGTTTATCTGCAACTGTTGAAGCTTCTTGATTTGGAATGGCGAAGACTTCTGGCCACTTAGTGAAGTAATCCATCACAACCATGAAATACTTGTTACCGCTTTCACTCTCCGGAAACGGCCCCGCCACGTCAATGGCTGTCCTATCCCGTGGTGCACCAACATTGTACAATTTCGGTGCTCCTCTACTACGTGTCTGAGGTCCCCGCACGGCCGCACAACTTGTACATGTACGACACCAATCCTCGACATCGTCACGATAATGGACCCAGTAAAACTGTTCTCGGACCTTCAGTAGAGTTCGTTTAACTCCCAGATGGACTCTTGAACGACCATTATGGCACAGCTGTAGAACATTCGGCACTTTAGCTTTAGGGACAACCATTTGCAAACGACAGCTGTCTCTTCGACCATTGTCCCATTTACGGCACAGGACTCCATCCTGAAGCAGCAAGCTGTCCCATTGGGCCCAATAGCTTTCCGTGGTTGAACTCATCGCTGAGACGTCCCTCCACTTAGGCTTGGTAGCACGGGTCTTCATCCATTCCAGAATCGGCTTGATGCCTGGATCTTCCTGCTGTGCATGTCGTAGGCTGTCCTTCCACCCGTTGCTGAGGTGGTCTGTCCTGAGCATCCTCACGAATACCACTTCCTTACTCGTTGCCTACTACAATGGTTGCAATCTTCAGGACAAGGTCTTCTTGACAATGCATCTGCGTTGCCGTGAGATTTCCCGCTGCAGTGTCTGATAGTAAAGTCGTATTCCTGCTGCTGCTGGGCGGTGCTGTTAGCCGCACTTCCTTTCTGAGACCGTTCACCTTCCCTTCCTAGGGTGTGCTTAGGGCAGCTGGACCGAAGATGGCCCCTTTCCCCACAGCCATAGCACCTAGGGCTGGATCTTTTATTGTGGTCGCAAACCGTAACTGCTGTAACCTCCCTAGCGTGAGGTGAACGATGATCCTGTCGCCGCCAGGCAGTGCCGTTAGCTGCACTACCCTCTCGAGATCGATCAACTCTCCTTTCCACGGTTCGCTTAGGGCAGCTGGATCGAAGATGGCCCTTTTCCCCACAGCCATAGCA